>CM033987.1:23206469-24465106 GCA_019706035.1 Raphanus raphanistrum subsp. raphanistrum | reverse complement strand
AAAAATCATATTTAACAATAATAAAATAATATTAAAAACAGTGTTCAAATAATAGGAAAAATATAATTTTTAACCCTAAAACTATTAATCTTAAAATCAACAAATGCATAAATGTAAAATTAGTGAAATTCAATATGCTTTATAATATATGCTTACTCTACCACTAATAAGTACTATTATACAAACAACAACACACTATTAAAAAAACATAATATGATAACATAATAAAAATCCAAATTATGCTCTTAACAAATAAAGACGACCACATAATTAATTAACTGAATCATCCAAAAAATCATATTTAAGAATAATAAAATAATATTATAAGTGAAATGCGAACACACCCTTAAAATCATCCAAAAAATCATATTTAACAATAATAAAATAATATTATAAACGAAACGCGAACACACCCTTAGTAAACCATCTTTCGAAAAGAAAGTTAATTATTCATATAGATACTAAAAGTTGAAACCGTCTGACTTTTAGTCTAGCACTGAAAAATGGTAGAACTATATTTCATATATGTATTAAATAAAAGTTCAAACATGGCTAGTATGAATTGTAGCCATGCAAAACCATGCTTAACTGAGAAAGGCATTTGCTTTAGGTCCTTCGTACTAATCATGCAAATTTTAATGTTCTAAATAGTTATAATTTTATTTACTATATGGTAATATATTTATTTTGCTGCTTTTAAGACTCCATTCATCAATAATGTTAATCATAAACCATTTGAAAAATAAAAATAAAATAATGTAAATCATCTCTAATATCTTACAAACAATATTTTTTTTTTTTTTTTTTGAAACTGAATATTTAATTTTTTTGTGACACATATTTGTTAGAGAAAAAATAAAGGTATCTTTTCGTTTATTATAAGCTCTCAGAACATCATGTCATTATATTAAAGTGCTTCTATAGAAGTCTTATACTATAGATATCTTAGAACTATAGAAAAAACTAAAAAAAATTACTGTAAATGAGTATTTCAGATACTGAAAAATTTATTATAAAAATTTAGAATATTATATTTGAAATAGTTTAGAAGCAATACTTTCTTTTAGATTTTTTAAATTTATTTGTAAAATATTCATAATATAAAAAATATTCTTATGAACTTCTTAAGAGTTAATTTGGCTGAAATATTTCGACATCGCTACTCTTTTGAGTAGATTTAAAAATGTGAACACTTTTAAGACCACTAAGTATATTAATTTTCTTCATTTGTTATTCTCATGAAAATTGAACAGTTTGCCAAAATAATACTGATCATTTCTTAGTTCTCTATACTCTCAGTTGACATCAGTAATCAATTAATTAGCAAAGATATTTAAATTATTCTCGAGAAAACAGGAGAGAAAACAAACAAACATTAATTCAAATCTAAATTAATAATAGTAATGATTAATACATCTGTGCCTGTTTCTTTAAACACATATATATTCCTGCAATAGTCTTATCCTTAAAAGTATGTATACAGCACAAAGCCATTGCATTTGCATGTGGAAAGAACATGAACACATTCTCGGCAGAGAAAGACACGTGTCAAAAGCCCGATTTGCCCTATACTTGGTACGCCAATGACCTTGTCTGTTGCATAGCTTGTTACAGATATGGAAACCTAATAACAAAAGAAAGATACGAAGAAGTGGGCCGACCATGTGCTTTTTATGCTCATCAATCTCTGAAAATACCTATTATTATATATTTTCAAAAATTTATTGCAAAATCAACTGAGGGTGGAATTTACTTCTATTTAATCCTAAAGATATTAACAGATCCAAGTGTAAACTATTTGCATTCATCAATAGAAATTACGTAACACAGTGAATGGATCGTCATGTAGATGGTTATTGAAAGGAGGAAAGAAATTCTAATCAAATATATTTTCTAGCCGTTTCGATTTATGTCATATACAGGCTTTTATTTCCGCTAGAAATATATGAAAATTTCGTAAATGCCATTGCACAATTTTGGTGGATTTCAAATTCTCCAAAGAAAAAAAATCATTGGAAAAAATGGAGAAAAATGTGTTACCAATAAAGGATGGTGGAATTGGATTCCGTATAATCCATGAGTTCAATTTAACTTTATTGGTAAAACAACTATGGCGACTAGTTTAATTCCCTGATTCATTAGTGGCTGGAATCTTACGAGAAAGATATTACCGATTGAATTTCCCTTTGCGGTTCTGCTCGATAAATAATCCATCCTATGTGTGGACTAGTATTTTAGCAGCACACAAATTACTACTATCGGAGATTCGACAGAAAATCCATTTAGGATATGGAGGATACTTGGATCCCTATTACCAGCCAGGCCGGCTAGACCTTCTGCCCCAATTTGGATTACTGGAAAACTATGTTCAACACGAAGACGTATCTCTAATAAAAAGTTTGGCCATCAGCCCAAACTATTTTCTACACTTTTTGCTGGAATTATACAAAGAGTGGATAATACTTTTAAACCTGGATATTGGGTAGCACGTAACTTTCTGGAAGAGGATGAAGAGAAATAGATCTTGGAGTCAAGTATAACAAATCTTCAAGCCTTTTCTTGGAAAATAAAAGAACCTAATAAGATATGTCATCTTATTTGGCAACTGATAACATGACAAGTGACAGTAACGAGGAACCTTACACATCGCAACATGCGATGCAATAATTATTGTCTAAGATATGGAGAACCTGAAGAATATGTTACTCATGTCATTTTTGAATGTCCACCAGCTTTACATGCATGGTCTCTATCAGCAACTCCATCTAGCCCGTACATCTTCTCGATATCGAGCGTTTATGCCAATATGGAATATCTTTCTGGAGGAAGAACATCATAGAACAACCAGAATTGGATAGAGATCCTTATCCTTGAATAATCTAGTATATATGGAAGATTCTGGACGTAAAATATTTAACATGATAGACAAATATATTTGGAGCTTGTTTGATATGCAGAAAGCGAATGCCAAACTTGGTAAAACGCAAATGAGATGATACCTCTAACTCCACATGAAAATCCTTCAGAAGAACCACAAGTCTTAAGTTTGGGTAGTATCTGCATGGTAGATGATTCATGGACCTTTATAGTTCAATTTAGTGGTTGTGGATGAATTTGGGTAGACAACTTGAGGAAGATCCAACTTTTGGAGAAGCAGAACTTAATACATAAGTGGAAGTACTACATTGGCTATGGAGAGCATGCTTCAACATTCAACGTGCCAGAGCTGTGGGACAGATTGCAATGTTAAATGAGACTAATGAGTGGTCAAGTTTTACAACGGAGTTGGAGGCGATAAAAACTTTTCAGATATGCTTTTCAAAATTCAAGATCACTCTCATCCCAAGAGCGCAAAATGGAATTTCAGATTCTTTAGTAGAACTGTGAGGTCTTTCTATAGAGAGCTTTGTTACTTTGGTTGTTCTATTTCGTTTTTGTTACCCAGACCATTTCAATTTGGAGTAATATAATAGCCGTTCAATGTCAAAAGAAAACTGTGACTTTGTTTTTCCACAAAATCAATATACATATGATTTGTTTAGTAATGCTTCCTCGTACTCTGGTTAAACGTCCGAATGGTAACATATAGAACAATTGCAGAATAATCTTAATATTAACAAAAACATATATATATATATATATATATATATGTAAATATTTTTGTTATTATTAATTATAGG
This sequence comes from Raphanus raphanistrum subsp. raphanistrum, assembly GCA_019706035.1. Lineage (NCBI taxonomy): Eukaryota > Viridiplantae > Streptophyta > Magnoliopsida > Brassicales > Brassicaceae > Raphanus > Raphanus raphanistrum. The sequence continues at coordinate 24,461,426 of CM033987.1, read as the reverse complement.
GAGTGTTTACAATGTGATATGTAAACATTTGAACACTTAAGGTTAAATGGTAACATGCAAAAGCAGTTCAGTTTAAATAGTAACAAAAACATTTAAATATATAAATATATGTAGAATTCTTTTTTTTTATAATTAAGGGCAGTGCGGTTTCTAAATATTTGAAGCCTAAATATATAGATTTTCTAAAGCTACAACAAACCTCAATTAACACTTTAACGCCTTTTGCAAAAAAAAATATTAACACTTCGAGAAACCACAAATTTTTTTGGATAAAAGATTATAAATAATTGATGGTAAATGAAAGACAAAAGAAAAAAAGAATACTTACATAATGCCCATTTCGTTTCTTTTTATTACCTTTAATACTGTTTAATTAATATTTCAAATACATTTGTTTATAAGAATACAAACTCCAAAAAATCAATCCCAGACCCTACCTAATCTCAAGGTAGACTTTTTCATTGATCCGGTTATTTTTTTTTGGAAGGTGGATTTGCTTAATGCTTACATTCATCCTGATGATGTAATCTTTATAAAAGGATTGACAATTAGTCGATCGGGTAGGCCTGATTCTAATGGTTGGGCGTTCACAGATACTGGTCAATATACTGTTAAATTGGGTTACAAAATAGAATCTAAATTTCCGGATAAAGGCCTTCAGGTGGCTCCCTTTGGACCAGATACGAATGCATTATTAAGTTATACATGGAAATTGAACTGTTCGCCAAAGTTAAGACATTTTGTTTGGCAAGACAACGAAGGGATTATTCCGGTTGCAAAAATTTAAGGTCGCGAGGTATCACTAGTGAGTTACGGTGCAGTCTGTGTGGAGCTGAGGAATAATCCATTAATCATGTTCTTTTCGAGTGCCTACCGGCGTTGCAAATATGGGCTTTATCGAAAATCCCTTCAGCTCCGGGGTTTTTCCAAGCTCATCCGTTTTCTCCAATATCGATTATTTGTTCTGGAGACTTTGAAAGATTATAATTATGATTCGTTCTCCTGGATTTTATGGTATATTTGGAATAATAGGAACAATAAGATTTGTACAAATAGATCGGGTGATCCCAGGAAATCCTTCGTATTGCGTAAGTAGAAGTAGAGATTTGGCAGATGCCCAAAAATGAAACCACATCAGAGTCCGGTTAATAACCTGTCTTCTAACTGGTTGACTTTAGAGACTTCTAGAGTTTGTTTTTGTTGATGGAGCATGGAGTTCACAAGACAAGTTCTCATGCCAGAGTTAGTTCTGTAGAAACAGTGGTGCAACCGAGAAGATGATGGAGCTATGATCTCTGAAGAATCTTATCTTCTTATATACCGAATGTGAAGCTTTGATCTGGTCTATGGAGTGCATGAAGACCCTAAATTTATCAGACGTAGTTTTTGCAACAGACTGTTCTCAACTGGTGAAGATGGTGTCATCACTCGGAGAATGACCAGCTTTTGCTACACACTTGGAGGAGTTCCAGTGCAAAATCTAGTGGCGGACAAGCTGCCACGAGGTGCTATGTTCTCCTTTTGCTATGTTCTATGTCGATTCTATGAATATAAAAATTAAATTTGCTTTCATAATTTTCTTTGAAAGAATAATAAGGTAACAAACATAATTCAGAATCTTTTAGAGCAGTAATTTATGTTAATTCAGTTTCATCAGCTTTTAACTGTCTTATAAAAAATATAAAAAATTACATAGATGACTCTATGACCGGAAATTTTTACTCTTTTAAAATTTATATCTGATTTGATTACATCAATCCTTTCTATGAAAATCCATGTCGATTGATTTTATTTACACTGTGATGAAAATCTTTTGTAAGTTTATTCTATTAATTTACATAATTGTAAAATAAATTAATTGGAACTCAAAAGTTAGAGTTCATTTTAGGTTTTTTTCTAACACTAGATAATTATGCGATTACAAATTATGAGAAATAATACAGATGATTTTACAACCGACAATTTTATCCACTTTATGAGATTGTATCACCTGAACCGCCCTATCGGATTTACGCTTGACAGTATTTTTTGTTCTATGCTGCAGATTTCTTGTAAGCATCTTCTCCATTAATTCATACTAGATCTTGACCCGTGCGACCGCACGGGTATTAATTTTCAGTTTTGATTTTTATTTATCTATACTAAATAGTATATTTGTAATATTTGATCGTTTTATATTGACTAAGCTTGGGGTGGGTATTTGGATACCCACTCGGATTCGGTTAAAATATATTCGGGTTTAAGATTTTCGAGTTTAAAGATTCTATCTCTATTCAAGTATTTATAAATTTTGGTTTCAGTCTGATTCGGATCTTTGCGGGTTTGATAACCCGTTTAAACTATTTTTAATTTTTCAAAATTTATATATCTTTAACTTTCCCTAAATCTAAAAATAAAAATAATATAACATGTAAATTTGAGTAATGTAACCCAAAGTACCTAAATTAAAAACTAAAAATAAGTTTAACTTGAATATTTGGAGGAAGAATAAATATATATATTAAGTATTTGTGGTGTTTTGATTATTGTTTTTCTACTTTAGATGTTTATTTTTGATTATTTTTTATATTTAAAATATTTTAAAGAACTTAAAATAGTTTATATCTTGGATATTAACTCGAAAAATAGCTAACATATTGAAGTATCTAAACATGATTTAGATACATTGGAATATCCGAAATATTTTGTTCGATAAGGTTTGGTTATGGTTCTCTAGATACCAAAATGGTAAATCCGTTTAGATATTATCTAGTTCCGGTTTAAATTTGGTAATACTTTTTTCGTTCAGATTTTTTAAATGAAGAGTTAATATTATAATTGTCCAATAAAAATGTATTTTTTTGAATTTGACATTGATTTAATGGATAACTAAATGAAATGTATTTAATTCAAATTTAATTTTAGAAAACACATTAATCTAAGTGAAAAGACAAAGCATTAAAATAGGAAATATTATTTAATTGTGTATTTAATTTTGAAAAATACATTAATCTAACTGAAAAAGACAAGCATTGAAATAGGAAACTCAATTTAATTCTCAGTAGCATAGAAATGTAATTAAATTTGAAAACTAATGGTATTTCTATATGTGTACTTCTGTTTTAATAAGATAGATAATTTCATATTTTTTGGGAATCGAAATCCATACGTTCTGGTGTAGAAACATTAATGAACTATTAGTCAAACTACCAAACCACTTTAGGCTTTTGGTTAATTAACCACAAAATCAAATAAATTGGTGGCAAAGCCAAATAATTTGGAGTTAAACCGATTGCTTTTTTTTCTTTCTAAAAAGTAACTACCCATGCACATAATTATAGTGGCTATGTTTCACTTAACCCGTGAAACCCAAAGTTAATCGACCCAAAAACTTATTGTTTTCAGCACAACCACAAATTAGTAGTGGCTAAACCATGGTTGTTGTTTAACCCATAATCATTGTCCCTAGACTCTAACCCTACAATTATATTTACACAATTCTAATTATTACTACATATTTTATAACCAAAACATATTTTATAACATAGCAATTTCTTACAACATATTTTTATTACATAAACATTGTACAACGTTTTTTACATCATTTTAATATTTGACACATATTTTACTACATATTTTACAACATCGACTAACCTGAATCATCATCCGAATACGAACCACTACTAGAATCACCATAATCTTCTGATATATATTCATTGTTTGGAATATTCACAGGGACACTTTCATTATCTGAAAAATCGTCAATGGTGTATGCTTCAAATCTTAACATAGAAATTTATGCAACATGATCATGTATATCATCTTGCCATGCGGTTAATGCAAGTTCTAAGGCTTCGTTCAAAGATCTGTTGATCACCTCCATATATGTAGATTTTGTTTTTCAGAAAACGCGTCAGAGACGTGTGGAGATCAGTTGCTGGATCTAGCTGGATCTCTAGATGTGTGTTGGAGGATCTAGTTGTGGTTATGTTGTGATAGTCCTCTATCGCTGCCAGGTTAAGCCTGTGTTATTTCTGATGTCGGCTGCCTTTGACTCTTGCGATGGGGCTTTTGTTCTTCAACCTTCCTTTCAGTACTGGTTAAGAAGGTTTGAGAGTATGTTGAGGAGTACGCATATTCTTTACTTTGAAGTGGAGTTGTTAAAACCATTTTTTTTTCTCTCTCTCTCCTCCTCAATTTGGTAGATGAATAATCTCTTGGGTGTATTTGTTTAGCTATGTCTCCTAGTCCTAGGTGGCTCATCCTTGATTGGATGTACCAATTGAAAGAGGTTCATATTTTAACCTTCCAAGAGCTGGTTTGGGTTACTTCGATTTATTATCTTTTTTTTTTGTTTTGGTTGTTGGGGAATTTAATGTGCTGGTTATTAGTCTCTTTTTTTTTTTGGTTATTAGTCTCTTGCATTGTAAGCAGTGGTGAAGCCAGTGCAGCAACTAAAAGGGAACGTGCACCCATAATTTTTAGCAGTATTTAATATTTTGTATGCAAAACCATAATGAATCAGCAATAAAAGATGGTTATAGTGCTTTTGTGCACCCTTTGATGGCTTGGGTTCTATTCCTACAATGTCGTTTATTTTATTCAATATCAGATGTGCATCCATTAAAAGATCTTTCTGCATTCGCCCTGATTGCAAGCCTTTATTTTGTGTAGTTTCGTTTTTTGGGGCGTAGGCTCTGATGTCGTCAGCCTTTGTAATCGTCAGTTGTGTTAGTTTTAAGTGTTCTAGAGATGGAAGAAAAAGGAAAAAAGAAAAATTGGTATTGGTGTAATTCATGACGCAGCTGAGACTTTTCAAGTGTCCCCGTGAAAACATGTCGTGGTCTCTTCCATCTACCAATGAAAATTACCCAAACTACGAGTCTACGAGCCACTTTTTAATACTCCTTTTTACTATATTACTTTTATAAAGTCCCAAATGATGATATACGCAGATTTTATTCATGAAGAAACCAATAGTTATTAAATAAATGTAAAAAGTGATTCCACATTACAGCAAAAGAAAAAAAAAAATGAAGATTAATAAATAAACCATGATACAAGATATACCTAATAAAAGAAACACGACACACACACGCATATATATAATGCTTATTTTAGAGATATAGTAGCATTTTTGCTTATGATTTTATTGTTATTGAATTATGAAAAGGAGCCCTATGAGGAGCACCTTTTCTTCTGCTACCAAGTGAAAGAACAATCCCAGGCGAGTAATTAGTCTCTTTTTCTTTTTCCTTTTATCCTTATTACTATTGTTACCCTCCTCCCACTGATCTGACATTAACATAATATCGTCCGTATCTTCCTCCATTGTTGATATCTCTCCGAGCTGATCGTGTCCATCCATTCTCAAACTTGAAAACGTGAAATCCGATTCATTGATTCTATAGAGAATGCTTGATAAATCATCTCCTTGATATAGTAAGTAATCTACCTACACATATATTTTAAAAGTTTTAAAACATTGATAGGTACATAACTGTGTCATATAAAATGATAAGAGATGCAGCTAATATTGGAATGATAGTTCATAAACCTAGGACAGTGCCCACTTTGTACTTTACATGTGTTTAAGAAAACTAAACAATGGAACACATAATCCAAGGAAATATATACATGATTATTATAAAGAAAATAAAAACAGCTGTTTTCCAATTTTTTGTTTTTCATCTTTAGAATAATGATTTGTTTTAAAAAATCATGTCATATAGTTGAAAGTTGATGCAATCATTATATTATACTATCATTTTTAAAATTTACTCGAATAAAAACAATAAATAAGTGAATCTCATGAACTAATGGGTCTCACTTTGTCATACGTGGGTCAACTATGTCAACATCTATAACTAAGATTTTGTTAAGGAGCCGATAAAAGTTAACAATAACAAAACTTCTATAAATACATATGTATCTTTATGTTTTTGTTGATATCAGAACCGTATTGTTCTGTATATACCATTCCAAACCTAAATTTCTATGCTTTTCACTAGGTAAATTTTATAAATCAAAGTTTAGAGTTTAGCATTTTTAAGTTTTAACTTTACAAATTCAGGACAATTTGAAATTAAAGAGAAGAAAGGTACTCAATAATTATTAAATATATATATATATATATATATAATATTAAAATTAAGCACATAATTGAGTTATGTTATATATTATGCTATATTGTTTAGAATCTTTTTGGATACTACGTAATGGAGATATCTTAGGATTCAAACATTCCAAGTAAATTAAATTTCAAAAAGAATGTGCCTTGATCAAAATTACCTTGCAAGAGAGGGAACAAAAGTTGAAGGGTTCTTGGAGGATTCTATCACAAGTGAAGCAAACATTTGAAGAGACCTTAGCTCTTGATTGTGGTCTTTGGTTTATGAATATCACTTTGGCTCCATTAATTGTATATGGCTGAATATTAAATTTTATCAATTAGTAACAAACTATGACAACAATAATTCAAAGCTTTATAAGAGTAGCTAGGATCACCTGAATATATGAACAATCTATGAGCTTCTCAAGATCACTCAGCCGAACGACATCGTGGTATACATATCGTCTCACCTGCCATTTCGTAAACAAAAGGGATTAACAGCTAGAATCTAAACTATTGGGGATAATAACATTCCTAAGTGCCTCAGAAAACTTCCTGCTTTACTTCCCTCAAGCACAACAGGGTAACTATAAAGAAAAATAACATTATTAAATCTTATAATTAGGGCCATGATTCCTTTTGGATTTACACCCAATTTTTTTGGGAAATAGTAAATAAAATGATACAAAATTTTGAATTATGATATAGAAACAAAACCGGTGGAAAGAAGTAAATGGAAGTGAAGGAAAAGGAATTTGGTCAAAGCTTTGATGTTCTTTGAAAGCAACAACTCAAGAGAAGTTGAACAGAGAGAAGACAATAAATTTAAAGAAACCAAGCAAATCTGAAAAGATAAAGAATAAATAAAAGATGAGAAAAGATACATACTATATATAGAAACAATCCAAATCAAAATAATAGACAATTCAAGTCCAATTTTATCAATGGTATATACATACATGATATAGTGTTTACATTCTGGATTTTGCTTTTGAACTTCTATAGTAGTGTTTCAAAAAAAAAAAAAAAACTTCTATAGTAATTAGAGATATTACATGTCTAGAGCAATCGAGTCAAATCTGACCTAAAGGTTACACTTTAGATTAAATATGCAGATAAAAACTAGGAAAATAGTTTTTTGGGGCAGCATGAAGATGGCTTAAAGGGTCAAAATTTCATGTTAAAAAAAGGGTCAACATTTCATTGCGAGTGAACTAATTTTTTTGTGTGGGGAAATTTACCTGTAGAAGGGGATGAGAGCGATGTGAAGAGAGGCAGTGCGGACAAACACTGAGACAACAGAGCAAGCAAAAGACGTTCTTCTCGCTTTTACGGCGACTCTCGTGGATCCCACAGCTCGAGAAGAAAGTTTCTGCCATTAGTCCTTCAAGCCATGCAGGTTTCCTCGCCACCATCATCATCATCTGTTCCTCCTCATGACCTTCTCTCATCATTTTAGATTTATCTGACAAGACCCAGATGGAAAAAGATGAAGAAGAGATTGAGTTTGATTGTGTGCTTTGGGGCTGGTGTTTTTTTTTTCTTTTAGGTTGGAGAGTGTATGAAGAAGAGTAAGTGTAAATGTTTATATAATGTGTGGATAGTATTGTATACGTGTATGTGTGTATATATGTACGTATGTATATATGTACGTATGTATGGGCTTTGTGTTATGTTAAGGAGGTTACAGAATTATTGTTGCTACGTATAGAGAGAGAAAGTGTTGTTGGGTGGAAGAGCAAGAGAGAGAGAATGTCTTTTATTAAGAAAACGAAACACTTTTTTGATCAAAAGAAAAAAAAGAAAACGAAACACTTCCCACAAATCAAATCTTTTTTTATTGAGAGAGGAGATGTGAGTGTGACAAAGTGTCATTTATCAAAGAGTTATACGAGTTATTCTTGGGTTCACTCTCTAGGGTTTAGGTTAACCAACCAATAGAAAATTGTCATTTTAGATTTAATATTTTTTAATTAAAGAAACAAATAACTTGTCAAATTATATTATCTTTTCAAAATAAAATTTAAAAATAAATAAAAATAGTATATAGAAACGAATTTAAAAAAATTAATGTTGGCAACTAAACCCTAAACTCTAATACTAAACCCTAAACTCTAATCTTAAACCCTAAACTCTTGGGTAAACCCTAAACCCTTGGAAAAACACTAAACATGTTGTCAACAAAACACTAAACCCTAAACTCTAATCCTAAACCCTAAACCCTTGGGTAAACATTAAACCCTTGGGTAACTCTAATCCTTGGAAAAAAATAAACATTTGGATAAATTCTAAACTATAAATCTTAAACACTAAACTCTAAATCTTATAAATAAATATTATTTTTAAAATAATATTTTTAGAACTATTGTTATTTTTATTTATTTAATCTTTTTATTTATTTTAAAAGCATAATATAATTTAGCAAGTTATTTTGTTTCCTTAATTAAAAGATATTAGATTTAAAATGACAACTTCCTATTGGTTGGTTGGTGAACCTAAAGGTTCACCTTAGGAGGTGAACCCAAGAAAAAATCTTTATCAAATGGACAAGAGAAATTATAAATCCTAAAGCGATGTCTTTTATTGCGCAGAAAACACAATAACCCAATTCGAAATTCGAAGTTTATGATTTAGATTTACATGGAACCAATATATTGGAACTGAGATCTTCACGAGGGGATTATCTTTTTCTTTTGAAACTTTTTTTTTTTTGTAACTTAGTTTTCTTTTGAAACTTTTTTTTGAACTGAAGTTTTCTTTTGAAACTTCCTTTGAATAAAATTGTAAGATAAGTCGCAAACGTATATCCCCTTTGTGTGTATTTGTTATGATATATTTTCGTGAAAGGAAAAAAAGTGTCTCTGAGTATTAGTTTGTTACTTTGGAGGAATCTAAGGTTAATTTACCTTTTCCGGTTGTGTGGATCATGTTTCCCTTTGCTCAACCTACCAAAAAATTGCTATAAGAAATATTAATTTGTGGAATAGCTATTATACAGACACTACAAAAAATCACACAAATTCCAAAAAGAAAACCGTCGAGAATATGTAATTCTGACATGATTCCGATGAAAAAGTCTATCAAGATTAAGTCATCAGAAAACGAAAAAATCTGCTGAAAATTTATCGGAGTGTTTCGACGAATTCCCGACTGAATCAGAGTTTTTCTTTGGAAAATCGTCCCAATAAAAGAAATCCATTGAAGATATACCTTCGGAATTTGTCGTAAAAAATAAATCCGTCGAAAATCCTTAAAAAAGTTTCAGATATTTTCAAAAAATATTTTAATTCTTTTTTAAAATTATATAAAATAAACAAAACATTTTTAAAATATACAACATATATAAATAAAATTAGAATTATAATATTAAAATATAAAATAACTAAAAACTGAATTCCAAATCTAAGGAATCATAAATAAAAAACCATATCCTAATCTAACAATTTTTTAAAATTATATTAAAATTTAAAATCAAAAAGTTAAGGATTTTTTTAAAAATATTTATAATAATAAAAAGATATGTAAAAAATAAAAAATATATTTAAAAGTTCAAATGTTTTTATATAAATAATAAAACTTGGATAAAATGCTTCAGAAAAGATAAAATATATTTAAAAATATATAAATGTATTGTAAATTTTTTAAAATTATTAAAAAGAGATGTTTCACGTTTTATGATATATATTTAATAAATTTCAAAAACTGTTTTATATATTCAAAACATTTGTAAAAACGTTTTTTTCAAGTGGAATACTATAAAAATGATTTAAAAAAGTTTTAAACTAAATATAATTATTTAAGAATGTAAAAATTAGTTTATTCAAAACAAAACATCTTATAAATTTAATAAACAGAAAATATTATTTCTAAAACTAAAAAAAACCTAACACAAACAACAAAATCTTCAACTACCTTTCAATCCTAAATCCCTAAAAATAACTTTCACATCACTAAAATCAACAACATAACATGTTTTTAATCTAACAATCTCACTAAAAATGAAAAACGTACATGATGGAATCCTAGCGGATTTCCGACGGAGCGTGTATATATTTCAATGGACGACTCCAAATCACAAACTATCAGGAATTCGTAGAAATTTCCTACGGATTCGCGAGGGACTCCCAACAGATTAGATAAACTCATCGGAAATCTGTCTGATATTTCATCGGTAATCAGCTTATTTTCTTGTAGTGAGAATACATTACTAAATTAATTATCTATCGGGAACTGTATCAATCTATGCCACAAATAGAAAAACACATTATTTTCCATGCGTGTGTATGTATATAACACACAACAACGAAATACCATTCTATTTGTTCTATCGATATAGATTAGATTGTTTAAACATGAATGTAGCTACAAAAAATAATTTTATTTCTTTCAAATTATAAGAATAGTAGTGCTACAAAGGAGTGAAAATGAGCAATGAGGAATGAGTAAAAAAGAGCAAGAAGATGAAATAGAAACAGAGAAGGATGAGGAAGAAGGAAAATAAAAGGAGGGGTGAGATAGTAGAGGATAATGAGATATTGAATAACGAGGAGTGATAGAGAAAAAGAAAAAAGAATGTAGAGGACATGGTCCGAAAGAATGAGAAGTTAGGAGTCAGGTGGAGGAGAAGGTGTGAGGAGTGAGAAGGAAGGAAAGGGAGAAGAAGAAGAGTAAGATAGATGAAAAGGGGTGAGACGGAGGAACGAGATGTGAGGAAAAAAAAGAGGAAGAGAAATGAGAGAAAGGTAAAGAGGAAAATGAAGAAGAAAAAATATTTTCACATACTATGTGGTGCTTTCAAAATAGAGGTGGGAAAGTAGGAGAAACAAATTGTGAGTGATGAAGAAAAACAAAGATAGGACAAAGAGGAAAAAAGTGGAGATAGGAGAGATATGAGGAAGATGAGGAGCAAGATGTGAAATGAACTATGAAGAGGAGGAGGAAGTATTATACTAAACTATATTATTCCATTAAAATATAATAGTATATAGTATTTACAATATACTATAACTAATCAGATATCAGTTGTTTGAGGAGAACAAAACGAAAATGTAAAAAACATGAGAGAAGGTTTAGAGTTTTGGTTGAGTTTGAAATTCTAGACAAATCAAGTCATATAAAATTCTTCAATATATATGTTTAAGTATTAGGTATCATTTGAAGTGGAGATTAGAATATGTTATAGTATTATAATTTTAAACTCAACCCTTTTCTTAATCTGACATGATACATCACATGTTATAAAAATATATATTTGTTTAAAATTTTTCTAAGCAGTCTTTTTTTTGGATGACAGGGTTCAGATCAGGCTTTTTGATAACCTAAGTTGTACTATACCCATATTTCTGTTAATAGGGATAATAATATATCTTGGTTATCTTATATTTATGGTAATACGGTTGGTAAATTACGACGGGATCAATGGTATTATATGATGAGATCTGAAAATGCAGGACTCTTCACAACAAGCCAATAGTATTAATAGAAGATTTCAATGACATGAAAGGAAGAAAAGAGAAACAAAGGGGGTTACCAGGTCTATTGCTTCTTTTAACTTATTTAATCAAATGCTCTCGGTGTTAGGGGTTCATGACATTAAAACCATTGGTGAAAAATTTACTTGGTGGATAAAAAATCTAAGTTCTCAGTAATGACTAGGACTGATAGAGCATTAACAAACTGTGATTGGCTAGACATGTATCCAATAGCTACTGTTAGTCTTCTTCCTTGGATAGATTCTGATCATAGATGATATACTATGGATTTGACCACTTTATACGCAAAAAATAGTATTTGGAAACAAAAGAGATCATATCATCCGAGTCATTTATGCGGCAGCAATGTACATTAAAATATGGATAGAGGCCAGTACGCAAAATGAATCAGTTCTACAGAGAGTCTCTAGGCCAACACCAACGACTATTCACGATGTCCAGCCACATCAAACACAGCTCTATTGCATTGTAGCCGCCTCTTGGAAGTCAGAATTTGAGGAGATTGGCATTAGGTGGTCTTTGTTCAGAACAAAGGCACTCGAAGACTCCAAGGGAGTTCTGCAATGTATGTCTTTGACACTTCTTTCGTAGCAAAGTCAGTGGCGATGTGGGACGCTGTCTGTCAACTACATAGACTATCTTATAAAAGTTTAGTTTTTCTCGGGAACATTTTGAAGTTAATAAAACGACTGGAGTGTGGTCTTAGAAATAAGCAGCATAAAGAAATTAAAATATCATAAGCAAGCTCCACAATCCATGACATCATGAATTCTTGCAAGAAAAGACCAATTCAGCTTTTATCATGTTCTTTGAACTTTTACTAATGTAATTGATAGATTACCTAAGAATGCCAGGAAAAATAATCAAACATACATAATTTCCTGGTCTTGCTACTAAACCATTGTATGTTCAAGTTAATTCAATGAAATGAAAAGGATTGACAAAATAAATTTTACATATAACTCATTTATGTCTCTATTTTCCTTCAAATATGATAAATATCAAATTTTTGTTAACAAAACTAATTTTGACATCGTTAAAAGAGAAAATTTAAAACATTTGAAAGCTATTCCTAAAAAGAAATGGAATTATCTCTTATTTATTGAAAGTTGTCCTAAACTAACAATGTGGTACCAAAACAATATCCTAAACAAACAATGAAAATATATATCTCTATTTTTATCATGATGGGATCTCTAATACTTAGTTAAGTGAAGTATTAAAGATTAAATATATAGTACAATTAAGTGTTTTGCTTGTGCATGTGGACATAATCATGTTTCAAATATTTATTACTACATTCATTATTAAAAAAGAATAAAAATTGTTTTTCTTAATTATTGTTAATATATATATTTCTAGCTTTATTTTTAACTTTTTTATGATTGAAATATTTTTATCAGAAAACAATATTATGTAGGAATTGTCTTTTAAGAAAAACACATGTTTCTTTATTTTTTTGGTCAATATATATATAATATTTATAAACAATTATCTAATAAAACTACTCTAACATTTAAGATGCGAAACTGAATATAAAAATCACATCACAAATAAAATTATTATTTTTAAATTAATAAAAATGATTTTAATTAATTATTGTTTATACATCTTTTCATATCTTAATTTTAATTTTATATAATTAAAATATTTTCGGATAATAGTAGACTAATAATTTATCATTTGAATAAGTTTATTTATATAATTCATAAATAAAATTTTAAAATAATTATTTATTATTAATTAAGTGTAACAACAATATTAATAAATTTAACTTTTAACGTCATATTATTTTTAACATTGAATAACTAATTACATCACCATATAATTCCTTAATTATATTTCATATGATTTTCAGACCTACAATATATGCTATATGGATGAAAAATTCTATGGATAATGATTTTACGATGAAGCTTTGGCCAAAACGTTTAAATCGATGCACAGTTCTAAATGTAAAATATTCTTGATGGACATGTTCTTTCCGTAGCAAATGACCACAATGAACGGTTCTACTTGCAATACTTTGGAACCTTCGATAAATCTTGCATTCTATAATCTGCAAGAATTGCATAGCATTGAATTCGACCCAAATCTGAATATAGAAGCGTCCAAACTTGAACCATTATGCTATGGAGCTTCCACTAACGTCATATCTAGAATATAAAAAGTCTATTTTCTGATATTAGTATTGATTTTAATCGAATATCATTTTGTAAGTGTTCATGTTTTCGGTTTTCCAGAAACCGACATACAGATTTCTTTGTAGGGAAAATAGTTTTTTAGGTCAAAAAATGATAATTATGTCCTATTAGACTAATCTCATATACTTTATGTCCTATTAGGCTTAATATTTTTTGAAAATGACAATAATGCCCTTAATTTCAATTAAAATTTTTGAAATTACAATTAACAAAACAATTATTAAATATAATTTTAACTAAAGTAATTAAAAATATTAAAAATCCAAAAAGAAGTTTTTAAAATATTAATTTTTTTTCTTTTTTCTAAATTGATCTTTTTTAAAAAATCACATTTTTTTTAAATCACGTTTTTCTTTTTAAAAAAGAATCAAATTAATCAAAATAAGGAACCTGAATATTTTCGAATATTCTCTTCCCATATTTTTCGAAATTGATTATTTTTATCCGTAGAATTTGTATTCTACTATATGTACTATATGTAGAATACATCAAACATAATTGAAATTGATTTCTACTAGTTTTAAATTTACAGTAAATGTGTAAATTCTAATTCTTACAGGTTTTAAATTTATAGTAATGTGTAGATTTCGATTTCTATAGATTTTAGAACAATAGGTTAAGTGTAGAATGTGTTTTCCAAACATTTTTAGATTAATTTTATTTACGTAGAATACGTATTATAAACATAGTAGATCTTATGGAAAAAGTAGATTTCATTTTCAAATCCGTAGAATGTCAATTCTACTTTATATAGAACATAATATGAAATTATAACTTAAATATTTTTAGAACTGAAAAAAATTATCACTAAGTTGATACATGTATGTCATAGGTACTTACTATTTCTCCAACTTTTTTTGTTTGTTAAACTATTTTTTTATTTTTTTTTGAAAATACTAAAGAACATTAAGAAAATGATATAAAACAGAAATTACCCTAATAGAATATAATTATATTTTGGCCTAAAAGAACAATTTTCCTCGTATGATACGTGGTATATGTTCTAAAGTAGAGACATCGGTCATCTAGCATTCAGGCCCAATCGTATGAAAGCCCAATTTGCTATTCTCTTTGTGACATCTAATTTGGCTAAACCATTTCAAGCCGAATAAAAAGAACCATATAAAATGATGGAAGGAAACTATAGTTTTAGTCAGGGGTGATATTCGGATACCCGTTCAGGTTTTGAACGGGTATTTCGGATATATTTTGGTATAGAGATATAAAATCCGTTAGATATTTCTGAGTTTTAGATTAGGTTCAAGTATCTTAAGTTTAGGTTGAGTTATTTCAGATTAGGTTCAGATATTTAATTTTGAAAAAAATTAAAATTTTCATATTTTAAGTTTTTTTTTGTATTTAAACCATCTTTCGATTAACTGACTTTTTATGTTTTTAATAGATTGAATGATTAATAGATTGGGAGTTAACATTTCAAAATAAATATACATTAATTTGGCTATTGTTTTTTAGAATTTGGATATAACTTTTGTTAATATATGAAACAAAAAGGTTGACACGCATTTTATGTGAGTATCAAATCATTTTCTCCGTACTTCTATGTATATTATATGATCTTAAAACGTGTGTAACATCAATATAAATATATTTAAATAAAATGAGAGATATAAACTAGAAATATAAGGGTAAGTATACATATATTCGGTTATCTTCGGATATTCATTCGGGTTTGAATATTACCCATTCGAATTCTGATATTTTGCTATTTCGGTTCAGATTTGGTTTGGATTTTCCGGGTCGGATTCGGACACGAATTCGGTTATCGGGTTAAAATCTCCACCCCTGATTTTAGTTATTCAAAGTAATTGTGTTTGAGAAAAAAACAAAACGTAGGATACTTAGCTTACTTAAAATATTTTCAATCTAAATATAACTTATGTTAACGTACACGTTTCCAAACTGAATTAAAAAATCATAAGAAAACGAAAACCATTTGTCAAAGAAATAGGAAACGAAACCAGATCGCACGCACATTGGACAATCCTCCGCTAAACATTTGAACGGCTAGCTCCCACTCAAATGTTTAATTCAAAGAACATGCATTAGTATACTACTACTCTGTCTTGTATTATATTGCATTGTATTGTAGTCTACCTAAATCAAACCCCCAATATAACTGTATTAAATATAGGGACATATAACATATGTTTAAGGCTATCAGGAACTTGCAAATCATTATGATCCCAGTTATTAATAGGGAAAATATCATTAAAAAAACTTTTTGAGTGGCATTCACGAGCACCATTATTGCTAGGACAAACTTTAGAGTTCTTAGATTTTTTTTATTATTATTTTGACGTTAAAAAACAATGTTAAGAGACATTATAAAATATGCAGATTATTGATAGATACTTATGTTGTCTTTTAGTTTCATTACAAGAAGAAAAAACAGTAAGCAAAAGAACTAATGATTTCCAAAAAAAAAACAGTGAACTTGAGAACATGGTAGTTTACTCTACATCTTAGCTTTTGAAGTCATCGCTCAACTTGTTTGAAAGTCTATAATCAAACTTGTTCAGTTGAACTGCCTGCAGCATAATACAACAAAAAAATAAGGCTTCGATGAGATACATATTCATATGACAACCACTTCTCCGTGACTACAACATGCATCAAGTTCTATTCTTTTTTTGGAAACAAACATCAACATGCTAGCAGAGATATAAAGAAGGATTCAAAAGTTGTTGTTGGACATGCATTCTACATAGTCGTGCAAACCATCACTCTACATATTATAATCATCATTCAAAACCAAGATTTCTCTATCTATGTAAAGAACGTAATACGTTCATTTATTAACTAGTGACTAGCATAACACATACCTCTTCATACGTGATGTTATCTGTTTCACTTGCCTGCACACATAAAAAGACCAAACTATATCATAAGGACAACGAACTAATACATTTTCAGATCATGTGCTCAGAAAGAGATAGAGAGCAGAGATCATGAGCAGATGATCATTAGAGCAAAACTCAATCTCAGCAATCAATAGATTGCTTTTAAGAAACTAAAAAAAAAACTTTGAATAAAGACCAGAGAGGAAGACATACAAGTGTTTGCTGAGATGGATCTTGTTGTTGATAACGATGCTGAACCATGAATAGAACCAATCCAGCAACAGAGAAAGAAGCAAGGAGAAGCTATATCCAACTCAACAAGCTCCTTCTAGCTACCCTCCGCCTCCTCATCTTTCCCTCCTTATGAATCCTCCACGGTTCCTCTCACCCGATTTACTTCCAATTTTTCTTAATAACATAAGCCTATTACTTTTTTTCTTAATATATTGTTATCCATGTTTCCAAAAAATATTATATTCTTTTTTATAATCCTATCCATGTTTCCAAACCATTCTCAAATATACTTCAGTTTTAATAATATAAATATGTGAAATATGAAAACCGTAATTTAAGTTGGTGTTTGAAATGGGTCTTTGTATTGTATTTTTCTTATATATATTGAAAACATTTTTCACAATGGTTATTGAAAAATATTTTAGTAGTGTATATAAAGTTTAAATTTTGTTTTTATGATTATTTGTCTATTTTAGACAAATAGTTTTTAGGTAATTAGATTGGACCATTTTTCATATATTTTAAAGCTGGCTGAGATATATAGTTTCTCTTAATATAATGACTTCCAATTTTTTTC
Organism: Raphanus raphanistrum subsp. raphanistrum; assembly: GCA_019706035.1. Classification (NCBI taxonomy): domain Eukaryota; kingdom Viridiplantae; phylum Streptophyta; class Magnoliopsida; order Brassicales; family Brassicaceae; genus Raphanus; species Raphanus raphanistrum. The sequence goes on along the minus strand of CM033987.1, from coordinate 24,443,967 downwards.
TTAATATACTACTGTCCATGTTTCCAAACAACATTATATTCTTACTTATACTGCTATTCATGTTTACAAACAATTCTCAAAGGTACTTCCATTTTAATAATATAATTGTTTTTTATACTCCTATCCATATTTCCAAACAATTCTCAAAGGTACTTCAGTTTTAATAATATAGATAAGATAAGATTTAAAAATTAGCTTTAACAAGTATTTATAGAAGCCTAAAAATGAGCTGGGTCAACCCAACAAACCCAAATTGACCTATAAAAAGTTGGGTTTTTTCGTTTGTGGCGACTTGGTCATCCCGCTACAGGTAGGTCGGTACAACAGTTAGTGGTGTGGGGCTCTTTTGGAAATCATAGCGACCTCACCTGGTCACTAAGCATATCGCTAGGAGAACTCGCAGAACGTCCTAGCGACTTGATGAAATCGCTACGGCTATGGTCACTACATGATTGATATGCATCCAGTACATAGATCACAACTTCTTCAATAAATCTCTAAATGACTTGAAACCACTTCCATTAGAAAGATAACTCAATTTTCCATGTTATCCCAAAATATGAGTTTCAAAAGATATATTTAAGACCTTCATCTATGTTTATATTTAATTTTTTTGACTCAAAACCCCTCAAATGCCTTCAAATTCACTAACAAATATCTCCAACACCTGACATAGACATATGCAATGCAACAAAAATATGCCTAAATGCATCTCTAAATGATCATTATATACATTAAATGGTAGTTAAAATCATACAAATTCATAAGATATCAACTTCCCCAAACTTGTCATTTACTTGTCCACAAGTAAACTTTCAAGAACTAAGGAAGTGAGGTTTGAAAGTGGGAGCTCATAACGAAAAGAGACACCTTCGTAGTCATCAACATGATATCCTTGCAGAATCATATCAAGTAGCATGAGAAAAGACTTTGTCAAACTCTAACTTCTCAAGGCCTATTCTTTTGACCTCTACACTCATCATCATGATCTACACTCATCATCATGATCATGATCATGATCAGCTCTCACATTCATTAGGTAAAATCATAAGTAAATTCTTTGAAATGGTCAATTGGTCCAAATCATTTGGTTAGGTAAGAAGTGGCTTGAAAGTATGGTGACTAAAGAAGCTAAACTGATCTTTTAAGATGACCTACTCTCAAGAACTTAGTAGCTTTGACATTTGCATACAATGCTCAATCTCCATTGTTCTACCATTTTCCTAAGTATAAAACAAGTTCTACCTTTATTTCGCAATGTTAATCTCTTTTCACTCACCCAAAGAGTTTTCAATCACTCAAAAACACTCTTACACTTAAAACTCTTTCATTTTATGTCTACTAAGGATTCTTTAACTAGTTTTACTTTCTTTAACTCTTTTTTTTCTTTGATTAAACCCCTTTCTTTATGAGTTTCCTCTCTTTTTTTTGGGTTTTACTTCATTTCTATACTTTTGAGCTAATCTTTCATTTTACTAATTCTGAGTGACTGATTTTCTTTTAAACTTTTGAGCTCAATCTTTCTTTTCATCTCTCTTCACACTCCCAAAATAAAACTCTAAAAACACTCCAACCCATCGTAGAAGCTAGATAACATGAGTCGTATAGCTAGCAAGTAATGAAGACAGAACATTGTCGTTCCAATTACTCTCAACATTATGCACATGTAAAACTTTCAGAAAAGACCCCAGTCAACAATTAATGATGGCTCAAAAGGAGGGAAGGGTTAAGGGAACAGACTACCACTTGAGTTGTAAAAATATTGGTAAATATTGGTTGGACAAACTCAAGTGTGTGTGGAGCCATGATCCAGTACTCAAGGGACCATAAGCAAGAAGCATTAAGTTCATTTAGTTCAATTAAGATTAGAATTGGCTTCAAAAAGTAATTTTCAGTAGTCAATGAGTTTCAAGAGGAGTTTTCAAGGCACGAAGTCTCCAACCTTTCTAAAGAGTGCTCAAACTAATTGTCATGATTACAAAGGATATCATATTGGTGTTTTCTATGCAATAAGTATATACAGTGTAATGTTTGAGGCTCAAGATGACAAGAAAACAAAATAGAACACAAGTGAGATGGTAGACTCTCCCCCAAACTTATTTCACACAGTCTCTTATGTGAGAGTAAACTTGAAGGAGAGATAAAAGAGGAAGAAAACGAAATCAAAATATTTACAAAGTTAGAGGTGCACTCACTTGGATTTATTGGCTGAATTGAGTGGTATATGACCCTTGGCCTCAGATTTGTTCCACAGAGAGAGACGGGCTGAAGCGGAGAAGTGAAGGTGGAATGTTTCCAAGCTCTTTACTCATGTAGTGAAGACCTTCTTGCCAAATCTCGGATCACCGGGATCATATTCATCATCGAACCAACCTTTAAGCTCATTCTTCCTAATATCCTCAAAGGATACCTTCCTTGGATCATCAACAATGAGTTATTTGGTAGAGAGTATACCAAAATGGTTGTTAAAAGGTTTGTTCATAGGAGAGTCTTCTTCTTGCACCTCTTCGGGAGATTTTTCAATGTAAATCACTTGATTCTCTTTATACTCTTCACCCTTTGTTCTTTTTTTGGAAGTAAGCTTCACATGCATTTCCTCCTTGGTTGAGAACTCATTCATAACCAATGATGTGTCTTTTATCTCATCCATGCATTCAACAATCAAACCTTCATCACAAAGATCTTCAAAGACTCTTCCAACCAAGCTCACTTCTTCATTCTTGCTCCTTGTTGAATAACCCATGAATGCAATTATTCAACTTGCTCTTCATATCTTATCACAAGATTTTCATCTACCATACATCCAAGGAGTAATTCAAGCTCATGTATAGAGTCTTCAGGTTCTTGTTAAAATCTTTCCTTGATTTGAACATCCTCTTTAACATCAATCTTCATATCCGTGGTATGTTCTTCACAAGTGTTGGTGTTGTAAAAGAGAGTGATGCTTTCTTCGTGATCTTCAATCATATATGAGAGAATTTTTTGTTTGTAGACTTTACATGTGTTATAACTCAATCCAACCTTGAGCTAAGAGCATTGCCATTAACATATATATTGGTGGAAAGAGAACCATTTTGCCTTTCTATCTCAATCCTTCCCCTTTCTTGATTCTCCAACAACTTCTCAAGCTTGTTGGTGATATTTTCTTCATTTGAAGATTGAGAGAATTTAGCTTCTTGTTCTTCATACTCTAAATCCCAATTCCTTGACCAAAGTTTCCAAGTGGTTGATACTCCAATGAGGTGGTTGGTTCATAAGCTCTTTCACAAAATGTGGAGCTTCTAAATAGCATCCTCTCTTGACTCTCCAAAATAGCCTTCAACATTGATTCCAAGTCAAGAGACATGATCTTCCTTTCTTGTAAATGTACCCTGCAAAAAAAAAACAATTACTTGCAAGGGAATTAGTAACAAAACAAAGAAAAACAAAACATAAAAAAAAAAAATTTAGTCTCGAGACAGTCTGAAATCCTAATGAAAAATCTACTTAGTTCACCGGCAATGGCGCCAAATTGATTACTGCTTTTTATCACATGCTAATTAATATATGTAAACGCTACCACAATCGAATTGTATATTGATGCAGCACTTTAGAATCGAATCCACAAGGAACTATCGATCTATAACACTAGGAATACACAAATTTTCCTAATCTAAGCAAATAAGAAGATGGATGGTTGGTAACAAGCTGAGATTCTAGAAATATAAACAAAGGTGATCTCAAATCCAATCAAGAAATAAGTGCAAGAACTAAACTTTCAATCAAATGCTAAGGATGGATCCATGGTCAAGTATAATTGATATAAGGTAAAATGAATAAGATCCAATCTAGAGTGGAAAGCTATAAATAAACATGCTTCCTTAAGTCTAGACAACAATCTTACACAAGTTCTTTGTCAAGATAAACGATCATTTTCTTTCATTAATCAAATGTCTTTGGTTTAATTCACTCAAGCATTCATTAAGAACAAGTCTACTAATAATCTAAGCTTCTCTAACATCAAATATCTTTGGTTCAAACATTTTATCAAACACCTTCCAGACATCAAATTTCTAGAATTCTAATCTAGTGAGATCAAGACTAAACTAGCATTAAGAACACTCAACAAACAAAAAAAATAATAGATCTAACACTAAATATCCTCGAAATTTACTTTAACCACCCTAATCACTTTAACCCATGAATCAAAAAAGTGACTACTCACTAATCTTCATGAGAAACCTTAAACCCATGTAAGAATCAAAACTAATCATGTTAATGAGGTACTTCATTTGATGATAAAAAAAATTTAAACTTTTACAAAATTAGACAAAGTCTTTAGAGAAAATATGATAACATCTAAAAATTACGTCTAACAAGTATTTATAGAAGCCTAAAAATGAGCTGAATCAACCCAATAAACCCAGGTTGGGCCCATAAAAAGTTGGGTCTTTTCTTCTGTAGCGACTTGGTCATCCTGTTACAAGTAGTTCGCCACAACACTTAGTAGTGTAGTGCTCTTTTGAAAACCATTGCTACCTCGCGTGGTCGCTAGGAGAAGTTACATAACGTCCTAACGACTTGATAAAGTTGTTACGACTCTAGTCGCTACAAGGTTGATATGCCTCCAATAGATAAACCGTAACTTCTTCAACATAGCTCCAAGTGACTTAAAAACATCTTTATTGGAAAGCTAACTCAATTTCTCATGTTTTACCAAAAAAAAAGTTTCAAAAGACGTTTTTAAGACCTTCATCTATGTTTATCTTTCATCTTTTTAACTCAAAACCCCTCGAATGGCTTCACATTCACCAACAAATATCTCCAACACTTGACATAGACATATGCAATGTAATGCAACATAAATATGCCTAAATGCATCTCTAAATGATCATTATATACATTAAATGATGGTTAAAATCATGTAAATTCTTAAGATATCACCATTTTGCATGTCCCATTGTCGTGAATTCAGAAGTGGGTTTAATCAAATTAAAAATGGGTCTACGTATGGATTTCATCAGTTCATACCACGTCATCTTACCTGCACCATTGATACATCTATTAATCCACACAATGCAAATATTATCAAACTAACATATGTTATTCTAAATCTTAACCACACTGATGTTAGCTATCCAAACCAAATTACACAATATGAGAAAATGCTTATGTTTTCCTATTTGAAAATCTCTCATACATAATATGCAGATCGTAAATGTAACCAATTACGGAAACTATCACAACAAAGTATAATATTCGAAGTTTATACCAAACAATTACAACCATTCGAAATTATCTATATAACTGTTAACCTTTTAAAAATAATTTTTAATATTATTTAACAATATTTTATTATCACTAATTAATACTAGATTTAAATTTGAACAAAATATGATACTCAAAAAGTGATAGGTAGTTTTGTTCTGATTCCTATTAAAAAGGAAAAACCTTAACCAATACTTTTAAAATTACATTAAAAATAATATTTCATATCTATAGTATTTAACACCAAAAAATGATTCTAAGTACCTGGAAACTCAAAAATTACCTGAAAGTCCTCAGAAATATCAAAAAATATATGTTCAAATACCAAAAAACCCCAAAAGTTTTACTTGAAGTTTGACCTGAGAGAAAAACAACCAAAATTTTATCTGGATACTCAAAATATATTTTTAAATTTTCAAATTTTACGTGAAACCCCAAAACTATACCAAAAACCCGAACCCACAACTTAAGAAATATTTATAATACTGAAAAAATATTTGTAGTATCCAAATATACTTAATATACACAAAACAATTTAGGTACTTTAGGTACTCAATCGGGTATGGGATAGGATTCAGACTCGAATCAAAATCTCCGGGTCCAAAAAATTCCTAGAAGGTACTTACCCTGGATCCGGATCCAAACCAAACATGTATTTTCAGGCTGATTTTGTTTTTTTTTTCTTCGGGTACAGATAATATGCTAGGCTTAAAAAGAGTTACATAAGAGTGTAGATACAAAAATCTTATAAAAAGCAGTTCATAAATTATACATTTTTAAATATAATCACTTTCGATATAATACGACTAATGTAACATAATACTGTATAACAATTTAAAATACTAATTCATATTAGACGACTTTTTTTCAAATTCAAAAAAAATCTGCGCTTTCGAAGCGCGGATCAAAATCTAGTGCACTTTTAAAGACTTTCATTCATCAGTATCTTTAAATTTGTAATTTGTTAGTATGTTTCATATTTTATTTATTCAATATGTTTCTATTTTTTTGTAGGCAATATGTTTCTATTTGTAACCTATGTAACATTAACATTAGTGAGATAGATTATATTGAGTTTTTTTCATAGTATATTTAGTATTTAAATATATTAATCATTAAAAGTAACCAGTATGATGTTCAAAAAAGTAATAAGTTTTGGAATGATTTTTTTAAAAAAAGCTAGCCAAAATCTTTCAGCAAGAGTTTTGATTTTTTATTATTTTTATTACAAATTTCTTAAGATGTTTATTTTAAGAACTCACAAATGATAGTGTTTTTAGCTTCTTATCTCTAATGGTTGTCATCAAATTTTTTCTCAAAATGATATAAATTCAAAATGAATTTGTATTTTGTTCCGATAGTTGTCCTCTTTTTTCCTCAAAATAGGATATTCCAGATATGTTCTATTAGTAATAGTTATTATTAATTATAATAATGATATGTATTTTTCACACTTTGTTTCCCAATCATGTATTCCAAATCTGTATCTCAAACTCTGTATATTTCTAAAGTTAATGGAAGTTTTAATGCTATGTATTTTAAAACCTACAAATTTTACTTAATTATAATTTTTATCTAAACTAAATATCATTTTAAACATAAATTTAGCTCTATAAAATACACAATGAGATATCCATTGGTGTAAACTAAAAAAAAGCCACTAGTGTCTTTAAAAAAAGAACTTATTAAGAGCATCAGTATCAATGAGATATCTATTGGTGTCTTTCAGAAAAAAAAATAATTGTAATTTTGATTATTAATAAATTAAGCCACTAGTGTTTTTACAAATGACACATGAATAGATTATGTACCAATAAATTAAAAGAATAGTATTTTCATTTATTTTAGAGATTACAATAAGTTCTTAAATAAATGAAATATGTTAGACATAATATTTATCAGTAAGTCATTTTCCTATTTTAATAGAATAGATTATGTACTAATAAATCAAATATTCGAGAGGTAATCTTTTTTTTTAGTTTACAATAAGTTCTTGTGTTAAAAAAAAAATCTATCAGTTGTGGATGATGTTTGTTTGATTAAAGAAGTGTATTTACAGAGAATGACAAAACTTCGAGCAAATTACAGGATATTTACTTGTGTGATTTTGACATTTTAAAGCAAATTTTTACAGAACGAAACCCTCTGGGCAAGCCAGAGGGGCTACCCAACAAACTGTCGGAGGACTGACAGAATGCACGAGACTACAAAAAGGCAAATATATCATTTCGAAACTCCAGTTGTTACACGTTGATTTGATAAGTTGAGACTTGTCTTCTTCGCCACTGTGCTTGGCTTCGGCTTATAAACCTCTCCTCAACTTCCGAAAATTAAAAAACAGACCAAACGTCTCAAATCCGCATTACATTTGATTCTTAACCTTCCAGAGATAGATATATATATATATATATATATATATATATATATATATATATATATATATATATATATATATATATAGAGAGAGAGAGAGAGAGAGAGAGAGAGAGAGAGAGAGAGAGAGAGAGAGAGAGAGATGGGAGAAGCGTCGATGGAGAGAGAAAATGGTGCTGTATCGGCAGCGGCGACGACGGAGATGGTATCTCCTCCTCGGGTGAACTCGCCGCGTCAAGCATTGGTTGAGAGATTGAAAGATTATGGACAGGAAGATGTTTTCGCTCTTTTGGATGAGCTCTCACCAGACGAGCGAGATTTCCTCGTCAGAGATATCGAGGTGCCTTATCTCTTAGATTGTATCTCAGATTCAAGATTTAACAGAGACACTATTTTTAACTGGTTCTTGATTTTGGCTATTTCCAGAACTTGGATCTTCCAAGAATAGATCGGATCATCAGATGCTCACTTCACTCTCAAGGTAGGTTTTCATCAATTACCATTCAAGTTACTAAGTTACATGCATTGTCTTTTCATCAGTTTCTTGTTTGTTATTAGGTTTGCCTGTGGCGGCGATCGAGCCAGTGCCGGAGAACTGGGTCTCTACGGTTGATGGAAGAACAATGGAAGACAGAGAGAAATGGTGGAAGATGGGATTAAAGACTATCTATGAAGGCAAATTAGGAGTTGTGCTTTTGTCTGGTGGACAGGTATTAATTACTTTTGTCTTAATATTCTGTGTTAAACTGACGCTAATTAATCAATTTTATAATCAAGTAGCTAATGAGAGTGCCTAAATGATTCTCTTGTTGATGGGTTTTCGAATAATGATCACTTACCTAAAAGGATTAGTGGATTATACGGTTTTAGTGCGATCTTTGCTTTATAATAATTATTACTATAATCTGAAACGGAAAAGGATTATTATGGTGGCAATCATATGATTATTTAGAAACAAATCAGTGTCGGTGGGTAAGGTACGTTGAGTTAATGGCGATTTCTAGGAGGAACCTTGTGCTTAATTATAAGAAATTAAAAACGGATCATGAATGATCCATGTGATCTGAAAAGATGCTTTTTTTCTAGGATTCCGTAACTTTAATATGATACCTTAAGTAAGTTGCTCTATTCCGTGTGATGTAAGGAAGGTTATAAAATTGGGATTTAAAACATTTGAGTTGCTTTGAAATTACATAACTTCAGAATATGTTTATTCTTCTTTGTACTCCTTTCTCTCGTATTGTACAAAGGAAAACATGAATGATGTTGAGAGGAGAATACTACCTTTTAGTAGATTCCAGCTAACTCTTGTTGGCCACATTGTATTACATTTGTCAAGAGATCTGCTAATGAAAATGACAGGGAACAAGGCTTGGAATTTCAGATCCAAAAGGATGTTTCAGTGAGTACTTTCTCTTTTTTTTTATGCTTTTCTTCTCCCCAATCTTCTTTACAGTAACAATGCTTGGGAAGTACAGAGTATTTGAAACAATTTTTCTTCCTTAGAATGGACCTGATGGTTGTACGGATGTTAATCCTTAGATTAATAAGAGTACGTCATGCTCTGAACAGGCTCAGGTTACTTAACATGGTAGATATTGACTTAAAATTCCATCTCAGATATTGGACTACCGTCAGGGAAGTCGCTCTTTCAGATTCAAGCAGAGAGAATCTTGTGTGTCCAAAGACTTGCTGCTCAAGTAGTGAGTGAAGGTGACACTCATGCCTTCTTCTACCTTAATGTATCTTGTATCGTTTCACCATATTTTGATACTTCTTTTTCTAACATTATATTCTGTCTTCAGGTCCAACTCGCCCAGTTACAATACATTGGTATATTATGACTAGTCCATTTACGGATGAAGCCACACAAAAATATTTTTCTAGTCACAAATACTTTGGCCTAGAACCAGATCAAGTAAGACGCTTCTTAGTTGTTAGCCATGTTCCTTCACAATGTTCCCTTTGTGTCTGACCAAAAGTGTTGATCACTTCACTACAGATTAGTTTTTTCCAACAAGGTACTTTGCCTTGCATTTCAAAGGATGGAAAGTTTATCATGGAGACACCTTTCAGTGTATGTCCCATAACAAGTTATTCAGCCTTTCCTTTTATCATTGGTTAGTAGTTTAGTCTTTATAAGTTAATCTATGTATTATCAGCTAGCTAAAGCTCCAGATGGTAACGGGGGAGTCTATGCTGGTATGTTTACTAATTATGATTCTGGTTGTTCAATACTAATACTTTTGTATTCGTTTTGCTGAATCTGACCCGATATAAATATACAGCTCTTAAGTCTTCAAGGTTATTGGAGGATATGGCTTCTAGGGGGATCAAATACGTAGATTACTATGGTGTCGACAATGTTCTGGTTAGTTTTTTTTTTTTTGCTTGTGTCCTTATATATGCTTAACTCTGTATTTTGGATATAAAGTGGAGTCTTGGAAAACAGGTTCGAGTAGCTGATCCCACTTTTCTGGGATACTTTATCGACAAAGGTGCTGCTTCGGCTGCAAAAGTTGTGCGGAAGGTAGATATCTATACATTCACTCTCACTGGCTTAGGAAGATTATTGAAATTTTCACTTCGTGATGACTCATGATTCAAATGCAAAACAGGCATATCCTCAGGAACAGGTAGGGGTATTTGTAAGAAGAGGAAAAGGTGGACCGTTGACTGTAGTTGAGTACAGTGAGCTAGATCAGTCAATGGCTTCTGCTATTAATCAACGAACAGGACGTCTTCAATATTGCTGGAGTAACGTACGTAAACACCCTTTCTCCATTTCTCTTCTTTTTATGAAGGCCGTTTTTGATTCACGTCTTTGTCATCAGTTGTGCTTACACATGTTCACGTTAGACTTTCTAAATCAAGTAGCGACCGGCCTAGAAAAAGACAGCGTGTAAGCTCCACAAACACAATCGAAATCATCCATTCAAAAATGTTCTATTAAATGTGTTGTTTTTGCAGATATCATTTGGCAGAGAAGAAGATACCGTCTATGAATGGATACACAATGGGATTGAAACTAGAACAGTTTATTTTCGATTCGTTTCCTTATGCTCCTTCAACCGCACTCTTTGAGGTTAACTATACCTTTCAATTACGCAAAATACAAAAAAGAAAAAAAAAAAAAAAATATATATATATATATTAAAACCTGGATTGAGCAATTAATGTGTAGGTGTTAAGAGAAGAAGAGTTTGCACCAGTGAAGAATGCAAATGGGTCGAACTTTGACACACCGGAAAGTGCGAGACTTTCCGTACTAAGACTACACACACGTTGGGTCATAGCAGCTGGTGGATTTCTTACACATTCTGTGCCTTTATATGCAACTGGTAAAACTCCAAAACACATATTCTCGTTACGGTTTCTTCTTCTTCTTCTTCTTATCACTTTTGTTCCTTATGATTTTTTTTTTCTTATGTCTTCCAAATATATAAATTTAAATTAGGTGTTGAGGTTTCGCCATTGTGCTCGTACGCGGGAGAAAATCTTGAAGCTATTTGTCGTGGAAGAACGTTTCATGCACCTTGTGAAATCTCCCTCTAGCTAACCAAAAAAAAAAAAACTCCCTCTAACGATTTTTATTTACTTTTTGTTTTGAAATGTATTCTTCTTTTTCACTCCTTTTTGTGTTTGTATTTTGTCTTCCTTCTGGCTGTGGTTTATATATAAACTTAAATCTTCCCATGGGAGAGAGTGGTCTTGGAGTTTTGGTATCCATTGTAACATCTATATCTATACTAATAAAGTTGACATGAAACTCTCCACAATCAGCCACGTCACCCCTCCTATGCCCAAATCGCGACACGTGTCGAGCAGAGAACACAACTTCTTTCTTTTCTCACAACTACTTTAATCCGGCATTAATTCTGAGTTTTTCCCTTGAGTAATCAACCCCTTTCTTTAAGATTGCTATTTGCCTCTTCGTTTTCACTATAACCGCCTGAATCTCCAACTATAAATATCAGACCTTCTACCCATATTTGAAAACAAGTAATTTCCAATCTCAAAACGTCAAGTAATTTAAATTAGAGATTATTTTGCTGTTTGCATAAGCAACAATGATTAGAGATTCTTTAAAATAATTATTTAGTTACAATGGGTGTATGTAATTTTGCACCTTTAAACTATAGAAATGGCGTTGAAAGCGGAGGCGGTGGAGAAATAGAAGAGGGAGCCACCTACGGAGAAAAGAAGGAGGAAAAAAGTTTACGGAGGAATACTCAAGCGTCCATAGGGGAAATAGGCGTCAGAGATACGATATCCAGTAAAGGCACCAGAGTCTGGCTCGGGACGTTCAACACGGCGGAGGAAGCCGCCATGGCTTATGACGTGGCGGCTAAGCGTATCCGCCGCGACAAAGCCAAGCTCAACTTCCCAGATCTCCTTCATTCTTCTCCGCTGACATCAGACGATCTGCCTCCGGCGAAGAAGCTCTGTGTACACTCTCAGAGCGAGTTGGCTCACCCGAGTTCGCCGGTTGAGTTGCTTTGGGTTTGGGAGTGGTTACGAGTTTCAGAATCCGAGTTACGGGGTTGAGTCTGGTTACGATCTTTTGCAGCAGATATCAAGCTTGGAGTCTTTCCTTGAGCTGGACGGTACCACGGCGGAGCAGCCGAGTCAGCTGGACGAGTCTAGATACGTGGATTATTGATGATGTTATCTCATCGTATGCATAAATAAAGTTAAAAGTAAAATAAATGAAAAGTCAAATAAAGTCTGTAATATATAGAACATATGTATGTAACCGCCGTTACTTTCTAAGGTTTTACCATCATGGAACTGCATGATGATGATTATGTGTTGTGGTTTGGTAATGTGTAGAAATAAGGTTCGTGGTATTGTTATTTTGTTTTCATTTTATATTTAAGCTGAAGTTTAAATGTTTTACTTTCAGATTTTCATTAATGGAATTTAAGCTTCTCGTGATAGTGTAGGAAACTATATCCTATAAATCTAAGAAAATACGCTATAGCAAAAATTCTAATAAAATAGGAAAATCAATACTATAAATCAACTGATATAGAAAAACATTGTTTGGTTAAACTTTACAAATAATTACTTTAAACTCTATAATTATAGCTTCAACATTCACATTTTCAATTTCTACAAAGTCTCATTCCTGAAATTTTAAAATTTCCCAGAGACTATTTTTCCTCACAACTACTTTAATCCGGCATTAATTCTGAGTTTTTCCCTTGAGTAATCAACCTCTTTCTTTAAGATTGCTATTTGCCTCTTCGTATCCACTAAAACCGCCTGAATCTCCAACTATAAATATCAGACCTTCTACTCATATTTGAAAACAAGTAATTTCCGATCTCAAAACGTCAAGTAATTTAAATTAGAGATTATTTTGCTGTTTGCATGAGTAACGATGATTAGAGATTCTTTAAAATAATTATTTAGTTACAATGGCTGTATGTAATTTTGCACCTTTAAACTATAGAAATGGCGTTGAAAGCGGAGGCGGTGGAGAAATAGAAGAGGGAGCCACCTACGGAGAAAAGAAGGAGGAAGAAAGTTTACGGAGGGATACGCAAGCGTCCATAGGGGAAATGGGCGTCAGAGATACGAGATCCCGTAAAGGCACCAGAGTCTGGCTCGGGAATTTCAACACGGCGGAGGAAGCCGCCATGGCTTATGACGTGGCGGCTAAGCGTATCCGCCGCGACAAAGCCAAGCTCAACTTCCCAGATCTCCTTCATCCTTCTCCGCTGACATCAGATGATCTGCCTCCGGCGAAGAAGCTCTGTGTACACTCTCAGAGCGAGTTGGCTCACCCGAGTTCGCCGGTTGAGTTGCTTTGGGTTCGGGAGTGGTTACGAGTTTCAGAATCCGAGTTACGGGGTTGAGTCTGGTTACGATCTTTTGCAGCATATATCAAGCTTGGAGTCTTTCCTTGAGCTGGACGGTACCACGGCGGAGCAGCCGAGTCAGCTGGACGAATCTAGATATGTGGATTATTGATGATGTTATCTCATTGTATGCATAAATAAAGTTAAAAGTAAAATAAATGAAAAGTCAAATAAAGTCTGTAATATATAGAACATATGTATGTAACCGCCGTTACTTTCTAAGGCTTTACCATCATGGAACTGCATGATGATGATTTTGTGTTGTGGTTTGGTAATGTGTAGAAATAAGGTTTGTGTATTGTTATTTTGTTTTCATTTTATATTTAAGCTGAAGTTTAAATGTTTTACTTTCAGATTTTCATTAATGGAATTTAAGCTTCTCGTGATAGTGTAGGAAACTATATCCTATAAATCTAAGAAATACGCTATAGCAAAAATTCTAATAAAATAGGAAAATCAATACTATAAATCAACTGATATAGAAAAACATTGTTTGGTTGAACTTTACAAATAATTACTTTAAACTCTATAATTATAGCTTCAACATTCACATTTTCAATTTCTACAAAGTCTCATTCCTGAAATTTTAAAATTACAATCCAATTGGATAAACTCTAAAAACAGGAACAGTAAATTTGTAAAATTAAAATTAAATTCGAAACATTCAACAAATAGATTAAAATATCTAAACAACCAATTTGAATTTTTATCCGAATCCCGGCGCGTAGCGCCGGCCAACCACTAGTATATATATATATATATATATAATGTTTTCCTCACTCCTATGCATCAATGTCATCAAATACTTTCACCAAAATATGCCACGTGTTCATTCTCGCGAAAGTTTTGTTTATGTTGTTGTTAGAGCATCTTTACTGGTGTCCTTAGACCCAGTCCTTAGTCATTTTCGGCCCAAAAGAAAATGAAAAAAGCTGAAAATACTAAGAAATGTTGAGTTTTGTCCTAAAATAAGAACTTTTTATTTCTCGTCCTTAGTGACAGGTGGCGAGTGGCGAGTGGAGAGAGAAGCGTGGTAGGGCAAAGACCATTTCTCTCGCTTCACAACTCTCTCTTGGTCTCTCACGAAAAGAACTTGACGGCGAAAGGGCGAAAGAGATACCCAGAGCTCAGAGATCGATTTCATCCCGATTTGAAGAGAGCATCGGTTATTTCACTCAGTTGAGTCTGATAATCAGTCCGACGGTGCGATTCTCCGCCGATTACATCCCGTTTTGGAGAGAGATTCGTTGTTTCTGGGTGATTTCGCGAACTCGAGTGAGATCTTTTGGCCGACCGAAAGCTTCAATCAAAAAAGGTAATTGTTTCTGTACCGCTTAGTGATTGCATGAATCGTTTATGGTTGTGATTTCGCGGACTCGAGTGAGATTTCTCTAACGAGTTTATGGTTGTGATTGCATGAATCGTTTGTTGTTAAACTATCGGTCTGTCTTGTTGCAGTTTGTTGTGATTGCATGAATCGTTTTTTGATGAAAGAGTTATAGAGTTTATCTCTTCATTAGCCTGTTCTGTTATTGTAATAAAATAGATTGAAGTACTAAGTGTTCTATCGTTTGATTCTGAGTCTGTTAATATGTGTTCTATCGTTTGAAGTAATGTAATTTAGTTGTGAAGATAGTGTTCTATCTCTTGTGTCTGTAATGAAATAACTCTCTACTTTGTTTCTGTAATGAAGTAATGTAGTATTGATGAAAGAGTTCACAAGTTTATCTCTTGTTTCTGTAATGAAATAAGTCGCATGATATGTGTTCTATCTCTTGTTTCTGCAATGAAGTAATGTACTTTTTGTAATGAAATAACTCTCTAGTTTGTTTGCAACCTAACCGTGTAGACATGAACTCTCTAGTTTGTTTGTATAATGAAATAGTCTAGTTTGTTTTGTAACCAAATCGTGTATACCGAAATGATAGTCTACTGTTAAGTGGAACCAAGTGTAGTTGTTAGGTTATTATTAATGGCTACTTAGCTAG
The DNA here is from genome assembly GCA_019706035.1 of Raphanus raphanistrum subsp. raphanistrum. Taxonomy (NCBI): domain Eukaryota; kingdom Viridiplantae; phylum Streptophyta; class Magnoliopsida; order Brassicales; family Brassicaceae; genus Raphanus; species Raphanus raphanistrum. The sequence continues at coordinate 24,428,492 of CM033987.1, read as the reverse complement.
TGTAGTTTGTTTGGTTGGTGTTAGGTCATTATAATGAAATCTCTCTTGACTGTTAATGCACTTGTAAAAGTTGGTTGTGTAATGTGTAATAACTCAGATGTACTTTGGTAGTTAGGTCATTATGGTTGTGTTTAATTACAGTTTTTTCTTCTATTAAACCCCCTTCTCCGAGATAATTAAATCTCCATCATCTTCTTTTTTTCTCTCTTCTCTGGTAAAACCAGATACAATTCCGCTTTCTCTTCTATAATCTCTTATCTCTTCATACTGCTATGGATTCAAGGATTCCATATAGCCAGTCTTCTGGCTATGTGGGGCTTCTTCACAGTCAACACGAAAGTGTTCTTCCTGAAAACTCTGGTTATGAGAGTTTTTATTCTGGATCTTCAGAAATCCCTCAGTTTAGTTCACAACAATGTGAGGCTCCAATTCCACCTACAGACAGAACCGTGGAGCGTGGGAAGAGACAGAAATGGACCCCAGCCGATGACGAGGTCCTAATCAGTGCGTGGCTAAACACATCTAAGGACTGTATAGTCGGCAATGACCAAAAGTCAGGGACCTTCTGGGCACGAGTAGGAGAATATTTCTACGGAGCTGCAAATGGTGAAAAGAGGGCGCATCTCGGTTATAAGCAGAGGTGGCACAAGATTAATGACCTAGTTAACAAGTTTTGTGGGTCGTTTGCGGCTGCAGAGAGAAAAATGAGTAGTGGTCAGAATGACAATGATGTTCTCAAGGTGGCCCATGATATCTACTATTCCGATTACAACACCAAATTTACACTTGAGCATGCTTGGTGTGTGATGAGGTATGAACAGAAATGGCTTAACCTCAACACTAAACCTTCTGGAAGTTCAAAGAGAAAACCCGATGAAACCGGAACCCAAGCTTCAACCACCAGTGTTGGTGATGAGGAGGCCCGTCCTGAAGGTGTGAAGGCTGCAAAGGCTAGAAGGGCTAATGGTCAAGGGAATTTTGTTGCTGACTATGCGCAGCTTTGGGAATTGAGGAAGGAGGATTTGGCGGAGAAAAAGATTCTGACGAAGCTTGCCATTCTTGACAGTCTCATTGCCAAAAAAGACCAACTCACTGAGGCTGAAGAAGTTGCCAAGCAAAAGCTCCTGGCCGAGTTAATCTGAGAAATGTCTTCCAAGCAGAAGCTCTAGCTGTTTGTGTCTTAAGTACAATGCTGAAATGTCTACTTGTCTGTGTTTTTAATGTATTTACTGCTTGCTTTCTATTTTTAATTTGTGTCTTCAGTTTGTATCTTTCTACTCTGTCGCTTAAATGTTATGAATGTTATCTTTAATTTGTGTCTTTAATGTTATAAATGTTACTATGTTTATCTTTGTACTCTGTCGCTTAAATGATTCTATTATGTGCAGGTATCATGGGGCGTTACAGCTACAGCCAGCCTTCCCAATCTGCATCCTTTGGAGGGGATTGCACAGACAGTGGTTACAGTGAAATAGAAGCTCTCATTCGTGAAGACCAAGCTGAGTTAAGCTACGCGGAGGAGATGGCGCGGACAGTGGTTGTGTACCCTCCGCAACATGAGGTGGAGTTTGGTTTTCCCCAGACCTGCTACTGTGGAAGTAAGCCAGAGATAGGTACATCTTACAATAGAACTGATCCGGGTCGTAGGTTCTACACTTGCAGAAATGTTGATGATGGAGAGTGCCATGTTTGGAAATGGTGGGATGAGGCGGTTATGGAAGAGATGAGAGCTTCTAATAGACACACACTTCAGTTAGCTGAAAAGGTTGATTCTCTGAACTTCTTGAACGATTTTGAGACTGATCAGAAGATCAATAGGCTAGAGAAAATGGTCGCTGAGTTGGCTAAGAATAAATCAAGCTTCACCTTAGAATACTTCGTTGCGGTTATGGTTATTGTCCTAGTTTTCATTGGTATCGTCCTCATCTATATCTAAATGAGGATGTTGTTTCTGTCTAATGTATAATGTCTAATGTAATGAGAGACTGCCTAGATTATGTCTAATGTGTAATGTTTATGTAATGAGACTGCCTAGATTATGAATCGGATGTTGACTGTCACAATTATGTTTAATGTTTATGTCACAATATTTGTGTGAAATGTGTTGTGTTTATTATTGCTCGTGACTGAAGAACTACTCACAAGCTGTACTAACCAAATCAAAAGTGTCACAAAATGTCAAAAATATGTAGTGTCAAGTGTGCTTGTGAGTCAATAATTAAATAAAGATAGTGTCACAAGATATACTTACAATAAATAAAGTTAGTGTCACAAGATGTACTAAAGGGTCACAAGAAACCAAACAACAATCACAAGATGCACTTGGTTTACTTATAAATATGAGAAACTTACTCTCATTAGAAACACAAATCATCTATCTTCTTCTCATTTTCACAAACACTTTTTCTCATTTTCAGAAACACTTCTTCTCATTTTCAAAATGGCATCTTCTTCACATTATCATTACCGCAAAGGTAATGATGATGAATTTGATTCGATGTTTGATGAAGTTTTTGAAAACCCTAATCTTTTTCCAGAACCTAAAGAGCGCAAGAGACGAATTTTTATCGACAGACAACGACAACAAGGCGACATTCAACTCTGGAATGATTATTTCAGTGAAAATCCAACATACGAGCACAATTTATTTCGCCGACGGTTTCGAATGAACAAATCATTGTTCTTGCGTATTGTGCATCGTCTCTCTACAGAAGTAGCGTATTTTCAACAAACTGAAGATGCAGCCGGGCGAGTTGGTCTATCTCCCCTCCAAAAATGTACTGCCGCAATTCGTCAATTGGCATACGGTGGTGGGGCAGATACAGTTGATGAATATGTACGACTTGGTGAATCAACGGCTCGAAAGTGTTTGCACCAGTTTACTGCCGCAATAATCGACTTGTTTGGCGATCAATATCTAAGACATCCCACACCAGAGGATCTTCAAAGACTACTCCAACAAGGAGAAGAACGTGGCTTTCCAGGGATGGTTGGAAGCATTGATTGTATGCATTGGGAGTGGAAGAATTGCCCCCGCTCTTGGAAAGGAATGTATTCACGAGCAACCGATAAACCGACATTGGTGTTGGAGGCAGTAGCTTCATATGACCTCTGGATATGGCATGCATTTTTTGGAGCTCCAGGTACTATGAACGACCTAAATATTCTTGATCGATCACCTGTTTTCGATGACATTATTAACGGAATAGCTCCGCAAGTCGACTTCTATGTCAACGGGAGGGAGTATCATTTGGCTTACTATCTCACGGATGGTATTTATCCTAATTGTGCGACTTTTATTCAATCTATCCGACTCCCACAGTCTCGGAAACATTCTTTATTTGCTAAAAAACAAGAGTCTGTGCGAAAAGATGTTGAGCGTGCCTTTGGAGTCCTGCAAGCTCGATTCGCCGTTGTTAAGAATCCATCTAAGTTATGGGATAAACAAAAAATAAAAAATATTATGAAAGCATGTATCATACTCCACAATATGATTGTGGAAGATGAACGAGGATCATACACTCTTCGTAACGTTTCAGAATTTACTCAAGGAGAAGGAGAAGGAGAAGATGTCGAGCGTTCATATTCCGTCGGTTTGTCGGGAATTCCCGACAATACAACAGATCCTCGAAAAATAATTCGGGATAATCCAACCCATCAACATTTAAAAAAAGATTTGATTGAAAATATATGGAATAAATTTGGACATCTTCCAAATAACATATAGTTTCAAAGTTTCTATGAATTGAATAAAATGATTGTTTGCTTTTTTTTTATTTTAATGTTTGTAATTTTTTTTTTCTAATTTTCAGTTGTTTGCAATTTTAATGTTAAATTTCTCTTTTATATATTTTATTTTTAACTTCTATTCTTATATGTCATTACAAAGTAAAATAAGCAATTAATCACTAAGGACAAACTTAGAAGTCCTACCAATAATCTTTATTCTAATGATTGTCCTAACCAAAGTTCTTTAAGTACAAAGTAATAATAAACAATTTAAGGACTCAAATTTTAAGGACACCAGTATAGATGCTCTTATGCTTTATGGGTTTTCTTTGTTGATGGGCTAATCTTTTTTTTTTGTGACACATGTTGATGGGCTAATCTATTATTTTATTTTCCATGTGTAGATATCCAAACCTCATTGAAAGATATAACCTTTTTTCGTGAAAGACAATAGGAAAAATTAGGGTTTAGTCGTTTTCTTCTTTCTGTGAAATCCAAAAGTTAGACCAACAATAGAGATTAAGCATGTCGAATGAGACGAATGGTCGTGGAGAATCTTTGTATCAAGCTTCTACAGCGCCGTTTCACCTTTGGTTCTTACCTCTGAGACGTACCTTTGGTTCTTACCTCCGAGACGTTACAGGGTGTCCTTATTCAATGTCTTTAAGAGACATCTTAAATCCATCGACACAAATCAAACACACCGTCTCATTAAATGATACTTTTTTTGTTTGAGCTTAATGATATTTCTTTAAATCGATATTTTTCTAACTTCCTAACTTACTTGGGCCGCTAACTGACTAACCGATTCAGCCTGCTTTTGTTCCAAAAAAATTGGTCTAGTCAGTTTGATCATGCTTCGTATACGGGCATGTCCATGACCAGTCTATTATGTTTTGAATGCGGATCACTCATGTACACTCCATCCATTTGAGATCTCTGATGACTAATAAAGTTTATAAAAAGAATATGGCTAAAGATACTTGAAGCTTATATATTTCAAGAGAAAAATACATATTACATACAATGCAAAACACAAACAAACTTACTAAGACATGGGAACTATTTTGCTTTGCTTTTCAAATCTTGTTTTATTTAAGTTTAACCTAGTTATTATTAGTATGAATTTGGACGCATATGTCCTTCACTCATTTGGATATTTTTGTTTAGCCTTTCAACAACATATAAAAAAACTGCATTAACCCCTCCTTTTGTGATTTCTCTTAGGCCTCCACCCGACACTTCTCCGGCAATTTATCGGCTGTCGAAACTTTCTTTCCCGCTTGCCATTGGCAAAATATATTGTCCAGTCCTCAAGAGATTGTCTCAAATCCTTGACCTTGTTACTCTGTCCAATGCAACAATTTCCATGCAGTACGCTTACTTTGGTAATATCCCAGTTTGGTTGGCAGAAACTACCAACGTCGACTGTATCTATAAACCTCATGTCGAGCCCGATTTTTTTAATGTATTTATCGCTTCTGATATAGTTAAGCACGTCTTGATCGTGTTTGCCGGGAAACCTTAGTCTGGACTTATACCAATATTTGTATAACTTGACTGTTCTGTGGTTCGCCGTCACAAATATGAATCCGCCATTGACTTCATTGTGCTGCCTGTCGCTGAAATTTCCATTAAAGAATAGATTGCAAGCTGACTGAAAGTCGACATCCGCAGCTAATCGAGAAAATGGATCACGAAGCCAAATTGTATCCATGTCCTATATTGTATACAAACATTTGGCAAACCATTTTTTAACATTTAGCAAACTAGAAAGCCTTTTCAAAAAAAAAACATTTGGCAAAATATATTAAAAATGATAGAATTAATTCAGCTTTAAGACATTTTTTTGAAGATAAATCGTTAGAGTGATTGAGATGAATCAAATTAAACCAAACTAAAATACTCTTAGATCAAAAACAAACCCAGATCTGCTTTATTTTGTTTAAATATTTATTTTTATTTAACAATTATCTATCATGTGTTGACATAATATTATTTTTTCTCATCCAAAACCATACAGATAAGTTTCTTTTTAAAATAAAAATGGCTTAACTATACTGATGTTGCCAAACCTAATCAAATCAGAAAATTTTAATTTTTTATTGGTTTTCAAACTGACTTTATACCGGAATGTCCATCTCCAAATAATTAAAGATACAAGCTTAGAGAGGTACCGTGAAGAGGAAGTTATATCCAAGCTTAAGCAAAGAACGCAAGAACTTGATTCGACGCCACATCATCTTGACATATTCTCCTACCATGTACCGCTTCTCGCCGGAGAAATCAACTCCGGCAGTCCTTAGCAAGATGCAACGACGAGGCAAGACATCCAAGCACCGTGAGTACGATTTATCGTCCAAACACATCACCACGATGTGGGGTAGTAGCCTATTAGTCCCATTGCCTATTCGAAAGCTCTCAAGAAACACATCGAACGTCGAATTTGGCTCCGCCCAGGCCTGGTTCATCAATGTCACTATTACCGTCTTCTTGTCCTTCATCGATGCTTCCTTTAAGATTTCCTCCAAATTTTTCCTATCTTCTGCTTCAATCTATCAACCAAATAAAAAAAATATAGAGTAATAAATATGGTTTGTTGAACTACTAACTTATATCACAGTACTATATTTATGTTCTTATTATTTTCTGATGACCGGTTGAACTGCTAAAGTATCATTGCAATTGAATAGTATTCTAAATTTATATATTATTAGTATTACTAACTTATTTTATTTATATATCTCGTGATTAAAATGAAAAATGAGATACACTACTAAAAATATTCATATAGTATGATTTAGATAGGTGAATAGATTACTAACGCTATCAATGTTGTTGTTTTCTTGTTTGGCTGCCACCACTGGCACCACAGAGGCAGGAAAGTTTGGAACAAGTGATGCCGAATGGTAGACAACTGCATACAGAAAAACTGTCAAAACCAATAGAAAAACAGCCCATTTAAATTCTCTCCACTTTGTTTGAAGTTGCCGCAGCACCTGTTCCAGCGTCTGTGTATTGAGAGTGTTGATGGTGGTGCTAAAGCTGGCCGCCATTTTCTTTAAGAGGATCATATTTTATCTAGTCTTAAGTACAATCTCTATATCATAGTGTTGTTAATATGTGATGCATGTGTGTTGTTTTGTAACATGCTCAGTCATTAATGTCGTGTTAAATATCGCTATATCTACTCTAGAAGTAGAAACAAATCGACTGTTAAGAAGTCATAGTTGGACTATTAATTACAATCTTAGAAAAATATCTTAAATACAACTGTATATGATATATTTCTTTTTTTTGAATGAAGTAATGATATATTTCTAATAAAAAGCACTTTAGATCTCCTCTATTAAAAGATAAGTAGAAATAAATCTACTATTAAGAAATCATAGTTGGACTACTAATTAGAAACTTATAAAGATATTTTAAATATAGTTGTGTATGATATATTTCTTTTTTTGAATGAAGTATATTATATATTTCTAATAAAAAGCATTTTACGTCTAAATAATAATTAGAATATATTTAGATATTGTTAAGATATTCTGACAGATTTCAATAACTGAAATATTTAAAATCTTACGAAACAATATAGTTAAAATCATGATTTATAAAAGATGATCTCATTCAAGTCCATATATTAAAATGAGGCTGCTCTTGATTGATCAAGTTGTATTGAATTAGAGAATAACACTAAAATATTTACAACTTAATCATAAAACTTTGAAATATAAACATTAATATTTCTATGAAAAATAACATGTGCAGATGCATGAGTCAAAATCTAATAGAGATTAAATCCCTGAGTGCTTGTTTGCTTTTACATTGTAACTTCTACGAAGAGTGACTTACGTTGTAAATCTTATATTTAAAATATTTTTAGTTAAATATTTATAAAATGAAAACTAGGGCTGGGCAAATAAACTGAATCCGAAAATCCGAACCGAATCCGACCCGATAAAAATGAATCCGAACCGATCTGAACCCGACATAAATACCGAATGGACCTTATTTTTTGGTATTTTGGGTTATGGGTATTATCCGAACCGAACCCGAATCTAAATGGATATCCGATAGAACCCGAAACATTCAAAACCCTAGAAAGATTTTATACCAAACATGATATCAATTCCTAATATGTATTCAAAATACATTAAGATATATTGAACATCTAAAATACTTATGTATTACATAAAGGTTGGTGGTTCTATTACATGAAGGTTGATGGTTAAAGGTGACTGTTGAATTTTGAAAAAATTGATTTAGATTTTGTTTTCATCAAACAATGTTTCTCATTTCATGAGGTCGTGGTTTTCGTTTTATGATTTCATTAATTTGGTTTTCTTTTTATCAATAAATATGTTTTCCTTTCGTTTGATTTTGAATGATCATGGTTGATGTTCGTTTCTTATTTTTAAATCGATTTTATTTATATTTTAGTTACAAAAAGATACAAAATAGGTATTTGAAACCAAAACAAACTAATTTTACTTATATTTTGGTTATAAAATAGGTACAAATCAGATATTTTTAATCCGAAGAACCGATTGGGATCCGAACCCGAAAGTACATTGGGTTGTACCGGTTCTTTGAAGATTTACTAACCCCGACCCGAGCCCGATAGAACCCGAACCGGCCCCGGACCAAACTTTCAAATAATCCGAATGGAGCTGATTTTGATAAACCCGAAAAACCGAAACCCGATTGGATAAAACCGAAACCCGATTGAGACCCGAATGCCGATACCTAATGAAAACAAATATTTCACCGACAAGCAGATCAAAATCTAGTTACACATAAAAAATCTGACCAACATTCAAGAGGCTTTCCTGAGGAACATTGAAGATAGCACTATTTTCTCTACAAATTTTCCTAAGAAACGCATACACATAATCAATAGCTAATCTCTTGTAGAACCTCGCTTCCCTTCTTGCTCGAATCACTGTGTTCCCCATTATGTGCACCACTCCTGCGTCTCTGCACCCATTTATAAACTCCAGCTCGTCCCCTCCTCCACTCATCTGGCTTGACCCGGTCACCGTGTGGCTCGTCCGTTTAGTTACCCCCACAGGAGGTGCCATAACAGACTCTACAGAACCAAACGTATCAAAAGTGCTAAAGTTCTTACTCTCATTCCCGTCTCTGTGCTGTTGCTGGCTTCCACAGATGCTGTAATCGTCTGAGTCAGAGCAGCCTTCCATCATGGACTCAAGGCGGATGAATAGGAAGAGGCTTTCAAAGAGCCGTTTCTCAAAGTTGTCGTCCTTCTTATGCAAGTCTCTGTATCCATACCTCGCCACACAGCGGAACATGTGGAAGTTCTTCGGTCCGATTCTTTTCACAAGGAACCGTTCTTCCTCGGGGACAGTGTAGACAGGAAGGTTCTTGACGCACACAAAGACCACAACGGAGTGAATAGCCGGCAAGTTTGTGATGAAATGAGAGAAGATGTGAGGGACACCGCTAGCTAACTCGGTGTAAACAAGACCAATCCCGGGAACACGGACAAGACCAAGGCTAGGTCCTAGACCGAGAATCCAAGCCATGGAGACTTTACTATGCATTTCGAACTCATACCTCTTGAGCGTTCCGTAATGCCAGACGTACATGATGATGAGAAACGCCGCCGCGATGACGAGTGGGACCCACCCGCCTTGGTTAACCTTGAAGAGCACGGCTGAGAAGTAAGTGCACTCCACTACGAGTGATAGAAAGGTGAACAAGAGGACTAGAACCCAATGGCATCTCCAGACGAGTATCATGATCAGCATCATGAGAAGCGTTGTCACTAGCATGACGATCACAACGGCTGTCCCGTAAGCGTTTCCTATCTGGTTCTGGTTCTTGAATCCAGCTGTAACTGCTATGCAGAGGATCATGAGGATCCAGTTGATGTCCGGAACGTATATCTGACCTAGAAACTTCCTTGAAGTGTGCACCACTTTGACTCTAGGGAAGCATCCGTGTGCGAGAGCTTGCTTGATCAACGAGAAGGTCGCTGATATTGTGGCTTGGCTTGCTACTATTGCAGCAAAGGTTGCAATCACAAACATTGGCCAATACACACTCTCTGCAACAAAACAGAGTCATGTTAACTTTACTGTCAAGAGACATCCATTTGATAAAAATAAAAACTGATCAAAAGATGTAACAAACTTGGGATGGATTGATAAAACGCGTCTTCTACATGATGTGGATACTTCCTAAGATACGCAGCTTGTCCGCTATACGCCAAAAGGAGGCAAGGAAAAACAATTACAGTGAATGCAATCTGCACTGCTGCGACTGGGAAGTGAGATAGATCCGCAAAGAGTGCTTCAATCCCTGAGAATTTATAACCAATGAGCAAACAAAGAAAGGGTGTAAGCAACTAATCATATAAGATCAATAAACTACCTGTGATACTAAGCATGATGCCTCCAAGAGAGGTCCAACGATCTTGACCACCTCTTTTGAAATACCGATAGATATAAACAGGGGAGAAAGCTTTCAAAACGCTCGGGTCATGTTTCCACACGTTGTACATACCGATACTCGCTATAAAGAGAAACCAGAGGAACACAACAGGCGCAAAAAGCCACCCGACCCTGTCTGTTCCATAATGCTGTACACTAAACAAGCTCACTAATATCACCACCGCCACAACAACAACAACACCATTGTTTATATGAGGAAGGTTTACTCTGAGCCCACCCGCAGCAGATAGCACTGTAACACATTATTACAAAAGACAATTAATATTCTCTCCGTTCCTAAAAGATGGTAGTTCTAGAGAAAATTTTTGTTTCTAAAAGATAGTTTTTTTATATTTTTAATGCAAATTTTGTCAACTAATAATGAATAATTGTGAAGTTCAAAAACATTGATTGCATTTTATAAAATCTTTTTGGTTTAAAATATAAAAAATATAAAATTACAGAAAACTATACATTTATAATTAAGTTTTAATGAATTTTATTAAAAAGTATGAAAATCCTACAACTATCATTTAAAAACAGAGGGAGTGAAATACTTTCTCTGTAGAGTGTCAAAATGTTTGCATTTACCAGAAATGGCGGGAGTGAGGATCCCATCGCCGATGACCATGCAGGTACCAACGAGTACAAGAATGAGTAGAGAGTTTTTCCTGGAGGGATTTTTCTCCAACCATCTCTTGGTCTGTGCTGCAAAAGAGTGTTCATGAAACGTGGTGCGGCTATAAGTCGTGAGCTCTTCATCTGTACGGTGTTGGTTGGGGATAGTGTTCACTTTTGCGTGTCTACATAGCAAAGAGTAGAGAGCAAACGTTCCACCTTGACCATTGTCATTGGCTTTGCAGACAACGAAAACGTATTTGAGGAGAGGGATGAGGGTGAGGGAGTAGATGATTAGGGAGAGAGCTCCGATGATATCCTCGGGGTCTTTGATCCCGCGAGGAAATGTATTGTAGAAAACGTAGAGAGGAGAGGTTCCTAAGTCTCCGTAAACAACGCCTAGACTCTGAAATGAAAGCTGAAGAAGCAGAATCGCTGAGAATTTCTGCAAGCAAATAAAGAAGGAAAAAAAAAACTTTTCTTCAGTCAAAAAAAGACCAATGCAGGGAAGCAATAATCTTAAGAGAAAACCAAAAAAATTGAACCTTTTCTTTGTACATGTTTCTGAGGCGACCAGCTTCTTCATCCATAGGCTGATCAAGTTGCTGGTCCAAATCCCACATGCTTCCTCTCTCATCACTCTCTTCACTTATCTCACCAACCGTTGATGCTTCTACTCCTCTTGCCGCCATTTTTGCTAGTCTTTTTTTTTTTAAGTCAAAGTAAAAATCTTGTCTTTTTTTTTTTTGATAATCAAAAAAAAAAATCTTGTCTTTGATTCTATAAACACACAAAACCCTTTTTTTCTACAAACCCAGAACCTTAAATCTCTAAATCCTCAAGCCCAGATCTTCACCTTCCCCAGAAAAAAAACTGAAAATTTTCACTCTTAAAAAGAGACCTAACTGAGCAAAATTAATACCGAAAATACCCCTTAAAACAGCTTATAGACACAGACGAACGATTAAAGGATTATGAAAAAAAGATCAATTTTGTACTGAAAAAGGCAAAGAATTTTAGTTGTTTTTTTAGAGAGACGACCCAAAAACCCACCGAACTAATATCAATGGAGGAAACAAACAACCGACCGAAACAGTTAGAAAATTTTCTCTGTAAGAAAAGAAAATGTTTTCCACGTTACGGAGCATTAACTCTGGTGGGTCCGATCCGATTCATGACCTGTGAGAGAATCAACTAACTCTAAACCCAAAGAAAATTCGCAGGAGAAACGGGGACGGTCGAAGAGAAATAAAAGTGTCCCTCTTTTCGCAGACTCGTTTCTTTTTGTTTCTCCCAGTTATTCATTCTTCTGGAGAGAGAGAGAGAGAAAGAGACGATATATGATTACGACAGTGACGAGGCACGAATGGAATAAATAAAGGGAAAATTGGGAAAGTAGAATAAAAGGATTAGTAGATTGTCCATATACCATAATATAAACAAGAAGTGGTTCATTTAACATAATATTTTTATTAAACCCAATTAAGCCCCTAATCTAAGTTTAAAACGATTTTTGTATTTTTTATTTAAAAAATTAAAAATAAGTAAAAAAGTAAAAACGTAAAAAAATAAGTTAAAAAGTAAAAAAAAAAAGTAAAAGAGATAGTAAATAGCCAAAAGGGGATAATCGATTTACTTAGAATCCTAATTTCACATTCTCCTTAGAGCATCTCCAAAACAACACTCTATTTTAGAGTTTGCAAAACTCTAAATTTGAAGTTTTAATGTGTTCTTCTCCAAAAGAAAAACTTCAAACTTAATTTCAAAGTTATTTGTATTTTACACTATGGTCCATATATTTGTTATAATTAATATAAATCCATAAAACTTATAAATAACTAGCACATATATAAAAATATCACATTAATATTAATTAATAAAAACTTACGGTAAATATATAAGAAAAGGTAACACATCAAATTTGGAAAAAAATATATTTACAAATATTTTTTTAACTGATTTTGGAGAAATTTAAGGAATATGTAAATATTCCGAATTTGGTAGAATAAGTATTATGTTGCTTGTAGATTATAGATGTGATGGTAGATACGAGGATAGAATGTATAATCCGGCAATAGTAGGATACTGTATTGTAGTAGATAACAAAATATTACCGCGGTAGATTATTAGTATTAGGCAGATTCTGTGATTCCTCTTCCGTAGATATATAGGAAACAATAATTCATGATATCTACCGTAGTTCAGATCGTAGGCAAAACCGTAAATTATACTTTCTACCGTCGTAGAGGAATTAAGAACTAGTAAGATTTTAAAATCTACTAGCGCCAGATACGTAAGTAGTTAACCGAAATAGCAATCTACCAATCCGTAAATAGTTGATTTTGTTTTCTGTTGTCTGTAGACCAAAATATGAAATTTTGTTTCACTAATATTAAGTCAACCAAATTATTTTTCATATGATTGTTCAATGTTTATGTACATTTTGTATAATTTTTTATATTTTCTGATTCTTAAAATAATTGATATGATTTTTTTAAGTTGGCCAAGGGTATCTGAGTCCAAATCTGACCAAAAAATGAATTTTAAAAACCAAACTTTAACTTGTTTTTTTTGTCAGCAATTAGCCTTTAACTTATATAAGTTTTTTTTCTTTGTCAACTTATAAGTTTGTTTTACATCCTTGTATTGGTATTGTATTAATCTCTAAAAACAGTCTTTAAGGACATGCTTAACTCCGATCTCTTAACCGGGATTCTTAATTCATGATTTGATATTTTTTATTTTTTATACTTTTCGACTACGTATATCTCTTATTTAAAAGACAGTTCTTAGTTTTTCTTAGTTAAAATCTAAAAAAACTTAGGAATCGTCTCTTAACCGAAGCTAAGAACCCCAGTTAAGAGACCAGGGTTAATGATGGTCTAAGAGTCTAAGTGGTAACTAGATTTTTAGTTTTGATATAAGCTGTATGAAACAAAAATGTGGAACGATGCAATGAGATTAATGTACTATACAAAATAAGCGTTTGAATGGTGAAAAACTAGATGACAAAAAAAAGAAAAGAGTGGTGAAAAACTATTTTAAAGTTTTGTTAGATATATATTAAACTATATAAATATTTTTGAATTACTTTAAATTTCAAATTATTTATATTTTTAATCCAAATTTTCGAAAACAAGTTTTCATATTGAATTACATAGACCACCAATTTTAAACGAATTTGGCCGGTATGAGCAAAAGTTACATTGTCAAATCAGGCTAATGGATTGCTAGGAATATACTTCATAATAAAATGGTGGAAACGCAGGAGCCTAGTCTTGCAAAGCTTAAAGCTTTCTCTTAGAAGATATAAGCTCCACCAAAAATCAAACATCATATATCGCAATTGCTTTCGGGTCAATTAGCAGTGACAAGTTCCTTGAATCATAATCATATGCGATGTGATAATCATTGTCCCAGATGTGGTATAGAAGATCAAATTATAAACCATGTCATATTTGAATATCCTCTAGCTATTCAAACATGGGCACATGCTGCGACTTCAACTCCACCGTTAGTGTTCCCTAGTGCAAATCATTACTTAAACATGGATTATCTCTTCTGGAGGAAAAATGATACTGAGGATCCTGAGTTAGATAGAGATCCATATCCTTGGATAATATGGTACATTTGAAAAGATAGAAATGACAAATTATTTAGAGTGATTGATTGGGACCCGTTGGAAACTGTTCGACATACTCAATCAGAATGCAATGCTTGGTTTGATGCTAATAATAAAGAGGAAATACTGGGAAATACTATACACCATGAGCCAGTTAGACGTACTGAAAGATGTATGATTGATGGATTAGGAGCTAGAAACCAACTGCAAAAGGTTTCCCCACTTCACTCTGAACTCGAGGGGAATGCATGCTTCAACATTCGACGTGTCAAGATTTTGGTACCGATTACAAGTATTTAGTCTTGATAGTTCAAGACCCTGGAGAATGACCTAAATTTTCAACAGAGTTAAAGGAACTGGAAAAGGTGAAGAACAAATTCCCGATTCTTTAGTTTTTTTATCCTCGTGGTGATAATGTATCTTCTGATTCATTATCTAAGACAACAAAAACTTTTAATAAGAACTTGTACTACATTGGTTGGTTTATTCTATTCTGGTTTTTCAGACCACCTAAAACTTGAATAATAGATCAGTCTTTTGATGTCGGAAAAAAACGAATTTGACCGGTAGTAACCAACTTTGTGTTAATTAAAACAATTTTTTTGACACAACTCGTAGTTGGATAGAGGAATAAGTCACGGTTCCACCTATCCATCTCATCCACTTTTTAAAAAATTAATTAAAATGTAAAAATAAATGATATAAATATAACTGAACATTAGATATATTAATATTTTTCAATGTAATGGATGTATTTAATTTTATTAAATTTAGTATTATGAATTAGATAATAATAGTTAAAATAGACGAAGACATTTTATTCTAGTACAATTCCAGTATTTTTAACTTTTTATATATTTTGAATTTATATCTTAACTAGGAATATTTTTGAACACATTTTATTTTTAAGTAAAAATTCTATTTTGTAGAAAATCTACTTCAGTTTACTTTATTGTTTACTTTAAAATGGAGTATGAACGGGGTATATTCCAAAATATAGAATAATTACATTTTTATCTTACTTTATTCATTAATTTATTTTCACTTTAAAATATAATATATTTGAAATAAAATTCATATTAATTTATTTTATAATAAAATATTTATTCAATGGAGATTAATAAACCATATGTACACCCATGTGCGTGCGTGTACGTATGATTAATTTAAGAATCGGACAACTGATACGGTAACAACAAGTGGTCCTTGCCCGGAAATGAAAAAAAAACGAAGCTGGTCCATTTTTGATTGACTCTGTACTTTAACATTTAGATCATCCAGTGGCTATAAACTAACTATTTTAGTAAAGATTTTATCAAAAAAAAAAAAAACTATTTTAGTAAAGATGATATGCATGTGACATTTATAATTAGATATGTCTGAACATTTCTTATATATTTTTTTTCTAAAGAAAAGTCTGAACAAGTCTAATTTGATGGGTGTGCCACAAGAAAACCCATGCAATCGTCAAATTGACGATGTTATTTATACTTAAATTTATGAGTCTCTTTTTGACCATAAAAAGTGATGAGTCTTTTTGTCAACTCATTTGTATCTATCTATATTATTAAAACTGAAGTACATTTTAGTATTATTTGGAAACATGGATAATATGATAAATGAAAATTATTTAGAAACATGGATAACAAATTAAATACTTCATTTTATTTACACATTTAGCCACTGTATTTACAATAAATTAAGTACTTCTTTTTGTATTTCTTTTTATTTACAAATTATATTACTTCATTTAATATTAATTTAAATTAATTAACTAGATTTTGACCCGCCCTTCAGAGGGCGGGTATATTTTTGTTTTTAATTTAAATTTTAGCAATTTAACTTTTATATTTGTAATCATATTTGTGTTTTTTGTAATTATATTTTTGTATACTATTTTTAAAAAATATTAGTAAGATTTTTTTATAATTGTATTGAATTTGTGATGTTGCACAACTATATACTTATACCCAATTTTTGTTTAAATCGGATCCGGACCTGCAGTTAAACTAATAAACCCAACAATTCGGTTTTAATTTGGTTGTGCTTTAGGAAAAAAAAATTATTAATAATCTGGTATAACTCAAAACCGGTTACCAGTTGAACTATTGGTTGAACCAATACATAATTTTTAATTATTAACGCATATGCTTTTTAGTTGTATTATTGGAATATGCTCTCTCTCTCTCTATCTTTACGTAATTCGGTTTGACTTAAATTATTATAGTCAAATTAAATTTTCATTTTGTTGTAAGGGTAATAGATCAATATTCGAGAGTATGCATACTAAAAATGAAATATATGTGAGCATCAATAATTTGTATATATTTATATTATAATTTAATGATTTATGTTTGTAAATATAATTTTCATTTGTTTAATTAGTTTACTTTTATTATTCACATGTTATTAGATTTTTTTATGTTTTGTTTATGTTTGTAAATATAATTTTCATTTATTTAGTTAGTTTACTTTTATTATTCACATGTTATTAGATTTTTTTTTTATGTTTTGTTTATGTTTGTAAATATAATTTTCATTTATTTAATAAGTTTACTTTTATTATTCACATGTTATTAGATTTTTTTATGTTTTGTTTATTACTTATTTAAACTTATTTAAAATTTAAATTTAATTTCATAATTTGCATTAGAAATGTAAATATTTAGTAATTTTATCTATATATATATGTAATTATGTTTTACAACTAATTAAACCATTGATCCACACTCTCTTGCATCAATTTGTGTTAATGTAATTTTTATGATATAATTGTGTTAATATATATGTTGAATTAGTTAATATTTTATAAATATATTTTTGTGTTTGAATAACCCGTAAAAATATATTCATAAAAATCAAGTAACATGTTTCATCTTGTTTTAAATATTAATAGTATCGAACTATTAATATTTTTTATCATATATATATATAGATTTATGTATATGTATATCTAATTTAATAAGAATTATATTTTTATGTATTTAGTTAGTGTTTTGAAGAAATTGTTTTTTTTCATTTGGATTAATATATAGTTGTATATATACGAATTAATAGACATATATAATTATTTATTACAGTAATAAATAAAATATAATTTATTTTTATTGAAATTTCGTATTTATATAAATTAAAGTCATTGATTTAAAAAATAATAGATTAGTTAGTTAGTTCCTTAATTTTAGGCATGATGTATATTTAATTTCAATTAAATTATATATATGAATAGAAATAATATGAAAGATAATTAAATTATATATATAAATATATGAAGAGAAATACTATGACCAACCTAGATTTTTTTAATAGTCAAAAATAGTCGATAAATATTGCTCCTGTTTTAATAGTATTGATAACATCAATCAAATTTTAATAGTAATAACATCAATCAGATTAATTATATTGATTAAATGAATTGTTTGATTATTCATAGGACACATATGTAAAAGTCATAGGAGCACGGTATTTAAAGAACAGTTATAGCTGTTAATAAAAAGAGGGATTGTAGTTAACCAAACGAAAATATACGTCCACTAACCAAAATGTATATGGGGATGTACACGAAAGTCAATTAGTGTAATAGACATAATAGGAACGAATGGTTAGATAAGAGTGAACGGTTATATAAGAGTGTTATGATAGGAGCGGACGGTTAGATAGGAGTGGACGGTTAGATTAAAAATGTATCGTTTGAAAAAATAAGTTGGACACAACTTTTAATCAATTGGACATGTTGAAGAATTAATAGAATAGATTACAATGATTGTTGTTTTTATGGTGAAAATAAAAACACAAACTCAAATATATAGAACAATTTTAAATATAGTATTACGTTATTTAGTTTAGTCAAATATAAAATTTTGAGACTTCAATTTTCAAGAAAAAATATCATGAAATTAATAATAATTCATAGAAAACTAATGCAAAAAATTAAAATTTGTTGTTTCATTTTAAATGAATAACAAAAATGTTAATATATGAATAGTACAATTACACTAAATTGTATCAATTATAAAAATTCTAATATAATATTATATACAAATAAAAAATTATTATCAAATATCGATATTATAAACTAATATATTCTACTCTATATGTAAATTATAGGACATAAAAATACACATAAAATTATTTTCATAAAACCAGCGGTTTATGAATTTACGTTGAAAACAATTTAAAAGAAACACCGCACAGGAGTGCAGATCAAGTTCTAGTTTATATTAAAACCAAGTTATTACATAGTTTTGATTATTACATCTGGCCTTTTTGACAAGTTTATCTACTGCACTTATTCTATTCCTAGGCATAGACGAGAAAGTAAAACCATTATCTTTAGCAGCTTCTACAGTGTCTTGTATCATTGAGATGCTCTCCGTGTTACGGACTTTTCGGGTAGTTGCTTTTGTGATATATTGAGTCAACTCATACAATATATTCTTACAGTCACTTATGAAGTATATATTGCCGAAAGCGAGTGCTTGCATTTGAATGACTGCTATACGCAGTGCTTCAGCTCCCGCTTCTCTTTGAGTATCTGTTTCTCGTATGGAGGTGGAACCTTGAAGAAATTGATTGCCTTGCATGCTATGCAAGGACCAAACAATACCTGCCACTTCCATATCATTTTTCCACGAAGCATCAACCTGAGAGCAGTATTGAGCACTTGATGGCATCGTCTGCTGAATCTGTAAGGACTCTTCATTTGGCTTTTCGTTCCCTGTATTCCTTTGATTCAAGCAGCTGTTTGCCTCCTCCCGATGATTCAAGTCTTTTATTGTATCATGAATTACTTTAACTATGTGCTCCCTTTTCTGATGGAAGACAATGATGTCTCTCTTTTTCCATACTCTCCATCTAATATAGAAATTAAGGAGCTCTCTTATATCGTTTTTAGCCAAAGTAATTAGCTTATCTATGCTCTGTTGAGTTTCTTCCATGGCTTCTGCATCCCATGTAAATTTTGTAGGTGCCAATGACCAAATCTCTCTTGTAACTCTACACTGAAAGAGCATATGATGTTGCGATTCAGGATAATCTCCACACATCAGACAAGTAATATCTATCTTTATGTTTCTTCTTCTAAAATTTTCTGCCACATGTAGTCCATCATGCAGTATTCTCCACCAGAATGTTTTAATTTTCGGCGGAAAATTTAATGTCCTTATACTTGAATAGCTTTTCTTCGCTTCTTCTGTTAAACTTTGGTTTCCTTGTTCCTCTAGGATCAGGTGACTTCATAGTTGATTGCATAGATGGTAGCCTGATCTCACTGTGCATTCTCATGTCTTTGTGAAATTCCATATAGGAGTATTTTGACTCATAGCAGAGCTAACTCTTATATTGAGAATATATTGAGCATCCTCTCACCTTATTATGCTGTTAATAAAATGCTAATTCCGTTTTTTAGTCCCTTCAATCATTAGGTCTCTGACCCTTAGCTGCGGGGAAGCTTTTTTACCTGATCCTGAAGCTTGATTGGTCGGTTGAGTGTAAATCAATGTATCCTCCCGTACTCTTATTTTGCTTCCATCTCCCACCACCCACTTGATTCCTTCTTGAGGTAATCCACTCGCTTGTAATATGCTGCACCAGGCATAGCTCGAGTTTTTGTAGGTGGGAGCTTGTGAAAAATCTGCTTGCCTGAAATATTTAGCTTTCATTACTCTGGCCATAAAAGAGGATGGATTTTAATGATTCTCCAGCCTTTCTTAGCTAACAGCGCTAGGTTAAACATCTCCATATCTCTTATTCCTAGCCCTTCCTCTCGTTTTGAAACAGTAATATTTTTCCAACTAATCCATGAAATCTTTTGTTTATCCTTTTGTCTCGACCAACAAACATCACGCATACTAGAAGTAATTTCATTAAGTAATCCTTTTGGAAGCAGGGAACATGACATAGCATAAGTTGGTAACGCTGTGATTACTGCTTTCAATAGAACTTCTCTTCCCGTTGGACTCAGAAATCTATTGTACGAGCTATCTAATTTATTTATTACTTTTTGCTTAATGTACTCAAAAGCATCTTTTCTCATACGCCCTATTTCTTCAGGGAGCCCTAACTACTTACAAATCCTTCTATTTTTGTAATTCAAGTCATTCTCATCAGATTTTCTTAAGTGTTTTGAGAAATACCTTTGGCAAAAGTAATAGCTCATTTGGAAAAGTTAACCGCTTGTCCTGATGCTTTTTGGTACTCTCCAAGCGCCTGCATTCATCCTCGCTCTACGGGACACTATTGAGCCATCAGCAAACAATAAATGAGAGATAGTTGGGCCACCTCTTGATTCTTTGTAACAATGGAGATGTTGCAGCCTGATATTATTTTTTGATCAGGGCAGATAAACCCTCAGTACATATAATGTATAGATAAGGTGATATCGGATCACCTTGTCTTATTCCTCTAGCGGGTGTGATGGGATTTGAGGGTTCTCCATTCACCAATATTGAATACGTCACTGTCGACTTGCATGTAAATATCCATCTGCACCATGTTTTAAAAAAGCTCATCCACTTCATCACTTCAACAATAAAGCCTCATTCAATTTTACCAAAAGCTTTAGAAATACCAAGCTTTAGGCCATATATTTTGTTTTAAAAATTTTATGTATTCAAAGAATGCATCAGTTCATGCGCAATGAGCACATTATCAGTGGTTAATCTGCCTGGAATGAGTGTTGATTGGTTCTCTAAGATAACACCATTTAGCCATGGCTTTAAACGTTCGGTCAATATCTTAGATATAATTTTGTATGCCACATCCGAAAGCTTATTGGCCTGTAATTCTTCATAGTATTTGGAGAATCATTCTTGGGTATGAGACATATATGGGTGTGGTCTATCTTCGAATTTAACTGACTGTGCTAGCGGGGACTCGGAGAGTAGAGAGCCAGAGATTTATTGCTGAAAAAATATTTAACATGAGAAACAACACCTTGTTTGATAATGCTCCAATGATGTCTGAAGAATCATGCATTCATCCCATCTGGACCTGGGGATTTGTATGGATTTATAGCAAATGTGGCATCTTCTATCTCTTTTTCCGTAATCTCCTGAGTGAGAATGTCATTGATCTCATCTGTAATTGTAACTGGAATTCCTTCAAGAAGTCGCTGATCAATGGTAACTCCTTCACTCTTGTAAAGCTCTTGAGTATACTTGATAATTTGAGAATGAAATATTTAACCTCCGTATAAGATTTACCTTCTTCATCCAATATATGAATGATTATGTTATTGCTCCTCCTCTGCTTTGTTTTTTAGTTAAATCATCTGGCGTTTTTGTCCCATGCCTGAAGCCATTGAACCCTGCTCTTCGTCCTCTAGTACTCTTCATCCAGCCTAAATTGTAAACTTAATTCTGTCTTTAGCATATTAGTATGAGCATAATCAACATCTAAAAATTGATAGGCTTGTTCAATTTTCTATTTTAATTGGTTGATTCTTCTTTCTGTGTTTCTTGGGTTTTGGCTTCTCCATCTAGAGAGGGCATTCTTACATTTTTCAGCACTCTGTAAAATATCTGAGGGGTAAGTTCATACAATCATTTGTCATACCTCCTTAATAGTTTTCTTTACCCCAGGCTCAAGCCTCCACATATTGCCATATCTAAATTGCTTCTTCATGTTGCATTTAATACTTTTTGTTTCAACAAGTAGTGGTTTATGATCCGAACCAATCCAGGGAAGTAATTTAACATGAGTAGTTGGGTATAGATCTAGCCACTCGCAACTAGCCATAGCTCTATCAATTCTTGTTCTGGTATTATATTTAGATCTATTCCCATTCCAAGTGTAAAAGCCCCCTATTGTTTTCAGATTGTGAGCTCCAGTAACTGAGATCAAAGTTCTAAAAAGAGAGAAAGATGCTTATGACCTTTGAGTTCTTCCTTCCTCTCGTTGTTGTCCTTGATGTCATTGAAATCCCCTAACATCAATCTTGGACTATCTGATATAGATCTGCAGCTGCATTGCATTTCAATTTTTCACACAACTCTTGTATATACTTTAACACAGGATGTTCATATATATACGTCAAACAAAACACATTACATCCGTCTTCTATATACATATCAGTGGTGTTGAGTAGGGGTGGGCACTTTACCCGATATTCGAAGCCGCATCCGAATCCGATCCAAAAAATCCGAACCGAAATAGCAAAATACCCGAACGGGTATTGATTTAGGAGAGATTGGATATCCGAACCCGAACAGGTAATACCCGAACTCGAATAGATATCCAAAGATAACAGAACATATATATATTTACCCTTATATTTTTAGTTTTCATCTCTTATTTTGTTTAAAATATTTATATTAATGTCACACATACTTTAAGATTATAAAATATCATATAATTATGGAGAAAAATGATTTGATATTCACTTAAAATGAATATCAAGTTTTTTGTTTCATGTCTTAACAAAAGTTACATCAAAATTCCAAAAATAATAGGCTCTATTTATTTTTGAAATGTTACCGCCAAATCTATTAATAATTCAATCTATTAAAAAAATAAAAAGTGAGTTAATCGAAAAATAAATTTTTAAATACAAGAACCTTAAAAACTGAAAAAATTAATTTTTTTTCTTTCAAAATCTAAATATCCGAACCCGACCCGAAATAACCGAACCCGAATTAAAAATAGCCGAACCCGACTCGAAGTACAGAAATACCCGAACAGGTATTGTACTCCTATATCGAAATACCCAAAAATCCGACACCCGACCCGAACTCGAATGGGTATCCGAACGTCCACCCCTAGTGTTGAGAATAGGGTTTCCAAAAAAATTAACCTTGGCCCTATCATTCCACATCATCACTGACCAGCCACTACTGCCTTTAGCAGACACAACAAAAGATTGATCATTCCCTAGATCCTTAACTACCTTATTTATATAACTATCCACATTCTTAGTTTCTACAAAAAGCATTATATTAGGCTAGACCTTCCTGATATCTTGGAGATGTGGAACTGTTAAGGGGCTTCCCAAACCTTGGCAGTTCCAAATGATGAGTATCTTCTGAATTTTCATATAAATTTTGAATAAAAAAGAAGTTATAATAAATTATTATATTTTATTAATTTACAAAAGTAAAATAAGAAACTAACATAAACATTGTTTTTTAAAAATAATTTTAATTTACTATTAAAATTGAAAATTGTTATAGTGCATTTTAATTAAAATAATATTATGGATCTAAATTTACCGTAACATACATTTTGAATAATTTCTTATGTCTTGATTGACAAAATATTAGCATAAGCGTAATACTCTTTACTATCCAATCAATACCTGTTAGAAAAATATTTAAAAAACATTTACCAAATGCCCAAATGCTAATGCTTTCCAAATACTCTATGCTCAATGATCCCATATGAAGTTTTCAGTAAAACATTTGCATTTATAATTTTGCAAAAAATTATATAACTAATTTATTATATTTAATAATATCATAAAATTATGCTTATATCCAAAAAATAAAATAAAATTACAAATACAATATCTTTTCAAAAAATAATATTTCACATTTAAATTATGATTTCATTTATATGATTAACTTATATTTTCAAGTGGATATTTGTAAAACAATTTTTAATTGTAAAATCTATTTAAAATATAAAAATCATTTTTGGATATTTACATATCTTTTATATTATTAAATAAAACAAATTAATTATATTTTTCTTAATTTTATCTATTAATATATATTAGAAATATATTCAATTAATATTAAAAATATTATTTAATAATAAATATACTAAATTTTATATAATAATTTTAAATAACATATTCTTACTGCTTTACCAATTGTTTTTTTAAATAGATTAATAAAATCATAAAACTTTTGCAGCATACTGATTCTTATAACATACTGCTCTGATTTATCATCAGTTCTATTAATCAAGACCTTGTTTAAAAATCTTTCTAATCGTTTTAAGGTAATTCAAAATATAATATTCTTTTGTCAGTTGTAAAAACAATACAAAAACACAAAAAGTTATGATGATGGAATGATATCTCAAGATTCGCAACTGTTCTTTTTTATATAGAAAAAGAAAGATAATTATTTTTGACTAAAAGATAAGATATTTCTCCACTCTTTTTCCATGTTCCACATTATATTTTCACAATTTTCATCACTTTTTTGTTTCTCATATGTTGTAAGCTTGTGATAAACTAATATAATGCTAAGATGATTTCTCCGTCATTGTTTGGTCATTTTGTCCGCTTATGCTGATTTCTTTCGTTTTTTTTGAAGTGGATTTTTATTTCTCGTTTGACATCAAAATTTAAGATAAAAATTCCAAATCCTAAAACGAGGGTTATAGTTTTAACATAAATGACACTTTTATTAATTTGGACGATAATATAACAACGAACTATCATGTAGTTTGTCTGCTTTGGCAAAGGAAGGGAGTAGAAATTCTAAATCACCTAGCATATAGTAATTGCTAAAGAAATATGAGATTTCTATCTACTTATTTTGACAACTTTGAATATTACATTATTATATGGATTAAAGAATTTTCCTGACTAATCTTATGAATCTATAATAATATATTAAAAACGTAGTTTACCAAGTTACAAACTACAATGACGACTGTATTATTAGTGGTTGGTTCACGTATATCACGTGGCAACCATGAAGCAAACGCACAAACGGGGAACAGTAAAATACGACAAATACTAGAATTAACGACCAAATATATTAACTTAAGCTTTTGTTTTTTATCGAAGCCAACAATAAACGAAGAAAAAGATATATGCTAAAGGACTGACAAGGAAAGAAACGTGCCTTTAAGGCCGTTCTGTGGTAATTTCGTTTACAATGTTGAAGACAAACGATGGTGAGCTGTGTTTCGAAAAGTTTTATGTATGCATATGTGCCTTGGTCCATACCATTCTTGTTATGTAGAGAGGGTGAAAATTGTATATAAAATATTTTGTTTACTTACCAAAAAAGGGAAAATTGTTTTTACACTAAAAATAATAACTTTCTTATTACGCTAATTTCTATTTGTATTATTTTTGCCTCTAATATCTTTTAGCACTTTCCAAAATAAATCAAATAAATAATTTTAAAAACAGAAAAAAATCAAAAATAGTAACTACTGATGAAATTTTTTTATCAATTTATTGGTATTTTTTCAAGTTCTAAATTTCAATTTATTAAATCATAATTTCATATTTTGTTCTACAGAAAGTAGACATGACATTTTATACAATAGAAAATGTAATCCACTTTTTTCATTGAATCTATTAGAATATCTGATCTACATAAATAATAGTAATCTAAAAATATTTGGAATACACGCTTAACCTATCACCCTAAAATATGTAGAAATCAAAATCTAAATATTATTGTAAATCTTAAACATGTAGAAATCGGAATCTCCACATTACTGTAAATATAAACTAGTAAAAATCGATTTCAAACATAGAATAGAAATTTTATGGATAAGGATAATCAATTCCAAAAATATGAGAATCGGATATTTAGATATATTCAGTTTCCTCATATTTATATAAAAAAATTTTAAATAATAAAATCATGATTTATAAAATAAATTTTAAATAATAAATAAAAAAATTGATTTGGAAACTTTTTCTCACGCCATCATTTTATATTCCATTGAGATCACAAAATTTTCACAAAAATTTCACATTGATTCTACCACGATTCATAAATATTTTGAGATAATGATAAAAAACAAAAAAATATTTTAAAAAGAGAAACTAAAATATATTTTACTTACAAACTAATTTTTAGTAAAAATATTATTTGAAAAATTGCTTGAAATATTGGAAATATTTAAAAGATCTTTTCATTTGAATCGAAAAGGATATTTCCTTCTAAAAAAATCTTTTAAAGATCTTTGTAAAATGTATTTTTGAAAATTAATAAATTTATATGATTTTAATTTTCGTTCATCAACCAAAAATAAATTTAATTTGAAATGCTAATTATTTTTTTTTGTCATCAAAGATACAGACTCATATAGACTCTGCACACCAAACTGGTAACTCTGCATCCATGTGAATGACAAAAGACGATTGTTGTCTGGCACTGCGTGCTAAACGATCCGCCCTTGAATTTGCCGTCCGTGGATTTGAAATGCTAATTATATTTTATGATAATAACAATTTAAGTTGGTTAATTTTCGGAAATAAATTTTGTCCTGATTCTGAAAAGATTTTCTTAGAATTTTCTTTAACAATATTTATTTGTATTTAAAATAAAATATAAAGATATTAAAATATATGATGATTTAAGTTATGTATTTTAAATAAAATAGAAAAATATTAAAAGATATGATGATTAATATTTTTTTCTTTAGTCTTTTTTGGATTATACAGAGGTATCATGGACCCCACAGAAGAGGATCCAGATTAGTCACCTGTTTGCAGCCTACGTTTTCTTTAGTTATTTTAGTTAAAAATTATATTTTAATATTTAACAATTGTTTTGTAAATTTTAATTTCGAATTTATATTTGAATTTAAAGGCAGTATTGTCATTTTGAAAATATTTAGTCTAATGAGACATAAAATATTTGAGATTAGTCTAATAAGATATATTAATCATTTTTGGCTTAAAAAACAATTTTTCCTAAAAAAATCGAAAAGGAAGAGTAAGTAAAGTAACTTTGTATAGCTTTACTGAAACTTCATTTGACATTTGTAATCTTTAGATTAATTACATTTTATTTTACAATTAACTTTTAATTATGTAAGTAAAATTTATTAAAATATCAATATTTCTTTTTGTTAAAGAAAATTTTTGGGTTCTCATTGACAACGTTGCACGTAGATTAGTTTTCTCAAGATAAAAAATGCATAACATAATCGAATTGACCAAAACCTAACTTCAACTTCGCTGTTCAGATATCCGTTCGGGTTCTGTCGGATATTTCAGTTCGGGTCTTTCGCTATACGGATATATATCCCGTTCAGGTATTTTTGTACTTCAGTTCGTGTTGGATATTTTTAGTTCGGGTTCGGTTATTTTGGGCCAGGTTTAAAAATTTATATTTCAAAAGAAAAAAAAATAATTTTTCATTTTTATGTTTTTTGTATTTAAAAATTTATTTTTGATTAATTAATTTATATTTTTAATAGATTGAGAT
Organism: Raphanus raphanistrum subsp. raphanistrum; assembly: GCA_019706035.1. Lineage (NCBI taxonomy): Eukaryota > Viridiplantae > Streptophyta > Magnoliopsida > Brassicales > Brassicaceae > Raphanus > Raphanus raphanistrum. Next base: position 24,400,941 of record CM033987.1, on the reverse strand, counting down.
TAATAGATTTGGAGGTAATATTTTTAAAAATAAATAGACATTAATGTGGCTGTTGTTTTTAGAATTTGGATGTAATTTATGTTAATACATGAAACAAAAAGCTTGATATTCATTTTAAGTGAGTATCAGATCGTTATACATATATATATATATATATATATATAGATCTTAAAGTATGTGTAACATCAATATAATTATTTTAAATAAAATGAGAGATGTAAACTAGAAATATAAAGATAAGTAACTAAACATACATATATTCGGTTATTTTTGGATATCTATTCGGATTTAGATATGATCCGTTGGAGTTTGGATATTCAATATCTCCTAGTTCAATACACGTTCAGATATTTTGCTATTTCAATTCGGATTTTTGGATCAGGTTTGGATACGGATTCAGCTACCGGGTAAAACGTTCACATCTACGAACTCATAAGCTTCTCATGCCACATCACGATAATGTGGTAATATTGAATCAACAGCTATAAAAAGAATCAATATAGGCTATATAGCAATCAATCTACTTTGGGTTCTGTGTAGTTGTGTCTATCGCCGTACTATAGGGCAGACACGTGCTTCTATTTTTGTATTATAATACTTTGGTCTATTTGCAGAAGTTGAAACATAATCAGGATCATGTTCCGATTATAATTTGTCTCACCTAGGTTAGATTAAAGTGACATTTAACAGCAACGTTATCTTTCAGCTTTAAGACATGGGTTACTAAACAATAATATGACTTCAGATTTTTTTCCTGTATCGCTAATTAATATTTGTTTGCATTGCTAATTATATTGGCATAGTTATAGTTTAATGTTTTTGTCGCGACCGCGTCTGGCGAATAATAATAATAAAATAACTCGAGATAAAATAAATAGTAGCGCAGCGGGAATAATAATAATAATACGGATAATAAAATCCACGTCATACCATAAAGTCAAATCCGAAAATATACATCTGAAATATCGATAACAACATAAGCCCGAAGGCTGAAATAAGAAATAACATAAACGATAGAAGTCCAAAGGCCTGAAGGCCCAATAATGATAAAAGATAAAACGATAAACGATAAACAATAAAGCCCACGAGCCCAAATAGTAGCACCAGTCCGATATGATCACTCCTGCTCATTGGTCTCACCTGAAAGGGGAAAGAAAGAGGGGTGAGCAACAGGGGAGTCGCTCAGTGAGTTATGGGATGCTAAACCGCAAACCACTGACTCAGTACATAGCACTACGACTATGTAGGCCTAGCTCTAGCATGAAACAAACACGGTGTCTACACCACAAAGAACAATCAATAAGCGACTAGAAAACTATCCAACTACAACCCATGCGCTTATAGTACACAGCTACTCTCTGCACCACACATCTCCTCATAAGGATATAGATAACCGCTGCGTCGCTAGTACAGTATGTCTCTGTACCCCCGCACAACCACCCGCTGCGTCGATAGTACAAACGTCTTTGTACCCCCGCACAAATCCCGCTGCGTCGCTAGTACAAACGTCTCTGTACCCCCGCACAAATCCCGCTGCGTCGCTAGCTCAGACGTCTCTGGGCCCCCGCACAAACACCCGCTGCGTAGATAGCTCGGACATCTCCGAACTCACGCCCATCACATAGTCCCTACTCATAACTATGTATATACATATATATAACCGTGCTCAGCATCAATCAATTCACACAACCGTTGAATCCTCTATTAACCTAATTCCGGTTTAACAATCAATAGTAATAATAATCAAACAAGACTCGCAAGCAGACTCGATTCATAGAGACGGATCATGTTTCGAAACTAAACTTTTCATAATGGCAGTACTAAACTAGCTCGGGATTTAAACGGAGTAGCCCTCACCTTAGCAAATGAAGAGAAGTGGTATCTATGAACTCCAACTGATCAAATAGACTCCAAATCTGAAATCAGGGCGAAATTCTGAGTCAGAACGCCTTTCGAACGGATGAAAACGGTTATGGTCAAGGTTTACGGAAAAGTCAACTCGTTGGTCAAAGGTCAATCTGGTCAACCTTTGACCAGAAATCAATTTGACATAACCGACCGGTTTATCCTAACCGACCCTAACCGAATTGAATTAATTTAAACCGGGTCAAACCAGTCAACCGACCGGTTTACCGAGTCAACCGAGTGGACTCGCTGAGTTGACTCGGCCGAGTTGACCGAGTCACCGGCGAGTCACCGGCGACGGTCACCGGCGGCGACGGCGGAGGCTTACCGGCGGCGATGGCAGTCCGGCGGCGGAGAAGCAACGGACCGGTGGCGGATCAGCGGTGGTCCGGCGGCGGAGAACGGCGGCGGAGACGATTTCCGGCGAAACTTTGGAGGGCTCGTACGGCTTCGTCCGAGCTCCGATTGCGACGATTCTGGTGGCTATGGATTCGTCTCGACGAGAGGAACGCAATGGTGGGTTTGCATGCACGAGATTCGCAACGGTTAGAAAGTTATGGACGATTTACTAAACGCACGAAACTAAACTCAAATGCATGGCGGTTTCCGGCGCTTACCGACTACAACGAACGGTGGTGACGAGCTTGGCGTGTTCTTGGCGTGCGGTGGCTCCGGGTATGACTCCTGGTGGCTCAGATTAGCAAAGGTTCTCCACTCTCTTCTTGAATTCTCTCCTTTTTTTTTCTTTCTAACTTCTCTAACTCTTTTTCTGTAACTTCTATTTTTTTTTTCCTTTGCAGGAGGAGAAACCAAGGCTGGAGTTGATCATTTATAGGCAAAAATATGGCCATCTGGTAATGCTTGGGCTTTAGCCGGCTAAAAATTTTCGAGACCGGAATTCGGGTCGTTACAATTCTCCCCCACTTACAAGGAATTCGTCCCCGAATTCGAATATGGAGTTGACATGTCCAATATCATTGTAACAAACTCCGGATACCTAATCTGCTCTCTTTGAGGTCTTCTCTTGAACTTCGTCTCTCTCTCATCGAACTCTGACAAACACAGTCTTATTCTCTGAAATGCTTTCACTTGATGATCCGTAATCTTCACTGGTCGAGAAAATGTTTACAATCTCTTTAAGGTCATCTGGCAACAGCTGCAAAATAAGCTCTGACTCTCTCATGACTTTTTCAAAATAGATACATTAAACACGTCTTGAAATTCTGGTAACTCTGCTGATAAATCCTAAGAACTGCTCCAAACGGCTCCAAAAATAAGATATGATAACATGTACTTCGGTTTAAGCTTCTTCAACTTCCGTGTCTTAGATCCTCTTTGAAATGTTTTGATTTTGGTATATTTATTCACAGGCCTGAAACTCCAAATCCTTACGACGCATATATGCATAACTTCTTTTCACGGTCATGGCCTTCCCAAGGCCAAACTTGAGCACGTCCATTTGCTCTACAATCTCTTGAGCCATTGCGGTTCTACCTCACGTCGCTCCCCCCATTTTTTTCTTCAATAAAGCGGTGTCTAATAAAACTTACTGTAAAGGACTTCATACGGTGCCATCTTAATACTCGAAAGACAACTGGTACATCGCGATGAATACTGATTGCTCTCAAACCCTCTTTGTCTTCTTAAGATACACCGAAAATGCTAAGACTTGACCACATGTGACCTCACAATTCTCTGGGAAGCTTCTGTGTCGAAGAAGGTGCGAGCTAACTTACTTCTAACCAAAACCGAACTACACGGGATTTTTGCTAACTACACAGATAACTTCGAGGCCACAACAAATACTTAACATAAACAAATATGATAAAGATACATACCCGCTATCGGCTCGGCTCCCTGGTGATCTCCCACCGTGAACACACGTGGAGCGATGGCTAGGCGCTTCGGTGGTGGTGGAAGCGCTGCATTGCCCCTCCTCGGGCAATCCCTGATCATGTGACCCGGCTGGTTACAGCCAAAGCAGTTCCCAACTGCCACTGCTGGAGCTGCTGCCACTGCTACTGGTGGTGCAACACGGGCACCGGCTAGCCTACTTCGACAAACCCTACTCTTATGTCCAAACTTCCCGCAATGAAAGCACTGGATGCCTGACTGATCCAAGGTCCTCTTCTGCGACCCGGAAGTCCCTCCGGTCTTAGGCTGAGCTGCCTTGTTGAACTTCTGCTCCGCTGCAATACATTTCTCTTGCACAACGGCCTTCTCTACCAGATCCTCCAAACTGGTATAAGTGACCATACTGCACCTACCGTGAAGTTCTACTCGCATCCCTTTTAAGAACCTCCTGATAAGATCCTCCTCATCCATACCATTACCCGCAAATCGGTGAAGCTGGCGAAACTCATGCTCATACTCTCTGACAGTCTTTCCACCCTGCCTCAAACTCTCAAAGTCGTTCTTCTTCTCATCCAAAGCTTCTCTTGGAAAATACTTCTTGTTGAACGCGTACAAGAAATCATCATAAGTCATCTCGCCACGGTGCATCACTTGCACTCCATCCCACCACACTGCTGCATCTCCGCGTAAATACAACTCAACAATCCTAAGCCTGAGCCTTGGTGGGCATGAGATAGTGTTCAAACACTTATCCAAACTGTGCCTCCAATCGTGAGCAAGTGTAGGGTCCGTGCTACCACTGAAATGCTCCAAGTTCACGTACTTCATCTGTGACAACACCCTGATAAATGTTTCATCAACCTCGGGCACGTGCACTGGAATGATAGGCGGCGGTGGTGGAACCTGAAAGACACCTGGAACTGGCTGAATAGGAACCTGCGGATACTGTGGCGCTGGGGCCTGCTGAGCTGGAACCTGATGATCTTGCTGAACCTGAACTGGCGGAACCTGCTGAGCTGCAGCCATCTGTCGAGCAACTTCCTGAGCAGCTACCCGGGCAGCCTCTTGAGCGGCTTGCCTGGCTGCCTCTTGGGCAATCTGCTGAACTGACTCCTGAATCATCTGTCTCATGGCATCCTGATCAATCTGCGGAGCAACGGGCTGCGGAACTGCGGGCTGAACATGCTCGTCCTGAGCCTCTCTAGCATCTCTGGCGATCTGAGCACGGGTAGCTCTCCTCGGCGGCATCTAAAATGAAGGCAAACGAGTTAACTTCTCACTAAATCCAACAATTGAAGGAGTGATATCTAACGGAAAAGTGCCATTTTATTTTTTTTTTTTAAAAATCCCCATATCCCCATAACGTTTGAAAACCGATTAAAACCGAATAAAAACCGAGTCTCCAAAGATCGCCATCCCGGGTCGGAGCCGGGACGGAACACGGCTCTGATACCAAAATGTCGCGACCGCGTCTGGCGAATAATAATAATAAAATAACTCGAGATAAAATAAATAGTAGCGCAGCGGGAATAATAATAATAATACGGATAATAAAATCCACGTCATACCATAAAGTCAAATCCGAAAATATACATCTGAAATATCGATAACAACATAAGCCCGAAGGCTGAAATAAGAAATAACATAAACGATAGAAGTCCAAAGGCCTGAAGGCCCAATAATGATAAAAGATAAAACGATAAACGATAAACAATAAAGCCCACGAGCCCAAATAGTAGCACCAGTCCGATATGATCACTCCTGCTCATTGGTCTCACCTGAAAGGGGAAAGAAAGAGGGGTGAGCAACAGGGGAGTCGCTCAGTGAGTTATGGGATGCTAAACCGCAAACCACTGACTCAGTACATAGCACTACGACTATGTAGGCCTAGCTCTAGCATGAAACAAACACGGTGTCTACACCACAAAGAACAATCAATAAGCGACTAGAAAACTATCCAACTACAACCCATGCGCTTATAGTACACAGCTACTCTCTGCACCACACATCTCCTCATAAGGATATAGATAACCGCTGCGTCGCTAGTACAGTATGTCTCTGTACCCCCGCACAACCACCCGCTGCGTCGATAGTACAAACGTCTTTGTACCCCCGCACAAATCCCGCTGCGTCGCTAGTACAAACGTCTCTGTACCCCCGCACAAATCCCGCTGCGTCGCTAGCTCAGACGTCTCTGGGCCCCCGCACAAACACCCGCTGCGTAGATAGCTCGGACATCTCCGAACTCACGCCCATCACATAGTCCCTACTCATAACTATGTATATACATATATATAACCGTGCTCAGCATCAATCAATTCACACAACCGTTGAATCCTCTATTAACCTAATTCCGGTTTAACAATCAATAGTAATAATAATCAAACAAGACTCGCAAGCAGACTCGATTCATAGAGACGGATCATGTTTCGAAACTAAACTTTTCATAATGGCAGTACTAAACTAGCTCGGGATTTAAACGGAGTAGCCCTCACCTTAGCAAATGAAGAGAAGTGGTATCTATGAACTCCAACTGATCAAATAGACTCCAAATCTGAAATCAGGGCGAAATTCTGAGTCAGAACGCCTTTCGAACGGATGAAAACGGTTATGGTCAAGGTTTACGGAAAAGTCAACTCGTTGGTCAAAGGTCAATCTGGTCAACCTTTGACCAGAAATCAATTTGACATAACCGACCGGTTTATCCTAACCGACCCTAACCGAATTGAATTAATTTAAACCGGGTCAAACCAGTCAACCGACCGGTTTACCGAGTCAACCGAGTGGACTCGCTGAGTTGACTCGGCCGAGTTGACCGAGTCACCGGCGAGTCACCGGCGACGGTCACCGGCGGCGACGGCGGAGGCTTACCGGCGGCGATGGCAGTCCGGCGGCGGAGAAGCAACGGACCGGTGGCGGATCAGCGGTGGTCCGGCGGCGGAGAACGGCGGCGGAGACGATTTCCGGCGAAACTTTGGAGGGCTCGTACGGCTTCGTCCGAGCTCCGATTGCGACGATTCTGGTGGCTATGGATTCGTCTCGACGAGAGGAACGCAATGGTGGGTTTGCATGCACGAGATTCGCAACGGTTAGAAAGTTATGGACGATTTACTAAACGCACGAAACTAAACTCAAATGCATGGCGGTTTCCGGCGCTTACCGACTACAACGAACGGTGGTGACGAGCTTGGCGTGTTCTTGGCGTGCGGTGGCTCCGGGTATGACTCCTGGTGGCTCAGATTAGCAAAGGTTCTCCACTCTCTTCTTGAATTCTCTCCTTTTTTTTTCTTTCTAACTTCTCTAACTCTTTTTCTGTAACTTCTATTTTTTTTTTCCTTTGCAGGAGGAGAAACCAAGGCTGGAGTTGATCATTTATAGGCAAAAATATGGCCATCTGGTAATGCTTGGGCTTTAGCCGGCTAAAAATTTTCGAGACCGGAATTCGGGTCGTTACAGTTTTGATTTTTAAGGAGTTTTTATGGGATATAACTAGTGTTCTTTGATCAATGATCATACAATGTCTTGATTTGTTGCTTTTTGGTCAACAAAAGCATAGTCACGGGATGGTTTGTATCAAATACACAATATGGCCATAGTCAACAAAAGAGAAAGAGAGAGACATACGCTACCAACAAATCTTACCCCATGTGGTAGGCTTGACCCACATGCATCTATCTTATTAAAACAGAAACATTCTGTTGGACCTAACATTTATTTTGTAAGTTTTTAAATTAAATACACTTTTATACTTTATAATTAAACCTACATTAAATCACTAATGTTCCTTTCTTTATACTACTATCCATGTTTCCAAACAATATACTTATTTCTTTATATTACTATCAATGTTTCCAAACAATATATTTTTATACTACTATCAATGTTTCCAAACAATTCAATAATTAATCTTAATATTTTATATCTATCATTTTCTCTTTTAAATTTTGTAGAAACATCATAATTTCATAAATTGCAAAATAATGAACTTTAAAATTTGGATTATAAGATTACAAATTATGAAACTATTACAATTTAAATCAAATTAGATTACATATTGGTCATCCATCAATTCAATCGGTTAGTCTCGGATTTTAGTGATTTTTGTTAATATGAATATTTTAAAAACCTAAATTGAATTGTCAGATCTCCGGATTAACCGGTATAATCACAATCGGGTTGAATTTAGAAACACTGATTTAAATGCAAAAATATTTTAAATACACTCTTTAGAAGTTACCAAAATATTTGTTAAGTTATAAGTGAAAATTTTCATCGTAAAATATTCCGCGCTTCCAAAGCGCGGGTCATAATCTAGTTTGAATTATATTTCCACACTTTCATAGATAATCTATAGCAGTACATTATTTAACTACTAGGGGCGTGATCGTGCGAAAATATTGTTTCATTGTTGTTAAGTATGATTTCTATATGATATAGTTATTTGGTCATTTTTATTTGTTAAAAATATTATTTGCTATTTCTATTGTGTAATATAGTAATATAATAATGTAGATTGATAATTTTGTATAATAGTACTTATTAGTGTTGGAGTTAATAGTACTTGTTAGTGGTGGAGTTATTATTAACATTATACTCCACATTATCCAATCAACATTTGTTAGAAAAGCATTTCGAAAAGCATTTATTAAATGCTAATGCTCTTCAAATGTTCTATGGCAAATGCTTTCATATGAAGCTTTTGGAAGAGCATTTGCATCTACAATTTATAAATTTAAGAAATAAATATAATTAGTTCATTTATTTGATTTAATAATATCATAAAATTATTTTTATATCCAGAAAATGAATTTTGATTTATAAAATAAATTTAGAATATAAATATTTTTTTTAAAATATAGAATTTCACATTTAAAATATAATTTAATTATATAATTTATATTATATTTGAAATGAAAAATATTATTTTTAAAAATATATATTTAGTTGTAAATTTTATTTTTTTAAATAAATTATCGATATAAACATATTTTTGAAATTAGTAAATAAAATAAATTAATTATATCTCTTTTATATATTAATATATAAAATAAAAAGATATATATAATGATAATTTATTTATTTTGTTTAATAATATTCAATTTATATCCAAAAATAAATTTATACTTTATTTATTTTATTTAATAATATTCAAAATTATTTTGTATCCAAAAATAAATTTATATTTAAAAAAAAATATTTTTTAAATAATAATATTTAACATTTAAAGTTTAATTTAATTTATGTTATTAATTGATATTCATTATTTTTAATAAAATATATTATTAATATATATATATATATATATATATATATATAATTTTAAAAGAAATATATTATATACTAAATTTTATAAAAAAATTAAAATTGTATACTGCTACTGCTTTACCAATCATCTTATTAAAAGTTTTAATAAGAGCATACAACTTCTGCAGCATACTGCTTCTGCAGCATACTGCTTCTACAGCATACTGCTACTACTTCTTCATCAGCTGAGGTTTTAGTGGTGGAGTTAACATCATATTAAATTTTAATAATTTTGCATTAAGGTATGTTTTGATTATAAGATTAAAATCTTCAGCGTCAAATTGTATTTGATTTTTATTTTTTTTTAATATTTTTTATGTTCTCTCCATATTTTAACATTGAGTCGTCACCATATATGTATTCCGTTTACTTTTATGTGTACGGTGTTTCTCACCATCACTGTTGGCTGTTCCTCTTCTTTTTAAGATTTCAACTGATGTTAGGGACTGTATCTCCTTGGGTTGGGTTAGAGTTAAGTCGTTTTTGATGTTGTCTTCCTCGTCGTTGGCTTTCCGTCGATAGTCCATGTCGTCTTGGTTTTCAAGATCTGAATTTTTGTGATCTGACTTCTATACTCTCTTTTATATCTCGAGAACAGCTCCACAATTTGCTTATTTCGTTTCTGTCTTTCCTTCCCTCTTTATTTTTTAATCTTGTTGCAGCTTTTATTGATGCTCACGTTTATGTGGTTCTCCCTTTTGTTAGGTTTGCAACTTCAGGTTTGGATAGTATTTTCCTACGTATATGCTTCGTGGGTTTGGAAAACTATTTATGGTCTCCAGCTTAAACTCCAATTTCTTGGTGACTTCAATATTCCATCTCTCTGGTTTTTTTCTTCTTTCTCTTTTCTCTCAGTTAGGTGTACAGAGTTAGTCTCTTGGAATTTTGGTCTCTTCTATCCAGTGCTTTGTGGTTCTTCGCTGGCATCGATGCTTTGTGCTTGTTTAGTTTGTAATTTCTTCTTCTTAATTTGATTATTTTATAATTTAATAGTAAAATAAATATATAATTTGTCAATGAAATAGTGAAAATAGTAAAAATAATAAAATAGCAAAAATTTATGCTATATTTATTCATCTTGAATTTTAGCGACCAGTAAAATAGATTATCAAACTTCACATGATGATACTTAGTTTGAGAAGGATTTGATATGATGAGTGGTATATAGAAGTCATTTGTGTATATTAAAGACTAAAATCACGATTAAAAATTTTGGGGACAATCCATGAAAAAGTGGACAATTATAAAGTGTTCGGCCAAATTGCAAAACTCTAAAAGAACAAGACTTAAAATGTAAAAAATGAATACACGAAGAAACATATCAACAAAGTCCATTTCCACATGTCAGAACAAAAATTCTACTTTATATAAATATAGATTTTCAAGCCACATCTTTTCTTTGGAACACCAAGCCACATCTTTCATATTCAACATTTTGGATTTAAAACAATCCTTTAAATTAAAACATTTTGGATTTGATTCTTTATTTGTTTCGATTCGATCCAAAAAATCCGGATATCCGTAACTTTACGAATCAAAGCAAATATTAAAATTCAATATCCGTCAAATAAGGAATAAATCACAAATACTCATTTAAAAAAAAATTGAATATCCGATCTTATACGTAATGTACATATATATATAATTATATATAGTTTAATATTTCTACATAAAGTTTTAGTTATTTTACTCATTAAATTAATTATTTGGTCACTAAATTTTTAAAAGTATTTAGTTTTTAAATAATTTTTAACGAAATATTATTATTTTATATTAAAAATTTTCTTTTTCTTTTAATATATTTTAAAATTAAATTTTTTTTTTATTTTTACTGGATCGACGGATCGGATCGGATATCCGGTATAATATACTGATTTTCCTGAATATCCGTAACATAGAATATCTGAAACATCATGGATCGGATCGGAAGATCGATTATTCGTATGGACTGGATCGGATCATGGATATCCTTGAAATTTCAGATATCCGCTTTGTGTCCATCCCTAAAAAGAGAATGGAAAAGAGAAAGTGGAAACTATTTTTGGCATATATGTGATAGTTAGTGTTTAAATAAATTACATATAGTTATATAAAGAAAATAATAAATAATCCTTAAATAAATGAAATAAATTATTAGACATAACATTTATCAATATGTAATGATTATATTTTGATAAAATAGATATATTTATCTTACGTTTGCAAGTAGTTTAAATTATATATTAGAAACTAGACCTAGTCAAATTAAATACCTGATTTTACTGATCAAATACATACAAAGTAGAGAATACAGTATTAGGGACAAAGGTCCTACATTATTAGAAAAAATCTTTAGTAATATATAAGATAAATGAACCACTTCTTTTATCACCGAGCATGAAACCCATCTAGAGAAGGGAAAGAGTGCGAGTAGAATAATCAAACTCAAAATACATCAAATAACGGATTAGTCAAATCAAAACAACAACAGAGTGCGAGTCTATATACATACACATTACATGACATCTATTATTCAGATTCCACATCTTCCCCAATCTTACATACTCCAACATAATATAGAGAAGGGAAAGATAGTGAAGAAACAGTACCAGAATCTCTTGAGCTTTTTATGCTCAATACCAATATTCAAAACTCTAAATTCTCCAACTGAATGTTACTCTTAAGAGGCACATACTCTCCAAGATACCCACCAAGATGTTCATACAAAGCCGTCTTATCAATCGTCTGATGATGATAACTCTTGCAAACGTAATAAAACACACTCTGAACTAGAAAACCCACAAGATTCACCATCACAAGCGAACCAACAAGCAGCCCACCAACCAGAGTCCTAGTCAAAGTCCCATACTGTCCCCCACTATGAACCACAATCGCCCCAAAAGCACCACCGATCAACCCACAGAGCAAAAGGTAGACAAAGACCAATACCATAGCCATCCTAGTCTTCCCTTTGAGAAGCTCATAAGCTTTTCTCATGGCAGCGAGTCCATAAACGGGCTCAAGAACCGAAACCACACTACCTAGATGCCATAAGGCAGTGAAATAGACATGAACACCGATGTAAAGAACAGAGATTATAACTCCGGCTATGATCGCTAAGCCTACACTGTTCAAATTTAGAGCTACGATAAGGATCACAAGGAATCGTTAAGAACTGGAGCTCTTCTGGCTGGAGGTCCATGTCTACTTCTTGTCGCCTGAGGATTTTCTGAAGAAAAATGAAGGAACACCGAAATCTGAGAGGAAGATAAGTTTTTCTTTCTAGTGAAGGCCAAGAAAATCCTTGTCAAAAAATGAAGGCCAAGAAGATGACAATAAAGACTTTGTTCGAAGCTTCTTGAGAAAACCTCAACACACGTAACACGTTTATGTTTTTTTGACCCGTTTGTACTAGTTCTTTTCTGTTTGTGTTACACCTTTTATCTATATGTCTTCAGTCTTCACGTTATTAATCTAACGCTTGAAAACAACTAGAGGATCTCGCTTCTATGAGACGTAAGAAGAAAATTCAATTATGTTTATTAAGTCCTTTAATACGACCTTACTAGAGAAAGGTTAATAATTCTGTGATTAAGTTACATTTAAAGGAGAATATAAACTAATGCGGACTAATGATTTTGTTCCGCTCAATCGCGGGACTATGTATGGTCCCAACTCTTAAAACTCATAGTAGAACTTATAGCTTCAAGTCAGGGAGATCCTAAAAAAACTTTAGAAACCCTAAAGAACTTTAGAGACCCTAAAAGAACTTTAAGAACATGGACTTATGGCGGTAAGGTAGATTTGGGGACTTTAGATTATGAGAAACAAATGAACACACAAATACTTTACAGGTCAGAAACCTTGTCATGTGATGGTGAGATCATATAAACGGTACATTGATGATTACCGTTGAAAGATTTTGAACCTCTTGAACGGTAATTGATGATCGTAAATTATTTGGTTTGACATGAATGGTTCTCCTTAAACGCCACTTCATCTGTATGCCACCCAGGACGTGCAAAAGAAGATGGTAAACAGATTGGCCTCGATGATGAAGTTTAAATTGTTAAATGCTCTGTTTCGAGGAACCGTTTCGATCACATTCTTTTAGGTAAAACGACGTCGTCCTCAGTCTTTATATTTCGTTCACAAAACTAACTTTAAAGATATTTTGTCATAGAGAGAAGAAGAAGGTGACTAATGGCGAATTTGATGATGCTGAAGTTACCTAGCAGCTTGAGAAGCTTCTCTGTTTCGGCTTCTTCTTCTTCAAACGGTAACTTTGTTCAAACGCTCGCTTCTATTCTTAAAACTATGGTGAATCTGAAGCTGATTTTGATTTTCAGGTTCGCCGCCGGTGATCGGAGGATCTAGCGGCGGTGTAGGGCCGATGATCGTGGAGTTGCCGCTGGAGAAGATACGGAGACCGTTGATGCGAACAAGATCCAACGACCAGAACAAAGTGAAGGAGCTCATGGATAGCATTCGCCAAATCGGTCTTCAAGTTCCGGTTAAGCTTTAACCCGCTCTTTTTCTTTTAACCCGGTCTCTTCCTTCCTGTTAGTGTTATCTAATTTCAAAATTAAAGAATCTGATCTTGGTTTGTGTGACAGATCGATGTGATCGAAGTTGATGGAGCTTACTATGGTGCTTTTCTATATATTCTTGATTAGTTTCTTGTCTTATGTTTCTTAAAAGAGGAGGATGATGATGATAATCCTTTCGTTGTTGTAGGCTTCTCGGGTTGTCACAGGTACGAGGCACATCAGAAGCTAGGTCTCCCAACTATACGCTGCAAAATCCGCAAAGGAACAAAGGAAACACTAAGGTATGTATGTATGTTTATATATGTTCAAAGAATTGTTTCTTTGCTTACAATAAAAGCTTATTTGGTTCCACAGGCATCACCTTCGCTGAGAGCCTGAGAATATTCATCACTTTATTCTATGAAATGTGTACTTGGTGGAATCTGTGTATTTGTCCGTATAAAAGAATTTAAATAAAAACTTTGTAACATCGCTGAAATTCTCTGACTGGTCGGAGAAAGAGGATAAGGGGAATCCACTATATATATGTTCAGTATCAAGTAGCAGAAACAGTCCAAATAATTCGACTATATGAAACAAGTCTTACCACTTGAGCAGCTTACTACTTCGATGGTATAATACCAGACAACCTCACGCTGTGTTGAAAACTCAAAACGTATAGAAGGTTTTTTTTTCTTGATCAAGTATAGAAGGTTTTGTTTATTATTCATTGATGAGCCAAAAGTAGGCTGGTGGGCTGGGAAAAAAAAAGTAGGGCTAGGAATAAAATCCTGATTCGAATTTCAGCTCCGAACCCATCCAAAATACTTGAATCCAAACTTGATATGTAAAATATTGGGATGGACTGTAGTTCAGATATCAAGTATTATCTAAACCCAACTCGAACATACAAAAATACATGAGAATCCGATTTTTTTAAAGAATTTAAACCCTAATAAATATTCAAAAATTTAAAAGTTTAGCAAATATATGAAATGAATATTCAAAACAACTCACAACTCCCAAATAATTCGATCATATGAAACAAGTCTTACTATAACAATTGATATCACTTGAGCAGCTTACTACTTCGATGATACAATACCAGACAACCTCACGCTGTGTTGAGAACTCAAAACGTATATAAAAGGTTTTGTTATCATTCATTGATGAGCCAAAAGTAGGGCTGGCAATAAAATCCTGATTCAAAATTCAGTTTCGAACTCATCAAATACTTGAATCCAAACTTGATATGTAAAAATATTGGGATGGACTGTAGTTCAGATATCAAGTGTTATCTAATATCGAATTCGAACATGTATACAGAAATGCATGAGAATCAGATTTTTTTAAGAATTTATGAATCTGAACCCGAATAAAATTTCAAAAATTTAGAGAATATATAAAATGAATATTTAAAACAACTCACATACTCTTTCTTTGTTTTTGTTTTGATACCTTGATTGAAAATGGGTTCTTATATGCGTTAGCCTGAATAATGTTGAAAAAATAAAAGGCTCCCCTTTTGAAGACAAAAAATAATAATAATCAATCAGTTTATTTAGATCTACTATTTCTTTGGTGAGTGAGGTTTTGGTATGGTAAACATCCTGCCTGGAATACGTTACTTAATCGTTCTTATTAGGGTTTGGTTTTAGATTTTTGGATGCGTACTTGGATTTTCTTATAATTGGTGTAATATGGATGCATTAGCAACTCTTGTATATGATTTGAAATCATTGAGTGAATCAGATGTTTTTAAAAAAATCAGTCACTTTTTATGAAGTCCATAAATGAATCTGTTAGAAGTATATTAAGGAAATACTACAATAGATTTTAACATGAAACTCTATAATGATGCTCAAAGGCTATCGATATTGGTAATGATTGGTGTTGGGGATATGTTATGACAAATTATTTTTATAGAAATGAATTATTTTTTCTTACAACGCATATATTGAAAGTTCAAAATTTTCATGGCTTTCAAACCACTCGAAAGTGCAACGCAAAATTTTGTATTAATAAGCATTTATTAAGTTTCCATAATATTTCGAACTCAATAGATACCATATATTGCAAATACAAATGCCTTATAACTTAAGATGCAATGCAAATTGAGGTCTAACCGACGGTGACCAAGGAACGATGAGGAATAATGTATTCCTTAACATTCCTAAAAAAATTACCATTTACAAGGAATAGTTTTTCCTTCTCATTCTCCATCATTCATTTTTTTGTAGCGAAATAAAGAAGAAAGTTATTCCTTGTCAAATTTAAGATGAAACAACAATTTTTTTTTATTCCTGCGAATTTATTCCTCTACGTTCATTTCCTATTTGTTTTTTTTGATTCCACAATGGTCACCAGTCAGACCCTAAGAGTTCAAACTGATTCCATTTTAGAAAAGAAACCTTGCATTTATTTTAGTAATCAATTGCAAGTAGGCCTGGAATCAGTTTGATTACTAAAATAAATGCAAGGTTTCTTTTCGGGTCGGTTTTAATCGGATTTTGGTTTTTTCGGGTTTACGAAAATCAGCCCCGTTCAGGTACTATAAAAGTTCGGTTCAGTCTCGGTTCGGGTTTGTCGGGTTCGGGTCGGATTCTGTAGCACATCCTAAACCCGGTTAAACCCATTTAATTTTTGGGTTCGGTTCTAAACCGGATTTCGGTTATGCAAAGTACTCATATTACCCGACATACCACATATTATCCGAAAATATAAACATGTTATCTTGTTTCATGAAACACTTATATACAATACAAAAGAAACACTTCATAAACATAATACAGAACACATTAAGAGTGAACAAGACATAGATACAAAACACGTCACGAACACAACAATCTCAAAATGGGGGACAGAAGAGTAGAACAATAACTCAAAATAATCTGCAATAATGAAAATTAAACTCCAAAGAACCTTTATTAAACTTCAACAGAAAACAAACTTGTTCATAATAAATCTTAAAAGCAACTCTCGAAACAGAGTACATCTCTAATGAGATTAAATTTGAAATAAAAAGCAAAACCAACACCAAAACAAAGACAAAAACAAAAAGACTTCAAAATTCCAGAGCAATCATCCGTCTTCAATTCTCACACTCCCAAACTCTGAAGCAAAAACCAAAGCAAAAGGTAAGTTAACTAACAATCAAATGAAATGTTAAGAGAAACTAAGATAAATAAACATACCTCTCTCAAGCTTGTCTAGCTGCTCAACTTCAGCTAAAAGTTGCTCATTTGTTTGGACTGTTTCAAAGAACTTAATATCAGCTTTCAGCCACTGCTCACTGCACATCAGAACCTCGATCAAGTAATGGTTAAACAACTCCTATATGGTTCCAAGATTCCACCACTTGTGCTAAAAGCACTTTTTGAAGCCACTGATGAAACCTACATCACAAGTAAATCCTCAAGTCAGCTAAGCACTCTAAAACATATATATTATTTTCACTAGCAACGGAAACACAAAAATATGATACCTGCATCGCAAGTAAGTCCCTCGCCATCTCTGCCAGCACAGGAAATTTGAATCTGTGAACCTTCCACCAACCGAGTATGTCAAACTCGAATCCCATCACAAGCTTCTGATTCTCGACAGGTTCCTTTAAGTACATGTCCAGCTCATCCCATGGCTCATTTCCTGAATCAGCAACAAGATTCTTGTACTCGGAATCCATTCTCAAATACCCAAAGTCTTCAACAACCAACTTTAGCCTGTCCAAATGATTCTGACTCTCTCAAACAACCAGAGATTCAGTCTGCTTCGCCTGAGATGATTCAGTATTAGCCCCTTTGAACCGGCTAGCATACTCGTTGAACATGCTTGTAAGGAGATCAAGCACAAACTCGCTCATTTCTTTGGCTTCTGTACTGTCTTTTCCATACAGTTTCTCAAAACAGAAGCTTGGGTAAGTCATCTTCTTCCTGGGATTGATCACTGCAGCAAGAATCAACATCCTGTTCATATTCTTCATACCATCCCAATACTTCAAGAACTTCTCCAGCATGTCTTCAGCTTTCAACTTCAAATCCGGGTCTAAGTTGCAAGCCAATGCATTGAGATTCCTCTCAGTTGTCACAATCTCACCATAGCACTTGTAGGAGTTCACCTTTGAGGAAGCTGAGACAACTAAAGTGCTATTATAGAAGATGACCAGGAACCTCCTAAGCTTCGCCACAACATTCCAGTCGGTAAGACCAGGCGGTCCACACCTCTTAACACCATTTTCTACTTCTAAAAAGTAGTCATTGTAGAGTCTATCCTCTGCTTCCATCTTATCAAATGCCAGTCTAAAATGCAAGGCTCTTGCTAACATGAGAAAGGTTGATTTCCACCGGGTCTTAACATCCATCGGGAGACTTCCTCGTGTCATCTTTCCACTAGTAACCCTTTGGTAAAAGGCGTTCAACCTGTTGGTGGAAGATCAGATATACTGGACTGCATTGCGGATTGCCAACACATTTTTGCCTAAATCACCTAGACCTTTCCTAGCGATCAAGTTAATAATGTGTGCACAACACCTCATGTGAAGAAAGTTACCATCTAAGACCAAAGCATCAGGCGCGACTGACCTAAACTGACTATGGAAACGCCTGAGAGCAGATGTGTTAGCAGTGGCGTTGTCTACTGTAATGCAAAACAGTTTCTCAATTCCCCAATCAGCTAAGCACTATAAAAGAACTTTGGAAATGGTCTGACCTTTATGATCCATGACCAATTTGAAACCAAGGATGATCTTCTTCAGCTGCCAAGTCGGGTCAACAAAATGTGCAGTTACAACCATGTAACTTGCAAAATTAAAAAAAAAACAATGACATTAGTATAAATAAAAAACGAGATTGTTTTCACTTTTCAGAACAAAAAGAACCTTACCTGTCACTTGAAACACCCAAATATGAGTAGTGAGAGAAACTCTTTGTTGGTTTGTGTACAACCATTCTTCAATGCCTCTTTCTTCTTCAAGAACATCTCCACAATGTCTCTAGTGGCAGTTCGCCTTGAGTGAGGTTTGTAAAGATTGACCTTCAAGGAAATATAAAAAAAACATTAGTTTCATAAATCAGAGAAATAATGTAAAATTAAATGTTTTACCTTATTGCAGAAATACTTCCATCCTATAATGTCTACGAAAGACAGAGGCAACTCATCTAACACCAATAGCTCATTCGTAGCTTCTCTGACAACTTTCTCAGGTACCTTTGATGGCTTCAAACTCCCTTCATCATCGATGGAAGTTTGACTCTTTCCTTTGCTGATCAAGTGTGCCTGGTACTCTTTGCAGATGAGCAGGTGCTTCTGGAGATTAGAAGTTCCTGATTTGGTTGCACAAGAAAAAATCTTCTGGCAGTAGTGGCAAATGCACCTGTCACGGCTCTGCTTTGTCCTGGTGTAATGATTCAAGACATCTGATCTTGGCACACCAACTTTTCACCTTTTTGGCCTCAGGAGTATATGTCTCCTTCCTCTTTCCACACCTATCTGGTGTTTCAAAATTATCGTATTCAACTCCATCTTGCTTGTCAGCTTCACTGTTGGTGCCCATGGATGATGAATCCATTTGCTAAGAAATGACAAACAAAAGTCAGATTAAACAAAATAAAACAGACAAAACAACAAAAGATTAAACACTTTTTAAAACATGAAAAAACAGCACATCAACGGCATACAACCACACCACAAATGAAACTAAAAAACAACCTTATTTCAAGTTGACAAGAATAAATACATACGGGTTTGTCTCAGACTTTCAGTTTCAATACAAAGGTTCATAGAAAAAAACATCATTAAACATGAACATCATCTAAGAACAGAACAAAACTCTATGAATTAAGAACATAAGACGCCATTCTGTTCAGAAGAAAAACTAGCTGAATAGGAAACCGACAAACCCGAAAGACCCAAAAACCCCAGAACATCTAGTCATTACTCGATGACAGAGAAAAGGAGGAAGAGTATCTCACCTCTTAATGATTTAGTCGAAGGAGGGGGAGAGGAGTTTTGGTGCTATGTATCTCGGTGAAGAGCACAACTTATATAAGAAAAGAGATCCTAGAATTTGCGAATCACAGAACCGATTGGAATAGAAATCAGAGAGGATATGTTTAGGAAAGAGGATCATGATTTAGGGAAATCTCAATATTGAGGAAGTTATGTGAGATTCTCATAGAAATCGTAACAAGATCAAAAGAAATCAAAAAGGAGAAGAAACAATGGAAACCTAGACATATGTCACGCGATCCTCGGGTATCCATTTACTCGATCGGGTAGGTGCTTTTTACCCGACCCGACCCATAACCCATTATACCAGAAATATGTGACCATTCAGGTTTTTTCAAGATCCGAACCCGACCCGAACCGGTTTAATCGGACTGGGTTCGGTTCGGTTGATCGGGTTCGGTTTTAATGCCCTGGCCTAATTGCAAGGTTACCATAGACCTATAAATAAAAGGATATTCGCAAAACCCATTAGTAATATATACAATAATCACTACAATTTTATAACACATCTAAAATTAATATATTCACATTAATGTTGCACATATACCTAATTAATTGTCGCATGTCCTTGCTTATACTATATAAGCAACTAGATGATAATCCGCGTCTTGCGCATGGTGAATTTTTTAACTATGATATATTTAAATATTATAAATAATATTTATTTTGTTATCCATAATTTTATTTACATTTGACTAAATATGGACATTCCAGTATCATTTAGTTCGGTTTGGTTATATTCAGTTCAAATCTTTGCAGCTTCAGTTCGATTCGGTTCAAATATTTGCGGGTTCGATTTGAATTATGATAATCCATTTTTTTTTAAACTAAAGTTCACATGTACTTTTGATTTCTAAAATATAAAAAATAAAAATAATATATAACATATACATTTGAATAATATATGCAAAAATACTTAAACTTAACATAAAAAAATGGTTTAGCTAAAATATTTGGATAGAAAAACCAATAATTTTAAGTATTTTTGGTATTTTGAGTATCGTTTAAATATTTTCAATATGTATTTTATTTGTATATTTTTCAAGTATTTTGGAAAACTTAAAAACATCTTATATATTTTTATATTTTTTTAGATATTAGATTTAAATTTAAAAATAATTAATATATTTAATTATAAGAATCTGGTTCGAATATACTTGAACACCCGAAATATTTCCGTTCGGATCGGATTCGATTTTGGTTCTCTAAATACCAAATTTTTGAACCATTCGGAAATCTAACTAATTTTGGTTAAAGTTCAGTATTATTTTTCAGATTGGATTTGGTTAGGATTTTTGAATTCAGATTTTGCCTAGCCCTATATTTTGATGTAACAAAAATTTAAATGAAAATGATGATGGTTAATATTTATTCTGGGTATGCAATAAATTTTTAAACCAAAACATATTTTACTATGGACGTGATTCATTTAGTTAATTATTAAAAATAATTCTAGATTCATTTAAGGAAAACCATGGATTGGACAAAAAAAAACGTTTGTCAAATTCCAAATTATTCTTTGTTGATGTTGTGACGAAGAGAAATATACTTAATTTTAGATATTAGATTTAAATTTAAAAATAATTAATATATTTAATTATAAGAATCTGGTTTGAATATACTTGAACACCCGAAATATTTCCGTTCGGATCGGATTCGGTTTTGGTTCTCTAAATACCAAATTTTTGAACCATTCGGACATCTAACTAATTTTGGTTAAAGTTCAGTATTATTTTTCAGATTGGATTTGGTTAGGATTTTTGGATTCAAATTTTTCCTAGCCCTATATTTTTATGTAACAAAATTTTAAATGAAAATGATGATGGTTCATATTTATTCTGGGTATGCAATAAATTTTTAAACGAAAACACATTTTACTATGGACGTGATTCATTTAGTTAATTATTAAAAATTATTCTAGACTCATTTAAAGAAAACCATGGATTGGACAAAAAACGTTTGTCAAATTCCAAATTATTATTTGTTGATGTTGTGACGAAGAGAAATGAGTTGGGATTAGGAAAGTAAATTTATTGTGCAACTCATGTTCTCGTTAGGTGATTTCAATAGCTCTTATATAAATCTTTGATGTATCGATCTCGTGTAAGATATTTGAAAAATATTAATTAGTAAGATCTTCCACTTGATAAAGTAATCAATTGTTTCTTAATTAATACGCATGAGATTATAATAATAACATAAATCAAAACAATTCCTCTTGTTTATTTACAATATTTTTATGGTAAGTAAATCAAAATAATTATATTATTTATTTTATATGGTATATAATCAAATTTGAATGATATTGACATAGATATATAATATATTTCAATATAAGTATTTATTATCATATGGTTTTATTTACATTTGTATATTTGCTGTAACAAAAAAATTAAAACATTAATCCCAAAATTTTTGATGTAATAGTTTTTCAATGAAAATTTCAAAATTAACATAGTTATGTATTTTTATATTGTACATATTTTAATTTAAACAATATTAATATGATAATAGAAATTAAATGACAATTCATATTTATACGATTTTATGATTATTTGCTTCTTGTTATAACAAAAATAAAATTCATTCATTGATCACAAAAATTTTAAAGTGGGATTTTTAACATTTTAGTAGTTTATAGTTATTTGAGAAAAAATATAACATATAAGAAAAAAATTATTTTTTTTTATTTTGTGATTGATGTGATTGTGTAATTTCTTTTAATAATATAAAACTATACAAAATGGGAGAGGATACAAAAATTGTTATCAAATCTTTATTATTCATAATCATTAATTGTCATATATATGTTCATCAAATTAGGTAATTTCGTACTTTTTATTTAAAGAAATAATTGAGAATATTTTTTATACACTAATAATCAATTTAATAGTTAGTTTAATAAAAATATAATATATATTTAGATGGACCAACATATTTTTCTAAAGATTCTCATAATCATCCTCATAACACCACGTGACTACAAAATAATGTTGCAATGCTCCATGATTAATATATAGGGGAATCTATATCCTTAGTAATCTACCATTCAAAGCAACAACTCTATTAATACTTTTGTATGAAATTCATTTTTTCAAATGTCATTTTCAAGTTATAAAGCAGTATTATGTAACAATTTATATTTCAGAAATATTATGTAACTTTTGTAATTAATTATAGTCTTGCTCCGCGCAAAGCGCAGATCTCATCCTAGTTAGTAATATATTTAGATTAGCTGATTTTTTTAACACTTTTATTAAAAATGGAAATATGTAAATTTTTGTACTGTCTACAAATTTATGAGAATTTTTAGTATAATTTTGTGTAAGCTATAAAAATGTTTCTTTTCAAAATTGGCGTTAAAACTTTTAAATACTGTTTTAGTTTCATTCAAATCAAGTAAAAATTATTCAAACTTTCTTCTGAAATTTTATAAACTCAAATCAGCTTTTTTGGCCTTCAACTAGATTTTATTAAAGGGACTAAGCCCAAAGGAAAGCCTAATTACAAGATCGAATAGGTCCACAATAGATGGGCAAAACTAAAAAAACACATGGGTTTTGAGCTCAACCCACTAAACCGAACCGCTTCACATAACGCACAAGAGAACAAAGACGCCCACATGTTGAGATCTCCGCCTCACCAAGACACGCGTCACACGGTCACTACATCGTGACCAACCGCCAAGACATCGCAGGAGAAGACGAAACAACTATTAGTTTCGCCGGAACACACCGGAGTCTGAGACCACCGCCCCCGTCTTTCCGCCCGGACTCTTTCCAAAGGAGAGTTTCATCGAGACTATCCCGAGATCTCATCCCGAGCCACCAGAAAACACCGCTGATGGCATAAAACCACCCAACTTTATCCTTTTCACCGTTTGAAAGCCTTCGACGAAGAGCTTCAATTGATCCCTTCGAGACGAGATCTCATCAGCAGAACATACCATCTAACGAAAATAAGAGAATCGCACAACCACCAGAGATGATTTAACCACCACCCCTCCCAGATAGAAAGCCAGCGAAGCAGAGCTTTGAATGTCTCTACCCCTAGAGTCATAAGCCGGCAATGGCGTAGTTGTAGGAGCCTCTCCATCTTGGAGTTGGAGTTACGATTCAATTGGTGACAATTTGTCTTGTGGGATAGTTGTTAAAGGGTGAGGTTATGGGTTCGAGGCTCACCAACAAACTAATTATAGAGTTAGCGAGAACTCATAATGGAGGGGTTGGGGTCGGTACGCTGCAGCGCTGTGAGCCTAGGGTATAAGAGATAATGAGGTCCACATGACAGGTTGTCACATAAATCCAAAACCGGAAAGAACAAAATTAACCTTTTACCCTCTCGAAAGACATGCAAAGAAGAATGAAAATAAAACACAGAACCAGACTGACGGTAACTGTGAGAGTCCACTCCGTCCGCCGGAAACACTATTCACTACAGTGGAATCTAGAAAAAGAACAGAAAAAAATATTAGAGAGAGAAAGTTTTTTTTGTCGATCGAAGACTGTTATAAACTTAAATCAGTTTTCATCAATCTGGGTATATATACTCCATGTTTCACAAAAATGTGTGATTTTGTCACTCCCATTAATTTGGGATGGGTTCATCTGCGTCCTATTGTCTTTAAGAACAACAGCTAGAGCCACGGGGATAAACAATATTCATGAGCTAGAGCATAGAGTAGTTTCCCACAGAAAATTTAAGGAGATAATAATTCTATCAATTAATAACTAAAAATGCTAAACATGTATAAATAAATAGAAACTGTTTTGCAAATGTTTCCAAAAAATAGTTAAGTGAATTTTGCCAAGATGTCAATCCAACTTGATAGAAGCCGAACTCAAATTTTGGACAGGTCTAACCACTAATAAATTTATTTTGGGGCTACATCTCGGGCACATCCAATTTCAATACTGATGTTTACTGTTTAGTGTTTACATTCAAGGTTCAAAATATAGCCGGAAATTAGTGTTAAACACCTGAGAGAATTGCCCATTTACATATTTGTTTGCTCTTTTTATTTTTTAAGAACTTTATTATATTAAACTCTAATTACATTTACAACCAACATAAACAAATTCAGCAAAAGAAAAAGAAGAAAAGATCAACATAAACAAAAAAAATCTTTGACAATAAAATCAATTGAACCAAGAGCTTTTGGTCTAGTGGTAATAGAAATCCAGTTGAAGTATCTGCCCTTGAGTTCGAGTTACTTTAGCTACTTTCCTTCCCACGAATAAATGGGTATGTCTGGATGAAAGGTTTTTTGGAGATTAGTCCGGTTTACAGCAGGAAAATCCCAAGGTTAAAAAAAAACAGTAAAACCAATTATTTATAATGGAAAAACAATAAGTCAAATAAATAGGTTAGAGGTTGCTTTTAATAATATTTTAATGTATATTTGATTCTTATGATACGAAGGGTCTGAAAAGCACATGTGGCATCATATTTTTACTCCTACTTCAGCTAATATTAAACCAATCAGGTTAAAAGTTTTTCACCTGCTTTTTTGCCAGTAACTATTTATTTAAATAAAATAAAATTGGTTGATTTTTTCCTCTTGTTCCACGAAAAAAATGTATTACGCTTGATTTGACCTCTTTTGCTTTTCTTATTATATTTATTTACTCTAGTAGTGTCACTCTCAGTTCTTCTTATTATATTTATTTACCAATCGCATTCGAAGAATTTCAACATGTCTTGTAATTTGTAGTTTGTATTTATATAAGAACATAACTGTCTAGTGAGTGTTTGTAATCAAGATTTTATAATTTGAACAGAAAAGAATAACTAATATTCCCATCGAGCATTTACAAGGTTGGAACATATATGTGTTAACCAAATAGGAATAAATACAGGAAATAAATACATCTGGAGCAATTTATTTGATGGTCATCTCTTTGCCATGACTGCGAACGCATCCGCAAGAGATATTTTCATTAATCAAGAAAGTAAGGGTCTGACTGGTGTAACCGCAGCGGTTGCAATTGCGGTTACGGGAGTTTGCGGGTGCGGATAGTTGCGGTTTTAAGCGTTTTCTAGAGATTTGTACGACTGGTACAGCTGTTAGAAATTGTTACGTTTGCGGGACTCTTATAACAGGTAAACTACCAAACGCAACATCTGTTAAATAATAATTTAACAATATTTACATTTTATATAATTATAAAAATATTAAAAATCATAATAATATGATAAATATAAAATTTATATTTATAAAATCAAATTATTCAATTTTAAAAATTTATAGAAAATATTTTAATTTTGAATTTTTATAATATAATTTGAAATATAATATGAATACATTTTACAATTTCTATTATTTCAATTGAAAATTTTTATTGGATATTTTTAGTATTATTTTTATTTATTCTGTTTTTAAAGAAAAAAAATTATCCTCCCGCAACCGCCCGCAACCGCAAACGCTAGTTGGAACCAGCTTTTGATTTTAAGAGGTTCGAAATGCTAGCAACCGCTATAAACCGCAAAAGCTGCGTTTGCGGGTGGTAGCGAGAAAACCAGTCAGCCCCTAAGTAAAGTAAGTTAGATGTTTGAAACAATCAATATCGTTCTAGTTTCAGTTATAAATGATGCCGACCAAAGATTAGCGGATGTTGTTTTTAGAATTCCGTTAGTACTTTATAAAAAATCAAAAATTTTGGATTTCGAAAAAAATATAGTCGGAAGGCTGTATTGAAACGTAAACACAAAGCTCCAAGAATTCCTCAATAAGTACTCACTTATTATTAATATCTCAAACTCACAACTTCTAAAGTCATGTTACATCTCTTTATATAGTCACGACAAACTCCTAATATCATTAGGTAAACAACACAAAGATAACTCTTAAACTTATTAAGATAACAACAACCTTATAGATAACTCTTATCCTAATCTCATAGGATAACTTCACTCCTAAGTTATCTCAAGATTATGTCAACAATCTCCCCCTTAAGCTTGAGATCATCTTTAGACACATTTTGAACCCCAATCATATCTCTCATCTCTTTAAAACTGATCTTCCCAAATGCCTTAGTTAGGATATCAGCCTTTTGCTCCTTCCCTGCTACATGCTCTACGATCACAAGTCCATCTTCCACGCATTCTCTTATGAAATGAAAGCGCCTGTGAATGTGCTTGCTCCGCCCGTGAAACACAGGGTTCTTGGTCAAAGCGATCGTCGATTTGTTGTCAATACGAATGACCACTTTCTTCTCCTTGTCTTCTGTAGTCTCCTCAAGCAGCTCATGTAACCACAGCGCCTGTTTTGCAGTCTCAGTGGCTGTCATAAACTCGGCTTCACAGGAAGAGAGCGCAACTATCTCTTACTTCAGTGAACACCAAGTTATTGGACACTCATTGAGATAGAAGATATGTCCTGTAGTGCTCTTCCCATCATCGGGATCCACATTGTAACTTGCATCGCTATAGCCCACGAGCTCCTGCCTTCCATCGTTCCGATAGAATAAACCAAGAGAACAAGTTCCCTTTAGATACCGTAAGACCTGTTTGAGTGCGGCTCCATGTGACATCTTAGGATCATGCATATAACGGCTTAGGACCCCAACACTCTATGCTAGATCAGGTCTCGTGTGAATCAGATAGCGTAGACACCCAATATTTCTTATAAACGCCCTTTCATTGATTGCTTCTTCAGACGACGCTTTTGATAGCTTGAGGCCTGCTTCCATTGGAATGTGAACTGCATTGCACTCCGTCATACCTGTCTCCTCCAAGATCTTGGCTGCATATAGTTCTTGTTTCAGAACTACCCCTCCTTGTACTTGAAGAACCTCGATGCCAAGATAATAGTTGAGCTTCCCGAGATCACTCATTTCAAACTTTAGTGCCATCTCTTGTTTGAATTAGCATATATCCTCTAGACTCGAACATGTAACCAGCAAATCATCAACATAAACTGCTACAAGAAGCAGTGAGTTAGGCATTCTTCGTCGAAACAGAGATGGTTCCTTAGATGACTTGACAAAGTTGAGCTCCTTAAGAATCTGATTTAGCTTGATATTCCATGCCCTTGGGGCCTGCTTCAGACCATACAGAACCTTATGTAACCTATAGAATTTGCTCTCACTTCCTTTTACCTTGAACCCCTCAAGTTGAGATACAAACACTTCCTCTTGTAGCTCGCCATGGAGGAAGGCTGTTTTTACATCAAGGTGATGTATCTCCTAGCTATTTGATGCAGCTAATGCAATGATTACTCATACTGTCTCCATCCTAGCTACGGGAGCAAATACCTCCTCAAAGTCCACTCCGTAACGTTGAACATAACCCTTTGCAACGAGCCTAGCTTTGTACTTATTTATGCTCCCATCTGCATTGTGTTTCACCTTGAAGATCCACTTCAAACCAATTGCCTTACACCCAGCCGGAAGATCAACGAGAGTCCATGTATGGTTCTTTTTTATCGAGTTTATCTCCTCTTCACATGCATCTCTCCACACCTTCTCTGTTCTGGCCTCATTCCAGTCCCACGATTCCTCATTAATGAGAAAAAGAATTCGCTCTGCTTCCTCTAGAGACTTAGATAGCAGCACATAATCATCTAAGTATTTGGGCTTGACACTTTCTCTTGCTGATCTTTTTATCATCGGATGCTCCTGTGACTCTCCTTGTATCTCAGTATCACTAGCTACTTCATCTTCCTCGCTAGAGCTTTGATTATCTTCAGCAGCTTTATCAATTTCTTCTCGAGTTTGGGTCTCTAGGAGTGTGATCATTATCGAGTTTTGCTTCTCCTTCTCACTTGAGTTCAACTTCCATACTCTGTTTTCATCAAAGACAACATCTCGACTTACCACTATTTTGCGGTTGATCGGATCATATAGTCGATATGCCTTTGACCCTGGCTCAACTCCTAGATGCACCAACGTTCTAGACCTGTCATCTAACTTTTTCAGATACGGTGCCTCACTTCTTGCAAAACAGACGCAGCTAAAAACACGCAAGTGCTCAACGTTTGGCTTTTTTTTCTTCAAACACTCATATGGAGTCATGACCTTAAGCGTACGGGTTGCCACTCTGTTGATGACATAAGTAGCATGTCTGACCATAAATAGTTTGGTACCTCCATAGCTTTCATGATACTTCTTGTCATCTCCATCAAATTCTGGTTTCGCCTCTCAACAACCCCATTTTGTTGTGGGGAGTAAGGTGCGGTGAGATGACGATGTATCCCTTGACTATCACAGAAACTCTTGAACTCGTTTGATGTGAATTCCCTCCTCTATATGTTCTGAAAGTCTTGATTTTCTCTCCAGTTTCTCTCTCAACAAGTTCCTTGAACTTTTGAAACTTAGCAAATGCTTCGCTCTTCTCTTGTAACAGAATCGATCACATGTAGCGTGTGTGATCATCAATTAGAACGAAGACGTATCTGTTACCTCCTGCCGTTGATGGTGATATTGGCCTGCAGAGATCACCATGTACAAGTTCAAGAACTTGTGTGGCACGAAACGAAGTTGCGTTTGGAAAGCTTGTCCTAGTCTGTTTTCCTAGAAGACATGATGCACACGTATCCTCCTCCACTCGTATGTTAGGTATGCTAGTAACCATCCTCTTCCTCATCATCGATTTCATGTTCTCTAGCCCCACATGTCCAAGTCTTGAATGCCAAAGAGCAGAGTCACCGTCCTGTTTTAGGAGTAAACACTTAGTATTATCAACTTCCATGACCACCTTGTATAGCCGATTTCTGGACCTGATAGCTTTGACAAGTAGATTTCCTTCTCGATCGTATAGCGTGAGATAGTTCTCCTTCATTCGTACGTCACATCCAGCCTCTGTTGCTTGCCCTAGGCTGATAATGTTACTTCTCAACTCCGGAATGAAGTAGACATTGCTCAAGAATTTTCTCTTTCCATCTTTACTTATGAACATAATCGACCCTTTGCCCTTTATATCAATTCGGGAGTCATCCCCGAACCTCACTTTTCCTGTTACCTTCTCATCGATCACAGAAAAATAGTCTCGATTCCCAGACATATGGTTTCTTGCTCCATTGTCTAGGTACCAGATGTTTTCTTGGTCGGTGTGTAAATCAAACTTGCTTGGTGTAACTTTCTGCTCATTTAGATAGACTACCTCATTGACCATCAATTCCTCTGCCTCTCGAGTGCTTTCATCATCGTTCTCCTGTGTCTCTTGAAGCTTCAGTAGACGGTCTGGACAGTTATACGCATAGTGACCAGTTTTGTCACAACGGTAGCATACAACTTTCGAGGTATCTCGTCCTTGCTTCCAGTCTCTCTGATTGTTGTTCCTTCCCCGTCCCCTTCCTCTATGGTTTGAGAAACGTCCACCTTGTCCTCTTCCCCTACCGCTACCATCTTGATCTCCTTGAGCATCCATATTCGCATACATGAGCTTTCCTTGCTCCTCATTATGATCCTCATCTTGAATTCTCTCCTCATAAGCTTTCAGTTTTTCCACTATGTCCTCAAAGCTAGTGGTATTAAGGTTGAGAACCTGTTCAAGAGCAACAATAATCTGTATGTACTTTTTCTTTGGTAGGCTATGTAGAAACTTCTTTACTAGCTTTGGCTCATCAATGTTTTCTCCTAAAGCTGAAGACTTTGAAGATATCTCTGTGA
Source organism: Raphanus raphanistrum subsp. raphanistrum (assembly GCA_019706035.1). Lineage (NCBI taxonomy): Eukaryota > Viridiplantae > Streptophyta > Magnoliopsida > Brassicales > Brassicaceae > Raphanus > Raphanus raphanistrum. The sequence continues at coordinate 24,370,757 of CM033987.1, read as the reverse complement.
TCCGTCCAGAGAACTCGTCTATAGTCTCTGTGTCTTTCATCTTTAGTCTTTGGAAGTCATCCATTAATGTCTGCAGCCTAGCTTCACTCACCCGGTCAGCTCCTATATGTCTATGTTTTATCGCCTCCCAAACTTCCTTTGCTGTCTTAAGAGTACCAAACTGCAGTAGTAGCGCTTCCTGGTATGGACTGAAACAGCAGAGCTCGAGCCATGTTGTTTTTATCTCCATCATCTGTTCCTGGTTCGATCGTTTCCGACACCTTATGTACTTTGAGCATCACATCCATTCGCATATTCCACACTGTGTAGTTTGTGGTGGTAAGCATCGGACATTGGATTGCCGAAAGTCCACTTCCCTTCGGTTTGCTTGTCATCACAACTAGATCCTTGTCTCCCATGTCTATGTCGCCTCTCAGTGCCTACTTTGTCTTTCTCAGAAGTTTTTGTTTAAGCTTTTAATAATGCTTTGATACCACTTATTGAAACGTAAACACAAAGTTCCAAAATTCCTCAATAAGTACTCACTTATTATTAATATCTCAAACTCACAACTTCTCAAGTCATGTTACATCTCTTTATATAGTCACGACAAACTCCTAATATCATTAGGTAAACAACACAAAAATAACTTCTAAATTCATTAAGATAACAACAACTTTATAGATAACTCTTATCCTAATCTCATAGGATAACTTCACTCCTAAGTTATCTCAAGCTTATGTCAACAGGCTGAAACTTAAAAGACAAATAATCACGTCTTGACTGACACCAATAATCACGTCTTGATTTGGTTTGTCTTTTTTCACTTTTCTCTAAAAAAACGAATTCTATTCAAAAACTAGTACAGTCTGATTATCTCTTCTGATTTCAATCATGGGAGACATTAAAACATAATCACGTTCTATGGACCCAATTATTAAATTGTTTATAATTAATGGAGGTATCAAATACTCGTAGCATTATACATGTTTTCTTTTTGTTTCTTGTAGTTATTGTGAAGACAAGCGATGAACATATTTATGAAGGTACTGTTGATGCTTTCTTTTAATGGTTAAAAACTCACAGATCTTTACTATGTCAGATTAATGTAGATTTTTTTACATTTTCTTTTTCTTTTGTAAGACAAATGCTTGTGTCAAGCACAATATTGGGAAATTGTATAATTTTAATAAACTAGAAATGTTCAGTTTGAGGAAAACAGAATGACACCGGGGATGACAAATGACAACACGTTAGCTCAAGACAACTCCATCTTCCAACCAATCTTGTCACACCAACGTCTATATACAGACTAGTTTCTAGCGCATCCAATTAATTCACTTGTATTTTATTGATTAGAATGTATAGTATCATATTGCACATGAAATGGTCAGATTTGTGATTAATTAAAACATTGATCATATTATTAATTAGATTTTTTGATAGAAAAGAAATAATATTATTAATTAGAATAGCTGAAGAAAATCTACATTCGAAATTTAGTTATTGTAGGCAAAAAAAGAGTGCTTGTGTGATTCCAATCTTGTCAAACATACGAACACAAGCTGCAGAAACATGTATGTCCTATTTAATGAGACGATCACGAGTAGCTAACGGTTCTGAATCGCTAGCTAGCCAGTGGATTGATGAAGCCATGAAGGAGAACCTCGGGACCGTTTCACTGAACAAAATTGTCCTAGACCACATAACTGGAGAATGCGAACACTTAGATTATTTCAAGTCTCTTTGGAGTTGAGAAGACAGTGCAAAAAGAGTATCTAGCCCTAGTGAAGGGGAGAAGTGGCCGCAAGGCATAAAGCTAGCTCTCTGTTTTATCTTATCATGCGCCACACAGAGGCGCAGAGCCCATAACCCAAGCCGAATTGCATGAATCACTCTAGCATCAAGATTGACACACAGCTAAGCGGACTCGATGGACCAATAAATCAATAAGCCGATAAAACATGAGTTTTTACGGAAGTGAATTAATATAATGAATCTATTATAGTTTTGATCCAGAAACATGTTCATCTCTAAAATCTCGAACTTCGCAGAAAAGTTTATTTTGTATAGGAGACCAAATACACAAATGGGTAAACACACAATTCTTTTGGGAATATATTGTTGTTGTGAGAAATAAATATATGTAACAACGTCTGTCACTCACAAGTCACAACTATCCACAATGATAATGATATAACATTTGGACATCTCAACAACAGTTTGAATTTTCACCGTAATTTTATTTTGTACGTTTCAATTTGAGTTATTTGTTGTAACGTGTTAGATAAATGGTGAGGACTGATGAGGACAAAGAAAGAGGAGATCTATTAAGACAGAAAACGCGTGCAACAGCCGGAGATTTCGGATTCGGTCGTATCCATTAATTCCCAAAACCCTATCTTATCTTCCTCATCCATCCTTTTCGCTACTTGAATATAAACTACATAAAAATTCAATGGTTTTATGTATGGACGTATGGTCAAGCTAACTCCTTTACATTTTTGATAATTAAACCTTCGAAGATCTAAATCCAAATTCTTTGCGGTCAAACGGAAATCTGCACACTATCTATTCTATTAAGACATGAACTTGACCTATTAAATGTCATGTTTAATTATTACTTTTTTTTACATCAAAATGCTGTTCTATTACTATGCATTTTATTTATTTAATAGAAAATTTTATCAAATTAAATTAATATTAAACATAAATATAATTACAAAAAAGTTAAATATAAAAATTAAATTTTCATAGCCCCTTTAAAGTCTTTGTCACAAAATATCACTAAAAATGACTAAAATAGTCTATTTTTGTTTGAAAATTTTAATATTTTCTTTTATTTTTTGAAATTTGAAATCCATACCTAAAACCACCTCTTAACTCTAAACCCTAAGTCTAGATCAATTAACCCAAATGGTGAAAATGCATATTGTACCTTTTAATAAAACTTCTTTAATAATTTTTCCTGTTTGAATGCTATTTTTGCGAAAATAAATTAAAAAAGCTATCCAAGAGAATTCCTCAAAAATAAATATAAATAATATACCCGCCATTTGAAAAGCATGCCAGAATCTAGTATTTCTATTAGTGAGCCGATTATTCTTTTATTTTTTGTCACTAACTCTTTTTTTTCGTATGATAATATTCATTCCAAGTAAAATACACAAGCTGGCGGATAACACAAAATCCCCAGAAACAAGAGCGCAAAGAACACACAGCTAAAACTTACACCAGGATGACTTATGACTACAACACAACACAAACAAAAAAAAATCAGAGAACCTCTAGAAACAACAGCTAAACACAACAAGATAAAACAACAACACAAAAGCATATAACAATCCAATGCAATAGTCCTCCTCAGTAGCAAAAATAAGTGATCTGGAAATATCGATGCTGCTCTTGGCCAACCAACCGATACACTCCACTCTATCGCTACCACCTATGGCCTGCCGAACGATACCATTCCCACTCATACCCCGACAAGAGGAATCGCTTCACTATCTACAAATATTTTGGATACGGCTGGATCCCAGTCCACTTTTCACCTAGATAGAAGCCCGCCAAAAACACCATACAACCAAGCCTTGTCGCTCGGATCTCAAATCAAATACGAACAATGATAAACTACAATCGTCGAGATATCATTTTAGTCACCAAAACAGGAAGAGAAATTTGCAACTGAAGTTGTCAAACCTTAAACAAAGAAAATGAGCTTCACTGTAACTGCCAGACTGCTAAATTCTACAAACCGACAACAAGACACCTGCATGAGGATCCAAGAGGTCCATCAAAACCCCGTAAGCCGTCTATTCTGTCTTAACAGACAGAGGCGCATTCCCGTGGAGGCCTTGGAATCTACGGCTTTCAATGGCACACCCCTTAGCCACAAGAGATGAACAAGAATGTCAGAAGACGAAGGACGAGCCTCGACAACAAAGCACGAACCAATAGACCAGATCTTGTTTCCAACGATGTCGAGCTTGTACCACCGGTCGAGATAGGAATTCCTCACCGGCGTTGAGAAGTATGAGCCCCACCTGTACCGACGACCAGGTAATATCTTACGTTTGACAACTTCATCGAAAAAACCTTGGTACAAGTTGAACCGAGAATCAGGTAACACATCTTTTTCCACTTTCCATCGAAAATCTCCTATGTGAAGAAGTTGTCTCACATATTCACCCGCCATCGCCGAGTTGGATTCACAGTAGATCTGAAAATTGAAAAACAGATCTGACTCATAAACCTCCCTAAAAGCCGACTCCCTCCTCACCTGCCTTCTCATGAGTCTCGCCGATGCGCCAAATGCAGCCAAAGACCAACTCTGTCAAGCACAAGACCCATCTCCAATTAGGTCTTCGATGGCCCAGAACCGCTAACATATTGACAAAGAGAGGGGCAGTAGAGGATAGAGCAAAAGAAAACAGAGATATAAGTAAATAGAGGGGCCTCCGGCATCGACAAAATCCAGACCGGAGCTAGGATTTTGCTTAGATACCGGCTGTTGGCGAGAATGAACTTTTTCTTAGGTTCTCTATTAAAGAAAAGTACCAAAAAATCTAGTATACAAAGTCATAGTTTGACCATATCATTAATTATTTAATATGACATATTTGATTATTTACATTGACCAATAAAATATATATTGTTTTGAAAAAATCTTAATAATTAATAAAGGTATTAACAATAAATCAGTTTAACCATAATTTAAGTTTTATTTTAAAAATTTTGAATAAATATTTGAATCTCATAATGATAATATTTCAAATTTTACAAAAGATAAAATAAATAGGTACTAACTAATAAGTTTTGGAGAATCAACAAGAAAATATTATATTGTAAAAAAATTTAAATAGTATAATATTCTAATATGTTAATTTAATAAAAAATAAATGAAAAAAACTTAATATCATAACATAAAAATGATATAATTTACTAAACTAATATTATAGATGCTAATTGGCATAATAGTCAACAAGAAACCGCTATGCTCTCTGGCGCTCTTCCCAAGACTCCCGTGACTCTTCCCTGGCTTTAGCTTCCTCCGCAGATCAACTGTCTCCCCACCGTGACGATATGCTGGCGGCTACCGTCTCAAACTTCCCGACCAGAATTTTCTTCTGCTTTTGGAATCCTGATGTCGAGTGCTACTGATTCATGGTGTCAGTTTTCGTGTGGGGGTGCTTCCTGTGTACTAGATCTTGGATCTAAAATTCTGCAATATACTAAAATGATAGATGCTAAAGTATATTATTAAATACAATAAAAACATAATTTATCCTACACAAATATCATTTCTATGATATAACTAAGCAAGTTTTAAAAATATATTGTATGCATATTGTAGAAATTATTAAAAAACATATTTTGAACGTGATTATCTATTTGATTATTTCAGATTATGAACTTATTCTACCAAACTCGGAAAATATTAGTATGTAATTATAATTAACAAAAAAGTTTAGCGTATAGAACAAATTATTATATATTAATAATATCAAATAATAAACTTAATACAATAAGATTATAAAGTTATACAATATAACACTAAGATATAATTTATATATTTGAAACATTTGTAGCAATATAAAAGTTATTACATTTATAAAATGAAAAATATCCGCACGACTATCCTGGATCAAGCCCATGTACATCATATAAAAAAATTATTTGTAATATTTGTATAAGAAAAATGTTATTAAGGTGTGTCTTTTTGGCATCAAACAGCTATTATATTACTCATATTTGAGGTGGTCTAGGTAATCAGACCGGAATAGAACAACCAAAGAAATAAAGAGCTCTATGAAAAGTACGAGCAGTCCTAGCTAACGAATTAGCAATTCCATTTTGGGCCCTTGGAATAAAGTAGATCTTGAAGTCCGGGATACACATCTTGTAAGTTTGAATAATCTCTAGCTCGATTGAGAAATTTGGCCAAGTTTTTGGTTCCGTTACCATTGCAATTAGGTACTTACAATCGGTACCAAATCTTTGACATGTCAAATGTTGCAGCATAGTCTCCATTGTCCATTTTAGCGTTTCCAGTTCCGAGTGTAGTGCTCGCCTCCTCAAATTTCGTGTTTCCATAAATTGAATCTTTCTCATGCTGTCCTTTCAAACCCATCTAATGCCACTAAATTGATCTGTAGGGTCTATAAACCATCCACCATGCAAATTTCATCCAAGCTTAAGACTTGTGGTTATTCAATCGTTTGTGTTTGTAAAGGAGCATGTATAATGTTAAGGTGTTATATGTTGGAAATGGTTAAATAGTAATCATCTAGACGTTTATACCGCTAAACTTAATTAGAAATGATTTCTACCTTATAATTGTTACAGTTTCAATTAAAATTTTACCGCTTCAATCACACAGGTTTAGTCATTTCTGCCATTTATGCACATGGTAGTTAGTCAAGAATGGCGTATAACAATATTAGATACATGTGTTTCAAGAAAAAAAAAGATACATATTTTGGTCCATTTGATTTTGTTGGTAATAATACTTTGTGGTCCATTTATCCAAACAAGCATCAGTGTATTACTATTTAAAATAAATTTTGATATAAATAAATATGTATATTTGTGTGTGTGAGAAGAAGCTTGATTACGATTACAAGTTGAGACATTTTTCTCATCTCTTCTCTTCTTGATAATGTTTTCCTCTCGCCCGTTAAAACACTTCAAAATAGGGCAAATTTATTTTCTAATTAATAGCTAGGATTGATGTAAGATTTGCATATCTACATGGATCTATATCTGTGCTGGTTCTGAGAGGCTGAAGCTGCCAGCATGATCTGGTAATCATACGACATACACACCGCTATTACAATTCATACAATTATGATATATGCCAGACATAGTCACACATACCCATGCTAATTTACTTCCACACATCAAAGTTGTTTGTTTATCAGCATTTCCATCTTTCTTTTTCACAATTCGTGATGTTTCTTTGTTATGTTATTTAGAATATGTGTCTATGGATCCATGCATGTGTGTATGGCATAACTTATACACCGATTTTGTTTAACCATATTGTAAAAGAAAAGTATGTTTTTTACCAAAAGAAAGAAAAAAGCAAAGATATGGCATTTCAAAAAAATATATAGATGATTTCATTGTTCATGTTGTTACGTAAATGTGTGTGTGTGATATGTGCATATATATATATATATATGTATGAGTAAGTGAGTATATAATAGTACCAGATCATCCGGCGGCTTCATCCACTCAATCACCAACAATGGCAAATCGATGAACTTAAATTTCATGAGAAAAGGGATTCCCGTTTGACTTTTGCGACTATCACTCGAGGTTACTATACGTTTACTTATCTTTTTTTTTGTTTATTTCTTATCCAATATATTCGCCATTCTCTAAAATATACCCATATACGTAGGTTTGGACACGGATCGGATATCCGGATTTTTAAAGGTATTTGTGATTTGTTTCGAATGTTACGGATATCTAGTTTTCTGATTTACTTTGCTTCGGAAAAATACGGATATTCGAAAAAACAGATATCCGGAAAATAAATAGATATTTTCGGATATTTGCGGATACTTACGGATATCTCATTTGTTTTGATTAATACAAATAATATTAAAATTCGATACATATTTGTTTTGTAAAATATTTGTTTTGCATGATATAAAAGATAATAATTAAAAAAAGCAGTGAATCTACATATTTTGTAAATTTTTAAACTTATTTAAAAATTATAATAACACAAAACTTAAGAAAAAATTATAATTATCATAAATGTTTTCTCTTCCTTTTATGTAATACTTTTATATAAGTAATAATGTGAATAGAATCTGTGAAATCATATGTTAGAATAATTTATACATTTAAAACTTTAAATATAATCAAAATATATATGTATTTATATATTGACGGATTGTATCGGATATTCGCTTCCCAAAATTGTAATATTTGTGATTTACTTCGATTTTAATGGATATTGAATTTTAGTATTTTGCTTTACTTCGAAAGCTTACGGATATTCGGAATTTTCGGATCAAATAGTAATGAATAACGAATTGAATCAAATTTAAGGGATAAAATGCTCAGCCCTACATATAGGTAGATATACTTACATATATACTATGGTGCAAATAGAGACATATATGATTTAGTTAACTAGATATACTTACATATATAATATTGTGCAAATAGAGACATATATGATTTAGTTACTGTGTATATGACCATGTCCACACTATAAGATTGATAATAATTTGTTCTCAGAATGAAATATTAGAATGATTAACCAAAGATTAAGAGGTTTTGTAGATCGAGAAAGATTGTGAATAGAGAACAGAGAATAAGAATAAGAATAGAAAAATTCCAAAAAAAGGAAAAAATAATAGAGAACAGAGAATAAAATTACTTCAATGATTTTTGTTAATGGTGTGAATACAATGTATATATAGTTTTGTCTTTTTAGGAAAACCACAAACAGAGTTACTATTTACGGAGTTACTCTTCACGAAGTTGCTGCACATCGCTGCAGTTTACTGCATTTCATTGCACTGCACTTTACTGCATTGCACTTCATTGCACTTGACAAATTTCACTGCACTTCTCCCAACTTAATGCATCCTTCTCCATTTTAGCTTCATGTTTTCATGACAATATTTATTACTTCAACTCAACATTCTCCCTCAAGTTTGACCAAGGAAACCGGTCAAGTATGGAAACCATGAAGACCTCCCTCATTAAAAACTCCATTAAAGAAAACTCATTGAGACAAAACCTTGATGAGGAAAAAAGAGTGGAGACTCCGTGGTTAAGGAGGTCAGGTGCTGAGATCAATGGGCCCAAGCCTGGAACAAATGGACTCAATTGTCTTCTTCCTTACAGCCTTAGTAAACACATCAGCTAGTTGGTCTTCACTTCTGATATAACATGGTGGTATCACTCGAAGAACTATCATCTGTCTCATTTATGGCAATCAACCTCAATATGCTTCATTCTCTCATGGAAGACTGAGTTAGGAGAAATATGAATAGCTGTTTGATTGTCACAATGCATTATCATAGAAGTAGTTTGCTCAATACCCAGATCCTTCAAGATATCTTTGATCCAGACCAACTCGTTTGTCATCTTCAACATGGTTCTATATTAAGTATCAGCACTTGAACAAGAGACCACCTTTTGTTTCTTAGTCTTTCAAGTAACTAGGTTTCCACCAATAAATTTGCAATACATTGTGGTAGATCTTATGTCTACTCTGTCAAATGCCCAATTAGCGTCACAGTATCCAACCACCTCAGAAATCCCATTGCATCCCATCCAAACTCCTTGACCTGGTGATCCATTTAAATATTCAATATCCTGTCAACCATGTTCCAATGATGAAAATTTGGAACTTGCATATATTGACTAAGAGCATCTCCAACCCACTCTATATTTTACTGCAAAATAGAGTGGAGAGTGGAGTAATGAAGAAATTAAAAATGATTACTCTATATATGGAGTAATGGGTATTTTCTTTGTTCACTACTCCATTTTGCAGTAAAATATGGAGTGGGGTTGAAAATGTTCTAACTTGATTCACTGAAAAACATATATTTTGCCTTTTGATAGTCAAGTAGATCAGCTTTCCAACCATCTTCCTATACAGCTTAGCATCCTCAAACAACTGGTTCTCTTCAATCTCCCCCTCAAGTAGAACGTTGTATCCATCTTCAAGAAGTGTCTTAGATGTCTTTCATCCAAGCATGTCCACTGTATACTTTCTTTGAGACATGAATAAATTCTTCTTAGATCTACATATCTCAATTTCCAGAAAGTATTTCATCTCTCCCAAATCCTTGATATCAAACACAGACTTGAGAAAATTCTTAGTAGCTTGAATCCCTGCATTGTCACTTCCTGTGATAATTAAATCGTCTGCATACACTAGAATGACAATGATCCCTGATGGTCCTGTCAAAGTGAATAGAGTCAAGTTCAGACTTCATGAAACCTCTTCCATTGAGTATTGTGCTCAGCTTCCTATATCATGCTCTAGGAGACTGCTTCAACCCATATATTGTTTGTTCAGTCTCAAAATATTTCATGGCTTCACAAGGTTCTCAAGACCAGGAGGAGGATGCATATACACTTCATCTTAAGCTCACCTTGTAGGTATGCATTCTTTACATTCATCTGCCACAAATCCCATTCCAAATTGGATGCAAGGGACAATACAATCTGAATCGTGTGAAGCTCGGCAACATGAGCAAATGTGTCAATGTAATCTTCTCTATAGGTTTGAGTAAACCCCCTGGCTACCAGCCTAGTCTTGCGCTTATCAATCTTCCCTTTTGTAAAATACTTGATTTTGAAAATCCATCTGCTTGACACAGCCTTCTTCCTTTTAGGTAATCACTCTCATACCAAGTATCAATCCTTATCACTGCATCCTTTTCATCTCCTACTGAGTCTCTCCGAACCTTATGTTTCATACCTTCTTTATAAGATCTTTGGACCTCATTCTCATCAAGGTTGTACATGAAGACCATCTGTTCTTCTGGATAAGATGCAAAAGAACTCACAACATGAGTTGGATGAGCTACAGCCAATAGCCTGTGCATTGTAGTATATTTTGGTCAACCCATTTTTTATGGTTTCTTTAGCCTGCGCTTGTCAATCTTCCCATTTGCAAGATACTTAAGTGTGAAAATCCATCTGCTTGACACAACCTTCTTTCCTTTAGGTAACTCACTCTCATACCAAATACAATTCCTTATCATTGCATCATTTTCATCTCCTACTAAGTCTCTTCAGGCCTTATGTTTCATAGCTTCTTCATAAGAACTTGGGACCTCATTCTCATCAAGGTTTCACATGAAGACCATATGTTCTTCTGGATAAGATGCAAAAGAACACAAAGCCTGAGTTGGATGAATTACAGCATGTGCATTGTAGTATAGCTGTTAAACCCATTTTGATGGTTTCTTCAGCCTGGAGCTTCTTCTTAGTGGCTGAACCTCTGTTTATGGTTCTGAATCCTGAACTTCTTTATGCTCAGCTTCATTATTATGCACAGAGTTCCCTGGTTCTTGTGTCTCCTCCTGACCATGATTTTCTGAATCACTTGCCTGCTGTTCTTGCCCTCCTGATTCAGTTCAAATTTTTCCCTCATGATCAAGTGGGGATGTTTCTTCAGCTTCCTTATTTTGAGAGTTAATGCTCTTAGGCGGTTCTCTTCTTGTTTCTTGATTCTGGGACATATTAATCCCAAGACTTCCAAGATAATCCTCAGATTTGTTGCCTTATCAGATGGTGTATGTGACATATCCTTCAGATCATCCCATTGCTTCTCCTCATAATAAACTTTTCCTTCAGTGAACTTAACATTCCTAGACACCATGACTCTTCTTGTTGCTGGATCATAACACATACCCTTTCTGAGTAATAGAATATCCAATGACATAGCCTTAGTGCTCTTTGCATCCAGCTTATTCCTCATCTCTCCTGGAATCAGCACATAAGAGACACACTCAAACACTGTCAGATGCCCAATGTGCGGTTTGGTCTTGTTCATGACTTCAAATGAAGACAAGTCCTTTAAAACTTTATTCGGGATCCTATTGATGAGATAACAAGCCGACACAACTGCAACATTCTAAAAACGTTTTGGAACACTGGATGAAACATCATTGACCTTGCAACCTCCATCAGATGTTTGTTCTTCCTTTCATCAGCACCATTTTGTTGTGGATTATAGGGACAACTTGTTTGGTGAACTATACCATGCTTCATCAGATGATTCTTGAATGCATGACTTGTGTATTCACATTCATTTCCTGACCTCGGTACTTTCACAGTAGCATTGAAGTGATTAGTGACATATGCTTGAAAGTTTATAAAGGCCTATAGCACTTTATCTGTAGAAGGAATAAGAGTAAGAAATGTATACTTAGACTTTTCATCAATAAAAGTTACAAAGTACTTATGATTGTCTCTAGATACACATGGGGATGTCCACACATCAGAATGATTCAAGTCAAAACATTTCTCATAAATAGTTTCTGTTGTGGGAAAGACAGTGTTGCAATGCTTCCCTAAGATGCATGCTTCACATTCCATATGATTATATGACAGGTTAGGCAACATAAGAGAGCATGGGTTTGGGAATGTCTTAATCTGGCATGCCAAGTAATGCTATCACAACCATCAGCAGTACTACTCATGCACATTGAGATAGAGGGTTTAGAAAGCTTAGTCGTTTGCAAATGGTAGAGATCATCTTTCTGCTTCCTTTTCCAATCACTTGTCCAGTCTTGAGATCTTGAAACTCAACATCATCCGGTCTGAATAAAACTTGACACTTCAAATCAACTGTAACTCTCTTCACATATATCAAGTTGGAAGTAAATCGAGGCAAGTACAAAGCAGTTGACTCTCTATCAAATAGCTTCAGGTTTCATATCCCTTCTAAAAGGATCTTATCTCCATTTGCAATAAAGACATTTCCTGAGGCAGCCTTAACTTCATCCATCAAACTCCTATCACTAATCATGTGATGACTGGCTCTTGAATCCATAGTGATAGGTTTAGAGGCAAAGAACTGATTACCATACTTCTTAAATTTAATGATTGCCTTTTTTTCAGTAACAAACGCATCCCAGTCTCTTCTAGTGATCAAGTCATCAGCTTTGCTCATCCCATACTTGTTTGTTAACACGTCTTTACCATTTGTGTCTCATGTGAGTGCTGAGTACATATTCTTGCCTTCAACCGCTAGTTTCTCAGCCTCCTTAAGCAAACCAAAGCAGACTTGTTATTACTTGACTTTGACACTCTACTCTCCCTCTGATGTATTTTCTTAACCTTCTTCCTTTAGGACCCATGACCAAAGCGAGTAGTTAACTCCTTCTAGAGTAACTGGTACACATGATTTGTGTTTCAATTCCATTTTTGTGTCTTCTACCTGCATTTAATAGAAAAAACCTTCAAACATAGCAAGAACAAGAACAAACCCAGAATCTTCAACTTCCAAGAACACAGATTTGCGGAATAACCCAAGGTTGAAAGCAACCTGGCTCTGATACCATATAATATTTATAATAATCTGAGAATATAATGAAATATTAGAATGATTAACTGAGATTAAGAAAGGTTAAGAGGTTTTGTAGATTGGGAAAAATGGAGAATAGAGAATAGAGAGAGAATAAAATTACTCTACTGATTTTTGTTAATGGTGTGAGTACAAGGTATATATAGTTTTATCTTTTTAGGACAACCACAAACGGAGTTACTTTTCACATAATTACTGCATTTTATTACACTACACTTCATTGGATTGCACTTCATTGCACTTCACACATTTCACTGTACTCCCGAATTTTTCTTTAATACATATAAATATTAGATATGCGGAAGACAACTGTAAGTACATCTAAGAATATTTCCAATGGTCAATAGTGGTATCTTAAAAGTAAAGTATTAACAATTGAGTGTGACTTGATTAATAACTAAAAATTCAAATCATAAAACATAAAACTAACCAAATTATGAAGTGCAACCTATTAAAAGAGTGTGCTAATTATGTTTTGTTGAGGTTCTAAAACAAGAATTCTTTCTTATTCTCTTTCCTTCTGTTTTAATTGTTTTACTTTTTTCAGTGATTAGATACTATGGTAGCACCTACCATTGAGGTTGTCTTTAGTCTAATTTTTTGTGGTATATGATATTCTATTGTTTTATTACTTTTGAGCCACAATATAATTCATATTTAGAGTTTTATTTTATGTTTGAGTCTATTTTAAGTTTTTTTCCAAATCTTGGTAACTTTTGAATCATTATGGAGATCATGAAATTATTATTATTATTTTTTTACTTTAAATTTCTATTTATTCATTTATTCAAAAATGTACATCAGACCACTTCAGACATACAAGAACTACTATGAAGCTACTACAAAACTTAAAAATGAGAAAACCAAGTTGAGAGCAAAGAGATTGAAGGGGGCCGACCAGAAGATCGACGAGAGAGTATATCAAGCTTGGCCCTAATCTGGAGGGAGATTTCAGCAACCAGAGCAGAAGCCGGGCGAGATGTCTGAGAGTGGATCCTTGCATTCCCCTCCTTCCAAATGAAGTACAGAGAAGCCTGGAACGCAAGCTTAATGATTAAGGCAACATTAGCATTTCCTGTTGGCCTCTTTACCCATCGAAGAGCTTCCACAAAGGAGGGAGGTGGAGAGACATGGCACCTGGAGTAAAAGAAAGACCAGACCTGAGCACTGAAGGTACATTCAAAGAAGAGATGTTGTCGATTCTCCGGAGCTTGACCACAGAGTACACACAAGTTAGGAACCCTCAAACCCCATGATAACATCCTATCTCTCATTGGTAATCTATCATGAGCAGAGACCAAGTCAGGAACGCATGTTTCGGGATGTTCCCCTTAAACCATACTGCCGCATGCCACTCCACCTCCGGAGCCTTATCATAAAGATGAGTCCACATTCTGGAAGTAGAGAAATATTCACTTGGAACCTCATCTCCTATCTTCCACAAATACTTATCATCTAGCTCTGAATTAACAATACTTTCAGAAGGAGGAAGACATTGTCTGAGCATCAAAAGAGTAGGGTTTCTACTGCGAGAACACGCTAGCCACCAATCTCCCTGAGTAAGAGCCCCTCGCACGACTGCATCACGAGCAATACCTGAGATCCTTGGTCCATTCTCACCAACAATACTGATCAAAGGACCCAGAGAAACCCATTGCACAGAGACTCGAGCTTATGAAGACAGTCATTCGGTAATAGGAATATTGATGCTCAGAACGTAATGGTGGAGTAGATCACAGACTGTAACAACTGCAACCGACCCGCGAAGGATAGATGCTTCACTGTCCAGGAAGACAGACGAGCATAAATTTTATCAATGAGTGGCTGGTAGTCCGAATCAGTGAGCTTTTTTGTCGTCAGAGGGACCCCTAGATACCTCACTGGGAATGAGCCTTGCTTGAGACCATACGCCTCTGCTATGTCTTTGTTTCTCTGCATATCGCCTCCATCAAAGAACACAGCAGTTTTCCCACGATTAATGCCAAGCCCTGAGACCTCATAAAACTCATCAAGAATACGGAGAAGGCTTTGAAGCGAGTTTTCGGTGCCATCAAGGAACAAGAGGACATCATAAGCAAAACTCAGATGAGTAATGAGTGGAGCCTCACACTTGGGATGAATACCAAATGTTGGGGTCGAAATCGAACAAGGCAAAGTTGGCATCCAAATTTCCGTTAAAAAATTATTTACTTAAGAATCTCTACGTTTTCAAGAAACGAAAACTTATACGAAAAACTTGAGGAAAAATCTTGTTTTAAGACAACGTTTCCTTAAAACAACGATTTCTTAATCAACGATTTAAAAAATCAACGATTTCTTAATCAACGACTTAAGAAATCAATGATTTTTTTATCAACGATTTAAGAAATCAATGATTTCTTAAATCAACGATACGGTGTTATCAAAGGTCCAAACATCCGCAAACAAACATCCTAAGAGCATCGTAGCCTCGCAATGGTTTCAGACGCTTGGACAATGGATTTCAGTCCACGGCACAAACCCGATCGCAATGGCGATCGGGTCACGAACAAGAGCTCCAGGTCTTTGACTAGCACCTGAGACACCTTCGGCTTCCCGTTATCTCCTTGGAGGGTCTTAGGAAAGTTCTTGAAGCCATTCTTCAGGATTGGTTTTGGACAACAGTTTAGCAAGTGGCCAAACTTACCACAGTTGCAACATTGAGGAGGAAGCCTCGGATAAGTGACATCAATTTTAACATGAAACTATTTAAAACCTAAAAGAATAGAAATCTGTAGTTGTGCAGGAAAACAAATGTCATAGCAAATATTTTGCAGGAGTGTACATCGACACCAACACAAATACATGGACCAACTTTATTTGCAGAATCAAGTTTGATCCTGAAGTTTTTACAAATTACAAGATTTCTCATTGTCAACTTTTATACCTCTATTATCTATTTTACAGCCATTGTTTAGATTAAGTTTTTTTAATTAATTTTAGACATGTTTTTAGAGAGAAGATCACAAAAATCCTTTAGAAATTTAATTAGAACTCTAGTATTTATGTTTTTACTTTTTAATGCAATTCATTGAGTTTATCTTTATGTATTCTCTTAATATGTCTTAGTAGTTGATTTGTTAAGTTCAGAGTTTCCTAGGATTTTGATGAATTTATAAAATATAGAATTGTTTGGGTGATCATATTGGATCCTTCACTGGATTTTTTTTTTTTTTGCTTGCTTTTTACACTAGCTAACTAGAAACATGATCAAAAGATAATCGATAACCACGAGAGTGGATTCGGCTCCTGAAGTTAATCATGCGTTGAACTAGGTTGATAAATACAATGAGGGTTGGTTCAAAGAAATTAGTGGGTTCAGAGAACTTAGTGAACATATCAAATTGGATGTTAATACTTGTCTGAAGTAATTGAATTCACATACGAGAGTTGGAATTCTAGGATTTAACATCTGATTAGATTTAAGAGCTTGATATTATTAGTTTCTTTTATACATCTATAAAATTTAGAAACAGTGTTTAGTTTTATTTTTGATAATTATATAATTTGTATATCAAAAATTTGTTCTTAATTTTTTGTTTAACTAAATTTTTTTTTTTAAATTATATTAAAATATAAATAAGAAAATAATGAAATTTAAAATATAAACAAATTTTTATTTTAAAATATAATTTAAAATTTAGTAACAAAGTATTACATAACATTCAGATCAAATTAGATCTCTTAGTGACCATGACTTTAAGGCCTTGTTTCATGTGAAGAATAACAGAAGGAACTGGCTCAATCGTGTGTCCTTCAACGATCTTTATCTCATAGTTTTGTATGATTTTCACAGCCACTGTCTTCATCTGCGTCATAGCCACTTCTCTCCCCAAACAAGTTCTTGGACCGGCATTGAACGATAAGAACTTATAAGATTGCACATGTATAGAGCTTCCAGTTTCCGAAATCCATCTCTCTGGTTTAAAGTCTGACGCATCTTCTCCCCATACTGATTTCATTCTCCCTAGTGAGTACAGACAAAACAAAATCTTCGTACTTGGCTCGACTCTGTGTCCGCTTGGAAGAACATCGGGTTTTGTAGGAGACTTGTGCTGAAATGGAACCGGTGGATATAGCCTGAGGGATTCACACAAGGCGCCATGTAGATACACCAACTTGTTTAATTCTTGGTGATTAAATGATGAAGAGAAATGATCAGAATCATTATTGGTTCTTGGAGATAGTTTTGTGTCGATTTCTTGACGAATCTTGGTCGTTACTTCTGGATTCTTGGTGAGAAGCCAGAAGAACCAAGTGAGAGCAGATCCTGTGGTGTCTCTACCTGCTATCATGAAGCTTAAAATCATGTCTCTGAGGAACTTGTCATCACCTGGATTCAACAACTTGAACTTGGTGGTGTCTAAATCCATGTAAGACATCAACAAATCTTTAGAAGAAGAGTCGATGCTAGTAACGCCACGTGTTATTTCGTCTCTCTTCGAAGCTATGCACTTAGAGCAAAGTCGATCCAAAGTCGAGTGAGCAATTTTCATCTTCAACTCATCTCCAAACCCAAGCAACCGTTGTATCTTGCAAACAATCTCCGGCTTGATATGTCTGAAAAATATCACTTCCATTGCTTCATCTAAAGCTCTAGCAAACTCGATTTCTGGCATTTCAATCGAGAGACAACCTGGATCAATCCCGGTCGCTAGAATAAACGTAGTGTCGAAGGTGAATCTTTGGAACACATCCTGTAAGTCAACGACTAGTTTCTTCTCGGCAAAGTGATCAAGAACCGGGACAAGCCCTTTCTCTAGCTTACTCATGT
This sequence comes from Raphanus raphanistrum subsp. raphanistrum, assembly GCA_019706035.1. Classification (NCBI taxonomy): domain Eukaryota; kingdom Viridiplantae; phylum Streptophyta; class Magnoliopsida; order Brassicales; family Brassicaceae; genus Raphanus; species Raphanus raphanistrum. The sequence continues at coordinate 24,352,908 of CM033987.1, read as the reverse complement.
TTGTTCTTAGTGTAAACCTTTGAAACTCCGGGCGACTCATCATGCTTTGAGCTGACTTCCTCAGATCCATCCATAGGTCGAAATCCGCGTTGAAAATCCCATCTCCCAAAACATCGAACAGCTTCTTGAACTCGGATCCTTTTGGGTAGTTTGTGAAGTTTGAGCTCATGATATGATGAATATTAGCCGGGTCGACAGTGAACAACATGTTGACGCCAACGAAACATGGGCCTTTGAAAAGAAAAGTTAAGTTTGAGGCTTCGAGAAACTCGGTTATGTAGTCGTACACACGAGGGATCTCTACGAGTATGCCAGGGAGCATACCGAGGAATGGCCAGTTTGTGGGAAAGGAACGGTGAGGTTTCTTCATAACCAAGAAATATCCAAAGAAGAAGGAGAAACAAAGGAAAGAAAATGTGATTTCAAGTAAGCTTATCATAGCCATTAGAGAGAAACTGATCGAGTTCAAGGGAACAACTGAGATTTTCAAGATACACACACGGATATTTAAATTTTAGTGCGCCGTTGAAAGTGGGTGATGTGTCTCCGTTGTGTTCGGATCAGAAAATAATATAAAACCTTGTCGTTTGCTATTTTTAATTCCTTACTTTTGTCGGTTGCTATTTTTAATCAACATTGTTATTCCTCAATTATCGACTATGCAATTAAAATCTTGAAGTTCTAGTTGACTTTACAAAATCAGACGGACCTCCACTATCGAATATGCAATTCCTCAGCTTTTGTCGTTTTGCTGAGATTGAACCTTACCCCACAAGAAACGAACAAGAAATGACTAAGAGGAGTCACGCATAAGAAGAATGAAGAAGTGGAAGCAAGAGATTGCTTACCATCCAAGGAAGAGAAGAAAACGCAAAAGCTAACTAAAAACAAGAAGTCCAACGAGAAGTTGAGATACGTGACTTTTGTTGCAAAGAATCAAGTTGAGAAGAAATTAGTTGGCCAAGCTATCAAAGAAGAGTCTAGTGTTGAAATAAAAGCCTAGCTAAGAAGAGCTAATGAGAGTTGTTAAGAGTAATTAGTAGAAGTAAGGGCTAAATTGTAGTTGCTAAAGTGCATCTGTCGTAGTTAATGAAAACTACTATAAGTCTATAAGTATGTGTGCAGTGTTGTTGTAAGAAATATATCCAATTCTAATAAGAAAAAGAGTTGGAGAAATAACAATGTAAACATACAAGCTTGATAAACTCATAAAATGTAGTTTATTATAAATCACCATATCTGAAAAAGTTTATGTTCTTGTAGAAACAAAAATGTTCAAAATATACTAGAAAAACTTTTTCTCTCAAATAGGAGATCAGTTGTAGTATTTACATAGATCAAATTCACATGGAGCGTGAAAACAATAAAATATAGAAATCAAGGTTAAGCTACACAATAAGTATTAAATCAGTAAATAAACCACTAAACAAGAAAATCAGTTGGTTGTAAACTATATGAGAAAATAGCTAGACTTCTGGTTCCACGCAATCAAAATTTAGATGCTAAAGGTGTATGGTGAATCGTTCTAGAACGAATGCAATAGTAAAATATCCAGTTTTTGCTACGAATCTAATCAATGTTTAAGTTATATGTTTCAGCTCTCGCATACGAACAAGGAATGAGTGTCGATCGATATTATATAGTGTCGATCAATACTTACATAGGCAAGCATTAACGTCCCTAATCGATATGTTCACTAGATTTATTAAACCAGCTCTCGCATAAGCCTAACAACCTAACTCAGCAGAATTATTATTATGTAATGAACATACTCTCGTAGTTGTCAATTATCACAAGTTCATGTATCTAGTTGGCTACTCTAGTAGTTGGCTACTCTAAAACACAAGCAATCAGATAAATTCTGTGAAAGATCCTAATAAATCACTCTAGTAGTTTTATGTTTCAATAATTCATCTAAACCCCTAATAAACCCTAAATAGACATAATCATAGAAAGCATAATCATAGTCTGAGTAAGAAATATTGGAGTTCCTATATAAAATCTCTGATTGAGTTCTTGATCTTCTCTTCAAAAGCTACTAAATAAAAAACCCTAGGTAATATGGTGTGGTAAAAATGTGTAAGGTGGTATGTTGCCTACATAATGGCAAAACTTATAAATATTAGGTATAAAGTCGGTCAATGGCATTTTAATAATTTATGAAATTTTTGGGCTTGAGACGGTTTTGAATCAAGTCGGACCCATCTACTCGCATGGGTGTCGAGCGACACCAATGAAGCGGTGTTGATCGACTCTTAATCTAAATCTCAACTTTGACTTCTGATTTCTTGAACATCTACGAGTTTCCTCATCTATAATCTCTAAAATATTCTATAATCTCCGCATTGCTTCAAAATATGTCTGAACCTAAAAAAAATACAATATAGACTTCAAAAACGTATAAAAGACTTTAAAAAGACTTATGATATGGCTGAAAACTGGTAAATCAATAGTATATTAGTTTGAGCGCATAATATTTTGGTGTAATAATTAATTGGTTTTTGTTGAATCGGCCTGAGCTGAATTTCATCAGAGATTTTGCTAAATCGGTCATCAGATTTATAAAAAAATCACTTACCTCCGTTTGGATCAGGTTGACTCGATCATTTGTATTTTTTCCGTAAAATTTTGATGCATCTATTACATCACCATCTATAATATAATTCTACTACAACTAATAACTGATCCGTCAAAATTTAACTACATTATAATATGATAAACGAGCTTAGAAATATGGTCTTTTGTAGTAAAAAATGTTAAAGAATTTTACAAAAAAAAAAGAATGTTAAAGAAGCTCATAAACATACATGGGCATATAAACTGAAACCATATATCCGAATCCAAATCGACTAAAATAGAAAAATTTGGATTTGCTTTCTTGTTGACTTTTAATATTGAAACTGTGGATATCAGTTTTGGTCCGGTTATTATTCAATACCAATCAACTACAACCTAAACCAATACACATGTTTATAAAACGAAGAATAATAGCAAAAATCACATAGAATTGTTCGAGTTCGGGTTGGAAAGGTGAATGGAAATCAATGTTGCCACTGGACAACTTCGACGAATCTGTAATATCTTTCTATACAACCAGATCGACCCGGAACTGATAAGAATTGACATGAAAGCAGACCAAACTATAGCTCATTTTCATACAGGTGAAAAAATACATTATTCGATAGATTTAGAACCGACCGTTTTTACTCGATTACTTAACCGAATACCCGATGCCCAAGCAATAAACGATAACACAGTTTCCTCGACAACACATGTCAATAATAACTTTCTATACAACCAGATCGACCCGGAACTGATAAGAATTGACATGAAAGCAGACCAAACTATAGCTCATTTTCATACAGGTGAAAAAATACATTATTCGATAGATTCAGAACCGACCGTTTTTACTCGATTGCCGAAATGAATACCCGATGCCCAAGCAATAAACGATAACACAGTTTCCTCTACAACACATGTCAATAATAACTATTTCTACTAACATCACATTTATGATAAATATTTTTCCCTGGAACAGATGAGACTACAGTTAATGTACAGAAATTGTAACATATGGAGATCGAACCCAAAACATGGATTTTTAAACCTTTGATGACTACTCCATCAAGAACTTTCCACTATTCGTTAAATTTATTTATTTATCACTAATTGAGTTTCTCGTGTTCCTGCACAATTTAAATATTTACAGAATAATTAAAATAAAATTATTTAAGGTGCCTTTTTACTTGTTAATAAATTTTAAATAGTTTTATAATCTCTATGTATGAAAAGTAGAATATTTTGTTAAATTAGATTATGTTGTTATCTCAGTTAAATATGTGATTTTAAGTATAACAATTCAAATCACTTTAGTTTTTCCTTTTGGGTATATTGATTTCTATATATTTTTCAATTGAATAAAAATTTATCTTGGTTTTAAATATATTAAAATCAGATTGTTTTAATTATATTTAGTTTGATTTATCCAATTAGTTTTTTGACATCTTATTTAATTAGTTTGTAAACATATTTTATAATAGTTCATATGATTTAATATATGTTATTTTAAGAGGAAGTTTAAAAATAAAGCCTAAGTACTAATGTAATTAGAGTTGCATTAGACAATTTAATTAGTGATATTATAAAATAATATAAACATATTTAAATATTTATGAAATACCTAAATACAATAATTGGTAAATCTCAAATAAATTATTATTTTTAAATTATATTTTTATTTTAATCTGACATATAAATTTTGGTATAAGAATTCAAACCAATTTGATTATCATTTTTAAATATATTGAATTGCTACTATTTCTCTAAACTGAACTAACTTTTTTAGTTCTACTTAGGCTAAAATGTGAATAAGGTTGTTGTTTTCATTTAGTTTGGCTCTTTTCTTACATTTTAAGTATATATAAATTCTGTATAATTAATAAATGTTGATTTAGATTAACAATAGCATAAGAAATAATATGAAGAAATTAAAAATATTGATCCTCCCACTTTAAAATTAAATTATTAATAATTTTATTTTGAAAAGAAAATAGTAAATTGTTTTGACGGTAAGTAGAAACCCATAAATATTAAAATTAATATTAATGTATTCGTTTATTTATAATTGATATATCTAAAACATCTACAATGTTTTAACTGAGGTAATTATTTGTTATAATAATTCTTACTAATCAAGTATACATATATTATTTACTTTTGAAAAAAATAACGTAAGTATAATTTATAAAATAAAAAACCCAAATACCTTAAAAATATTTATAGATATGTTCCTTTTTGTTTTTTTGAAAAACAAAATAATGAAAAAGTAAAATAGAAATATTGATAATGACAATTACATAAGATTTGTAATTCATTTAGGTTATTAATGTAATTTACGTTGGAACTAACTTTCAAATAATATTATAGAGATTTTATAAAATAAAAATATATATTGACAAAAAGAGTGTAAAATAGGGCTTATAATAAGTGAAATAACAAACAAATATGGAAGTTAATTTTGTAGAGAGAGATAGAAAAAAAAAAAAAAGAGAAGAGAAAAAATATGATTTTAGTTTTTTTTTTGAAAAAGGGTATTCTAATTAAAAACATAAAACATACAAGGTATGATTTTGCAACCATAAAGTTTTAGAAAGCATGATGAATATGATTTTAGTTAGTTAGTGAATTTATAGATTTTTTATTGGTTGTCTCACCTAACTTCCCTAAAAAGATATTATCCATAAGTACAAGACAACGTCGGGCAACACTATACCATTATATAGTAGATGACAGTTGTTAAAAGGTTTGAGGTTAACGTGGCCAGTTTTCTGTAACAATAATTAACGAGAAGAGTTATTATTAAAATCTCCCACGGTAACGTTGCCAACGATTTTATCATAAGAAAACATGTGAACTAACATCTTAATGAATGATTATGTACTCACCAACTTTGTAGTGACCGATTAACCTCGCTCAGTAACTAAAGCCTATCTCCATTAAAACATTTATCTTTTTCTACTCAAAAATCAAAGAGGAGCCATCAAATCTACAGAAAAAGAGAATAAAACACAGCAGATACGTTTTGGGAGAACATGAAAACGAATTACCAAAACAATGAATTTCGAATCCAAACTGTTAGGGTAAGCTCTCAACTCATAGATCTATCAATAGCACGAAGTAGGTCATCATTTAGAATTTTTGTTTAAGAGTAATAGTTGTTTCTTCGATACTATCTCTGCTATCTATGAGCAGTCAACTTCAAGAGTGATTTCCCGTCGATCTAGAAATAACCAGAAGGTGACCTAGGTATCACCGGAAAGATCTCGGAGTCAGCTTTTATCGACAAACCGAGGTACGTTATAGAAAGTGATGGCCGTTTTAGTTAGGAAACGATAATTGTATTTTCGGAAAGTTTTTTATTTAAAAACATTCCATATTCAGAGAACTTATGAATTGTTTCATTAAAAGAAGTTCCCATTTAAGAAAAGTATATTTAATGAAAGTTTTCATTTTGTAAACTTGGTTTTAGGAATCCGAAATCTAAACCTTTAGTTGTTGTGTTGCAGTTGACCACTATTTTAAAGTCTTAGAGTGTCGGGACATAAAACCAGCAATTCAAGAGACGTTAGATCAAATGGAAATGTTCAAGAGTCGGCTAAACTAAATTATGTAGATAAATGCATGGGAGATTGGAGTTTGAGATGGGTCAGTGTACCTGAAACCGAGGAAACTGTAGAGAGGAGTAAGACTCAAAAGGTGAGGAAGCTTAAGACTAAGTACATGTGACTGCCCTTATACTTAATGGATTGGGGTTGTGGCTTATCATTTGGAGTTACTATCAGAATTGTCACATTTCCATGATATGTTTGACGTGTCAGTCCTGATAAAATGTCAAAGAGAATGAGCTCATTTTGTTGCAGCTGACAAATGACCTCAATAAGAATTTGTATTGCACCTAATAAACCAGTACAAGTTTTAACACGACAAATAATGAATTTCAAGGAGCAGTGACAAAAAATAATAGAGACTTTTGGAGCCCTCCGGAATGCCACCGGAGCAGCCACTGATATTCACCATGACGAAGGAGCCATCACATCTACCAAAAAGAGAGAATAAGGTATAACATACATGTTTTGGAGAATCTGAAAACAGATTATCAATCCAATGAATTTCAAAACCATACTTTCAGGGTAAGTTGAGCCAATCCATCTTCAACACGAAAGAGGATATTACATAGCAGATAACAGTTGAGGTTAGGCCAAGAGTTATTACAATGTTCGGCGCCAACTTGCCAACCATTTTATTTTATCGCAATAAAACAAATGTGAACTGAAAACAAAAACTGTAACATGTGAATTGAATTTTTATGAAATGATTTTCTATTTGACTAGTCTATAAATTCAGATTCCCTTCTCTATAAAAGACGAAAGGATTCTTAGAGTTTTATTCGTCAAACAACTAGAAATTAGAAAAAACCCATGCCGACTCAAAAAAGCTCATCGATCCCTTTAATGGTTGAGAAAAAACTCACCGAAATGGTGAAACCCCCAAAACACATACCTTCACATACTCTTTCCCTTTCAACACTTGACAATGCTCCTTACAACGAAGTTATGTACAAGATGTGTTACGTTTTCAAAGCCAGGAACGTCGGTTATGATGATAACCAGCCGAATTATTTGGTTAGGGAGGCTTTGTCTGTTCTTCTTGGCTACTACTACCCACTTTCAGGGACTTTGAAGCGGAGGGACACTGATCGGAAGCTTCAGTTGAGCTGTGGCAGCGACGAAGACGGTGTGGAGTTCACGGTGGCTACTGCTAACGTAAAGCTTTCTTCTTTGAAGTATCTAGAGAACATTGACTCAGATATGGCCTTGAAGTTCTTGCCAGAGGTTCAAGTAGATAAGGATGGTTATCCACCTTTTGCGTTGCAGGTACATAAGCGATATGTTTCATATAGGGACGCGACCATTGCATGCATGAAAATAGATAGAACTAAAAACTTATCTTGCGTAAATTTGATCGTTTAATTAAGAAACTAGGTGATTCTCTTGCACCAATACAATATTTACAAAATAAATAAACTAAAATAATTAATATATTATTTTATTTTAAAATATTTTGTATTTATATATAAATATCATTTCAAATAATACTATTTTAATTAGACAATATTTTTTGTACATATTACTTGATAGGTTTGATTATCGTGAGTATATTAGGTTACATCTATTTCTTCAAACTGAACCAATTTTTGTTCTAAATTTATTAGATTTTTGATTAAATTTGTTCATTTCATTTAGTTTAGGTTTTAGTTTTTTTAGATTAACAAATATATCTTAGGAAAATCACGCATGGTTTGATACATGTATTTTGAGAAATAAATAGCAAAAATAAATTAATTTTGATCAATTAATATTTTGATAAATGAACATAACAATATTTTTTTCGAAAGCTCATGTTATTATAAAAAAATACAAAATAGCTCATTTATAATCATTGGCTAATATTTATTGATTTATACGCTTTGAGTCATTAAATATCTTATATGTATAAAAATTAACAGAATAATTTATAGATAATAATATGTTGCTATTTTAAGTTGACTTTGATTTTGAGTATAGGAATTTGGATTGGTCTGATTAATCATTAATTGGGTATAAATAATTACATCATTCATCCAAATTGAACTATAATTAGTTTTGGTTCTATTTAGAATAAAATTGGGTTAGTTTTACACATTGCGTTTAGTTCTGTTTTTCATCTTAAGCACATTTTTGGAAAGTTATATATAATTTGATGTATGTTGCTTTGAAAAAAAAAAATAAAAATAAAAATGATATTTGGTAAGAAATCTTATAAATAAATAAAACTGGTAAAATTTTATAGTCTCCAGCACAAATATGAATTTTTATAGAATAATTAAATCATATTAGTTGATTTATATTCATTTTCAGTTTCGAAAAATCTTAGTAATTTATATATTATACTTATAGTATATAAATTTAAAAATACTTTGAATAATCCATCAAATAAGAATTATATTAAGATTGGCTGAATTATTTTTATTATGTTATATTAGGTTGTAGAAATTCTTCTGAATTGAATCCAATTGTTTTTGGTTATAATATAGATATACTTTGAGTAAGTTTATTAATTCTTAGATTTTGATTTATTTTTGCATAATTTTATATCTGTTATTTTTGGGATAATAAGGAAAAAAAAAGATGAATTGTTATGAGTTCGGGTTGAGTGATTAAACCAAACATATAATCTATTATATTTTGTAACAATTTTTTTGTTATTTAGGCGGTTTTGTAAAAATATATAAAAATTAAATTAAAATAGTAAAAAGAAAGTTAATATAAATTTAAAATTAGATGTTTTTATGTGCATACGGGCATAATAATTATATAAATATTTATAAATAGATGCATTATCAATTCAAAAATCATTAGGATAAGTTATTTACCATTAGAATATGTTATTATTCATATGTCAATATATTTAATAATAAATTAAACAGCAGATTATTTATGTATAACAAAGTTTTTCATCACAACAGAAATATTATTATTATGTTAAATAAATTTGAAAATACTCATGTTTAGAGAAATTATATATAAAGTTTGTATAGAGATTTCTTTTTCTTTTTAAAATATTTTAGGGTTGATGATGTAAAATTATTTTCGATAATGCAATGTAAGTTAAATTTAGATAATGATAATATTATATAATAAATATTCTTTTTATATATGGTTAAAAAATAATTATCTCATTAGTGGTAGTAAAGACTTTAGGTGCTCTAGATTTTAACATGAGAACTCAAAGACAAAGAAATATTTCACAAATAACAGTATATAATAAAATGTTGATATTATTAGTTTATTAGAATATACTCCCTTTGTTCCATGAAGATAGTAGTTTTGAGATTTTTATTTGTTTCACAGAGATAGTACTAGTTTTGTATTTTCAATGTACTTTTTTTTCTTTTATACTATTTTGCTCATATTAATTAAGACAATTATTACATATGATAACGAAAATTGTAAATGATGCATTAAACTAAGAATTGTTAAACTTAAAATCTGAATAAAAATATTAAAAAGATAAAATAAATAGAAATTTTAATAATGACATTAGATATAATATTTTTTATATTTTAAATTTATTGACTTTTGTAAGTAATCGTTGTTTGAAGTAACTTGAGATCGAGACTTATGAAACTGACTAGATTGAGTTTTTGTAAATATTAGTAGAAGTAAATAAAATCTGTTAGTGAAACAGTAAATTACAAAGTGAAACCCTTTAGTGGAAAAATGTAAAGTCGTCCCTAATACGGTAATACCATAATACTTCTCTTCTTTGTCTAGCTTAATTTACAAAGTGAAATACCAATGACGATGACAGGTGACAAACTTTGAATGTGGAGGATTTATCTTAGGGGTTGCTCTGCCGCATTCAATGTGCGATGGATATGGAGAGGGACATATCATGTGTGCCTTGACAGAGTTGGCCGGCGGGAAGAATATGCCGACGGTGACACCGGTTTGGGAAAGAGAGAGACTCGTGGGAAGGCCTATAGAAAACGATCAAGTTCCCTTCGTTCCCGAAGGTGACACGGCTACTTCACCCTACTTACCGACTGATGATTGGGTATGTGTACAATACAAAGATCACTAGTTTTAAAAATTTCATTAGACTTGGTAATGCTGAGGAAAAAGAAACTGGAGATCCCTAAAGAATCTAAAAGTATTATAAATATAAAGAAAAAAAAGTATTATAAATAATCTTTTCTTTATGAATGTTTTAATAAAGCTTAGTTTTTTTGTACAACTAATAAAGCCTTATTAGCAATATTTCCTGCATATGATTTTCGGACCCTTTCATTTCATTAGAGTTTATGAACCCTTGGATAAAAACAAGAAAAAAAACAGTATTTTAACTTTATTTTTAAAAAACATTATTTTAAGTTGTAACATATTTGGATATTAGCTAACGACAGGTTTTCTCAGCCTGCAAGTTTCGGCTAGGAATATATTCTCCTTGCATGTGGAATTATCTTTTTTTTTTCTTTGAAAAAAACATGTGGAATTATCTTTCTGACTATTATTTTCGATTCTTCTCTAAATTTACGATATATTTCTTTCAAAAAGATTACCATTCATAAAAAGACAAATACTTTTATCTGAAGTTTTTAAATGAATCCTTTTTTCAATTTTTTTCTTTTCCCTTCAAATATTCAATGAGATATCTTCAACTGAAATGCTCTAACCATTTAAAAAAAAAACGGTGTCACACTTTAGATCTATTAGAAAACTTAGTGAATAGGCCTCTCACAACTACTTTCACCTAAAAATATTGCAGCATCTCCAATGATTAGTTTCATTCTTAAGAAAAAAACTTAACTCTTTCAAAAAAATCAGGTAACATGTTTTTCTGTGGTTTACTTCATTTTCTCTTTTATATATTTCAAATATATTATATGATAATTTTAAAAATAATTATAATAACACATTGTACTTTCTCAAGTTTACTAAATTTATATAAATATTTATCCAACATAATTACTATTTATTATAAATTAAATGTCATCATATAATAAGATCATTACACATAACAGAAATAAAAAAAAAAATACATTTATAAAAAGACCAAAGTTATATATTTATCCTATAATGACTATTTAAGTGTTCTCAAGTGAGAAATGAGCTTATTTTATCTTAACGTTTTTTAAATCGAACCTAGAATAATCCGAAAAGAATATTTTCATGTTCTTTACTTTTTTCATCTAATAGATGTAAAAAATAATATAGATTTTGAAATTAATTAGGTTACATCACATTTATTATATATTTAGATAAAAAATAAAATCATATTAAAGCTAAGGATTAGTTTATAATTCAAAAGCTTATATTCAAATTTGAAGAAATATTGTTCAGTTTTCAAAATTTGAAGAAATGAATAAAAAATGAAGTACCATGGGAACAAACATTTCTTCAATATAAAAAGAAAGAAACAAAAATGCAATATATAGTTTTGTTTCTTTTAATTCAGCAGCACAACCAATTGATAAAAAGTTGTGTCCAATTTAAAAATATAACTGCTTTTAAAATATAACTGCATAACATAATATATAACTGCATCTAAGAAAAACATAACCAACTTCCATAACCACTTAAAATTCTATTTTATGGGCTTTGTACATGGCAACAAACAACAAATATCAAAGTTAATTTTTTTAAAAAATATAAAATATACCCGCCTTTTAAAGTTAAAAAGCTGGGTCAGAATCTAGTCAATTTTGATAAATGTTTGGTCCAATAATTTATTTCATTTATTTAAAAGACTATTATATCAAATTAAATTAATACTAAATACAAATATGATTAAAAAACTTAAATATAAAAATTATTTGAAAAAAAAATTAAACAAAAATATACCCGCCATTTGAAAGAACAGACCATAATCTAGTAATAAAATTAAAATTTTATGGTGAATGAAAGCTCAAAACACTAGGAAAACAAATCATTTTTAAAACAACTAAAATAAAATTAAAAATTTATGGTAACTTATTTATTCTTATTTTATAATCTAAAATTAATATTTCATACTTTACTTATTTTTTATATGTGTAATCAGGTAACTGAAAAAATAAGTATCAGAGCTGAGAGCATAAGAAGACTGAAAGAAGCTACATTGAAAGAGTATGATTTCTCTAATGAGACACTCACTACTTTCGAAGTTATAGGAGCTTATTTGTGGAAGTCAAGAGTTAAAGCTCTGAGTTTGGATCGAGATGGAGTCACATCTTTGGGTTTAGCTGTAGGAATCCGAAACGCAGTGAATCCACCTTTACCAGACGGATACTACGGTAATGCATACATAGACATGTATGTATCATTAACCGTTAAAGAAGTGGAAGAGTTAACCATCTCTGACATCGTGAAACTCTTAAAACAAGCAAAAAGAAAGGCTCACGATAAATATTATCTCCAAGAAGAGCTTACCAACACTGAAAGTATCATCAGTATGAATTTAACGATCAAAGGAAGATTTTGTTTGACGGACTGGAGGAACATTGGGATTTTTGGATCGATGGATTTTGGGTGGGGTGAGCCGGTGAATATTGTCCCGATGGTCCCACCAGAGATAGCTAGAATTCTTAGTATAGTCATGCCAGCGTCGAGGTTAGAACCTTCTATGGCTGGAGGGGTTCAAGTCATGATTACGTTGCCAAGAGCTGCAATGATTAAATTTAAAGAAGAGATGAATTCTGTAAACTGAAACTTCTTTCTTTCGAGAGACTCTTCTTTCGATATGGAAATCTTAATAAATTAATATCAATAAGTAATAATGTTACACAAAAAGTGATAACCATTTACAAAAAAGTGAAAATGCATTCAAATAAATTCTTGGTGAGAACATCTAGGTGATTCCATCTTCAGAAATCTGGTCATAATCACTCATCAAAACAAAATAAATACAACCATGCCAACTTCTTCCATTTGCAGTTTTCATTGAGGCCTCTCCAGGGTCTTTCTTATCAGCCTGAGAGAAACACAAGAATTGTTTTGGTCAACCATTGTTTTGTATTTCATGATGAGGTTAATTTCCTTTATACTTTACTTGAATCTCTTTTTATGCTATTTGCTATTTATTGAATTTTTCTGACTCTTAATTATGAAAGTAAGTCGGTGTCCACCCTGAACAGACTGCCACTTATAAGCTGTTCTCAGTGAGTTTTGAATCTTTGAATTAGTCGAGCAATAGTTGGATCTTAGAAGAATTCCACTTTAAAATTTTGTGTGGAAGATTATAATGAAGGGATGACTTCTATAGTCCCCCTCAACTATACATACCCACACTAAATCGTCCTAGATTAGTACTTATTGATATTAATTTGTGATTGACAAGCTATATCAACATGTTAATGGTTCAAATCATTTGAAAATATTCTGGGTTTATGTTACAACATCATATAAAAGAGAAGATCATATAGTTTCACTATGCATTTTATATCCTAAATATAAAAGAGCTCAAGACAAGTAACCTTGTTGATTTTTGAGAGTGATCTAAGACCAAGACCTCCTTCATCCTTTGGTTTATATATCTCCTCCCAAGCCAGTTTTGATTTCCGTGGATTCAATTAAGTCGCATCCTGACCTCAGAAACGATGAACAAATTTTTTTGAACTCAAGGATACATTCTTTCAGAAGGCGATAAGCAGATAACCAAAAGCTTGATAAATTCTAGAGAACTGAGCCAATAAGTTCTAGTTTCCCTGCGAAAGAGAGATATCTGTTAGTCCATGTTCCTATTCTCTTTCATATTGATTCCATCAGAGGCTGATAGTCATTTACTCCCATGCATTTAGTATCTAGAGGCAAGCCTAAATAGCGAACAGGAAGTTCCCCCGAAGTAAACCGGAACCGGCTTGTAATCTCTAGATGAACCTCCTCTGTAACTCCTGCTAGAAATATTGTCGTCTTTTCCATACTGATTTTGTGACCAGAAGCCTTGGCAAAGTAATCAAACAAAGCAACAATGCCTTCTATCTGATCGTGTTTTTCCATCAGATCATCAGCAAAATTCAAGTGAGTTAATCCCAAGTTCTTGCAGCGAGGAATGTACCCAAAACATTGAACACTTGCTGCTTTGTCCAGTAGTTTTGATAGAACATCCATCACAATGAAAAAATAGGTATGGTAATAGTGAACAACCTTGGCGAAGACCTCTTTTTCTTTAGAAATATCTTGTTAATTCTCCATTCATTTGAACAGAAAAAGACGCAGTAGAAATGCAGAGCGAGATCTAATGAATAAACTGTGGTGGGAAATTCATAGCCGTGAGGGCGTTGCGCAGCAAACTCCATTGGACAAAGTCGAAAGCCTTCCAGATATCTATCTTGATGGCACACCTAGATGGAATGTTATTTATCTTTATGGTAGTCTTTTATGATATCTGCTGCAAGAAGGAGTTTTTCTAACAAGAGCCTCTCACTGACGAAAGCAAATTGATTTGCAGCAATAAATTTGGGAAGGATCAGTTTCAGTCTGTTAGCGATGAGCTTTGAAATCATTTTATAAAGAAAATTACAACATGATATCGGCATGTAGTCCTTCATCTCAATTGCTTAAGTTTTCTCTGGGATCAGAGCTAATATCGTTGAATTAATATCTTTTGGAAGAAATTCTTTAACAAAAAAGCTTGAACTGCGGTTATGAACTCTCTCCCAATAATCTTCCAAACAGATTTATAGAATTCAGTATTAAAACCATCAGGCCCCGGGGATTGATATCCAGGTCCGGCTCGTGTCACAAAACAATTTCATTCAAACCTGTGAAATTATTATGGTTAACATATAAAATAAACGTTGTGGAATTATTATATTACATACAATTAATTAAGTACAGTAGAACCTCTATAAATTAATACTCGATAAATTAATAATCTCTATAAATTAATAAATTTCGTCGGTCCCAATTTGGGCCGGTGTAAAATATGATAAAAATCGATAAAATAATAAGATAATAATATTTTTAAAACTCCCATGTAAATATATAGTCCCATAAAAATCATAAATTAATAATTTATCAGTATATATATATATTATATAAGTACAAATAAATATTATATTTTTGGTTTTATATTTACAATGAAAATACATCAATTTTTCTTAATATTTCAATATATTTTGATAATATTTAGTAAAATTATATCGAAAATCACATAAAATTGTATGAAACATAAAAATATACACTAAATAAGATAATAAAACAAAATGAAATTCATTATTTTTTAAATTTTAATAATGTATATATGCTAAAATCAAATATTTTCTTATTTTATAATCAAAAATAGAAATAAATCTAAAAAAGGAAATTTTTATAAATTAATATCTCTATAAATTAATAAAATTTTAAAGTCCTAACATTATTAATTTATAGAGGTTCTACTGTAGTTATCTTAGAGACCTTTTTAGGAAAAAGAAAAAAGTTAAGAAAAAAATTACAATAAAACCGGTGTCCGTCCAACGGTTTGCTTTGGTTCGTGATGGTTTCAACAAGGTTGGACCCCGGTTAACTCTTCTTTTCCGATGTCTTCTCTTGCAAAGATACTCTTTTTCTTTCTCCTATAGGGTTGACTTCGACCAAAACGAAGAACAAAAAGTGAAACACACAGAATAATGTTACGCGGGCCCGGCTCAAATTAATTTTTGATCTTGTGCAAAGTTTAACCTTTTCTCAAACTAGCTATTGTTTGTACAGGTTGCCAACAAAAGTCCTAAGCTAAATGTATATTAATATATCAGGACCTCAAGTAAAGAAAATTGCAAAATAAAAAATGGACCCTGTGCATAAAGCACTGTGAGCACATGCTCAAAGCCGGTCCTTGCGCCCAACACTTCATTTCTCGTAGGATCTTGAATAGATGGATCTCAAAATCTTGAACTGGGATTGGGATCAAGAATCTTACCCATCTTCTTCTGATTTATGGGTCCTCATCTTGTTTGCTCCCTCCTTCCTTTTTCTTCGTTTTATACTCGACAGATCCATATTCGAGGTAAGAACCCCCACTACTCTCAGTTTGTTTTTATCTCTTAGTATTCATCATGACTTGGGAAGCAAGTCATCTCTAAGAGATTCATAATGACATTATAGAGATTTGCCAGAAGAGTGGTGTTTCCTAGAGGAAAATGTGTTGATTCAAACGATAGAAGAAAGAAGATAGTTAAATTCAAAGAATCAGCTTGGAAATGTCTCTGCGCTATCTCTACCGGAGCACTTGCTCTCTACATCACTCATAAGGAGCCATGGTTTAAAGACACAAGATGCTTCTGGTTAGGACCAGGAGACCAGATGTGGCCTGACCAAAAGATAAAGTAGGATTCATGAATAAGCTTGACTTAATGTGTTACGTCAGACGCAATAAGTTAAACCTAATTTCTTGTGAGTTGTATATTACCCTGAGCAGGTTGAAAATGAAGGGATTGTACACGTTTGTCGGTGGCTTGAATTTGTATTCTTTATTTGCTTTGTTCTCTTGGGAAACAAGACGATCTGATTTCAAAGTCATGATAGTTCATCACATAGTAACTTCATTGCTCATCATCTTGTCTTACGTTTTCAGGTACTCCTAATGTTTAAAAGATATAGTAAGGACTTTTTAGATTTTCTGATCTTTCTCGAGACTTTTGAACTCATGAATTTCCTCTTGTTATACTTTCTACACTAGATTTTCTCGTGTAGGTTCTGTAATATTGGCTCTTCTCGAGATCACCGACGTGTTTGCAGAGATAGGCAAGATGTGCAAATACAGCGGCCTAGAATCCATGGCTACTGTTTCGTTCATCCTATTTTTCCTGTTGTGGACGGCTCTGCGACTCATCTATTACCCTTTATGGATCCTCTGGGGCACCAGGTTTATACCATTCACCTTAAACTCCATGACGATCATTTTATATATTGCAACTTAATTGGACCTTTATGTTTTTTCTTTTTGGTTCCTCTCCACGTATGATATTTGCACTATGCAGTTATGAATCTATAAACGTGAAACTAGAGTGGGACAAGAAGCATTCGGTGAAAACTGGACTGCCTTCTACAATGTACTACGTTTTCAACACATTTCTATGGTGCTTACACTTTCTTCACATCTACTGGTGGGTCTTGATATGTCGTATGTTCATCATCCAAATCCGGTCCAAAGACAAAATCGCTAGAGACGTCCGTTCTGGTGAGATTTATATATATCTAAACCAACAAGTGCTTTATAATGTTCTAAATAATCTATTCAGTTTTTGTTGTCTTAGCCTTTTCAATATATTCTTTGCAGACTCTGAAGATGAAGATGATGAACACCAAGATTGATTTTCTTAACTTGTCGATCGTTTTGCGAATACCCCCGTAACCATATCTGTTTTAGCTCAAATGGCAGCTCTTCTCTCTTGTATTGCTTTCTCAACTATATGATCTAAAAATCATATCTTTGTATTTCTTTTTATCTGCATTTTAATTCAAAGCTTTTTCAAAAAAAAAATATATGTTTTAAATTTTTGTGCGTGACAATGAAAAAAAAACTAAGAAGAAAACACATAAAATGATATGTTGAGAAATAATAAAGCTTGTGTACGTAAACGTAACCTAAGATAAGCCTAAACTTGGAACATATCCAGACAAATGGAGAATAAATTAAAAACATGTAAATTGAAAAGTAAACCCAACCGATCGAACTCGGTTAACAAGTAAACCTAACCAATGACACGAAGTACACTGACATTATTTATCCATCGAACAGTAAGTCAGTGACCCAATGATTTTTTTTGCTCGAAAGTCAGTGACCCAATGATTGAAAGACAACAATAACAGTGATTTTTCTGTGTAGTATATATTTAAATATCTTATGATAAGTTAAAGGGTCGTGAAGAGTGCATGTGAATGTCAGTTAGTCAGAGATACTTAATTGCAACATGTGGATCTCCAAGTCATTTTGGCATATATTTACAAAATCGCAAGCCTACTACTCCTAATCTCTTGACTTTTTCTTCTACAATATTTTATTGGCAGATCGGAGATCAATACATATATAAGAGATTTTTTTTTGTAGAACAAAATGCAAGGGATATCACCAACGGTAAGATTGACATCCTCCACATTACTTTGCAATTACTTTGCAAAGCAACTCTGAACTCTTTAACCTGCCTGATCATATTTTCAACATGAATATCTATCGTACGCCTGAAGTTCCATTCGGATCCCACCATTACTTCCGAGATAGTCGCAGATCTTGCTATACCCTATTTCAATCTTCCCTGATCCCCAAAAATGTCTATCAACCTACCAAATGCATTGGGTAAAAATGCATTGGGTAATATATCTGATTCTGATTCATTGCCTATCAACAATGTGGAGTAATTTATAAAATACAATACAATAGTGTCTTGGGTAATATATCTGATTGAAAGTACTCAACATTTCTCTTTACTTATTGTCTCAACATAAACAGATTTTTAATCCCTTCGGTTTACTTTATAAATGACTCCTCAAATCTATTTCCAGTGTGAATATATTTCTGGATGTTCCACTTATTAGGGATGTATGTGGAATTCTCTGATTCTCCATTCTAGATGATGACACTTCAAGTTCATATATCTAGAATTAAATTCCCCTTTAGAATCAACAACATACCCACTTAAGATTATGTGTTATATCTTAGATCATTTTGACTTTTGAGGCTTGTGAAAGTACAACGCATTAATGATTTTAAATTGTGTTTTCATAGCTAAATATGTATCTGCTAGTCATATAAGAGAAATTCATTGGGATCCACATAGTTAAATATGAATTTTATTCGGTTCTATAGATCTATTAATTCTAACAGAGATGTGAGGCTATTGAACTAACAGCACAGACTTTTCTTTGGGTCTTTTAAGCATGTATCAGATTGCACAAACATATATGGTTCCGTATCCTAGTTTAATCAGGAAATACATCTATCGATTAAAATTTGGTTATAGCATAAGGACTACTTATCTCGATAGAGAAGCAAACAAGCGACCTAAATAAAACATTGTCGACTTGATTTGATGACAAAGCAAGACTAGAAACGTCAAAACTTAGGAATGAAGACAACGTCAATCTTCAAGACTATACGTAATGAACGTATAATTATTATTATAAAGTATACCAATCATAAAAAAAATTTAGATCAATAAGTTGGTCAATAAATCTTACCTCTATAGTGTTTACTAAACAAATTAAACCCACTTTAATCAAAAAAATTCAGATCAAATGATTAAACATGATAATAGTTACTAAATGATTTTTTTTTATCAAAAGTTACTAAATGATTAAGCACATATTTATTTATGTAGTCAATCAACAAGGTATACCAAAATTGAATTTCTTCGTAAATATTTTGAATCTGATTAACTAATGAATCAGTAAACTAACAAACCAATAATTTCACTATTTCTGATGAATAAATTATGGATCATACAAGCATGCATGTTTAAATAATAATAAAACAATCAAAACAGTAAATTGGTTTTCACCACAACTTTAGGAGATTCACGATCAAATATGTAATGTTTATACGAACAAGCAAAAGTATATATATGTCAATAAATAATATTCATCAAACTTTTCAACATGTGCAAATATGATTTATATCAAATTCGTTCTACAGAAAATAAATTAACTTGTTTAATCTGAAATTCAATTTCAACCAACCCATTTTCGTAGAAAATGAGACCTAATTTCCAAAGAACATAATTTAAATTTTTAATTTTACAAGTTTTTCAATCCCAAAAATATAAGTTTGTGTATATAGATATTTTGTTTTCAATATTTTTTTTTGACCCATAAAACTATTTATTAATTTGTAAAAAATGGAAAGGGTAAAAAAGACAAAAAATATTTTATACTAAAAGAACAAAGATGGTGAATTTTCATTCTATTTTAGAATTTCCTAATAATATATGTATTAACCAATTTTTTATTTTATAATTATCCTGGTCACAATTTTTTTTAAATATAACAAGTCCGAGTCCCTATGATTTACAAATCATTTTAAATTTTACAAACATATTTATTAATGATCCATATCATTTTGGGCTTATAACCCTTACATTTACAGGACGGCATTAGATAATGTACCACTGGCACATCATCAAGTCCACTTAGCCAAAACGGCCATGCCACCAGCACCAAGCAAAACTGCAGCGTATGATTTCAACTGAAGCTTGATGCTCCGTTGCATCTTTTGACCCATAAAATCTGCAGCAAGGAGATCAACTAAAGCCATGTAGATGAGTAGTCCACTCGAAGAAGCGTTGAGCAGACCAACCGTTATGAGGGAGTCAGGGCTATTCTCTTTGTACGTTTTCGATAAGGCCATTCCTAGAACCACCCCAAAAGGTGTTGTGACTGCAAAAAAGAAGGCCATGACCACCTTTTTGGCGAACCTGTACTCGGCCTGCACGTGTTTTAATGTTTTTCATCATGATGCATCACATAATTCATCAAATAGTTATGTATTTAATTTATTATAAGACAGTTGATTTCAACAATAAAAGCTACTAAAACTTTTGTTCTCTCTCTTGCTACTGGTATTCTATATTCACATTTATCTCCAATATTCATAAAATCAGTGGATTGTTAACTTATTCCCGCGATTACATTACTTCACATGACTGCATGAGTCAATTTATTTAAGAAACAAAAACATTGAAGAAGCTAAAGCGTAGAGATAAACAGAGGGGGAACTGATTACATCTTACCCATTAATTAATTGAAATGGAAAGATTAACCTGGAGGATGCAGCCGCCGAGACCCAGGCCTTCGAACATTTGGTGGAAGCAAAGAGCAGCTATAAGGCCTTTGATAGTGCAAGTATTGTTAGTAGCTCCTACTGATAGTCCTATCACTATCGAGTGCACCACTATCCCTAGCTCCAATACCTGTTCCATTTATTCATTTCCCCGCCTTCAAATTAAGGTCTCCTATTTGGTTAAACTTATTTGTTTTGAACTAGAAAGAGGAAAAATGAAATGGATCTGATACGCAAGCCCTAGAAAAATAAGGAGAAATTGAAATACCATAAATTGGATATAACTTTCCAAAAATAAATTCAACCGAAAGTACATTTTAACATTTAAGTTTAGGTTTTAATTATTATTGTTTAGGATTTGGTATTTATGGATGTAGTTGGATTTATAAACTTAATTATTTGATGGTCTGCACCTTGTGCGGACTAATATGTATATACCTAAAAAAATTAATTCTAATGTTTATTTTTATTAAAAATATTATTCAATTACATACTAATTTAAAATTAATATTATAAAATATAAAACTCAATATTAATATTGTAAAACACTCTATTTAACTATGTTCTTTTCATAGTTTTATTTATGCAAGTAGATTTGGGATCAAAATCATTTCTATAGTAATAATCAAATTTTTTAAAAATTGTATTTGAAATTAAACACATATTGTATTTGTGGACTGAAAAATGTAGTGGCAGTAAAATGATTATAAACAATCACAACCCATAAAGTATCAAGAAAATAACAATAGCCAACAAACAAATATATTCTCTATAATTTTGATTTTAAAATACTGAGACAGAAATACAAATTACAAAACACTATCTCTGTATTCTCTTACATTATATTTATATTATATTTATTATTTGTCAAATTTATAGTGTTATTTTATGTTTTAATCCTAGTTTTTCATGCTTTCTTATATTTTTTAAAAAATTAGCTAATTTTCATTTTGTCGTTTTCATAATATTTACTATTTCCGTTTTAAATATATTATTTTGATAACATTTGTGAATTTATGGATAAATTCACTATCAACAAATATTCATTTATGATTTTGATATTCGTTATATACAAATATAAATTAATTTATTTTAGGTTAGGAATATAATTGTTTAGTATTATATATACATATATATAATTAATGTTTTACGACATATTTTCAATGATACCTTACTTCTAATCTTAACTTTTATATTATAATAATCTGTATTCTGATCAAATTTCCAATAAGAATCAGAGAAACTGACTAAAATATTAGTAACTAAAATTGTAAATAAATATGAAATAAACGTAATAATGATATTTTCTGTATAAATTGTTAATATGGATTGTTAATATCGGTTTATTAATTAAATATCCTAAATATCATGATATTATACATATTAAAATATATTTTGTTAAAAAATAATAGTATATATCGATAAAATAGGTTAATGATTATTATTTATCTTAAATATCATGATAAGTATATATATATATATATATATATATATATTAAAATAAAAATTTAAATAATAATGTTAATTAAATTAATGGTTTGTCCTAAAATTATGGAAAAAAGACAAGTAAGCAAATTCACTTCTCAAATTTGTGGTAAATTAAAATTCCTCTATAAGTAAGCTTATTAATATCTTTTTGATGAAGCCTATTAATATATTATGTTGCTAAATTTATGTTAAAAGAATAATGGTATAACTGTTTCAAAATAAAGTAAGAATATGATAAAATTAATAAAATACTCTTTTGTTTCTAAATAAATGTCACTTTCGACATTTTCCACACAGATTAAGAAAGTTACAAAAATATATGTAACTTGTTATAAATTACACCTATGTGACTAATAGTATTTGAGATAAATAAAATCAATGCAGTTTGCAATTAATTTTAAGCTGAAACTAAATATAATTTGCATTGAAATTGTAAAGTAACGCTTTTTGTGTAATAAAAAAAAAAGGTTAGAATGATACTTATTATGAAACAGAGGGAGTATAAGATACAAATTGAAGTCCGAAACCAAAACCTTATCAAATCGAAAAAAAAAATATTTTGGCTTTCTATATTGTAGGAATAAATAAAATACACTGAAAATTAAATTATACACTCATTATTCTAATACACAATTTCGTAGATAGATATTAGATACTAAATATAATTAAATAACTAGATTTTGACCCGCCTTTTTCAAGGGCAGAACAATTTTATAAATTTTTAAAATTAAAAATTATATATTTGTATTTATGTTTTAATTTTATTTGTAGTTTAATTTCTTTTTAAAATTTTATGATAAGCACGATACATGTTCGTAATAATGGTTTGCGATTAAATTATTTGATTTTTGCTTTTTTCTTTGGTTTATAACAAAGGTTAGTGATGACTTGTGCGCGCGGATATTGTTTTTCTAATTGTTTTATATATTTGGTGGTATATAATATACATATATAATATTTTAATGTAATTTACATGTATACAATACACGTCTGTATATATATTGAATTTGATGGGTTATAAGTATGTTGTACATGGTTATTTTTTATGAAAGAATTTAAAATTTTGTACATGATGTTTTTTTCTTTTAGTGTTAGATGTTTTGGTTGTAAATTAATATTTAAAAAAACTCGATAATTCCAATATTATTTTTAAATATTAATTATTAAATGTTATTTATTTACAGTATTACATTCAACTATGTGAATTAATATATATGACAAATTCCTATCCTAATTATTGTAGTTGTTAAAAGATCAAATATATATGGACTAAAAGTTTATAAATTTACTTAGAATATAAAAAGGGTTGGGCTAACTAATTAGTTTTTGGATGAAGCCCATGTATTAACAGAATACAATTTAACATATAAAGGATTTAATGACAAGTGGTGTATAGATAATTTAATTTGGTTTACTTATAAGAGATTAGATGCTTGTTTAATTTAAGTTGCTGGTTTGGTTTGTAAAAGAAGCAAGATATATATAATAATTAGATTATAGTGTATTAAACTAAATGATCCATAAATTATGCACTTTTCTAAAAACATGAAAGAGTCCAAAAGTTAATGACGACTTTTATTGTAGATAAATTTAGGATTCTATTTTAATAGAGTAAACTAGATTGTAACCCGCCCTTTCATAAGGGCGAAAATATTTTTTTTGTTTATATTTTTCTGATTTTTCTTAAATTTTTTTGTATTCAGATTTTTTTAATCATATTTATGTTAAAATTAATAGAATAGATATAATGGTCTCTCAAATAAGTGAAATACATAATTGGACATATATTTATAAATTGGACATAACTGTGTGTTTAATAAAATATTAGAATTGAACTCGCACGTCTGCGCGAATATATTTTAATTATAATATTCTAAAAATCGGTTTAGGCGGTACCTAAACGTCCACTTAGTCGATAAATCAGATATGAACAAAACAATTTTTCCAATAAAAAATTGATCTAGGATTTTAAAAAGTTGGATTAGGAACCCGTCTAAACATTAATCCTTTATTAGACGTCTAACCACCCCCTATCGATTTTTAGAACATTGGTTCTATAATTTAAAGAGTTGTTAAAAATACAATATTTCATATTTTTACAAAATATTTTATTTGTGTGATGAACTGATTTATATTAACTAATAATGTTTATGCAAATTAACATATCCAAAATTATGTAATTTTCGATTTTTATATGTGATAAACTCACAACCAATTTTTTGTATTTTATTTGGTAGATATAATTTGGAAAAAAATTGAATGTTACCGTAAAATTAGTATCTTTTTTTATATGTTGTGGAATATTTTTGTTGTGGGATTGATGGTATATTTTGGCTTTTATGATATAGGAAACTAAAATCTATGAGAATATTAATTCAAAATGCTTTAAGATGAATACGAAACTTACAAATGAAAAGCTTGAAAAGCTGAATATAACCGGCTGGATTGAATAACCGACTAACCAAATTTTTTTTTTTCATTTGAAACAAAACTGGGCGGATTAAATACGAAACTAACCAAACCGGTGGTAAACATTTTGAAAGATCGTCTTCTACAGGACCTGCTACAGACAATGAAAAGCTTGAAAAGCTGAATATATAAGAACAACTAAAAAAATTATGATGATTAACAACAGATGCAATTCACATGGTTAACATCTAAAGCTAAATGATATGATGTCATGTTCGACAAACCTTATAACATAGGATTGTTTGATAAATTAATCCAGGGATGATTAGTGTATGAAGGTTAGGTTTGAAGAAACAATCTTAGAGTTGATTATCGTATGTGAAGAAATGTTCATGTTCTGTTTTAATTATAGTTAATCTAATTCATTGATCATTTATATGTGAAGAAATATCCATTTTCTGTTTAATCGATGGTTGGTAGTTGGTTGATAGTACACTGTATTTTTTTTATTACTAAATTAGATAAATATTTTTTCTATATCAGTCCACCATCGTTACACGTTTAATATAAGTAGTTCAGTATATAATGTTAGGTAGTATGACTTATTTGTAGTCAATACTTATAGAGTTGATAGTTAATAACCTATTGGTTTAGTTAGTTTAGGTAGCGTGTAAAATTATTATCGTAACAAACTTATAGATCCAAAATATATGTAATGTACTAACAAACTTGAAAGGGTCCAAAATTTAAAAACAACTTTTTAAGTAGATAAAAATAGGACCCTAAATTAATAGATTATATAGTTATATATTCGATGAGTCAGCAGTATACTGGGTAGTTCAAATACATATTTTGCTTATAGACTAGGATATATACGAATCCTTCCAATACCAGTGTATCACTATACCAGGCTACTATGTAGTCTAGGGGTGGACGCGGTTCGGAATATTACCGTAATTTTTAGTATTTGAGTTTCGTTTTATATTTACGGTATTTAATTTTTCGATTTGTTTTGATTCGGAAAAATATGGATATCCGGTTTTCGGGACATCATAAAAAATTTCAAATATTTTTGAATATTTACAGATATCTTATCCACTATCTTCAGTACAAATAAATTTAGAAATAAACCATACAAGTTTCTCTTCGAAAAATATATTTGACATAATTTAAATATAAAATAAAGATAAGTGAAACTATATGTTTCATATATTTTAAAAATTAATTAGATGTTTATAAAAAACATAAAGTCTTAGAATAATTATAGATTTTATAAAGCCTTTATATTCCTTTCTTCGTTTTATACTTCTACAAAAAATAAAAAAAGTAAAATAAATAAAGTTTATGTTAAAATAATAGTTATAGATTTTTAGTATTTGTTTTGCTTCGAAAGTTTACAAATACCCATATGTTTTTAATCGAATCGAAATAAATAATAAGTCAAATCAAAATTAACGGATAAAATGCTATGCTCTATTGTAGCCTAGTTATTTTGAAATCATGCAGGGAGAAATGCTCATTTCAGTTTTTTTTTTGCATTATGTATAAACATTATAGGATTTTGGGGGGGTTATAATTTTACCACAAATTTAATACTAATTTTCAAATATACCTTTAAAAGATTATCGGTTTCATAAATATCTTAAATTTATAATAAAAACATAAAATTAACTCTATTAAATTATGTATAAATGTTTAACAATCATTTATAAACATTTATAACTCAATTTCACCATATTAAATCTTAAACAATAATCACTAAACCTTGGACCTAATGATATTGATTGAATATATTTTTGAAAAGTGGTAACCAATAACTTGTAATATTTTTAAAAAATTACCTCGAAATTTATGTGAAATGATCACAAAGCTATACATATAAAACTACTAAACGAACTAGAAAACAATGACATGATGATATTTGCTATAATACACTTTTGTGTCATTTTTCAGGGAGAATTCTATCAGAAACTTGATACCAGTTTTGAAATTTACTTTTAAAATATGACTATTTTCATAAATATTCTAAATTTGTGATAAAAAAAAACTGAACTCTATCGTAAATTATTACTAAATTCTAAACAGTAGTCACTTAGTCATAAACCCGAATTTATGATATTTTTAATTGAATACATTTTTGAAGAAAAATAGTATCCAATTTATGGTAGTTCAAGCAATTTCTATTTTTATTTTATTAACTTTTATGTAAACGTTCAAATTATTTTTAATTTAAAGACACATAAAATCAATTAAAATTTTGATTTTAAATTTATTATTTTATATTTTCTCATTTTATGGTTTATGTAGAACTCATAACATAAAACAGAGACCTAATTATCTATCTCAAGTAATTTATATTCTTTTTATGCAGTATGCTACTTTATGACTCGTGAAAATGGTGGTAAAAATGGTTAGTGTAAAAATAAAAAGTGGTACTATGAAAATAGTATTTTGGCAATTTCTGATCTTTTTACTTCAGTCAAAAAGAAAATAACATTCTTATTTTTATGAAGTATACTACTTTGTTTATTGATGTAATAATTAATATATTTTTATTTAGTGACGTAATAAACTAATAATCAATATGGAAATCATTACGACATAGAATGAAAACTACACATACCAAGAATAGAATGAAAACTACACATACCAAGAAATGGACTGAAAATCTAGAAAATGTCTTGACAATTTTGAAATGATTATTTTATTTAAAATATTATCTAGTTATATTCTATTCTTCAATAAATAAAAAACTGATTATATTCTTTATTTTATATAGTTTTGGTTATATCAAAAATATTTCTTCTTATACAGGATGCCGAACGAGACACATGCGGCAAATGCGATATTTTGTGACATGGACGATTGTATAGTTATATCCGTTTATAGAACACTTTTAATTTCGTAAAAGTATCTGTTGGATTTAAATTAAGAGTTTTCTGTTTTGTAAATTAAAACGAGGGTAAAAGTATACTTAACGATGGCAATAACACGATATCGCAGAAGCTGTAAATTGGAACCAAGGTCCTTCCCATTGCTATTATGAAGACCATGACCATAATGAGACACAGGCCCCATCTCCTCGTCAGGACTCCCGGCGGATGCCACATCAGCAAATGGGTCCCTCCTACTGGACTTACTGAAGAGGCTAGTGGTAATAGAGTCAACCATGAGTGTGAACACTGCCGATATCAAGGCGACAAAACCGGTGAAAGGAAACTTGTGCCAGGGGTTATCCTTAAGACAATGAGAAGAGAGCATCTCGAAGGAATCAGGTAGAACATGGATGAAACCAGTGGCGAGTATGATTCCAGAGGCGAAAGATTTGACGATAAGGAAGAGAGATCTCTCAGGTTGGAAAGCTGAAACTGAACGAGCGAATAACGGGAGGCAAACGCCGATAAGGCTGGTGATGAGGATTGTGAAGACTGCTATGAGTTTGAGCTTAAATGCTCTGTTTTTGTCGGTACATGTGTTGTCATACTCGGGTTTGCACTCTTCGTCGGATTTAGAAAGAGCTCGAGGGAAGTGGGAGATGGAGAGGAGGAGGAAGATGGTAATGGTGGCAGAGAAGATGACATTAGCTTTAGGCACCATCTTTCTCCTTGTTTATGTGGAGGTTATTGAATTTGGAATACGAGATTGTATTTTATTTTATACAAGATAAGAAGCTTTTCGCAAACCAAATAAGTGTCGGCATTTCGTACTAAGTAGTGTCGACATGTTTTGTAAATGAATCGTTGTTGATGTTGATTTTGATAGCGAAATGATCAACTGTGGATATTTGTAAATTACAAGAATTTAGGAATTGATCAATGAATTCTTTTTATTTTTATAGTTATATCTAATACCGGAAGTCCATAACAACAGGTGTAACCAACGGGTTTGGACTAATGACTCTTCAGGGATCATTTCAATATGGCGAACCCGTAGCTCGATTCTCGTTGGCTATCCAAACTAGCGTTAAATCGTAGAATACATGGAATACCGTAGATCTCGTGAAATTAGTCGATTGACCTTGGTCGGATCCCTACGGTTATAAAAAAACAAATGTAATATTTAAAAATTGGTTAGATCCACATAGATAAAGATTACGAAAGAAAACTAAAACATGAGTTTTAAGAGGTGGTTTTCTTTTGTTTTTTATGAATCGAAAATCAACAGTTATTACAAAATATTTAGAATAGCATTTACAAGATGTTAATGCTCTATAAATGTTCTTAGCTCAATGCTCTCATATGAAATTTTTGGTAATCATTGGCATTTAGAATATATAAAAAAATTAAAAAATTATATATAATTAATTTAATTTTATTTAATAATATAAAATTATATTTATAAAATTAAAATATTTTTTAAAATAAAAATTGAGATTGAATATTTTTAAATTTTATAAAATAACAATATTTCATATTTAAAATATAATATAATTTATATAATTATACATATCATTCATTATTTTCAAGAAAAACATAACATAACATAATATCTATTATATATTATAAAATAAACATATATATTTATTATTTAGAAATAAATAAATAAATCATATGTCATATATTAATTTTTATGATAATATTACATATAAAGCATTTGCTGCTCTACCAATTAATAAATAATGATAACTTATATAAATTATATGTAATTAATTTATTTTATTTAATAATATTCAAAAAATTATATGCAAAACTAAATTTATATTTTAAATTATTTTTACATTTATATTTAAATAATAATATTTCACATTTAAAATTTTAATTTAATTTATACAATTAAATAAGGTTCATTATTTTTAATAACAAATATATTATTAATATATATGATAATTTAATATATATTATTTTGAAATAAATATATTATATACTAAATTTTATAACAATTTTAAAATTATATTTCTAGTGTTTTATCAATCATCTTATTAAAAAAAATTAACAAGAGCATATAGCATTATAGCTTCTGCACTGTACCGATTCTTCTAAATAACGTTTTACGAGTGTCCTGCTGTGCTTAATTGTCTTTTTCACTATCTTGTTAATCTTGACCTCTGTCT
Source organism: Raphanus raphanistrum subsp. raphanistrum (assembly GCA_019706035.1). Lineage (NCBI taxonomy): Eukaryota > Viridiplantae > Streptophyta > Magnoliopsida > Brassicales > Brassicaceae > Raphanus > Raphanus raphanistrum. The sequence goes on along the minus strand of CM033987.1, from coordinate 24,323,129 downwards.
TTCCCAATTCATGTTTTTTTTGTAAAAGTCTTTCTTTTACCGACTAAGATTGTCTTTTCCAACTCTGATATTGCAATTACTCACGGCTTAGGAAATTTTCTGAAGTTCATGACATTTTATCGTCTTGGGTTAGCGAAGAGATCTTCCGATTCAGATAATTATTTCTTGAAGACGAAGCTACACAAGGAGGTTGTGTGACTTTTAATGCTTGCATCCTTCTAATTTCTTTAAAAGTACATACTTCCTAAGATTGTTTAAACCAATAGTTTTTATGAAATCACCATAAAAGTGAAATTAGGTAATCAACAAATATCGATGGTGAATGGCAAAATATCTGTCTCCGTCCCTTTAGATGCAGGATAACATCACAATTTACAATTTTATGGAAAATTTGTTGTTTTAAAGATTTTAATTAATATTTTAAGGAAAAGTCAACTTATTATGTATATGGAAAGTTTGTTGCTTTTCAGATTTATTAAACAAAGGGAGAATTGGCTAGCATAAAAGCATCTATCATTTGATGTCAAAAAAAGAAGCATCTATCACATTTAATGAAATCACAGATACAAAGCATAAAAATAATTAGAATCAACATATACTTATGGAGAATGCCAAATATATATATTATATATGTGTGTGTGTGTGTTTTGAATCTCTAGAAATCTAGATGCATAACAAAAGCACAACTCACCTTTTCAAATGGAAGATAGCCTACTTTGTAGCATCAAATAGATTTTGGCTTGTGTTCTTATCGTGAAGCCATTCTATAATTCTGTGTAGCAAACTTTGATCACTCTTGATTATATTATCATCACTCAGATTGGTAAATTCCAATATTGTATCACTATGAAAATTTTTTGAAATGCTTTTTTTTCTTTGAAAAGTCATGTATATGCTACAATTTGAGCTAATTTGAATCAAATATCAGCCAAGACAAATCATTATATTGATTAAGAGTAGCTACCAACATACAAATTGGTTACAACCACCACATCTTTGAGTCAAATGCAACTTTTGTAGTTTTTGGATCAATTCAAATATCAATAGTGGAACTGCATAGATTTTGAGGAACCAACAAGGAAGTTCCATAGTTTATAGTTGACGCTCTTACTTTTGAGTTGAATCTTATCTAGTGTCGGTATCAGCAAAGCCACAAACAATCCCCCTTTTCCGTTCTATCCTCATCAAGATTACGTTTCGTAAGAGCAAACAAAGTTGCTTATGCAAATATCAATCATACATTGTGCAGGAACCACCTTGGCTTCACGTTTGATCCTTTCATGAAGCAGCCACAAATGGTTAGCCTTCTTCTTATTTAGGATTTTATAACATTGATTCATATTTATTCTATTATAAATTATGAGAACTTTATTTGGTATTAGTCATTTTTTAGTGGTGATGTTTTGAGATTGTCACATTATTAAAGAGTTAAAAGAAAATTCAAATATCAAAGTTTACTCTCATATTTGAGAATTTCTATATACTTTTACTTTATTTCTTAAAATTTTATTAAAACCCAATGTAAACCCCAAATAACATTTTAAACCAATAATAAATAATTACATGAAGTTCAGGAAAAATATAATTAAATGAATAACTCTGGGTTTAGTCTAATATTATGTATCTAAGGAAAGTTTACTAAAATGACAAAAATTAATTATGTTATTACTAGAATGACTTATATTTTTTTTTGAAAATTATTATAATATTTTTATGGTCGAAATTGTCCTTGCCTATAGTTATAACAAAAAAAAATATTACCAAATTGCCTTTAACATTTGATCGTTGGCAGATTTATTTTCAAAAAGATAAATCTATCGAACAATAAGTCTGTTTATAAAATCTGTCTAAAAACAAATCTACCATTAAAGTGGTGTCAGACTTTCTTAAAAACGTCAGATTTATTTCCACGGTAGAGGTAATTGGCCGATTTGAATAAAAACAGATTTTAAAGAATATATCTGTTGAATGAGATAACAGATTTATTATAAATGATAGATTTTTGTGGTCAACTTATTTTTTATTTTCGACTTATTTTTTTACGACAGAGTTACATATTCGATTTAAAATTTTTGGTAGACTTTTTGTTTATGTGGTAGTAGATTTTTAATTTATATCGGGGCAGATTTTTTGATGGGAATTTGGATTTATGTAAACCAAACTTAATTTAATATTCAATTTCGATCCGGTTTACATTAATTTCGAATCTGGTTTATTTTTAGATTAATTAATTTCTTTTTTTCTTGATTTTTAACAACACGATAAGTTGTTAACCTTTGTCTCAGTGTCCTTGGATCTTAGACCATAGCAAAATAAATTGGCCATCAACCGACTGCCGATATAAATTAGGATGTTGAATAACAACCATTGTAGTTTGGTTTTTAAGGCTCCAAAGCCTATTGTCTTAACTAATCTAAACTTTGGAAGAGGTAGAAGCTAGAAAATAGCTTTAACCTACGTTTTGCGATTTTTAGTAGAAGAGGTATGACAGTTCTTTTAACACGATTGTTGTATAGTCAATAAACACTCTTTGATATTTATACTTGAACGTGCAACAAACAAGAGTAGATTTTTTTTTGTCAGCAAACAAGAGTAAATTAATTGTGAACAAACCCTTCTTGAAGAGAAGGTTTTATATTTGTAAGTAAAGAGAACCATTAACCGTTGGTGGTGGCCTAGTGGCGCTTGAGAGAATTGAAAAATCCAATAAGGCGAATCCAGGTTCAAATTCCACTGGCCACACGGATATGAATTATTGCTTTTGACTCATTTGAATGCCCAGGAAAGGGTCTATCTGTGGGATGTACCTCCACCCGGGGGTTAGGCTTGTGTCATTATTGATCCGGGTTTAACCTTTTTGTTTTAAAAAAAAAAAAGTAAAGAGAACCATAAACACATGCACAAAAAGGACGTGGTATAAGTGGAACTTCCCAAGAAGCAGAGTTTAAGAAGAAGTGGACTACTACTAGTGCAGCAAATTTCAAGTAGACAAAAGAGGCCTCTTTTATGTATCTCATATTGCACACCTCTTTTTGTTTAGTCTTCGAGGTATGTGATTACCCTTTGTAGTTGCAACAAGGACCGAAATCAAAGTGATGTTAAAAAAAAGACCCATAAGCATAGACAATATCAACTTTGTTACCAGAAACTACATCTGCAAAACATAACATATACCATAGAACTCTCTGATACTGGCTTCTCTTTCCATTGTGGTTTTTCCATCCGCATAAATCTGAACAAAATATAGCTCAAAAGTGAATCAAACAATCACCAGGAAGAGTATGGTGAATGTAGTAAATTAAAGGGGGAGAAGAAGTACCATATAGATAAGAACTCTTGCATTTGATTGTAAATAAGTTGAAAAGTAAGGGGCAAAATTTATTTTGGATTCTGCTTTTTTTTTATATGGTATTTTACACCAATCCATGCATTTATTTCGATTCACATCATCCCAATCCAAGGTTGGCCCTCGATTATTTTTCCGGACGTTAGGATATTAACGCTTAAAGAGTAGGGGTGGGACGGATCCGGATATCCGAGAAATTCAAGGTATCCGGATCCATCGGATCCATGGATTTAGTTATCGGTTCGGATTGTGGCTTCTGGATATCTGAAGTCCGTATATCATTCTAAATATTGTATTACCCGTGGATATCCAGATCCAGATTTGAATTTGTAAAAATAATAAAAAATTTTTTTTTAAAATTTTCTTTAAAATAATATATAAATTAAATATACATACAAGACTTATATATGTATATAATATTATGTATGAATATTAATATATCAAATACAATTATTAATAAATTTGAAATTTAATATATTTCAAAAATACGGATCCGGATCTTGATATCTGGACCTAAATATCAAGATAACCGGTTCCGGATTCGGTTGTGACAGATCCGATATTTTAATATACAAATCCGGATTCGGACATCCCAAATATCATATTTTCAGATCGGATAGGAATCTAATCTCGAATCAAATTTGGATCCTAGATAATAAATCTTATGCCTATTAAAAAGCATCATCTTGAATGGACATATTAATATATATATCCTATAGAGTAGTTTAGAAATAATCTTAAATAATATTTAAAATAGATAGGTTAATCCATTTATTACCTATTGAGTTTGGTTTCGAATTTCATGATAAACTCATGTTTGGAAATTGGACGAATGATAAAATATCAATTTCTGGTTAAGGTGTTCATGGTGTCCAAGACTATTTTCTTATACATTTCAAGAGATTTTTATTATATATATATATATATATATATATATATATATATTCTTCAAACTAAAGCAGCAAGAGATCTTGATTAAAGAAACGCCAAGTCATATTAGCAAAAGATTTATGGTCTGGTTCGTAACCGGGGAAATAGTGAAACGATTTCTCAATTCTGCTTGTGTTCTTCACCGATGACATGTTTGAGTTGAAGCAAGACCTTGCTTCTACGTACTTACGTAGTCTGTAGTACTCAGTGGCGGATCCAGGAATTTTTTTTACCGATGTCAATACTTAGATAAAATTATAAATTCTAAAAAAACTATATAAAATATATAAACGTTCTACAAAGTCATTCTACGATCTTTCATATCATGAAACCTTTTCACCACAATTTCGTTTGTAATTTTATCAAACACATCTCTCTCAATGAAACAAACTAAACAATCATTCAAAAATTGATCCCCAATCCGATTTCGCCGGTCTGTCTTCACTATCTTCATTGCTGAAAAACATCTCTCAACATTGCTGAAAAACATCTCTCAACAGTTGCAGTAGCAACAGGTAAAATCAGAATCAACTTCAGAAGCCTATAAACCAAAGGAAATGACATGTGCTTTCGAGTTTCAACCAGAGTACGAGCAAGTTCTCCAAGAGCCTCTAAATGAGTAAATCTGTCGTCACTTCGAACATTATCAATATAGATATCTAGTTCTTGTTCAAGAGATATGCACTCTCCATGACTAAAGTCAGATGGGTAGAATGTCGATAACCTCATCAATTTTGAATGGTCAAACTGAGAGAATGAATCAATAGGAGACAAAGATGCAGCACAAATAAGCAGTTCGGTATTAACCTCATTGAAACGATCGTTGAACTCTTGAAGCTGCAAATCCAAAATTGCATAGAAGCAACTGACCTTATAATGATGTCCATTTGTCACTCCTGATTTTTTCCTTGGTTTCTTTGAGCCAGCAAAATCTTCCTCCATGTCAAGATCTTCAATACCATGTTTCTTACAGAAAGAAGAAACTTTCATCATAAGAGAACTCCATCCATCTTCTCTAAACTTCTGCAACTGTGTTTTAGTCGATTTCACCAAAGACATAACATTCAAAATCTCCTGATCTCTTTTTTGGAGAGCTTTGGACAAACTATTTGTGATTCCTAAAAGTGCACCATCACTTGCAAAAAGAACACAAAATCAAAGCTATTGATGTATCTAAGAAACCCAACACTTTACTTTTCTCTGGCAGCTATTGAAATGGAAGTTGGTGAAATGTACGATCGATTTCAGCTCTCTAGGACAGTCAAAGATCCTTTCTTTAGTCCTGCTTTACTATATGATGCCCTACTTTCCCGGTTTTCTGGAAGGTTCTACCTAGATGTCGGAGGAACCCATTCCCTCGTTGTTGTTGTTATCTGTTGATTTCCTAGTTGACCTTCCTACTCCTGCCTACAAGGCATATCCCACAACAGGTATTAGCTTTTGACAATGATTACACGCTTATTATTCACGTCACGTCAAATGGAGAACTATGATTGGAACTCTAAGCTGCTTCAGTTTCTCTTAAGTTAAGGGTGTTATGTGCTTGACGTCTTTTCGAGTCATCGCAGCCATCTCTCTGTACACATTCAAGCACCTTGACAATAGAAGAAAAACACTCAACCACACGAAGCAAAGTTCTATAGTGAGAACTAGGGGTGGGCATTTTATCCGTAAAATTTGATTCGATTCGTTATCCGTTGCTATTCGATCCAAAAATTCCGAATATCCGTAAGCTTTCGAAGCAAAGCAAATACTAAAATTTAATATCCGTTAATATCGAAGCAAATCACAAATATTAAAATTTTGGGAATCAAATATCCGATTCGATCCGTCAATATATAAATACATGTATATTTTGATTATATTTAAAATTTTAAATGTATAAAATTATTATTCTAACATATGATTTGACAGATTCTATTCACATTATTACTTATATAAAAGTATTACATAAAAGGAAAAAAACATTTATGACAATTATAATTTTTTTCTTAAGTTTTGTGTTATTATAATTGTTAATTAAGTTTAAAATTTTACAAAATATGTAGATTCACTATATCTTTTAATTTTTATCTTTTATATCATGCAAAAAAAATATTTTCCAAAAAAAAATTTGTATCAAATTTTTAAGATTATTTGTATTAATCAAAACAAATGAGATATTCGTAAGTATCCGCAAATATCCGGAAATATCTATTTATTTTCCGGATATCCGTTTTTCCGAATATCCGTATTATTCCGAATCAAAGCAAATCGGAAAATTAGATATCCGTAACATTCGAAGCAAATCGTAAATACCTTCAAAAACTTGGATATCCGATCCGTGCCCAAGCCTAGTGAGAACCCCAACGAGTCATCCCTGGCCTTTGAACAAAAACTTCTTGATTTTGCCCTTTTCCAGTTGTTCTTTCACCATCATTAACTTCTTTTTCAATGGTTTCTTTGTGGCTCTCTCGGAACGTATCTTTCATTTTGCATGAAGCTCCCACCACATTTAACAACAGAGAAATCATATCAAAAAAAATCTCCAACATCAAAATGCTTTTTCGCAACTGCAACAATAACCAGCTGAAGTTAATAAGCAAAACAATAAACATAATACGCTGATGCATTCTCCTTTGAGATCAGTGACCTCAACCCATTAAACTCACCCTTCATGTTACTTGCCCCATCATAACCTTGTACTACATTATGTAGCTTTTTGTTAATTTGTGTACTACTAGTACTACATTATGTAGCTTTTGTTAATTTGTGTTGTGCATATTACATATATAGATATACTATAATATAAATAATATAATAATATAATAAAGAAAAGTCATGTCTACGAAACAAAAACGCGGGAAAATCTCTTATCCACGAGGTTTGACTTACCAACCACTCACAACACGCCACATCATCATAACGAGACGTCTTTTCTTATCTTCCTCTTCCTCCACTAATCCTATTTGCCACTCTAAAAGAAACCTTAAGCTCAATCTCCTCCACACTCGTCTCCAACTCCAGAGGAAAGCAATGTCGCTCACGATCCCAACGAACCTCGTCCTCAACCCGAGATCCAAAAACAAGACTCTCACTCAATCCGTACCTAAATCCACCGCGAGATTCGTCTGCTCCACCGATGACAACAACAAGTCCATGAAGGCATTCTCCGCGGCGGTGGCTCTCTCTTCCATCCTCCTCTCATCCCCGATGCCAGCCGTAGCTGATATCTCGGGCCTAACCCCTTGCAAGGAGTCTAAACAGTTCGCCAAGAGGGAGAAGCAGCAGATCAAGAAGCTAGAATCATCTCTCAAGCTCTACGCTCCTGAGAGTGCTCCTGCTCTTGCTCTCAACGCTCAGATCGAGAAGACCAAACGCAGGTACGATACGTCTCACTATGATAAAATGATTAACGCTCCGTTTCATCTTTAATCTTGTGAGTAATGGTTGTTTAAGGTTCGACAACTACGGCAAGTACGGACTTCTGTGCGGTGCAGACGGGCTACCACACTTGATAGTGAACGGAGACCAGAGGCATTGGGGAGAGTTCATAACTCCAGGACTTTTGTTTCTCTACATTGCGGGATGGATCGGGTGGGTTGGGAGAAGCTACTTGATAGCGATTAGTGATGAGAAGAAACCAGCGATGAAAGAGATCATTATTGATGTACCGTTGGCTAGTCGTCTCGTCTTCCGTGGTTTCATCTGGCCTGTTGCTGCTTACAGAGCGTTGCTCAATGGCGATCTCATTGCCAAGGATGTTTAAGATACAAACAAACAAAAAAATATATATATTTGACCCTTTGTTTGCTTCGTATGTGTTTAAACTCTGGTTAACTCTTCCCTGTCAAATAATATGTCTCTGCAATATGGGGAACTTGTTATTTGGATTAAATATTGAAAATCCTACACTGGGAATGAGAAGTAGCCAAAAAAAGGTTAGAGATAAACATGGAATTACTGCTTACCTGTTTGCTTCATTTTGACTACACATGTTAACATCGAACTTTCCTGAGAAGAAGGTTTGTGGGAACAAGAAGGTTTATACGTTAAGGTGTTTAACAGAGGACATCAGTGTTTGCTACGATACTTGAAACGGTGATAATTAGTGGAAAACGGGTGTGTGCTTATGTGGTTCTGACTCTAAACTGATGCGATTGGATAATGGTTTGAATCATCTAAAAAGTTCGGTCAGTCGGATGGCGGAACTCTATGGAATAATGGCGGTTTTGTGGGAAGAGTAGAGCAGTGTTTGTAGTGAAACGAAGGATCCATGGAGTTTCAGAAGCGACTCAAACCCTAGCTGAAGTTGAACCTTCTAAATAAAATAGGTTAAACAAAAGAGCAAATCCTAGAGAAGTCCACAGAGCTTGCCCCATTCATAGAAAAATAACCAAAATCCAAGTAGATATCACATGTAATGATCCGATATTGAACAAATTATTAGTAAATTGATCCAAACCCACTAGAACAGCATAATAAAGCATCAAAAACCCAAATAGCGTTCACTCGGACTCAACCAAAGACATAGAAAGGGATACTCTAGAGCAAATAAAGAGCTGCGATAAGAGAAAGAGTTTACAGACAAGAACCACCCCTAAGAGCAAGGACCAGATGAAGAACAGAGCCTCCCTCTATGTTGTAGTCCTTTGCCGTTTTGTCATCAGCTAGCTGTTTCCCAGCGTAGATGAGCCTGCAAAAAAATACACAGAGAATCGGTTTTATAAGTAATAACTTGAAACACAATAGATCGCACACAGAGCATAGTGGTGACAAAAAAACATAATAAACACACAAATACACAAGTACCTTTGTTGAACAGGAGGGATGCCTTCTTTCTCCTCAACACGCTCCTTGATGCGATCAATAGTATCGGTTGGTTCGATATCAATCTCGATTTCTTTACCAGTGAGAGTCTTGACCTTGATCATGGTCCCACCCCTAAGCCTCAGAACCAAGTGAAGAGTGGACTCTTTCTGAATGTTGTAGTCAGAAAGCGTTCGACCATCCTCTAGTTGTTTCCCAGCAAAGATGAGTCTCTGTTGATCTGGTGGTATCCCCTCTTTGTCCTGTTCACATAGAAATTAGCTATTCTCAACTAACCCAAATCGAATTTTGAAGCAAACAATCGAGAATCCAAAACCCTACGAAATCTACAAAGCAGAGAGCAGAATTCAAGAATTGGGCACCTGAATTTTGGACTTGACATTGTCGATGGTGTCGCTGCTTTCAACCTCTAGGGTTATGGTTTTTCCGGTCAAGGTTTTCACGAAGATCTGCATCTTTTCTTTTCTGTTTCTGTTTCTGTTTCTTTTCTTTTCAATCAAAGATTCTTTTTTTTATATATTTCAGTCTGCTTTAACCATATATATGCGCAAATAAGAAAATGAAATAGTTTGAAAAGGATTTCGAATAAATCTTCTTTTTTTTTAGAACAAGATTTGGAATAAATCCACTTAGCTACTTTTAAAGCGTTTGGTCTAAGCTATTTCGTTTATGCCAACCTTTTACAAATTAATATTGTTTTGTTGATGGAGATTTCGTACTGATTTGGGTTTTAATTTTTGGGAATCTAGTTTTTTTTTACTAGAATTCGATCCGCGGTTTCAAATCGCGAGATTATTTAATTGTTGATTAAATTGATATTGATATTTTTAATAAAATTTTAGGTTTTTATTATAAAGCATAGAATTTATAAGAGTTATATTATCATGTTTTCATAAGTTTGTGTAATTTATTTATTAGCCTTTTATTTTTACTCAATAGATTAAATTTCGACGTGTGAAGAATATTTACTTGTTCTATAGATGATTTTTTTTAGTTTAAATGTTGAAGTATTATATGAATTTTATTTTCTTGTAACTACAAACATAGTTGTAATGTTTAACTATTGATCTTAAATTTATTAAAAGGTAGAATATGTTTTTAGTCAAAGTTCAAATACGTTTTAAATATATTCAGTGTTTAAAATTGAAAAAAATAATTTCAATACAAAATACATTCTGGACCGTATTATAATGCATGCTAATAATTAAAAAAAAATCACATTCTGGACCATATATACTTGACACTTTTAAGCCGATCTCCATCTCCATTAACATTTGGTCGCATGTTGCACCCATATTAATAATAACAACATGATTCTTTGTTGAGATGTTCAGGTTAAGACTATGTTTAGTAATAATGTGCACAATAACTTGATGGATTTTTTGAATCAAAATATAGTTAGCTTTTTTACAAAAAAAAAGTTAGTTAATATTTGTTATTGATCCAAATATTTGTAGATGCGGTTTTAATGATGAAAGAAGATTTTTTTCAAAAAAAAAAATGATGAAAGAAGATCTGTAATAACCAAATTACAAAAGAAGAGGACAAGATCTGTAAAAACTTGATTGGATGTGACACTATTTTTTTCCTTATTTTCTCTACAGCAAATGAATTAGATAACACACAAAAAAACTACAAAAAATATCAAATTACAAAGAAAAATTAGAAGTAACACTAATTAAATGATAAAATAACTAGATTACTTTAAATTCTAAACTTTTGTTAAATATAAAATGACACTAGTTTTTTCCATATTTTCTCTAAAATAAAATGAATTAGATAACACAAGAAAAGTATAAATCACATTATGAAAGATCTAGAAGTAACACTAATTAAATGACTAGATTATTTTAAATTCTAAACGTTTGTTAAGTTATATTTTGGTTCATAAATTTTAGGTGATAAAGATACTATAGCATCATTGAGAGTAGTTTAGTTACATTTCTATCATTGAGATTTTGCATACTCTAGCAAAACCCATAAATTTTTATTTTCTAGCGATGCCCATTAGATTTTTCATTGTTTATGTAATCTTTTTTTGGAGCCCAATTATTTCATCCAATTTAAATTGGGTCAACATAATATAAATGTTTTCTGGAGACACATACAAATGTCTCTGATAGTCCAATATAACTAAAATTAATTATTTGTCTAACATAAAACTTCATAATATATATATTTTTAAAAAATTTAGGTACTTAATTTGAAATTTATAATTTTTAATAATATAGGAAAAATAAAGTATAATCATAATATTTAATGAAAATAAAAATAAAAATTATCCGATGTCAAAAAAATGAAAATAAAAATTATCCAAGTCAAATTCTGGCATAAGTTAAAAACAGTTTTAGACCACTAAAACTAATTTTTAGCAAAAATCAATAAAAATAACTACTCAAATTATATAAAATTTTATAATATTAAAAAATTTAGATTATGTGCTTTCTAATAAGAAATTACAAATTTATGCAAATTTTATTAGTATAGTAAAAATAATTCTGCATTTTACATCATGTGCTTTCTAATCAGAAATATATTTTATTTAAATTTTATTAGGAAAATAAAATTATAATTTCACGTTTAAAAAACGCAGATAATAAACTATTATTCTCTCCGTTTCAAAATAGATGACGTTTTATGAAGTTTTTGATGTCTCAAAATAGATGATGTTTTCATATTTCAATATATTTTTTAACTTTATTAAAAATTATGTAACTAACGATATTTTGTAGTCTATTTAGTGATCAGTTAAATAATTTTTAATTTATATTTAAATGATAATTTTTTAGATAAAAGAAAAAAATTAGATAAAAAGCAATAATTTTTCTCTTTGTTTTCTCTCTAGAATCTCTCCGCTTTGAATAGTGTCTCCGGCTGATGGAGTGGGTTTCCACAGCAACTGTCGATCGGGATAAGATGTTTACGGTTAAGCTAAACCTTCGACTTTCGCGTTCTCTCCCCGGCATGGAAGGCTCCAATGGGGCTGCATGTCCGGCCCTCTTTCAGTGTCGCATTTCTCTATCGATGGGCGACCGGCTTTGACCCCGGAGACTACACCTACTTCTTCGGTGGTGGTTTGTCGGCTTTGGCTCCGCCTCACATCTTCCGTAGATGGTGATGGTGGTTCATATTCGAACCATGTTTAATCTTTTATTTCTATTTTCTCGGAATCGTTGTTGATTGGAAGTACCAATTTTGAAAGGATTTCGTCATGGTCGTGATATTTGAACGGTGCATGTTCCCGGTGTAATACCGGAGTTTGTCTCGGTAAAGTGACGTTTGGCTCCTTAGTGCTGCGGATGAGATCTCGAAGTGTTTCGATTGAAGCTCTCCGTAGGATGAAGTTATGTTGGGTGTGTGAAGTTCAGTTCCAGATGAGATCTCGACAATAGTCGATCGATGTTCTCCGGTGTTGGTGTCGGGTGGTTTCCAGCGTCGAATCTCCAGGCGGTGGAAATTTTCAGCACATGGTGTGCTTTTCTCGTGAGGTTAACATGTGGCTTGTTTGTCTTTGAGTTATTGTTGGACCTTGGATTTGTTTTTTTTCTTTCGGTTTGTAGTATTTTGGGCTGCCCTTAGTATCGATATTTATGTATAACCTTTTCTTGCTAAATGTATAGATAGATGGCAAAAAAAAAAAATCCTAAAACTTTATATATTTTGGAACAGAGAGAATGGTGATGATTGGTTCGGCATAAAAATTTAACTGTACAAATTTAGCTGTAGATAAATTGGTTATAGCTGTACAGTTGTTACTGAAGATTTTTTTGCAGAGACTTTTGCTGTAATTAAATTTGTTGTAGATGTAAGTTATAGACTGTAGACATTTTAAAATAAAATATGTGAAATATATGTGAAATATTTAATGTATATATAAAATAATTAATTTTTATCAATTAAAGAATTTATATTAATTTTTTTATAAATTATCAAAGTTTACTATTATTTATAATATGATATGTAAATAATAACGATTTTATTTAAAATATGTCTAACATCATCACAGTAAGGCTTTGACTTGAAGATAAAATAACGACAATATAACACTTTCCCTGCAGAAGTAACGGAATAAAAATATCTAATAAAACCGAGTTCCTTTTGCAAAAGAAACAAATAATGTTTCAAAAGTCATACGTCAGCTGATATCGAGTCGGTTCATTCTTGGCATTACATGAACCGAAACCGGTTCAAGCCCTTCAGGGTTCTCCACGGTCCAAATCTTCGCTGGCTCTGCCACTACATCCACCACCACAATTCTTCCGTCAACGGTAACAACACAGAGTTTGCCTGCGACCGCCGTAACTTGCTGAGCTCCTTTAAGCATCTCTTCTCCACCTTCCACAACCGTTACTTCTCTCCACTCTCTCTCCTCCTCATTGTATATTCTCACTGTTCCATTCCTCTCATCAACCGAATAAAGCGTCTCCTCCTCCATCGCCGCCACCGGACCTCTCCATCCCGCCACCATTTCCTCCGGCATCGCTTCCCAACCGTCGTTAACGACGTCGTATATAGCTCCTTCTTTAACCGTGTCCCCTTTAACATTCACCATTAAAAGCTTCCTTCTCCATCCAACTGCGTCAATAGCTTCACGGCTGAACCGTGGGTCTCTCATCTCTCTTAGCTTCTGCCAGTTACTCCGGTTTTGATCCGTGAGATCCAGTTTCTCGACCGATTTCGCGACGACTGGGGAGAACTGCGAACCCATACCACTAGCGACGTATACAGCTCCGCCGCAAGCTCCGGTTGCGCACCACCGTCTCGGGGATTCCAATGGTGGCCCGGGGGTCCAAGCAGAAGAGATTGGATCGAAAATTAGAGGGTGAGAGATCGCCGGAGAAAAGTCCCGGTTACTTCCGGCGATGAGAACGAGTTTCCCGGCGGCGGAGACGCACTGAATCGGGAAGTTAAATGAAACAAACGACGGATGACGGTAGAGAATCCGGTGAAGAGGTGGGTCGGGTGGAGGAGGAGGAAGCGGGTCCCATTTAGAAGAAACCGGGTCGAAACACATAAACCGGATAGATGGGTTGACCCGAGCCGGATCCGAGTTCGAATCCACGAAAAGCGCGTAGAGGGACGAGAACGGTGGAAACTCGGGGGAGTAAACGAGGCGGCGCCACCGTGTACAAACGGCGGAGAGTAGTGACGGACGGCAGACGAGGGAAAGGCAGATCTCTGATATGTGGTCGGGAAGTCCTTCGATTATGGCGATTTCTTTTCCGCCGTCGATTCTTCTTCGCTTCGCCGGCGGTGATACCGCCGCGACAGTAGCCATTGATCCAGACCGTTTCAGTTTCTTTGCTCTGTTATCGTGTTTTATGGTTAACTGTTTTCAGCTTTACGGATTTAATGATCCAGACAGACCGTTTCAAAAAAAAGCTTTTAGGATTTAATGAGATTGCGTGAACTGTAATGAACGAGAGGGAAAAGTTCTGTAGGGACAGCGAGCCATATATCAAAAAGGCCAAAGTTGGAAAGTGTTAACATCGATAATAAATACATAAAGCTCACTAGGAAAATACTTATTTTACATTTATAGCATCATGTATGATTATAGGCAAGTGGTATTTATATGACAAAGTTTGACATATTTAATTAACAATAACGAAACAACATGTTATTAAAACAAATATCTTATAAAATCTTCAGGAATAATTCGGTTTCTAATAATATTACTTAAGTTTTGAAAGTATATAGTTTTGAAATTTTTATTTTTAAATAATTTGTAGCTAAATTTTCATGTCTATAATAAGATTAAAAGTTAAAAATATAATTGTTACACATTCTCTACATATTCATATCCAATTACATAAGAATATAAAACTACTATATCAGTTCTATAAATTACTTCTGAAATATATTATATAGTTTATTAATACTTGATCACCAAAAATGATCTTATGAGCATTATATATTTTTTATATAAATCACACACTTAATTACCATAAATTATTTTATGCCATATATTTAGATAGTTTGGATATTGATACAAATTGATTCTAAAACTGATTTTCTTACTCATACAATAAATAAAAATAGAACATCCATTAACAAATAAAATTATAATAATTTTTCTTAAACTCATAGTCACCTAAGCAAAAATCAAGTTCTCATTTAATAATGAAATTTCAAAATAGATTTTATAAATTAATATATAAGATTGTATAAATGACTTACAATCTCTTATAATAATTTAGAACAAATAATAAGCCAAGATATATAATTTTAAAAACGTATTTATAATTTTATAAATGATTTATAAAACATGTATGAACTATATTAGACATTAATAGTTATTATAATACTATATATACAAATATAAGGATTTATATATGAATATAAAAGAATTTTATAAATTCTAATATTTTTGGTTTATTATTTTATGTAGTTTATAAATATATAAAAGATTGATCACATTATTACTCTTTATATAGTTTCAGTAATTAGCTACCATAAACAATAATTATTTGTAATGTTATGTATATTATTTTGAAAGTGATATTAATTGATTATTAACTTATTTTTTTAGATTTAATAAAAATAAATAAAAATTAAAAATGATAGACCAGTAAAAATATAACAATTTTTAAGAGTTCACCTATGATTGACATGCAAACAAAAATCACCTAAGTGACTTCTCAATTAATATATAGTGGGATAGTAGGATACTAGAATGAGGTTTCAATATATATTTTATAAATTAATTTATCAGCTTATATAAATGACTTATAACCTCTTATAATAATTTAAAATATATGATAAGCAAAGATAAACAATTTTATAAATGTACTTATAATTTTTATAAATGATTTGTAAAACATATATGAACTTATAAGACGTCAATAGTTATTATAACAATTAATATACAAATATAATGTTTTAAATGAGAATATAAAATCATTACATCGATTTAGTTTATTATTTTATGTATTTTATCAATATAAAAATTGATCAACATTAATACTATCTCTATAATTTCACAAATTAGTTACCATAAATAATTATTTTTAATATTATGTAGATTATTTGTTAAGTGATATTAATTGGTTATAGACTTACCTTTTCTTTTTAGATCTAATTAAAATAAATAAAAATTAAAAATTATCGACAAATTAAATTATAAATTTCTTTTAAGAGTTTATCTATGATCGACAAGTAAAAAAAATCATTTAATTGACTTCTCAACTAATATATAGTGGGATATAGAAAAGCCATGTTTGGATGGTGTGGAAATAATAAAACCGAAATGTAAACCTAATTTTTAATATAAACTAGATTTTGATCCGCCTTTCAAAGCGCATATATTTTTCAATTTCCAAAATTTATATATATAGTATTTTTAATTTAATATTTATATATATTATTCAATTTTCATTACAGATTTAGAAGAGCATTTGAAGTTCCAGTTTGTAGAACGTTTTTCATGTATTTCACTTTGTGACAATAAAATGATTACTTTTATATGATTATGTGTTAGTTAATTGATTATTTAATTATTTTAAATAATCTAAATTATTTACAATAATAATGATTGAGTATTTGCAATTTATTAATTTTGTGAAACCAGATTTATATACTCATAGTTACATGATAAGATTTGGTAAGATAATGATACACATTAATGATTTCATTTAATAACATGAAATTATAATTATAGGGAACATATTTATACTAGTATATGGAAATTTAAATATTCTTCACTCATGTCAAAAAAAATAAGACAAATAATTTTCAAAATTATCATCATTACAAACATGGGTAAGGTAAACAACTTTTTAAAGAATATTATTTTAAATGAAAACCACAAAAAATGTATTTTGGAAATTTCAGTATAAACAGGCTTCGAATGGAAGACGCAGATCAAAAAACGCAGATCATACAGAAATGCAGATCAAGCAGAACAAATATAGATCATGCAGATCAAGTAGAACAAATGCAGATCAACATAATTTAAAAAATTATTGTATTTAAATAAATATTAATTTTTAATGAAAGTTAAATATCTAAAAAATATAACGTATTACAAGTAAGTAAAAAAATATCATGTTGATAAAATAACAAACAATATCATCATTTAATAGTGAAATTTAAATTTATATGAAAGTTTATCACAACTATAGAACTAATATTGTCGATTTTGATATATGTTATTGTATTAACAAAATATTCATTTAACATAATGTGTATAATATGTTTTACACAAAATTTATATGGAATTTTGAATATCTAAATTAAGTATATATGTGTATATGAAATTGTATAAAATTATATATATATATATATATATGCAAATAATTTATCATTTTATATAATTTTATAAAAATATCTTGAAATTATATACAAACAAAAATATACTTATTTTTGAAGAGGATTTTTGGTTTTTGAAAACAAATAAACCAGTTAAAATCTAGTAAAACCATACTAATTAGAATCGAACCTAACCGAAATAGATAAAGTGGTTTGGATTTGGTAAAACTAAATAAACTGAATATATGTAAATTTTCAAAAAACGCAGTATATAAACCAATTCAACTGGATAAATTTCTAATATAATTAATAATATATACTTAATTTATTTTACTAATATGATATTCATAATTAAAATACTGATTTTAAAATATAAAAATGCATACATGTATATGTAAGAACAAAATATATGTTTGATGATATTAAGTAAATATAAGTAATCTCTAGCATTTATAATTATATACTGTTAAAATATAAATTATCAAATATGTATGCATAAATTTATTAGGCTGTGTTACCAAAATAAAATGATAAAGAGTTGAAAAAAACTTACACTTGCTTTTGTCTAAAAAAGAAAAATCTATGTTTCCTATTGGTCATCTGCACATTGACTGCTTTCGTTCTCTTCATTTCCCTTGCAGTCTAAAAAAGTAACATATTTCCAATCTGCATCCACTACACTAATTGTTTTTTTTTTTAGTTCTGCCTTTTTATTTGTGAATGGGGACAAATTGCAGTTCCTCCTGCATATTTATTTGTTCTGCATCTCCTCTGTATCTCTCCTGTCATACATTCACACCATAAAACATTATAGTGATTATATTTATTTTAATAAATTGTAATCTTCTATAGATTACAGCTTCAAACGACTACTGACATCTATACAATAATTGCATCTAAATCCTAAACTGTCCAATCATTATTTAAAAACCCAATCGGTAAACCAAATTTCTAACTATGCTTTCTAACTAAATTAGCATCACACGTAATCACAAAATCATATCTTTACTCGAACATCACACTAAGAACATTTATAAATCACAAAGCGAATAAAATGAATCAAGCATCAATCACAACAGCATACAATAAAGAAATCAAGTGATATATGCAAACAAGAAGAAATTAACTTTTAAAAAATAGGTTTAGGTTTATATCCAAACAGAATTAAGGTAAAACCGGTTGTAAACAACCGGAAAATAAGTCTAAACTGGTTCAAATTGCGTGAGCCAGTTGTCTTCTCTCCGTTCAAATTGCGTGAGCCAGTTGTGAAGGTACCTAATAGCGATTGGTTCAAATTTCATGAGCCAAATATGTATTAGTAACCCCTTGGGTTACTAAATCCCTCAAACTTGGTCATCTAATTATGTTTTTGTTTAGACTTAAAATTGGTTCAAATAGCATGAGCCAGTTGTCTTCTCTCCGTTCGTTGCCGTTCCTCTTCGTCTCTCGGTTCCTCTCTGTCTCTCCGTTCGTCTCCGTCTCTCCGTTCCTCTCCGTCTCTGTCTCTCTCTGTCCGGCTCTTATCATCTCCGTTCATCTCCGACCATCTATGTTCGTCTCTATTCCTAGCTCGTTATTTGATTAATCTCATTTGATGGGTTTTGTGTTTAATGTGTTTTCATGATCTGGTTTGATGGGTTTTGTATTTAAGTTGATTTTGTGGTTTTATGTGTTTATAGATAAAGAGTGTTGTTCTCGTTTAACTGCTTTCTCTTCTTTTATTTATGTTCAGAAATTTATTGAGCTGCTGAGGAAAGGAAGAGAAGAAGACCGTGTTGCTGCTATTCATTTCTTGTGGGCTTGTGTTGCTCCCTCTGCTCTTGATGCCTATCCGGTACTCACTCTTTCTTTGTTTCTTATACCTCTTGCCTCTCTTGTTTGTTAGATAGTAAAGTTTCTGTAATGGTGAATGAAGCGTAAACTACAAATTTGATATCCTAGTTATATACTCTGATAGTGCTAATAGTTGGTGTATTCACTATTGTTTTGAATTTTCTCATTAGAAATTTTTGGTTTGTTAAAGTGCTTCTTTATCTGAGAGGACGATACTAATATGTGCAAGTGCTTTTGAAGAACTGCGACTGAAGGTGACAACTATTTACATCCGACATTTTTGCACTCTTGAATAGCTGAAGTGAGAGAGTTTATCAACAATTTTTATTCAAGGTAACTTGTCTAAGTAATCTATTTTCTTTTCTGTATTTTCGCTATGCACCATGTCTGGATTTTGTGTACTATTAGTCTATTCTCCTAGTTCTTGTAACTTCATTGTTTTATTGGCGGTCTGAGTTTGTTTAACATGATGTTCTTTCATTGTTTCATTGATTGTCTGAGTTTGTTTTCTGTTTTCTTGTTTCAGGATGGATAATGAGGATACCATGAATCTAAATGATACGGATTATATGAGTGGTGATGAGCTGGATCAGAGCTCTAATGGAGATGAAAATGAAGCAGTAGCAGTAGAGGATTCTCTCATGAGCATAGCTGAAAACCGCATCATAAGAGGAGGTAAACGCAGACACTCTAGATGTTGGAAGCACTTTAGTATAATATGAGAAAATATCCAGATGGTTCTAATGACGTCCAGTGCAAATTCTGCAATCTCAACTACAAGTTAAACCTGCGTAGGAGTGGAACCACATATCTTTTGCGTCATATGATAGTCTGTAGTTTGAATCATGTCCCTGGTACACCTGAAACTTTTAGGAAGATAAATCAGCTTGTGTTTCGTGATATGGTTGCAGTAGCCTTGATTGAGCATGACCTGCCATACTCCTTTGTTAAGTATAGAAGAATTAGGGAAGCATGGCATTATTTGAATCCGAGTGTAGAGTTTTGGTGTCGAAATACAGCTGCTAGCGACTGTTTGAAGATATATGAGAAGGAGAAATACAGCTGCTAGCGACTGTTTGAAGATATATGAGAAGGAGAAGCTGAAACTGAGACAAAAGTTAAAAGAAATTTCAGGAAGGTTTTGCTTAACCACTGACTTGTGGAGAGTCCTTACGATTGAAGGGTATTTTTGTTTGACGGTTCATTACATAGATGGAGATTGGAGTTTGAAGTCAAGGATTCTTGACTTATGTGCGTTTCCTCCTCCTCATACGGGTGGTGCCATAGCGATGAAGATAATGGAGTTTCTGAGAGAGTAGGGGCTGGAGATGAAAGTCTTCACAGTCACTGTAGATAATGCTTCATCAAACGATAACATGCTGTCCATTCTCAATAGAAAGCTACGAAGGGAACTGCTTTGCAATGGGGAGTTCTTCCACGTGAGATGTGTCGCTCACATCTTGAACTTGATAGTTCAAGATGGACTGAGGTGATTGATGGAGCGTTGGAGAAGATAAGAGATAGTGTAAAGTTTGTCAAAGTGACATAATCTAGAGAGAAGCTCTTTCAAAGCTGTGTGGATATGGTGGTTATTGATCCTAAAAATAAAGATAAATGATTGGTTATGGATGTAACAACAAGGTGGAATTCCACTCATCTTATGCTAGACAGGGCCATCATTTACAAAGAAGCTTTCCGCCATCTTGCTGAAGCTGAGGCTACGTATCAGTTCTATCCAAGTGAGTTGGAATGGGAGAGGGCAGAGTCGATTTGCCAATTCTTGGCTCCATTCGCAGAGATGACCAATCTGATTTCGGGTTCTTCTTATCCAACAACGAACCTCTACTTTATGCAAGTTTGGAAGACTGAATGTTGGCTGAGAGGAAATGAGTTCAGTGGGGATGAAGTAATTTGTGAGATGGTGGCTTCAATGATGCTCAAGTTCGATAAGTATTGGGGGAGTATTCCAACATCTTGGCCATTGCTGCCGTACTTGATCCAAGACTGAAGTTTGCATATCTGGAATATTGCTTCACAACTTCAGATGCAGCCACAAGTAAGGAAAAATGGATCATATTAGCAAGAAGCTGAAGAAGTTGTTTGATGTTTACAAGAAGAACACAAAGAAAAATGTGGCTGGAACTTCAAGATCAAACTCTTCAGAACAAACCACTTTACCAGGATATGATGTAAGCTCTTTAATTTCTTTGCTTTTTTCATTGCATTAAGGTTTGAATGTTGCTGTGTTCATTAAGGTCTGATCGTTAAAGTCTGAATGTTGCAGGGGTTCTTCTCACAGAATGATGGTGATGGAAGTAGACATGATGGCATTCAAGAGTCTGAATGTTCTCTCCTATTGGAGAGACAATGCTAATCGGTTTAAAGAGCTCTCATCAATGGCATGTGATGACGTGTTGAGTATACCCATCACCACAGTTGCTTCAGAATCATCCTTCAGCATTGGAAGCCGTGTGTTGAAAAAGTATAGTAGCTCCCTTCTCCCTTCGAATGTTCGAGCACTGATTTGCGCAAGGAATTGGCTAAGGATATTTGAGTCTTTAGACAGTAAGTTCCTTGATCATTTGAATTTAGTTATCTTTGTACTTGAAACTGATAATCGAATTTTCTTAGGTGA
Organism: Raphanus raphanistrum subsp. raphanistrum; assembly: GCA_019706035.1. NCBI lineage: Eukaryota > Viridiplantae > Streptophyta > Magnoliopsida > Brassicales > Brassicaceae > Raphanus > Raphanus raphanistrum. The sequence continues at coordinate 24,301,326 of CM033987.1, read as the reverse complement.
TAAATGGATTTTGAACCCTTGGAGGAAGTTGGAAAAGAAGTTAAACAGGTCAAGTCTGAGTTTCTAAATTCTGTGAGTGTCTAATCTCTTCTGATAGTTATAATGCTTGAAGCTTTGTGCATAATTGTTTTCGCATATGTAATTGTATATATGTCATGCTTATCGAACTGCAAAAGATGTAATGATAGATTTTCACATATGTAATGGTATATATGACATGGGGCGTCTAGTAAACAGAGCTGGTCTCTTGGTTTTGGTGGTGGTTCTTTGATAGTTCTTATGCTTGAAGCTTTGTGCATAGTAATAGTTGTTAGCTAGTGCTGATAGTAGAATGTGTTTGTGCAGGAATACAGTTTGTTAGCGTCTTGGAGAAAGATAGAGGAGAAAATAAGGAAAGAGCTATGAGTTATATATGCACTTATTAGACTTTTGAAGTTATGAACTTATGAAATTATGTATCAATTTTGCTATTTATGTGGTGTTTTAAACTTATGTATTATTGTACTTGTAGATTTATGAAAAAATTTAATCTTATGAACTTATATTTGTATTTATAGATTTCAAAATTGAAATTAAAAATTTCATAAATGGTCAAATAGATCCTATGGCAGCCCATATAAATATGGGTGTTAAGGGACATGGTTTTTAATGGACATGGTTACTCTCTGTCCACAACCAGTAAATGGACAAACGGATATGGATTAATGGACATGGACAAACCCATTCGACAGCTCTACCATATGTTATATTCCATTATATAAACTCCAAAATAGCAGTTATGAGAATGTTCTTAAGTTTTAGTATATCACGTGAACTATATTGTTGTGAATGTTTTTTAAAAGTTTATAAGATAAATCTGTTGATAAAATGATAATGTGACAAACACCTGGAAAGCAAATTTAATAATTGTTAAAAATCCCACCATATTATTTTTTATTTCAAAAAGCCAAAAAATAATCCAATGAACACAAAATTCAAAATAAAAATAAAAATAAAAATAAAAATAAAAATTCAAAAAATAAAATTATTACTTTGATTACTTCAGATATTCTTGATAGAATTAGTCTAAAGCTCTCATCTTCTCCACTTTGATTACTTTTGAACACATGTTCTTTGTTGACGAAGAGATGTCAAGTGCAAAAATGGAATTTTCCTTGCGTTTAGTGGATGGGGAAGACATTACCTCGGTGTTATCTTAACCATCATTAAAATGTAAAATAATATAAGACATTTTTAAATATATTCAAGTTAGGTTCATAAGTAACACTAAACAAATCTTTAAATTCTATAACGACAGATAATTCAATATATAATCATCATACATAAAATATATCAATAATTTAGCAAAAATGGTTAAATATATATTTATAAACTTTAGACAATATATAATATCATAAACGAAATATTATTTTTAGCTTTCCACATTAACAATATTTCAAAAATATATAATTTTAAATAAAAATTTCTTTTAAATTAATAACTCAATAAATTAATAAATTTTTGTAATTTAAACATTATTAATTTATAGAGTTTTTGATGTGCTTTAACAATACTATTCAAATATTAAATAAGCACGCATATTTATTATGCTTTCAAAGAAAGAGTTGATTTGTTGTTTCAGAGATACTGTTGAGAGGATGTAATGTAATGGTTGAATTTACATACGAGTAATGTATCTTAGTCATCTTCAATGCCGGTTCTAAGGGAGTGCTGAAGCTGCAAAAACACAGGGTCCAGTTTTTTTATCTAGCAAGTATTGAAAGAGTAGTCAACAAATGTTAACTAACAAAGTTAAATGTATGTGTTGTAGAAAGAAAGAAGAGAGAAGTGAGAGAGAAATACAGACAGAGAAGTAAAGCGACTTGATTCAGTGTCCGGCCGACGACGGTGGGCTCTTTAAGACACGTCGTCGGTCCGGATTTGGCTTTTTAACTTTGTATGTTTATATTTTTATCTTTTCGTGTCGTGTGGTTTTTGATTCGGCATCGGTGGCTCTGTACTCTCGTTTGGAGCTGCATGTCCGTTTTTGTTTTGCTCCAGTATCGCATCTACCGTAGGTGGATGACTGGCTCTTGTCTCCGGGGCCGTGCCGTTCTTTCTCGGTTGTGGTCGCCGGCTATCGTATTTTCGGAAGTGCTCGAGCGGTGTGTCGTTTTAGTTCTCGTGGTTGGTGATCTGATTTTGGATGATATCTCGCTTCGAGTCGATTGAAGCTCTCCAAAGATCAGATGTTTGTGTGGTAATGGCTGAATCTCCGAAACTCTGATACTGTTGTTGGAGGTGGTTTTTCAGTAGATGTGGTCAAGTTCCCGGCTTTTCCGGTGGTCAATGCTCTCTCTGGTTGGGTGGTGTTGACAAAAATGATGGTAGCTCGTGGTCCGTTGCGATGCTGGTGGTGTGTCGACTTGAGGCCCCGGCGGCGAGACCAAGACGAAAGAGATGATGATGTTTCAACCCTTGGATACATGCGTTTTTTTGTGTTGCGTGTGTATACACGTGGTGATGAGTGGTTGAGATGGGATCATTATTTTTTTGGGCTTGGAATACTTGATGGCCTTTGTTGCCTTGGTTCTTTTGTTTATAGGTTGGCCTGTTGGGCTTTGTATGTTTATTATATGGCCTTTGTGTCTTTAATAATATAATATATGTTGGCAAAAAAAAAAGGGTATTCAACAAAATATGCAGAGGAAGGTGTATCATTGGGAAGAAGAAACCATAAATTCATGTCTTTAACTGAAATTGGAAATTATATTATATTTTAAACTATTTGAGTAATTCTAGTCCACAAATTTTGAGACAGAGGGTCCAATTGGTGACTTGATTTGAGGAAAGGAATAGCAAGGACTACTATGTTCCTCCACGTTCCTGATTTTTTTTTACCAGTTACAAAGAAATTGCATTACCTGTAGGACTTAATTATTCCTCCACGTTCCTTTTCTCAAGAGGAACTATAGTGTAAATATATTCCCTATCAAATTAGATAAGGAATCAAAAGGAAAACTATAAAAATTGGCAAAAATATATTAATATGTTAATGTATCAAATAAATTTATAGAAAAATGACATTTTTATCTAACTTCTCTATATACGTAAGTTTGTTTCCTTCTATATAATATTTGTTCACCAAACTTCTTTCATATAACCTTAACACCACAATTGATGGTGAAACCAGTCGTGAAAGGCCATATAATGTTATACAAATTGTTGCTACAATAATCAGCTTTATAATGTGATATATATTTTTTTAACAATTAGAAGATATGAGATACATGCACAGTACTGTACATGCATTGTAGGTGATGCAAATGGCCATGGAAACACGAAGCGTAAACCAAAAGAACTCATTTACATCTACTATTATTTTCTAGAGTTAATTATTAAATTATTTATTGTTTGAAGTTTTGTTCCTGGTTGTAGTTACCATTTACTATAATAGTTTGTTGTATTACTTTTTTTACAATTTTTCCTTCTAATTTATTCCATATCATTCCCTTGAATTTTTTTCCCTATCATTCCTATCACTATTTAAATGGTCACCAGTTGAACCCAAAGTTTTCTTTTTCATTTTATCATTACTGTAAACAATTTTTTTACAAATCTATATTAGTGTAAAGCACAAGGTCCACAAAAGGCTTAAGCCAGGCCTGGTCATCTTACATCTCAAACTCAAAGTCTACGTTCAACATGTTGACCAAAAAGGAAAGTTCAAAACTCCTATCTAAAGTATCCGGAATCTGTTGACAAAAAAAAAAGTATATGGAATCTACTTGAGATACAAATACACTTAGGGGGAGCTTTTATAAAAACTTTTACAATTTATATTTTCGATCGAGTTTTGATTTTAGATTTCAAACTATTATTTTAATTTGGTTTATATAACATAAAACATAATAAGTTGATTCTTGTTAAAATTGGCGTCTGGATAAACCATGTTATCAGCAAACAAAATATCTAAAAAATAACAGCTCACTACAATATAAATGTCTTGAATTTATTTGTGTTTTTTTCCAAAAAAACAAATTATTTGTGTGCATCAGTTGTCAAATCCGTCGTATGGACTATGGATACGAAAATTAATGCTACGTATTGACTAAAGATATTTTTAGTACTAATAAAACAAATGGTTACGTATTGGTTCGTGTGAGCCGTGTGTGGACGAGAGATGGAGTGCTACACTTCCATGCATGCACGCCATAATATATTTATATATATATATATAGAATATAGAATATAGAAATATGATGTTTCAGAAAAAGAAAAAAAAAAGAATATAGAAATATGGCATACACATTGAAAATGAGTAAGATTTCAGTATTAGCTTGGGTTAAGTTACTATTTAATATCTAACAAGTAAGAGTATCTCTAACCTATTCTATTTTTGATTCCAAATTCTATTTAAGGGTAAAATCTTCTCAAATTCAATTTCATATTCAACTTCAAAATAGAATAGTGGTTAAGATGGGTAATGGTCAGAATTACCCTATTTATTGAATAATCTTATCTATTTTTTTATTTTGGAATTATAATTTTTTTATTCATAAAATGATTCTTTTAATTTTAAATATTTTTATTTGATACTTAAATAATATTTAAAATAACATAATAACATGAAAATAAATATAATACTCTACAAAAGATTATTTAATAGTTTTACATAAACTAATAAAATCAAAAATAAACATTAAATAGTATAAAATAAATATAATAAGTAATTTAATTATTCAGTAAATGTTTTTTTAGAACTACTAAGAACGGTGAATTGTTATTTAAAAGGAATAGATGAGGTTTATTAATCTTGTGGGTTAAATTTTTGATTGATAACATTTCCTGCTTGATATATGCATACACATTTAGATCCTGTACGTAATTCAAATTACAAATCAAAACTGCAAAATGATAAAAAAATGCACAACTAAAATTGGAACAAAATCTCTAATTGTATTTTTAATAATGAAATTTAAATTTAAATAAAATAAATTTTTATAAAAGTTTTGTAAACATAAAATAACTGGATTAATTGTTAAACTGTTATAAGTTGAAGGTACTACTAAGAATTATTAACAAAATAAAAAATAAATTATTTGTAACTATTATTTTTTTGCAGTTGAAAATGGAATAAATTTATTTGTGTTTTCTTCCAGAAAAATGAATAAATTATTTGTAAATATTATTTTTTGCAGTTGAAAACCACTCTACCACTTGGATTCATTTCTTATTGAAAAAACTATTTAGATTACTTGGATTTCTATCAAATAAATGAAATCAACTGTTTTTTGAATATTTGACACAATATTATAATATATAATACTTTTCTGGTTCAACAACATATATTATCATTGCATATTTGTATCTATTTAATGATAAGAAGTAAACTGGGGAGGTTAATATATTATGCTAAATAAGGCTTACAGGTTCCAAACGAACTAATTTGCTGAACAACATATACATAGAGTAACTTAGATTATTTGTTGAATCAGCTTATTTTTATATCATGAGTTAAATGAATTAGTTTTTGAACTGTGCCAAATAAATACTATAACTACAAAACCTAAACTCGGCAACAAGAACTCAAACTTCCTCCAGAAAAAGTCCTTTTTTGCTAACAAAAGAGACTTGTTGACCAAACAATTAAGCTATCTCCAGGGCCGACCTGAAATTTTAGAGGCTGTAGACGAGTAAAGAAAGAATTTAAAATTTTGGGGACCTACACTTTTTTAAAAAAATTTAGGAGTTTTTATCCATATAAAAATTTTCAAAAATTTTAGAAGCTTAAGACGAATGTTTCGTTAGGCTTGACACAGAGCCAGCCCTAGCTATCTCTAATTTTGAACGATCTTGCTCATTCTGATTTATATGTTTATTCCCATCGTTTCATTTGACACTCCCACTATACACTATCTTCTACATCGTTTGTTTCACTGTGCTCGATCCCAGATATGAGATATGGTTAAACATTAGTGTTAGACCATTTCCACCGTATTTATCTATTTTTTAATTCAATTGTATAATAGAGATGGATTTTAGTCTAATGTATTTTCTAAAATTGAAATTTCCAAATATAGAGTAAAATATAGAGATATGTTATTTATTTTTCTATAAATAGAAAAAACAATTTCTATTTTAGAAGCAAAAATAGAGATGACATGAAATAATTTTGATTCTAAATGCTATTATAGAGGAAAAAATGATTGATTGGAGATGTTCTTGGTATCTAAAAAAATTGAAAGATTTTTACAAAGATATGAGTTTTCAAATTATAAAAAAGTTTTTATTAACTAAACTTTTTTAAAGAAATGTTTAAGATCTTCAAAATTTCAGATGTGGCCTTGACTGCACCGCTTTAGTTTGGAGCTATCAGAGTTCTATCGGTTACATGAACCAAGCTATCACGTGTGTTATCACTGTTATGAAATCATGCAAAGCTTCGCTGTTAGTTTCAACAGTTTTAGATAAGATTCAAAGCATAAATGACACAAGCGATGACGCAGTTGGCAAAAAGGTATTTTTGTCGTCTAGTGCTTTTATATATTTTTTTTTTTTCCCATCAAATTATATTATATTAAAATAAGGCACATAGCCTCAAATCCTTACAAACATCAAAAGCCCACATAATATACTGGGATACACAAATAAATAAAGAAGAAAAACAACAAACCGGCCCTAAAGCCCATTATCACGAGCAACACCCTAACAATTAGGTCAGCCGTCGCCTGGGAAAGCGAAACCACGTGCCGACATCCACGAACATCCGGGACACGTGTAACGATCTCCCCTCCACGGTGCTGCATCGCTTCTTCTCCGGAGGGCACGGCTGAGACCCACCAGCCGTCGCAAACCTCGGAACCACCCAACTGCTAACTCACTTCCAAACTCGAGAGAAACTGGAACCCGCGTCACCCATCACCTTCGATTAGCTTCAGACCACCGGAGAGCTTCATCGGGACACACCCGAGATCTCAACCCGAGGCGTCGCGGTCCCCATCTTCATCCCCATCGCTTCATTAAACGGAGAGCATCCATCGAAGAACTCGAGATCTCACCATATCCGAACCAAACCCCATAACCAAAACACCACTTTGACCATCACCGGAGCATAGGGAGCCTCCGCCTAAAAAGAAACCTAGAGCCGACCGTTCTCCTTTGAAGAAAAAGAGCAACGACGGAGCGCCGACGCCGACCGCCCACCAGAAAGATAAGTGCGACGACGGAAATTATAGATCTATCCAAAAAAAAACGGAAGGAAGCTTTGAACACATTGTTACAACGAAAACCGGACCGACGGACGGTGACTGTGAAAGCTCACTCCGTCGGCCGGAGGAACTCACTCACCGGATGAAGCTCTCTCTTCTCTCTCTTCTCTCTCTTCTCTCTCTTTAATTGCGATTTACCGCTTCATCTAGTGCTTTTATATACTCCATGAGGTGTAGGGGGGATTGATTTTTTATTTATTCGGTATGGGTCGCAGCTTCTAAAGCTGCTGGCTGTTTGGTCCCGACATGTTCTTCAATTTTAAAACTATGGGACGTCTAACTCGTGAAATGTGAGTAGAGTAATGTAGAATAAATGAGAGAAAAAGGAGAAAAATAATTATTTTTGGACTTTTGTGTTATTCTGGACTTTTAATAAAGAAGAGTAATTCAAGCAAAAAATTTAAAAAAAAAGAAGAGGAAAAATATTTTTTTTTTTTTTGCTACAAAAGAGGAAAAATATTGCCATGAACCAGAAAAGAGAAAACATTTTTTTGCGAAAATAAAACTAACATTTTTTATTTATCGTGTTGGTTTAGAGGAATCGAACTGAAGTAAAACAAACTTTTACTCTAAACATTTAGATTAAAAGATCTTTTAGAGTAAAAAGTTATCCAGACAGATTTTAGTTATATGAAATAATTCTAGTGTTTCGTCTCTGTATTATTTTTTTTGGGAAAACTGCTTTTTTTAGTCCAAAAAACAATAACTATGTCTCGGCCCTTCCAAAAATTTGGGATTCTCCCAGATTAAAAAAAAAAAAAAACAATAACTATGTCGTCTTAGTCTAATCTCTCTTACTTTATGTCTTATTAGACTATTTTTTTCTAAATGGTAATACTACCCTTAAATTTCAATTAAAAATTCAAATTACAATTAAAAATAAAAATTAAAAATCTCAATTAATTTTTTAGCCCAGAAAAACGAATTTTTTTTTAAAGATTTTATTTTTTTTCAAAAAAGATTTTTTTTACTAAAAGTTTTTTTTATACTAAAAGATTTTTTTTTAAATTAAAAATCTCAATTATTTTTTAACCCAAAAACAAATTTCCTTTTTTAAGATTTTCTTTTTTAAAGATTTTTTTTAAAAGATTCTTTATACTAAAGATTTTTAAAAAAAATATTTTTCAAAAATTAAAAATATCAGTTATTGTTTTAGCCCAAAAACAAATTTTCTTTTTTAAAAAATATTTTCTTTTTTTTAAATATTATTTTACTAAATTTTTTTTAAAAAAAATTAAAAATCGATTTTATTAATAAATAAGAAAACAGAATATTCAAAATATTCTCTTCTAATTATCTGAAGAACATGTATTCTAAAGTAGGTAGAATACAGTAAACATGTTAGAAATCGATTTCTACTAGTTTTAGATTTATAGTAATATGTAGATTCTGATTTATCCAGGTTTTAAATTTATAGTAATGTGTAGATTTCGATTTCTACAGATTTTAGAACTATAGGTTTAGCGTAGAATGTGTTTTCTAAATATTTTTAGATTACTATTATTTACGTAGAACACATATTCTAAACATAGTAAATTCAATGAAAAAAGTAGATTATATTTTTTACTATGTAGAATGTCAATTCTACATTTTTAGAACAAAATATGAAATTATGATTTAAATATTTTTTGAAATGAAAAAATATATCAATAAGTTGATATAGGTATTTTCATCAGTATTTACTATTTTTTTATTTTTTTTTGTTTGTAAAACTATTTATTTAATTTATTTTAGAAAATAGTAATGGGTATTAGAGGAAAAATGGTACAAAAGAAAAATTAGACTAATATGATATAGTTGTTGTTTTTTTTTGGCCTAAAAAAACAATTTTCTCTTTTTTTTTTTTTGGGTGTGGGGTAGTACTTTTAAAAGTAAAACATAAAATTATCTGGTACTGATAAGTTCATGAAACTAAATTAAATTAATTTGTGGTCTGTATTAAGAAAGTGGGATCACTAAAAGCAATATTGACTACATTTCTAAGAAACAAATATCCACTTTTAGTCATTTATGTTTTATGATTTCTTTTGATAATGTGGATTTCAAAAGTTTTATAGGTTCAAAGATTAATTTCACAAAGCTTTGCATTCTGGTATGTATGAGGGATTAAATCTATCAATGCTATTCAAACCCAGGATAGAAACTCCAGTGACAACCCCTTTATTACAATGTAACTTGGTTATTTTATGGAACAAGGAGGAAGAGAAATAGGTATTAGAGTCAAAGTATAACCAAGCTACAAAGCTTTGCTTGGAAAGTGAAAGCACCGGAGAAGATATACTATTTTATGTGGCAGTTACTAATATGGTATGTGGTTGTAACGAGAAATCTGACACGCCGCAATATGAGAAGCGATAATTACTGCCTAACATGTGGGGAGTCAGAAGAAATTGTTACTCAACCATCTTTGGATGTCCCCCAGCTATTTAAGTATGGGTCCTTTCAGCTACACCATCTTCTCCTAACATCTTTCCACTACCAAGCGTATATGCCAATATGGACTACCTCTTTTGAAGAAAAAAATGACATTGTTGAAGCAGAACTGGATAGAGATTCTTATTCCTGGATAATTTGATATATTTGGAAGGCTCGGAATGATAAACTCTTTAGGGGGATTGATAGGGATCTTTTGGAACTGGTCCAATATGCAGAAAGCGAGTGTCAAACCTCGTTTAATGCAAATGAGATGGTAACTCCGGATTCACAAGAATCTAGCCACGAGGAAGCCCATATCATAAGTCTAGATAATTTATGTATGATAGATGACTCATGGATGGACACAACACAGTACAGTACAGTGGATGCGGATGGATTTGGAAAGATAACTTTTTGGGAAGATTCAGTTTATGGAGATGTGAAATGTAAGAAGACGAGAGATGACTCTACATTCCTAAGTGGAAGCTCTACGATGAGATCTGGAAAGCATGTTACAATATTTTTCATGTCAGCATTTCGGGACGGATTACAAATATCTAATCGCGATGATAAAGGAGCCTCAAACATGGCCAAGTTTTGCAATAGAACTAGATGCTATAGGAACACTGCTGATTTGTTTTCCAAATTTCAGAATTTCTCATGTTCTGAAAACTAACTCAAAATGCTATTTTTGATCTTTTAGCTAAGTCTGCAAGGATTTTTTATAGAAATTGTTATGTACCGATATATATGATCGATATATTCTATTTCATCATTATCTACTTCTAGATTGGTGTTTATCTTATAGTTAGGATAACTACATGTATCATGTATATATACGACTGTTTAGTCGATGATCAAAGTAATCTTTCTCATTCATTATTCAACACGTTATCAGCACGATACGTTCTCTAAAACCCGAGCTATCCAAAACCACCAAAAACCCTAAAAACGGCGCATCTTAAAATCGCTCTATCTCTCCAACCGTAAGGATCCAGACGACGAGCCACATGTCAAATCGAAGCTCTCGACGAAACGAAACCAACGCCGTAAACCTTGTGTCAATCCGATCTCGGACGCTCTCTCATGCTCTGTTTCAATACGCGCCGCCAGTAACCCTAAAAACCCTAATTTCGGCGCAACTTCAAATCGATCGATCTCTTCAACCCTAAAAAACCAGACGACGAGTAATATATCAAATTGAAGCGCTTGACGAGACGAATCCAACGCCGTCGGCCTCGCCTCTATCTGATTCCGGACGCGCCCTCACACTCTATTCTAAGACGCGCCGTCGAGTGACCTAAAACCCTGAAATTCTAAAACTTATCTGAGGACTTTAAACCGTTAGTTCTCTCAAACCGTAAGGATCCAGACGACGTGTAATATATCCAATTGAAGCTCTTGACGTGAAGAATTCATCGCCGCAAACCTCGTATCAATCCGATCTCAAACACGGCCTCAAGCTCCGTTCCAACCCGCACCGTCAACTACCCTAAAACCCTAATCAAAAGCCTAAACCGCAGCCTCTCTCTATACTTTGTTAGTTTCTGCGATTTGCTTCATCTATCTATACTAACTTGTTTTGATTCGTTTTTGATTAAGGTTTCTAAAGCTATAAGAGGTTTTTGCTCAACCTAAGACGCGACCAGATCCTGATCCGTTCCGGTCATGCAGTTCGCGATCCGACTTGTTCCAGCTCTCGGTGGTCCAAATCTACACTTCAAAGTTCTAAAGGTAAATTTTGAAACCCTAAAAGAACTCATAATCGAACATGGTTGATTGATAAAGGAATGACCATTAAAATTTTGCAAAACCCCAAATCAAACCCTAGCAAAGATTAATAGGTCCAAACCCTTCCATGAGTAAATCGAAACTCTTAAACCAAAAGTTCGATATGAGATTGTTTTACAATTAAAATCGAAACCACAATGGTTTCTAAATCTCAAAACCCCCTTGATCTGAATGATCAAATCGAATCTTTAAACCTAGAAATCGATCAATCCCCTAAAACATAAACAAGATCGGTTTTCATCCAAAAACATCTAATTTTTTTAATGATTCCGACTTGAATATTGATATGATTGTCTAGTTTGATTTTTTTAAAAGTTGTTCTTGATGTTTAGAACTGCTTAGGATTGAGAATTATACAAACCCTATTTTTTTATGAAATCCGATTGCAAATAGGTGTTTTCGATTGAAATTGTTAAATTTTAGTCTACTTGCTAGATGATTTCCCTGATCAATGTCGAAATTGACTTGAATCATTAGGGATTAAAAAAAAAAAAAAAAAAAAACAAAACAAAACTGTAGAAATTTTCTAGATTGCTAGATTGAAAGAAAAATCGGATTGCATTGCATAAATTTAAAGGTTGAAAGAAACCAAAGCTGCATTGCTATATTGACTAAAATAAATCGAATTAGATTATATAATTTAGAGGTTGAAAGAAACCAAATCACATTGCATAACCAAAAGGTTGAAAGAAACCAAAATGCATTGTTTGAATCTGATTATAAGTCAAATAATAAGACTATAAAATCTATATTTTCAGATGTCAAATTTGGATTATCCAGCCCTTAATCTCTCTGGAGATAATTATGTAAATTGGGCTATGAACACTGCAAGTGTCCTGAAGATAAGAGGACTTGACAGATGTATCATCAAAGGCGAGTATGGAACTGAAAATGAAAAATATGGGGCAGTAACAATTATTCGCCAACATCTCACTGAGGATCTCAGAGATCAGTATCTAAATATTGAGAACCCTCTAGACCTTTGGACAGAATTAAAATCCAGATACACAATAGTGTTATTACCAAAGGCTAGGCATGAGTGGATAAATCTCAGATTTCAGGACTTTAAGTCCGTAGATGAATATAACTCAGCTCTAATCAAAATCGTTTCTAAATTGAAACTATGTGGTGAAGAGGTAACAGAGGAAGATTTACTGGAAAAGACATTCCTCACAGCTGATCCAAGGGATCTATTGTTACAATATACATACAAAAAAAAAAGGTTTCACCACTTATACGAATTTGATCTCGTATCTATTACAAGCTGAGAAGAATAATGAGATACTAAAGAAAACCAGTGAGATGAGACTTCCAGAAGCCAAAAAGGCTGGAGAGAATAAGGATGAATCCAAAGAAGCCACGTCCAGAATAATAATGGGAATTGTCGGCTTGATTTATGTTTTGATTTGTTTGTCATTTACAATTTTATTATAAGAGTTGTTTTATTTTTATATTATCTTATTTGATTTGCTTGATAATTTCTTGATTGATAAATGACAAAATGAAAATTTAAAAATGAGTATAGTAATTAAAATCATCCGACCAAAGGCATTGCCTAAAGGGGGCCTGAATTATTCACCCAAATAAAAGACCAATTTGAGTTATAAAATTTTGAAAATGAATGGTTTCCACATTGAACCATTAGACAAAAGAAATAAAAAGTTCCTTCAAAATTATAAATAAAAATCGCCCAAGGCATAGAAAATGGTCGAGCCTGTACTCTCGACTAATCTGAACTATGCTAAAAGATCAGTATGATAAAGGCAAAAGGCCTAGGTAACCAGATAGGTTGACCACGAAATTTTATACACTTTATGGCATGACTGGACTAGCCATCCAGGTCTTTAAAATTGATGCAAAGATTGATATCGAAAAAGGCACAAAAGAGTTATCCCATAGAATCTCACGTTGTGTAACATGTACACAAGGGAAACTCAATAGGCTATAATGTTCCAAGCATCTAAAAGATTTATAGCATGTTCATGAGGGGGAGAAATGACACTCCCGTGGTCCATGAACAACACTAAAAATCCGAGTGACATGGTCTATGACCATGATAGAACTTGGCCGAATTCTTTGGGATACAAAGATCACTAGCTAATGCTTGGGAACACATGGATTTACATGTAATAAAAATATACATCAGGCCATATAAAGTGAGCATAGATATTCCCATCTAAGAATGATAAAGGGTCATGATCCAGACATAGACCATCCTAAGAGATTATGTATAGACCACCACAATAATATGTGCCGTCTAGGATGGAACCTCATAAGAAGATGAGATAAGATTGGGAATATATGTTGGATATGAGAATGCTTTCTCCCACTATTTTATAAGAAACCTTGAGCCAAATATGGGTGATCAGATTAAAGCCAGGTTTACGGATTGCATGATTAAATCCGACTATCCAACATCAGGGGGAGAAAGAAATAAGCTGGTACAAGTATAAAGAAATGGAATGGTATTATCCGTCCTTGTCTTGGCAAGATCCTCGGACCAGAGAATATGATTTAAGACGTCCAAAGAAAGATCATACAAAGCTAGCTAAAAGAATGCCAGACAGATTAAACCCGAAAAGAAAAGAAAAGAATGACTAAGTCATACCAGCTTAAGCACCACGAAATTAATGTCCTAGAAGAGACATAATCAAGTTGCTATAGAGTCTAAAGATAGACCAATATGTTCCATAAGATAAGGAACCTCGGAAATAAAAAGAAAGGTGCATAGAAATGACATATCCGAGGTCATAAGGGAAACCAGACCAGGCATTGAGATAAGGCTGCGCAGCTAACATCTAAGGTACCAGACCATGTAGTTTGGGACGCCAAACTGCAAGGTAAATGAAGGTTCTTAGTAAGAATGAAATCTCTAATCGATTAGTTCATGTCTGGAACACAATGGAACACTATAAAAGAAGTGTCGACACATAAAAGATAAAGATGCATAAGAAAATAGCACTTGAGTTTTAAAAGATATAAGCGAGGATCAGAACCCACAAGAATACAAGAATGCATTCATAGACTAAAGGAAACCGTGGGGGTTCAAAGAAAGATTCAAAGAATCTATAAAAGAGATGGGTGTATTGGCCATATATATAGAAACACCATCTGATAAGATAAAACCAGTGAAAAATAGGTCCTGTGTGGGAAAAGAAAAGAAATCGTGAGACATGGACTAAGGTGTTCATATTCCTATTTAAAGTATTCAAGGAATGATTTGATTACACAAGGATACTCACAGAGACCAAAGGAACAGATTATAAGGAGATATACTCCTATGTGGTGGATGCTACTACAAATTCGAAAAGGTCTGGATATAAGTAAGAAAGAAATGTAGTAAGTAGCATATTGATCACTGGATAAAGAAATGATAAAAGTATCAAAAAGATGAGAAACAAAAATTCTCATAGAATAGTTTTGTTCCTAAGCTATTCATGGACTGAAAACAAAGCAGCTGCAAGTGATATGAAAGACTAAGAAAATACTTAGTACAATCAGTCCATAGATCCTTATAGAGGATATTATAATTCCTTGTGTTTATGTTTATATCAAACCAACCTAAAGAGAGGTTCAATGGTTCAATGATTTCAATGATACAAGTTATCGATTAATTTTGGACAGAATATGATGGGACTAGAAATCATAGCCGTGTATGAGTTGAGATCAGCACGCCACAATTACATGGTGTAATGTGAGATGGTCGCAGGAGAAGGCAAAGAGAACCATTAATTCTCATGCCAAAGACCATCCGGCTCCATACATCCCAATCGTCCATAAGAATAACCAAAAGTAGTGTGGTGAATTGGTTCAGATCGACCATATCGACCAGCATGCGTAATATGGCTAATGGAAAGATCGACCAGCATATGGTAGTATCATAAAACGTGTGGTCAAGTACCAAATGAAGTATATGGGACTAATGAATGTCTATACATCAGTAAAGAAAGAAAGGAACCAATCATCATAAGAGTGGTCGAGGTTTATGGTCCAACCAAGTTCCACCAAAGTATAAGGTGGACCACATCATTATATCAGGCTGCAATACCTTAGCCATATATGAGTATATTGGCGTGTGATGACAAGGTCTATGACTTAACATGTATGTTTTCGAAAACATAGCATTGTCTACGACAAAATGAAAGAAGTCATGAGACATCATCTAGAGATAGTGACCAGAAGAATGTCTGAGTCAATAATAAAATGAAAGTATCCACGGTATGGCAAAGCCATGAGACTAGAGGAACCGTGGGACATGAGAGGACCTGCAAGAAAGATTTAATCGCAGGATAAAGGTACATCCAAGTACCGGTCGAGTACTATCCGAGTACTGATTGAGCATCATCCATCCGACCAGAACATGAAGACATTGTCGAGTGGTCAGCATCAAAGGAGCACGTCTTGACCATGTCCAAATGAAGTTCCAGAAGGCCGGCGAAATTACAGAGTATTACAAGAAGCTCATCGACCAGATAGGAATACATCGTCCAAAGATCTTCAGTGATGCATTCATCAGGGGGAGTTCATGTGTTGTACTCTTTTTCTTTATCCATGGTTTTGTCCCACTGGGTTTTCCTGGAAAGGTTTTAATGAGGCAATATCAAAAGCATGAATGAACCCTGAACCAGATGTGTCGATCAAGGGGGAGTGTTATGTACCGATATATATGATCGACATATTCTATTTCATCATTATCTACTTCTAGATTGGTGTTTATCTTATAGTTAGGATAACTACATGTATCATGTATATATACGACTGTTTAGTCGATGATCAAAGTAATCTTTCTCATTCATTATTCAACAGAGATATTTTTTATATTAATTGTTCTATTTCGGTCAGATTACCTAGACCATTTCAAGAATAATAAAATAGGCTTTTGACTTTTGTTTTAAAAACAAGGCCGTTAAAAGGCTATTATAAAACGTCGGGTCTCATAAGGCCCATTATATTCTGCTTCACCTCTTTCTTATTAGCCGCGACGCCGACGACGGAAGGGTGAAAAACACACAGACACCGTTGATTAAGCCGGTGAACCAATGGAAAGTGAAGCGATTCAGGACGAGCTTCAAAGCTTAGAGCTTGAGATCAACGATGTTCAAGGTTTGACACTTCTCCGTTCTTCCAATTAACGTCTCAGGTTGCTTCTGATTTTGAATTCGATTCATTCTTCTTATAGGTCAGATAAGTGCTCTGATTGAGCATCAAGACAGGTTATACGAGAGAAAGTCTGAGTTAAAGACACTTTTAAAAGCAGTAACAGCAGGAACCCCTGTCGCATCTTCTTGTCCTGCTGTGGAGAATTGGTCCGAACCATTCGAGTGGGATTCACGCGCTGATGACATTAGGTTTAACATTTTCGGTATATCCAAATACAGAGCTAACCAGAGAGAAGTAATTTACTTTTGCTTCTGCATTTTTGTTTTATGTCACTCAACACAAAGTACACTTTGTATGGCGTTTCAATCTTGTTTCCTTGGAAAACACGACAGATAATTAACGCTGTAATTGCTGGTAGAGATGTCCTGGTGATCATGGCAGCAGGTGGTGGGAAGAGTCTTTGCTATCAGCTTCCTGCTATACTTCGTGGTGGTACAACTCTTGTTGTCAGCCCTTTACTTTCCCTCATTCAAGATCAGGTACACTTTGTAACTATTAACTACTTCTTGATATATGGTTTGATTACAAGTGTTTGTTTAGTTTACTTAATTGTTTAAGATTTTTCAGGTTATGGGTTTGGCTGCTCTAGGGATTTCAGCTTACATGCTGACTTCTACTTCTGGCAAGGAGAATGAAAAGTTTGTGTACAAGGCACTTGAAAAGGGTGAAGATGACCTCAAGATACTATATGTCACACCGGAAAAGGTATCAAAGAGTAAAAGATTCATGTCGAAGCTTGAAAAGTGTCACAATGCTGGTCGCCTCTCTCTTATTTCAATTGATGTAAGTCCTTCCTGCTTTTTAATTTCTTACTTTGTAACCAATATTTGAATGTTATTTTTTTTTTTGCTTTGCAGGAGGCTCATTGTTGTAGTCAGTGGGGTCACGATTTTCGCCCTGATTACAAGAACTTGAGCATTCTTAAAACTCAGTTTCCCAAAGTTCCCATGGTGGCTTTAACCGTACGTTCTTTTTTCTTCTTTTCATTTGCTGCATCCTTTATCTGCCCTCTTACATTCCTGAGAGTTTAAATCAGTCTCCATCTTACTATGCTAATCAGAATGAACAGTTTTATTCTAAGTTGATCTCTCTGTTAGGCTTGGAGCCTTTCATATATTTCATTTTCCAAATTATGTATGTCTCTAATGCAGGCAACTGCTACACAGAAGGTTCAAAATGATCTGATAGAGATGCTGCATATTCCTAAATGCGTCAAATTTGTTAGCAGTGTTAACAGGCCAAATCTCTTTTACTCGGTACTCTTTTTAGTAATTAAATTCATTGAAATATTCGTTTTCTCATGCTGTGGATAGTTTATAGGCCTTAACATGAGCAATAAATTGTCTTGCAGGTGAGAGAAAAGTCGCTGGTTGGTAAAGCTGTGGTTGATGAGATCGCAGAGTTCATACGGGAATCATATTCTAACAATGAATCTGGGATAGTGTATTGTTTCTCTCGGAAGGAGTGTGAACAGGTTTGTAACTGAACTTCACACATAGTCTTCTTCTGCATCATTTGTTTTTATATTGTTCTATTGAACCTTGGATGGGAGAAGAAAAGCTTCTTCATACTTTCTCTTACAATCAAAGGTGATAGATTGCAGGAGAACTACGAGAAAGAGGGATCTCTGCTGATTATTACCACGCAGAAATGGATGTAAATTTGCGAGAAAAAGTTCATATGCGGTAAGGTCCAGATCTGATGCAGCATGACTCTGCTCTTGATGGTGCAATTTGCAGCATTGCCTGATTCTTGTTACTGTTTCATTTTCACAGATGGAGTAAGAACAAGTTGCAGGTCATTGTTGGAACAGTATGTGTATTCCTCCTCTTATCATTCCATTGTTTTGTGGCACAATGATGTACACTTATTAACTCTTGTTATTGCTTTGCAGGTTGCCTTCGGCATGGGAATCAACAAGCCTGATGGTTAGTATTGTTCTTACTAAAGATCGTTGTCCTTTTGCATTTTATGGATCACCGATTGTACTTCCTTTCCCAACTGATACATGGGGGCATTTTTGTAGTCAGGTTTGTCATACACCACAGTTTGAGCAAATCAATGGAGACTTACTATCAGGTTCTAGTCACTTGTCCACTAAAACTCGATGTGGTTATAAGGCTGCTTGTTATCACCATTACATATCATACTGCAGGAGAGTGGTCGTGCTGGTCGTGATGGCCTCCCATCTGAGTGCGCCCTCTTTTTCCGTTCAGGTGATGTTCCCAGGCAGGTAAGCATCGGTTTTACTGTAACCTGCTTATTTGTGCTAAAAACATTTCTAAAATTCCATTGATGTTTTCTTTCTTGTACGTCAGAGTTCCATGGTCTTCTACGAGTATTCTGGTCTGCAGAATCTCTATGATATAGTACGATACTGTCAGGTACGCTGTTTCATGTAGTCTTGTATCTTGTCTAGCTTCAAGATTGTCATGATCTTCAAATTTTCTAAATTATATTATATCTTATGAACTATAGTTTCTGAATTCTCTTGTTGCAGTCGAAAACAAAATGTCGTCGAAGCGCTTTTTTCCGTCATTTTGGAGAGCCATCACAAGATTGCAACGGTACTCTTGTTTATAGCTCTGTGTCTACTATTGATAGAATTGGTACTCTACGTCCATTGATTCTAGATTTTCTGATGTGATGATCGTTATCTTCTGCATTCTGTTAGGAATGTGCGACAACTGTGCCTTGTCAAGTGAGGTCAAGGAGGTTGATGTATCGGGTATGTCCCACTTACATTCGCATGAAACTTTTATTTTTTGCTGCCAAAAGTTTTTCTCTACCAATTTCTCAGAAACTATCTGCCAATATGTGAATAATATCATGATGAGTTTTTGGTTTCAACGACTTCTGCAGACCTTGCTAAGCTCGTGGTTTCAATGGTGCAAGAAATGCAAGCTAAGGATCAAAGAGTGACAATGTTGCAGCTGGGTGACAAACTGAGAACTAAGCACAAGGATCTAAGTTAGTTTCATTTCATTCATCCCTTGGAATGGCAAACAATTTTAGTGCCTGGATCTCTCGCTCTATGATTTTTTTTTTCTATTGTTGTTGATCGGCTAGGTGCTGAGCTAAAGAGAGAAGAGATAGAACATCTCGTGATTAAACTGATTGTTGACTCGGTATTGGTAAGATCATTGTCCGTGTTTTAGTACTGTGTCTGTCAGATATTTCCTTCAGGCAGTATCTGAGTTTTGTTCTGTGTTTGTGCAGAAAGAAGAATTCCAGCACACACCATACTCGACAAACGCTTATGTAACAATGGGACCGTTGGCAAACCAATTGTTGCAAGGTAAGGAGTTGTAATGATTTGCCTTGTTTCTTTTCACGCTCAGATGAACACCATATAGGCTTCAGGATCTGAAAAATGCTTTGTGATGAATATATTTAATGTTTTGGTCATTACTTGGTTGCTCTACTCTCATAGATAAAACTCTTTAAACAAAACGTGTCCTACAATGTGAATCTGGAACAGGAAGAAAGACGATTAAAACGGAAACCTCAAGCAGACAAATGAACAAGAAATCGAAAAGAAGTAGTTCACTTTCTGGATTAGAATCCAAGCTTGACGAGCTAAGGAAAGAGATATCTGCAGCTCATGGAAGCATGCTCCCTCATACGGTCCTGTCAACACAGCAGATTGGCTTGATAAGTTCCCAAAAACCAGATTCATTACAAGAGGTGGAGTTATCGTTTTTAATATTAACCCGGATTTTCTTTGGTCTTTGTATATGTAATCCTCTCTGTTAAAGCTGGCTTTATGGGTTGGATTTTTGCAGTTGGAGAGTATTATAGGAAAACTGAAAACAGACAAGTACGGAGACAAGATTCTAGAAGTGATGAGACATGATGCGGTCTCTGAACAACATGTTGAAGATGCAACAAAAGACGAGACATGTAAAAGAAGATCAAGTAAGAGAGCTAAGACACAGAAGGATGTTGTTTTGTTAGAGAGCAGCGAAGAAGAAGAAGAAGAAGCTTGATGCATCCGGTTTTGACAATATCTGTTCTTAGGTTTTATATTATATAAAAATAGATTTTTGGCCGAGTGATTCTATGCATTAACTATGTACTAGGAATTGGCGTTTAAGGGATGCCTAATCGATATACACTTGCACCTTGTTTTCCAAGTGAAGTTGCTTAATGTAATCATACAAAAGATTCTGTTTTACCACTTTTTGACACGTCTCTCAAGCGGTAGAACAAACTCATGTATATAGTTTTGGGGTTCTTGTTCTTCAGTGGGAACCGACCAATCTGATGTTTCGTTCATTGAGAAAGGGCCTTAACGTTGTTGGTTGGCTATATGCTAGTGAGATCCTTTAGTCAATGCCTCGTGGTTTTGCTAAAATCTGCAAATGCCAATGAAGGTTACCATTTAATTCCCTCCCCCAACCTCCTCCTCCCCCACCCACACAGTTTTACAAGATTGGAGCCATTCTTCTTCAGCCGTTCTCTTATATTTCTCTTCAGATTTTTGGTGAAGAAATTTTATTAAACATGAAATTGAACTGCACTGCATAGTTGTGACCCCTTGTTAAAAATTTGCTTTCTCCCTCTCAACTGTTGTTTTGAAATAATCCATGCTTATTTGTCTTCTTCTTGCCTCCTCTACA
This sequence comes from Raphanus raphanistrum subsp. raphanistrum, assembly GCA_019706035.1. Taxonomy (NCBI): domain Eukaryota; kingdom Viridiplantae; phylum Streptophyta; class Magnoliopsida; order Brassicales; family Brassicaceae; genus Raphanus; species Raphanus raphanistrum. The sequence continues at coordinate 24,280,088 of CM033987.1, read as the reverse complement.
TTTCAGTAAAACTGGTATTCCTGTTTCTCAATTTATCAATTTCATCCTCCACTTCATTTAGAATCCCCAACTGGTATCGATTCATTAGCTTCAATTCATGAGCACAATGCTGAATATAAGGCCAGCAGTTAAAGTATGTAAAAAGATCAGCTTTTGCTATTAGGTTGCCTAATAAGTTATCTAACACAAGAAAGTGTCAACTTTCAGTTACTTCATGTTCCAAACTCAACATCCAACTTGTAGTTTGATACAGCATTGTATTTAATCTCATCCGTTTTTGGGTGGGATGATGATGATGATGATGTATCTCCAACAATGGATTCATGAGGAACCCCATAAATCTCCACAGAGCTGCAACCAGGAAACTTTCTGATTCCCAAATCTTTCATTTTGCTCCGCACATTCGTCACATCTTCCCATTTATTGGCAGATGCGTATACACTGGCCAGCAGAGTATGAGCACTCGAATCACTAACTTCCACTTTCTCCAGCTTCTCCGCTACTCTTTCAGCTAACTCCACGTTCCCATAGTTCCGAGCAGCGCTTAGCAAAGAGCAGTACACAGGAACTAAAGTTTTATCGCTTTCATCTCTCATCTCATCAATCAATTCCTCTGCTTCTTCTAAACAACCAGCTCTGCATAGTAGGTCAATCATACAGCTATAGTGCTCTGATTTAGGCCTGATCTTATGTACATTGCTCATCGAATAGAAAACTCCACGTCCTTCTCCTACAAATCCACCGTGATTACAGGCTGTTAACACCGCAACAAAGGTTATATCATCTAATCTAACACCCCCGTTCTCCATCTCGTAGTACAAGTCCATCGCTCTCCTTGACATCCCGTTCATGGCAAGACCGTAGATAAGCGACGTCCAAGAAGCAGTGTCTCTCTCTCTAGTTTCGTAGAAAACCTCTAGAGCTGTCTCTATGCACCCGCATTTAGCATACATGTCGACAAGAGCAGTACCAACCACTTTATCCACTCTAACTCTGTTCTCACATATGTACCCATGGATCCACTTCCCCTGCTCTAAGGCCCCCGTCTGAGCACAGCCTTTCAAGAGAGAGACAAGCACGAAGTTATCAGGTCTAACACCTTGGCTTTGCATGCGCCTGAACAGCTCGAGCGCTTCATCAAACCTGTTAAACCGAACATACCCATTCATCATAGCTGTCCACAGAACAACATCTTTCACAGGACTCCTCTCAAACAACTCTCTACCCTCATCAATCCTACCGTTACTAACATACCCAGAGACCATGCTCGTCCAACACTTCACATTTCTCACTCTCATCGACTCAAACACCCCTCTAGCCTTATCTAGACACCCGCATTTACAGAACATATCCACCAAAGCGTTCCCAATCTTAACACTCGTCTCAAACTCTCCGCCAGCAACAACAACATACCTGTGAATCACTTCACCAAGTTCCAAATTCTTCAAAGCAGAACAAGCCGAGAGTGTGCTCACGATCGTGCTCTCATCAGGCTTCAAGTCACTCTCTTTACTCATCCGTTTAAAAACAGCGACGGCGTCATCAAACCTCCCGTGCCCAACGTAGCTAGAAATCAAGCCGTTCCAAGAAACAACGTCTCGTTCAGGCATTTCGTCGAACACCTTGCGAGTGATCTCCATCTTACCCAGCGCAGCGTACATTCCCATGAGCGAGTTACACACGTATGGATCGAGGTTTAGCCCGGATTTAAGAGCGTAGCCGTGGAGTTTCTCGCCTTCCGCAACGTTCCTCAAGCGTCCGATTGATTTGAGAACGATGGGTAAGGTGAAATTGTCGGGATACAAGGCGTTTCGTCGCAGTTCAGCGAACAGAGACAAGACTTTGGTGAATGTTTTGGTGTCGGCGAAAGATTTGAGCATCTTGTTGTATGCTATGAGTGATGGAGTTTGTACAGAACCCATCTTCCTTCTTGAGAGAAACGTCAAAAGCTTGAAGCTTTTTTAAAGGAAGGACCTGTCAGAAAAGAAGAAAAAAAACAGAGGACCCATCAACTTTTATTACCAGAAACCAAGAGACAACAGAGTCTCAAGATTCAAAATGTCTGAGAATGATTTCAACTCTGATAGCCTTAGAATCAAAACAGAAACTCACGTAAACAACTTAGACTGAAAGAAAGACTCAGCCATTATTTATTTGATCAAAGACTAATGCAAGCTTGTAACACCGATAAGAGCTTGTTTTTATCCTAGTGGTACATTTTATCACAGAGCTTGTATACTAGGCTTCTCCAATTAATTTACCCAAAAACAGTTTTTTTTTTTACCAACACAACCTGCTCCTACTATATTATCTGTTGATTTGCTTCAGCAAAACTTCCCTGAACTAAAACTTGATATTCTAAGTTTTAGCTTCCCTAAAGAGTGAATCTCAAATCTATTTCTCATCTTCTCCAACATCTCTCTCTCTCTATCTTTAGTGGTTCTGTGTAAATGTCTGCAGTTTTTTTCATCTGACCCACAATGCTCCAAGCTTACCTCTCCATCATTAACTTGGTCTTGTAGAAAATGAATTCTAACATCAAAAAATGAGTTATTAGAGATTGATTGTTGATAGTATTGTCACAGTGCTTCCCTTCTACCTCACATCCTTCCTCCTTTAACATTCGTTTGAACCAAATACAAGCTTTGGCAACCACATATTCGACTTCTGTAGTGGACAATGTGACTATTGGTTGATGGCTTCTTCGAACACCATGCTATAGCCATGAGAAACACATACCCCCAAGTGCTCTTTCTACTAATCACTGTCAGTATAATAAACAAAGTAACTCTCACATTCCTCTGTTGTACCAGATGCCCAAGTCTACTGTGCCTTTCAAAATACCTCGAAACCTTTTTCACTGGTGACTCAAAACGTCAAAGACCAAATTCAACTTGTAACTCCACCTGCTCGTGTTGATTTTCTCCAATAAAAGAAGCAAGAAGAGATACTGAGACAAAGGAAGATCGTTATCATTTTTTCAGAGTAAATATTACATAAGAAAACAGAGGACACCATCAAACAAACGTTAAGATAGGAGAAAACCGACTCAAGAGTCAAAGACTTGTGATGATACATAACAAGGAAGAAACACACACTATGATCCATATCTACTCGTGGAAACAACAAACATATCATACATTATGTATGTATGTGTATATATGCATATGTTATAGAGGGCGAGATCATTGCTGCTGGTTAAGGGTTTGCTTCCACAATCTTGCTCGCAGGAGCTTTCTCCTGTTTCTCCACGTACGCCGACGGGAACCACCCGGCTTTCCCCTTGTATTCTCCTTCCGACCAGCCTGTCCCAGCCACCTTGTTTCATAAAACACAACCAGAATCATTAGATCGATCTCTCTCTGTTTTGTTTTGTTTAGAAAAGAGCGTACCTGTCGAACGATGACATAGTCATCAACCGCAAGACTCAGTTCTCCTGGCGCTTGAGCATCAAACGGGTGCACAACCTGCCAACACAAAAGAACAAGAAAACATAACTTTTGTTCTTGACCGAGTTTGGAGTGTTTCGAAAGACTATTACCTTTGCAAGAAAGTAGGAATCATTTTGACTGAGAAGTTGCTGACTGTGATGATCATCTGATCCATTGGTGGTTTTGATATCTTCATGTGAATGTGAACTAGAAGAAGACTTGATTTCTTTCTGAGGTTTGGATTTGAGTTCAACTTCAGGACTAGACTCCATGTCGTCCTTTTGATTGGGTTTGATTACTTCTTCATGGGGAGTAGTATGCTTGGTTTCTCCTTGGTGATTTGATTTGATCTCTCTGCTGTGACTGCTGGAACTCGTTTCTTCTTGGGGATGAGAAACAGCATCCTCTAAATGTAAAGGTAGAGACTTTGGTGATGATTCTATAGCTTCTTCCTCAGCAATCATCTGAAGACATCCATCATCAGTATGTACTATTCATTATCTCAAGTTTTATCATAGAGAGCGAGTGACAGACCTCAGAATGTAGCTTATCAAGGATATCAAGAGCATTTCGATGATATGATATCTCAGCTTCAACCAGAGTACGGAGGCGCTGATAAGTTATGCTCTGCTGCTGATTGTCAACTTCTAACATAGCCTTAGTAGCTTCTTTGCCAAGTGTTTTCATGCTTGATTTGAGATCAGCTAATCTCGACTCAGAGTTCTTAAGCTTCATGTAAGCCTCTTCAGAAACATCAGATTCCTTCAACTTTGCTCTTCTCCTCAGTACATCAGTCGCCTATATTCATTAAACAAATTGTTTTTTTTAAAAAAGAATTAACAATTGACTCAAAAAAGACTATTTACCTGTGCTTCCACTTCTTGTCTCAACCTGTCGTAATGGTTCACTAAATGCCTTGCATCCTCCAAAGGCGCACTATATATCATTGTACGAATTGGCTCACAAACCTAACCAAATCAAACCCTGAAGCTTTATTAAAAATGAAAATATATATTATACTTTTTAACTCCAAAAGTTTTACCTGCTCACTAAGAACACCAAGTAGAGTTTCCCTGCCATCTTCCACAGACTTGTAAGAGGTCCCAAAGTGATGTGCAACTCTTGAGAGAGGAGTGTTAGCATCCGGATTCTCATCTCCATATTTCTTAAAGTCTTCAGCAAACTTCAACCCTATTATGGATACAAGAATCCTAATCTAATCCCAAGAAGTGTGTATAAATGAGACTGAACTGAAAATAAAACAAGAACTTGCCAATCTCTACAACTTTTGTGCCTGTTGCAATGAACCCTTCTAGCCCACGAACAATGTTCCTTTGCAAACGCTGTGAGCAGAAGAAACTTATTAGATTTCCAAAAAAAAAAAAAAAATCTTCCTTGAAAAATACTAAATATAATCATTTTACCTTTGCAGCCTTGGTAGAGCTATACAGTTCTTGAAGTTTCTGATGACAATGAAGCTCTTCCTCATCAACAACCACAGCATCCGCGTTAACATGCCCTAAATGCTTCAAAACCGCCTGCACAATAACTGTAGTTTTATACAAAAGAAAGAAACATACACAAATCTTGTCTGAAATGATAACGTAACCATAAGCTAAAAAAATCACTCTAAAAAGGCAAAACTGATTCTAAAACAAGCAAAGCAAAGGTCTACCAGTTCCTACGTCAGTCAATCCTATCTGCCCCCCTAAGACTATAAAAACTAAAACATGGGCACTTCCAAGATTCCACCTTTATTAAAACCCACATAATCAATTTTCCAGATTTATCTCCGGAATATAAATCTAATAACACATAAATCCAAAAAAAGAGAGAAAAGAAACCCACTTGCTGTTGTCTAGCAACTTGCTCTCTGAGCTTGGCCGCTTGCTTTCTTATGGCTTCCATGGCTGAAAGTCGGTTTCTTCACTAGATCGAGAGAGAAAGCAAAATAAAAAAAAGGGGTAGTTGAAGTTTCTGAAATTTAGAGGAAGCAGAGAGAGAAAGTCGAAGGTTTTGACATGGATCCCTTAACTCCTTTACAGGTAACAGTCGGCAAACACACACACAAAAAGGTAACGACAATGGAATATAAATTTTTAAGTGGAGATGAGAGATGAGCTACTGACTCTTTCGGTTCAACAGTTTATTTTCTTTATGAGTTGAGTGGTCTTTATTTTCCTTCTCATTCACTATTTTTTTTCTCTCTTCTCTAACTACAGTCGGTTTATCATTTCTACTTTTATAAAAAAGAAATCAATTCAAAATATTTCTCGATTACTTTGTATTTTTAGTTATCCTTGGTTGTCTTAATTTTGTTTATTGAAGTCGAATGTTTTAATTTAGTTATCCTTGGTTGTCTTAATTTTCTTTTTTTTCAGGTCGAATTATTTAACTTTTTTTTTTTTTTTTTTTTTTTTTTTTTTGCAACGTCGAATTATTTAACTTAGTCGACTGTTTTAATTTTTTTATTGAAGTAGAATGCTTTAATTTTGTTATCCTCGACTGTCTTAATTTTGTTTATTTAAGTCAAAAATGTTTTAGTTCACTAAAATTTATTATTCTGTCATTTTTAGTGGCAAATATTAGAAAAGGATTACATTTTTTTTTTCATTTTCTTTGGTTTATTTGCCGGAAATCCTTTTCAACGTGAGGTAATCATATGATAGACTTCAGAAATTTTTGTCATTTCACATGATAAGTCTTTTTCACTAAATAAAAGTATACAACTAGCCAATTTTCGTCGGTCTGGCTTCACTTGAATGCTTTTCGACTATAACTGGTGTGGCTATTTGTTTTTGGTTTTAGAAACACAGGAAAAAAATAAAGGAAATAGAAATATTATTTATTGTGAATACTCGTTAAATTGCATTAATTATAAATATACAAATGAATCATGCGCTAGTTTTCTGGAGTGAGTAGAAATTTTTTGAGGGTCTACGTTATAATAGAGGCATTTAGCACATAAATTAGACTGGATGAAGACTCAATCGAAACAGACTAAATTGGAACTAATCACAGTATCTATCACTATCAGTAAAATTTAGCTATTCCGGTCAGAAAACTACCTCAGCAATCTGAAGTAACGAGTTCTCGGTCCAAGAAATAACAACCAAGACCTGGTTACTTTCCGGTCAAAAGGTTATACAATATATACCGAAATCTTTAGAGCGAGATACAATATGTATACTCTAGATGCTCAGAATAGTTAAACCGAGCTGAATAATATATAAAAGAAAAAAAGTCAATACCATTATCTTATATACGATTTCAAGTCCAGTGCGGCGATTTCATCAAACTCGGCTATTAAATCGTACTCATCAAAATAATTTACATTTTTGAAGTCCCGAAGCTTGAAATCGGGTATTATATGTTAGATTTTCAGGTTTGATTCATAGACAACAAGAAAAACGAAAAAATAATGGACAAAATCTGTTAAAACAAACATGACAGCTCTCGAAAAATTTCTGTGTAATTCTAAAAATCGTCAGAAAGATGATAAAAAAATTACAGATATACCATTAATAAATAAAAATATTTAAAAGAGGCAAAATAAAGCTCTTTTGGAATCGACAAATGACCACTAGGACACATTAATAATTAGTTTTCAACATAAACTTCATAACAATATATATTTTTATCACAAAAATGAAAAAAATGTTCAAAACTGATCTCCGATTAATCGTGGATTAATCTTCATTTTTTCTTCAACTTGCTAGATTCGGACCAACCGTCCGACTCGCGTCTAGTGCAGTCTCGAAGATGCTTTTGACTCACTTAGTTTCTTCTTCTTCTACCGCTTTGGTTCTTCTCCTGACTAGAGTTTCTTTCTCTTATTTAGAACTTGTTTAGATGATCTTTGTAACTATTTGTAATTTTCAAACTTATATATAATATGATTATGAATACAAAAAAAAAAAATCTCGAGACCATTCTTACTTTTTATACTTTTTTTTTCATTGTCGACCGATTATGCAATCCGCATTTTCTTTAGCACTGGTAAGCCACCATGTGTTTTTCTGTACAGATGTCGTCTCCTTACCCGTTTAGTACTCGATGATAAGCCAACATTTGTTTAACAATATGAGCCTAGGTAAAGATTAAACTAGTATAACCTGAAAGAAACGAAAACCCAAAATTAAAAAGGGAATTCGGCCAAAAAAATTCATGAACTTTGCACGAGATGCCATAATAAATACGAACATATTGACTGACAAAAAAAAACACCGAACTATATTTGACTTTAAACTTTAATCAGTAAGTTATCGCTGACTCGCTAAATTAAACACATCGTTACAGAATGATTAAACGACGTTTGCAAAGATCGTTAAGTAAAACGACGTCGCGTGGATCGAACCTGAGAATTCATGGCCAATTGACGAGGTTTCTTCCCACTAGACTACTGTCACTTTTAAAAATATCCATAACATATTTTCTTTTATTGAGTATCAAACAAATCTCAAAAATCTAATTTTTTTAAAAAATATTCCAAAAAATCTTAAAAATTCAAGAAAATTCTGAAAAGTAAAATTAAAATTGAAATTACAAATAAGTTTTTTAAAAAAAAAACAATACATTAAAAATTTCAAAAAAATCTAAAATAATTAAAAAAATGCAACGAATTAAATTTAATGATTAAAAAACTTGAAACATATTTTTAAATAAATTAACGTATGTAATATAAAATAAAAATGATATTTATCACACTATAGATTTTAGTATGAATAATGTATTTAAGATAAAATAGACAAATGATAATTAAGATACAATAAACAAATGATATTATCACAATTTTTTTTCTAAAATATGATAATAATTAAATGAAAAACATTTTAGTGTGATAAATATCATTTTTCTATTTTATCTCAAATATATTAATTTATAAAAAAATGTATGATTAATGTATTTAAGATAAAAAAACTCAAATGATCTTAGATACATTAATTTTTATAAAAAAAATTTAATGTATTGTTTTTTTTTTAAAAAACTTATTTATAATTTCAATTTTAGTTTTAATTTTCAGAATTCTCTTGAATTTTTAAGATTTTTTGGATTTTAAAAAAGAATTTAGATTTTTCGAGATTTGTTTGATACTCAATAAAAGAAAACATGTTATGCATATTTTTAAAAGTGATAGTAGTCTAGTGGTAAAAAACCTCGTCAGACGTAGTTTTACTTAGTCCATGTTTCTTTTTTTTTTTGTGCAACATGCTTAATATTAAAATAGAAAGAAAGGATATTGGGCCTAAAACTGTGGCCCAACATCAAAGGTTCATACAGCAGAGTAAGAATGCAAAGCCCGTTTTGCCAACAAGTCGGCTTGGTGGTTTGCAGAGCGAGAAACGAAATCGAAAGATAGAGATACAAACACAGAAGAGATTTGCCTGATATCTGTCAAGATACCGAAGATCTCCTTAATCTGTTGCTTGTTTTTGATCGCCCGTATGAGCGTTTGACAGTCGGATAGGACTCGAAGCTTGGTGAAGTTGAGTTCTGCCGCCGCTAGGAGCCCCGATCGAAGTGCGATGGCCTCAGCCATCAGTGGAGATGAAACGTTATCGGTGCTGTGAGATCCTTCGTGGCTCTGGGAGGATGTTGCCGATGAGATGATCCATGCGGAACCTGATCTCCTTGAGCTTGCATCCCATGATGCATCGGTGTTGCATGTGGCGATCCGGTCTCCTTCATCAGCTGGATGCATCCTTAGTCCATGTTTCTTTTGGTCATTCTTGCTATGTTGAGTGTTTTTTGGCCGAATTCCCAAATAAAAAAAGGGATCGGCTACGAAATGCTGACTTGGCATCGACGTGGCAGTTGTTGGGTCTTTCTTCTCTGTAAAACCAAACCTTCAATTCGATTTCCCAGCTGTCGTCACTCCTTTTATTAGTTTCTTTTTTCCTTCTTCTCAAACGACCTTTTTCGTTTTATTTTGTTCTTCTTCTCCGGTCTAAAAATTTTCCTTCTCTTGCCAGTTCTTATCGTGATTCTTCAAACATAATCGAACATTAGTTTCGTTCGGTACGATTGGATTCTAGAATTTCTTGCTGTAGGGTTTTATTAAATTTTCATTTATAATTCGAAATCAGTCGGACTTCCTTATTGATTTTTTTTAAAGGTTTTTTGATGAGATGGAAGATACAGTTACTCCTCCTCCTGCGGTTATTAATACAAGCTCTCCGGATTTGTTGAAGAACACTCCTTCCAACATCGCCAGGTTAGAAGATGTAATCGAGCAATGCCGTGGCAGACAAAAGTATCTCGCTCAGACCTCAAGTCCGTCTGATGGCAGTGATGTTCGTTGGTACTTCTGTAAGGTTCCTTTGGCTGAACACGGTGAGCCTTCTTGTTTTAGCTTCATGTACCTTTTAAAAGTTTTTAATCTTTTTTTTTTTAATTATGCAGAGTTAGCTGCTTCAGTACCTGGCACTGATGTAGTAGGAAAGAGTGAGTATTTTCGTTTTGGTATGAGGGATTCTCTTGCCATTGAGGCCTCTTTCCTCCAGGTTCTTCTTCTCTACATGTTCTTGGCTACCGGCTCTTTGGTTCAAGATTTGAATGAAACGGTGATATGTAACCATTTTTTTTGTTTCTCCTCCTGGGAAAATATGTGCTATAGAGAGAAGATGAGCTGTTATCACTCTGGTGGAAAGAGTATGCAGAATGTAGCCAAGGCCCTATACCACAACTTAATCCTAAAAGTATATCGAATAAGCAGTCAGTTGAAGCTTCTTTGTCCTCTAGTCTGTATGCAGTTGAAGAGGAGAGAGTTGGTGTACCTGTTAAGGGTGGGCTATATGAGGTAAAACCTTTGAGGTTTAAAGTGAACTATCTTAGAATTTTCCTTGTTAACATTGTTGAACCACTAGACTCCTTATATTTCTCAATCCATGTTTCTGACCAAAGAATCGGAATGCTGCAGGTGGACTTGGTGAGGAGGCATTGTTTTCCCGTGTACTGGAATGGAGATAACAGGCGTGTGCTTAGAGGCCATTGGTTTGCTCGTAAAGGTGGCCTAGACTGGCTTCCCATTCCAGAAACTGTTGCTGAACAGTTGGAGGCTTCATATCGTAACAAGGTATATATCTTTCTGTGCAATACATTTCGATTTTTTGACCTAGAGACAGATATAACAATTGACTAATCTAGTTTGGGTTTTTTTTGGTTTTTGCACGCAGGTTTGGCACAGAAGAAGGTTTCAACCATCTGGGCTATTTGCAGCTCGTGTCGATTTGCAGGGTTCCAGTCTGGTATGTATGTGAGTTTATGGGTGTAAACATTGTTTCTTTTCAGCTGAATGATTGCATAGATGATATGATCCCAAGTTGTTAATGTAGGGACTTCATGCCCTCTTTACCGGGGAGGATAGTACTTGGGAAGCTTGGCTTAATGTTGATCCCTCTGGGTTCTCTGGCTTTGTTGGCTATACTGGGAATGGTATTAAGTTGAGACGCGGTTATGCTGGCTCCTACTCTCCTAAACCTACACAGGTTCTGGAACTTATTCTCACATTTCTTTTCTAAGCTCTCACTAGAAATTGTGAAAGTTCACTGACTAAGCTTTCTTTTTGTGTTTGCTGATTAAGAGTTCATGTAACTGAATCATATTTATTTTGCTTCTCTTCAGGAAGAACTACGCCAACAAAAGGAGGAAGAAATGGATGACTATTGTTCACAAGTATGTCTTAGTATACTCATTTCCAATGAATTGCATATCTCGTCTCTGTTGTCAAAGTCTTTTCAGAATATCTCAAAGTTTTCATGCTGTCTGTTATTATGTCCACAGGTCCCTGTTCGACATCTTGTATTTATGGTTCATGGTATTGGCCAAAAAGGTGAAAAGTCTAATCTTGTTGACGACGTTGGAAACTTCCGTCAAATCACAGCAGGTTTAGGGGAACGTCATCTAACCTCGCATCAGCTCGGCACTCAAAGAGTCCTTTTCATCCCATGCCAGGTACCTCTCTATATATATAATATCCTTTTTTCTGGTTTATCTTTGTATAATATGATTTTAAATTCATATATTCTTTCTTTGTCTATTGTTTTTGTAGTGGAGGAAGGGGTTAAAGCTAAGTGGTGAAGCTGCTGTTGATAAATGTACTTTAGATGGTGTACGGGGTTTGCGAGAGATGCTGAGCGCAACTGTTCATGATGTGTTATATTACATGAGCCCCATCTATTGTCAGGCTATAATTGATTCGGTATTTCAGTTCCCCAAAATATATTCCTCTTTGTCTTTTAGTGCCAAGTTGAATCTAGTTTGTGATTTGGTTTACATCTTTCAGGTCTCAAACCAGCTTAATAAACTGTATCTGAAATTTATAAAGAGAAACCCGGACTATGATGGAAAGGTGCCTATCTATTGTATTTCATCAATCTGTGACTAGTGTAAGCTTCCTTCAAATTAAAAATTCATGTTCTGTTCATGGACATTTTTACAGATTTCCATCTATGGACATTCTCTGGGGAGTGTTCTCTCCTATGACATCTTATGTCATCAGCACAATTTGTCATCCCCATTTCCAATGGATGCAGTGTATAAGAAGTTCTTTCCAGATGAAGAATCTCCTCCAATTCAAGCTAGCGCTGATGAACATTGTAGTTCGCATCAATCATCAGAAAATGAGCCAGAGAAACCTAACCAGTTGAATAACGCCGAAGAAATCACAGGTCAAGATAATGACATGATGGATAAAAAATCAATGTTGTTGGAGCATCAAGATGTCATTCAAGAAAACCCTTCGTCGGTCTCTGATTCTGTAGTGGAAATAAGAGAGAGCCAGGAAGATGACCATCATGATGATTCTAGTGGTGCTGTTTCCTCACATGATGGACCAGAAGGAGCTGACTGTAGAACGCCTGATTCTTCTTCTTCTCCAGGACAATCATGGGAGGAAAAATGTGAAAATTCCAATAACGACGAGATGATCAAGTTATTACAGGAAGAGGTACATATTAGCACTTCTAAGTTCCAAATTTTCAGTCCTTTGATGAAATTTTGTAGTTTAGGTTCACTGCATCTCAAACTTCCTTAGGTTTGTGTTCTGTTGACGTTCTTCTCCAGTTTGTTTGCTGATTGACCAAAACAGAAAGATAGTTATTTTTTTTCACTAAAAGTGGAATTTTTAATGCCAGGTTAATTCATTGAGGTCAAAAGTAGCGCAACTGCAATCAGAAAATGCCAGAATAACCGATGGTATTATTCCTGTGCCTCGACTTCTTTCCCGTATTTGGAGTCGTGTTTGGAACTTGTTGCATGTACATGGTAGTGATGATATGAAATGTTCTTGTCAACAGAAAAGAACAAGACATCTATGATACCTGAGAAGGCGCCAACTAAAGATGCCACTGCACCTTCTAGCTTTACTCCTTATATCAAGTACCAAAAGCTCGAGTTCAAGGTCTGGGATCCTATAATTAATCTGTCTCCAACTCTATTTTATTGGAAATCACGACAAAAAGTGTCGCCTTAACTTTTTAACTGTATATCCTCCTCTCAGGTTGACACTTTCTTTGCAGTTGGGTCTCCTCTTGGAGTCTTCCTCGCCCTTCGAAACATACGTCTTGGGATAGGTAATACTTTTCCTGTAGGGAGTTTTCTTGTATGTTCTTTTCACTGCTATCGAATTATAAAGTCTATTTATGTAATAATGTAAAAGCTGTTTTAACATGTCTTAGGTAAGGGACAAGATTACTGGGGAGAGGATAATGTTATTGAAGAGATGCCAGCTTGTCGTCGAATGTTCAACATTTTTCACCCCTATGATCCTGTTGCATATAGGTTAGTAGTCTTCATAGGAATAAAAATTATTTTATTTTATTATTTTGACAGTGTTGTTGTGTTTCATGCGTGTAGAGTGGAGCCACTTGTCTGCAAAGAGTACCTTCCCAAACGACCTGTTATTGTTCCTTACCACAGAGGTGGCAAGCGGCTGCATATTGGGTTACAGGTAACTGAAATCTTATGGTTTGGTGTTGCTTTTTGCTGCTTGTTCTAATTTGTTTGCTGTAATGTTCTATAGGATTTCAAAGAGGATTTTAGGGCGCGTTCAGAGAGAGCAATGAATCATTTTTATTCCCTAAGGGTGTGTGTTCCCCGGACTTGTAATTAGTTTCGTTTATTTTGATCTTGTTCTTTGAGTCGTTATCATTTGCCATTTTAACATATGCACAAGGCTCATCTTTTATTCTCATGCAGACAAGAGTTCTTACTATTTGCCAATCCAAAAGCTCGGATGAACTAGAAGGTAAAAGTTCAATTTTCTCTGCAGGCTTTATTTCACTCCCATTTGATGGCTCCATATACTATGCAAGCTTTCTAATGCTCCTTGAACAGAGACGGAAGAAACCGATGACGACGAGTATGGAAGGTCATATGGCTCCTTAATGATGGAAAGGTTGACTGGAACTCGAGATGGTCGAATAGATCACATGCTACAGGTAGAAATCATGATGCATCTTTACCCGCCAACTAATAGCATTTTATATTCTATTGGATGTGGCGTAAGCATGCTAGTTTTCAGATAATAATAGACTGACTCTTTGGGTGATACAGGAAAAAACTTTTAAGCATCCGTATCTACAAGCCATAGGAGCTCACACGTAAGTGAAACTTATTTATCATTGATAAACACATTACATCTACGTTTAGAGGCAAGAACTCAAACAACTGTAATATATATTGTGCAGAAACTATTGGAGAGATACTGATACTGCTCTGTTCATAATCAAACACTTATATCGCGAGTTACCAGATGAACCAAACTCACCCATGGAATCCACAGATAGTCCAAATGACTCAAATAGACCTCATAGCTGGATAAGCAGAGATGATACTGATGAAGAGCTCCCGTTAACATTCTCCAACCAACAAATCGCCAGAAGCTTCTCTGCAGAAGCCAAGAAATATCTGAAGACGCCTTAAAACACTTTGACCATTGGGTTAAATATCTGAAGTCCAGCTAAATAGCTCCCTGATTTTGCTTTTGTTTACTGTGTGCATAAGTAACATGTGGTGCAGGAAATGTGAAAAAAAGAAAGAAAAGAATGTATCAAGCTCTATTGGTTTGTCTCATTGTAACTATAATTTTAACAGATAATAAAAGAGAGCTTCCTTTTGTGGGTATATTGTTTTACTGTTAGCTGTGTTCTATTTTTTCAGGTCTGGAGTTGGAAGGTGTTTAGCAGACAGACATTGGTTTAAAATCGAGTTAGACTCTAAAGCTGCTCCAAGTTCAGGCCACACAATAGCAGAGAGCGAGTACGAGCCTACATTACAGGCGCTAGGTTGCCGGTTCAGGTACCAACTCCTATTTCCTCAACCGTTGAACATACAGTTCCAAGTGAGGGAGCACCGAATCAATATCTAGTTCAGTCGTCCTGAAGACAAGACCAAAAGCGGGTCCTTGACTGGAACCAGCTTTGCTTAGAGGGGAACGCGTCCAGATCGTAAAAAAGATTCAGACTTTTGAGATAGGTATTGGCTCAGCCGAGAGATGTTTTGAGATTGCTTGGGGTTGAACTTTGATGCAAGTCCTACAAGACCTTGTTATTCTGTGTATGTTTCACTGCTACAAAACATTAATTAAACAATGAAGCTATGCAAAACAAAACTTCCTATTCCCGACTGATCTCAAACTCAGCTCCTATAGGTAAATGATCACTCGGGTGATGATTGTTTTGGTAAGAAACCAACAACATCTGGAGATTCTGGTTCAGGAAGTTGGAGTATACTGACAGGTTTGATGAAGTCTGAAGGAGAGAAGAAGATGTAGTCAAGTGTGTTTGTGAAGCCTGGAGTGCAGTTTGTGAACTTAGGCTCTCCTCTTGTCACTTCATAGACACTACACATAGGTACTGGAGCTTCTTCTTCTTCCTCTATGGTCTCTGCCGGTTTCGTATTACCCGATACTAGGTAACTATACACCTGAAGAAACAACAAACAAGATCGATTATTTAAAGGAAATATAGTGGAACTCAAGGTAAGGAATTGAATCAAAACCTTATCCCCAGAAATTGAATTGAAGTCACCAGCTAGTAACAAGGAAGGTGTGCACTCGAAATCATCTGATATTAGTGGTCTTGAAATCGCGCTTTCTCTGTCCAGTTCTCTGAATATAAATATCCCAGAGTAGCCCATGGGAGAAACATGTAACTATCTGTAAAAGCTATTGTACTCATCTACTTCCTGGGAGAAACATGTAACTATCTTGCCTTTTGCAAAAAAAAAAAAAAAAAACATGTAACTATCTTCACTAAATTAAGGAGAATGCCTATGTTGATACACACAATTGAAAGTCATTGCGACAACACTAACATTTATACACGGTATGAGACTGTTTATCGGATAAATAAGAAGTAAGTTGGGTCTCATGAGAAGAAGGGTTTCTAAAATTTCAACAACCAAACACAAAAGAAGAAAGCTCACAAGAACAAACCAGCAAACAAAAGAAGTCAGCCTGGAGGGTTTTGAGAACGCTGAGAATGGCATGTGAAAGTCTGCGGAAGAAGAACGGTTACACTATGCATTCAAAAAAAAAAAAAAATCAAATAGAGATTAAACTCTGGAAATAACAAACAAGAAATCCCATGGAGGATTCAGCCGTGAAAGTAAAATCGGCTGGGTCGGTTTCGGGGTCATGTATCAACAGATATTGACTTTTTACACGATCATAAAACAGCAAATTCTTCTTCATCATCCTCTCCTTCACCTCCTTCTTCTTCTTCTTCCGCTTATTCTTCTTCCCATCCAAAACTGCTAGTGGATGGAAGGCGCATAGTGTTGGACAACCATATAAAACTCTAGTCAAAATCAGATCGATGGAGTAAATTTTGTCCCATGTCTTGTTGCCTGAATCGAAGGACCATATCACTTGGTCGGAATACAGCATCTGCGATACGCACAAACGGTTGTCGAGGTTGCACAAGACGATCGCGTAAGGATTATCTTGTGAATTGGCGGGAAAGGGAGCTTTAGAGATGATTTGAAAAGCCTCGGTGTGAAGATCAAAAGATAAAACCTTGGTGTCCACGCAAGCTGTGAACCAATGAAGCGAACCATGTACAAAGACGGGATCGGCGGCCCCAACGACCCGATAAGGAGCAGAGGGAGTAACATACCTCCAAGAATTGGAGGTAAAGTCGAAAACTTCGCATCTAGTAGTAGCCTTGTCAAGGCCTATCTCTAAAGAGTTGTATAGCCAAACAGGCTTGTAAGTAGTGCCTATGTCTTGTAGAGACAAACGAGACCGTCACAGCTATTATTGGAGACTAAGTACTCTGTTGTGTTCCCCTCTTTATCCCAAGGAGTAGGGATTTTGACCGATGAGGATGAACCCAATGCCAGTGTTCTTAGGGATTCGTCAGCACTTGCGGACACCATGAGAACATCTGGATCTCCTCCTGACTGCTTCTTCGACTGCCTCTCTTGGAAGCTTCGTGATTCCATCGTTGATTTCCATTGCTTCGATACAGACTTGAATCTCAGCAGAGATCTCACCGGAAGTCTCTCCAAGATGAGCTCTACCACGTCGTGGGGCAGCCATTCCATCATCATCAACCTACGTTTTTTTCCAGACACCATCTTAAGAAGATACAGATACAGAGGCGAGATGCCCTACTTAATCTATACTATATAAAAGTTGAGGCTATAAGCATTGAGGGCGTCTACGTAGGATTTTAAACGACCAGTCAAAATACGACAAATCAGATTTTTAATTTATTATTTTAAAAAATGTTATTACTTCCAAAAAAAAAATTAAAACGAAATTAATATTACATATATAACATAAACTAACTAAATAAATATTAACATTTCAGTTTTTTAATTTATTATTTTTTAAATGTTAATATTTCCCAAAATTTTTTTTTTTAAAAACGAAATTAATATTATACATATAACATAAACTAAGAAAATAAATATTAAAATTTGACAATTTACTTTAATAAATGGTAACTGATATATAAAAATGGAAAATAAAAAGAAAATAGTTAAGTTAACAAAAAAGGAATATATAAGATGAATATAAAAATGTCATATTAACATGAATATATAACAAAAAAATCAGATTTTACTATATTAAAGTTGAGGCTATAAGCCATTGAAGGCGTCCACATAGGATTTTAAACGACCAATTGAAATATGACAAATCAGATTTTTAATTTATTATTTTTAAAAAATGTTATTACTTCCAAAAAAAAAAATTAAAACGAAACTAATATTACATATATAACATAAACTAACTAAATAAATATTAACATTTTCAGTTTTTTAATTTATTATTTTTTAAATGTTAATATTTCCAGAAAAAAAAATTAAAAACGAAATTAATATTATATATATAACACAAACTAAGAAAATAAATATTAAAATTTGAAAACTTACTTTAGTAAATGGTAACTAATATAGAAAAAATGGAAAATAAAAAAAAAATAGTTAAGTTAACAAAAAAGGGAATATATAACATGAATATAAAAATGTCATAATAACATGAATATATAACAAAAAAATTCAGATTTTTAAATTATTATTTTTAAAATGTTAATATTTCCAAAAAATATTTTTTTCTTTTTTTAAAATTCAGATTTTTAAATTATTATTTTTAAAATGTTAATATTTCCAAAAAATATTTTTTTTTTAAAAAGAAATTAATATTATATATATAACATAAACTAAGAAAAATAAATATTAAAATTTGATAACTTACTTAAATAAATGGTAACTGATATAGAAAAATGGAAAATAAAAAAAAATAGTTAAGTTAACAAAAAAGGGGAATATATAGCATGAATATAAAAATGTCATATTAACATAAATATATAACAAAAACTAAAACATCTAAAAGGGAAATTCACTTAATATATAAAAGAAGAAACTTTCTAATAAATGAAGTATTAGGTGACTATAAATAGTTGTCTAGAGTTCCAAAAGTTTTCAAGATTTACTTTGGGAAAGAGAGAGATATTGAAAAGAAAAAAAAAATATTTACGCAATGGTGGCTTCTGCTTCTTCTTTGGTTTTTGATGATCTAAGAAAATGTTTTAATAAGAATGAAGTTCTTGCTAGAGTGATTCACTTTTGGGAAGCACGTAACATCAACAAGGGTGTGCTTATGGGTTCGAAGTTATTTCTTATTGATGTATGAAGAATTTTATTTAGACATTATCAATCTAAAATTTAATAAGATTATTAAATTTTTAAAAATTTATTATTAACTTTTACAGGGAACAACAATCCACGCCTTTATACAAGCTAATCGAGTAACGTGCTATGAAGAGGATTTAAAGGCTGGTAGAATTTATAAGATTAAGAACTTTTTGGTCATCGACAACAAAAAAGTTTCGAAGTGACTTCTCACAAGTTCTTAATTCAGTTTACTCAGCAAACAGTTTTTGCAGCCACCGATCATTCTGGCGATGATATTGAAAGGCAACACTTTAGGATTCGTTCTTATGCTGAGTTCAATGAAGCTGTCAACAAGAACGAGGGTCTATATGGTAAAAACATTACTTTTTCCATATAAAATATATATATGACTTTATCATCAAGTTCTTATGACATAACAATTTTTATATAGATGACCTTGGAAAGCTGGCTCTCATCAACGATGAGAACTTCAAGAATGGTGTGACTAATAAAAGAATAGACATTCACTTGCAATTAAAAGAGTGAGCATGTTTTTCCATGAGTTCATATTTCTTTTATACATTGTTTACTCACCATCTTTTGTGTGTTTCTACTTAGTGGACCAATTGTTCGTGTTACACTTTGGGGTAACGTTGCTGCCAATTTTCAAAAGAAACTGATGGAAAGTGTTGACAAACCTATGGTGCTTCTCGCTACAACAATGAACCCAAGAACATTTAGAGGTTTGTAATCTCACACATAATTATTGTTGCTTATTTGACGTTCATAGTAATATGATTTATTAACCATATCACCTTTTTAATTGCATTGTGTAGACGTATTTTGTTTGTCCTCCACTTCTTCTACAAGGATTTTTTTCGATAATGATATTGAACCAACTAATGACTATTTGACATGGTAAGTACGCTCACAAGAATGTACTTCACCATATTATATTTAGTTGTGTTATTTAATATCGTAACTATCTAAATTTATGTTACATGTCTGATTTTAAAAGCTGAGAGAAAACGGAAAAGACTCCAAGGTTATAACATCAGAGGTTACATCATCGCCACTGTGCTGTTCCACTGGCTAACCCAAAATAATATTGGTACTTCATTGCATGCACTAAGTGTACGAATCAACTAGATACATTGTAGAACTTGGAAAATTATTCAGGCCTAGACAATCAGAAGCAATTGGAGGTGACAAAGAGTGGGAATAACCGAAGAAGAGAGATTGATAGTTTAATGTGTGTATTGACCTCATGGGAAGAACCGAAGAACAGAGAGTTGTAGGTTGAATCTGAAACCAGAACGTGTGGGCGTGAGTCTTCTCTTTCCCACCCATCCCCCGCGGATCCAGCTGACACTCGACCCGGTCCGACACGATCTGGGTGGGTGGACATCGGATCGATCGAGAGGATCAAAGTGCATTTGTTGTGAAAAGAACGATAAAATGAGAGGATTAGGTTTCCTATTTTCTTTTTCACCTTACGTTTGAGTGATTAGGTTTATCTTTAGAATTTTTTTTTTTGGGCAACCTTTATAATATTTATGTCTCTGTCGTAAAAAAATTAAGTTTCTAAACCAGAACTATACCATTCCACAAACCAAGAGTAAACCAAATACAAGAAAATCAGGTATATAAATGTTTAAAAAATAGTTTAAACATGTTCCATCTAAATCCTTATAACTTCTGATAACAATTAATATATTTGAAATAACTAAACTAACATTTTAATAGAGAAAATGTCAAATTTATCGAAAACTATTGTTATCATATATATAATTATATCCATTAAACCGATTTAGAAACGTTTCTTATCTTTTTGCATCACTTTGATATCTGCTTATAAGATTTGTAATTAGCTATCAGAAAAACACAATCATAATCGAAATATATATTAAATAAAATAAATAATTATAGATTTAAAATATATTTACTGCTCTAATTATTAATAAGACCCCAAAAAAATTAAAACCAAATAACTTAGACACACTCGATCTGAAAAGTAATATTGAATTCGAACCAAAACTAAATCTGACTCCAACCAAAATATTTCAAATATGAGAAAATATCCAATCTAGATTTATTTATTTAGATGTATTAATTATTTTTAGACTCAATATCAACAAATCTAAATATATAAGATTTTTTTGAAATTTCCCAAAACACCTAAAAATATATAAAATAATCAAAAGTAGTTAAAAATACTCAAAATCTCAAAATATTTGAAAAATTTATTGATTCTCCATCCAAATACTCAACCAAAACCATTTTATGTTAAGTTTAAGTATTTTGATATAAATTATTCAAATTTATAAATTATATATTGTTTTCATTTTAATTTGTTTAGGAATAAGTGTAAATGAATTTAAATTATTTTAAAAATAGTTTAAACTGGTTATAATCTGAATTAAACCGCAAAAATTTGAACAAAACTCCAATTAAATTTTATAAATATCCGAATATAACTTAAATAATTAATCTCAAAACTCTAAAACCAAATAAACATGTGAAAGAAATCGAACGTCCAACTTATAGTTTTAACGAAAGAACTTATAATCAAAAATTATTTCACAAATAATAGTATAGATTGTAAAGATTATACTTATATAGACAAAATATAAATAAAAACTAAATGTTTTTGATATATTTTCATAAAGGCAAAAATTATATAAATTAGTTATAGATATTTTTTTAAAATGAATAAAAATATTACTAACACAGACTCGCGCGTAGCGCGAGTGAAAAAACTAGTTTTATAAACGAGATTTGACATATTAAAAGAAAAAAAAAAAGGAAAACCTCTCAGGGATAAGGAAAAGGATTGTTCTCCTACCGATACTTTCCTTTTCATAAAAAAATTCAATTACTCAGATTTCTTAGATTTTCAACACATCTCTCTTCCTTCCAACGACACAACATAATCTAGTTCAGTCGTCCTGAAGACAAGACCAAAAGCGGATCCTTGACTCGTACCAGCTTTGCTTAGAGGGGACGCGTCTGAGATTGTAAAATTTCAGACTTTTGAGATAGGTATTGGCTCAGCCGAGTGATGTTTTGAGATTGCTTGGGGTTGAAGTAAAAGAAGGTCGAGATTTGAACTGTGTAGTTGCCGGAAGCTTTTACTATGAACTGTTCGGTAACACACATCAAACATGTTCATTTTGAATTGCAATATGTAAAAAAAAGTTGGTGCAGCAGTGTCATACTTTAGTGGTTGATTATGATTGGCTGGAATCTTATTCTACGAGATCATCATATGTAAACAATGTCATAATAATAAACCTTTTCTATAGAAAATTCAAATGTTAAGAGCCATATAAAAAATGAAATTTCAAGTTTGTTGAGACAAAAATGATGCAAGTCCTACAATGACCTTGTTATTGTGTATGTTTCACTGCTAGAAACACTATTCAGTAATGAAAGCTATGCAAAACAAAACATTCTACTCCCGAGTGATCTCAAACTCGGCCCCTATCGGTAAATGATCACTTGGGTGATGATCATTAGGTAAGAAACCAACAACGTCTGGAGATTCTGGTTCAGGTAGTTGGAGGATACTCACAGGTTTGATGAAGTCTGAAGGAGAGAAGAAGATGTAGTCAAGTGTGTTTGTGAAGCCTGGAGTGCAGTTTGTGAACTTAGGCTCTCCTCTTGTCACTCCATAGACACTACACAGAGGTACTGGAGCCTCTTCTTCTTCTTCTACGGTCTCTGCAGATTTCGTATAACCCGATACTAGGTAACTATACACCTGCAAAATCAACAAACGATCGTTTTTTCTTCATTTAATAAAATAGATTGAGGAACTCAAAGGTAAGGACCAAACCATATCCCCAGGAATTGAATTGAAGTCACCAGCAAGTAACAGAGAAGGTGTGCACTCGAATTCATCTGATATTAGCGTCTTGAACCGAGCTAGTCGTGAGAGTAGATACTTGGCTTGTGCAAGCTTCACATCAGCCAGCTCCGGGTCCCTAGAATGAAAGCAAACATGAGAATGAGACATGCTTTAGTTAATACTAGGTGGGTAACAAGAGTTGTTTTTTTTTTACCAGTAAAGATGTGTGTTGGCCACGATGACGATGTGATGAAACGGCTTGTTGATCCTAAACGCAGCCATTATTCCAACACAATCGCGTTTTAGTCTCACCAGTGGATCATTAAGGTCACGGCTGTCTTTCTGAGAATCTTTTTCGTTTGAAGGAAACATGTGAAGAGAATAACAGATTAAATGTTGGTAATGATGTTGAAATACAAAGAAATTTCTTCTTTTCTACCAAAAGAAAAAATTTACCTTCTGCTTTCTCATCGTTGGAGGTCTTTACTGAGTCCAAAAGATCATTATATTCGATCCGTTCTTTGGTGACTAACTCTGCACTAAATCCAAAGAAGAGTCTTGTTTCTATCAGATTAATGTTTCTGCATTAAAATTGAAACACGACTAGTGTTTTTAATCTCATACCAGCTAGGCTTGTAGAAGATTGCACAACCGTCACGCTTTCTCTGCCCGGTTCTCTGAATATAAATCCCAGAGTAGCCCAGAGACTCCATGTTTTTCCTGTAAAAGCTATCGTACTCATCTACTTCCTGAGAGAACCATGTAACAATTTTAACTAACTTGTGGAGACTGTCGATGTAAACTACACTTAACATTTATACACGGTATGAGACTGTCCAGTGGATAACTAAGAAAAAGTTGGGTCTCATGAGAAGAAGGGTTTCTAAATTTCAACAACCAAACACAAAAGACGAAAGCTCACAAGAACAAACCTGCAAACAAAAGAAGTCAGCCTGGAGGGTTTTGAGAACGCTGAGAATGGCATGTGAACGAGCTTTCCATCTGCGGCACAAAAAAAAGGAAGATCAGGTAACATTGACTGGAAATATCATAACGATTTTAAGAAGCACAATCTCAAAGTACAAATTTGTTAATAGATCATTAATTGAGCAAGATCAAACATAGCTCTCTTACAGAAGTTCTTGGACAATCATAGCATGCATTGTTTTAGTAAAGTAAATAAAGAGATCATGATAGGAAATAAAAAATCTAAGAGGCAAATATCGACTAAAGTATCTATGTTCCAGGCCATTGATTACAAAAGAAACTATTGACTAATGTAAGATATAAACTGGATTTAAAAGCAGAGAAATGTAGAGAGTATTTACTTGAGGCAGGCAGGTGGAGAGTGTGGGAAAAAGGAGCTCTTCACATAAACCTAAAATAAAGAAGAAGAAAAAAGATATCAGAATTCACACAACAAACAAAAATGGAATCAAAAGAATGTTTATCTTAAAATCAAAGCCTTAAACACACAATACAAGGACTCCAGTTTTGATGTGAAATCGACTTACAGTACAAAAAGTTGAGTCAAAATGCTAAGCTGCACCACCATATCATAAAAAAAGCTTTAGTTATTTTGATTACCTGAGCTAGTATGTTATACGAAACGAGACGGAATCTGATGCCTGCAAACATCACCTCGAAAAATGACGTTTTACCATTTTATTTCAATATAGAAACATTTCTAGAAACAACAGCTTTTGTAAGTAAACATACCATCAGGTTTACTTATTGAATTAAGAACAGCTCCTTCAACAGATTCGAATTTTCGAATTTTAGGTTCCGTTGCAGTACTCATTCTTTTTGAAACAATCTTCCTGCAGGCTCGATAACTGTTCAATCAAAATCAAAACTATGAACATATATCAATATTTAGGTTGATACTAATTAAAAGGTTTGAGTTAGTCTCATTCATTGCCTATTTAAGTATCAGCCCAGATAAAAATCAAAGATTCGAGACTACAAAACTGTGTTCATTTTTATCTCTCTCGATAAGTTCGCATTACTGAATTCGAAACTACAAAAATATGGAAACACACCTGGCGAAAGAAGGAAGAATGGGATGAGGAAGATGAAGCAGAGTATTGTTAAACATCTGTTGAGCACTCAGCAGCACTGACCCTCTCTCTCTTTTGTTTGGTCCAGACCCGAGAGGGTTCAAAATAAAATATACAGTCTAATGAAAAACTAGGGAAAATATTAATATTCTGCCCCTTTTACTTTTAAAAAAATCATGCAATGAACCTTAGTTTTGATTTAGTCAGATATAACCGAATATCTTTTTTTTTTCTTTTGCAATTTGATATTAAAAATTACAAACTGGTTAAATTTCATATCGTGCATAATAGCCTCTTTAATTTGTACTACAGTTGCTGGATGACATAAAAATAAATCTACATTTATAGAGTTGAGGAGTTTGATACTCAACTTATACATATCAAAATCATTTTCCCTTAATTTTCTCCTCTTCCTCAGTTATGTTTGTTGTTGAGAGTCACAGTATTGTGGGTACTCACACCTGCAAGGATGATTCCTCACCTGCAGCCCCAAAAGAAAAGTTTTAATCTTTCTTCTCAATATCGCATAAAAAGCATTCTTTCTGAATGAAATGGTCACACGATCGTGTATATTACCTTCCGTAATGTGAAAGAAACCCTTCTCGGACTTCTCCTGATTACTTTATCATTCACCTTGTCAATCTATTAGACAACAGTAGTATGGGAACTTCGACAGGTTAGTAATAAGAAGAGAGCCAAGTAAGGACAAACAAACAGAGCTTTTGGTGATTAAGTATTACAAACCTTGTGATGTGGAATGTAATGATTCCAAGCGTAGCGAGCTTCCCCAGATAATAAGAGCATAGAGCGAGGAGGAAGATATAAAGCTTTCTTGATGCAAGTGGAGGTATCTGGCTTCTCTTCTTCATCGGTGGTGGTTGAGGATACTTTCCATGTGGAAGCAGAGTATCTTCTGAACTCCATAATGCAAGGACCAGCTAAAGAAAGGCTGAAAATGCAATCTTCAAATGCTGAATGTGTGTCAATGTGAGGTGATAAACCCACACCGGATGGGTACTCATTTACCTATACGGTATGGTTATTATTAATTATTATTATTCACAAGAATTCTACAAAATCTAGTATTGACGATGTACCGTTAATTGGTCTAGTTTCAAGCTTGCTGGGTCGTAGTCAAGGTTGGGGAACAATGAGATTCTTTGCAGTATAGGAGAAACAAACGGTGGAAGCTCCCCGAGACAGTTCTTTGCATCGACATTTCTTGTCCCGTAACAAAACTCATACCCATAGTGTTGAACACGCCGTTTGGCAAGACCGATCCAAGGCTGAGTATCAACAGCCGCAAGCAATTGCTGATAGAGACAGAGAGAACAATAAGCAGCATCAACCAAAGAGGTAAGAGAAGAGATCATCATCAAGTGCCTAATAGAGACCTTAAAGCATATCACAGACAGATAGAGTACCTTTTCTTCTTCGGCAGTGACAAAATCAGGTAACAGGAAGAGCCCTGGGATATTCAAATCTGAGCCAGACAAAGACACTGGGACGCATTCATTCACCTGCGTCTTTAAGCAAGAACACAACAGTGAAGCAAGTGAATGCTCATTACAAACAGTATCACAAAACAAGACACAAAGGTTCTGTCTTTAAAACGAACGTCAACATTTTTTTTTTGAATTAAACACGTGTCCGGGGACCGAAATCAACCGATTGTTCTGTGGACCCCAGAAATACAATGTTAAATTATCTGGTGGCCAAGGGGGATCGAACTAGGGTTATCCCTCAAGTGCCACTAGCCCAAGGCCAACATCAACATTACATAACATAAAAGAACAAATCGGTGAAAGTGAAATTGAAAAGAATGCTCTAATTGCAACCCAATCACACACAAGACACAAAGGTTTTGTCTTTAAACGAACATGAACATTAAAGATCAAAACTTTGAAAGCACAAATGTAACCTGGGAAGGTAACTGAAGAAGAGAGTATCGAATATGCAGAGTCCGTCCACCGAGGTCCGGACATGGGCGACCACTCAAGGCTTCTAGAGCGGATTTCGCTGAGAACGGATCCGCGAAAGAGACGATGACGCGGACGCCGCTCTCGTCCGCCGGGTAGACGCCGTTCACTCCGCCGAAAGCAGAGAACGACGCCGCGATCGCGTCGTGGGGCAGCCCAACCGCCGGCCCGCAGTTCGCGACGTACAGATTGGAGGAGTTGGGTTCTCCGGCGCCGGAGGAAGGTGATGATGGCGTCGGACGGACGAATCGCGGCTGAACCATTTTTTTCAGACGTAAGTAAGTAGAGACTTGAGAGGTTCCTCCCTTTCGTTCGCCGACCAACTTTGAGGTTTTCGTTTAACGGCGCCGTGACCTCGCCGTTGGTTTCGCAAAGGACGGCTGTATGATGGATGGTAGGCCCATTTCTCTCTCACCTTTGATAATGGGCTATATTCCCCTAATGACCATTATTAAATTTATTTTTCTTTTTCTTCTATAAACCATCTCTCATATTAGGGGATGGGCATTTTACCCGATATCCGAAGCCGCACCCGAACCCGATCCGAAAAACACGAACCGAAATCCGAACCGAAAAAACAAAATACCCGAACGGATATCGATTTAGGAGAGATTGGATATCCGGACCCGAACAGGTAATACCAGAACCCGAATGGATATCCGAAAATAACCGAACATATATATGTTCTTAATATTTTAGTTAGAAGCCTCATTTTCACCCTCTGTTTTGCCCCATTCTCAATCTTTGATAACACAATCATAACCTTTTTTTTCACATGAATATTATGTAGGTAGATTATTAGTTGTGTCTCATAGTCTGAAGTAATTTTAGCTGATATGGAAGAAGATGTCACCGGTATATCTACTTTGTGTGGATCTTCATTTGATAAATTATAAGGTCCAAAATCGAATAGAATAAGTACATTATTAAATACTTCCCATAAACTAAAAGTTATATATTTTAAATATTTAATAATTAAATGTTTTAAATATTTAAGGATTAAATGTATCATCTCTAATAAATTAATAAAGTTATTTGTGATTTCAAATTTTATTTTTATTTATTAAAACATGGGCAAAAAATCATATTACATATGAATAAATGTATTTTTCAAAAAAAGAATTAAAGGCAGTATATTTTTCAAATTTCAAATTCTAAATAGGGTATTTTTCAAATTATCCCATCTTTTTACTTGAAAAACCTTCTTATTTACGTAATTTGAAAACAACATATTTCCTTTTCTTCTAGAGCTTTCTCACTTTTCTTTTAATTTCTTTTAATTTGTCGGTTTTCAATTTCTCTTCATATGTTGATTTTTTATTGTTTAAATAGGTCAATATGAATTTTGGAAGGACTTTGTCGAGGATATCAAAAGCAGAGAGTTAACGAGAAGCAAATTATTTTGCAAGAAAAAAAAACGAGAAGCAAATATGTTGTGACCCTCTTCAGAAAAAAAGTTGTGAAGAAATTTTAGTAATACGTAAAATGTATTGAAACTTGATTTGACATGAATGCTTTTTTTTTGGTAAACAGATCGACTTGATCACTTTGGATGAAGAAGTGAAAAAAAAAGAATACTTTGGATGAAGAAAAAAAAAAAGAAGAAAGCTTCTGTAATGAATTTTCAGTTTTATCCAACATTTTTGCCATTTCAAATAAGCTAACTATCTATTATTTAAAACATCAGATTATCATTTTGATGTCTTAAAAACTAAAAAGGTTAAACTTATAATCCATAAACTCACATGCTAAAAAAAAAAAAAAACTCACATGCTAATTAATACTCCCTTTGTTTCTGAATAAGTGTTGTTTTAGAGTTGTGCACACGGATTAAAAAATCATTAAATTTTGCATATTTTCCATACAAAAACATCATTACCCATACATATCAACCAATAACTCTGCAATAATGGCATTGAATCCATTAATCATGTTTTGTTCCAATGCTCCACTGCGTTGTTGCTATGGTCAGAGGCAAAGTTGGAACCACACTCAAGTCAGCTAAATGTTACACTTGAAGAAAACTTGTCACATTTTTACAATGTGATGGATGACAACTCAAAGCCTCAGGCTGTCAGACGCTCTGTTCCTTGGGTGTTATGGACTATATGGAAGAACAGGAACTCGGTAATTTATGCAGAAACGCAGGACTCTATTCAGCGACTTATAAGACTTATGTCGGAAGAAGTTGAGCTCTGGTTCTCTCTGAACAGCCCTAATGCAGGAGGTACAAACGGTAATACTCGTATGGAGACTTGCGACAAATGGTATCCTCCTGATAATGGCTATCTGAAGTGCAACGTTCATGCTAACTGGAGGAACTCGCACCTACATAGTGGTATTGCATGGATCATGAGAGATCACCAAGGAAATGTCACTCATCATGCTCGTGATGCGATTACGTACGCCCCTAATCGTTTTGTGGCAGAGCTACGTTGTGTGATATGGGCACTGAAGAGCTTACGTGACTTAGGGGTAACAAAGGTCATCATTGCATTGGACTATCAAGAAGTGATCGCAGTTCTTAAGGCCCCTTTTCAATGGCCGAAATTCAGAGGTCTATTGGATCAAGTACGGGAGATTACACTGGCGTTTGAGAGCATAGCTTTCGAAGGAGAAAAGATATTGGCCAATGGCATCGCTCGTGACATAGCGAAGAATGTCCTAAGAGATGGAAGGTTCCAATCATATCTGGCCTTAGGTGGTCCTTCATGGCTGCACGATCGGATATAAGAGAGACAAATGGAAACGGCTTTTGATTCTTATTTAGAATGTTGTCGTTGTCCTTTTTTCAGCTTCCTTGATTGTCAAGGTTTGCTTTTGTAATTTGGGTTCTCCCATTTCCTTTGATTAATAATCATTCTAGACGTTCAAAAAAAAAAAAACATCTTAACCAATAGAAAAATAAAATACAGAATAAAGTTAATAAATTCTGCATTGAAATACTAAAACGACATTTATTTTGCAATGAAAATTTTTCTTTACAACGACACTTATTGAGAAACGGAGGGAGTACCAAATAATCTACTACATTTTATTTTATTTTTGTTATAACAATTCAGCAGCTTGGACTTATTTTTTAAACAATCATTGCATCAGCGATTGGCAACCAAAAATATAGATAGCTTCGGATAATAACACTAGAATCAGCACTTTCAAATTTCAACAATCATAAATAATCGCAGCCATCATTTCATATGATATAAATATTTATTTTTTAAAATTCAAAACTACGGATATATGAAAATTAGATATCCGATAAATATTTTGATATTTGTATATATTACGAATGTTTACAGATATTTCATCATTTTTCTTAATACAAATAATCTATAAAAATCAACACAAATTCGGTTTTAAGAATACGTTTACATAATATAAAAAATATTATAATAAAATAGTCAAATTATATGTTGTGTAAATATTTAAATTAGTTAAAATAAGAAGACCAAATTCAAGAAAAATTATAGATGTCATAAAGATTTTATTTAATACTTTTATAAGTTAAAACGGAATTGAATTTATTAACTCATATGGTAAAATAATAATTATATAAACTTGTATATTTAAAATTTACATTTAATTCAGATATATACAAGTATTTATACATTTTTCAGGGTGAATATCAACTTTTATTTTTTTTAATATTTGTGATTTGTTTCGTTTTTAAAAAGATATTTATTTTTCAAAACTTTACGGAAATTCGATTTATTTTTCAAATCTAATCAAAATAATTAACTGATCAAATCAAATTTAACAAACAAAATACTCAATCCTAATTTCAATTAACATTTTTCGTAGTTGTGGGTGACATCATGAGCATTTGTATTCTTTAAATTCAATTAATATTCTGTTATCACTATTTAGCGAGTTTGGGTTTTAGTCCAAATGATTTATATGGTCAGTCGTAACAGATGATCTGTCCATCATCTGATATTAGTCGGAAGGTATTTCAAAGTCGGTTTCAGTCAGTGTGGTACGCTTTTGAATTAGTCCACTCTATAGCACTAAGTATGTTCCTTTCGTGTCGACCGGATAAGTCGATAG
Source organism: Raphanus raphanistrum subsp. raphanistrum (assembly GCA_019706035.1). Classification (NCBI taxonomy): domain Eukaryota; kingdom Viridiplantae; phylum Streptophyta; class Magnoliopsida; order Brassicales; family Brassicaceae; genus Raphanus; species Raphanus raphanistrum. The sequence goes on along the minus strand of CM033987.1, from coordinate 24,249,598 downwards.
AATTTATCAAAAAAAATTCTATTAGTGTCTAACTTAAAATTAATTAGTAATAAATTGATTAATTAATTTATTTTAATTAATTTATTTTATATTATTTGATATCTCTTCCGATTTGTGATGTGAATATTTTATCCCTGATAACATCTTTGTACTCCACCGTTTTTGTGTTATATCGTCGAAGTGATTGCGGCGGACCATATTGAAAATAATCTTTCTGTCAGTAACCTAAATAATTTTGAATATAATATCCATTTCTCACAATTGTTTATTCTACTATAATATCCATCTCTTATATTTGATTGGTGCGGTTGATCTACGTGTACTCGTGAAGAGTTGGAATTTGTTCTTCACGTGTATACGTGTACTCGTGAAGAGTTGAAATTTGTTCTCCTCATCTTTATGGGAGGATTCCTCGAATGTATGCCATTTAAGGTTGGCGTTTCCCTAAATGAAAAAGTGTGCATAAGTAGGTGCATAAGTGATGGTGACTTGATGGGTTTTCAATTTTCATTATTTATTATTAAATGTTCCCTTGTTGTATCATTAGTTTATTTAACTTACATTTTTAACATGCCTTTAAAAATGGGGCAAATAGACGAAGAGAGCGTAACCAAAAACATCTGGCAGGTTTAGTGGAGAAAGCATTTTTGATAAAAGATGGTACTCTAACCCCACTATATTTTTAATATAAAATAGAGTTTATAGTAAATGAGTCGATGACAAAGAAAAAGAAAGTAAAATGAGTCTAATGGTACTCTTTTGATTGAGTAAAAAATAAGTTCTCTTCATATAGAATAACTTGTTTTTTGTTCATCATTCTATTTTTACGCTAAATCAAAGTACAATTGAAGGAAACTCCAACTCTATTATAGAGTTACTCTATTTTAGCGTAAAAATAGTGTAAACCATTGGAGATAGTTTTAGAATAATTTTTTTCTTGGGTTTACCCCTATGCTAAATTTGTAGATTCATCAACTAATAATATTTTGTTATTTCATATTTAATATTGTTTAAAAAAGAAACAAAATATTTATCAAGTTATATTAAGTTTTTAAAATAAAAAGATAAAATAAATAAAAAAATAGTAGTAGCTAATAAAAAAATTTCTTTTTAATATTTTAAATGTCATCATCAAAACACTAAATCTTAAATACTAAACACTAAATAAAAATAGTGTAAACCATTGGAGATAGTTTTAGAATAATTTTTTTCTTGGGTTTACCCCTATGCTAAATTTGTAGATTCATCAACTAATAATATTTTGTTATTTCATATTTAATATTGTTTAAAAAAGAAAAAAAATATTTATCAAGTTATATTAAGTTTTTAAAATAAAAAGATAAAATAAATAAAAAAATAGTAGTAGCTAATAAAAAAATTTCTTTTTAATATTTTAAATGTCATCATCAAAACACTAAATCTTAAATACTAAACACTAAACCCTAAATTTTTTTGTAAACCTTAAACCCTTGGTTAAAATATTTAATTTTTTTTTGCTGATGGCGTTTAGTATATATTTTTTTTTTGCAACTACAACTCTTTTTTATTTAAAAAAATAATATAGTTTGGCAAATATTTTGTTTTCTTGTTTTTAAAAATACTGAATATGAATTAACAAAATATTATTGTTCAAAATACTATTGGTCTGTTCACCCTCAAGAAAAACTCTTATAAACACATGATCGTTGTTCAAAAAGAAATAAAATAAATAACACATGACTTCCTAAAAGTAGAAATACTTAGTGTTGTCATAACGCGACAGATGTCATTTTTGGCAAGTATTACTTACTGTATTAGTGGGGGAGCATGCTCTTTTCTTATTTCGAAGTATCATCAAATATTTGACTATAATAAGACAAACAAAACCATATTCGAACAACAACTATTTTTTACGTCCGACCCACGAGTGCTGGGCATTTTACTGGTACAACAGAGATTTAAAACACACAGATGTTGAACCTCTTTCTGTGCCACTTCCACAGACCGCTCATCACTAACTTCATCTGGTTTTTCTGCACCAGACTCCTCCTGAGTAGCTTCAGAATCCATAATAGTCTCAATGGTCACAGGCACTCGGTCTGATATCGCCTGCTGCACCATATACTGCTCGTCAAAGACCACATCTCGACTATGTCCGACCCACGAGTGCTGGGCATTTTACTGGTACAACAGAGATTTAAGACACACAGATGCAATATTTATCAACCGGAAGGTTCAGAATTCAAGATCGATGGACCTATTTATTACGGAAAAAATCTCACATCAGAATTCGGAAGATATACTAAGTAATATATAAGATATATTGACCAATCCACTTGTCATCAATTGGTTTTAGGTAGAAAGTCCATCTAGTTTAACATAGTATTAGAACTTGATCCAAACAATCCAGTCTAAAGTCGACCATTGATCCTTATCCAAATATTCCGTGATTGACGCTCAAAAAGTCATCATCACGAGATGAGGTATTAAGAACAAAAGTCTCACATCAGTAGTTAGAAAAAATCATAAATAATATATAAGATAGATGGACCAATCAACTTGGCATCAATTAGTTTTAGGTTGGAAACTTAACTAACTTAACAAATTGTCAAGTCAAATTTATAATTTTGGGTAAATCAAATATATTAATATTTTTTATAACAATAAACTAAACTATAATACTTACTCTATACCGGTTTAGAAAACAAACTCAGAGATAAATAATCGACATAAAACACAATACAAATGGAACTCCTAATACCTCATGCAAGCTACAAGTCCAGCGCATAAGATTTTCTTCTCTATCTTCAAAATCCGACATATCATCATATGCAATTTTGTAGTTTAGTCATAAACGAAAATAATTGACGTAAATTTTTTTGCTAGAGCTATACAAAGAGTGGGTAATATATGGCTAAATCTGGATATTGGATAACGCAAAATATACCGAAAGCAAAAAAAAAGGAGTCTTAGACCCCATTATAACAAAGTTTCAAAGCTTTGTTTGGAAAATAAAGATCACTCAAAAAAATACCCATGTTATTTTTAACTCTTAACACGACATGTCGCACTAGCAAAAATCCTGACATATCATCATATGCAATGTAATAACCACTATTCAAGATGTGAAGATCCTGATGAATCTGTTGCTGTTCTGGAGTGTCCACCAACTCTAGGTTTTTGTCAGCAACACCATCTAGCATGAATTCATTCCCGGCCAGAGCATCTACACAAGTATCGATTATCCTTTTGGAAAAAGAACAACACTGAGAATCCACATTCAATTTTATTTTTAATTATAAATTACATAAAAATTAGTTACATTGATAGTCTCCTCAAAAGTCTACTAAGAATACTTTATTATTTTCAAAACTATAATCGTACAAATGTTACATTTTTTTACTGGTCTCATTACCATTTATTGTACTTTTGCATTTTACTGAATTTGAAATATAATTTTTCATCCAAACTCAATTTTTAGATATTTTGGAAACTGCCAAATAATAGATGTATAAACACATGATGGGACACGAGTTAAACATAACACTGCATAATAATAAATATGGATGGAGCACAAACTGTAAATTACAACTTTTACTCGTGTATTATTGCGGAAAAGAAAATGTAAATATTAGGCTATATAACAAAGTATAGAGAACTCAATAAGTCAGTTAGATCACCAACCAATGGCTCAACTTCACATCACCGTCTTACTAGTCTCTTCTTGTTTTTTATTTTTCTTCTTTTTAAATAATATCTTAATCTTTTCATTCATCTTCGTAGTCACATCCTCAAGCTTCATCCCTCTGTCTCACCCCTTTGATCCCTTGACTGAGACTGAACTCAAACTCGTCAGTAAGATCATCAAGGAAACATATCCCGCTGGTCCAAGCCATAGGTTCACTTTCCAGTACGTGGGTCTCAACAAGCCCGATAAGTCCCGAGTATTGTCCTGGCATTCAGCACCGGACCAGAACGTCATACCACCCCCACGTCAGGCTTTCATCATCGCCCGAGATAAAGGCAACACCCGAGAAATAATTGTTGACTTTTCTTCTCGAGTCATTATCTCGGACAAAATCCACGTAGGCAATGGTTTCCCTATGCTCACTATCGACGAGCAGCAAGCAGCCACTGCACTTATTCTCAAGTTTAATCCGTTCCGTAACTCTATCAAGAGACGCGGCTTAGACGTATTGGAGGTTGTGGTCACATCCTCAACGATAGGCTGGTTTGGTGAGAAGCCTACGGAGAGGCTTATAAAAGCAATACCGTTTTACCTTAACGGGTCTGTGAACACGTATCTTAGACCTATTGAAGGAATGAGAATCATTGTAAACCTTGACAAAATGGAGGTGACAACGTTTAAAGACAGGTTCATGGGTCCTCTGCCGAAGGCTAATGGGACGGAATACCGTTTCTCACATCTCAAACCGCCGTTTGGTACGTCGCTTCAGAACGCGATCGTCTTTCAGCCGGACGGTCCAGGGTTCAAGATCAATGGACATATTGTCAGGTCAAGTTTAATTTGGGAAAATCAAATATATTAATGGGCATATGCTACTTTTACTGTTTATTATTTTCCTGATAAAAAACTCATAAATATTAATACAATTAAAAAGAATCACAATTTGGACATAACCTTGGTCAACCTTGTGATATTATCAAACTTAATAAGTCAACTATTTCACCTGAATATTACAAGATTTCTAAAATAAAATAACTAAAGGAAACGCATACAGATTATTTCTAAGATTGCTGTCTAATGAATTTTTACTATATATAAATATACAGTTTTCAAAACAATATTGAAACTTTATAAATGTCTTTTCTTTTTGTCATCAACAATCACTACAAGAAAACACGCTGATACTGAGGGATATTTTCTTCGGTATGTCGTCGGAATAACCGTATTCCGACGACATACCGAGGAAAATGTCCGTCGAAAAAATTTCCTCGAAATTTCATTTTCCCTCGAAATTTCCTCGAAATTTTGTGACGAAATTTCGAGGAACAAGAATTTCGAAGAAATTTAGAGGAAAGGGATTCGTCGAAGTGGTTGTCGATATATATTGAGGAACTTTCCCTCGGTATATACCGAGGATGGTACCGAGGGAAGAGTCCTCCAAAAAATTTCGAGGAACTCGGCTCCTCGGAATATTCCGAGGGACAGGTTCCTCGAAAATTTTCGAGGGAGAGGTTCCTCGAAATTTTCCGAGGAAAACTTCCCTCGGTATATACCAAGGACGGCTGTTCTTCGGAATGTTTGAAAATTGTTTTTTTTTATAAAAAAATTATTTTTGAAAAAAAAATATTTTTAAAATTTAAATTTGAAAATATAAAATTAAATTTTAAATTTAAAACATATTATATAAATTCAAAGTCATACAAATCAAAATAAAACATTTAGAGTTTTTGAAAGAAATTAAACTACGGGTTTTGGAAGTCCAGATCTGGCATGGTCGGGAAGTCCACGTTGGCGTTCGGGTTCATGCTCCTCATCATCGCCATCATTTGCTCGTTCAGCTTCCTCTGTGCCTCCTAGCCCGCCTCTTGACTCGCCACCATGGACTCCAGCGCAGATATGCGAACATCCTTGTCCCTCATCTGACTCAGAAGGACTTCTTGATCAACAAATGAGGGTGGTGCAGAAGCAGACGGAACCGAGTTGGACCGACGAGCCAAACCGAACAAACGGCCCTTCTTCTTTGGAACCGACTGAAAAAAAAGTGTCAAATTTAAATAATATAAAAAATGGATTGAACTTTAAAAAATGAACTTACCGCTTCTACGATTTGGTTGATCCGAACCCGAGGCAAGCCGGTCGATCCCGTCGAATCGTCATCCTCGGTTTGAAGCTGAGACACTTCCTGTTCCATCTGACTGTCGATGAGGGTGACCACATCCCTCACAACACCATCATCAATCTCGCCGGTCTTCTTGTTGGTATACGCCGTCTTTATTAGGCGGAGATGATCAACCGGCTCCCCCTCATTTTCTTCCGCCTTGAAAAAACATAAATTAAACAAACATTAGTAATTAAAAGAAATGCACAAAAAAAATATTAGAATCTTAAATAATATAATAAAAACCGACAAGCTTACCAAGCGATCCCCCAGACTGACTAAAGATTGAGCACCCAAGTTATGGACGTACATGCCCTTCCCCTTACGGTCGCTCTTGCAGTTGGTGGAGTTGGTGGAAGAAGTTGCTCTTACTTCGTTCTTACTCCAATGCACACCCAACTCCCGCCAGACGACGGGGTCCATCCTCTTTGGAATCTTTAAAAAAAAATTGTTAAATAAATAAAAAAATATTTTAATAAATTAAAAAATTATTTCATAAATAAAAACGAACCTTGTTTATTTTCCACTTCTTCTTCCACGAGTGCATCTGCTTCCCATAGTTGTCCATAATTTTATGGACGAAGTGGTAATAGATAAACAACGTATCATCGGCATTCCAGTTGAATTCTTGCTAAAAAAAAAACACAATTAGTAGAAAATTAATATTAAAGATTAAAAAAATAAGTAAAAAATATAATACTTACCGCAAACTGTTGAAACCACATATGCTGCTTCTCGAGAGGGAAGTCGGTGAAAGTCGGATGTCCATTGTCGAGGGACGAGTACATCATACGGTTGATCCATCCGCTGATCCCGTTCCCGGATCGGTCGAACCTAATAAAAAGAATTAATTATTTAAAATGAATCAAATTTTAATGAAAAAAAATAGGTTTAATTACCATGTGTGACCCTGTCCACGTGGATACTGAGTGAGATATGGAAGATGGTCACGACCTGGCTGTCGAACAAATTCCGCAACTCTCAGAAGTGCCGGATGAGCAGGAGCAGGAGCAGGAGCAGGGGTGGGTGCCACACCGGGAACGGGAGGAGAATGAGAGGGAAATGGAGAGGGAGATGTCTGGTAGGAGCTGTAGGGCGATGCGGAACCCGAAATGGAGCCGCTCCCCAAACCACCACGACCACGACGCTGTCGAGAGCGGATCTGTTCCTCCTGAGACCTTTATATAAATAAATTTTATTTAATATATACAATTATTTATTTAATTTGTTAATATATTAAAATTGTTTAATAATAACAAAAAAAAGTTTAAATATATAAAAAATAGTTTAAATATTTAAAAATTATTAAATGATTACAAAAAAGTTTAAATATATTAAAAATATTTTTAATATTTAAAAATTGTTTAATAATTACAAAAAAGTTTTAATATATTAAAAATTGTTTAATAATTACAAAAAAAAGTTTTAATATATTAAAAATAGTTTAATAATTACAAAAAATAGTTTTAATATATTAAAAATAGTTTAATAAATAAAAAATAGTTTTAATATATAAAAATAGTTTTAAAAATCAAAAAACGTTTTAAAAATCAAAAAACGTTTTAAAAAATCAAAAAAACGTTTTAAAAAATTAAAAAAACGTTTTAAAAAATCAAAAAACGTTTTAAAAAAATAAAAAAAAAACGTTTTAAAAAATCAAAAACACAAAATAAATCAAAAAAAAAATACCAACAATCCAAACAACAATCCAAACATGCAAATCCTAAACTATCCATTCAATCCTAGAATTTTCTATCTACCAACCTAAATTTCGAGATCTATGAAGAGAGGAAGAGAAGAGAGATGAACTTACATGGGAAGAGAGGAGAGGAAGAGAGGAGAGGAAGGAGGCCGAGAGGAAGAGAGGAGAGGAGAGGAGAGGAGATCCGTCGAGGAAGAGAGAAGAGAGGAGAGGAGAAGGAGAGGAGCCGCGAGAAGAAGAGAGGAAGATCGAGAGGAGAGAAGAAAAGAATGAAAACCTAATTTATGAGGGGTCCGACGGACAGGGTCCGTCGAAATTTCCTCACAATTTTTAATGTGGTCATCGAAATTTCCTCGAAATTCTCTTATTGGCGGCTAGGGTTGCCTGGTTAATGAAAAACAGTCCGAGGAAAGAGAGTTTGGGGTTTTGAAAACATCGATTTTTTTCCCTTATGTCATTTCTTATACAAATGTAATTCATAATAATGAGGTTTCTTTGTATAGATGATCATAAACAATGAAATAACACAATTACAAAAATTATTGTAAGTATTTCCTTTAACGTTTATTAAAATGTATAAGTGTTTATCTTATGTTGTGTGGTTTTCGTCTCAATCCGCAAAACATTGTTTTCGGGTTAAAACCCTAAAGTTTGACTTTATAATCTGGCTAAGACACTTAATGAAGGTTATATACGTGTTATTCAATCCGCAAAACGTTGTTTTCGGTTTAAAACCCCCTGTTCCTCGAAATTCCCTCGAAATATTGTGAGAGAATTTCGAGGAACTACCAAAAATTTTCTAGGTCCTCGAAATTTCCTCGAAATATTTCGAGGGAATTTCGAGGAAACACAAAAAAATTTGTGTTCCAGCGAAATTTCCTCGAAATATTTCGAGGGTATTTCGACGAAACAAGGTGTTTTAAATCAAACCCCTAAAATTATCTTGGTCGTCGAAATTTCCTCGAAATATTTCGAGGAAATTTCGAGGAACTAGGTGTTTTGAATCAAACCCCTAAACCGTTAAGGGTCATTCCGAGGAAATTTCGAGGAAACCCTAATTTCCCTCGAAATTTCCTCGAAATTAATTAAAAAAAAAAAAAAAATCTACTCTGATTCCGAGTCATCATCAGCAGATGAATCTGAATCTGGATCTTGGTGAAACTCTCCAATAACTGGTTCATCCTGTGCGTGAACGACGGCTTCCTCTGCAAAGTCGGTGAAACTCTCCAAGAGTCACTGATCTGGCGCATAAATCGCGGAAGAAAGCACTTATCCCTGCAATTGCTTCATAAACATTTCGTGGTATTAGTTCCTTGAAAGCAAACGGAAGTAAGCGCTGCATCAACACATGACAATCGTGACTTTTTAAGCCAATAAACTTTCCTTCCTTTATGTCGATACAGTTACGCAAATTAGATGCGTAACCGTCTGGAAACTCCACATCGTTTGAAATCCAATCAAAGAACGCATCTTTTCCTTCTGCATCAAGTCGGTATATGGGAAAAGGAGCCCTACCATTCTCATCAACATGAAGTTCTGAACGAGCACATATATCGACTAAATCCAGTCTTGACTTCAAGTTATCCTTTGTTTTACCTTGAACGTTAAGGATCGTGTTCATGAGATTGTCAACAAAATTCTTCTCAATATGCATGACATCTAAATTATGCCTTAGCAAATGATCCTCCCAGTATGGCAGATCCCAGAATATACTTTTTTGTGCCAGTTATGTAGGTTTCCAACAGCAAATGATCCTCCCAGTATGGCAGATCCCAGAATATATTCTTAGTTGTGTCTTCAAACCTTTCCCACTAATTTCCGCAGGTGGACTGTCAAACACCCTCTTGTTCTTCGTAAACAAATTCCTACTCCTACGATATGGATGATCAGGTGGTAGGAATCTCCTGTGACAGTCAAACCAACACGTTTTTCTTCCGTGTTTTAGTTGGAAAGCATCAGTGTTATCTTGACAATATGGACATGATAGCCTTCCATGCATTGTCCATCCAGATAACATACCATATGCTGGAAAATCACTTATTGTCCACATTAGTACTGCCCGCATTTGAAAATTTTCTTTACACGAAATATCGTATGTTTCAGCACATTCAGCCCATAGTTGTTGCAACTCATATATTAGTGGCTGAAGAAACACATCAAGTGATCTCTTAGGATGCTCTGGTCCGGGAACAAGAATGGAGAGAAACAAAAACTCTCGTCGCAAGCACAAGTTTGGGGGTAAGTTGTATGGTGTAACAATGACTGGCCATAGAGAATATTGTCTTCCACTCTTCCCATACGGGCTGAAACCATCAGTACATAATCCAAGGTAGACATTTCTTCTCTCATACGCAAAGTCGGGATACTTTGATTGGAAATGTTTCCACGCTTTTGCATCTGAAGTATGTCTAATCTCACCATCTGTTGAGTGCTCTGCATGCCATCTCATTCGTTGCGCTGTGCGTTCCGAAAGATACAACCTCTGCAACCTTTCCGTCAAAGGCAAATACCACATCCTTTTATATGGCACTGGAACTCTTCCACTCGTATCTTTATAACGAGGCTTCCCACAAAATTTGCATGTTGTCCGCTGGTCATCCGCCCTCCAATAAATCATGCAGTTATCACTGCATACATCTATTACCTGATAAGATAAACCAACCCCAGCTACGAGTTTTTGAACCTCGTAGTATGAACCTGGAGCTACATTATCCTCAGGTAGAATACCTTTAACAAAATTAGCTATCGCATCCACACAGTCTTCAGCCAAGTTATAATCTGTTTTAATGCCCATCAGTCTCATAGCAGATGATAAAGCTGAATGACCATCTCTGCAACCTTCGTACAATGGTTGCTTTCCAGCATCCAACATTTCATAAAATCTCCTAGCTTCTGCATTGGGTAAATCTTCCCCTCTAAAATGATCATTTATCATCTGCTCAGTACCTACACCATAATCTACATCCGCTCTAATTGGTTCTTCTAATCTAAACGCCGGCTGAGGTTCGCTAGTACTACCAAGTTCATAATCGGTTTCCCCATGATGATACCAAATTTTGTAACTTCGTGTAAACCCACTCAATAATAGATGAGTCCAAACATCCCACTCTTTAATAACTTTTCTATTTTTACAATTAGAGCAAGGACATCTTAACTTACCTGTTTCTGCTTCCGGTTGTCGGCGAGCTACCCTCATGAACTCGATTATACCTTGATTGTATTCTTCCGTAAGCAATCTCGTGTCCGGATCCAAATGAGGTCGATCGATCCAAGAACGAAAATAATTTGAAGAAGACATGTTTTTTTGGAATCAAATTCGTGAGACTAAGAGAGAAGAAGAAGAAATGGAGTGAATGAAGAGGAAGAGAGGTGGCTGTATTTATAGATGAAATCCTCCCGGCATACTGAGGAAATTCCGAGGGAAACCGACATTTCCTCGAAATTTCCTCAGAATTTTTAAAATCCCCCAACGGCTCTCCCAACAGCTCTCTAACGGCTACAAGATGTCGTCGAAATATTAGTAATATCCGTTGGTTTTTTCCGACGACCGTGGTTTCTTCGGTATTCCCTCGAAAATTACCGAGGAAGTTGGTCTTCCTCGAAATTTCCTCAAAAAATAGTGAGGAAATTTCGAGGAAACCACATTTCTTGGTTTCTTCGGTATTTCCTCGATATTTGGTCAGAAATTTCCGAGACTCATTTTCCCTCGGTATTTTCCTCACAATCATCGTGTTTTCTTGTAGTGAATATTGAAACTTTATAAATGTACAAATAATTAAAAAGTTCGTAATTGTTATTAAACAGTTAATGTATACTAATATTAATTTAATTTTGAGTTATATCCACAATATAAATTTGTATTATTGTATATAAGTTCGTAATATTGTAAACAGTTAATGTATACTAAAAAAGTTCGTAATTGTTATTAAACAGTTAATGTATTATTTTGTTTCGATTTTTTTAATAATTAAAAGTTCTGAGACACAAAAACAAAATTATTATATTTTGAATATTGATTAGTACATATTCATATAATCTTTTAATTTGGCTACAGAATATTAAAACACAAAAAATTGGTATGAACAAATATTTTTCTGTGTTATTGTTGCTTGTAGCTGCTGTTAAGTATCTACACAATATATACTAAACTTACAATGATAATATTATTAAAATAGAATATTATTTTTGAAAAAAAAATATGGGTTAATAGAATAGCTATATAATCTTTTTGCAATTTGTATTAAAAATGAGTTTCCACAAATGTTTTTTTTTGTGCAAGACTCTTGAAATAAAGTAAGAATATATTAACATTTCAAATTAACGCTTTTACTTTGTTCCACAAATTTATGACTAGAATCTAAACTTATATACATTTAAAGTGCTCTAGAATTCAGAATGTCTTATACTATAAAACGTAACTAAAAATATTACTGTAACACATTCTAGTAGTATCCACGACAGCAGGCCAAAAAAAAAAAAAATTCTACGATCTCTTCTGCAATGTGGTATATAACATACTAGATTTTGATCCGTACGACCGCACGGGTATTAAGTTTCTTTTTTAGTTATTCCTTAACTATGGAGGGAATAAATGTAACAATGCCAACTTAGTTTAATAGATGAAAATAACAAATTTATTGGCAGTTTAAATATTTTAGTGTTTTAGTTCTCGACCCAAAATCCTGGCAAGTAAATGCGGTAATCCGTAAGTAATTCGGTTAGAATTTAACAAAAAAAATCATTAATTAAAACATGATAAAATTTATAAAACCCGAAAAAACCGCATCAACCTCACCGACACTGGTTAACCCGGTAAAACTCTATAAAAATTGATAATATTTTATTTAAAAACTACAACATAAAATATCAACTATCACTAGATCTATCAGACAATTAAATGATATTAAATATTAATGAAAAACATCAAACTACGATTCATGTAATCATTTATGGAAAGAAAAATAATAAAAGTAAGATGTGTTAAATTTATTTTAGTGTTTTAAAATCATGTAGTGTGAATAGAAAACTATTTCCATGTAATTTTATTTATTGGATAGTTAATAAGGTTTATTGCTATTGATAATCAATAATATTTTCAAGCGGAAAAAAACAAAGAAATAAATTCAGTCAAATTCAAAAATAAATCTCTCCCTTATACAAATGCACCAATTTTAAAATTAAAAGGACCAATTTTAAAATTAAAAGGAATATAATATGAGTCTGTGTTTGCTGTCAAAAAAAAAATTTAAAAGGAATATAATATAAAACTCAAATGCCATAAATGTAGGAGGATATATTTGGAAATAATATTTTAAAATTGTAGTCAAAATTTGGCATTGAATATGAAAATATCTTTTTGTAGATGTTGATTGATAAATGTAAGATATTTGTCTATAGTTATTAGTATATTTAGATTTATCCAAATAAATTAGTTTATCATATTTTAATATAATAAAGTTTTGAAATTTTAAATTATTGACATATGAAAAATAATTAGACAACTAGGTGTCTTGCCCGCATATGCGGGCATAATCATTTTACTAATAATTATTAATATATGTATTATGATTTGAACATCAAGATAACTTATTTTTAATATTCTTAATCATTTTAGTTTTCTTCGATTTTTATTTTGGTACGTCTTCTAAACACAAAAAATTATAAAACTATGAGAGCATAATTACATATATAAAATATTTTACACAATAAAGTAAAGTAAAAATGTGTTGATCTTTCTTAATCTACTTTGTATTTTTGAATCAGAAAATAAACAATAATAAATTGTTTATAAAAACATCACATGAATATTAAAATACACACTTGAGATAAATGAATATCAACCATAAATGAATATAATAAATAAATATATATTTATTATTTAAGTAAAGTAAAGTAAAGTTCGATGATAATTTAGAAGAAAACTTTTTTTTTAAAACGAATTGAGATAATGACAATATTTTATTGGTTTACTTGATCAATACATACATTGATTTATCTTAATATTCCATAAGTTTACTTTTAATAAAAGAAAAATAGATAATGATAGTTTCATTATTGAAGTTAATTTATGGTTAATTATATAATGATAAATCTAATTATTTATTAAATATATCTATTTTAGCCACTTGAAAACTAAAAAATTAAACACATGTTCATAACATGATTACATAGACAACTCTCTAAATTTAATATCAAAGCATATTTTTCTTATATATTAAACATTAGTAAAAAATACACGTGAAATAACTACCGAAATAATTCATAATTTAAAATTCCATATAATTAAACCGATTTGTTCATAATCTTTCAAACTCGAAGAAAAAAGAAAAACATAGAACTCCAACAAAAAGAAAACAAATATCAAAAATACATAAATATAGATGTCAAAAACTATAATCGAGACAACTTGGAATGAATGAGAAAAATGAAACTATAGAGTTTAAAACATACATCATATAAAAATAATAATTGGTCCTAATTTGTTTAAAATAATTATAATTGTAATTGCAATTAGAAGTTTGAAATAGTTATATTATTTAAATTAATAAATTAATAAATTCCATATAATTAAACCGATTTGTTCATAATCTTTCAAACTCGAAGAAAAAAGAAAAACATAGAACTCCAACAAAAAGAAAACAAATATCAAAAATACATAAATATAGATGTCAAAAACTATAATCGAGACAACTTGAAATGAATGAGAAAAATGAAACTATAGAATTTAAAACATACATCATATGAAAATAATAATTGGTCCTAATTTGTTTAAAATAATTATAATTGTAATTGCAATTAGAAGTTTGAAATAGTTATATTATTTAAATTAATAAATTAATAAATTAATGATTTAAGAGAAAAACTATCAAGAATATTGTGAAATTTAAAATAATTATAATCATAATTCCAATTAGAGAATTTGAAATGTTTATACTATTTAAATTAATAAATTAATTAGAAATTTCGAAATATTTCTATTATCTAAATTAATAAATTGATGATTTAATCTAAAACTAATAAGAATATGACAAATAAGCAAAATTAGCTACAATTATGGAGAATGTGACAAGTAAGCAAATTTACTTCTCAAATAATAGTATAGATATGATATATTTCATGTTCGATATTTTTAGACATGTGTAGAAAAAACAGTGAAGAAAATATATTATTCATGTTCACTAAGAATCTACCTTTTATTATAACTATAGTTATTTAAGGTAACTCGTATATATAAATATTTAATATTTCAATAATTTTTTTATTTTTTGTTAGTTTAAATAGATTTTTATGACATGCATTTATTAATCTGTAAAAGACAAAGAAAACTAAAAAAATAGATTCATTAATTGTCAGTGGCATGACAATGTAAATAAGTTGAAAAACTAAAGTGTAATTCCTAATTGTACTTCTAATTTAATAATATAGATGTTTTATGTGGTTTGCAAAACTTGGGGATGTATATTATATGTATTGTCTAATTAAATATTCAGGAATTTCGACTATATTTGATAGTTATCTCAATATATAAAGATAATAACTCCATCAAAATATGATAAATATATTATTTTTATAATGGTTTTATTAGTTTTGTGAAATTTTTTTTAAACCTGTTGGCTAAAAGGTTTGAATTCAGATGATCATTATTTTTTCATGTTACTAAAATTTTGATTTGTAAAAAAAATAATTAGAATATCCATTTATACAAAATTATATTGTCTTGTTGGAATTTTTGTTATAATTTCCATTTTTTATTTTCTGGTTTTATTTTAAATATATGTAGTCACTAAAAAGGATAATTTCCAGAAAATAATATATAAATTATTTGAAGATATGACGCACTGTGGGGTATAGGTCACATGTTTATAGGATTTTTTTTTTGTTTTCCTTATGGTATTTGCACTACTAGCGTTATATAAAGAACTATTGGTCCATGTAAAATTATTTATACCTATATTTTGTTAAAAGGTATGTGCAATTTAAAATTAATTAAAAATAAAATAATACGTATGACTTGTGGAATAAAAAATAGACATACTTAATAATTGATATGATTTCAAATGGTGGTGAATAGATGGGCGAATTGGGAGTTTCACATGTCGTTCGACATTCGAGCCGGTCTCATCATCTCTCTTGCGTCCATTTTTGATATGGATGTGAATAAGTATCGGCAAGTCCTATATAAAGGCCATTTGTCAGAGATGTTCATACCCTACATGGACCCAGTTAGTGATGATTGGTACTCTATTACTTACCTTGACTGTGGTGACTTCGGTTGTGGTCAATCCGCGGTGTCTCTTGAGCCGTATACCGATTGTCCCGCGAATGCTGGTTTCATGGATGGTGTTTTTGCAAGCCAAGATGGAACTCCTACGAAAGTATCCAATGTTATGTGCATTTTTGAAAAATATGCGGGAAACATTATGTGGCGACATACCGAAGCTGAGATTCCTGGGTTAAAAGTAATAAATTATAATATCATTTTTTTTTTTTTTTTTTTTTTTTTTTTTTTTGATTAACCTGGGGGTATCCCGGGCCTATGGAAGGGCCCAGACTAATCCCCAAGGGGAGGTGTAGCCCACGGATAGACCCTCTCTCCGGGTATGCAAATGGGCCCTAAAACATAGGCCCATATCCGTGTTGGTGTCCAGAAATCATGACTTAGTTCCCTCCAGCAGGTTTCAAACTCACAACCTGGGTGCAGGAAGGAGCCCGTCCTTACCATTAGGTCATGATGTTCTGGACATAATATCATATTATGAAATATATCTTCGTAAATTGTACGATTTTCTAGTGATACATAATATGATAAATTAGTTATATTGACATAAAATGTTGTTGCAGATCACTGAGGTGAGACCTGATGTAAGTCTTGTAGTCCGGATGGTTACAACAGTGGGCAACTACGACTACATAGTCGACTACGAGTTCAAACCTAGTGGTTCCATCAAAGTGGGGGTAAATTTTTTGAAAATTTTCCATTTTAATTCATTGATTTGAAAAATTAACTGTGTATCATTTCCGTTTTCCATTTTGGTTACAACTGCTTTCATACATAAACATATTTTGCTAACGTTATAAAAACGAACGCGATATATCTGTATAATATTATTTGAGAAATCAACTTCCTATGTGGTACTCTCACGTTAATTCTAAAAATGGTTAATTACATGCATAACCTTTGTAAATTAGAAATATTATTCATATATGTAAATACTAAGAGCTTTTTGTAATATTTCATTTTTCTTAATAATATTACAATTTTAATTTCGTTTTTATTATTTTATCACAAATCATATAAATATAAAAATGGAAATATATTAAAACATTTTAAATATAGACTATATATATTACATGAATTCAAAAATTAAAAAATTTCACGAAAGATATATATAACAAATGAGCTAACTTAACCCAAAATATAATTAATATACTAAATGATTTTAAAACCGTTCATAGATCACCCAAACGATAATTAATATACTAAATGGTCATAAAATCGATCATAGATCATCAAACATATCAAACTGATATAAATTCTAATACTCCAAATCAGAAGTTTAATTGAGTCAATAACATAGTATTGTTTTATATTTAGTTGTTATACATGTAAACTACAAAATGACTTAAAATTTATATATAAGAACATAAAATTAATTTAATTTTATAAATATTCAGATCCATAAATTTTAAAAACTTATTGATTATCAGTTGTACAACCTCAAACCAAGGAACAATTCATTTTTCTATTTGTTTTTTTATTACATATATAGAATATCACATAAATTTATAAATATATATATATATATATATATATATATATATATATATATATATAAATTATGATTTAGTTCAGAATGAAAATATAAAATTTAGTTTACCTAAAATAACTAAATCAATCCAATTTTTAATATCATAGTCATATGTTTAATTAAGATAATAACATAAAATAATCAAAATAGTTTTTACTTATTTTTCCTAAATGTATATTATAAACCAATTTAATTATAAAACTAAAGTAATATATATAAAAATATTATAATTTCTTTATATTATAAATTTTTATCTGTGCATAATGTTTATCCGTGCATGGGCAAGGGAGAATCACCTAGTTTTCATGTATTTATCGTCAAACAGGTAAACACATAATGTATGTGATAAAGAAATTGAAGATTCCAACTCCGAAAAGAATTAGTGTAACATCCCGAGTTGTGATATGTGAAAAGGTTTAAAAGAATTGATTTGGCTACCTATGTCACCAAAGTCGACTTACCTTTTCCGTCACACATCCATTTAGAACTCCAGAGTTAAGCGTGCTTGGGCTGGAGTAGTGAAAGGATGGGTGACCTATCGGGAAGTGATTTGCGATACCTTGTCAGTGAGGCCAAAGCACGGGGAAAGGTCGGGTGGTGATTGTAGGGTCAGTAAACGATAATTTCGAACTTTGGAAAATTAACGACCGACCGTCGGACGGGATGGGGCCCACGGGCCGAGAGAGCGGGCGTTGGTGGCCCATTACCCTTGGACGGGTCGGACGTTACAAGTGGTATCAGAGCTGGTTAGCCGTCTCAGTTCTGACCTGAGAGGCGTCTTGAGACATGTCGGCTTCGTGGGGTGCAACGAGGACGTTGCGTTCTTTGAGAAGGAGTGAATTGTAACATCCCGAGTTGTGATATGTGAAAAGGCTTAAGAGAATTGATTTGGCTACCTATGTCACCAAATTCGACTTACCTTTTCCGTCACACATCCGTTTAGAACTCCAGAGTTAAGCGTGCTTGGGCTGGAGTAGTGAAAGGATGGGTGATCTATCGGGAAGTGATTCGCGATACCGTGTAAGTGAGGCCAAAGCACGGGGAAAGGTCGGGTAGTGATTGTAGGGTCAGTAAACGATGATTTCGAGCCTTGGAAAATTAACGACCGACCGTCGGACGGGATGGGGCCCACGGGCCAAGAGAGCGGGCATGGGTGGCCCATTAGCCGTGGACGGGTCGGGCATTACAATTAGACTCTGAGCTGTTCTTTTATAGATGTAAACATTTAAGATATGCTGATTCTTTAATTTTCTTATAGATGTATTATGTATTTAACTAGTGTCAACCCACTATATATATATATATATATATATATATATATATATATATATATAACAATATAGCTAGGTTAGTTAATTTTATTTTAGTTTATATTGATGTAGTTGCCTATAAATATTATAGATTCTTTATTTTAAACTAAAATTTAATTAATATTTAGTTATAATATTTTAATAATTATTACTAACTTAATTAGTTATTCAAATAATAATAATAAAAATATTTATAATATTTAATGATAAAATATGGAATAACTAAACCTAAAACAAGCTATTTAAAAATCTCTAATAATAATTTACTTCAATGAAATTTCCCGTAAATCAAACGTTAACTGAAATTAGTTCCATATAGTTTACTAAACATTATTAGAGAATTGATTTGTACATTTGTCATCACCACAATCATTTTCACTATGACACTAAAAAAGAGATGACATGACACTAAGCTTTAAAAATAATGATATGACATCAAACTAACTGTGACAAGTAAAATTTTTTATAAAGATTTATATTTTTGTAAAATTTTTATATATGATAATGACTAATAGCTCATATATCATCTTTGTTGTAAATTTTTCTATATAAATATTTATTTTTGTTAAGATTATTAAAATATACTAATAACTCATATATCACTATATATATCACATTAATAAAAATAAGCTAAATAATATTAAAAAATATTTGCTTACATCAACTTATAAACTTAGATATATATATATATATATATATATATATATATATATATTACCAAAATTAATTCTAAATGTTCATTAATAACTAAAAATTTAAAGTAACAGTAATAAAAAATTAATAGTTAAATGATTAAAAGTTTATTTAAATTTATCTGTTCGTTAGGTTAAATAACAAAGTGATTTCTCATTGATAATATATATATTTAAAATAAATAATCATCAAATAAAATATAATATAACTGGAATTATTTTTGAATAAAATGTAATTTTAACTTTGTTGAAATATAAATAAAATCAAACTGAAATGGTTAGACTAAATCAAAAGAAATAAGACTACAAAAAATATGTTTATGATTTCTTTTTCAAATGGTTGAATTTAAAATAGAAATATAATAATTTTCAAATATAAATTAAAATTTTCTTTTGAAATAAAAATTATAATTAAAATTAGAAAAAAAACTGATTGTGGTGGCTATGTAAAGTATTGGCCACCATATGGCTAGCCATGCAGACTAAACTAGTATACCTAGTTATACGAAATATATGTTACACATGACAAAATCTCTCAACTTAATGATGTTATCTAGTTAATATAATTTTCAAATATAAATTAAAATTTTCTTTCGCAATAAAAATCATATTTAAAATTAGGAAAAAACTGATTGCTAGCTACGTAAAGTATTGGCCACCACATGACTAGCCATGCAGACTAAACTAGTATACCTAGCTACACGAAATATATGTTACACATGACAAAATTTCTCAACTTAATGATGTTATCTAGTTAATATAATTTTCAAATATAAATTTAAATTTTCTTTCGAAATAAAAATTATATTTAAAATTTTCTTTCGCAATAAAAATTATATTTAAAATTAGGAAAAAACTGATTGCTAGCTACGTAAAGTATTGGCCACCACATGGCTAGCCATGCAGACTATACTAGTATACCTAGCTACACGAAATATATGTTACACATGACAAAATCTCTCAACTTAATGATGTTATCTAGTTAATATAATTTTCAAATATAAATTTAAATTTTCTTTCGAAATAAAAATTATATTTAAAATTTTCTTTCGCAATAAAAATTATATTTAAAATTAGGAAAAAAACTGATTGCTAGCTACATAAAGTATTGGCCACCACATGGCTAGCCATGCAGACTATACTAGTATACCTAGCTACACGAAATATATGTTATACATGACAAAATCTCTCAACTTAATGATGTTATCTAGTTAATATAATTTTCAAATATAAATTTAAATTTTCTTTCGAAATAAAAATTATATTTAAAATTAGGAAAAACATGATTGCTGACTAGGTAAAGCATTGGTCACATGGTTAGCCATGCAGACGAAACTAGTATACCTAGCTACACGGTATTTATGTTACACATGACAAAAATCTTCCAACTTAATGGTGTTATTTAGTTAATATCACAAGGTTAATTTCATTGATCCAAAAAGTGAGTGGACATTGGAAACATTAACTCCTTTTAATTATCATTTTGTTCAATTAAAATCTGAACGGTAATTAACTACAATTTGACATATCACGAGAAAGGAAAAAGTTAGAAAATTAGGGTTACGATTCAAATCACTGAGAGAGAAAGTAATTTAAGTGAAGTCATCTGGTTTTATTTACCAATATATATATATATATATATATATATAGAGAGAGAGAGAAAGAGAGAGAGTTTAATCGACCCCGAAAAAAAGTTTTGGTCAATAACCCACACGATGTCACAAATTTCTTTCTCTCTCATTGATTTTGAATTGAAAGACTAATTTTTTAGAGTTTTCGTCTTTTTCCGACATGGAGACGACGTCCCCAATATTTTTTTAAAAATTGGGCAATTTTAAAATTTGTGGCCAATTTCATTTTGTTTTATTAGACTGAGACGGATTAAATTTTAGTTAAATTATGGTTAAATAGTTCAGATTTTAATTTATCAACGGGATAATCAAATGGAATTAATGTCTTTTACATCCAAGTCACTTTTTGGATAAATGAAATTATGCTTGTGATGTTAACTACATAACATCATTAAATTGGAGGATGTTACCATGCATAACATATACTTCATGTTTTTAGATATACATTAGTTTAGTCTTCTACATGGCTGGCCATGTATTGGTTAGTATTTCATGTAGCGAACAATTATTTTTTTTTAAAGTTATTATTTCTGCGCATGACACATAAAAACTCCTAGTTATTTATAGAAAATATTACTTTTCACCACATAACATAATTTGATTTATTGAAGTGTTGTTACTCTTTTTCTTTGAACCATTGAGAAAATTTTGATTTTCTTGTCCTTAACATTGTCACTTGTGCCTACCTAGGTCGGTTTAACCGGTGTTCTAGAAGTTAAACCAGTGGAATATGTTCACAGATCAGAGATAAAAAAAGACGATATTTACGGGACCATTGTCGCAGATAATACGGTCGCAGTCAACCACGACCATTTTGTGACATTCCGTCTTGATCTTGATGTCGATGGTAAGGAAAATTCATTTGTTCGTACCAAACTTGTGACCAAGAGGACTCCAAAATCTGTCGGCACACCGAGAAAAAGCTATTGGACAACAGAATCAAAAAATTGCAAAGACCGAGGCAGAGGCTCGTGTGAAACTTGGACTAAGAGCAGAGGAGCTGATGGTGGTTAACCCTAACAGGAGAACGAAACATGGCAATGAGGTTGGATACCGTTTACTTCCTGGGTCGGTTTCAGGCCCTCTTCTAACCGAAGATGATTACCCCCAGATTCGGGCAGCATTTACCAATTACAACGTATGGATCACCCCCTATAACAAGTCGGAGGTTTGGGCTAGCGGTTTGTACGCCGATCTCAGCCAAGGCGACGACACGTTGGCTGTATGGTCCCAAAGGTAACTTACATACATCTCTATTTATTAATCTATTATAATTTGAATTTTTTGCATGATTGCACCCATTAGAAATACGCAAAACTAACACATTAGCTAGCTAGCTGGTAATCGTTTTTACTAAAATAATATTTTTTCGTTTCCTCAAATGACCTTGACATAAAAATCATGCTATTTTGGATTAAAAATTAAAGGGGTTGATAAAAAAAATAACAAACATAAGTTTTACTAATAACTATAGAAATATAAATATCAGATTTGCAATTTATGAAACCAACACAAATTTTGTCAAAAAAAAAAGAAACCAACACAAATTTGTATGTATATAACAATTTTTGCGTAATTTTTTTTTTATTGAATTATACAGAGGTATTCTGGCCCCACAGAAGTGGTCCAGACTAGTCATGTGTTGCCACATGTCGGTCATCTGTCTCTGGCGATGCCGAAATGTTAATTCTCCAGTGGCCGGGATACCGAAATGTTATATATGGTGTACTTATGAAAAAAAATAATGACAATCAATATTTGTGGGACTAAGTTTGTGTAACTGAATGTTAATTACAGGAATAGGAAAATAGAGAATAAAGATATAGTGATGTGGTACACCGTCGGATTCCACCATATTCCATGTCAAGAAGATTTTCCGACAATGCCTACCTTGTCTAGTGGCTTTGAACTCCGGCCGGCCAACTTTTTCGAGCAAAATCCTGTCCTCAAGACCAAACTTATCAAATTCACCACCACTCCAAAGTGCACTCCTTCTAAGAACAATTAATAATTAGTTTATCATTCATGATTTGATCCTTTATGAGCATTTGTCAAGATTTCAAGAGATAATTATGTGTATCTACACAATTCTTTTTTTTGCTAAAAAAGTTGAATCGGATTTATTAAAAACACATACCTCATCCTCAGGTGGAAAGTGTAGCCCACGGATAAACCATCTTTCGGTTATTCAAATGGGCCGTAATAAATGATATATATTCGCGTGGTCACATGTGGAACTAATAATTTCACACTAGAGGAGAATCGATCGTTGACCTATACCAACAAGACAACTCCTCTTCTATTGAAAACCATTAGACCACCACTCTAGTTAAACTATGTAAACTATTGATAAAACTATGTAATGCATTTTAATCATAATTTTTCAATTTGTAATTAGTTTAAATAATTTGTAAAAATATATATTTGGAAAGTTGTATTATTCATTTTTGTATATTTTCACTTATAATTATAATAATCCTAGAAAATGTATTAAAAGGCGCAATATTTTTCAGACTTCCCATTCTACATTCTCACTTTTATTAATTTTTAGTGTGATATATGTTTTGGGAAATGTTAATTTTCTTATACTTATATTTTTATAACCTTAACAATCCTATGAAACATTTTTTATAAGTGTATCTCTTTATTTTCACTTTTTGATCTACATTGAGTTGAGTGTTGTGGCCACCAAAATGAGTTTATTGTTATGTTTCGTTTTTAGTCATGAGTCGCAGTTCAAAATGAGTTTATTGTTCAAAGCCATTCTCTCTCCCCCAGTTACTATTAAAAAAAATGGATTTATATCCGTCTCAAAACTAAGAATTTAGTTATTTCAAATTTTTGTCACAAAAATCATAAAATTACTACAAAATACCAAAAATAGAAAACATCGCTATTTTATAAAAATTGTAACAAAAAATTATAAAATAAAACGAGGCTAAAACTTGTCACGATTTTGCCACAAATACTTAATGGCAAAATCAGCACAAATTAAAATGTGGATAAAATCAGGCTAATTGGCAAATTTTTTTTTTGCCACGTTTCAGTCACGAATATTTTTCTTGGCTAATTCATAAAATATATTTTTGCCACGATTTAGTCACAAATTTTGTGAGTTTTAAAATTAGCTACGATTTTTCATAGCTATTTGAAATAAACATGTATTTACACCCTATATGTTGGGTAAATTCATTTAAGTTCTTTTTAATACTATGGAAACAAGAAGTAAGCAAGTAATAAGTAGAAATCAATGTCAAAAGTTATTTATATATATAGTCGGGACTACAATGTATTGGACTAGTCCTAGCTGTCCATCTCTATAGAAGAACCCTTGTCTAGTGTTTGGATCCCTCTTTTATAGATAGTAATTAGTCGGAAATTAGGTTTCATCCGTTTACTTGAGGCATGAATGAACCCGGGTCTGGAACCCGAATTCGTATAGGAAGTAATCAAAGGCTGGCGTCCTACTCGGAAGCATGAGTGATGACTATTAATCCCCAACAGTTTGCCCCTTATCTTTTGATTTCACGGATGAAGTCAAGAGATAAAATGTGCACTTTGATTGATTGGAGTCGTTCATTCTAAGAAGGTGTGTGATTAGGATGCCGCATCTTCAAGATTTTTTCGGGTTGTTCTGGCATGAACCATATAAGAACCCGGTAGTAGATATCTAATTGCGAGTAGTCGAAGAATATATGTCGATCCCTTGGTGATTTAAGTCCAGTCGTACGTGATCATGTGATCTGCTGGTATTAGTGATCATGAATTCATAATTCAGTGATGATCAAGATCTTTCCTTTGGGCAAGGCCTTGGTGGCACATGGCCTGAGGGGCACATAGTATTTAAGGAACATGGACAGAGCAGATAAAGGAATTGTCAATATACTTCAGTGTGTACTTTTTTTCTACTTCTAGTTGATCAATCTTGGCCTGGACCAGGAAATAAGTTTTAGATCTGCCAGAGTCTATCGAGGAAAGTTTATTCATCTTGCCAAGAAGCAGAAATTTTTAGTTTGAAAGCTGCAGCAGAGACTTGATAGTAAGGGGACTTCTCTTATAAGTGAAATCTATTATGGTCGATTATTTGAATCTCTTTGGGGAATTTTCTTTCCATCTTAACATGATCTGGTTGTTATGGCCTTTTAAATCTGTTTTGTTGTACGAGAAAACTTGCCTAATTCCTGATATTCAAAAATTGTTATATTTTTTTTCTTCCGCAGATGGCGTATTTTCGGAAAGAAACCTACGCTTAGGTATGCTAGAATTTGATATATATATATATATATATATATATTCCCAGAGAGTATCCTTGTTATACTTACTCGACAACTTCTGTTTTCTAAAGCTTCAAAAGGATGGAAGACTCTCTCAATTTTGTTTTCTCTGCTTCTTTCGTAGGTTGTTGCATGAGGCCCAAACAACTTTTTGAGAGCGCCTTTTCCTTCCCTAATCCTACATGGAGTAGTGTTCCAAAAGTTGATCTGGAAGTCGTTTCAGTGGCTCCCTTGAGATACTATATCATCCCCATGTTTTTGAGGGGGCCGGTCCTTTTTCTTAGATTATAGAGGATAAAATTCTTAAAATCAAAAGGAAATTCTCATTGCCTCCATCGATGGAACTTTGGAGCCCAGCTAGATTTGAACGAGCTTCTGATGGAGGAATGGATGAAATTTACATCTATGAGGCCTTATTGGTGGCAAATTTTAGAAGGGGGATACCTCCTCTAATAGCGGAAGTTCATCGTACTTTGGTTTTCTCATTCACAACTCGATCCTCTAACTAGGGGAACTCTAATTTTCCCCAAGTATTGAGAGAGTGAATATCCTTTAGCGTGCATGAGAGTTTTTATGATGTTTCTTTACTCCACTGGCTAATAGGAAAGAGTTATATCATATTCGTTCCCGAGATGGCCAACCAGTTGTTAAAGAACCGTTGAAGTCTACCAAAGATAGCATACCTTTTGGTAATCGTTGGAATATAAGCTATATGTTAATGAAGGTCAGAGGGGCCTCCGGCTTTCCCTTGTTTTGGCATTGTGTAGTAAAGATTCTTGACTTCAATTTATGGAATATTTATTTAACTCTTAGCTAATATGCATCCTCGTGTTAGCTTTCACCCAGTCGGTATCATTTGATACGAAAGCATTGGTGTAGGAGGCACTGACTATTCCTAGGACATTAGATGGGTTTCATTCTTGGTGAGTCGGGAAGCTTTGTTTCAAATTCGTATCTGGTGTAAGAATCCTTCTCTTGGTTGTCATCACTTTGTGGGTGTCGCTTACCTTTCCTTTTTTTATTTTGTACTTAATAGAGAATAGGCTGGAGTTTCCTGCAGCGCCTGCTTTTGATGGATCTATCGAGGAATGTGTAGTGCCGGTTTTGGATGCTTGCTCATCCCTTTCCAATTTATGATCCATGGGAATACAATCATTGGGAGGTGATGAGATTCTACCACTATGAGTTACAAGGTGTTTGTCAGGGATCAAAACGAGGGAGGTTATAGGGAAAAATCATTTTTCTTTGGGCAAAGGTTCAGACTTTGATCAGCCAACAATAATCAGTGATCCAGACGGCGAGGATCACTTCTTGCTGGAAACTTATGTAGCAGTCACATGCATTGGAAGCCCCACAAAGAATTCTGATCAGTGCCAATAGGTGATGGGGTTGATGATGATTTAGGAAGGCTTTCTCCTATGTCGGTTCCTGACAGAGGATTGATACTCTCTGGAGACCTATCTCGCTAATCACCTCTCCTTTTGGCTGTTTTAATATCTGGTTTATGAATTTTGCCATTGGTCCTTTGATGACTTTTCTTTGTTTTTGAGAACATTCTTTATGCCTTGAGCTTTATTCACTGTTTTACTCATGTTTGTTTTTAGGCCAATTGTTTGCATTCTCTCTTCTATAATTCTTTCATCGTTTCTAAAACTACTTTGTAGTGCTGAAAACATCCGTCGCTTGCAAGTTTTCCTTTGTGTCGGTTTTAACGTCTCCGGTCATGATTGTTAATCTTTTTTGGCGTTGCTTTATAATTTTCCACAGATGACGTCAATTGTTTGATCTGAATTTAGCACATGATGGAAGTATATATGAATTCAATTGTAGGTTATTTGAAAAATGTTTATTGATGATAAAAAAAATAATTATAAAAATAATAATATTATAAAATTATGTCAAATCAATAAAAACAAAGAAATGATATAACCCTAGTTTTGTGTCGAACGGTATGTGTTTTTAAATTGATTCTCGTTCTTTGACAGTCTCCTTATATATAGAATCTCTTTTTTTTTTCTATTTCCTTAAAGTCGATCTAAATGTATGCCAACACCAGTTCATCTTGTCGGTTTCAATTAAGCTGGACTAAATTCTATTATTTAGTGGATCTTGTCTGAGACATAGAGTCTGAATGGTGACCGAGGTTTGGTTAAAATAAGTGGTGCAGAATTATAGTGCGGTATGGTGCAACTGTAGTTTGTGCCATTTGCAGGATAAATGTAGATTTTGTAAAAAAATAGTGCGGTTTTGACGTAAAGTAGTGCGGTTTTGATTGAAAATAATGTAATATATATATATATATATATATATTACTATAATTAAAAATTATTTATAGTGAAAATATCATAACTTTTATAATTTAAATATTAGAATTAATTTGAAATAAAAATTCTAAATTTTTAAATTTTATTTTAAATAGAAATCTAACTACTAAAATTCTTTTGAAATAAAAAAAGCAAATCAAAAACATTGTAATGAATTTTTAACAACAAAAAATATTGAGAAATTGTCAAAAATACCACATTCATAATATCATGAAAAAAAATTTCATGTTTACACTAACTAATATTGCCCTCAGTTTTAAAGAGAGAAAAGATATTTATAATGCTAGGGTTGACTAATCTAAACTTAAGATTTAGATTTGAGAGGTGGGGTAGAATTTATTGTTTAGAGTTTAGGGTTTAGAGTTTACTGTTTCGATTTAAGGTTTTAGGGTTCAAATTTTTAAAAAGTATAATTTGAAAAAAAAAAAATTAGAGTTAGGGTTTAGGTTTTAGGGTTTATGGTTTAGAGTTGAGGGTTTAGGGTTTATAGTTGAGGGTTTAGGGTTCGAATTTTGTAAAAGCATAATTCAAAAAATATAAAAAAGTTCTTTTATATTTATTTAAAATATTTATTATATATATAGAACAAGGGTATAAGAATCTTTTATCTTTTAATAAAAAAATAGTTTTGAAAATTTGTTTTCAATGGTGGTAAACATTAATAATGGTACCAACAAAATGGTAAACATGCAGATTCCCCAAAAAATATAATATAGAACAAGTATTATGTCTTTATATATATTCATAAAACGAGTAAATTTTTTGAACATACGTAGGGGTGGCATTTCAGTTTTAATTTAGATTGAGTTTGGTTTATATGAGTATTAAAAAACTTTAACCAAAATAAACAAAAATTATTTGGTTAATTTGGTTCTTGAGTTCGAATTGATTTGTACTTGTCTAGTTTAATCGAGTTGGTTTTTAATCTTATTCTAAGTCGGTTACTAAAATTAAATTACATTTATTGAAGAAAAATATATACTATAGATATATTATATTTGGTATAATGTTATTTATTAAATAATGTTATTATATTATTGATTAGTTATAAGTTAAATAAAAATAATGAGTTAATAATACCTTAAACAAAGAAAAAGCATTCCCTCCATTTCAGAAATATCCATGTTTAAAAAAAATTGTTTCTAAATGATAGCAAATTATAAATTTTAAGAATATTAATTGTGTTTACTGAATTTTGATTGGTTTAAAAAATTATAGAATATAGCTAAACAGAAAAAAAAAATTATTATCAAAATTTTCCCTTTTTAATAAGTGTGAAAATCTTAGAATACAAATTATTTTGAAATAGAGGGAGTATGAGTTAATATATTATTGCTGTGTTCAGTTACCAAAAGAAGTTGTGATGTGTTGAAAGCAGAATTCGAAAAAGCGCTACTCAATGCGTTGTTGGAAAATTAATAGCGGTTTCACTATTTTTTACAACGTATTTCGAAAACGCAAATCACAATGAAATATGTGAATGGTAAACCAATTGGGGTTTTGTAAATTTCGCAGTGAATTCCGTGAATTACATGTCGCCATTATCAACCATATATTCCATTTCCAATATTCACGTGGTTCTGACCAACAATCACGTGGTCCTGACCTCAGATATCTGATTATCTAGAAAAGGGTTCGAACTTCCATAAAGAAAGTGACAAAACGTGGTCTTGATGAAAAGAAAATTAATTTAATTACAAAAGCTGGTCTTGATGAAAAGAAAACTAATTAATTACAAAAGCTCGTGCAGTATATATTGGCAAAGCATATTATTCCAGCTGTATAAGTTCACGCTGGACCTTAAAGTCAATCATTACGCTATGTGATATGGTTCTGCACTTACGCTTTTTTTTCTTTTTTTTGACATCTAAAATATTCCATTGATATGAACAAGTATACAACAAGGATACTAGCCCAGGGTCTGATTACAAGCAGCCAAGCAGACAAAGGCTAGGCTAAACAACTCAAACCCTCCCAAAAAATAACTGTGACAACCAACGAGGAGCTCCTCGAGCCACATAAGATTGAAACCGATCTTCACAAAC
This sequence comes from Raphanus raphanistrum subsp. raphanistrum, assembly GCA_019706035.1. Taxonomy (NCBI): domain Eukaryota; kingdom Viridiplantae; phylum Streptophyta; class Magnoliopsida; order Brassicales; family Brassicaceae; genus Raphanus; species Raphanus raphanistrum. The sequence goes on along the minus strand of CM033987.1, from coordinate 24,219,986 downwards.
CACACTGTTAGCTATTAGTCGGGCTCCTCGGTTTGCGAACGAACCTTCAGACAACACCCGCCATTCTAATAGCGCCCCCAATAACCTGCGGAGTTCCATTACTTTATATGTGAAGGAAGGCCAAGCCCTTGGACAGTTAATGGCATTTATCAACATACTTCCTTCAGAGTAAAAATAAACCCTCCCGCATTTATGGGATATCATGCTCTCTACTGCCCACGCTAGACTCAAGAAATGAGCTTCATCCTTTGTTGTTATATCAGCAAAAGAACGCCGACTATGTAACAACACTATACCTCCTGAGTCTCGCAATACCCACGCAGCTCCAAGCTCCCTTTTCCTTTTCGACCACCTCATACCTATATTGCATTTCAAAATTCCTACTGGAGGTGGTCGCCATTCCAATGGCGGAGCCTGTTGATGATGATGTAATGAGGCTCTTTCTTGTTCAACCTCCTGCGCAAGAAGCCACAAATGCGCTTCTGCCTTCGCTTTGGAGTACGTTTGTTCACCATCATATTGGATTCCTTCAAAAAGCAGAGAGTTCCGGCTTTTCCAAAGATACCAGAGGACCCAAGGGAACGTCTGAGTAAGCCATCTCAACTCTTTTTGAATCCGCCATACGTGAAAGAGATAGCTCATATTGGTATAAACCGAGAAATCATCAAAACCTTGACGAGGAGAGGGAAACCCGGAGATTGCCCACACTTGTCTTGCCAAAGTACAAGAGAACAAGACATGGTTAATAGATTCACCCTCCAAGCCACAGGTTTGGCAAACCACATCACATTTAAGCCCCCGACTCCGCAAAACATCCAACACCGATAAGGCACCGGACAGAGCTTTCCACATAAACACTTTCAACTTTGGTGGGGCGTGCAATCTCCAAACTTGTGCCTTTAAAGGATTCAGTGATGGTTGCTGGGAATGAACTCTAATGAGCTCTGATTTATTCTCTGCCACTGCGAGAGCATAACCTGTTCGTACTGTATACACACCGGATCGATTGTGCTTCCACAGCTAAGAGTCAGTCTCAGATAAGGCAGGTTGATTCCTAACCAAAATACTAACATCAGAGGGAATAAACAGTTCATCCAACAGGCGTGTGTTCCATTTCCTCCTCCGAGGATCAATCAGATCAGAGACCACGAGGTTGACATTAAAGCTTCGCTGTCGTCTTATGGGAGGGCGACACAATCCATCCTCATCCTCCAGCCATGGCTCCGACCAGACCTTAATACTTCTGCCATTACCAACCAAATGTTTCAACCCCCGAACCAACAAGTCTCTACCATAAAGGAGACTCCTCCATGCATACGAGACTCTGCCTTTAGGTTGGACAGTTATGATCTAGGTTGCACGGGTACGCCTCTTGGGTGCCGTCTCGCGTACCGGGTTCGGCAAGGGGACGGGTACGTCTCGGGTACGCCTAGGAAACGTCCCCGACACATGTAAGGTGAACCCGGGACGGCATGGCTTAAGGGGACGGGTTTGGTCAGAGATGGGAGACGTGTCAGAGACGTATCCGTTGATTTTTGTGTTAAGAAGCGTATTTCATTTTAATTTGTTTATCCTAGTAGTTCTGAGAATAAAATAAAAAGTTGTTTATCAAATATTAATCGTCTCTTCCATTCTCCTACTTTTATGTCTTTCTCTTTTGACTCTCAACTATATCTCAAGTAAGCATGTTTCTTCTTCTTGTCTTCATTTACAACTTTCAGACTTTTTTTTTTCTCTCTGTGTTTCTCTGTATACGAGTATGTGATTTCATGTGTTTCTGTATACAACTTGTGTCTTCTTAATTTCTTATCTTGGTGTTTTGTTTTGTAGTTTGTTTTGTGTTGATGTATGTTTAGTTTTGAATATTATCATTTGTATAACTGTTTATTTTAATATTGGTGGTATAACTAGTAGATGTTTAGCTTATTCTGTTGCTTTCTAAGTGTTTTTAAAACTGTAAGATCATATGTGAAAGATTTTAATATTGTGATTTATATGTAGTTTTACATTATTTATATATATATATATATATAATATAGCCGTTTCTATGCCCGTACCCGTATCTACAAATTTTAAGTTTGACGTTTCCCGTCCCCGTTCCCGTCCCAGTTTCCGGTCCCCGTCCCGGTCCCGGGGCTGCTTAGGTTATGATAGAAGTCTCCTCACAGTATTTACTCAATAAGACCTGTGACATTAAGCAGTCTGTATGATATATAAGTCTCCATGCCTGCTTTGCCAATAACGCTTGGTTGAAACATTCCAAATCTTTAAACCCCATGCCTCCATCCTCTTTAGACAAGCAGAGTCTCTCCCAACTCAACCAATGAATCTTCTGTTTATGATCAGCTGAGTCCCACCAAAAACTTGCCATTACACTGTTCAGACTTGCTAGCACCGTTTTAGGAAGGCGAAAAATGGACATAGCCTGAACTGGGAGGGCCGACGCTACAGCTTTGAGCATAACCTCTTTTCCTCCCTGAGATAGCAATCTAGCGTGCCAACCAGAAATTCTTCTACTTAAGCGTTCTTTCAGATACGAGAACAGTTTCACCTTAGAACCATTCATGATCTCTGGGAGTCCAAGATATTTTGCCTCTCCCCCTTCTGCTTGGATCCGCATGATGGCTTTCACTTTGTGTTTTTCCTCTGCAGAGACCGCTTTGCCAAAAATAATGGAAGATTTGGACGGGTTGACTACTTGGCCTGTTACAGCTTCATATTTGTGTAGCTCTCCCAGCAAGGCTCTGCTTTGCTCTTCAGTGGCATCACAAGCAAAGAGGCAATCATCAGCAAATAACAACTGATTCACCGAAGGCCCATTGACCCCAAACGCAATCCCTGTTATCGTCGCATCTCTCGCCGCTTTAGATAAGAGATGAGTAAGGCCTTCAGAACACAAGACAAACAAAAACGGAGACATGGGATCACCTTGACGCAAGCCACGCTGTGGCGTGATCAAACCGTGTGGCTGGTCATTGATGAGCACAGAATATGTGACTGTCGTTACACATTTCATGACCCAGAGAATCCATCGTTCATGAAAACCCATTGCTTCCAACAGAGCCCGTAAATACCCCACTCGACACGATCATAAGCCTTCGTCATATCAGTTTTAATCACCATTTTGCCTGAGTTGGAATCCTCCAACGACCCTAACGAATGAAGCATCTCATGGGCCACGGTGATGTTATCTGACATCAACCTCTCCGCTACAAATGCAGATTGTGTAGGGGAGATGATCTTCTGTAACACCGGCTTCAAACGTTGAGCCATTATCTTAGAAATTACTTTATAGGTCACTGAGCACAAACTTATGGGGCGAAAATCAGATATGGACTGCGGCTCTGGAATTTTTGGGATCAGACAAAGATGGGTATAATTCCATTCTTTCGGCAGAAACCCCACCTCAAAAAATCTCTGCACCTCGCTCACCACCTGATCTTTTATGACCTCCCAAAAACGTTGGAAGAACAACGCCGACATGCCATCTGGACCCGGCGCTTTGGAGGGATTAATAGAAAACACTGCTTCTCTTATCTCCTCCTCAGTGATAGGCTGAGTCAGATGCCCATTCATCGAGTTCGTTACTTTGACAGGAAAATCATGAAACCATGATTGAAACGGCTGTGTACAAGAAGACTGGAACAGTTTGGAATAAAATTCCAACGCCACTTCTCCTTTTTCCACCTCCGAAAAAACCTCCACTCCTGCAGCATTAAAATTCCAACGCCACTTCTCCTTTTTCCACCTCCGAAAAAACCTCCACTCCTGCAGCATTAGTCAATTTCTCAATGTACTTTCTCACTCTTGCTGTCTTAACAGAGTTGTGAAAGAAGGCAGAATTCATGTCGCCTTTCTGCAACCATTTATCTTTACTCTTTCTGCACTTACGTTTATCTAAAGAACAACTTTATAATATAAATACTAATTTTGCTGCCATGTCAAGATCAAATGATCTGAAAATATGGAGTATATTTGGTTGGCAAATAAATACTCCTCCATTTCATTTTAATTATCGTTGTAGGTTTATACACACAGATTAAGAAAACATATGATTTTGTATATTTCTAAGATAAAAACACAATTACCTATACATTTAACCACATTTCAACCAATAGAAAATAAAATAGAGAATCTTTTTAATAAATTTTGCATTGAAACTTTAAAATGACACTTATTTTGAAACGAAAAAATTTTCCCTACAACGACAATTAAATCGAAACGGAAGGAATAGTATTTATACTAGAATAAAACCTGCACAAGGCCCAGAGTGATGCACAACAAAAAATAAATGTTATTTATATGAAAACATACATTATATTTGATAGATAAATATATACGTACATAATCATACAGTAATCACTCCGTAGATCCAAAACATTGTTAAAGATGTTCAATCCGGTAAAATCAAACCAATTAAAACTAAACCGAAATAGAAAAAGTGGTTGGAATTTGGTAGTACCAAATAAACCGAATGAATATTATTTTTTAAGAAACCGAAATATATGAATATGGTTTGGTATTTTAACCGGAAGAAACCAATGAATTAAAAATACATTAGTATACTTATCTACAAATTTTATAACAACCCTAATAATATATACATAAATTATTTTTATATGATATTCACAAATAAAATTTATTTTAATAATTTTTTATTTTGTTTCAATTTAAAAAGGTTATTTTAAAAATTTTCATCAAATTAAATAAACATATTTTTATTTTACTGATAAAAGTTTATGCTTAAATATAGTTATATAATAAATTTATTTTATTACTATTTTATCTTACTTTTATTTAAACAAATCTTGCCTTGCTGCCAAAGTTGTGCATATTAAATATAAAGTTGCCATATTTGCATGTTTCCGACTTGTGTATCAAGCATATTTTATTCTCATATATCTATAAGATTATAAAGTGATTATTATTATTTTCTGATCTAGAAAGAAAAACATCATTTAAACCTTAAAAAAATTAATATCTTTGATGTCTTTATACTGGTTACGTCTCGGTTAAATTCTGTACGAACCATTTTTTAAAAAAAAAATTGTTCGGTTCAACTATAAATACTAAACCAGACAGCTTCTTCAATTTTTCGATTCACGGATATACAGCACTGCAATGCCATAAATACAATGGCTAGTAAGGTTTTATGTAGAATTTTTCATGACAATATAAGTACTATAACGGTTAATATAGACTAACGTAAGAAGATGTGGGGTTTTGTTTGTTAGTCAACTTTTTCGGATGTATAAACTATCAGAGTAAGTATTTTGGGATGAAACAACCATCATCATGATTTCTTATTAAACTTTATATGGTCTGAGTATTGTACAAACTTTTGTTATACTGGATAATTGTTTCTCAACTTTTAGGTTTCCAACGTTGATATTGTTTGTTAACTTATTACGATCATATTCTTATGATCGACTAATATTTTTCATCCACCAGGTTTTTGTAGATTAAGCTCGAGTAGTTACGATCATATTCTTATGCTAAACTAAAGTTTATATGTTTTATATAGTTTATCATATTTCCTATCCCGTATAAATACATTGTCTAACAATTGGATTTGGACAAACATAATTTCCAATTGATTTCTAGACTGACACGTAAGCAAAATTAATAGCTTAATTTAGTGACATATAAGCAAGGGTGTTTTTTAATTAGTACAAAGTTGATGTTATAATTTTTTAAATGATCCTCTATTAATATATAGGGGATTACTAAAAATTATGATAAAAATGAAGTTTACGTAGCACACATTTTAAGATTTTTTACCAGAATCTTATAATTTTTCTTTTATTACTAGTATTTTTTAATATCCAACGTGCCATTTTATTCCGTTGTGATTTACAAAAATGTCATTATTTTTTATTGTCACAAAAGCAAAAAATCGATGCCACGTAAAACATCGCTAACGTGTATTAATGAACTCAGCCATAAAGTGCTACAGCGATATTGATGGCTGAGTTAAACAACACACTGACTTATACTATCAACAATGGTTCTTTTATTCAACAGCCATATTTTTACATTTTTACAATCCACATCACCATATTACATTTTTTATTCCACATAAGCATTAACATTTATTTAGCATCTATGTTATATAATAATTTTTTTTAAAAAGTTAACATTCTACCATTTACTGATAAAAGTAAATGTTTTCGAATTTCATTTTTATTTTAATTATGAATTTTATTTTAATATTTTATGTATTTATAGGAAATAAAAAATGATTAATTTTGATATATATGCATTTTTGGAAAAATATATTTTCTATTAAATAAATCACTTGAAGCAAATAGGGTAAACAGAAATATAAGTTATTTAAATAGCCAATTAGAATTCAGCAGTTACATTATTTTTATTTATTTGTTTTCATAAAGGCAAAATTTCCATCATTCACTTTCCAAGAGAGTGTCTAAGAGAGTGGAACACATACTAATTTTGATTGGTTTAAGCCTTTCATATGGATCCTAATTCTATTTTTTCAACTAGTTGAATAAATTCAACTAAGATGAATCCACATCCTCTTTTTATTTTTTCAACAGCCTCATTGCAAGTTTTCAATAGTTGAATAATTTTTTCAACTACCCCATTGCATATAGTCTTATGAGATATGGGCTGACTTATGAACATAAGTTAGCCATTAGTGACGGTTGATTTGTAGAAATCTGGCTGATTTATGTGATAAAAGTTGAGTCACAAACAAAAGTTATGGCTGATTTGTATATCGGTGGGCTGACTTTTCAAAAATTTGACTGAGTTGTAGTTAAGACACAGCTGAGTTATGTTTCTCTCGTTTATTTAATGATAATCGGCTGATTGAGTTATTAATTTACGACTGATTTATGTATAATCAGCCATAGTTTTAGACTGGGGTTTAAATGGCGGGATAAACAGTAAACTCAGCCTAATGACGACTGACTTATTAGTAAAAAAATAATTACTAGAATAACATTCATTTGACGGTTGATTTATTTGACGATACGGTTACTTAATATTTTTCAACCTAATTACTATTGATTTATTAGCGAAAGATTAATTACTCAAATAGTACTCACGTCGCAGTTGACTTATGTTGTACTTGATGGCTTATTTATTTAGGCTGAGTTATGTGTTTGTTTGGCGGCTGACTTAACGATTTTCTATGTCATCAGCTACAATTTTCCATGTCATCCCCTATATATTAAAAGAGAAGTATTAAAACATTTGGTGTAGCCATGTGTCATCACCACAATAATTCTTAGAATCATTAGAGAAGTAGGTTGGTTCATATGAATATACAATAAGCTTTTTATTAAACTAACAATAAATTAATTATTAATGTTCTTCATTATTTCCTTAAATAAAATTACGGAATTTTATAATTTAACTAAAGTATCTATATGACAATTAATGATTTTGAATAATAAAAAATAGAATAGAGCATCCTTTATCATTTCTTTAAAAAAAATTAACTTATTAAAATAAATTAATAATAAAAATTTAGATTTTTCCGTATGTGTTATATTTTAAATTTTTAAAAATGACTATAAATTATTAAAACTGTTAAAAATTTCACATTGAAATTTTTGTGACCATGGTTTAAAATTTTGTTACGACAAGATACAAATGATTACGAAATCGTATAAGTAGGAAATCTTATTTAATAAATATTAAGATTAATATATATATATATATATACATATAATTAAACTATGTACCATACAAATACATAAATATTTAATTTCGAAGCTTTGAACAATCTTTTTGATTCAAGTTTTGATCAAATATTGACAACTTAATATTAAATTATAAATTACTAAATTTAGTAAACATCTCACAATTAAAATTTTGTTATCAGTAATTTAAAATTTTTTTTATAAAATATACAAATGATAAAAACAATATGAATAAAAACATTAGTTAATAGATATCAATATTAAAAATATAAATATCATTTAAATTAATTATTTACCATATAAAATAGAAATAATTTTTATTTGGATTAATAAAATTTATTTAGGTGTTCGCACCAATCTAATTATATACATAATAGTTACTGAATTTTCAATTATTTAATATATATTTATTATTTTATAATATGTAAAAACATATAATATGTAAAAATAATTTATATATAATCTTCATCTCGCGTAAGGCGCGGATCTTAAACCCAGTCAGCTCTTAGTTGTCATGTCATTATTAACGTTACAACAGTCAAATTAGGGTTGATGTTATTCTTCTTCTTCATATTCTTCATATATCTTCGTCATTGTTATTCTTCTCATTCATCTTCTTTGAGATCTTGTGTATCCGATAGTTATTGTTTCTGGTAATTGGGTTAAGAAAAACATATATGTATTCAACGTCGACAATAGATGGTGCAGAGTTCTGTATATAGATGAAGAAACAACACATGACGAACTAGCAAATTCGGCACTCAAAGATTACGGTGGGGGTTATGATGGTATCAGTTTGGAGGAGAAACGCAAACAAAGACGACCAACACAAGACGAAGATTCAGCGACACTACCTCCTAAGAAGAGATATTGCAAACATGTATGATTTTTAAGACTGAATTATGTATAATTTACGACTGAGTTATGCATATTTACGGTTAAGTTATGATTACAATACTCCTGAGTTATAATCAAATTATGGTTGAGTTATGCATATGTTATGTATGAGTTACACATACATTTTGGTTGAGTTATGGTTACAATAAAACTTTGTTACACTCAAAGGCTGAGTTATTGTTTCTAGTACGGTTGAGTTATGGTTACAATACAGCTGAATTATTCGAACGTTATGGCTAAGTTATGGTGGTTACAATAGACCAAGTCGACCAAAAATATTTTCTAACATGCTCAAAATTCATCATCAAAACTTAAATTGAATTCAGAAACTGAAAAATAAACTAAAAAGACGAGTCTAGAGAATAAGAATCAAGAAACTAAAAAGACAAAGATAGTGATCGCTCTAGTAAAGTGGAAGGAGAAAAAGACGAAGTGGGCGGAGAAGATGAAGTATGCGAAGAAGACCAATAAAATGATGAATTTGAAAGCTGATTTGATATGTTCGATGACTCGGAGGTGCGTCATCTGAAGATGATAACTTAAGTTAATACGGTGAGTCTCCAACACAAGACAAGATTCATCGATGCTACCTCCTAAGAAGAGATATGGCGAACATGAATGGGGTTTGAAGACTGAGTTATGTACACTTTACAGCTGAGTTATGCATAATTTATGGCTGAGTTATGATTACAATACCCCTGAGTTATAATCAAATTACGGCTCAGTTATGCATACGTTATGTCTGATTTACGCATATATTATGACTGAGTTATCGTTCTTAGTACGGTTGATTTATGGTTAAAATATGGCTGGGGAATGCATACATTAAAAAGTCTGTAACATGCTCAAGATTCATCATCCAAACTTAAATTAAATCTATAAACTGAAAAAACAAATTTAAAAGACGAGTCTAGAGATTATGAATCAACAGACATATCAGTCTAGATATATAACGTATATCTAAAATAATCGAAAATATGAGACAGATCTACTGCAGTGGTCGTTGTCTTCTCCTCAAGTGTCATTTATGGTGGTCCGACATCATGCTGCTCCCTCTCTCATTGGATTCGTCATCTTGCAGAAGAAGAAAAAGTCAGAGAGAGAGAGAGAGAGAGAGAGAGAGAGAGAGAGAGAGAGAGAGAGAGAGAGAGAGAGAGAGAGAGAGAGAGAGAGAGAGAGAGAGAGAGAGAGAGAGAGAGAGAGAGAGAGAGAGAGAGAGAGAGAGAGAGAGAGAGAGAGAGAGAGAGAGAGAGAGAGAGAGAGAGAGAGAGAGAGAGAGAGAGAGAGAGAGAGAGAGAGAGAGAGAGAGAGAGAGAGAGAGAGAGAGAGAGAGAGAGAGAGAGAGAGAGAGAGAGAGAGAGAGAGAGAGAGAGAGAGAGAGAGAGAGAGAGAGAGAGAGAGAGAGAGAGAGAGAGAGGTTTAGTCCTGTAAAATGTAAGAAAATTAGAGAGTTGAACAAAAAAATAAGAGAGAATTAAATAAAAGTGTACGTACAAAATTTTAAATAAACTAATTCATAAATCATATAATTGTAAACAATTTTTATTCAATATAATATAACTTTATAACATATAAATATATCACAAACCTAAAATACTAATTCATATCCAACTTTATTTATAAACCAAAAACCTGCACTTTTGAAGCGCGGATCCAAATCTAGTCTATTATATTAAAAGAGAAGTCACAACTTCATTTCATGTGTGATATTTTAAATTGGACCATTATTTAGAAAGTTTATAAAATGTACATAACTTAACTATAATATCATTTAATATCTTCATTTTTATTTAAAATAAAAATAAATATTTATTTAAGAAAACTCTAACAAAATCTTTTGAGAATCTTTTCAGGATCATTTTAAAAAATATTTCGAAAACTGATTAATTTAAATTTTAGTTATCATAAAATATAATCAGATATTTAAATTTAATTTAGTTTTGATTTATAAAAAAATTATACAAAATATTTTAATGATAATAGCAACTTAAAATAATTACTTTTCAAAAATACATTTTACAAAGATTTAGTTGGAAAGCATTATCCATTTCTATTCAAATTTTAAAATAAAAATATCTTATTTATTAAACACATAATCATGAATTATTACATGTGTAATTTTTTAATTTAAACTATCTCTTATAGGCCACAACTTTAAATGCTTCTATTATGTAACATTACCATTTATGTGAATAATTTTTAACACAAATCATATATTCTTATTAATGGTTAAATTTTAATCTACACCCCTTTCATAGATGAAACATTTAACCTCTTTACATATCGTATATGTGTATGGTTTTAGTAAACTATTGTTAGCATTTGTATATTCTATTGAGTTAAAAACATTTTATTTTATTATTTAAAAACTATACCAGATTGATTATTAATCAGTATATATAAATTTTTACATGTCCTACTCCAACTATAAATGAACGAACAATATATATACGAAACAAATATATACATGAACGAATGCATTAAAATCTTACTATATTTAAAAAAAATATATATACATACTACTAAAAGAGAAAAATTGTTTTGAAACTAATCTTATTTACATGGTATATTATAATTTGTTTCACTAAAATTTAATTATTTTCGAAAGCATAATCTATGCCAAAAAATCAACTAAAATATAACACTATTGTATTTAAATAAGTCATGTACACTTTTGAAAATATGCTTAATGTTTATATCACATCACTAATGATATAAACAAAAAAACTTATGATTAAATATGAATGAAAACAAACATCCGCGCGGTTGCGCGGATTGAGGTCTAGTTTGTGGCTAAATGTGACTTCATTTTTTAGAATAGCTACAAGATGCCTTTTGTAGCTATTTAGCCACAAAAAATCTGCGGAATAGCCACAGATTTGATCCATTTAAAATTTGTTGCTATTTTGTTGCTATTTGCGACTTACAAATTACAGCCACACAACTTTTGTAGCTAATTTGTGGCTAAATGAAGTTTTTCTTGTAGTGCACATCCACACAGAGAGAGAGGCGGAGTCTTGGATCGTGGAAGAGATCAACCAAGGTGGAGTGATGAATCGTGGAGAGATCAACCGACAAAAAGGTGGAATGAAACTCAATCGTCGAAGTGATTCATCAGGAGAGAAAAAGGAGAAACCAAACTGTGCATTTTTCTAACACGTATCCCACAAGATCTGTTTCTTTTTCGCTTAATTAAGAACCAACTCTTAAGGTAATTGTTATTTTTCTTTTTTTGTTACAATTAAACCTTAAAACCCCCTTAGGAACCAGGGTTTAATCCTGGTCTAAGTGTGTATTGATTTTTCCGTGCCAAAAGTATTACTCCCTCTGTTTCATAATAGATAGAGGTGGGTACGGAGCGGATATCCGGAATTTTAAGGATATCCGTGATCCGATCCGTGCCTTACGAATATTCGATTTTTCGATCCGATCCGATCCGTAACTCTTTGGATATCCGGAACATCGGATATCCGCAAATATCTGATTTTTTTCCGGATATCCGATTCGATCCGTAAAAAATAATAAAAAATTAAAAAAATAAATAAAAATAAAGAAAAAGAAGAAAATCTGAAATAAAATAATAATATTTCATTACTTTTATAAGAAAATTACATATTTTCAAAATTTTTAATAACTAAATAATTAATTTAGTGAATAAAACATTATAAAACTTATATAAAGATATAAAAGTATGTATATTATATAATTTTATAAACATGTATACATATATATGTATATAACGGATCGGATCGGATATCCGTTTTTAAAAATATTAGTATTTGTGATTTGCTTCATCTTTGACGGATATTAGATATAAGTATTTGCTTCGATTCGTTAAGTTACGGATATTCGGATTTTTCGGATCGAATCGGAACGAATAACGAATCGAATCAAAATTTACGGATATTTTGCCTACCCCTAATAATAGATGATGTTATTCTTTTTGCACAAAGATTAAGAACTTTATTTTTCTTTAAAAAATAGCTTTTAAAAATATAATATAAAAATCATTCCACCAATCATGAAAAAAACTGCGAAATCTAATTGGTTACACAGTTTTCAGTAAAGTTAAAAATAATATAAAATATCAAAACATCATATATTTTGAAACAACAAATATCTCCTAAAACATCATTTAATATGAAACGGAGGGAGTATTAGTTTAAATCCCCTTTCGGATACACATTTGCCTATAAATTTAAACATAAACGAAGTCCATTAAATCAATCAATAAACAGTTCACAAAGAACAATATGGCTCCACTCCACTTCACCATTTTCATCTTCTTTTCTTTCATTTTTGCAATCTCATCTTCAAGCTTTGCTCCATCGCGTCACCCATTTGATCCCTTAACCGAAACCGAACTCAAACTCGTCAAAACCATCATTAACAAGACGTACCCCATTGGTCCGAGCCACAAGTTTACTTTTCAATACGTTGGTCTCAACGAACCCGACAAGTCTCTAGTCTTATCTTGGTACTCATCACCGAAACACACCATCAAACCACCACCACGTCAGGCCTTTGTCATCGCTAGGGACAACGGAAAGTCTCGAGAGATTGTCGTTGACTTTTCTTCTCGAGCCATCGTGTCTGACAAGATCCACGTAGGCAATGGTTACCCTATGCTCACAAACGACGAGCAAGAAGCAGCCACCGAGCTTGTTCTCAAGTTCAAGCCATTTCTCGACGCGGTCACAAAACGTGGTTTAAACGTTTCGGAGATTGTGTTCACGACGTCAACAGTTGGCTGGTATGGTGAGAGCGAGGCAGAGACGGAGAGGGTTATTAGAATGATGCCGTTTTATCTTGGCGGCACCGTCAACATGTACCTTAGACCTATTGAAGGAATGACCATACTAGTTAATCTTGACGTGATGAAAGTAACGGAGTTTAAGGATAGGTTAACGGTTACTATGCCGAAGGCTAACGGAACGGAGTACCGTTACTCGGAACTTAAACCACCGTTTGGCCCGACGCTTCAAAACGCCGTCATTCTTCAGCCGGACGGTCCAGGATTCAAGATCGACGGACACGTTGTGAGGTATAATGATCAACAATTATGGCTTATGGGTCGTTTTCTCTCTCTTTGGCCAAACAATAAATACTAGATATTAAATCTTAGCCCGCCCAACCGGGCAAGTATTTATTCTATGTTTTTAATTTTTTTTGTTTATACTAAATGATATATTTGTAATATTTAAAACTAAAATTTAAACTGAAAATTAATATTTGTAGTTACAATAAAAATTAAAAGTTTAATAAAATATTTTGATATAAATTTTAAATTTTTTAATTAATATAATATAGATGTGGATCATAATTTTTTCTAATTCCAAAATCTTAGCATCCCTTGAAAACAAATAAAATAAATTTGTAAATACATAAAATATATAAAATATATAAACATATTTGGAATTAAAATAAATTTGTTAAAGAAGTTTATTTTTATAGCTTGACATAACATTTTAAAACAACAATTTTATTTATTACTTTGAATAATTATATTTTGTGATTTTAATAGTCTATTATATCATAGTGTAGCATATAAAAATCAAATATTTATAACTAACTGGACTTATATTATAAAAATGTTATACTATTATGAAAGCGTTATATATTATATTATTTAACTTAGGTTTTTGTTCATATGGTTGGCTTATAAATTTTTGATAGTTTTAATGATTTCTAATTCAGTATTTTTTAAATCAAATCCAATTATATAACCAGTCCACGGTCGAGTTTAATTATTAGATCTAACTCAACTACGTCAAACTTAGTGCAACCATTGTATTGGTCTGGTTTAAAAACACCGGTTATTTCCTGTTTATATTGAACTCAATAAGATTGGTTGCACAAAAAATAAGGTCAAATCTCATTTTAATTTACGGACACATTTTCTGAATCTAAGCTATCCAAAGTAGTAATAAATTTGAAGTTAATACCTTTCTTTCTATTGGCGTTTAGCTTATAGTGAAAGAACCATTAAATTAGAACAAATGTTTTGTTATCTATTCATACATATTTTTGTATCTCTAACCTGAATTTTCCCATTCTTTTTAGTAATCTAGAATTTTTCTAATTAATTTACTCCCTCTGTTTCATAAAGATACATGTTTTAGAAAATTGTTTTGTTTTAAAATGATATATTTTGTGTTTTTAATACATTTTTATCAACTAATAATGATTAATTGTACATTTTTAAAAAATTAATTGTATTCATTAAGATTTTATTGGTTTAAAACTATGAGAAATAGATATTCACTAAAAATTATGCATTTAATACTGAAATTTAATATGTTTTATTAATTTATGTGAAAAAACTAAAACATATATCAATTTGAAACGGAAAGAGTAGTTAAATATAACAAATTAATCAGTATATTTAAAACAATTATGCTAAAAACATGGATGTTGCTTTCGTTAATTAATTTTCAAGCCAGTTTGCCGAGAAAATTTTAAGCACTAGTCAATTCTCTCAGCTCTAAGATAAAAATACGAAAAGCTGTCGGCTATCTTTGCATTATTTTAGTATTTTTGATAAATAAATATATGTGCAGACAAAAAGTTACCATCTGAAACATGTGCTGTGAAAATAATAATAAAAAGAAATTGAAATTTGAAAGTTCTTTCTGTTGAGGACCCATGCACAACAAGTTTGTCTGACTTTTCTGTTTAGAAATATATCATATCTTTTTTTTTCTTTTTTTTTGAAATATATCATATCTCTCTCTCTTTTTTTTTTTGTTTAAAAAGTATATCATATTCCATCCATTCCAAAATAATACATGTTTTAAAATCTTCACACTTTTTAATAAATTATATTAAAACTTAGTAATAAATGTACAATTTTCCATAATTTTATATTTACTATATTTTTAAACTAATAAAACTTTACAAAATGTAAATAAATGTTTTTAAACTTTACAATTTTTCATTATTAGTTTACAAATGGAAATATTATCTATATTGTGACAAAAACTAAAGATCACCCTAACCCCCACAAAGATACTTCAGATTTGAAACTTTGGAGTACTCTTATATATGGGTTTCTTATAATTTAAATCTTTACAATAGTTTGTTCATAGTAGGAAAAACAGGTTTTATAAAAACGATGCGTCCTCTGTATGATGCAAGCCAATATATATTAATTCCTAATAGTTAATTCAGAAGTTCTTTTAATCAGATTTTACCAATAAAAAAAGTTCTTTTAATCAGAAGTTATTATATACTTATTGACTATATATACACTGTGGTGGCGAATAGATGGGCGAATTGGGAGTTTCACATATCGTTCGACGTACGAGCCGGTATCGTAATCTCTCTTGCATCCATGTTTGACATGGACGTGAAAAAATATCGGCAAGTTCTGTACAAAGGCCACTTGTCGGAGATGTTCATACCTTACATGGATCCAAGTGATGATTGGTATTTCATCACCTATCTTGATTGTGGAGATTTCGGTTGCGGCCAGTGCGCCGTGTCCCTTGAACCATACAGAGATTGTCCAGCAGGTGCAGTTTTTATGGATGGGGTTTTTGCAGGTCAAGATGGAACTCCTGCGAAAATTCCGAATGTTATGTGCATTTTTGAGAAATATGCTGGAGATATCATGTGGAGACATACGGAAGCTGAAATCCCAAACTTAGAAGTAATTATACAAATATTATGTTTTGTTATATTTATCATCCAGAATGATTATATATTATGATATAATACATGATTTTTGTTTTAATTAATATATGTGGATGCAGATTACAGAGGTTAGACCGGACGTAAGTCTTGTAGCCAGAATCGTGACCACCGTTGGGAATTACGACTACATAGTTGACTATGAGTTCAAGCCTAGTGGTTCCATCAAAATGGGGGTAAAATTTAATATTATATAGCCTACTATACATTTTCGTTTATTATATAATCTAATATTAAGACCATGAGTCGATCAACGGGGGAAAATGGTTTATTCCCCTACAAATTAGTTGTTCCCTGCTTTTTCACACATAAACTTTTAAGCTATGCCAAAAACCACACTAACAACAGAAATATTGCTTATTCCCTTATGAACTGATTATTTCCAGTTTTTTCTATAAACTCAAAGTATATCTTAGAACTCAGTTTTGATAATAATAACACAACTCAATATAAAGAACTCTCTTTATTAATCTCTCAACTCACAATATAAACTCTTATATTGAATGCAACACTCTTGCATCTCTTATATAGACATTAGTATTCCTAAACTCTTAGGTAATAACTTTCCTATTCCTAATACTCTTAGGATTAGTGTTGCTTAGATTCTAAGCTAACTTCATGTTTATCTCCAACATTATCCCCCTTAAACTTGAAGTTGTCTTCTCCCACATCTTGAACTCCCACGAGCTCTTTCATTTCTCTAAACTTGATTCTTCCTAAAGCCTTAGTCAGGATATCCGCCTTTTGCTCTGTTCCTGGTATATGTTCGACGTCCACAAGCTCGTTTTCAATGCACTCTCGGATGAAGTGGTAGCGCTTGTGAATATGTTTACTACGTCCATGGAAAACAGGATTTTTGGTTAGTGCAATGGCCGATCTATTATCCAGATGTATCACAACTTTATCACTCGTTCTTCCAACAGCTTCTCCCAATAATTCTTGAAGCCATATAGCTTGTTTTGCAGCTTCAGTTGCGGCCATGAACTCAGCTTCGCAAGATGATAACGCCACTGTCTCCTGTTTTTGAGAACACCAAGTGATTGGACTTTTATTCAAGTAGAAAATATGTCCAGTAGTGCTCCTGCCATCGTCCTCATCGATATTATGACTAGAGTCACTGAACCCTTCGAGTCTCAATGCGCTTGCTCTCTCGTAGACTAGTCCTATACCCGTAGTTCCTTTTAGATACCTCATAATTTGCTTTAATGCTACTCCATGAGAGACCTTTGGGCAGTGCATATATCGACTGAGTAACCCAACGCTGAACGCAAGATCTGGTCTTGTATGGAGTAAGTAGCGTAGACACCCGATCTGTCGTCTGAAATCCTTCTCGTCAATACTATCTTCCTCCTCTGCTTTTGATAACTTCAGACCAAACTCCATTGGAGTCTGTACGGCATTGCATTCACTCATGCCGTTCTCACTTAATATTTTGTTCGCGTATCTACTCTGATGCAAGGTTATTTTCCCTTTCTCCTGTTTCACTTCGATCCCAAGATAATATGTCAGGAGCCCGAGGTCACTCATCTCAAAGATCCTTGACATCTCCATCTTGAAGTCGTGTATCATTGCTTGATCCGAACCTGTTATCAATAAGTCGTCAACGTATACGGCAACTAGTAGAATGTCATCTCGAACTTCCTTGCGATACAGGGCCGGCTCCTTTGAACATCTTGAGAATTTTAACTCTCCTAAGACCTTGTTAAGCTTCTCGTTCCAAGCTCTTGGAGCTTGCCTCAAACCATACAACGCTTTGTTTAGTTTATAAACTTTCTCTTCTTCTCCTTTAACCTCAAACCCTTCTGGTTGTTTTACATATACAACCTCTTTCAAATCTCCGTGCAAGAACGCGGTTTTAACATCTAGATGGTGTATCTCCCACTCGTTTGAAGCTGCTAGAGCAATGAGAAATCTCACAGTTTCTATTCGTGCAACCGGTGCGAAAACTTCTTCAAAATCCACTCCATGACGTTGGATGTAACCTTTAGCTACTAATCTAGATTTGTATTTGTTAATGCTTCCGTCTGCATTCCTTTTTATTTTGAAAATTCACTTCAGTCCGATTGCTTGTGCTCCAGGTGGTAGGTCAACGAGATCCCAAGTCTTGTTCTTCACAATCGATTTAATCTCATCTTCGCAAGCCAATCGCCATACCTTCTCTTCCATCGCTGTCTTAAAATCATATGGTTCCTCATTCAACAATAGTAGTAGACGTTCACCCTCTGTTTCACTCAACAAGATATAGTCCTCAAGATATGCAGGCTTCTTGCTTATTCTTGTAGATCTACGAACCTGAACTTCTTCTGTTTCTAAATCCTCTGTTTCACCTGTTTCTTCTATTTAAAACTAAAATTTAAACTGAAAATTAATATTTGTAGTTACAATAAAAATTAAAAGTTTAATAAAATATTTTGATATAAATTTTAAATTTTTTAATTAATATAATATAGATGTGGATCATAATTTTTTCTAATTCCAAAATCTTAGCATCCCTTGAAAACAAATAAAATAAATTTGTAAATACATAAAATATATAAAATATATAAACATATTTGGAATTAAAATAAATTTGTTAAAGAAGTTTATTTTTATAGCTTGACATAACATTTTAAAACAACAATTTTATTTATTACTTTGAATAATTATATTTTGTGATTTTAATAGTCTATTATATCATAGTGTAGCATATAAAAATCAAATATTTATAACTAACTGGACTTATATTATAAAAATGTTATACTATTATGAAAGCGTTATATATTATATTATTTAACTTAGGTTTTTGTTCATATGGTTGGCTTATAAATTTTTGATAGTTTTAATGATTTCTAATTCAGTATTTTTTAAATCAAATCCAATTATATAACCAGTCCACGGTCGAGTTTAATTATTAGATCTAACTCAACTACGTCAAACTTAGTGCAACCATTGTATTGGTCTGGTTTAAAAACACCGGTTATTTCCTGTTTATATTGAACTCAATAAGATTGGTTGCACAAAAAATAAGGTCAAATCTCATTTTAATTTACGGACACATTTTCTGAATCTAAGCTATCCAAAGTAGTAATAAATTTGAAGTTAATACCTTTCTTTCTATTGGCGTTTAGCTTATAGTGAAAGAACCATTAAATTAGAACAAATGTTTTGTTATCTATTCATACATATTTTTGTATCTCTAACCTGAATTTTCCCATTCTTTTTAGTAATCTAGAATTTTTCTAATTAATTTACTCCCTCTGTTTCATAAAGATACATGTTTTAGAAAATTGTTTTGTTTTAAAATGATATATTTTGTGTTTTTAATACATTTTTATCAACTAATAATGATTAATTGTACATTTTTAAAAAATTAATTGTATTCATTAAGATTTTATTGGTTTAAAACTATGAGAAATAGATATTCACTAAAAATTATGCATTTAATACTGAAATTTAATATGTTTTATTAATTTATGTGAAAAAACTAAAACATATATCAATTTGAAACGGAAAGAGTAGTTAAATATAACAAATTAATCAGTATATTTAAAACAATTATGCTAAAAACATGGATGTTGCTTTCGTTAATTAATTTTCAAGCCAGTTTGCCGAGAAAATTTTAAGCACTAGTCAATTCTCTCAGCTCTAAGATAAAAATACGAAAAGCTGTCGGCTATCTTTGCATTATTTTAGTATTTTTGATAAATAAATATATGTGCAGACAAAAAGTTACCATCTGAAACATGTGCTGTGAAAATAATAATAAAAAGAAATTGAAATTTGAAAGTTCTTTCTGTTGAGGACCCATGCACAACAAGTTTGTCTGACTTTTCTGTTTAGAAATATATCATATCTTTTTTTTTCTTTTTTTTTTGAAATATATCATATCTCTCTCTCTTTTTTTTTTGTTTAAAAAGTATATCATATTCCATCCATTCCAAAATAATACATGTTTTAAAATCTTCACACTTTTTAATAAATTATATTAAAACTTAGTAATAAATGTACAATTTTCCATAATTTTATATTTACTATATTTTTAAACTAATAAAACTTTACAAAATGTAAATAAATGTTTTTAAACTTTACAATTTTTCATTATTAGTTTACAAATGGAAATATTATCTATATTGTGACAAAAACTAAAGATCACCCTAACCCCCACAAAGATACTTCAGATTTGAAACTTTGGAGTACTCTTATATATGGGTTTCTTATAATTTAAATCTTTACAATAGTTTGTTCATAGTAGGAAAAACAGGTTTTATAAAAACGATGCGTCCTCTGTATGATGCAAGCCAATATATATTAATTCCTAATAGTTAATTCAGAAGTTCTTTTAATCAGATTTTACCAATAAAAAAAGTTCTTTTAATCAGAAGTTATTATATACTTATTGACTATATATACACTGTGGTGGCGAATAGATGGGCGAATTGGGAGTTTCACATATCGTTCGACGTACGAGCCGGTATCGTAATCTCTCTTGCATCCATGTTTGACATGGACGTGAAAAAATATCGGCAAGTTCTGTACAAAGGCCACTTGTCGGAGATGTTCATACCTTACATGGATCCAAGTGATGATTGGTATTTCATCACCTATCTTGATTGTGGAGATTTCGGTTGCGGCCAGTGCGCCGTGTCCCTTGAACCATACAGAGATTGTCCAGCAGGTGCAGTTTTTATGGATGGGGTTTTTGCAGGTCAAGATGGAACTCCTGCGAAAATTCCGAATGTTATGTGCATTTTTGAGAAATATGCTGGAGATATCATGTGGAGACATACGGAAGCTGAAATCCCAAACTTAGAAGTAATTATACAAATATTATGTTTTGTTATATTTATCATCCAGAATGATTATATATTATGATATAATACATGATTTTTGTTTTAATTAATATATGTGGATGCAGATTACAGAGGTTAGACCGGACGTAAGTCTTGTAGCCAGAATCGTGACCACCGTTGGGAATTACGACTACATAGTTGACTATGAGTTCAAGCCTAGTGGTTCCATCAAAATGGGGGTAAAATTTAATATTATATAGCCTACTATACATTTTCGTTTATTATATAATCTAATATTAAGACCATGCGTCGATCAACGCGGGAAAATGGTTTATTCCCCTACAAATTAGTTGTTCCCTGCTTTTTCACACATAAACTTTTAAGCTATGCCAAAAACCACACTAACAACAGAAATATTGCTTATTCCCTTATGAACTGATTATTTCCAGTTTTTTCTATAAGCTCAAAGTATATCTTAGAACTCAGTTTTGATAATAATAACACAACTCAATATAAAGAACTCTCTTTATTAATCTCTCAACTCACAATATAAACTCTTATATTGAATGCAACACTCTTGCATCTCTTATATAGACATTAGTATTCCTAAACTCTTAGGTAATAACTTTCCTATTCCTAATACTCTTAGGATTAGTGTTGCTTAGATTCTAAGCTAACTTCATGTTTATCTCCAACATTATCCCCCTTAAACTTGAAGTTGTCTTCTCCCACATCTTGAACTCCCACGAGCTCTTTCATTTCTCTTAACTTGATTCTTCCTAAAGCCTTAGTCAGGATATCCGCCTTTTGCTCTGTTCCTGGTATATGTTCGACGTCCACAAGCTCGTTTTCAATGCACTCTCGGATGAAGTGGTAGCGCTTGTGAATATGTTTACTACGTCCATGGAAAACAGGATTTTTGGTTAGTGCAATGGCCGATCTATTATCCAGATGTATCACAACTTTATCACTCGTTCTTCCAACAGCTTCTCCCAATAATTCTTGAAGCCATATAGCTTGTTTTGCAGCTTCAGTTGCGGCCATGAACTCAGCTTCGCAAGATGATAACGCCACTGTCTCCTGTTTTTGAGAACACCAAGTGATTGGACTTTTATTCAAGTAGAAAATATGTCCAGTAGTGCTCCTGCCATCGTCCTCATCGATATTATGACTAGAGTCACTGAACCCTTCGAGTCTCAATGCGCTTGCTCTCTCGTAGACTAGTCCTATACCCGTAGTTCCTTTTAGATACCTCATAATTTGCTTTAATGCTACTCCATGAGAGACCTTTGGGCAGTGCATATATCGACTGAGTAACCCAACGCTGAACGCAAGATCTGGTCTTGTATGGAGTAAGTAGCGTAGACACCCGATCTGTCGTCTGAAATCCTTCTCGTCAATACTATCTTCCTCCTCTGCTTTTGATAACTTCAGACCAAACTCCATTGGAGTCTGTACGGCATTGCATTCACTCATGCCGTTCTCACTTAATATTTTGTTCGCGTATCTACTCTGATGCAAGGTTATTTTCCCTTTCTCCTGTTTCACTTCGATCCCAAGATAATATGTCAGGAGCCCGAGGTCACTCATCTCAAAGATCCTTGACATCTCCATCTTGAAGTCGTGTATCATTGCTTGATCCGAACCTGTTATCAATAAGTCGTCAACGTATACGGCAACTAGTAGAATGTCATCTCGAACTTCCTTGCGATACAGGGCCGGCTCCTTTGAACATCTTGAGAATTTTAACTCTCCTAAGACCTTGTTAAGCTTCTCGTTCCAAGCTCTTGGAGCTTGCCTCAAACCATACAACGCTTTGTTTAGTTTATAAACTTTCTCTTCTTCTCCTTTAACCTCAAACCCTTCTGGTTGTTTTACATATACAACCTCTTTCAAATCTCCGTGCAAGAACGCGGTTTTAACATCTAGATGGTGTATCTCCCACTCGTTTGAAGCTGCTAGAGCAATGAGAAATCTCACAGTTTCTATTCGTGCAACCGGTGCGAAAACTTCTTCAAAATCCACTCCATGACGTTGGATGTAACCTTTAGCTACTAATCTAGATTTGTATTTGTTAATGCTTCCGTCTGCATTCCTTTTTATTTTGAAAATCCACTTCAGTCCGATTGCTTGTGCTCCAGGTGGTAGGTCAACGAGATCCCAAGTCTTGTTCTTCACAATCGATTTAATCTCATCTTCGCAAGCCAATCGCCATACCTTCTCTTCCATCGCTGTCTTAAAATCATATGGTTCCTCATTCAACAATAGTAGTAGACGTTCACCCTCTGTTTCACTCAACAAGATATAGTCCTCAAGATATGCAGGCTTCTTGCTTATTCTTGTAGATCTACGAACCTGAACTTCCTCTGTTTCTAAATCCTCTGTTTCACCTGTTTCTTCTGTTTCTAGAGAAGCTTCTGAGTCGTTGTTTTCTTCTTTGTTTCTCTCCAAATTCTCATCGTTGGTTATGTCTGAAACTGTTGTTGTTTCACCAAGACCCTGATTACCATACTTTCCAAGCTCGATTTTAAATGTTCCGGCTTCTCCATCGTGTTTGGTTTTGTTCCATTGCCATTTTTTATCTTCTTCAAAGACCACATCGCGGCTTACCACTATCTTTTGGTGTGTGGGATCAAATAGTCTATATGCTTTGGAGCCTGGTTCGGTTCCAAGATGAACAAGTGTACGAGACCTGTTCTCAAGCTTCTTTAAGTGTGTCATCTCCACCTTAGTATGTGCAAGACAACCAAATATTCGTAGGTGCTCGATGTTAGGTTTCCTTCCTTTGAATGCTTCGTATGGAGTCGGACCATTCAACGTCTTAGTCGCTATGCGATTGATTAGGTATGTTGAGTGGCGAACCGCCTCTCCCCACAAGTAATTAGGTACCTCCATATGAGTTAATATGCTCCTTGTCATCTCTAATAGAGTACGGTTGCGTCTCTCGACTACTCTGTTCTGCTGCGGAGTATACGGTGCAGTTAGATGCCGTTGTAGCCCATTGTTTTCACAATAAACTCGAAACTCTGTACTTGTGAACTCCCCACCTCTATCTGTTCTTAGTGTCTTGATAGACATATTTGTTTCTTGCTCAACAATCCTTTTGAAAACTTTGAACTTCTCGAATGCCTCTGATTTGTCTTTTAATAGTATGGTCCACATGTATCTCGAACAGTCATCAATAAGAACAAATATATATTTGTTTCTTCCTGCAGTTGATGGAGTTATTGGCCCGCAAAGGTCACCATGTACTAGCTTAAGTACTTTGGATGCTCGGTATGTGGTTTTGTTCGGGAATGGTCGTCTTGTTTGTTTTGCTCGTAGACAAGAACTGCAAATCTTCTTTTCAATTTTTAACTCGGGAAGTCCTGTGACAAGTTGCTTGCTTACCATCTCCTTTAATGCATCGGCTCCAAGGTGTCCAAGACGTGCGTGCCATCTCGACGTTTCGTATTGTACTGTAGTTTGCAGACACTTTGGTTCCTCTATCTCCATCATCACTTTGTATAACCTGTTTCTTGACCGTGGTGCTTTTACGATGAGCTTTCCATCCTTATCGTGTAAAGTTAGATAGTCCTCTCGCATCCTCACATCACAACCTGCCTCCGTAGCTTGCCCGAGACTGATTATATTACTCCTTAGCTCTGGAATAAAATAAACGTTTGCAAGGATTTTCTTCTTGCCGTCTTGACTTATAAACAGAATGGATCCCTTCCCTTTTATGTCTATCCTTGAATCGTCTCCAAAACGAACTTTACCAGTGATTGTATCATCCAATGAGTTGAAGTATCTGAGATTACCAGTCATGTGGTTGCTGGCTCCGTTATCTAGGTACCATACTCTGTCATTATCATCGTTTGATTCAAACTCCTTTGGTGTTACGTTACGTTCATTGAGATAGACAATCTCGTGCATCATAAGCTTGTCGGCTTCTTGTGTTTCATTACCATTCTCAGTTGTTTCTTGTAGCTTAAGCAATCTGTCAGGGCAAGTAGCCGCAAAGTGACCTAACTTGTCACATCTAAAGCATGTGATCTTCGATGTGTCTCTGTTTTCCCAGTATGACCTCCCATTATCCCAGTACGAACGACCACGTCCTCTTCCTCTTCCATAACTATTTCGACCACTCCTTCCTCGTCCTCCATAGTAATCTCTGTTCTGTGATTCTGTATTTGAGTACATAAGCTTACTCTGGTTCTCGTTTGTATCTTCCTCTTCTTCGTCATTGATACGTTCTTCGTATGCCTTTAAGCGCCCAATAACATCTTCAAACGTTGCAGTTTTTAAATCCAAGTTTTGCTCAAGAGATGCAACCATGAATATAAACTTCTTTCTTGGAAGACTCCCAAGAAGTTTCTTCACAAGTTTAGGCTCCTCAACAGTTTCTCCCAACGCAGTTGCCTTTGAAGTTAACTCTGTTAATTTGCCAACAAAGTCATCTATTTTCTCTGTCTCTTTCATCTTCATTCGGTCAAACTCTAGCATTAGCGTATGTAGTCTTGCTTCTCGCACCCTCTCTGCTCCCACATTACGCGTCTTTATTGCTTCCCATACTTTCTTAGCTGTGCCTAGGTGTCCGACTTGTAAGATCATAGTTTCTGGAATTGATTGAAAAATAAGAGCTGTTGCCATATTATTTTTCTTTTTTTCAGTTGATTCTTCTTCTACGACCTCCCAAACCTCATGAACATCCAGCACGACCTTCATCTGCATCGCCCACACGGTGTAATTTGTTGTAGTTAACATAGGACAACGGATTGAAGAAGAACCTCCGTCTTTCTTTGCAACGACAAGATCTCCCATCTTTCTTCTTATTTAGTTTTGCTCTGATACCAAATATAAGCTCAAAGTATATCTTAGAACTCAGTCTTGATAATAATAACACAACTCAATATAAAGAACTCTCTTTATTAATCTCTCAACTCACAATATAAACTCTTATATTGAATGCAACACTCTTGCATCTCTTATATAGACATTAGTATTCCTAAACTCTTAGGTAATAACTTTCCTATTCCTAATACTCTTAGGATTAGTGTTGCTTAGATTCTAAGCTAACTTCATGTTTATCTCCAACATTTTCACACATCAAAGTTTTAAACTTTGCCAAAAACCATATGAACTACGTTATTTTTTGAATTACATACACAAACTATCAATTTAAGCTAATTCTCCTAAAATCGTAAATTGTATTATTTAAACATTAACTTAGTTTATGAAATATGGATAGCCGATTTAATTTGGGTTGATAAAAAAGGATAATACATCGTTTTGTTCTTTTTTTTTTTTGTCAACTGCTCTTCTTCTTCAAAAATCGTTTTACTCTTCATCATCAATTGGGAATAAAATTTATTATTTTGTAGAAGATTAAATGTTTTACATGATGAATAAAGAAAAAAGAGCAGCAACTACTAGTTTACCAATGTGTTATGTTGCTGCTTTTCTTTTTTTATGCATCATGTAAAATGTTTAATCTTTTACAAAATAATAAATTTTATTCCCAATTGATGATGAAGAGTAAAACGATTTTTGAAGAAGAAAAGCAGTTGACAAAAAGAAAATAAAAAGAACAAAACGATGTATTATCCTTTTTATCAACCCAAATTAAATCGGCTATCCACCTGTCATAAACTAAATTAATGTTTAAATAACACAATTTACAATTTTAGGGGAATTAGTTTAAAATTGATAGTTTGTGTATGTAATTCAAAAAATAGCATAGTTCATGTGGTTTTTGGCAAAGTTTAAAAATTTGTGTGTGAAAAAGCTGAAAATAATTAGTTCATAAGGGAATAAGCAATATTTCCGTTGTTCGTGTGGTTTTTGGCATGGTTTAAAAGTTCGTGTGTGAAAAAGCCGGAAACAACTAGTTCGTAGGGGAATAAGCCATTTTCCCGTCAATCAACTGAATGATAGAAAGAAAAGAAAAATAGTTTAAAAAAGAAAAGAAATGATGAGAAAAAGAAAAAAAAAACAAAATCATGATTGAACCACAACTGTATGATCTCGACTTTGCTCATTACATGTTGGCCATTAAGGATCCAAAACTCAATAAAGACACTTAATATTTTTAAAATTTACAATTTATCATTATTTTCTAACAAAAACACATTGAAGATATAAAAAACATCAGTCATTTCGAAGGGAATTAGTATGAATTTTAGTTAAGCCAGTAAATGTAAATTACAATAAATTGTTGGAATTTTGATTTGCTTTGTTTATAGTGTGATTTTATTTCTGCCTCTTTTATATGCATATATAGGTGGGCTTAACCGGTGTTCTAGAAGTTAAACCGGTAGAATATACACACACATCCGAGATCAAAGAAGATGATATCCATGGGACAATTGTTGCCGACAATACCGTCGGTGTTAACCACGACCATTTCGTAACGTTCCGTCTTGATCTTGACATCGACGGTTCACCTAATTCTTTTGTCCGTAACGAACTCGTGACAAAAAGAACCGCAAAATCTGTTAACACCCCGAGAAAGAGCTATTGGACAACGAGTCCAAAGACGGCCAAGACCGAAGCGGAAGCTCGGGTGAAACTAGGGTTGAAGGCGGAGGAGCTCGTGGTAGTAAACCCAAACCGCAAAACTAAGCATGGCAATGAAGTTGGTTATCGTTTACTTTCTAGTCCACCTTCAGGCCCACTTCTGGTCCAGGATGATTATCCACAGATTAGAGCTGCATTCACCAACTATACCGTGTGGATCACGCCGTATAATAGGTCAGAGGTATGGGCGGGAGGTTTGTACGCCGACCGGAGCCACGGAGATGATACATTAGCCGTGTGGTCTCAGAGGTATACTTACATCTCTACTCAAACTTTGTTTATATTTGCTTATGTTGCATGATTTGAATAATTAATCGTATTATCATCTTTCCATAACAAACTTATAACAAATCTACTAGGAAGTCAGGAACTGGTAAAGAAATTTTAACTTAATTTCATATTTACAACGTTAGAGATTAGTGTTTTTCTTTTGTTTGAGGTGCGTATTTTTTATTTAGAAGAGAAATTAGGAGGTATTTTAAAATTTTGAGGGACTAACGTTATGTGGAATTGAATGTGACAGGAATAGAGAGATAGAGAATAAAGATATAGTGATGTGGTACACCATAGGATTCCACCATGTCCCAAGCCAAGAAGATTTTCCGACGATGCCTACTTTATTTGGTGGCTTTGAACTCCGACCGACCAACTTTTTTGAGCAAAATCCTGTCCTCAAAAGCAAACCCATCAAGATCACCGCGGCTAAAAACTGTATCCCCAAAAATGATTAATAACTAGCTGAAAGATTAATATCATTGATGAATCTGATTTGCATCATTTTGATTTACATGATGGTGGACTGTACCGACTCAAGTAATAATTACGATGTGGTTTCGAATAATTGTTCCTAAATAATCATCTAACTAGGTAAAGATCCGTGCTTTTGCACGGAGTGAGATGATAAAAAACACAACGATTAGTTCGTTTCCTACGTCCCCATGATCAAGTCCAAAACTCATATACTAGAAAAGAACACAATCAATGTTTTTTATGATACCAACACATATCCGTGTTGCCCACTCTTAACTAGATTTACAATGAAGAGAAACTACTATTCATTGTCTTCTATGACGAGTATAGTTTTCTGTAACAAAACTACCAGATCTCTCAACTGATAGGACGACATCACACAAAACCGAATCACGCCAACGTTATGGAAGTTCCTGGATCGTGTGAAATAAAAGTAGTACCAAAAGCACCCTATAATTTCATGTGCATCTTCGATAAACCCTAGATGCATAACCGTTTTCCGTCACCGTCTTTTATCTTTATACTCAATCCGTTGTCTTTGTACTCCATCCGAATAAACCCAAGATTCATCAAGCCCACTAATCTTCAAGTCTTTATATCAGTTGGACTTCTCTTCCAACTCAAACCCACATGAACACAAAGTCCATGGTTGCCTTTTTCTTCTTCTTCCAAAGACCCAATACCACGTTGTGTGTTTGTAAGTTGTAACGAACACACCTTCATACGTCCATGACATCTATCTCGTGACATCCTCACCGTTTAAGATCACACACCAGTACTCTTGTGTAACACGTAACAATTCTTCATTCTCCCTCTTTTTATTTGAGTGTGTCAACTCAAGCTTAAGCTTAGACGCACCGAGTGCTCCCCCTTTATCACTGCATCTCTCTTCATGTACCATTGTATCACATTCTCCCACTGCTTGAGTACACTCTTATAAAACCAAATGTGTATAGAACATTCACCAAGACAATGAGATTCACCAGAAGTTCGCCACCGTCAATCATCAGTACATGACTCATTCACAAATATCTCAGCTGAAGCAAAACTTCTTAAACTTCATGGATATTGATCTCCTCCTCCACATCTTCAGCAGTCAAAACCGAAGTTCCACTTGTAGGCTGTAGGCACAAACCAGATACTTGCATCACCACAACATACACTGTGACACTAGTCATGGAACCTCATCCAATCTTCTGCAGTAGCTTCTCTTCCATCAACCCGATACAATTGTCACTAAAGCATGCAGACGACAACTCTTCTTTGACACACTGTGATTGTAGCGACAGTAAAGATACATAGCTTTCAGTCTCCCTTTTTGTTACTGAGTCTTAGGAAACCAACATAATGTAATCAAACTCAGAAATTGTCGCATAAGCCTTGGATCACCGTCACTCCAAATGTGGTGATTCATCTGCAACACGCTCTCCCTTGCTTAAAAAATACAACTTCTCTACCTTACAAAGTCTCGCATCTTCCTATTTTAGGCTTAGTCTGACATTTAAGAACATATCATGTGCAAAGAACTTCATTCTCCCCTGCTTGAATGCATAGCTAAGTTCAGAAAATATTTATCTTGTATTCTTTTTGCTTTATCTTCGACGCCATCAAGTAATAAGCAAGACTCTTGTATTCTTTTCATCTCTTACCTTAGTGACACACTCCATTGAAGCCACCTACTACAAGCTTTGATTTGATTCTCTTGGTGCAATCAATCTTAAGTTCAGGAACACACAAGCATCTGAATTTCAGAAATTTCCAGTGATCAGATTAGAGTTTTAATCTTTAATTCTTCATCTTTGTGAAATTTGCAAATTGTTTCCACTCGCTCTTGAGTCTTGACATGACTCACATACTGCAGTAATCACATGTACCACATACTTAACATGGTGACTGAGAACCAAAAACCTTTCACGCTCTTCTATACCAACTCTGCACAAACGTGCAACAATTCTCTGTTTGAGTGTTCTATCAGCCTCTTTTAGACAGCTCTCAGATGGAGATGCAAACAAAACTTCTCTTCTCAAATTTGTAAAACCTTTCTCTGCAATTAAGCTACCTTCTTTGGGAGCTTTTACACAACATATTCCATTCCTAACAATAGACTTAAGATTTTACAAACTAGAGAAGTAAAAGATTCTTGAGTCTCAATCTCTCTCTTCTTCCTGTAGACTCTCTTTCTTTTCCTTTAGATACAGATTTCAACTTGATGTTTTGAACATGATCATTATTGGCTTTAAACAACCTCTCACGCTGAGACTTTCACAAGCATTGTATAGTCTATGCTCCACCATGTTCGATTTCAACAGATCATGCCCGTACTTGTTCACTACCTCATCTGCTACTGAACTTTTATCTTCTACAGATCCATACCCAGCTTGAAATATGCGAGAAAGTATACGCATTTCTACTGAAGAGACTTAAATTTAAATCAACCTAAAACTCAGACTTGTCTGGTTTTCAAGCCTCTCTTCTTGGATTTCAAATCCTCAACCTCTGAACTCTTGAGTTTTCAGAATGATCAACAAAACAAAGATGAATAAATATCTTCCTGCGACTGAAGATAACTTCAAACAACAACCCACTGACACTTTCTTCCACAAGCCGATTGTCCTTTTGTATTTATCATGCATTCTACTTGATTCATGTGCAAGAACCCTTGGTAGAACATAACTACAGACTCTTAATCAGCTGTTCTGAAGCTCCGTCATTCATCTTGAAAAGAAATTCCTTCTATTGGAGCACATCTCTACATATCTAGAAGGTTTCTGAAGAGGGTCGAAGAAACTCCAATAAAACTCAAACCAACCGTTGAAATATCAATCCCACCGTTGAATCTTAAGACCGTAGTACCATGAAGTGCCCAACCAAGTTTCAGTTCGATCAAATTAATTTTGGATCCTTAAACGTTGCCTTGAATACTGATTTCTGCAATAATCATTGTGACCTTCTTCATGAGGATTTCTCCCGATATCACAACTATTTTAAGAGATCTGTTTCTCTGTCTCTGCACATCTGATCAAACTGCCACATCATTACTTGTTTTGTCTTTTGACGAAGACCATCTCACTCCTCAGTTCTTTCTGAAGCCAGCAACACAGACATAAGTTATCCACTGGATTTGTTGACCAAACCATCATACCATATTGTAAGAATTTGTGATTTCAATGAGCACACTTGAGTTTTCTTCCACTGCAAGGACCAGAATCAAGAGCCACTAGATGCTGATATGTTCCACCATTGACTAATCATACGAGTCTTTGAAATGGTCGGACCATGAACTTGTATTAGAAATCATTTGAACACACTCTACAAGTCGCTCAATCAGGTTTATGAGACTACAAACAGTATCTCGACTGACCAATTTCTAACCATCATTAAGACTCAAGCCAACACACATGTTGCTTGATCTCCAAGTTACACACTTGTAACCACCCAAAAACCCTTTTTAAAAACTTTGACGACTAGCCTTTTCTTGCTTGGATAACCTTGCCTCATGTCAACATCATGCCACCACAACTTCTTAAGATCAGCTCCTACAATATTATGCCGATTCGGTATTTTCACTATGGTAAAACAGTACGAGAGATACTCTCCTCCTCTTCAGCAAACCATATAGACATCTCACTCCGAAACTTTCCTCTGTTTTCCTGATCTCAGAGTTATAAAGAACGACATCCATGCCATTTATTAAGAGCCTGGAACTTCATACTTCTTTGACATGTCACCAATTCAACTCGTCTATTGCGCTCACGTACATGCGATCATATTAATCTCCTTCAGATATATACTCCTAGCCACAAATCCATGATCTACCCAAAACAAATATCAAATCTGTTAAAACTCCAGCGGACCCGCTCTGATACCAATTGTTAAAACAAGACATGTGACTAAACCTAAACATTCGAGTGCAATGTGTTTGAGTACGAGTTTGTACGAGCATAACATAAAGAGACACATGGATTTGTTAACAAGGTTCGTTTCCTACATTCCCGGGACCAAGTTCAGAACTCATATACTAGAAAAGAACACAACCAACATTGTTCTATGGTACCAGTACACACCCGTACCGACCACTCTTAACTAGATTTACAATGAAGAGAAACTACTACTCATTGTCTTCTATGACGAGTATAGTTCTCTGTAACAAAACTACCAGATCTCTCAACTGGGAGGACGACGTCACACACGTCCATGTGCATTTTCGATAAACTCTAGACGAGTAACAGTTTTCTGTCACCATCTCATTATTGTTATACTTATACTCCATCCGAGTAAACCCTAAATTCATCAAGCCCACTAATCTTCAAGTCTTTATATCAGTTGGGCTTCTCTTCCAAATCAAGCCTATATGAACTCAAAATCTATGTTGCCTTTTTCTTCTTTTTCCAAAGACCCAATACCACGTTTTGTGTTTGTAACGAACACACTGTCGTACGTCCATGACATCTATCTCGTGACATCCTCACCATTCAGATCACACACCAGTACTCTTGTGAAATATGTAACAACATATATTCTTCACTACTTGAGAAGGATCACCATTTAAGGGATGAAATCCGATCTACTTGTAAAACCTGCCACACGAAGACTCTGTAACTGCTAGTGCTAGACGATTTCTCCATCCCTTACCCATCACTATTTCTTGTTCGTCGCCATTGAAACGATGCTTGAGGTCAATTTTAATTGAGCCTGCAATTCCAAGAAAAGGCGTCGAGAAAGCTCTGGGAGCCATGGCATTGGACGGCGTATATATGTTAACAGAAGGTTCTTCCACGATTTTCCAAAGAACAAATGTATATGCGTTTTATTTTTGTTAACAAACTGTATCATATGAATATCAATGACATACGTTGTAATTCTTCAAGTAGTTAAAGAGTTAATAAAATTAGAAGCTGAGGAATATCCATGGTGATGTCACATAAGCTAAAATGGCAAACTTATGAATAAACTATTAAATCAAGATCAGTTTTTTAAATTGTTTTTATATTAATAAGTAAAGGACTTCGTTAAATAACGGTTCAATATTTCTTTAGAACAGATTCCCATGATTTTTCTTTAATATACGCAACCTATATCTATTCATTATCATTTTTCTAGACATTCTTGAATTATTATCTTATAGTATTCACTTTGTTAGTTCATTTGTTTCTATTCTCACTCAAAGTTTATTATACTACAACGGTTTCTTAAATAATCACTAACTAGTTACTAGAGTTTTACTCGCATGATTATTGTTTGGCAGTACAAATTTGTATTTAACTGATTGGTTTTAAGATTCAATTTTTTTTTGTTGATTTTGTTAAGTGATTAAAGTTTTTGGGGTTTAAAATGGGAAAACGCCATTTAAATCCCAAACCTTCGAATAAGCAAAAAAACTTAACATTTAAATAAGACAAATAAATCTTAAACTTTTAAAATTTATCTAAACTAATCCTAAATTTCTGTTGACTTGGCCTTTTTAATTATCTCCAAATCAACTGTTAATTAGACTTAACGTCTGTTTAATTAGTAAAACAGTGCAGTTTGGTGACTCGTTAAATTTAGTGTTCATGGGTTACCCAACAAATGCATATATGGTGATATTATAAAGATGTACTTTTTTTTTTTGAAAAATTATAAAGATGTACTTCAATTAATGAATGATGTTTAGACTGTTGTTCATGGTAACGTTTGAACAAGTTTGTGTATTTTTCACGACCACGTTGCTGGTTATTTTTTTTTTTGCTAAAAAAAAAAAAAGGATTGTGAACAATTAGATAATATGGAGTTTAGAACCAATACATAAAAATGAACACATGACATAGAGTTTTGAAGCACTACATAAAAAAGAGTTAAGGATTGTAAACCATTACATAACAAAAGACTCATGAAACAACAAAAGACTTACCAGTTCAGACTAATGACATAACAAAAGATACGAATACAGTGAATCATTATAACGTGTATAACACTTGATCAACCTTGTGAGTGCCGTTGGGAAAGTCCTCGTGTTGACTTAATTAACGGTGTGTTAATTAACAGACGTTTAAGTGTAATTAACTGTTGACTTCAAGATGATTAAAAAGGCTAAGTCGACACAAATATAGGATTAGTTTGGATAAATTTTAAAAGTTTAAGATTAAATTGACTTACTTAAAAGTTGGAGCTTTTATTGGCTTAGTTTTGAAAGTTTAGAATTTAAATGATGTTTTTACCGTTTTAAAATGACGTCAACAACTTTAAAAGAACTATTAACTGCATAGAGCCCATATTTATAATAATTTCATGAGTTTTTTTGGGTTCACTCTGTTGGACCCAATTTTTGACATAAGCTAAATGTGCTATATTTAAAATGGACTGTCAAAAAATGAAACCCCATAGCGACGACAACGAAGTAGAAAAGGAGATCGCCAAAGTCGAGAAGGTCGTGGAAGCAGTTGCAAGAATAGCGGAGTCGAGCCTATAAAAGGGAGGTGATATCAATGCTAAAGGGACAGCGAAAATCCTAGGGAGAGAGCACACCACACATTTACATCTTTCTTACTTCGTTTAGATCTTATTCTCGATCGACCTCCTTGTTATAGTCGATCTCTTACCTATTCTTTGTACTCGACCTCTTAATCAATAAAAGTCCATTTTTTTCTACCGAATTCTGATTACATCGTTGTGTTCTAAGGATATCGTTGCCTACATCTTTTGTCACTTCCCTAGTTTACTTACAAACACTACAAAATACTTGAGTGTAGATTTTAGGCTCTACATTTTGGCGCCGATTGTGGGGAAGATAAACGAAAAACATCCTTGCTAAGAACCCGATCTAGGACTTCTAAGCACGATTATGGATCCAAGTCAATCTGGAGTCCCTTAACAGAGATCCGACAACGCCGATCCAATCGGAGTCGACCAAGGAATCAATCAACCGATCCGACCAGCTAACATGAGCGGGATCAACGATCCAACCCAGATCCCTCAAGCTCCACCAGCTGGGGTCACAGCCTCTGACAGATCCGGATCCCGAGTCTGGAGTCGAACTGGGGATAGATCCCCAATAGACAGTTCGCTAACCCGAACTCAACCAATAAAGCCGATTTCTCCCATACAAATAACCCAAGCAAGGGAAGAAGTCGCGGAGCTCCGAGGCATGGTACGAGCTCTCCTAGCAATTACCACCAGGCTAGAACAAACTGAAAGGGAGTTCGCCGAGCATCGAGCTAGCATTCAGGATGGGCTCAGATCCCAAACGAATCTGTTGCCTCAAACAACAAACGGTGGAGCCTTTGGGACCCCCTGTTTTTCGAATGCTCGATCGGGACATTACGCCGGAGATAACTCGCTTAACAATCCGTATACTAGCTCGATTACCAGGAGCCTAAGTTTTAATGGAACTGGAGAAAACCCAACACGAACCCAAGGTTCCCCGATCACACCTCTCCGAACCAACGGCGTCACCGGAAGAGCCAACGGAGTTCGATTCGAGACCCCGCCTTCCGACCAACGAGCTTCCGGAGTTCATCACACAACGACGGGAGATTTCGAGATCCTCGACACAGGTCTCGAACGCCACCCTTTCCCCAACCACCGTTGGAACTCCGCGAAGGGATAACCCAAGAACCGATGGAGGAAATGGGAACTTCCAGGAATACATCGATAGAAACGATGCCGAACTCAAACGACTATACGCTATTATGCATATGGCAACAAGTGCAGCCCCGGATATCGACCTCGCTATAGAGGAAACCCGAAGAACCCCCTTCACAGAAAGAATCTCGGGGATGAAGCTAAGCACCATCGGGAAGATCAAATTCCCCGAGTACTCTGGAAACTCAGATCCTAAAGCTCACATCCGAGCCTTTAGACTCGCAATATCCAGAGCACACCTCAACGACGACGAAAAAGAGGCAGGGTACTGTCGTTTCTTCGCAGAGAACCTCGCGGGCTCCGCCCTAGAATGGTTCGCCGGACGAGAAGAAAATTCGATTGATAACTTCACATAACTAGTATCGGCGTTCCTAAAGCAATAATTGGTGTTCATAGAAACCAGGACGACCGAAGCCGATCTATGGAACCTCAAACAAGCACCCTTCGAGCCTCTAAGAGCCTACATAAACAAATTTAGAGAAATCAAAGCCAAAATCGCAAACCTAAACGACGGAGTGGCTCTCGCCGCCTTAAAGAATGGCGTGTGGTTCTCCTCTAAATTCAAAGAAGAAATGTCGGTCAGGGCCCTGGTGTCACTAGACGATGCGCTGCATCGAGCATCGTACTTCGCGGCCTACGAAGATGACATAGCCAACTTGAAAGAGCAATTCCTGGCAACCAAAAATGCCGCCAGCAAAAAGACTTCAGAAACTAAAGAAGCACCGACCAAAGGTCAAGATTCTTACGCAATAGACAACTCCACGAGAAAAAAATCATCGACTTTGGATCTAAACAAGCATTGCGACTTCCACAAACGAAAAGGACACTCAACTGAAGAATGTCGCGCTGCTTTACGCGAAAAGGAGAGAAGAGAGGAAGAAGAAAACTCCCAAGAGGACAAACTCCCTTCGACTCCAAAAAGCGACAAAAAACCAAAAATGTCCTCCCACAAGAGGTCTTGGGAAGTAGAGGCCAAGTCACCAAGCTCGCCACTGCCCGCTCCCAAAAAGCGAGTCGACATGATCTCGCTAAGCACCAACAGGCGAGATTAGGGATGTTGTATTGGGTTCTAATATTTAGGGTAGTACCAACCCATCAAAAATTTTAAAAGCCCTAACCCAAAAGTTGTAACTGTAAATCATATTGGGTTTATTTGGGTTTGGATTCGAAAATAAAGGGTTTTAACAGGGTTGAGCCCATTTGATTTTTGTAAAGCAAAGCTTCTTCGTTCTTCGTTCAGCCTCTTTTTCGATCAAAGCTTCTTCTTCGTTTTTGATCTCTCTCTCCGATCATCTCAGCCTCTTTCTCCGATCATCTCAGCCTCTTTCTCAGGTTCGATTTGATTCTTATCTCCTCCGATTTGGGTTTGTGTGTTTGATTTGTTTCAGGATCCTTACTGGCGTTTGTGTGTTTGAATGCAGGCTCTGTTCTCAGGCTCCTCCGTGGGTTTCATCATCTCAGGCTCTGTTCTCAGGCTTCTCCATAGCATCTCAAAGCTCTCTTCTCCAAACGGACCAAACCCATTTCTTCCTTTTCTCATCTGAGACGCAAACCTCGAGCTCTCTCATCCGATTTGGGTTATCACGAGCTCTCTTATCTCCTCTGATTGAGGTAACAATCATGTCATCATGTGTTTTTGATTTGTTTCAAGTTTTTGAGAATGGGTTTTGGATCCTTATGAGCTTATTTGTTTTGGATCCTCTTTTACTATTCTGAGCTTTGTGAGTTAGTGTGAATTGACTATTGTTTTGTGAATTGTGATCACGTTTGCTCTTTGTTTTTTATTCAGTTTTGTGTTATTCATTACGTTCGTTTGCAAAGAAGAATTAACGATTGGGCATGTCTCACGGTTTGGTTGTATATTAGCACAGTCTGTGAACGATTGTTTCTTAGACCAGCTAGGCATAACTCAGTAACTCAGTATCTATGAGATACATGCAACACTCTCTCTTATGAGGTTGTTGTCGTGCTTGTTGAATTACTAGTGATTTAATCGAGTCTGCTCTTATTTTCTGCTGGAAATGACTTCACGACTCACATTTTTGTTACTGATTACCCTCGAGAGCTCGGTAATGATTCTGACGCAATACGTCTATATTGATTTTACTTAATTGGCCTATGTGCTTGTTTCTAGAGTCTTAAATCTTAATTCAAGTTGTACAACACAATGTGGAGTATAGTAGTAACCTATGTGTTAATGGTAGTTATCATCTTCTGAATGTTTGACCTGATTCATTGGAAGTTCATCGTTTTCTCAAATGTTTTGGTGTTGTGATGATATGGTAACAGTAAGACAAGGGGTATGGGAGCTGGGCGCAAGCCCAAAAGGCTCCGTATCAATCAGAGGTGGGCTGACAAGCAGTACAAGAAGTCCCATCAGGGTAACGAATGGAAGAAGCCTTTTGCTGGATCTTCCCACGCCAAGGGAATCATTCTTGAGAATGTAAGCCCATCAAAAAAACACAGTAAATTATGTTCTTTTCACTTGTTGTTGTCTGTGTTGTCTGCGTCTTATGATCTTGTTGTCGTGCTTCTGGTTTTGCTCTGTTAGTTCATGAGCTCTGTTGAAGATATGTGTCTTATGACTTATGGTGTTGTTACTTTGCTTGAGCAGGAAGGAATAAACATGCTCTGGAAGGTAGAGAGCAACGCTGGTTGCTGTCTTGATATCATGATATGTGAAAGACCATCTTGTTTATTTTGCGGTTTGACTATAATAAAAGTATACTTTGCTTGACATTTTTAATGCGTTGATCTTTTGTACTTGTTTATTTCAATCAGAAACTATACTTTGATATGAAGGTAGAGAGCAACTTGTTTATTTCAATCAGAAACTATGTGTTTACATAAGAAAAAAAATATAAAGGGTTTAAGAGTTCAGCCCTATTTTACATAGTTTTAATGGGTTTAAAAGGGTTAGGGTCACTTAGGGTTGGGTTTAAGCTAAATAGGGTTGGGTTGGGTTACTCTATACAACATCCCTAGGCGAGATCGATACGACGTCCAAGGCACGGCAGCGACCTCGACACAAGGGAACATAACAATCACCATACAAATCTCCGGACTCCATGAGAAATTCGAGCTTGTACCGAAAAAATAACCGGTCAAGCCAAAACTAGATGACAGAGTTACAAAACTCAGAAAGCACTTAGAGGAAATGAGGTCATACGAACTCAGGAGCCGAAATAAAAACAACATGCAGCAGCCCAACTACAAGCTGTCTGGGGGGCAAAAGCAGTGCCAGTCCGCATGGAGATGGCTCCCCCCCACTATAAACAGTCGGATCATACGACGTATTGATTTTATCTATGGAGGATCAAAATTTTGCAATTCCGTCAACTCAATCAAAGCTCACCAGCGAAGAGCCGAACGACCTCTGAGAATTCAAGAACCTCTTTCCGGTCCTGACCACGAAATTACATTTGACGAGAACGAAACCGCAGGTCTTAATCAGCCGCACGAAGACACCCTCGTTTTACGACTCGACGTCGGAGGATGTGAACTCTCACGGATTATGATCGATACCGGAAGTTCAGCCAACGTCCTATTCTACGATACCTTCAGACGAATGGGGTTTACCAAAACTCTCCTTAAACAAGAACCAACTCCTCTCATCGGATTCGCAGGAGAAACAACTTACTCCCTAGGATCTATCGAGCTCGCAGTCACCGCCGGAGACGTTAGGAAGATCGTGGAGTTCATCGTAATAGATCGACCGGCACCGTTCAATGCTATCTTAGGAAGACCCTGGCTATACAGTATGAAAGCAGTACCATCGACTTACCACCAATGCTTGAAATTCCCAACCTCGAAAGGCACTGAAACCATTCACGGAAGTCAGAGAAACTCTCGTACATGCTACCTCGCGAGCTTCAAAGATATCGAACCACACCCTTAGACCGAAACAGATACCCCGACAAAGACCGTACGAACACTCGTACACGATCAAAAGCCAAAACGACCCTTAACTAAAGGAAAACAATTGAACTACGTTAAGACTTGATCCCTTCCTAAGGGTACGTAGGCAGCTCGCGACACGAGTTCAGTCACTTCCCAACATTAAAAAACAAGAAGGGAGCTTCCCGCAGCAACATGCGACCTATTCAAATCAAGGACCCCATTACACAGACTTTCTTTTAACAAGAATTCGATTGTAATAAAATTAACAGTTCAACCACTATCAAAAAGCAATCTTTCCAAGATTTACCATATTCGGGACACAAATTTTACCACCATATAATTCTCTTGCTCACTAAACGACTAAATGTAAACTCGAGGCCCTGGTCAAGTCTCTGAGCATATTTCGGTCCCGCTGGAAAACGCGGCATATTGGTTTTAGTAAAAACCTCAATCTGCGCCAACAAGGCATCGACGGAGTATCAACTCTCTTCGATCAAAAGTTCAAAAGAAAAATCGAAACTCTATCCTTCGAAAGAAAATACGAAGCGTTCTAACTCATCCCTTTATTAAACACAATAACAGAAACAAATAATAAAAAAAGACAATACGACGAAGAGCAGCTTCCTACAAACTACTCTCCGACGTCAAATCTCCATCTCCAAAGCATCCATCCATTTGCTTCGCCCCATCGCCGTCAAAAGCCCCTTTGGCGAAGTAATCTCCCGAGTCATGGGGAAGATCCAGCCCGTCGGTCATCACAGACACATCGAACTCTCCGAGCTCGACTTCTTTCTCTCCAGAATGCTTCACGCCATCCGAGGCCAATAGATTCCTGCCCATTATCTCCTTCAAAAGATCTATCCTTACGACAACCTCCCCAAGCTGGAGCTCGTCAGCGACCTTGGATCGTTCGCCTTCCCATTTTTCCTTCAGAGACTCTAGAGCGCTCTGATAATCATCAGCCAAACCTTTCTTGGCCGCGCGAATCGAACTTCGGAGAGCATCGGCATGCTTCGAAGCATTTGATTCTAGCTGCGACTCAAGCAAAGGAGCTCGTTCAAGAGTCGACTTCCTCTCGTTTTCTGCAATGCGAAGACGAGCTTCAAGCAAAGCAATTCGGCTTTCCGATTCTTCTGCAGTAGACAAACGATCGGCATTGGCGCGATCACGCTCCTGCAAAAGCTTCAGGTTTGACTTCAGCTCCCTCACGACCCTCTTAACTTCAAGGAGCTCGTCGGATCGCGGAACATCTTGGAGGCGCCGCTCCAGGGTCGCCGCAAATTCATTGTTAGCTTCCATGGCCTATAAATCATGGAAAGTTCAAGAGAAGTTCGAACAAAGGTGCGCAAAATTTAAGCAAACCAACCTTGGCGTGGACCACCGCCATCTTGACATAAGCCTCGCGCTCGGTCATGTTCCGAAGAGAAGGAAGTGGGCAACCAGCAGGCTTAAAGTGCCTCACCAGATGAGCCACACTGTCCGGATCCTCCGTGATCGGACAATCGTTGGAGTGCTTAAATTGCCAATGAAACGGCTTTGCAGCCCCATCACCAAGGGAACTCTGGCGATGGTCAGAACCATTCGTCTTTGCCTTCTTGGAAGGACGTTCACGCCCCTCCGAGCCAGTGGGACTGCTCGACTTCACACGAGTAACTAAGTCCTTGCCACCAGATTCCTTACCCTCCTGTCTAGAAGGAACATGGGGAATTCCGGTTTCTTCACGAAGGACCTCAGTAAGAGCCTCGCTAACATCGCCGGATCGAATCCTCTACTCACCGACGCTAACAACTCGATTTCTCGACTTATCGGCCTCTCGGGGATTCGATCTTCTTGTTGACATAATCGCTCAATTTGAAAGGAGAATAGAGATTTCACAGGGTTCTCGGATGAAACCCAAGTAAGAAACCTCGGGGTCTTATAAAGAACGAACTACAACAAATATCTTAACCGAAAGATCTTAATAAATCCGAAACACCAAAATATTCTTATCAAAAAAGAAAAACAGATAATATCCTAACGATTCAAATTTAAACCCACAAAATCCCGGAAAAAATAAGGATATCCGCGATGACATAGTTATCCAACAAAAAGGCAAAATCAATAAAAAAAAGGAAAATCAAGGGTCGACGTCGCCTCCCGCGTTTGACGGTCCCCCGAGGTCCGACTCCTCCGACACTTGCGGAAGATCAAGCTCAGAAATAGTCCAACTCGAGGAGGGACATGACTCGACGGCTGCTTCGCAGTCTCTCTCCAAATCTTGCAGACGAGCCAACTCCCCATCAACGTCACAGCTGCCCTCCTTGATCTCAGTCAGAAGATCAATGTTAGCTACCACCTCCTGAAGCTGAATCCTAGCCGCCATCTCCCTCTCCTTGTTCGACCACTTTTCTTCTAAAGATCCCAGAATCACCGCATACTGACTCGACATCTCGCGACGAGCAGAACAAACGTCTCGATCCCTCTCAGCTTCAAGCCTTGCAATCTTGGTCTGTTGAGCAGCGACCTCGACTTCTAGAGCTGACTTATCGTCACAAACCTTCACCCACTCTGCCATCATGGAGTTGATCTTCTCAACCTCCTCCTTGTTCTCCCGCTTGGCGATCTCAAGTTCAGCAGAGATCCGATCAATTTCCACATCTCTCTAAGAAGTCCCTGTACGCTCCGCCATCTTAAGAACAAGGTCGTTACAAGCCTCCATGACCTAAGAGTAAATATAATCAGAAAAACGATGCAACAAAAGCAGAAATTAGTAGTAAAATAGCGATTCGC
Organism: Raphanus raphanistrum subsp. raphanistrum; assembly: GCA_019706035.1. NCBI lineage: Eukaryota > Viridiplantae > Streptophyta > Magnoliopsida > Brassicales > Brassicaceae > Raphanus > Raphanus raphanistrum. The sequence goes on along the minus strand of CM033987.1, from coordinate 24,177,361 downwards.
TAACGACAAACCTTGGCATTCGCTTCGGTGATCTTGGTATAAGCATCTTCCTCCTCCGAGGAAGAAAAGAACGTCGCCCCGAAGCTTCGAGAGCTAGTCCTTTCACCCAAGCGTTTGGGACCAGAGCTAGCCTCACGTAAAGGGGAACGGTCACTCCTCCCCACTATCCACCTTTTCGACGTCTTGGAAGCAGATCGCGGCGGTCTTGGTGAGGCACTTCGCGAAGCCCTGGCAGATCCGTGCTCGCGAGCCGGAATATCCTCCTCCAAATCAGAACTCAAAGACAACAGGGTAGGATCCACTGGAGCTTTCTTTGAAGCAGACGCCAAGTTCCTAAGCGATCTCCGAAACAAGCACCTCTCAGAACGGCTCGTATTAGGACGAGCAATCACCTCCTCCGTAGAAGTGGGCTCTTCATGGTCAGAAGGCTCAGCTTCTTCAAGCAACCCGATCGGTGCCGAGATCGCATGAGCTATTCCTAAACCGATAGGAAGCGAGTTCAAAGTGCGAATTCGTTCCCTGGTAAATGACGACCAGTCAGTGTCTCCACGTTTCAAAACAGCCACCATACCGCGGAGTTGATCCGACATCGTAGAAACCTTCGGGTGAGCTAAAACAAAAAAAAATATAAATGAGCAATCACGAAGATTCCTTGAATGACACTCAAGTAAAAATCTTAAACCTCACCGATATTCTTGGCCCAACGTCGAGAGAGCAGGGAAAAATCAAAATCTCCTACTGTAGACGAGTCTACTTTGAAAACGAAGAATTTTTCCCTCCACAGATCATCCCGATAGGGAGTCCCTCCAATCACGTGGAGACCAGGAAGAGGAGCCGCCAAGAAAGTCCACGGATTCCTTTGGTTGCGCTTTACGAGATAAAGACTGTGTAACTCCTCGAGCTCGAATAAAAGCTTCTCTTCCCTGGCTCTGACAAGGATCGCTAGGAGATGCCTAAGGAGATTCGGACATAGCTGCGTGAGAGAGATCCCAAGCTCGGCAAGAATTTCAAGCACCTGTCTTGGAATCGGGAAAGAAAGCCCGCAAGACTCGAAGAAACTGAGGTATGCTCTGCAGTAGCCCTCTCTGACAGTTTCTGGAGTCTCTTGATCAGAAGCGAGTTCGCAGACCACGGCGTGGTCAACTTCGAACGAGGAGTATAGCTCCTCGATGTTCTCTCGTTTAATCGTCGGACAAGGGAATGAGAAAGAAGACATCTCGTGAAGATAACAAAGAAGAAAAATCGCGAGAGCAAGAGAAAGAAAGATGATCGGAAGTGGAAGAAAGAGATCAAAGCTCTATCGCTATTTAAAGAGAAGCCTCAAACGGCTATATCGCAGCTCCCGAGGAACGTAATAATTGCCTAGGCTGCGATATAACCGCCACAATCACTTCTCCTTCGCCCTAGAAATTCATGCGCACGACCGTTATGCGATGCAAAGTAACGGACGAATTAAAACATTAAAAACCGAAGAAGATCCAACCAATTCCCGAACCGAGTAAACCGAATCGTCTCTTTCCATCTCGATCAAAAGAAAAGAGACTGGGGGACAAATGTTGGACCCAATTTTTGACATAAGCTAAATGGGCTATATTTAAAATGGGCTGTCAAAAGATGAAACCCATAGCAACGGCAACGAAGTAGAAAAGGAGATCGCCGAAGTCGAGAAGGTCGCGGAAGCAGTTGCAAGAATAGCGGAGTCGAGCCTATAAAGGGGAGGTGATATCAATGCTAAAGGGACATCGAAAACCCTAGAGAGAGAGCACACCACACATTTACATCTTTCTTACTTCGTTTAGATCTTATTCTCGATCGACCTCCTTGTTATAGTTGATCTCTTAGCTATTCTTTGTACTCGACCTCTTAATCAATAAAAGTCCATTTTTGTCTACCGAATTCCGATTACATCGTTGTGTTCTAGGGATATCGTTGCCTACATCTTTTGTCACTTCCCTAGTTTACTTACAAACACTACAAAATACTTGAGTGTAGATTTTAGGTTCGACACACCCCTAGGATGAACCTTTAGGTTCAACAACCAATTAAAAATCAGCACATTAAATACAACATTTTTCATAAAAGGAAATAAAATATTTCGAATTTACTTCTAAAAATAAGTAGACAAAAATAAATAAAAATATTAGTAGCCGTAAAAAAAATTATTTTCTGAAAATTGTTAACGACAGCCACACTAAACCCTAAACCCTAAATAATAAACACTAAACCTAAACCCTAAACACTAAACTCTAAACTCTTAGGTAACCCTTATGTAAATATTATAAATCCGTAGATAAACCTCAAACACTAAACCCTAAATTCATAACCATAAACACTAAATCCTAAACCCTAAACCTTTGGGTAAATCTGAAATCCATGGATAAATCCTAAACTTTTGGGTAAACCGTAAACCCAAAAAAGATTTTATCCAACGGTTTAAAATTTACCCAATAATCAAGAGTTTATCCAGGGGTTTACCCAAAGGTTTAAGCTTTACCTAAAAGTTTAGGGTTTAGTTTTTAGGGTTTATCTAAGGATTTATAATTACATAAGGGTTTAAGGTTTACCTAATAGTTTAGGGTTTAGTATGGTCGGTGTTAACAATTTTAAGAATTATTTTTACACCTACTAATATTCTTATTTATTTTTAATCTAATTATTTTTAAAAGTAAATTCAAAATATTTTATTTCCTTTTATGAAAAATGTTATATTTAATATACTAATTTTTGATTGGTTGGTGAACCCAAGAAAACTCCAATTTCATTGTTGGACTTTAGTTTACATGAAAGATGCTAAGTAGTTTTTTTTTTAATTTAGGATCCATTTTCTCTATTAAAAGAAAAGTATACTTCAGGGTTGGGACTGCTCAAGACATTTGTTCCTTAGGTCAGCTCCATTGATATCGAATTCTTTTGGAAAGGTGGAAAGAATAGATTTGTGGACATATATGGGTTTTAGGCTCTACTTATGTCTTTGTTTTATTTTGTTTGGTTTATGTTCTTTTTCTTTGGTTTCTTATCGACACTATGTATCTTAACTTTTTCTGAGTTAAAAAAAGAAAAGAAAAGTATCATTTTTATCTATCATAAAAAGTCATAATAAGTCTATTTTCTTAATTACATATATTTGATTATTTACATTATCCTATTGAATATATAAGATTTCTAAAAATCTTATTAGAAAGATATTAAATTACAAATCTGTTGAGAAAAATCTAACAAAATCTTAAAATTTTTTTAAATATTTTTAAAATTAATAAATTACTTTTACTGTCTATCTATTCTATTAATTTTGCAGTATGACCTATTGATGCAAGGTTATGTCCAATTATTTTTTTAATTTAAATATAAAGCAAGTTGTATAACTTCTTTTTTGTCAACGTTAATTGTAAACCATAACTAACTTTTCCAATAAAATAACTTTTGCAACCTCCATTTTTAGTTCCAAATTTTTAGGAACCCACTTCCCCAAAAAATATATTCAGCCACGGTTAGAAATATCAATACTATTATTATTTTTTATTTTTATTTTAATTCATACCAAATGGCAATGCGATGATTTTATCTATTATGATAAAAATAATAGTTTAACATTTGTGTCAATTGTTATATTACTCTTCCTCATTTTCAGATGTATAATTGTTTCTTTTTTTGGTTTGACTATAACCTACTAATCTATTTATTAGAATTTACACTATAACAACATAATTTACATCTCAATCCAAGAAATTATGATTTATTCAAACAGACATTAATTTATTCAAATTTTAAATATTTTACACAGACGTTAAATTATAATTAATAAAACAGATGATGTAAAAAGTAGTGTTTATCGGGGTTTAAGTAGACTTTTAATAGAAATAAATATTTATATAAACTCATGCACTTTAACGGATTTTAAATATGTTATTTGATTAAAAAATAATTATTTAATATGATTTTACTTAAAATTAGTGAAAACAATATTAACCCATTTACATATATACATATATGAGTCTGTGTTGTTGATGACAAAAAAAAAAAAAACATATATACATATATTTAATAGAATATACTAAGAATTTTCAAACCTTTTTTTCAATTTGTTCAATTTATGCTGCAGGTTGAGTTTGATATTAGTTTTCAGATACAACACTTTAAGAAACGTTCAAATATATAAACCAAGTCTAAAGAGTAAGATTTTGATTTTTGGGTCGATCCAAGATGAGGTTTTTGGGTACAAATATTCTTGATCACGTAACTATTAAAAATATAATATGTTGTAACTTTTTAAAAAAAATATTTAAATATAATTTTTAAAATACATATGGCGTAAGTGTATAGTTATGCAACTTGACATATTTAATAGATACCAAAATTATAAAAACACAGATATAAAAAATTAATTTTCTTAAAAAAATGTAAAACAACAAATATATCGTCCTTTAAAGAAAAAATTATTAAAAATAGAATATATTATATAATTTGTTATATCTTTTAATAACACACCTACTTAAGTTTAGAAATATAATGTGGGAAATTAAATATTTTGTCATATATGAAACTACAAAAAATATCACATATTTTTCACTTAATGAATAACAATTAAAAATAATTTCACAAACGTATATAACACAAATACATACTTATGAAACTTGATCTATTTAATATACTTACAAAACTAAATATTCTATTAAATTCATATCACGCGAAAATATAATTATAGAACCACACAAACATATTATATGAGGCAAAAAAAAATTTTAAACAAAACATATACCCGCCCTCTTGAGGGCGGGTCAACCTCTAGTATTATATTAAAATAGAAGTAATATATGAATGAAATATGAAATGATATTAAATTGGTAATTTTTTAAAATACTTTCATTTAAATAAATAAATAAAATAGTATTCACCATTTAAAAAGGTAAAAATAATATTCACGTTTAAAAGAAATAAAATTTAAAAATTATCTAATATTTTATATAAAATAATATAGTTAATATATGTTAAACTTTTATATCTACAACTATATATTATCTATTTATTTATTTTAAATTTACAACTATATATTATCGAAAAATGATTATATATATAAAATTTAGTCAAATATAGCTAACATTTCTTTAAGGGATATTTACAATAAATGCTATTAAAAATCTTTAATTTTTAACTAATTTAAAATAATAAAAATATAATTTTAACAATAAATTTAATATTTATTTTAATTATGACATAATATGTTGAAAAATTTATAAATAATCTCATCAAAATTTTCAGCTTTTTATATAAAATAACGCATTAGTTTAGTAACAAAAAAAAAATCATATAAACTCAAAAGTTATAAACATGAAAAGTTATATGCACGGACGTGCGGATCAAAAGTCTAGTTAAGCATATTATATGTTCGATCATTACGCCGTTAACATTCGAACAAAACCTTAAAGGTGCAAGAAACTTAACCAGATCTTCTTTCAGGGTCTCTCTCTCTCTCTCTCTCTCTCTCTCTCTCTCTCTCTCTCTCTCTCTCTCTCTCTCTCTCTCTCTCTCTCTCTCTCTCTCTCTCTCTCTCTCTCTCTCTCTCTCTCTCTCTGTTTCGAACTGTATTTGTTTGCTTTCAGTTTGGAGGAGGCAAGACGAGGCCAAAATCACACCACCACAGCAAGACGAGATATTTTCTATAGAAAAAAGAGAATAACATTTGAACCAATGATAAAATATTATAACGTAAGGAATTTATTTTAAAATTATTTTGACTATAATCAAAGAAATTAAGCACAAGGATATTTTGATGAAATTTTCCTTTTTTCGTCGATGAAATTTTCCTTTTATGAAAATTTATGTTATTATATATATAACAATATATATCAAAGTAGAATACTAAACAAACATTAAAACAAGTTCATACAAAATGGGAATCTCCAAAAACATATTGATCACATTTGTTTTCACTATCTTCTTCATAGTATCTAATGTTCATTGTTACCCAGGTATTTAATTTCATTTTACTGTTTACTTTTATTTATACTCATATATTTATCTTTTTATAATTGTCAACATTATAATCATTTTTATTTTAAACAGACTTTGAAATAAAACAAGACTACAAAAAATGTTACGACATTCCGTGTAAACCAAAAGACGGAACATGCGAGAAGTTTTGTGGAGCTATGACCATTCAGTTAGTTGGCGTATGTGAATCTGGAAAATGTTGTTGTAGGTCAAAAAGGCCAAACTAACATTATTAGATATTATAAATTTTGTACTAGTGTCAAGAATACTAATAAAGATCCAAAAGAATTGTCAACCTGGAATTACTTTGTAAGAAGATATTTGCTTAAATGAAATAAAAAATATTAATTTTCCATATAAGATATTTAAATGTAAAATATCAATATTACTAGTGAAACAAGTCTTCATATACTGATGGTAAATTCGATAATTATTTGGATAACTAGAATATTATCTTTTGTGAATTTGATATTTTGGGTGCAAAACATTTGATTCTCTTGTTTTAATCTATTCAAAGAAATGGGCTTTGATATGTTTGATTTGTAAATAATAACATTTGATTTGTAAACACCATTTATCTGTCCTCGAAGAAACTATATCTATTTTCTATATAATTTACATAAAAATATTAAATTGATTAGACAAACCATATAGTCATCTTATTTTATTGTTAAAATATATTTTTAGAGCACCCATACTTATTTTGATACATTGAAATATTATTTTACTAATAAATCTATCGCGTTTAATTTTTCTAAAATAAAATATTAAAAATGATTTATATAAATGTAGTTCATGTCACTAATTACATATTTCTTATCTAAATTTTGTTATAAATTTTAAATCTTATATTCATTATCAAATATGTGTTGATATTACAAGAGAAAATATTAATATATATTTTTTTTTGTATAGAACAAAACAACCATAAACATATTATAGTCTAAATATATTATGAATAACATATTTGGCTTATGTTAATCTGAAAATTGTTATAAGAAAAATAAAACTAGAAATAAAGACTCAAAAATAACAAAGTTATGTATTAGTCATATTTCAAATTAATGCGTTTATTATAAAACATTAAAATTAAAAGTTGTAAGATTCTACTGAACTAAAAATAATAACATACATGTATGAAAAACCTCATATGCCAAGGTTTTATTAAATAAAATATTGGATTCATCTAACACTAAATATATATATGTTTAAAAATATATAATTTATGAAATAAAAGATATAATATAAATTAACTATTTTTGACTAAAACTAAGGAAATATTCAATCACAATAATAATCTAAATCTATAACTAATAGACCTTCCTAAATCAGTAACAAATAACAAACAGTATATTGACGAGATAATTTATATAAAAAAAGAGAATAACATTTGAAACCAATGATAAAATATTATAACGTAAGGAATTTATTTTCAAACTATTTTGACTATAATCAAAGAAATTAAGCACAAGGATATTTTGATGAAATTTTCTTTTTTTCGTCGATGAAATTTTCCTTTTATGAAAATTTATGTTATTATATATATAATAATATAAATCAAAGTAGAATACTAAACAAACATTAAACAAGTTCATACAAAATGGGAATCTCCAAAAACATATTGATCGCATTTGTTTTCACTATCTTCTTCATAGTATCTAATGTTCATTGTTACCCAGGTATTTAATATCATTTTACTGTTTACTTTTATTTATACTCATCTATTTATCTTTTTATAATTGTCAACATTATAATCATTTTTATTTTAAACAGACTTTGAAATAAAACAAGACTACAAAAAATGTTACGAGATTCCGTGTAAACCAAAAGACGGAACATGCGAGAAGTTTTGTGGAGCTATGACCATTCAGTTAGTTGGCGTATGTGAATCTGGAAAATGTTGTTGTAGGTCAAAAAGGCCAAACTAACATTATTAGATATTATAATTTTTGTACTAGTGTCAAGAATACTAATAAAGATCCAAAAGAATTGGCAACATGAAATTACTTTGTAAGAAAATATTTGCTTAAAGGAAATAAAAAATATTAATTTTCCATATAAGATATCTAAATTTAAAATATCAATATTAGTAGTGAAACAAGTCTTCATATACTGATAGTAAATTCGATAATTATTTGGATAACTAGAATATTATCTTTTGTGAATTTGATATTTTGGGTGAAAAACATTTGATTCTCTTGTTTTAATCTATTCAAAGAAATTGGCTTTGATATGTTTGATTTGTAAATAATAACATTTGCTATTATGGTTTTGATTGTAAACTTGTCTTCGAAACGCCAATTATCTGTCCTCGAAGAAACTATATCTATTTTCTATGTAATTTACATCAAAATATTAAATTGATTAGACAAACCATATAGTCTTTATTGTTAATATATATTTGTAGAGCACCCATAATTATTTTGATACATTGAAATATTATTTTACTAATAAATCTATTGCGTTTAATTTTTCTAAAATAAAATATTAAAAATGATGTATATAAGTGTAGTTCATGTCACTAATTACATATTTCTTATCTAAATTTTGTTATATATTTTAAACCTTATATTCATTATCAAATATGTGGTTATATTACAAGAGGAAATATTAATATATATTTTTGTGTATAGAACAAAACAACCATATACATATTATAGTCTAAATATATTATGAATGATATATTTGGCTTATGTTAATCTGAAAATTGTTATAAGAAAATTAAAACTAGAAATAAACACTCAAAATAACAAAGTTCTCTATTAGTCATATTGCAAATTAATGAGTTTATTATAAATCATTAAAAATAAAAAGTTGTAAGATTCTACTGAACTAAAAATAATAACATACATGTATGAAAAACCTCATATGCCAAGGTTTTATTAAATAAAATATTGGATTCATCTAACACTATATATATATATATATATATATGTTTAAAATATATAATTTATGAATAAAAGATATAATATAAATTAACTTGTTTTAAATAAAACTAAGGAAATATTCAATCACAATAATAATCTAAATCTATAACTAATAGACCTTCCCAAATCAGTAACAAATAACAAACAGTATATTGACGAGATATTTTCTATAGAAAAATAAGAGAATAACATTTGAACCAATGATAAAATATTATAACGTAAGGAATTTATTTTAAAATTATTTTGACTATAATCAAAGAAATTAAGCTCAAGGATATTTTGATGAAATTTTCCTTTTTTGGTCGATGAATTATTCCTTTTATGAAAATTTATGTTATTATATATATATATATATCAATATCATTCAAAGTAGAATACTAAACAAACATTAAAACAAGTTCATACAAAATGGGAATCTCCAAAAACATATTGATCGCATTTGTTTTCACTATCTTCTTCATAGTATCTAATGTTCATTGTTACCCATGTATTTAATTTCATTTTACTGTTTACTTTTATTTATACTCATATATTTATCTTTTTATAATTGTCAACATTATATCATTTTTATTTTTAACAGACTTTGAAATAAAACAAGACTACAAAAAATGTTACGAAATTCCGTGTAAACCAAAAGACGGAACATGCGAGAAGTTTTGTTGAGCTATGACCATTCAGTTAGTTGGCGTATGTGAATCTGGAAAATGTTGTTGTAGGTCAAAAATACCAAACTAACATTATTAGATATTATAAATTTTGTACTAGTGTCAAGAATACTAATAAAGATCCAAAAGAATTGGCAACCTGGAATTACTTTGTAAGAAAATATTTGCTCAAAGGAAATAAAAAATATTAATTTTCCATATAAGATATTTAAATGTAAAATATCAATATTACTAGTGAAACAAGTCTTCATATACTGATGGTAAATTCGATAATTATTTGGATAACTAGAATATTATCTTTTGTTGATTTGATATTTTGGGTGCAAAACATTTGATTCTCTTGTTTTAATTTATTCAAAGCAATTGGCTTTGATATGTTTGATTTGTAAATAATGACATTTGCTATTATGGTTTTGATAGTAAACTTGTCATTAAAACACCATTTATCTGTCCTCGAAGAAAGTATATCTATTTTCTATATAATTTACATCAAAATATTAAATTGATTAGAGAAACCATATAGTCATCTTATTTTATTGTTAAAATATATTTCTAGAGCACCCATAATTATTTTGATACATTGAAATATTATTTTACTAATTTTTCTAAAATAAAATATTAAAAATGATTTATATAAGTGTAGTTCATGTCACTAATTACATATTTCTTATCTAATTTTTTTTATATATTTTAAACCTTATATTCATTATGAAATATGTGTTGATATTACAATAGAAAATATTAATATATATTTTTGTGTATAGAACAAAACAACCATAAACATATTATAGTCTAAATATATTATGAATGACATATTTGGCTTATGTTAATCTGAAAATTGTGATAGGAAAATTAAAACTAGAAATAAACAATCAAAAATAACAAAGTTCTCTATTAGTCATACGCAAATTAATGCGTTTATAATAAAACATTAAAAATTAAAATTTGTAAGATTTTACTGAAATAAAAATAATAACATACATGTATGAAAAACCTCATATGCCAAACTTTTATCAAATAAAATATTGGGTTCATCTAACACTATATATATATATATATATATATATATGTTTAAAAATATATAATTTATGAAATTAAAGATATAATATAAATTAACTTATTTTGACTAAAACTAAGGAAATATTCAATCACAATAATAATCTAAATCTATAACTAATAGACCTTCCCAAATCAGTAACAAATAACAAACAGTATATTGACGAGATATTTTCTATAAAAAAAAGAGAATAACATTTGAAACTAATGATAAAATATTATAAGGTAAGGAATTTATTTTAAAATTATTTTGACTATAATCAAAGAAATTAAGCTCAAGGATATTTTGATGAAATTTTCCTTTTATGAAAATTTATGTTACTATATATAACAATATAAATCAAAGTAGAATACTAAACAAACATTAAAACTAGTTCATACAAAATGGGAATCTCCAAAAACATATTGATCGCATTTGTTTTCACTACCTTCTTCATAGTATCTAATGTTCATTGTTACCCAGGTATTTAATTTCATTTTACTGTTTACTTTTATTTATACTCATATATTTATCTTTTTATAATTGTCAACATTATAATCATTTTTATTTTTAACAGACTTTGAAATAAAACAAGACTACAAAAAATGTTACGAAATTCCGTGTAAACCAAAAGACGGAACATGCGAGAAGTTTTGTGGAGCTATGACCATTCAGTTAGTTGGCGTATGTGAATCTGGAAAATGTTGTTGTAGGTCAAAAAGGCCAAACTAACATTATTAGATATTATAAATTTTGTACTAGTGTCAAGAATACTAATAAAGATCCAAACGAATTGGCAACCTGGAATTAATTTGTATGAAAATATTTGCTTAATGGAAATAAAAAATATTAATTTTTCATATAAGATATCTAAATGTAAAATATCAATATTACTAGTGAAACAAGTCTTCATATACTGATGGTAAATTCGATAATTATTTGGATAACTAGAATATTATCTTTTGTGAATTTGATATTTTGGGTGAAAAACATTTGATTCTTTTGTTTTAATCTATTCAAAGCAATTGGCTTTGATATGTTTGATTTGTAAATAATAACATTTGCTATTACGGTTTTGATAGTAAACTTGTCGTTGAAACACCATTTGTCTGTCCTCGAAGAAACTATATCTATTTTCTACGTAATTTACATCAAAATATTAAATTGATTAGACAAACCATATAGTCATCTTATTTTATTGTTAAAATATATTTTTAGAGCACCCATAATTATTTTGATACTTTGAAATATTATTTTACTAATAAACCTATCGCGTTTAATTTTTCTAAAAAAATAAAATATTAAAAATGATTTATATAAGTGTAGTTCATGTCACTAATTACATATTTCTTATCTAAATTTTGTTATATATTTTAAACCTTATATTCATTATGAAATATGTGTTGATATTACAAGAGAAAATATTAATATTTATTTTTGTGTATAGAACAAAACAACCATAAACATATTATAGTCTAAATATATTATGAATGACATATTTGGCTTATGTTAATCTGAAAATTGTTATAAGAGAATTAAAACTAGAAATAAACACTCAAAATTAACAAAGTTCTCTATTAGTCATATTGCAAATTAATGCGCATATTATAAAACATTAAAAATTAAAAGTTGTAAGATTCTACTGAACTAAAAATAATAACATACATGTATGAAAAACCTCATATGCCAAGGTTTTATTAAATAAAATATTGGATTCATCTAACACTAAATATATATATATATATATATATATATATATATATATATATATATATATATATATATATATATATATATATATATGTTTAAAAATATATAATTTATGAAATTAAAGATATAATATAAATTAACTTATTTTGACTAAAACTAAGGAAATATTCAATCACAATAATAATCTAAATCTATAACTAATAAACCTTCCCAAATCAGTAACAAATAACAAACAGTATATTGACGAGATATTTTCTATAAAAAAAAAGAGAATAACATTTGAAACCAATGATAAAATATTATAAGGTAAGGAATTTATTTTAAAATTATTTTGACTATAATCAAAGAAATTAAGCTCAAGAATATTTTGATGAAATTTTCCTTTTTTGGTCGATGAAATTTTCCTTTTATGAAAATTTATGTTATTATATATATAACAATATAATTCAAAGTAGAATACTAAACAAACATTAAAACAAGTTCATACAAAATGGGAATCTCAAAAAACGTATTGATCGCATTTGTTTTCACTATCTTCTTCATAGTATCTAATGTTCATTGTTACCCAGGTAGTTAATTTCATTTTACTATTTACTTTTATTTATTCTCATATATTTATCTTTTTATAATTGTCAACATTATAATCATTTTTATTTTTAACAGACTTTGAAATAAAACAAGACTACAAAAAATGTTACGAAATTCCGTGTAAACCAAAAGACGGAACATGCGAGAAGTTTTGTGGAGCTATGACCATTCAGTTAGTTGGCGTATGTGAATCTGGAAAATGTTGTTGTAGGTCAAAAAGGCCAAACTAACATTATTAGATATTATAAATTTTGTACTAGTGTCAAGAATACTGATAAAGATCCAAAAGAAATTGCAACCTGGATTTACTTTGTAAGAAAATATTTTCTTAAAGGAAATAAAAATATTAATATTCCATATAAGATATTTAAATGTAAAATATCAATATTGCTAGTGCAACAAGTCTTCATATACTGATGGTAAATTCGATAATTATTTGGATAACTAGAATATTATCTTTTGTGAATTTGATATATTGGGTGCAAAACATTTGATTCTCTTGTTTTAATCTATTCAAAGCAATTGTCTTTGATATGTTTGATTTGTAAATAATAACATTTGCTATTATGGTTTTGATAGTAAACTTGTCGTTGAAACACCATTTATCTGTCCTCGAAGAAACTATATCTATTTTCTATGTAATTTACATCAAAATATTAAATTGATTAGACAAACCATATAGTCATCTTATTTTATTGTTAAAATATATTTCTAGAGCACCCATAATTATTTTGATACATTGAAATATATTTTACTAATAAATCTATCGCGTTTAATTTTTCTAAAATAAAATATTAAAAATGATTTATATAAGTGTAGTTCATGTCACTGATTACATATTTCTTATCTAAATTTTGTTATATATTTTAAACCTTATATTCATTATGAAATATGTGTTGATATTACAAGAGAAAATATTAATATATATTTTTGTGTATAGAACAAAACAACCATAAACATATTATAGTCTAAATATATTATGAATGACATATTTGGCTTATGTTAATCTGAAAATTGTTATAGGAAAATTAAAACTAGAAATAAACACTCAAAAATAACAAAGTTCTCTATTAGTCATATGCAAATTAATGCGTTTATTATAAAACATTAAAAATTAAAATTTGTAAGATTTTACTGAACTAAAAATAATAACATACATGTATGAAAAACCTCATATGCCAAAATTTTATTAAATAAAATAATGGGTTCATCTAACACTAAATATATATATAGATATATGTTTAAAATATATAATTTATGAAATAAAAGATATAATATAAATTAACTTATTTTGACTAAAACTAAGGAAATATTCAATCACAATAATAATCTAAATCTATAACTAATAGACCTTCCAAAATCAGTAACAAATAACAAGCAGTGTATTGACGAGATATTTCTATAAAAAAAAAGAGAATAATATTTGAAACCAATGATAAAATATTATATGGTAAGGAATTTATTTTAAAATTATTTTGACTATAATCAAAGAAATTAAGCTCAAGGATATTTTGATGAAATTTTCCTTTTTTGGTCGATGAAATTTTCCTTTTATGAAAATTTATGTTATTATATATATAACAATATAATTCAAAGTAGAATACTAAACAAACATAAAAACAAGTTCATACAAAATGGGTATCTCCAAAAACGTATTGATCGCATTTGTTTTCACTATCTTCTTCATAGTATCTAATGTTCATTGTTACCCAGGTATTTAATTTCATTTTACTGTTAACTTTTATTTATACTCATATGATTATCTTTTTATAATTGTCAACATTATAATCATTTTTATTTTTAACAGACTTTGAAATAAAGCAAGACTACAAAAAATGTTACGAAATTCCGTGTAAACCAAAAGACGGAACATGCGAGAAGTTTTGTGGAGCTATGACCATTCAGTTAGTTGGCGTATGTGAATCTGGAAAATGTTGTTGTAGGTCAAAAAGGCCAAACTAACATTATTAGATATTATAAATTTTGTACTAGTGTAAAGAATACTAATAAAGATCCAAAAGAATTGATAACCTGGAATTACTTTGTAAGAAAATATTTGCTCAAAGGAAATAAAAAATATTAATTTTCCATATAAGATATTTAAATGTAAAATATCAATATTACTAGTGAAACAAGTCTTCATATACTGATGGTAAATTCGATAATTATTTGGATAACTAGAATATTATCTTTTGTGGATTTGATATTTTGGGTGCAAAACATTTGATTCTCTTGTTTTAATCTATTCAAAGCAATTGGCTTTGATATGTTTGATTTGTAAATAATAACATTTGCTATTATGGTTTTGATAGTAAACTTGTCGTTGAAACACCATTTATCTGTCCTCGAAGAAACTATATCTATTTTCTATGTAATTTACATCAAAATATTAAATTGATTAGACAAAAAATATAGTCATCTTATTTTATTGTTAAAATATATTTCTAGCGCACCTTTAATTATTTTGATACATTGAAATATTATTTTACTAATAAATCTATCGCATTTAATTTTTCTAAAATAAAATATTAAAAATGATTTATATAAGTGTAGTTCATGTCACTAATTACATATTTCTTATCTAAATTTTGTTATATATTTTAAACCTTATATTCATTATGAAATATGTGTTGTTATTACAAGAGAAAATATTAATATATATTTTTGTGTATAGAACAAAACAACCATAAACATATTATAGTCTAAATATATTATGAATGACATATTTGGCTTATGTTAATCTGAAAATTGTTATAAGAAAATTAAAACTAGAAATAAACACTCAAAAATAACAAAGTTCTCTATTAGTCATATTGCAAATTAATTTTATTATAAAACATTAAAAATTAAATGTTGTAAGATTCTACTGAACTAAAAATAATAACATACATGTATGAAAAACCTCATATGCTAAGGTTTTATTAAATAAAATATTGGATTCATCTAACACTATATATATATATATATATATATATAAATTAATAGACCTTGTTTTGAATTACTGTTTAAAAATATATAATTTATGAAATAAAAGATATAATATAAATTAACTTGTTTTGACTAAAACTAAGGAAATATTCAATCACAATAATAATCTAAATTTATAACTAATAGACCTTCCCAAATCAGTAACAAATAACAAACAGTATATTGACGAGATATTTTCTTTAAAAAAAGAGAATAACATTTGAAACCAATGATAAAATATTATAAGGTAAGGAATTTATTTTAAAATTATTTTGACTATAATCAAAGAAATTAAGCACAAGGATATTTTGATGAAATTTTCCTTTTTTGGTCGATGAAATTTTCCTTTTATGAAAATTTATGTTATTATATATATATAACAATATAAATCATAGTAGAATACTAAACAAACCTTAAAACAAGTTCATAATGGGAATCTCCAAAAACATATTGATCGCATTTGTTTTCACTACCTTCGTCATAGTATCTAATGTTCATTGTTACCCAGGTATTTAATTTCATTTTACTGTTTACTTTTATTTATACTCATATATTTATCTTTTTATAATTGTCAACATTATAATCATTTTTATTTTAAACAGACTTTGAAATAAAACAAGACTACAAAAAATGTTACGAAATTCCGTGTAAACCAAATGACGGAACATGCGAGAAGTTTTGTGGAGCTATGACCATTCAGTTAGTTGGCGTATGTGAATCTGGAAAATGTTGTTGTAGGTCAAAAAGGCCAAACTAACATTATTAGATATTATAAATTTTGTACTAGTGTCAAGAATACTAATAAAGATCCAAAAGAATTGGCAACCTGGAATTACTTTGTAAGAAAATATTTGCTCAAAGGAAATAAAAAATATTAATTTTCCATATAAGATATTTAAATGTAAAATATCAATATTACTAGTGAAACAAGTCTTCATATACTGATGGTAAATTCGATAATTATTTGGATAACTAGAATATTATCTTTTGTGGATTTGATATTTTGGGTGCAAAACATTTGATTCTCTTGTTTTAATCTATTCAAAGCAATTGGCTTTGATATGTTTGATTTGTAAATAATAACATTTGCTATTATGGTTTTGATAGTAAACTTGTAGTTGAAACACCATTTATCTGTCCTCGAAGAAACTATATCTATTTTCTATATAATTTACATCAAAATATTAAATTGATTAGACAAACCATATAGTCATCTTATCTTATTGTTAAAATATATTTCTAGAGCAACCATAATTATTTTGATACATTGAAATATTATTTTACTAATAAATCTATCACGTTTAATGTTTCTAAAATAAAATATTAAAAATGATTTATATAAGTGTAGTTCATGTCACTAATTACATATTTCTTATCTAAATTTTGTTATATATTTTAAACCTTATATTCATTATGAAATATGTGTTGATATTACAAGAGAAAATATTAATATATATTTTTGTGTATAGAACAAAACAACCATAAACATATTATAGTCTAAATATATTATGAATGACATATTTGGCTTATGTTAATCTGAAAATTGTTATAGGAAAATTAAAACTAGAAATAAACACTCAAAAATAACAAAGTTCTCTATTAGTCATATGCAAATTAATGCGTTTATTATAAAACATTAAAAATTAAAATTTGTAAGATTTTACTGAACTAAAAATAATAACATACATGTATGAAAAACCTCATATGCCAAAATTTTATTAAATAAAATAATGGGTTCATCTAACACTAAATATATATATATATGTTTAAAACATATAATTTATGAAATAAAAGATATAATATAAATTAACATATTTTGACTAAAACTAAGGAAATATTCAATCACAATAATAATCTAAATCTATAACTAATAGACCTTCCAAAATCAGTAACAAATAACAAACAGTATATTGACGAGATATTTTCTATAAAAAAAAAGAGAATAACATTTGAAAC
This sequence comes from Raphanus raphanistrum subsp. raphanistrum, assembly GCA_019706035.1. Classification (NCBI taxonomy): domain Eukaryota; kingdom Viridiplantae; phylum Streptophyta; class Magnoliopsida; order Brassicales; family Brassicaceae; genus Raphanus; species Raphanus raphanistrum. The sequence continues at coordinate 24,159,524 of CM033987.1, read as the reverse complement.
CAATGATAAAATATTATATGGTAAGGGATTTATTTTAAAATTATTTTGACTATAATCAAAGAAATTAAGCTCAAGGATATTTTGATGAAATTTTCCTTTTATGAAAATTTATGTTATTATATATATAACAATATAAATCAAAGTAGAATACTAAACAAACATAAAAACAAGTTCATACAAAATGGGAATCTCCAAAAACATATTGATCGCATTTGTTTTCACTACCTTCTTCATAGTATCTAATGTTCATTGTTACCCAGGTATTTAATTTCACTTTACTGTTAATTTTATTTATACTCATATATTTATCTTTTTATAATTGTCAACATTATAATCATTTTTATTTTTAACAGACTTTGAAATAAAACAAGACTACAAAAAATGTTACGAAATTCCGTGTAAACCAAAAGACGGAACATGCGAGAAGTTTTGTGGGGCTATGACCATTCAGTTAGTTGGCGTATGTGAATCTGGAAAATGTTGTTGTAGGTCAAAAAGGCCAAACTAACATTATTAGATATTATAAATTTTGTACTAGTGTCAAGAATACTAATAATGATCCAAAAGAATTGGCAACCTTGATTACTTTGTAAGAAAATATTTGCTCAAAGGAAATAAAAAATATTAATTTTCCATATAAGATATTTAAATGTAAAATATCAATATTACTAGTGAAACAAGTCTTCATATACTGATGGTAAATTCGATAATTATTTGGATAACTAGAATATTATCTTTTGTGGATTTGATATTTTGGGTGCAAAACATTTGATTCTCTTGTTTTAATCTATTCAAAGCAATTGGCTTTGATATGTTTGATTTGTAAATAATAACATTTGCTATTATGGTTTTGATAGTAAACTTGTCGTTGAAACACCATTTATCTGTCCTCGAAGAAACTATATCTATTTTCTATGTAATTTACATCAAAATATTAAATTGATTAGACAAACAATATAGTCATCTTATTTTATTGTTAAAATATATTTCTAGCGCACCTTTAATTATTTTGATACATTGAAATATTATTTTACTAATAAATCTATCGCATTTAATTTTTCTAAAATAAAATATTAAAAATGATTTATATAAGTGTAGTTCATGTCACTAATTACATATTTCTTATCTAAATTTTGTTATATATTTTAAACCTTATATTCATTATGAAATATGTGTTGTTATTACAAGAGAAAATATTAATATATATTTTTGTGTATAGAACAAAACAACCATAAACATATTATAGTATAAATATATTATGAATGACATATTAGGCTTATGTTAATCTGAAAATTGTTATAAGAAAATTAAAACTAGAAATAAACACTCAAAAATAACAAAGTTCTCTATTAGTCATACTGCAAATTAATGCGTTTATTATAAAACATTAAAAATTAAAAGTTGTAAGATTCTACTGAACTAAAAATAATAACATACATGTATGAAAAACCTCATATGCCAAGGTTTTATTAAATAAAATATTGGATTCATCTAACACTAAATATATATATATAGATATATGTTTAAAAATATATAATTTATGAAATAAAAGATATAATATAAATTAACTTGTTTTGACTAAAACTAAGGAAATATTCAATAAAAATAATAATCTAAATCTATAACTAATAGACCTTCCCAAATCAGTAACAAATAACAAACAGTATATTGACGAGATATTTTCTTTTAAAAAAAAGAGTAACATTTGAAACCAATGATAAAATATTATAGGGTAAAGAATTTATTTTAAAATTATTTTGACTATAATCAAAGAAATTAAGCTCAAGGATATTTTGATGAAATTTTCCTTTTTTGGTCGATGAAATTATCCTTTTATGAAAATTTATGTTATTATATATATAACAATATAATTCAAAGTAGAATACTAAACAAACATTAAAACAAGTTCATACAAAATGGGTATCTCCAAAAACGTATTGATCGCATTTGTTTTCACTATCTTCTTCATAGTATCTAATGTTCATTGTTACCCATGTAGTTAATTTCATTTTACTGTTTACTTTTATTTATACTCATATATTTATCTATTTATAATTGTCAACATTATAATCATTTTTATTTTTAACAGACTTTGAAATAAAACAAGACTACAAAAAATGTTACGAAATTCCGTGTAAACCAAAAGACGGAACATGCGAGAAGTTTTGTGGAGCTATGACCATTCAGTTAGTTGGCGTATGTGAATCTGGAAAATGTTGTTGTAGGTCAAAAAGGCCAAACTAACATTATTAGATATTATAAATTTTGTACTAGTGTCAAGAATACTAATAAAGATCTAAAAGAATTGGCAACCAGGAATTACTTTGTAAGAAAATATTTGCTCAAAGGAAATAAAAAATATTAATTTTCCATATAAGATATTTAAATGTAAAATATCAATATTACTAGTGAAACAAGTCTTCATATACTGATGGTAAATTCGATAATTATTTGGATAACTAGAATATTATCTTTTGTGGATTTGATATTTTGGGTGCAAAACATTTGATTCTCTTGTTTTAATCTATTCAAAGCAATTGGCTTTGATATGTTTGATTTGTAAATAATAACATTTGCTATTATGGTTTTGATAGTAAACTTGTAGTTGAAACACCATTTATCTGTCCTCGAAGAAACTATATCTATTTTCTATATAATTTACATCAAAATATTAAATTGATTAGACAAACCATTTAGTCATCTTATTTTATTGTTAAAATATATTTCTGGAGCAACCATAATTATTTAGATACATTGAAATATTATTTTACTAATAAATCTATCGCGTTTAATTTTTCTAAAATAAAATATTAAAAATGATTTATATAAGTGTAGTTCGTGTCACTAATTACATATTTCTTATCTAAATTTTGTTATATATTTTAAACCTTATATTCATTATGAAATATGTGTTGATATTACTAGAGAAAATATTAATATATATTTTTGTGTATAGAACAAAACAACCATAAACATATTATAGTCTAAATATATTATGAATGACATATTTGGCTTATGTTAATCTGAAAATTGTTATAAGAAAATTAAAACTAGAAATAAACACTCAAAAATAACAAAGTTCTCTATTAGTCATATTGCAAATTATGCGTTTATTATAAAACATTAAAAATTAAAAGTTGTAAGATTCTAGTGAACTAAAAATAATAACATACATGTATGAAAAACCTCATATGCCAAGGTTTTATTAAATCAAATATTGAATTCATCTAACACTAAATATATATATATATATATGTTTAAAAATATATAATTTATGAAATAAAAGATATAATATAAATTAACTTGGTTTAACTAAAACTAAGGAAATATTCAATAAAAATAATAATCTAAATCTATAACTAATAGACCTTCCCAAATCAGTAACAAATAACAAACAGTATATTGACGAGATATTTTCTTTAAAAAAAAAGAGAATAACATTTGAAACCAATGATAAAATATTATAAGGTAAAGAATTTATTTTAAAATTATTTTGACTATAATCAAAGAAATTAAGCTCAAGGATATTTTGATGAAATTTTCCTTTTTTGGTCGATGAAATTTTCCTTTTATGAAAATTTATGTTATTATATATATAACAATATAATTCAAAGTAGAATACTAAATAAACATTAAAACAAGTTCATACAAAATGGGAATCTCCAAAAACGTATTGATCGCATTTGTTTTCACTATCTTCTTCATAGTATCTAATGTTCATTGTTACCCAGATATTTAATTTCATTTTACTGTTTACTTTTTTTATACTCATATATTTATCTTTTTATAATTGTCAACATTATAATCATTTTTATTTTTAACAGACTTTGAAATAAAACAAGACTACAAAAAATGTTACCAAATTCCGTGTAAACCAAAAGACGGAACATGCGAGAAGTTTTGTGGAGCTATGACCATTCAGTTAGTTGGCGTATGTGAATCTGGAAAATGTTGTTGTAGGTCAAAAAGGCCAAACTAACATTATTAGATATTATAAATTTTGTACTAGTGTCTAAAATACTAATAAAGATCCAAAAGAATTGGAAACCTGGAATTACTTTGTAAGAAAATATTTGCTCAAAGGAAATAAAAAATATTAATTTTCCATATAAGATATTTAAATGTAAAATATCAATATTACTAGTGAAACAAGTCTTCATATACTGATGGTAAATTCGATAATTATTTGGATAACTAGAATATTATCTTTTGTGGATTTGATATTTTGGGTGCAAAACATTTGATTCTCTTGTTTTAATCTATTCAAAGCAATTGGCTTTGATATGTTTGATTTGTAAATAATAACATTTGCTATTATGGTTTTGATAGTAAACTTGTAGTTGAAACACCATTTATCTGTCCTCGAAGAAACTATATCTATTTTCTATATAATTTACATCAAAATATTAAATTGATTAGACAAACCATTTAGTCATCTTATTTTATTGTTAAAATATATTTCTGGAGCAACCATAATTATTTAGATACATTGAAATATTATTTTACTAATAAATCTATCGCGTTTAATTTTTCTAAAATAAAATATTAAAAATGATTTATATAAGTGTAGTTCGTGTCACTAATTACATATTTCTTATCTAAATTTTGTTATATATTTTAAACCTTATATTCATTATGAAATATGTGTTGATATTACTAGAGAAAATATTAATATATATTTTTGTGTATAGAACAAAACAACCATAAACATATTATAGTCTAAATATATTATGAATGACATATTTGGCTTATGTTAATCTGAAAATTGTTATAAGAAAATTAAAACTAGAAATAAACACTCAAAAATAACAAAGTTCTCTATTAGTCATATTGCAAATTATGCGTTTATTATAAAACATTAAAAATTAAAAGTTGTAAGATTCTAGTGAACTAAAAATAATAACATACATGTATGAAAAACCTCATATGCCAAGGTTTTATTAAATCAAATATTGAATTCATCTAACACTAAATATATATATATATATATGTTTAAAAATATATAATTTATGAAATAAAAGATATAATATAAATTAACTTGGTTTAACTAAAACTAAGGAAATATTCAATAAAAATAATAATCTAAATCTATAACTAATAGACCTTCCCAAATCAGTAACAAATAACAAACAGTATATTGACGAGATATTTTCTTTAAAAAAAAAGAGAATAACATTTGAAACCAATGATAAAATATTATAAGGTAAAGAATTTATTTTAAAATTATTTTGACTATAATCAAAGAAATTAAGCTCAAGGATATTTTGATGAAATTTTCCTTTTTTGGTCGATGAAATTTTCCTTTTATGAAAATTTATGTTATTATATATATAACAATATAATTCAAAGTAGAATACTAAATAAACATTAAAACAAGTTCATACAAAATGGGAATCTCCAAAAACGTATTGATCGCATTTGTTTTCACTATCTTCTTCATAGTATCTAATGTTCATTGTTACCCAGATATTTAATTTCATTTTACTGTTTACTTTTTTTATACTCATATATTTATCTTTTTATAATTGTCAACATTATAATCATTTTTATTTTTAACAGACTTTGAAATAAAACAAGACTACAAAAAATGTTACCAAATTCCGTGTAAACCAAAAGACGGAACATGCGAGAAGTTTTGTGGAGCTATGACCATTCAGTTAGTTGGCGTATGTGAATCTGGAAAATGTTGTTGTAGGTCAAAAAGGCCAAACTAACATTATTAGATATTATAAATTTTGTACTAGTGTCTAAAATACTAATAAAGATCCAAAAGAATTGGAAACCTGGAATTACTTTGTAAGAAAATATTTGCTCAAAGGAAATAAAAAATATTAATTTTCCATATAAGATATTTAAATGTAAAATATCAATATTACTAGTGAAACAAGTCTTCATATACTGATGGTAAATTCGATAATTATTTGGATAACTAGAATATTATCTTTTGTTGATTGTATATTTTGGGTGCAAAACATTTGATTCTCTTGTTTTAATCTATTCAAAGCAATTGGCTTTGATATGTTTGATTTGTAAATAATAACATTTGCTATTATGGTTTTGATAGTAAACTTGTCGTTGAAACACCATTTATCTGTCCTCGAAGAAACTATATCTATTTTCTATATAATTTACATCAAAATATTAAATTGATTAGACAAACCATATAGTCATCTTATTTTATTGTTAAAATATATTTCTAGAGCACCCATAATTATTTTGATACATTGAAATATTATTTTACTAATAAATCTATCGCGTTTAATTTTTTTAAAATAAAATATTAAAATGATTTATATAAGTGTAGTTCATGTCACTAATTATATATTTCTTATCTAAATTTTGTTATATATTTTAAACCTTATATTCATTATGAAATATGTGTTGATATTACAAGAGAAAATATTAATATATTTTTTTGTGTATAGAACAAAACAACAATAAACAGATTATAGTCTAAATATATTATGAATGACATATTTGGCTTATGTTAATCTAAAAATGGTTATAAGAAAATTAAAACTAGAAATAAACAGTCAAAAATAACATAGTTCTCTATTAGTCATATTGAAAATTAATGCGTTTATTATAAAACATTAAAAATTAAAAGTTGTAAGATTCTACTGAACTAAAAATAATAACATACATGTATGAAAAACCCCATATGCCAAGGTTTTATTAAATAAAATATTGGATTCATCTAACACTAAATATATATATATATATATGTTTAAATATATAATTTATGAAATAAAAGATATAATATAAATTAACTTGTTTTGACTAAAACTAAGGAAACATTCAATAAAAATAATAATCTAAATCTATAACTAATAGACCTTCCCAAATAAGTAACAAATAACAAACAGTATATTGACGAGATATTTTCTTTAAAAAAAAAGAGAATAACATTTGAAACCAATGATAAAATATTATAAGGTAAGGAACTTATTTCAAAATTATTTTGACTATAATCAAAGAAATTAAGCTCAAGGATATTTTGATGAAATTTTCCTTTTTTGGTCGATGAAATTTTCCTTTTATGAAAATTTATGTTATTATATATATAACAATATAATTCAAAGTAGAATACTAAACAAACATTAAAACAAGTTCATACAAAATGGGAATCTCCAAAAACGTATTGATCGCATTTGTTTTCACTATCTTCTTCATAGTATCTAATGTTCATTGTTACCGAGGTATTTAATTTCATTTTATTGTTTACTTTTATTTATACTCATATATTTATCTTTTTATAATTGTCAACATTATAATCATTTTTATTTTTAACAGACTAAAACAAGACTACAAAAAATGTTACGAAATTCCGTGTAAACCAAAAGACGAAACATGCGAGAAGTTTTGTGGAGCTATGACCATTCAGTTAGTTGGCGTATGTGAATCTGGAAAATGTTGTTGTAGGTCAAAAAGGCCAAACTAACATTATTAGATATTATAAATTTTGTACTAGTGTCAAGAATACTAATAAAGATCCAAAAGAATTGGCAACCTGGAATTACTTTGTAAGAAAATATTTGCTCAAAGGAAATAAAAAATATTAATTTTCCATATAAGATATTTAAATGTAAAATATCAATATTACTAGTGAAACAAGTCTTCATATACTGATGGTAAATTCGATAATTATTTGGATAACTAGAATATTATCTTTTGTGGATTTGATACTTTGGGCGCAAAACCTTTGATTCTCTTGTTTTAATCTATTCAAAGCAATTGGCTTTGATATGTTTGATTTGTAAATAATAACATTTGCTATTATGGTTTTGATAGTAAACTTGTCGTTGAAACACCATTTATCTGTCCTCGAAGAAACTATATCTATTTTCTATATAATTTACATCAAAATATTAAATTGATTAGACAAACCATATAGTCATCTTATTTTATTGTTAAAATATATTTCTAGAGCACCCATAATTATTTTGATACATTGAAATATTATTTTACTAATAAATCTATCGCGTTTAATTTTTCTAAAATAAAATATTAAAAATGATTTATATAAGTGTAGTTCATGTCACTAATTACATATTTCTTATCTAAATTTTTTTATATATTTTAAAACTTATATTCATTATGAAATATGTGTTGATATTACAAGAGAAAATATTAATATATATTTTTGTTTATAGAACAAAACAACCATAAACAGATTATAGTCTAAATATATTATGAATGACATATTTGGCTTATGTTAATCTGAAAATTGTTATAAGAAAATTAAAACTAGAAATAAACAGTCAAAAATAACAAAGTTCTCTATTAGTCATATTGAAAATTAATGCGTTTATTATAAAACATTAAAAATTAAAAGTTGTAAGATTCTACTGAACTAAAAATAGTAACATACATGTATGAAAAACCTCATATGCCAAGGTTTTATTAAATAAAATATTGGATTCATCTAACATTAAATATAAATATGTTTAAAAATATGTAATTTATGAAATAAAAGATATAATATAAATTAACTTGTTTTGACTAAAACTAAGGAAATATTCAATCACAATAATAATCTAAATCTATAACTAATAGACCTTCCCAAATCAGTAACAAATAACAAACAGTATATTAACGAGGTATTTTCTTTAAAAAAAAAGAGAATAACATTTGAAACCAATGATAAAATATTATAAGGTAAGGAATTTATTTTAAAATTATTTTGACTCTAATCAAAGAAATTAAGCTCAAGGATATTTTGATGAAATTTTCCTTTTATGAAAATTTATGTTACTATATATATAACAATATAATTCAAAGTAGAATACTAAACAAACATTAAAACGAGTTCATACAAAATGGGAATCTCCAAGAACATATTGATCGCATTTGTTTTCACTACCTTCTTCATAGTATCTAATGTTCATTGTTACCCAGGTATTTAATTTCATTTTACTGGTTACTTTTATTTATACTCATATATTTATCTTTTTATAATTGTCAACATTATAATCATTTTTATTTTAAACAGACTTTGAAATAAAACAAGACTACAAAAAATGTTACGAAATTCCGTGTAAACCAAAAGACGGAACATGCGAGAAGTTTTGTGGAGCTATGACCATTCAGTTAGTTGGCGTATGTGAATCTGGAAAATGTTGTTGTAGGTCAAAAAGGCCAAACTAACATTATTAGATATTATAAATTATGTACTAGTGTGAAGAATACTGATAAAGATCCAAAAGAATTGGCAACCTGGAATTACTTTGTAAGAAAATATTTTTTGAAAGGAAATAAAAATATTAATTTTCCATATAAGATATTTAAATGTAAAATATCAATATTACTAGTGAAACAAGTCTTCATATACTGATAGTAAATTCGATAATTATTTGGATAACTAGAATATTATCTTTTGTGAATTTGATATTTTGGGTGCAAAACATTTGATTCTCTTGTTTTAATCTATTCAAAGCAATTGGCTTTGATATGTTTGATTTGTAAATAATAACATTTGCTATTATGGTTTTGATAGTAAACTTGTCGTTGAAACACCATTTATCTGTCCTCGAAGATACTATTTCTATTTTCTATGTAATTTACATCAAATTATTAAATTGATTAGACAAACCATATAGTCATCATATTTTATTTTTAAAATATATTTCTAGAGCACCCATAATTATTTTGATACATTGAAATATTACTTTACTAATAAATCTATCGCTTTTAATTTTTCTAAAATAAAATATTAAAAATGATTTATATAAGTGTAGTTCATGTCACTAATTACATATTTCTTATCTAAATTTTGTTATTTTTTTTAAACCTTATATTCATTATGAAATATGTGTTGATATTACAAGAGAAAATATTAATATATATTTTTGTGTATAGAACAAAACAACCATAAACATATTATAGTCTAAATATATTATGAATGACATATTTGGCTTATGTTAATCTGAAAATTCTTATAAGAAAATTAAAACTAGAACTAAACACTCAAAAATAACAAAGTTCTCTATTAGTCATATTACAAATTAATGTGTTTATTATAAAACATTAAAAAAAAAATTTGTAAGATTTTACTGAACTAAAAATAATAACATACATGTATGAAAAACCTCATATGCCAAACTTTTATTAAATAAAATATTGGGTTCATCTAACACTAAATATATATATATATTATGAAATAAAAGATATAATATAAATTAACTTATTTTGACTAAACTAAGGAAATATTCAATTACAATAATAATCTAAATCTATAACTAATAGACCTTCCCATATCAGTAACAAATAACAAACAGTATATTGACGAGATATTTTCTATAAAAAAAAGAATAACATTTGAAACCAATGATAAAATATTATAACGTAAGGAATTTATTTTAAAATTATTTTGACTATAATCAAAGAAATTAAGCTCAAGGATATTTTGATGAAATTTTCCTTTTATGAAAATTTATGTTACTATATATATAACAATTTATTAAAGTAGAAAACTAAACGAAAATTAAAACAAGTTCATACAAAATGGGATTCTCCAAAAACATATTGATCGCATTTGTTTTCACTACCTTCTTCATAGTATCTAATGTTCATTGTTACCCAGGTATTTAATTTCATTTTACTGTTTACTTTTATTTATACTCATATATTTATCTTTTTATAATTGTCAACATTATAATCATTTTTATTTTAAACAGACTTTGAAATAAAACAAGACTACAAAAAATGTTACGACATTCCGTGTAAACCAAAAGACGGAACATGCGAGAAGTTTTGTGGAGCTATGACCATTCAGTTAGTTGGCGTATGTGAATCTGGAAAATGTTGTTGTAGGTTAAAAAGGCCAAACTAACATTATTAGATATTATTAATTTTGTACTAGTGTCCAGAATACTAATAAAGATCCAAAAGAATTGGCAACCTGGAATTACTTTGTAAGAAAATATTTGCTTAAAGGAAATAAAAAATATTAATTTTCCATATAAGATATTTAATTGTAAAATATCAATATTACTAGTGAAACAAGTCTTCATATACTGATGGTAAATTCGATAATTATTTGGATAACAAGAACATTATCTTTTGTGAATTTGATATTTTGGGTGCAAAACATTTGATTCTCTTGTTTTAATCTATTCAAAGTAATTGGCTTTGATATGTTTGATTTGTAAATAATGACATTTTCTATTATGGTTTTGATAGTAAACTTGTCGTTGAAACACCATTTATCTGTCCTCGAAGAAACTATATCTATTTTCTATATAATTTACATCAAAATATTAAATTGATTAGACAAACCATATAGTCATCTTATTTTATTGTTAAAATATATTTTTAGAGCACCCATAATTATTTTGATACATTGAAATATTATTTTACTAATAAATCTATCGCGTTTAATTTTTCTAAAATAAAATATTAAAAATGATTTATATAAGTGTAGTTCATGTCACTAGTTACATATTTCTTATCTAAATTTTGTTATATATTTTAAATCTTATATTCATTATGAAATATGTGTTGATATTACAAGAGAAAATATTAATATATATTTTTGTGTATAGAACAAAACAACCATAAACATATTATAGTCTAAATATATTATGAATGACATATTTGGCTTATGTTAATCTGAAAATTGTTATAGGAAAACTAAAACTAGAAATAAACACTCAAAATAACAAAGTTCTCTATTAGTCATATGCAAATTAATGCGTTTATTATAAAACATTAAAAAATAAATTTGTAAGATTTTACTGAACTAAAAATAATAACATACATGTATGAAAAACCTCATATGCCAAATTTTATTAAATAAAATATTGGGTTCATCTAACACTATATATATATATATATATATATATATATATATATATATATATATATATATATATGTTTAAAAATATATAATTTCTGAAATAAAAGATATAATATAAATTAAATTATTTTGACTAAAACTAAGGAATATTCAATCACAATAATAATATAAATCTATAACTAATAGACCTTCCCAAATCAGTAACAAATAACAAACAATATATTGACGAGATATTTTCTATAAAAAAAGAGAATAACATTTGAAACCAATGATAAAATATTATAACGTAAGGAATTTATTTTAAAGTTATTTTGACTATAATCAAAGAAATTAAGCTCAAGGATATTTTGATGAAATTTTCCTTTTATGAAAATTTATGTTACTATATATATAACAATATAAATCAAAGTAGAATACTAAACAAACATTAAAACAAGTTCATACAAAATGGGAATCTCCAAAAACATATTGATCGCATTTGTTTTCACTACCTTCTTCATAGTATCTAATGTTCATTGTTACCTAGGTATTTAATTTCATTTTACTGTTTACTTTTATTTATACTCATATATTTATCTTTTTATAATTGTCTACATTATAATCATTTTTATTTTAAACAGACTTTGAAATAAAACAAGACTACAAAAAATGTTACGACATTCCGTGTAAACCAAAAGACGGAACATGCGAGAAGTTTTGTGGAGCTATGACCATTCAGTTAGTTGGCGTATGTGAATCTGGAAAATGTTGTTGTAGGTCAAAAAGGTCAAACTAACATTATTAGATATTATAAATTTTGTACTAGTGTCAAGAATACTAATAAAGATCCAAAAAATTGGCAACCTGGAATTACTTTGTGAGAAAATATTTGCTTAAAGGAAATAAAAAATATTAATTTTCCATATAAGATATTTAATTGTAAAATATCAATATTACTAGTGAAACAAGTCTTCATATACTGATAGTAAATTCGATAATTATTTGGATAACTAGAATATTATCTTTTGTGAATTTGATATTTTGGGTGCAAAACATTTGATTATCTTGTTTTAATCTATTCAAAGCAATTAGCTTTGATATGTTTGATTTGTAAATAATAACATTTGCTATTATGGTTTTGATAGTAAACTTGTCGTTGAAACACCATTTATCTGTCCTCGAAGAAACTATATCTATTTTCTATATAATTTACATCAAAATATTAAATTGATTAGAAAAACCATACAGTCATCTTTTATTATTGTTAAAATATATTTTTAGAGCACCCATAATTATTTTGATACATTGAAATATTATTTTACTAATAAATCTATCGCGCTTAATTTTCTAAAATAAAATATTAAAAATGATTTATATACGTGTAGTTCATGTCACTAGGTACATATTTCTTATCTAAATTTTGTTATATATTTTCAATCTTATATTCATTATGAAATATGTGTTGATATTACAAGAGAAAATATTAATATATATTTTTGTGTATAGAACAAAACAACCATAAACATATTATATTCTAAATATATTATGAATGACATATTTGGCTTATGTTAATCTGAAAATTGTTATAAGAAAATTAAAACTATAAAAACACTCAAAAATAACAAAGTTCTCTATTAGTCATATTGCAAATTAATGCGTTTATTATAAAACATTAAAAATTAAAATTTGTAAGATTTTACTGAGCTAAAAATAATAACATACATGTATGAAAAACCTCATATGCCAAAATTTTATTAAATAAAATATTGGGTTCATCTAACACTAAATATATATATATATCTATATATATGTTTAAAAATACATAATATAAATTAACTTATTTTGACTAAAACTAAGGAAATATTCAATCACAATAATAATCTAAATCTATAACTAATAGACCTTCCCAAATCAGTAACAAATAACAAACAGTATTTTGACGAGATATTTTCTATAAAAAAAAGAATAACATCAGTGGAGAATGTTCTTTTGGCATCAGAGCTCGTCAATGGATATCATAAGAAGACAAACTCGGACAGATGCACAGTCAAGTTTTACATCTCCAAAGCCTTTGACATGGTGCGATGGTCTTTCATTACATCAGTGCTGAGAGCAATGGGTCTCCCTATGCTCTTTATCAACTGGATCCGCATTTGCATATCAACGGCAGCATTCTCAGTTTCGGTGAATGGAAATTTGGAGGGGTTCTTCACTAGTGCAAGAGGCATCAGGCAAGGTTGCTCCCTGTCTCCATACCTCTATGTTATTTTGAATAATGTGCTGTCCAAGATGTTGAATAAAGCTGCAATGGAGGGCTCTTTTGGCTATCACCCGCAATGTCAAGCAGTCCAGCTTATGCATTTGAGCTTTGCAGATGATCTACTGGTTTTTACAGATGGTACAGCTCAGTCGCTCAGAGGAGTAATGCAGACAATGGAAGACTTTGCAAAAATGTCGGGTCTTCACATCAATGCAGCAAAATCTTCCTTGTACGCCTCAGGGAATGGTACTACACTTGTCTGTGAGGAAGCTGAGCGGTTTGGAATAGTTGTTGGACAACTTCCGATCAGATATTTGGGTTTACCTCTGACTACCAAAGCTCTAACGAAAGCGGACTACGAGCCATTGATTGATAAGGTTAGAACAAGGATGCTCTCTTGGACTAACAAAAGCTTATCCTACGCGGGTCGACTGCAACTTATTAAATCGGTAATATCCAGTATTGTGAACTTTTGGAGCCAAGCGTTTATTTTACCAATGGCTTGTTTGGACACCATTGAGAGCCTCTGCAGTGCTTTTTTGTGGTCCGGGGATCCGCATCAGACGCATAAGGCAAAAGTTAGATGGGAAGATCTGTGCTATCCTAAATCAGAGGGAGGGCTTGGAATTAGAAGACTTAGAGATACAGTCAAGGTTTTTGCTCTTAGTCTGATTTGGTGCATTTTCAATATGTCAGATTCTCTGTGGGTCTCATGGATTCAGCACTACCTCCTGCGCCATAGCTCCTTCTGGGATGTTCGAGACGAGACAACAGGTTCATGGATATGGAGAAAGCTACTTAAGATGCGTGATTTGGCTTATCCGTTTTTAAAGGTGGAAGTTAGAAATGGTGAAACGGCTTTCTTTTGGCATGATGATTGGATTCGACTTGGCAGGCTCATTGAAATAACAGGTGCAGTTGGCACACGTTATCTGGGGATTGGTCGCAATGCAAGGGTGTGTGATGCAGTGCGACAGGATCCGTGGAATGTACGTGGGCAGAGGAGTCGCCATTTTCAGGAGCTTCATGCCCAGATACAAGCAGAGCCTATCCCGGCTCAAGGGTTAGGAAACGATATATATCTCTGGCGGCATGATACCGGGGACTCCAAGTCTTATTTCTCTGCCTCAAGAACATGGGAGCAAATAAGATGTAGGAAAGAGGAAGTGAACTGGAGCAGTGCTGTATGGTTTCCTCAAGGAATACCCAGATGTGCTTTCATTGTTTGGCTTGCAGTGCAGAACAGGTTATCTACGGGAGATCGAATGAGGCAATGGGGTATTACTCAAGGTTGCCTGCTATGTGGGGAGAGAGACGAGACTCGTGATCACCTGTTTTTTGCGTGCCCGTACTCGTATACTATTTGGGACAGAGTAGCAGGCAAGCTTATTGGAAGAAGAATAAACCCGGATTGGTCAGACATGCTCAGCTTGGTTCGAGGACGGGCTGCTAATCACATGGATCAGGTTCTTATTCGACTGATATTTCAAGTGGTCGTCTACCATGTATGGAGAGAAAGGAACGCCAGAAGACATCAACAAGGGCAGAATGGAACAGAGAATATGATTGTTATGGTCAGTAAGAAGATCAAAAACAGGATATCTTCACTAAGATACAAAGGAAATCACAAACTTGAAGGCTTGCTTAGAAGATGGTTTGAGATTTTTGATTAGGCATAGGATTTTACACACAAAGTTTTTTCTTTTATAGAATACTAAACCCCTATTTTTAGTACAGCATTCTTTGTAAATTCTCCTTGATGAGATCAATAAATTAAAAATTTCATCAAAAAACAAAAAGAATAACATTTGAAACCAATGATAAAATATTATAACGTAAGGAATTTATTTTAAACTTATTTTGACTATAATCAAAGAAATTAAGCTCAAGGATATTTTGATGAAATTTTCCTTTTATGAAAATTTATGTTACTATATATATAACAATATAAATCAAAGTAGAATACTAAACACAAATTAAAACAAGTTCATACAAAATGGGAATCTCCAAAAACATATTGATCGAATTTGTTTTCACTATCTTCTTCATAGTATCTAATGTTCATTGTTACTCAGGTATTTAATTTCATTTTACTGTTTACTTTTATTTATACTCATATATTTATCTTTTTATAATTGTCAACATTATAATCATTTTTATTTTAAACAGACTTTGAAATAAACAAGACTACAAAAATGTTACGACATTCCGTGTAAACCAAAAGACGGAACATGCGAGAAGTTTTTGTGTATAGAACAAAACAACCATAAACATATTATAGTCTAAATATATTATGAATGACATATTTGGCTTATGTTAATCTGAAAATAGTTATAAGAATATTAAAACTAGAAATAAACACTCAAAAATAACAAAGTTCTCTATTAGTCATATTGCAAATTAATGCGTTTATTATAAAACATTAAAAATTAAAATTTGTAAGATTCTACTGAACTAAAAATAATAACATACATGTATGAAAAACCTCATATGCCAAGGTTTTATTAAATAAAATATTGGATTCATCTAACACTATATATATATATATATATATTAAAATATATAATTTATGAGATAAAGGATATAATATAAATCAACTTGGTTTGACTAAAACTAAGGAAATATTCAATCACAATAATAATCTAAATCTATAACTAAGAGACCTTCCCAAATCAGTAACAAATAACCAACAGTATATCGACGAGATATTTTCTTAAAAAAAAAGAATAACATTTGAAACCAATGATAAAATACTATGAGGTAAGGAATTTATTTTAAAATTATTTTGACTATAATCAAAGAAATTAAGCTCAAGGATATTTTGATGAAATTTTCCTTTTTTGGTCGATGAAATTTTCCTTTTATGAAAATTTATGTTATTATATATAACAATATAAATCAAAGTAGAATACTAAACAAAAATTAATACAAGTTCATACAAAATGGGAATCTCCAAAAACATATTGATCGCATTTGTTTTCACTACATTCTTCATAGTATCTAATGTTCATTGTTACCCAAGTATTTAATTTCACTTTACTGTTTACTTTTATTTATACTCATATATTCATCTTATTTAATTGTTAAAATATATTTTTACTGCACCCATAATAACTTTGATACAACAAATTTTTTTACTAATATATTTAATTTTTCTAAAATAAAATATCAAAAAATGATTTATATAAGTGTGGTTCATTTCACTAATTACATATTTCTTATCTAAATGTTGTTATGTATTTTAAATCTTATATTCATTATGAAATATGTGTTGATATTACAAGAGAAAATATTAATGTATATTTTTCTGTGTAGAAAATAACCATAAACATATTATAGTCTAAATATATTATGAATGACATATTTGGCTTATGTTAATCTGAAAATTGTTAAAATAAAATTAAAGCTATAAATAAACACTCAAAAACAACAAAGTTGTATGATTCTACTGAACTTAAAATAATAACATACAAGTATGAAAAACCTCATATGCCAAGTTTTTATTAAATAAACTATTGGTTTCATCTAACACTAAATATATATATATATATATATATAATTTATAAAATAAAAGATATAAAATAAATTAACTTGTTTTGACTAAAACTAAGGAAATATTCAATCATAATAATAATCTAAATCTATAACTAATAGGCCTTGCAAAATCAGTAACAAATAACAAACAGTATATTGACAAGATATTTTCTAGAAAAAAGAGAATAACATTTGAAACCAATGATAAATATTATAAGGTAAGGAATTTATTTTAATATAATTTTGACTATAATCGTGGAAATTAAGCTCAAGGATATTTTGAGGAAATTTTCCTTTTCTTGTCGATGAAATTTCCCTTTTATGCAAATTTATGTTATTATATATATAACAATATAAATCAAAGTAGAACACTAAAAAAAATTAATACAAGTTCATACAAAATGGGTATCTCCAAAAACATATTGATCGCATTTGTTTTCACTATCTTCTTCATGGTATCTAATGTTCATTGTTACCCAGGTATTTAATTTTACTTTACTGTTTACTTTTATTTATACTCATATATTTATCTTCTTATAATATATCAACATTGTAATCTTTTTTTATTTTAATCAGACTTTGAAATAAAACAAGACTACAAAAAATGTTACGACATTCCGTGTAAACCAAAAGACGGAACATGCGAGAAGTTTTGTGGGGCTATGACCATTCAGTTAGTTGGCGAATGTGAATCTGGAAAATGTTGTTGTAGGTCAAAAAGGCCAAACTAACATTATTAGATAGTATAAATTTTGTATGAGTGTCAAGAATACTAATAAAGATCCAAGACGATTAGCAACCTGGAATTACTTTGTAAGAAAATCTTTGCGTAAAGGAAATAAAAATATAAATTCACCATTTAAGATATTTAAATGTAAAATATCAATATTACTAGCGAAACAAGTCTTCATATACTGATGGTAAATTCGATAATTATTTGGATAACTAGAATATTATCTTTTGTGAATTTGATATTTTGGGTGCAAAACCTTTGATTCTCTTGTTTTAATCTATTCAAAACAATTGGCTTTGATATGTTTGATTTGTAAATAATAACATTTTCGAGTATGGTTTTGACAGTAAACTTGTCCTTGAAACACCATTTATCTTTCCTGGAAGAAACTGTATCTATTGTCTTTGTACTTAACATCAAAATATTAAATTGATTAGATAAACCATATAGTCAGCATATAT
The DNA here is from genome assembly GCA_019706035.1 of Raphanus raphanistrum subsp. raphanistrum. Taxonomy (NCBI): domain Eukaryota; kingdom Viridiplantae; phylum Streptophyta; class Magnoliopsida; order Brassicales; family Brassicaceae; genus Raphanus; species Raphanus raphanistrum. The sequence continues at coordinate 24,140,760 of CM033987.1, read as the reverse complement.
TTTTTAAAAATATATTTTTACTGCACCCAATTGTGTTGATACAACGAAATATTTTTTTACTAATACATCTATGGCGTTTAATTTTTCTAAAATAAAATATCAAAAATGATTTATATAAGTGTAGTTCATTTCACTAATTAGATATTTCTTATCTAAATTTTTTTTTATATTTTACATCTTATATTCATTATGAAATATGTGTTGATACTACAAGAGCAGATATTAATATATATTTTTGTGTGTAGAACAAAAGAACCATAAACATATTATAGCCTAAATATATTATGAATGATATATTTGCCTTATTTTAATCTGAAAATTGTTATAAGAAAATTAAAACTAGAAATAAACACTAAAAATAACAAAGTTCTCTATTAGTCATATCGCAAATTAATGCGTTTATTATTAAACTTTAAAAATTTAAAGTTGCAAGATTCTAATGAACTAAAAATAATAACATACATGTATGAAAAACTTCATATGCCAAGTTTTATTGAATAAACTATTTGGTTCATCTAACACTAATATATATATATATATATATATATAAAACAGTATATTGACGAGATATTGACGAGATATTTTCTATAAAAAAAAGAATAACATTTGAAACCAATGATAAAATATTATAACGTAAGGAATTTATTTTAAAATTATTTTGACTATAATCAAAGAAATTAAGCTCAAGGATATTTTGATGAAATTTTCCTTTTATGAAAATTTATGTTACTATATATATAACAATTTATTAAAGTAGAAAACTAAACGAAAATTAAAACAAGTTCATACAAAATGGGATTCTCCAAAAACATATTGATCGCATTTGTTTTCACTACCTTCTTCATAGTATCTAATGTTCATTGTTACCCAGGTATTTAATTTCATTTTACTGTTTACTTTTATTTATACTCATATATTTATCTTTTTATAATTGTCAACATTATAATCATTTTTATTTTAAACAGACTTTGAAATAAAACAAGACTACAAAAAATGTTACGACATTCCGTGTAAACCAAAAGACGGAACATGCGAGAAGTTTTGTGGAGCTATGACCATTCAGTTAGTTGGCGTATCTGAATCTGGAAAATGTTGTTGTAGGTCAAAAAGGCCAAACTAACATTATTAGATATTATTTATTTTGTACTAGTGTCCAGAATACTAATAAAGATCCAAAAGAATTGGCAACCTGGAATTACTTTGTAAGAAAATATTTGCTTAAAGGAAATAAAAAATATTAATTTTCCATATAAGATATTTAATTGTAAAATATCAATATTACTAGTGAAACAAGTCTTCATATACTGATGGTAAATTCGATAATTATTTGGATAACTAGAACATTATCTTTTGTGAATTTGATATTTTGGGTGCAAAACATTTGATTCTCTTGTTTTAATCTATTCAAAGTAATTGGCTTTGATATGTTTGATTTGTAAATAATGACATTTTCTATTATGGTTTTGATAGTAAACTTGTCGTTGAAACACCATTTATCTGTCCTCGAAGAAACTATATCTATTTTCTATATAATTTACATCAAAATATTAAATTGATTAGACAAACCATATAGTCATCTTATTTTATTGTTAAAATATATTTTTAGAGCACCCATAATTATTTTGATACATTGAAATATTATTTTACTAATAAATCTATCGCGTTTAATTTTTCTAAAATAAAATATTAAAAATGATTTATATAAGTGTAGTTCATGTCACTAGTTACATATTTCTTATCTAAATTTTGTTATATATTTTAAATCTTATATTCATTATGAAATATGTGTTGATATTACAAGAGAAAATATTAATATATATTTTTGTGTATAGAACAAAACAACCATAAACATATTATAGTCTAAATATATTATGAATGACATATTTGGCTTATGTTAATCTGAAAATTGTTATAGGAAAACTAAAACTAGAAATAAACACTCAAAATAACAAAGTTCTCTATTAGTCATATGCAAATTAATGCGTTTATTATAAGACATTAAAAATTAAAATTTGTAAGATTTTACTGAACTAAAAATAATAACATACATGTATGAAAAACCTCATATGCCAAATTTTATTAAATAAAATATTGGGTTCATCTAACACTATATATATATATATATATATATATATGTTTAAAAATATATAATTTCTGAAATAAAAGATATAATATAAATTAAATTATTTTGACTAAAACTAAGGAATATTCAATCACAATAATAATATAAATCTATAACTAATAGACCTTCCCAAATCAGTAACAAATAACAAACAATATATTGACGAGATATTTTCTATAAAAAAAGAGAATAACATTTGAAACCAATGATAAAATATTATAACGTAAGGAATTTATTTTAAAATTATTTTGACTATAATCAAAGAAATTAAGCTCAAGGATATTTTGATGAAATTTTCCTTTTATGAAAATTTATGTTACTATATATATAACAATATAAATCAAAGTAGAATACTAAACAAACATTAAAACAAGTTCATACAAAATGGGAATCTCCAAAAACATATTGATCGCATTTGTTTTCACTACCTTTTTCATAGTATCTAATGTTCATTGTTACCTAGGTATTTAATTTCATTTTACTGTTTACTTTTATTTATACTCATATATTTATCTTTTTATAATTGTCTACATTATAATCATTTTTATTTTAAACAGACTTTGAAATAAAACAAGACTACAAAAAATGTTACGACATTCCGTGTAAACCAAAAGACGGAACATGCGAGAAGTTTTGTGGAGCTATGACCATTCAGTTAGTTGGCGTATGTGAATCTGGAAAATGTTGTTGTAGGTCAAAAAGGTCAAACTAACATTATTAGATATTATAAATTTTGTACTAGTGTCAAGAATACTAATAAAGATCCAAAAAATTGGCAACCTGGAATTACTTTGTAAGAAAATATTTGCTTAAAGGAAATAAAAAATATTAATTTTCCATATAAGATATTTAATTGTAAAATATCAATATTACTAGTGAAACAAGTCTTCATATACTGATAGTAAATTCGATAATTATTTGGATAACTAGAATATTATCTTTTGTGAATTTGATATTTTGGGTGCAAAACATTTGATTCTCTTGTTTTAATCTATTCAAAGCAATTGGCTTTGATATGTTTGATTTGTAAATAATAACATTTGCTATTATGGTTTTGATAGTAAACTTGTCGTTGAAACACCATTTATCTGTCCTCGAAGAAACTATATCTATTTTCTATATAATTTACATCAAAATATTAAATTGATTAGAAAAACCATACAGTCATCTTTTATTATTGTTAAAATATATTTTTAGAGCACCCATAATTATTTTGATACATTGAAATATTATTTTACTAATAAATCTATCGCGCTTAATTTTCTAAAATAAAATATTAAAAATGATTTATATAAGTGTAGTTCATGTCACTAGGTACATATTTCTTATCTAAATTTTGTTATATATTTTCAATATTATATTCATTATGAAATATGTGTTGATATTACAAGAGAAAATATTAATATATATTTTTGTGTATAGAACAAAACAACCATAAACATATTATATTCTAAATATATTATGAATGACATATTTGGCTTATGTTAATCTGAAAATTGTTATAAGAAAATTAAAACTATAAAAACACTCAAAAATAACAAAGTTCTCTATTAGTCATATTGCAAATTAATGCGTTTATTATAAAACATTAAAAATTAAAATTTGTAAGATTTTACTGAGCTAAAAATAATAACATACATGTATGAAAAACCTCATATGCCAAAATTTTATTAAATAAAATATTGGGTTCATCTAACACTAAATATATATATATATATATATATATATATATATATATATATATATATATATATATATATATATATATATATATATCTATATATATGTTTAAAAATACATAATATAAATTAACTTATTTTGACTAAAACTAAGGAAATATTCAATCACAATAATAATCTAAATCTATAACTAATAGACCTTCCCAAATCAGTAACAAATAACAAACAGTATTTTGACGAGATATTTTCTATAAAAAAAAAAGAATAACATCAGTGGAGAATGTTCTTTTGGCATCAGAGCTCGTCAATGGATATCATAAGAAGACAAACTCGGACAGATGCACAGTCAAGTTTTACATCTCCAAAGCCTTTGACATGGTGCGATGGTCTTTCATTACATCAGTGCTGAGAGCAATGGGTCTCCCTATGCTCTTTATCAACTGGATCCGCATTTGCATATCAACGGCAGCGTTCTCAGTTTCGGTGAATGGAAATTTGGAGGGGTTCTTCACTAGTGCAAGAGGCATCAGGCAAGGTTGCTCCCTGTCTCCATACCTCTATGTTATTTTGAATAATGTGCTGTCCAAGATGTTGAATAAAGCTGCAATGGAGGGCTCTTTTGGCTATCACCCGCAATGTCAAGCAGTCCAGCTTATGCATTTGAGCTTTGCAGATGATCTACTGGTTTTTACAGATGGTACAGCTCAGTCGCTCAGAGGAGTAATGCAGACAATGGAAGACTTTGCAAAAATGTCGGGTCTTCACATCAATGCAGCAAAATCTTCCTTGTACGCCTCAGGGAATGGTACTACACTTGTCTGTGAGGAAGCTGAGCGGTTTGGAATAGTTGTTGGACAACTTCCGATCAGATATTTGGGTTTACCTCTGACTACCAAAGCTCTAACGAAAGCGGACTACGAGCCATTGATTGATAAGGTTAGAACAAGGATGCTCTCTTGGACTAACAAAAGCTTATCCTACGCGGGTCGACTGCAACTTATTAAATCGGTAATATCCAGTATTGTGAACTTTTGGAGCCAAGCGTTTATTTTACCAATGGCTTGTTTGGACACCATTGAGAGCCTCTGCAGTGCTTTTTTGTGGTCCGGGGATCCGCATCAGACGCATAAGGCAAAAGTTAGATGGGAAGATCTGTGCTATCCTAAATCAGAGGGAGGGCTTGGAATTAGAAGACTTAGAGATACAGTCAAGGTTTTTGCTCTTAGTCTGATTTGGTGCATTTTCAATATGTCAGATTCTCTGTGGGTCTCATGGATTCAGCACTACCTCCTGCGCCATAGCTCCTTCTGGGATGTTCGAGACGAGACAACAGGTTCATGGATATGGAGAAAGCTACTTAAGATGCGTGATTTGGCTTATCCGTTTTTAAAGGTGGAAGTTAGAAATGGTGAAACGGCTTTCTTTTGGCATGATGATTGGATTCGACTTGGCAGGCTCATTGAAATAACAGGTGCAGTTGGCACACGTTATCTGGGGATTGGTCGCAATGCAAGGGTGTGTGATGCAGTGCGACAGGATCCGTGGAATGTACGTGGGCAGAGGAGTCGCCATTTTCAGGAGCTTCATGCCCAGATACAAGCAGAGCCTATCCCGGCTCAAGGGTTAGGAAACGATATATATCTCTGGCGGCATGATACCGGGGACTCCAAGTCTTATTTCTCTGCCTCAAGAACATGGGAGCAAATAAGATGTAGGAAAGAGGAAGTGAACTGGAGCAGTGCTGTATGGTTTCCTCAAGGAATACCCAGATGTGCTTTCATTGTTTGGCTTGCAGTGCAGAACAGGTTATCTACGGGAGATCGAATGAGGCAATGGGGTATTACTCAAGGTTGCCTGCTATGTGGGGAGAGAGACGAGACTCGTGATCACCTGTTTTTTGCGTGCCCGTACTCGTATACTATTTGGGACAGAGTAGCAGGCAAGCTTATTGGAAGAAGAATAAACCCGGATTGGTCAGACATGCTCAGCTTGGTTCGAGGACGGGCTGCTAATCACATGGATCAGGTTCTTATGCGACTGATATTTCAAGTGGTCGTCTACCATGTATGGAGAGAAAGGAACGCCAGAAGACATCAACAAGGGCAGAATGGAACAGAGAATATGATTGTTATGGTCAGTAAGAAGATCAAAAACAGGATATCTTCACTAAGATACAAAGGAAATCACAAACTTGAAGGCTTGCTTAGAAGATGGTTTGAGATTTTTGATTAGGCATAGGATTTTACACACAAAGTTTTTTCTTTTATAGAATACTAAACCCCTATTTTTAGTACAGCATTCTTTGTAAATTCTCCTTGATGAGATCAATAAATTAAAAATTTCATCAAAAAACAAAAAGAATAACATTTGAAACCAATGATAAAATATTATAACGTAAGGAATTTATTTTAAACTTATTTTGACTATAATCAAAGAAATTAAGCTCAAGGATATTTTGATGAAATTTTCCTTTTATGAAAATTTATGTTACTATATATATAACAATATAAATCAAAGTAGAATACTAAACACAAATTAAAACAAGTTCATACAAAATGGGAATCTCCAAAAACATATTGATCGAATTTGTTTTCACTATCTTCTTCATAGTATCTAATGTTCATTGTTACTCAGGTATTTAATTTCATTTTACTGTTTACTTTTATTTATACTCATATATTTATCTTGTTATAATTGTCAACATTATAATCATTTTTATTTTAAACAGACTTTGAAATAAACAAGACTACAAAAATGTTACGACATTCCGTGTAAACCAAAAGACGGAACATGCGAGAAGTTTTTGTGTATAGAACAAAACAACCATAAACATATTATAGTCTAAATATATTATGAATGACATATTTGGCTTATGTTAATCTGAAAATAGTTATAAGAATATTAAAACTAGAAATAAACACTCAAAAATAACAAAGTTCTCTATTAGTCATATTGCAAATTAATGCGTTTATTATAAAACATTAAAAATTAAAATTTGTAAGATTCTACTGAACTAAAAATAATAACATACATGTATGAAAAACCTCATATGCCAAGGTTTTATTAAATAAAATATTGGATTCATCTAACACTATATATATATATATATATATATATTAAAATATATAATTTATGAGATAAAGGATATAATATAAATCAACTTGGTTTGACTAAAACTAAGGAAATATTCAATCACAATAATAATCTAAATCTATAACTAAGAGACCTTCCCAAATCAGTAACAAATAACCAACAGTATATCGACGAGATATTTTCTTAAAAAAAAAAGAATAACATTTGAAACCAATGATAAAATACTATGAGGTAAGGAATTTATTTTAAAATTATTTTGACTATAATCAAAGAAATTAAGCTCAAGGATATTTTGATGAAATTTTCCTTTTTTGGTCGATGAAATTTTCCTTTTATGAAAATTTATGTTATTATATATAACAATATAAATCAAAGTAGAATACTAAACAAAAATTAATACAAGTTCATACAAAATGGGAATCTCCAAAAACATATTGATCGCATTTGTTTTCACTACATTCTTCATAGTATCTAATGTTCATTGTTACCCAAGTATTTAATTTCACTTTACTGTTTACTTTTATTTATACTCATATATTCATCTTATTTAATTGTTAAAATATATTTTTACTGCACCCATAATAACTTTGATACAACAAATTTTTTTACTAATATATTTAATTTTTCTAAAATAAAATATCAAAAAATGATTTATATAAGTGTGGTTCATTTCACTAATTACATATTTCTTATCTAAATGTTGTTATGTATTTTAAATCTTATATTCATTATGAAATATGTGTTGATATTACAAGAGAAAATATTAATGTATATTTTTCTGTGTAGAAAATAACCATAAACATATTATAGTCTAAATATATTATGAATGACATATTTGGCTTATGTTAATCTGAAAATTGTTAAAATAAAATTAAAGCTATAAATAAACACTCAAAAACAACAAAGTTGTATGATTCTACTGAACTTAAAATAATAACATACAAGTATGAAAAACCTCATATGCCAAGTTTTTATTAAATAAACTATTGGTTTCATCTAACACTAAATATATATATATATATATATATAATTTATAAAATAAAAGATATAAAATAAATTAACTTGTTTTGACTAAAACTAAGGAAATATTCAATCATAATAATAATCTAAATCTATAACTAATAGGCCTTGCAAAATCAGTAACAAATAACAAACAGTATATTGACAAGATATTTTCTAGAAAAAAGAGAATAACATTTGAAACCAATGATAAATATTATAAGGTAAGGAATTTATTTTAATATAATTTTGACTATAATCGTGGAAATTAAGCTCAAGGATATTTTGAGGAAATTTTCCTTTTCTTGTCGATGAAATTTCCCTTTTATGCAAATTTATGTTATTATATATATAACAATATAAATCAAAGTAGAACACTAAAAAAAATTAATACAAGTTCATACAAAATGGGTATCTCCAAAAACATATTGATCGCATTTGTTTTCACTATCTTCTTCATGGTATCTAATGTTCATTGTTACCCAGGTATTTAATTTTACTTTACTGTTTACTTTTATTTATACTCATATATTTATCTTCTTATAATATATCAACATTGTAATCTTTTTTATTTTAATCAGACTTTGAAATAAAACAAGACTACAAAAAATGTTACGACATTCCGTGTAAACCAAAAGACGGAACATGCGAGAAGTTTTGTGGGGCTATGACCATTCAGTTAGTTGGCGAATGTGAATCTGGAAAATGTTGTTGTAGGTCAAAAAGGCCAAACTAACATTATTAGATAGTATAAATTTTGTATGAGTGTCAAGAATACTAATAAAGATCCAAGACGATTAGCAACCTGGAATTACTTTGTAAGAAAATCTTTGCTTAAAGGAAATAAAAATATAAATTCACCATTTAAGATATTTAAATGTAAAATATCAATATTACTAGCGAAACAAGTCTTCATATACTGATGGTAAATTCGATAATTATTTGGATAACTAGAATATTATCTTTTGTGAATTTGATATTTTGGGTGCAAAACCTTTGATTCTCTTGTTTTAATCTATTCAAAACAATTGGCTTTGATATGTTTGATTTGTAAATAATAACATTTTCGAGTATGGTTTTGACAGTAAACTTGTCCTTGAAACACCATTTATCTTTCCTGGAAGAAACTGTATCTATTGTCTTTGTACTTAACATCAAAATATTAAATTGATTAGATAAACCATATAGTCAGCATATATTTTTTAAAAATATATTTTTACTGCATCCAATTGTGTTGATACAACGAAATATTTTTTTACTAATACATCTATGGCGTTTAATTTTTCTAAAATAAAATATCAAAAATGATTTATATAAGTGTAGTTCATTTCACTAATTAGATATTTCTTATCTAAATTTTTTTTATATTTTACATCTTATATTCATTATGAAATATGTGTTGATACTACAAGAGCAGATATTAATATATATTTTTGTGTGTAGAACAAAAGAACCATAAACATATTATAGCCTAAATATATTATGAATGATATATTTGCCTTATTTTAATCTGAAAATTGTTATAAGAAAATTAAAACTAGAAATAAACACTCAAAAATAACAAAGTTCTCTATTAGTCATATCGCAAATTAATGCGTTTATTATTAAACTTTAAAAATTTAAAGTTGCAAGATTCTAATGAACTAAAAATAATAACATACATGTATGAAAAACTTCATATGCCAAGTTTTATTGAATAAACTATTTGGTTCATCTAACACTAATATATATATATATATATATATTTAAAAAAATATAATTTATGAAATAAAAGATATAATATAAATTAACTTGTTTTGACTAAAACTAAGGAAATATTCAATCATAATAATAATCTAAATTTATAACTAATAGACCTTGAAAAATCAGTAACAAATAACAAACAGTATATTGACAAGATATTTTCTATAAAAAAGAGAATAACATTTAAAACCAATGATAAAATATTATAAGGTAAGGAATTTATTTTAAAATTATTTTGACTATAATCAAAAAATTAAGCTCAGGGATATTTTGATGAAATTTTACTTTTTTCGTCGATGAAGTTTTCCTTTTATGCAAATTTATGTTATTATATATATAACAATATAAATCAAAGTAGAACACTAAACAAAAATTAATACAAGTTCATACAAAATGGGAATTTCCAAAAACATATTGATCGCATTTGTTTTCACTATCTTCTTCATAGTATCTAATGTTCATTGTTACCAATGTATTTAATTTCACTTTACTGTTTACTTTTATTTATACTCATATATTTATCTTCTTATAATTGTCAACATTGTAATCATTTTTATTTTAACAGACTGAAATAAAACAAGACTACAAAAAATGTTACGACATTCCGTGTAAAAATTCTAATTAATCCCACCCATTTAAAATATTTATTTATTTATTTATTTATTTTTAAATACAAAATCGACTCAAATACATCTCTACCTTTAAGGAAATGACAATACTACATTGACCCAACCTAGCTACCCGAACCCAACCGTGGGTCAAACCCAGATTTTCAACCTAAACTCTAAACGTCGCCGTATTACATCTGACTCTCACTCTCGACGATAGTAAAGGCGAGGGTGAGCGAAGAAGACAAAGCTCTTGAAGACCTCCTTGAGTATCAGCTGCAAGACCAAAGAGAATCACTTTTAGCTATTGAAGAAGCTGAGGAGACTATCTATGTCCTTTTTAGAGTAGCTAGTTATAATGTTGGAAACCGGGGCTTCTAGCTCAGTTGGTAAAGGGTTCACAGCTGTGAGTTCCGCCACCTGGGTTCGAATCCCGGCCACTGGGGAATTAATATTTCGGCATCGCCAGGAACAGAGGACCGACATGTGGCAACACATGACTAGTCTGGACCACTTCTGTGGGGCCAGGATACCTCTGTATAATTCAAAAAAAAATAGTTATAATGTTGGAGCAATCAAGGATGCAGAGGAAGGGCTTTTCCAGTTAAAACGTGCTCGATTTTTGCAGGAAGCTGACATTGTTCTGTATGGTCTGAATAATAATGCTGCTGGTGTCAAAGCTAATCATGTAAATGAACAAAGCTATGGAAGTTTTCTGGGGTCTGGAAGAGAAGAATGTGTACACGTGGAGTAAGGGGAGAAATGTCTCGAGCTTTTCTCTCTCAGGAAACAAGACGGTATACTCCAAATGCTGTCACGTTCGTCTCTGTTGTTAGAGGTTGCAGTGTGGTTGGTTTGGTAGATGAAGGGCAGAGGCATTTCGATTCCCTGAGGATTTAGTTTGGGATTGAGCCTCAGCTTGATCACTACGGCTGCTTCGTTGATTTGTATGCTCGTGCAGGCCGCTTAGAAGACGCGGTCCGTGTCATCCAGAAAATGCCGCTTAGAAGGCAGCGATTGTGTTTGGTATAATGAGTTTCTATGATGATCTCCAAGATTTTTTGACAGGGAAATCATCGTGAGAGACAGAAATAGGTTCCACCATTTCAGAGACGGTCATTGTTCTTGCAATGGCTTTTGTTGAATCTTGGTTTGATATTCTATGTTTAATTCATCGGAATGTTTTATACTTTTGATAAATTTAATATTACAAGAGATACATCTATGCTTGTCTTGATGTGTATATATATGAACAAGCAATGGAGTAGAAAGATGAGTATGCATGGACAGCTGAAACTGAAATTATCTTTGATACCAAGATGGTTTTTGTTGTCTTATTGTTTTTTTCTATTTTTTGGAATAAACAAAATGTTTTATGTGTACAAAAAATCATGTTTTATTAGAGTTATTTAAGTATTATCATGAGCGCTGTTAAAAAAAAGTATTATCATCAGCAGACAGCAATCATCTAAATAGTTTTAGTAGTCTTATTTACTATATACATAGTCTACTAATAGATAATAAATAGGTTTTATATGTTAAATATACAAACTACTTGCAATGTATAGAGGTTTCAAATTACACATAATAAAATCAAGTAATCCTAATAGTTGGAATTGCATATAATAAACTCAATAATCCTAGTAGTCCGAATTACATATAATAGATCTAGTAATTCTAATTACACATAAATTATCGGCTATTTATATTTTATTTTTTGTTTGTTTAGTTTATTGATAGTTACTTTTTATAAAATATTATAATATTTTCATTATTAGATAAATTTAAAATTTAAATATAAAAGCTAAAGAAAAATTGTTACAAAAATGAGAAAATAGAGAAAAGAAAAGTGAAATAGAAAAAGAGATAAAAATTGTTCTTGCAATGGCTTTTGGTGAATCTTGTTTTGATATTCGATGTTTAATTCATCGGAATGTTTTATACATTTGATAAATTTAAGATTACAAGAGATACATCTATGCTTGTCTTGATGTGTATATGAACAAGCAATGGAGTAGACAGATGACTATGCATGGACAGCTGATACTGAAATTATATTTGATACCAAGATGGTTATTGTTGTCTTATTGTTTTTTTTTCTACTTTTTGGAATAAACAAAATGTTTGAGGTGTACAAAAAATCATGTTTTATTAGAGTTACTAGGTGACGATCCGCGCCTTGCGTAGGATGAAGTATTTTATAAGAATATATGTTACATACATATAGGAATGGTTGTTAGGTTCATACGGCCTTCGTTCAGATCTATTCGGTTTTCGAGTTTTCGGAATCAAAGATTTCATCCATATTCAGTATTTATAAATTTCGATTCAGATTTGGTTCGGATCTTTGCAGATTTGATATGTGTTCGGATAACCCATTTAAATTATTTTTAAAATTTTAAAATTCATTTCATGCATTAAATTTCTAAAAATCTATAAACAATAATAAAATTACATATAAACTTGAATAACATATGTCATAATACCTAAACTTAGTATATATATTGGTTTGGTTTGAATATTTGGATATAAAATAAATAGATGTTGTAAGTATTTTTCTTGTTTTGAGTATACTTAAATTTAGCACACATTTATTTTTGACCATTTGTATATATTTTTTAATATGTTGGATAACTTAAAAGTATCTTATCTATTTTGGATGTTTTTAGTATACATTAAATCTAAAATAATTAATATATTTAGGTATATAAACATATTTCAGATATTTCTGTTACCCAAAATATTTCAGTTCGGATCGGTTTCGGTTTTGGTTCTCTAAATACCAAAAATTTTAACTTGTTCGGATATTTAATCAATTCCGATTCAGATTTAATACTATCTTCGGATTGGGTCGGTTTATTTTTTTTTATTAAGATTTTTTTTCTAGCCCTACATACGTATATGTATTTACATATAAAATGCATTTATTTCATACGAAGTATATATATAAGATACTGTAAAAAAATTGTAAAAAGGGTTTAAGACACCGTAATTTATTTCAAAGTACAGTATATACCTAAATTTTGTGCACAGTCAGATATAAAAATTTAAAATCCGGTATTATATTTAATATTAATTTATAGTCATTTTAAAAAATTCAAAATATAACATATATGAAAAAATCTATTTTTTATTATATAGTTAATGTGGTTGTTTAATATCTTTTAGTAATATAAAATCAAACAAAAAAAACTAAAATACAAAAAATGTTATCAAATATTTATTATTCATAATCATTAGTTGTCATATATACGTTAATCATATTAGGTAATTCCGTAGTTTTTATTTAAGGAAAGTAAATATTCTTCTCCGTTAAGTTAACTCTCATTTATGCAATTATTACTCTCATCGACATTATATCATATTATATCATATAGTTTTGTATTGAATGATTCTAGGGAGAAATAAAAATCGAATTGGACCTCCTTCTTTTTTCAATTTCAATGTAATGATGACACATAGGATTAATTAACAATCTAATTAAGTGACACTTAAGCATGAGGTTATTTTTAATTACTACAAAATTGAGATTCCTATTTTTCAAATGTTTCTCCTTTAATATATAGGAGATTAAGTATTATCATGAGCATTGTTCAAAAATAAAGTATTTTCATGAGCAAACATTTTTTAGGAAAATAATAGCAAATTATTGGAGTATTTGGTTTGTTAGGTAATACTAAAACAAATAAAAATATAAAAATGTTCAAACGTGTAATTTTCATATGTTTGAAAGAATTATTTTGGAAAATGGCAAGTTTTCCTTAAACTATAGTAAATAATCATAAAATAGTATAAATCTATATATATCACATTACACCTTCCATAATTTACAAATAATTAAAACGTTTTAAAAACATTTATCTTCTTCTTATTTAGAATTTTTAAATTATTTTATGTTTTATAATAATATAAAAATACTCATTCTAAATTCGTTTTGTTTTGTTCATCTTAAAATAATAATTTAAAAAGTACTCAGGTAAAAAGTGCATGCATAATACATATTAAATAATAATTTAAAAAGTATTCATGTAAAACGTAAAATGTGCAGTCATTATATACATAAATTTAATATTTTAATTACACTTACTAATTCTTGGTAATCTTCAAAGTATTAGTAATATTATCTTACACATAGTAATAATTTGGCAAATTTTAATTTTATTAGTAAACTCATGTCCAAATGAAATATTTGGTAGTAAAACCAATAATTTCATATAATAAATCATTAAGAAAGAGTATTACATAAACAGTTTACCAGAAATAAGTATTTTTATAGATTTTTTTTACGATAGTCTTATGATTCATACAACAACCATGAAAGTTAAAGAGTCACTTTGGAAAAGTAATAAATATTACCGAAACTATAGAAAATAATTATCTAAATAGTTTTAATAGTCTTATTTACTATATACACAGTCTACTAGTAGATAATAAATAGGTTCTATATGTTAAATATACGCACTACTTACAATATACAGGGGTTTCAAATTATACATAATAAAATCGAATAATCCTAGTAGTTCGAATTACACATTATAAACCCAATAATCCTAATAGTTCAAATTACACACAATAAATCCAGTAATTCTAGTAATCCAATTACACATAAGTTATCAGCCATTTATATATCTCTTAGTATTATCCCTAAACATTATTTGTGAAAGAATTTTCTTATGTGTTATCACTATATCCATAATTAACACCAAGTATATATATTCTGTGTACAACTATAAATTTCTTTAATTAACAAAGTAAGATAGCAATAACAAGATAAACAAAAAAACAAAAAAGTAAACTACAGTATCTTTAAATTTATATATTAACAATATATTTATTATTTTATAATTTCTATAAAAAAATTAATCTAATCATAAATATTATATACCAAATATAAATATAATTTTTTCACAAGTTTAAATTGGAACGTTTAAACCAAAAAATATTTATGATAATTGATTTTTGAAATATTATTTAAGTAATTTGCTTTACTATTTCAATATTTATAAAATTAATATCAAAATAAAATCGAAAATTGAAAAGAAACAGAATATATAAAATGAGATATTGTTGTACTAATTTTAAAGTTGTGTTAAATATACGGGTAATACCTTGTTTTAGTAGTATAATATTTTGATAATATAATTATGTGAATTATATTAAATTTTCACAATATTTTATGTCAGACTCAGAATATTTAAATATAAACTTATACTATTATATTAAATTATACATTTAACTACTAAAATCTCTTTTCATTACTACATGTATCAATAATATAATGAACAAAAAACAAAATATTTCATACAATACTAGCACAAAACAATACAAATTGATTTCTAAATTATAAAAGAATTATCACATAAAACATTAATAAGAAAAAATATCACATAATATATGAAAAATAAAATATAAATAACAACAATTTAAGAAAAGGAAATGGAATCTATAAATAATTTATTTTTTGTTTCTTTAGTTTACTAAAAGGTATTTTATAAAATATTATAATATTTTAATTATTAGAGAAATCTAAAATCTAAATATAAAAACTAAATAAAAATTGTTAGAAAAATGAGAAAATGGAGAAAATAAAAGTGAAATAGAAAAAAAAAAGAAAAGTGAAATAGAAAAAAGACCCACAAATACAGTTGTTATAGTGGGACCCGTCGCAGAAAAAAAGAAAAAAAAAGAAAAAAAGAAAAAAAAAGAAAAAGAAAAGAAAAAGGTAGCACTTGGAACTTGGAAGGAGGGACAGTGAGAATAAATAAAGGCAAGGAGGATGTTTTTTTGCCAAAAGGGTATAGTGAGTTAATGTCCTTAATCTACAGATAGTCAGAATTAAACATGATTAAATAAATATATGTCTTCTGATGTTTTTTGAAGTATATTTTTAGTTTAGGTAACAACTATTATTTATCTATGTATTTTATTTGAGAAATAAATGTTTACAGTCTGTATCTAACTATAAAGAGTAAGCTAATATTATTAACACTATTAGGCATAGATGTAGGATGGATCATTTTACCCCTCTGTATCATGTGTGATAACGATGTCTGATACTTTGACAAACAATTGATGGTCCTCGATAAATATAACAAAAGCTGTTTTTGAAATTTCTTTTAAAAATTTGTTATTTTTGAAAGGTAAAGTGCTTTTGTAATAGGAACAAGAATACTTATAAAGATCCCAAACAACTAGCAAACTGAAGTTACTTTAATAGAGAAAATATTTGCTTAAAGGAAATAAAAATTATTAATTCACCATATAATATATTTAAATGTAAAATATCAAGATTACTAATGAAACAAGTCTTCATATACTAATGGTAAATTCTATAATTTTGGATAACTAGAATATTATCTTTGGTGAATTTGATATTTTTCGGCGCAAAACCTTTGATTCTCTTGTTTTAATCGACTCAACACAATTGGCTTTGATATGTTAGATTTGTAAATGGTAACATTTGCGAGTATGGTTTTGGTAGTAATCTTTTAGTTTAAACACCATTTGGAGAAACTATATGTATTTTATTTGTACTTTACATCAAAATATTAAATGGATTAGAAACTCATAGAGCCATAATATTGTTAAAATATGTTTTTATTGCACCCATAATTATTTAGATACAACTAATTTTTTGGTAGTAATAAATCTACAGCATATAATTTTTCTAAAATATAGTTTCAAAATTGACTTATTTGGTTATATAAGTGTAGTTCATGTCACTAATTACATATTTCTTACCTACTTTTTGTTTTATATTTCAAATCTCATATTCATTATACCTACTTTTTGTTTTATATTTTAAATCTAATATTCATTATGAAATATGTGTTTATATTACAAGAGCAAATAATAATATATTTTTGTGTAGAACAAAACAATCATAAACATATTGTAGTCTAAATAAATATATTATGCATGACGTATTTGGCCTATGTTAATTTGAAAATAGTTATAAAAAATTAAACTCTAAATAAACACTCAAGAAATAACAAAATTCTCTATTAGTCATATTGCAAACAAATGCATTTATTATAAAACATTAAAAATTTTAAGTTCTAAGATTCTACTGAACAAAAAATAATAACTTACATGTATGAAACACCTAATATACCAGGTTTTTATTAAATAGACTATTGGATTCAGCTAACATTAAATATACTAGGTTTTTTAACCGCGCTACGCGCGGTTTCGACATTTTGAATTTGTTAATCTTTTATATTTTACTACTATCTATATAAGTTGTTTTATTTAAATTTGTATTTTTTATAAATCTTTATGAGCTATATATTTATATTAGTTTTGCTTTTTTTCTAGTAGATTTGAAGTATGTTTTTTAAAAAAAATTATACTCTATTCCACATATATTTTAATATTATCAAATAGAATTTCTATTCCTTAAACTAAATAACGGATGTCATGACTAATACACTAAATAGATGGATTAATTTTCTCTTCAGTGTTATTCTCTTTTGACATATACATAATTTATATTTTTGGTATTTTCAATTCTCGTTTAAAATTTTGAATAGTGTTTATGAAATTGTTAAAGCAAATTATTTTAATGGTGTTACAGTGAATACTAATTTCCGACACTTTTTTATTAGTTTTAAAATAGGGAGCATGTGGTTAATCAATATAATTTTAAATTTTTATATATTTTTTTAATTAATGCTGTTACGAATATGATTTTTCTTTTTCCATTTTTGATGTTTTTAATTTTGTGAAAGTATCTACTTTTCATCATTATAACCTGCATTTTTGTTGTATATTTTTATATTGTATATAATAAGTATACATCTACCTTTATTTTTGTCTTTCAGTTTTAGAGGTTGATTCTTTGTATGGTGTATATTTTGCCATTTATATTTATAAAGTCAGTCTTTACTATATGTTTAATTATATACAGGTTTTTTGTTATTGTATTCTTCACTTTTAAAATTTATGTGTTTCTCTAGTCTTTTATATATGTTTAGTTATATACTCAGTGTTAAGTCATTGTTGTTTGCAGTTTTGCATTTGTTTTGTGACTTGCGTTCTTTTATAATTGTGATATCAGTTTTGTTTGGGTTTTTCTACTTTTATATATTATAAAATATTTATTTTTACATTATTTAAACCAAAGCTGTAGTTTAAAACAATAAGTAATATGATAACAGTTGTGATTTATTAAATTGATTAACTTTAGTTTTTCTTTGTTGTGTCTCTCATGTTACATTTTTATAATTTTCTCGCAATTCCTTTTCACGCTTTTTGTTAATTATACATTTGTACACTATTTTAATATATGAGAAAGAATATTGTAAAAGCGTTTGAAATCTTTTTATCCAAAACACTTGTATACTCATCTAATATAAAAATAACAATTTGTTTTAGTCCAATATATTTTGATCTTCTTAAACACAGAATTTTTATATATTTAATATTTAATCTTATATAGATGCGGCAAAAGATCTTCATTGAGTATTTAAAATGCTTACTCTTTTATTCGTAATTGAACCAAAACTCGACACGTGCTTGACATTCATAAGGGAACGGATTTTCACTCAGAGACTACCCACTGGATATCTGTAAGTTGAATGGTTTGAGTCAGCGGATCTCAACTCAAGGAACAAAATTAACTCTTTACAAAAAATATTACATACTTTTTTATCTATGAGAAGCAGCTCTAGTCCAATTAAGAAGCCACAGCTTTTACTGTATTCCTAGCTTCTCAGAGATGTATCAATCAGAAAATGTATCTCATATTGTCAACCAGCAGCGACATCATTCAAGAAATAGTTTCTGAGCATTTCCGATTGATTGGACGATTTGGTTGCCACGGGTTGCTCTGATAATTTTCTTAGTGTGAATTTGGTGAAGGGAGATAAAGAAGACAAATGAAGGATATATATAAGCGGTGGAGATGTTGAAATTGAAATAAATTCAGGTCGATTGGATTTCTGCAGTAAAGTGATAAACTTTATGGCTCTTTGAGGAGAATCAGATTAGGTAGTAACGGCGAGGAGTTGGAGGTAGACCATGAGACAGTGGTAGTAAGTCACCAGCGAAGAGATAGGTTTTACATTTAAAAATAGATCATTTCTCAATATTATCAACCCACATAATTTGTCTGGCTCATGTAAAGTCTGTGTCAAGTAACAATGGGCTGACGTGGCGATTTGAAGCTTTTTTATTCGTTGATTATTTTAAACGAAGTGGCATAGCTTAGAGAACTTCATATCGCCCTTTTAGTATTGTAAGATAAGATATATATATATATATATATATTTTTTTAAATACATAATTTATGAAATGAAATAAATAATATTAATTAACTTATTTAACTAAGAATAAGGAAATATTCAATCATAATAATATTTTAAATCTATAACCAATAGGTCTTGCGAAATCAGTAACAAATACCAAACACTATATTAACAAGATATTTTCTATAATAAAAAGAGAATAACATTTGACATCAATGATAAAATAATATGATAAAATATTTTAAGGTAAGGAATTTATTTTGATATTATTTTGATTGCAATCTAAAAAATTAAGCTCAAATATATTTTCACAAAAACTTCCCTTTATGCAAATTTATTTTATTATATATGTATAATAAAACAATATAAATCTTGTTATAGTGCTTGTTAGTAACGCGACTCTCACCTTTGAAAGCTTTTTGTTTCTCTTTTGCTTTTTCACATGAGAGAGAGATTCAATAATTTATGACATGTGTTACCATTCTATTTGCATAACTAACGTGAACAATTACGCTGTATTCACCATCGTACGATGTTCGGCCAAACTCTTTTTCTTTTTGTGAAATGAAAAAGTAGTTTTGAACGTTTGGGTGTTCAATCAAGATCCGTTTGGATTTAGTCGGGTTTCAAATTTTTGGAGGCATGAAATTTGATCTCATCTAAATTTTGGTTTGAGTTTCCTCAGACTCGGTACTGATATAGTAACACATCGAAAACCCAACTGAACCCGTTTAACTTTGGATTTAGTTTTATATCAGGTGGTTATCCAAATATTTGTTTGCGATTTGAATGTACACAGTTAAGTTCACAAACTTGGAAATTTTAAACAATTCACACTAATAACACGTCGATTTCTTCATATGTGAGGAGTGTCGACTGTAACAAAGAAAGTGTCGATCAACAGCATATGTTGAAATCGTTCTGGCTTGCTCTCTTCGGCTCTCATTTTCCCCCAAACTCTCGTTGCTCAAGAATCTCCAAATTCGTCTAAAAATATATCTGAACTTGTAAAAACTTCAAAAATGACTCAAAATATATAATAAAAACTGTAAATATAAATCTTATATCACTGTCAAAACCCAAAAAAATTTGGCTATTCTTGGAGCTTCCTAATTACAATGAAGTAATTCTGGCAGTTAGAGTGACATAGCACATTTGTATAACCATTGTTAAGGACATCTCCAACCACGCTCTATTTTTCACTCTAAAATAGAGTTTTGAGTAAAAGTACTCTAATGATACTCTATTTGTCACTCTATAATAGAGTGAAAAATAAGTTTACTCCAAATATAGAGTAAGTTATTTTTTTGTTCATCACTCTATTTTCTACTATAAAATAGAGTACCATTGAAGTAAACACCAATTCTATTATAGAGTCATTATATTTTAGATTAGAAAATAGTGCAAACCATTGGAGATGGTCTTAGTACTTATTATATTTGTGTGTATACACTATAATAAGTAAAAATTATTTTATGGTGCTTATTAGTTTTACTATTTAATGTAAATAAAAATAAGTAAATCTTTTCATGAGATGAATTTTTAATATACAGTTAGTTGGAATTAAACATGATTAAATAGATATATGTCTTCTGATGTTTTCTGAAATATATTTTTATTTTAAGTAACAGTTATTATTTATTTATTTATTTTTATTTGAGAAATAAATGTTTACAGTCTGTATGTAACTATAAAGAGTAAGCTAATATTATTATGCAAAGATGTAGGATAGATCATTTTATCCCTTGTGATAACGATGTCCGATACATTGGCAAACAATTAACGGTCCTCGATAAAATATAACAAAAGCTGTTTTTTAAAAAAAAGTAAAGAATTGTTATTTTGAAAAGGGAAACTGCTTATTGGCTGAGCTCAGAAGAGTGAGGCAGTGGCAAAGAGTTAGAGAAGACGCAAGCTTTAAAAAAAAAAAAAAGATTTGATCTTCTTCTTCTTAAAAAGAAGATATAACGCACTACATTTCTATTTCTCTCCTGTCCACATAAGCTTATCTTCTCCTCTATATATTTTTTCCTTCAATCTCTGTGCGCAACGGTGTAAAGCGATAGGGGTGTAGTTCCTGTTTCCGACTGGGAACTGGAGGAGGTGGTGCTGTTGCTGGTACTGATTCTTCCAATTTGGTCCTGGTTCGTGTGCTCTTTGCCTCTTTCTAGTAAGTTCGTTTTTCTCTTTTTCTTCTCCCAGTTCCTCTGTTTATTTTAGTGCTTTCAAATTCCTTTCTCACTATTGTTGCTTGTAATATGTCATGTTTCAGATCATGGTGTCGTACGGTGCCTTGGCGGTGACAATGGTGGTGGTCGTGGTTACAGTGCAGTGGTTGGGTTGCAACTTTGCAGAAGGGTATCCGGAAGAAGACCTTGTGGTGAGGCTTCCTGGTCAACCAAAAGTCTTATTTAGACAGTATGCAGGTTATGTCGAGGTTGACACCAAAACAGGCCGTAGCCTCTTCTACTACTTTGTGGAAGCAGCCACACAACCTGAGACCAAACCCTTAACCCTTTGGCTTAATGGAGGTTTGTATGTTTTCTTCTAGCTTTGTTTTTTTGTCCTGTAACTTTTGGCTATATATATACTGAATTCTTTTGTATAATGGTTTATGATCTTTAATAAACACTAGCTTTTGCTCCGCGCGCCCGCGCAGGTGTTTATTTTTCGTAATCATATGTTTTTAATTTTTGAAAATGAGATAGATGTAGTTTTTTTTACTTATTATATTATAGATTTATATGTTATTCAACTTTGACATTGGTGTGTCTTTGTTCAATGTGATTAGTTTTTTTCATATATAAACTATGAGATTGTGTTATCTTTTATTGTCTCTTTTATTTAGTTTATTTTCTAAAATCAACAATAAAGTATTAGAGGTAAAAGTATATTTGTGGGTTTTATTAAATCATATTATAAATATTTTGTTTTAAAGAGGCTATTTTTTTAGATTTGTAAAACAAAATGGTACGTAGAGAAACTAAAATAATAATGAAACCAACTAAAAAAATATACATTCAATCATAAAAAGAGATATAATGTCAAGGAAAACAGATTTTATAAAATATTATTTAGCAAACTTAATTTATGTAATGGATTTGTATTTGAAGTCTAAATTTTTTTTTATGATTATTTTAGACAAAAGATGTTTTTAGGTAATTAGATTATGTCATTTTCATATATTTTAAATCTGACTCATATAGATAGTTTTTCATGATATAATAGACTTCTATTTTTTAATAATTTAAACTCATTATTTGTTAGATAATTAGATTGAACCATTTTCGTATATTTTAAAACTACCTCAGATAAATATTTTCTCATTATTTGTTTTGGTTTTGTTTCATGTTATTTTGGAACCATCTTTAAGATAAAGATGTGTTTTGCTTCCTTGAATGTAAACATTTCATTTGAACTCTCCAATTATTTTTGGAAGGAAAGTATTGTGAGAGAGTAAAAGCCGTCTCTATAGACAGAGGTATTTTAAAATTTTGGTTTTGATGAATAATATAAGAGATATTTATTGTCGATTGGAAAGTTATATTAAATTGGAAAAAAAACCAAGAAATGATTTGGTTAGTTGTGATATAGAAAATCTAACCAAATACTCTCTTTGTATCACTTTAAGTGATGTTTAATTTTTTTATTTTGTTACATAATAATTAATGTTCTCACAATTCTAGATACAATTTATTATTATTTGAAATTTTGGACCAATCACAAAATACTACATATTTTTCTTAATTGTTGAATTAGTTTAATTTAATACTAACGCATAAAAATTTTTATTTTCTTAATCTTTGTACAAAAACCTTAAACACCATACGGAGGGAGTATCTATTTTTAAATCTTTAAATATCTATTATTTTTTATACTTATTAAAAACAGTACATATGTCTATTAAATAAGAAAACGTGTTTTGCAAGTTTTAAGCACATAATATAATGATTTTGTTAGTTAATTGATATCATTAATTAACTTGTCCGACTGCGTAGAATTAGGAAAATAGATTATAATGCTGTTTTGATTTTTTTTTAAATGAGACTGCCTAGAATTAGGAAAAAAATCATAATGTTGTTTTTATTTTTTAAAAGAATATTTAGTTATCATATTTAAGCGCAATTAATTGTTATTGCGTAGAATTAAGAATGATTTTGTGAATGATGTTGAATTTTGGAAGGAAAAAAGGTATGATTAGTTTCGATTTTGTACTCATATTGAATATAATGATATCTAAAATCGGCTAAACCATAAAATCACTAAACTATAAAATCAGCTACCGAATGTTGCTCTTAAAAAATAAAAACAATATACTAAATGTTAAAGAAATCGTATATTATTATATTGGTTACTAAAATACATTATCTCATCTAAATTACAAATTTCATGTTTCCAAAAACTAAAGATCAATCGTTCGGTTTGGTTTTGAATTATAGCATTGGTCATATGTTTTATTAGTTTGGTTTTGAATAATATAAATATGGTTTATTATCTGGGTCATATAGTTATTAAAAGCCCACACAGATATAAATTTTTATTTCTAACCTAACAGCCGACATTGTGGCTTACGAAACGAATGGGATTTTCAAATTAATGAAAGGGGGTTATTATTGAACTATTAAAAACGATTGTGTTTTAATTAGGTGGCATGAGATGGTAATTTTTGTGCAAAACTCAAGGTTAACTACTATTTGTACTTCAATTTTAATAGTATAGAATAGAATATAGAAGATAGATATCTTTTCTTTTTTTTTTGAAACTGGAATAAAAAAATAATAAAACATATCTTGCTTGTTTGTTTCTGACTTTTTTGCGTATCAGATATGGTGTGAGTTATGGAAATTGAAGTTGTTATGTCTTACAGGTCCAGGTTGTTCATCAGTTGGTGGAGGAGGTTTCACTGAGTTGGGTCCATTTTACCCAACAGGAGATGGTCGTGGCCTCCGCATTAACTCCATGTCTTGGAACAAAGGTTTTATAATATTTATATAAATACAAGAGAACTGTTTGATTCTACCTGCTTTTATCTGATGCTTTCTTATAAAATAATGTGTAGCCTCGAACCTGCTTTTTGTGGAGTCTCCGGCAGGAGTTGGTTGGTCGTACTCCAACAAAAGCTCTGATTACAACACCGGGGACGAAACTACTGGTAGAAAAAGAAAACTTAAAATACAATTATCAGCTTATATTAGAATATTTACAAGACTTATTCCTTTTTTTTTACAATACTTAATTCTTATTTTGACACGTTTTGTATATGAACAGCAAAAGATATGCTTGTGTTCTTGATAAGATGGTTCAGCAAGTTTCCAGAACTGAAAGCTCGTGACTTCTTTCTCACCGGGGAAAGCTACGCAGGTATGTTTGATCCATCATGTGTTGATGTTTTGATGTCATATCAGAAATATAACTTTATTAGTTACTGTCTTCTGTTTACAACACACTCTTGCAGGACATTACATACCTCAACTGGCTGATGCTATACTCAACTACAACATACAGTCAAAAGGGTTCAAGATCAATGTCAAAGGCATTGCAGTAAGCAAAATAATCTTCTTCTTCTTCCTGATGTTTCAGCAACTCTTATTAACTCTTTTTTTTTAACATCTGATTATCAGATTGGGAATCCACTTCTAAAGCTGAACACAGACTCTTCAGCTGTTTACGAGTATTTATGGTCGCATGGCATTATTTCGGATGAGCTTAGACTCCGAATCTTCTGGCAATGCGATTTTAACAATATCCCAAACGCAAGCAACGAGTGCTTCAACGCAATCGCTGATGCCAGCGCCGTTTCCGAGTATGTCGACGTCTATGATGTTCTCCGAGATCTATGCTACCCATCTATTGTACAGCAAGAGCTGAGGCTCAAGAAAATGGTCCTTTCCTTTTCTTTTTTCTTTTTTTTTTTTCCTAACCAACAAAATATTTGTTCTTCATCTGTCTCTGAAAATGGTGATTCAGGCTACACACATAAGCATAGGCGTGGATGTTTGTATGACTTACGAAAGGAAGTTCTACTTCAATCTCCCAGAGGTCCAACACGCTCTTCACGCCAACCGCACTCGTCTGCCTTACGAGTGGTCTATGTGCACCAGGTAATTAAACACATTTTCTATCCTCTTTTATTTTCGTTAACATTAATTAATGAAGAACTTTTTATAACTGATTGGTATTGGCTTTTTTCACACAGCCGGGTAAATTACCGTGGCATTGACTCGAACATCTCCATGCTTCCGCTTCTTAAGAGAATTATACAGAACAAAACTCCTGTTTGGATTTTCAGGTAAGAACTCTCTATTTAAATATCCTTTTTTTCTATAAGTTTTCTTTACACCCAGCTTTGTCGAAATTGCAGTGGCGATCAAGATTCTATAATTCCATTTCTTGGTACTAGAACCATCATACGAGAACTTGCTCATGATCTTAACTTCCGTACCACACTTCCCTATAGACATTGGTACCACAGAGACCAGGTAATAAAGTTCTCTACTCCCACTGAAAATCAGCAGAAGCCAATTTCCCCTCCTGATTGCAAACTTGTGGTTGTGACAAACAGGTTGCCGGCTGGGTCACGGAGTATGGAAAGCTATTGACGTTTGCAACAGTGAGAGGAGCGGCTCATATGGTTCCCTATGGGCAGCCCGCACGAGCTCTCCATATGTGTAGTTGCTTTGTGCGTGGACGAAGATTGCCCAACAACACACATTACCCCGACGATGGGTAAAAAAGAGGAGATGTCTCATTAATAAAAAGGAGTGTTTGTTGGATAAGTTTGGATTAATAAGTTTCCTTTTCTTTAATAGTTTTGTGTTTATCTATAAGGAATAGGAAATATGATTTGTGTGATTCCTAATAGGTTTAGGATAGTGTGAGTTATATATATGAAGATGCATTGTGTTGTTGCATAACATATTGTGTGAGTGATTGCTTTGTGATTGAGCTTTGATATTGAATAAACAAGAGAAGGACTTCTTGTTATATACTCGTGTGATTCTATAGTGTTGTTATTTAGAAGTGTTGCTTTCCTACAGTAGGTGAACATATCTCTTTAGTCTTAACATCTCCTCCTCTTTAGTCTTACCACTGTAATAAGTTGTTATTGAGCAGTGTTGCTTTTCTACAGTAAGAGACCCCCTATGACTAATTAATCTTACTTTAATATAATTTTTTTGGCTGATATGTCAGACAAAAAGATGTTGATGTCTTAACCAACGAGCACATCATATTGAGAAAAACGTTGACATTATGTATTCACAGTGAAAAAGAGAGAACTTTTCCTAATTTTTCTATATGATTTTGGTCATGTCAAAAAGCCACTGTCTAAGCAAAAATGTGACAACTCTTTAATGGTGTTGTAACTCTCTTTGAAGCTAAAACACGAAGAGCCCATAGAACACATCAGTAGGCAAATCCCTTTGGGATGGTCCGTTCCTCTCCACCTCCATATACATACCTGTTTTGATACATACTATATTTATTTACGTTTTTTATTTTGTATTTTTATTTTTTAATATTTTTTAAAAAAATTGCGAGGGAAAGTTCTTTTGGCAAATGCATTACGATTTGCAAGGGAATTGCGATGTTTTTTCTCTTACAACAGACGTGTTTTCTTGTAGTGTTATCTGATTCCGGCGACCATTGTGGCTAATCTAGCCGTATTTATCGTCGTTAGGTTCATCAACGACAAAACAGATCGCTAAATGCATCAAGATATATGATGTAAATGGTTTTATTGATGAAATTTTGGGGTAGAGTGAATGGTTTTACAACTTTGTCCAAGTTCCGACAATAAATTCAGTTTCAGCGAAATCTATTCTTCTCAAACCCATTCCTCCACCTCATCATAAATTAATAATCACTGTCTCTGTATCTCCGCCTCTCTATAATCCACTTCGCCACCTCATCACCCGCCGCAATGTACTTTCTTTGTTAGCTGGATACACAGAAGTAACCTGTTGTTAGGAGGTAGATTGATATCTGGAAATCTTATGATCGAAGATATCAGAGTATGAATCTTCAGGTGTAGAACATACATTTTTATAGTAGAAGACTCTAAGCAAGGAAGTAATGGTGGGATATCTTCAATGCTAAATCTTGTGATGAGTGGATACATATTGTTAATGCATGCGTTAAAGACGATCGGATTTCCCAAACTGAGACATCGAGTATCCCTAAAGCTAAAATAATACAAATTTTATGCGCTACGTTAAAAGCCCACGATTGAAGCCCATCAGATTTAAGGTAAAAATGAAGTGATACGTGACACATGTCGACAACACAAAAGTCGACTTTATGACATGGTGCTAACGTGGCGTGTCCAGGAGAGAGTAAACTATATTATATATATATATATATATATATATATATATATATATATATATACTAGGGTTGGCCTGCCCTACGGGCGGGATATCAAATTCAAAATTACATAAGATATCAATTAGCTATAATAGATATTAGCTTAGATATTACCTACTTTCTGTAAAAACTTTGAAGCATACGAATCAATTTTATTCTTTGTAAGGATTAGAGTATATGTAAAGTTTCTCCTACTTTATAGAATCTGTTATGATATAAATTATGATCTATAGATGGATATGTGGATAAAAACAAAGCGAAATAGATTTATATGAAGCTATAGTTATCATTAATGATATTAGATATCTTAAGTCATTACACAAAAGAACACTTTAGGTTAATCTCAATAAAAAATCTTCTTCGTCAACTTCTTCGAACCACTCTTTTTGTAGTATGTAGTTTTGATTGGAAGATCTCGTAAACAGTACCAATAAATGTCTATTGATTTTTTTTTGTCTTTTGTCTTTTGTTTTATAAATTTATAAATTTTACTGGTACTTTTGATTATTTATGTTGTTGAAAGCACTTTCAGATTATTGGTTCGGACAAAAGAAGTTTCATCGCCACAACAAACAAAAACTCTATTACTTATTGTAATTGTACAAATTTGAAAATGTGGCAATTACTTCTGCCTTTTAACTAATATGAATAATAAAAATAGTCATCCAACAACTTTGCCCTCCCTAAACTTCGGACTAATTTTTGTTAATCCAAAGAACAACATACATTGAATTATTGTACACAGTTTCAGATCATAGTGAATGGTTTAATCTACATGGATAAAGTAAAAAGATATCTTGATCTTAAGTATGAGAAGCTGTCTCAATAAAAAGACATAAACCAGTAATTAGTGCTAATTAAAGATAAAATCTTAAACTAAAAACACATTCCTTTTACTACTGCACCTTCATGAATTAAAATACAAAACTTACCAAAATCTCTCCACCATAATAAACAATGGAAACTTTAACCAAATATTACTATTCCCCTTGACTTTTATAATGTAACTACTTCTATAATTTCACTTATATATCCTGAAATTTAGTCCTTATTTGTTAACGGTTATTAATTCTCATTGTTGATATGTTTGATCTTAAATGTCTAGGTCTGGCTATTGAATGTGATGGACATGAGCACTATTGCGGTTAAATTATAAGAGCGATTATTATGACATATTTTGAAAATTTTCTTGCTATTTCTGTATTTTTGTGTTCTCCTTTTGACAACCTTTATTTATATATTTATGTCGGATCTTTTTTTTTAAGTCAGGGAGGGGAAAACACATGGTCGAGAAGTTTTTAGTTTCCGCAAACTAATTTTAAAAAAAGAATTTTATGAGAGTCACTTCTTATTATATCTTTTATCTTATATGAGTTTTGTCTGATGAGACAAATATAAAAAGCTCGTTAACAAATTATCATATTGCTTTTAAAAGTTATTTTTATTTGTTCTTTAATTTATATATTTTTCGCTTATATGTAAAATATAGTTGTATATTTCTAAACGTTAATCTCAGGAAGATATTTGATTGTCCAAAACGTTAATTTCTTTTTAGAATTGCTGCTCAATAGCAAATTGAAACAAATTGAAAAATATAAGGCAAATCCATTAATTAACATTAAGCTTCTTCACAAGATTACAAACACTTTTGTTTTCTAATAAAACTTAAAACACTGGATTTCTTACTTAGGGAAAGGGTAACAACGATTTTGATAGTTGGAATTGATTTTAGACTGTATATGTTCAGAGCCTACATACACTGTGTCTTTCCACAAAGAATCTTCAGCCCATCACATGAAGACTTTTATTAGCGTCTTCCATTGAAGTCTGCAGCTCTTTTATATCCCCTTCTTGTCTAGTCTCCCTAAGACTCTGTAGCCTTCTCTCCAGCTCATTAGGACATATTCGTCGTTGTTCCTCCAATGGTCATGAACACATGAGTTTGAACCTAGTTCCTTCTAAATCTTGACTCTTCTCTGAAACCCCCTGTAAACTGTTTCACAATAAGTTAATAGCAGTTACATTAGAGAAGACAATGAAGTTAATATTTTTTGGAAGTGAATGCGTTTGAGTTGAGACAAAGAATCAAAATATTTAATGGCTTGAGTCTCAAGGAATTTAATATCAAGAATTTCACCATGAGCTTGAAATAGTTACCCTTTTGTTCTTGCCCAATCTGAAGAAGCGAAAAACTCAGCTTGGCGTTATGTTTCAAACTGATCCATTTCTTCTCCAAAATCTTCTTACCCTTCCTTTAAACACGTAATGTTTTTAAAGACCCATCATATCCAGAGCTGAACAGAAACTCCCTTATTGCAGTTCTAAATACAAAACTAAGAGACAAATTAATGTGGATTGTTTATACAGTGATCAATGAAATCTCACAGTATTCCTGCAGGATGATGATTAAGTACTCGAAATCACTATACATTTATGTTTCTTTAAAAGGCACTATAAACTAAATGATTTCTGGTCTAACCTTCCTAGTGCTCACTTCTTGCTCTTCTGGAGCTTTATCACTCATAACCCTCCACTGCATTTGCAACAAAGCTCTTTGCCTCTCTTCCTACAACGGTAACTCATTTACGTCAGTAGGTTTTAACCTATAACACGTGCTATCTTGTAATGAATCTTGTAAAACACTATACTTTTAATCTCTGAAGATCTAATTCGTCTTGCAGCTTCTTGTAATCATCTTCGTAGTGACACTTAAATGCTTTCAGTTGAACGTCATGCTCGTTCCTGATTGTTGTTATCCTCTGCATGAGAGAATTTTACCAATCGAATACCAGAGTCTCCATATTCCTATGAAACTATCAAATTGTGCTCCTGGTATGGTACCTCTTTCAATTCAGTTTCGGCCTAAGGCTGAGCTTGTATCAGTTCCTCATCGTGCTTAGCTTTGAGATTTAACTCCCTATTCTCATGTTCCTCCCGGATAGTGAGTATCTGCAGAACATGAGCTTTATCATCATGTTTGCTATTTGAAAACCTGCTCAGTATCAAATTTACAAACAGAAAGGCAAGAGAAAAGGGACTTTGGTTCTCGTATGTGCAAAGCTTATTCATGCTCGTTGATATTCAGAAAGTGAAGATTATTATACCAGAGAAGCATTATCCTCTTGAATGGTCAGCAATTGGTGCTTTGATTTGGCTTTACAGTCAGAAAGTTCTTTTATCATATTTAGTGGATAACTCTTTGATAACCTTCTCAGCCTGAAATCAGAACCATGATCAACAATTGCTTGGTCTATTGCAATTATAAAATATGTCAACATATACCTTTTCCTTTTCAACTTTAGTAACCTCCTGCTTCTCCTCAATACTTCCTCTAGGTTTCATTAATCGTTTAAAACGCATCAGAGAAGCATATACGCACGTATACATGGAGAAAGTGATCCAGACTGGTCATTCCTCTGAGATAACTTCTTCAAGTGCCTAGATAATTCCAACTGTTTATTTTCCAGCATCAGATCATATTTCAAAAATTGAAGTGAAATAGATAACCTTAGAATCTAGAGGAGCATGGCACGACGTTCCTGGCCTCCCAAAATCGGAGCAGGCGAACTTGAACGGAGGAGGAGGAAGAGCGGCCAGTCTGTAGATCGGAGAGGGAGACCAAATCGTTAGCTATTACTCAAACTTTTTGTCCGCTGTTTAGTCTAGAAGAAAGTATGATTTTGAAAGCATGAACTCGCACCTTTTTTATAGCAGAGCTTCCACCGCCTTGCACTATTCAGGGTCGCATTGAATGGAGATCGTGTGTGATTGATGAAGGAGCACTTAATGAGGGGGAATCGGTTACTGTATCATCTCGCTCGGGAAGAAGAAGACGAAAGATCCGTCGATGGAAGAAGGTTGGAGACGCTAGACAGAGAAACCACTAACCTCGAAAACGATACGTTTTACTGGGTGTAAGCTTAGACGGGCCTGATTATGTGGAGCCAGCCCAAACAAAAAAAATAAATGAAGCCCGCGACGAACTAAATGATACGGTGAGTTTTGATCCAACGGGACAGGTGTCGTAGCATGGTGAATTGAATTAGTGACGTGGCTCCTTCTCGTGAGAGAATAACTCTACTTTATAGTATTCGATATATATATATACTAGGGGCATGTCCGCGCTTCGTCCACGCTGAATATTGTTTCATTGTTATTAAGTATGATTTTTATATGATGTAGTTATTTGGTCGTTCCAATTTGTTAAAAATATTATTTGGTATTTTTATGATGTAATGTAGTAATCTAATAATGTGTTGTTATTTATATAATAGTACTTGTTAGTGGTGGAGTTAACATCTGGTATAAATTATATTAAATTTCAATAACTTTGCATTAAGGTATGTTTTGATTATAAGATTAAAGGTTTCAGCGTCAAATTCTATTTTTTTTTAATTAATATTCTTTTAAGATATTTTTTGCGTTCTTCCCATATTTTAATATTTAGTCGCCACTATCTATGTATTCCGTTTACTTTTCTATGTGCGGTGTTTCTCACCATCATCGTTGGCTGTTCCTTTTCTCTTTAAAATTTCAACTGATGTTGGGGACTGTATATCCTTGGGTTGGGTTAGAGTTAAGTCGTCTTTGAAGTTGTCTTCTTCGTCGTTAGTTTGCCGTCGATAGTCCATGTCGTATTGGTTTTCACGATCTAGATTTTTGTGATCTGACTTCTATGCTCTCTTTCATATCTCGAGGACAGCTCCATAATTTTCTGATTTCGTTTCATCTTCCCTTCCCTCTTTATTCTTTAATCTCGTTGCAGCTTTCATTGCTGCTCGCGTTTCTGTGGTTCTTCCTTTTGCCTGGTTTGCCACTTCAGGTTTGGATAGTATTTTCCTCTGTATATGCTTCATGGGTTTGGAAAATTATTTCTGGTCTCAAGCTTGAACTCCAGTTCTTGGTGGCTTCAATATTCCCTCATTCTAGTTTTTTCTTTTTCTCTGTTTTCTTCAGTATAGGTGTGCAGAGTAGTCTCTTGGAATTTCCGTCCCTTCTACCCAAAGCTTTGTGGTTCTTCGCTGGCATGGGTGCTTTGTGCTTGTTTAGTTTGTAAGATGCTTCTTACTTCTTAGCTAATGGTTGTGCTTCTGGTGCTTTATGCATGTTTTCATGTTTCGTGGTGACATTGACCTTCCGGTAATTATCCTTCCTTTGACTCGTTTTCTTAGTTCTTTTCTTTAGTTCTTGATCGTGCTTTTTTGTATTCAGATGATTGATTTATCGCACATTTTTATTTATTTTTATTCTTTTCTGATCTATATTTATTCTAGTTAATACACTATGGTAAGGTGGGGTAATTAGTCTTTGTTCTTCATCACATTTCTTCTCGAGACATTTATTGAATTAATGCTACTATGATATTTTGTTTTTCTCTATAATTGTGTAGGTTTTAGTTTTAGATTTATGTTGTGCTTTAGTTTCTCTTCTTAATATGATTATTTTATAATTTTTAATAGTAACATAAATATATAATTTTAAATGAAATAGTAAAAATAATTAAAACAAAATTTTATGCTATTTTTAGTTGTCAATATTAAATATTAAAATATATTTATATTATTTTATTTATTTCTTTATCCATCTTTAATTTTAGCGACCAGTAAAGTTAGATTATCAAACTTCATATGATGATAGTTAGTGTAAAATGATTAGATATGATGAGTTATAGAAGTCATTTGTGTGCATTAGAGATAAAAATCACGATTAGAAATTTTGGGGTCAACCATGAAAAAAATGGACAGTTATAAAGTGTTGGACCAAATTGTAAAAATCTAAAAAAAATGTAAAAAACAAATACACGAGAACACATGTCAACAAAACTCTATTTCAAGTGCCATAAGAAGAGAAAAAGTCTACTTTACATATATATATATATATATATAAAAATACATTTATTATTTAAGAATGTTCTTAATTTTTATTAAATTGATTCAAAATAATTCATACAAATTAATGTGACGCTGAATGAGTTGTTTATTGTATCACATAAAGGAAAATAAAAATCAAGTGAAAAAGTAAACCAACCCGCTTGAAAGAGTTTATTCTACTCATAATCTCAAGATTCAACATTACTTTATTAACACAAAAGCCAAGCAAAGAACCCAACAACCCAACCATCGTAACAAAGAACAAATCCACCTTTTACAAAACGCGACTATATATATAAATACATTTTTGTCAACATATATTTATGTATACGTTCACAATAGATATTCCTCTGTAATTGTAGTAAGCCTCAAGGAAGCTTTCCCTCTCTGGGTACTTTAGAACAAAGCAATGGAGGTTCAAGAACAAGATAGCCGGAAAAAGCGACCCGACTTCTCTCCCATTTTCATATTCATAGTTTTTCTTGGTCTCGCCGCGTTTTTCCTTTGTCTCGCGTCTGAGTTTCAGAAGGCTAAGGTGGACAGTTATGCCCAATTACCTGTTTTCCAAGTTATCGATTTTATGTTGTAAAAACACAAGAATCTGGTTATTTTTCATTTTTTTCAGGGGAAAGATCTGAAATGGGATGGAGAATCATGTTATCTACCCGAAAGTCATGCGTTCAGGTTTGGAACCGCGGCTCTGGTCTGTGTTTCGGTAGCTCAGATCATCGGAAATGTTGTGATTTGTAAAGGTTTCTTGAAAACAAACAAAAAGGCAACGACGCCGTTTCTTGCATTTCTTCTGTTGTTTTCTTGGTGAGAGATGCTTATATTATTAAATCAGATTAAAAAAAACAAAGCAATTTTTAACTATATGTGATTGTACTATTTTAATTGAAGGGTTAATTTTGCGGTTGTGGCTATGTTGATAATCGTTGGTGCAAGCATGAACAGTGAGCAGAAATACGGCAAAGGGTGGCTAAACGGTGAGTGTTACCTTGTGAAAGACGGTCTGTTCGCATCATCCGGCGTTCTGTGCGTTACAGCACTGGGTGCAGTTCTCGGAACGTTTGCGTCCAACGTCAAACCATCGTTACAGGTTGACACTCAAAACAAAATTCATACCCACAATGTCTAGCAATTCTCTTTTTTTTTTTACCCGTATAACTCTTGAGACTTAACTTGAAAACAAAGATATTCGATCAGATATGACAATCCGGTACCTTGATCAAAGATTTTAACTAGATTGGTTATTAAAGTTTTGCATATGATTTTTATGTCTCAATCATTGTTTGTTTATGTTTTTGCATTTATGATCGTGTTTATATAATCATATTATTTTAATTTATACTTTGTATATATAACTTTTTTTCTGGCAACACTTGTATATAACTAAGAGATGTAGTTTCAAACATTTAATCCGTATTTAGGTTTATAAAATGCAAATGCTATTTGATAATTTTTGTTTGTTTGTTTGTTTTGA
The DNA here is from genome assembly GCA_019706035.1 of Raphanus raphanistrum subsp. raphanistrum. NCBI lineage: Eukaryota > Viridiplantae > Streptophyta > Magnoliopsida > Brassicales > Brassicaceae > Raphanus > Raphanus raphanistrum. The sequence continues at coordinate 24,105,551 of CM033987.1, read as the reverse complement.
ACTAACAATAATCACACTAGGATCTAGCGTGAGAATCCGCGTTTACGAAAAAACTGCGCTTTCACTTTTGAGGCCAACCGAAATGTGTCCTGGTGAGATGGAGACTCATCATCTTCTTATTTAAAACGACACCACTACGCCAATACAACCAAGCCAACAGAACCACATTTTGAGATAACACGGCTCCACCACAATGTAGTAAAATTAAAGAAAGAAAAAAAACAGCTAAAAGTTTTTTTTTTGACAAAGGGGGCTTCAAACAGCTAAAAGTTGATTCTTTCTTTAAGCAATCGTTTCTTGTTCTTGGTAACAAAAAGGACGTTCTTGATGCAATTCTGACCAGAATGAAATAATTACAAAAGGCCTTTTTGTTACATTGCTCAAAACAAACTGAAGGGTTTACGTTTGAGGATATGCACAGTTTAGCTAAGCATTGACCTCTCTATATAAATATTTTATCCTCCATTTATATTTCCTCCAATTTGGTAAATACGATCATGATAAATGATCAAAATACTTTTTGATAAAAATCATGTACAACAAGAAATTGAAAGAAAATTTTGTTGGAAATCTATCAAACAATGCTCATTTCCGACGAATTTCCGAAGAAATTATATGTCGGAACTATATTGTTGGAAAAAAACTGTCAGGAATTCGTTAAGACATCCCGATGAATTCATGTCAGACGTTTTACTATGTCTGTCAGAAATTCATTAAGACATCCCGATGAATTCATGTCAGACGTTTTGCAGACGAAATGGCTGTAAAGAATATCCATCAGAAGTCATCAGGAATTTTTGACAAAAGTATGCCGTTAGGAATTCTCGACTACAATTGTCCGTTGGGGAATTTTAACAAAATATATTCTTAATGAGTTTTTGTGTATACTAAAGTATGACCACTATAAGTTTTATTTTATAGGTTATATTTAAGATTAGCTTCATTTGTGTATAATAAATATTTTTCTCAAATGATACTAATGGGTTTTCAAATTTGAGCATTGAATTAATAAATAATATTGATTATTGTGATCCAAACTCATGATTTTTTGGGATGTATTTGTAGTTATATGCCTAAAAATCTAACAATACTAAAAGTTGCTAATAATACTCAACAAGTATTCACGTCGATTAGTTAAATCAACCAATAAAATAGAACCTTCTTGCTACATCATATCAATTTAACTTAACACATCATTATTTACTGGGGTTATAATAAATCAAAGTGGCCCATTATAACACTGCCCATCTTGTGTTCATAGCAAATGACGCAACTCTTCGACCACCATCGTTTCCAATTTTTATGAGTCTCCGTTTCTGAGTTTTGATAACACATTCAGTTCACTTCTTTAACTCTTATCTTCATGACATATTTTCCTTTCACCTTCCTTTGTTTTCCTTCTTATATAACCCCTTTATTGATACTTACGCCACACCACATCGTAGATCAGTTCACTTCTTTAACTCTTATCTTCATATGACATATTTTCCTTTCACCTTCCTTTGTTTTCCTTCTTATATAACCCCTTTATTGATACTTACGCCACACCACATCGTAGAACCTCTATACAAGAATATCAAGCTATGTGCATGGAATTGATTCATTTCTCCGGCAAGTCTCTTGTAGCCTTTTATTTATTTTTTTAAGAATTTTCGATCCTGATGGTAAATTGATTTCTATCCTCTCGACCGTCTTAACTGGTTGGAGGTTCCATTTACAGGATTCTGTCACCTTTTCACGGTGTGGTCCATAAAAGAGTTCGAGATAAGTTTTGCAAAGCTATCACCTTTTAAAATTGAGTAGTGAATCTGTTGATTAATGTCATTTTGTAATCAAACCAAACCAGAAAAATCAAGGTAACTACAATGGCTTGTATTTTGGTTTAGAGAAGTCGTTGAGTGTCAAAGTAGTTGCACTTTTCCGTGTAAGCATGGCTAAGCATGGCCTTAAGCTAGAGCTAAAATGTGTTAGTGGGAGCAGTTGTAAATAGTGAGACAAGAAAGTGGATGTCTCACATAAATTTGTAATCGTGTATGTGTGTAAAAAAAAGGTGTGTTAAACTTCTCAAGCAGGTACCTCTGAAACTCTTTCACTCACCAAAGATAAAACAAAAAGAGCAATGAAGATCAAACAATTTAGCTCTGTTTTTTCATAAAGATTTCAACATGGTACCAGAGATCCTTGCGATCTATGGAACCACTCTGAATGAAACAAAAGCTGTAGGCCGAGAGGATGCACCAAGAAGAAACGCCGAGGACAAAGAAGCCAATGCAATGGTTCAAGGAACCAAGAAGAACAAGAAAGAAATTAAAGAAGAGAAGAAGTGGTGTCACAAAGACAACCAATATGAAGAAGAAGTTGAGAATCACTTGTTTGTAGCAAGACAAGAAGAACAAGAAACAACAGAAAAAGAGAGATAGATGGCTTATTGACAGTGGGTGTATAAATCACATGACACCAAATGAGAAGATTTTTGTCAGGATCAACACAAACATAAATTTTCCAATACGAGTTGGAAATGGAGCAGTGATGCTATCAAAAGGAAAATGAGATATTAAGGTTGCAAATGTGTTTCTTGTTCCCAAACTCGGAAAAAGTCTCCTCAGTATCCCTCAAATGATTACTAATGGGTATCAAGTTACCTTCAAAGGAAGTAAGTGCATTATTCATGATCAAGCTGGAAGAAAGATAAGAGAAATTCTAATGGTGAACAAAAGCTTCCACATCAAATGGTCTACCAATGAAGAGACAGCAATGGTTGCAAATGATGATATTGCTGAGTTGTGGCATAATAGACTTGGACATACATGCTTTACAAACCTGAAGATCATGCAAACAAAAGAGATGGTGAGAGGCTTACCAAAGTTCAACAATAGTCAAGAAGGGTGTGAAGGAATTCAAGACCATGGAAACACCACTGTACCTCACAGCAAGAGTCAAAAAGATGGAGACGAGTTCACTGATCCTAAGGTCTATAGAAGTCTAGTGGGAGGCCTGTTGTATCTAACAGCCACTCGACCAGACCTTATGTTTTCTGCATCTTACTTGTCAAGATAATTGAAGGTAGCCTAGAAGCAAACATCTCAAGGAAGCAAAAAGAGTTCTCAGCTATAAAAAAGGTACAAGTGATATGGGTTTTCATTTTACTGCATTTAAGGATCGGATACTCAGACAGTGATTGGGGAGGATGCAAAGAAGATTTAAAATCAACTACTGTTTATTGTTTCAGTCTCGGTTCTGAGATTCTATCCTGGCAAACAAGCAAACAAGATACTATTGATCAATCAACAGCTGATACTGAGTACATGGTTTTGTGTGCTGCAGCAAATCAATCGGTTTGGCTGAAGAGATTACTTGAAGACTTAATGTTCAAAGATCAAGTGGGAGGTCCTATCTACTGTGACAGTCAGTCAGCCATAGCCATTGGCAAAAATCCTATCCAACATAGAAGAACTAAGCACATTCAGATAAAATATCGTGTGGTGAGAGAGTATGAGAAAAATGGAGATATTCAACTTCAATACTGCAAAGGCGAGTCACAAATGGCACACATATTCACAAAGGCTCTAGGAAGAAAGATGTTTGAAAAGTTTCATGATCAGCTTGGTTTAATCAACAAAATGACAATTGGGAGTGTTGATTAATGTTATTTTTGTAATCAAACCAAACCGGAAGAATCAAGGTAACTACAATGGCTTGTATTTTGGTTTGGAGAAGTTGTTGAGTGTCAAAGTAGTAGTTGTACTTTTCTGTGTAAGCATGACCTTAAGCTAGAGCTAAAATGTGTTTCTGGGAGCAGTTGAAATAGTGAGACAAGAAAATGGATCTCACATAAATTTGTAATCGTGTATGTGTGTGTTTTGTGTGTAAAAAATGATATTAATGCTCTCCAGAACCAACCTAGAATCCACGGGACGAGTTGTTCTCACAGACATAAAAGTTAAGTTTTATTATAACAATCTGTCCCATAAATTCTAGGCAGGTTCTGCAGAACACTAATCTAATCCCTTAATTACTGTTGTACTTAGTGTTCTTCGAATCCAGGACTTTATCCTTTTAACAATCCATCCACAAAATAAGTTGTCACCAATTGACCAAAGAAAATTGTTAAAAAGAATAAAATCTTGGGTTCGAGAAATACTAAACGCACCAATAATTTATCTAGAAAATTTAGTAGTAGAAAGAGATTAAAGATCGGTGCTCTACAGAACCAATCCCATACAGCATACTGTCCCGTGGGAAGGGTTTGTTACGTGTTTAGCCACAAAAAGCCGGCAAAAAAATGATTAGCCACAAACAGCCGGCAAAAAAAAAAATTTAGCCACAAACAATCTACTTTCAACGTTAATATACCAGTCATAACTCAAACCAAATTAATGGCACTCTTTCATAAATATATAGAGATACATGAAAAGACAAATAATAAACACACGCATATATATTAAGCTTAATATTAAGTAGTTACGTATACGATATGATAATATATATCGAGAAATCATACAGATCGTGGAAGATCATATTCATATGATCATTTCCACTTCCTTCGTCCGAAAATGCCATGTTTGCCTCGTTTGCCTCCAAACATACCGTGCTTGCCACGCTTATGTTTCCCTCCAAACATGCTGTGCTTCCCTCGCTTGTACTTTCCTCCACCGAAAAACCCTTTCTTGTACTTACCACCGTGATGGCCCGCGTGGTGACTTCCCATTGCAGCCGCCGCAGCAGTTGCAGCTCCAGCTATCAAACCCCCGACTCCTCCTCCGAAACCTGTCACCAAGATGTGCAAATGATTCGTGTGAACCGACCAGCGACCAGAACCGACCAGAACTAAACCGAAACTATTTCTAAACAGATGGGTTTCATATATGTATCTCGAAACCAAACTAAACCAAACTCACATGTTACTTGAATATGTTAACACAAACTGCAACAAATTTATATTTGAATAATTAACAAGTACTTACCATCAAAAAGAGTCAGAATAAGTTTTCTTAGGTTTGATATGACGAAACCCAATTTGTCAACGAAATTCACTCAAACAAAGAATTCTCGAATTTTAAGAAAATTAACCGTAGCATCAAGCAAACGTGTGCTAAAACAGTTAATCTACTGCTATAGTCCTGACTCCTAACCAGTAAGCAACTCAACCAAAATTCAATTTATAATCAAAAGGTGTGTGACCTTCAAATACACATAAAACTTTCGTATGACTCCAAATCAATAAACTCTCTTATATAATTTAGAGAATCAAACTCATACGTTAAGTACTTAAACTCATTTTTACTTCTTGGAATTTTCAAATAACTTAAATGGACCATAATGGGCTATAGACCTTTACCAACGAAGAACAAAAGAAGACTATGCACGTACCCCATATACAAAATTTGAATCCACATTCCTTAAGATATAGTCTAAGAAACTATCCTCTTTGGATTAACAAAGCAAGATTCAGTAAAAGAAAATGATATACATTTGTCTTTTTAAATTAAGTGCAAATTTTTTGAGACCTAGACTGGATGAGCCTGGTCGACAAAAAAAAAAGACTGGATGAGACTACACCTAAAACATACAACTAGAACCCACAATCGATCGGACTACTAAACTGTTCATTTCAATTCCAAGGCGAGGTTAATTAAAGAGACGCGAGACAGAAATTAAATTAAATAAAAAACCTGGACGGTGAGGACCAGGGTAACCGGCGGGAGGATAAGCACCAGGTGGAGGTGGATAAGCAGCAGGTGGATAGCCCTGCGGAGGGTAACCCTGTGGAGGATACCCTTGCTGAGGGTAACCATGCGGTGGTGGATAAGCTCCCGGCGGCGGAGGAGGATAAGCTCCCGGCGGCGGAGGATGATAAGCTCCCGGTGGATACCCGTGGCCGGGATGATTATGATGTGAGAAGAATCCTTTGTCTTGTTCGTGATGCTTGTCCTTACCCATTCTATAATATCATAAAGATTTTAATTAAAAATTTTAAAAGGAAACTAGATTCATATAACTAAAACATTAGTAGAGGAGATTCAAGACACGATTACACAAGCTTTTGAAATCACCTGATTTGAAATTAAGAGGCAGAGAGATAAGAAGATTTATATGAACACGAGATTTGGTAAAATATAACTATATAGTGTAAAGACATATAGATACACAAATGTGTATATGTAGCGAAAAGGGCTCTTGGCTATTGATTTGAAGCGAAATGGACGCGTTGATGTATGCTCGTTATAACAACGCATTTCATCTTCTTGCGTTTGTAAACGACACTTGTAATTTAATATAATAATTTGAAATTAAGAGGCAGAGAGATAAGAAGATTTATATGAACACGAGATTTGGTAAAATATAACTATATAGTGTAAAGACATATAGATACACAAATGTGTATATGTAGCGAAAAGGGCTCTTGGCTATTGATTTGAAGCGAAATGGACGCGTTGATGTATGCTCGTTATAACAACGCATTTCATCTTCTTGCGTTTGTAAACGACACTTGTAATTTAATATAATAACTAGTGGTTAGCGCTGGGTCTGTATGTTTTATTCTTACATAAATTTATAATTTATTATATGATTTTAGTAAAGAGAATATGTAAAAAATATGAAAATGAAAATATGTTAAAAGAAAATGATATTTTTTCTAATATTTTTGATAGTGGTTAACGAACGTAGTATATTACTTTGTTTGAAATTATTTAGTTCAAAGAGAAATAACATAAGTGGCTGTTACTAATTGATTTAATAAAAATAGAATAAAAAGCTGATAGTCGTAACAAAGTTAATTTAGTTAGAAATAAAGCAAAGTTGATATTTTATTTAGAGAACATACTTATATTATTAATTATTAGAATACTTATAAACTATTAAACTTGTACTAATATATGTAGTTCAAAGAATAGAAGATAGAATAAGTTTTATATTTTATAAATTTTATAATAAAAATAAGGGTGAAGTATCAATTTTTGGTAAACTAATTGATGAGTATTTAATATATACTTTTCAGATTACCACGTTTATTTTTTAAATATGGAGGTGCGAGTTGTATGTGTTAGTTTAGTTTGAAGGCCTCTAAAAAATATGTATTTTAAAATAAGAAACATAAATTTATTTTCTATATTAGTTTTGTTATAATGGAAGATTATGTCCGTCTGTTAACGAAATTCTTGTTTGTCTACCCTTATTTGCAAATATCAACGAATCTTGATAAATTTAAATATATTTTTTTAGCTAAAAAATATAAATGTTTGGTAAACTCCTCTATTTAATGGACAAATTCTATTTTAACCGGAGTGGGATATTTCACCAAATCTTCTTACCTTTCCAATGTTTCCATCAAGCAACAACATATCAACCCCAACAACTTGCCTTTTTCTTAACATTTCAGGTTTGCCAAAATTGTTGTATCCTAGTCTTTAGAACATCTCTATACCGGCTTGTCTTTAACTCTGAACAATGAAACTGGGACTTCGACATGATCTGAAATGGAAAAAGTAAAGGGATTTCCACCCGAGCTCTCACACCGTCTATACATAGGCAATGAAGCTGAGGAAGCATGAATTAAATAAGTATTCAATATGAGAGAGTGGGATGAGTGGGATTTCTGGATTCATGAATGGTTACGTCGATTGTGTTAAAGAAGGAGAATCGTAGAGGTCCTATTCTCCATCGTCAACATCAAATTATAAGAAACACTGTGAAGCAATGTTTTGAAATTTGATTCGGATACTGAACCAAACGATTTACCGGGTCGTTGGGTCAAATGATCAACCGCTGATTAATATGAACTAAATTTATTATATAATAATATATTAGCAATGAAAATAAATATATAAAAACTAAAGTTAATATTTTAAAATGTTTTTTAAACATCAAAATAATAGTTTTATAAAATACTACAATTCCATCAAATATTTTTTCTTTGGTTCTTAAATTTTGGATTTTTTACAAAACCTAAATCCGATTAATATGAATTAAATTTTGCTGTCGAAAACAAATCCGATTTACATTAGGTCACCAAATCTACCGGTTCAACCGCGGATCCGGATTGGATTCAAAACACTGTTATAAACTCGTGGACATCTATGAAAGAAAGTTTAAAAATCAATGCCTTTCACAATTAACACCAATTAAAATCCATTAAATATAAGTTGAGAAAATATTTTAATGGTTAAAAAGAGAATGCCACATGGCATTTTCCTCCCAAGGAGATAAAAAAGCCTACTTTATATATTTGAAATTTGATTCGGATACTGAACCAGACGATTTACCGGGTCGTTGGGTCGTCAAATGATCAACCGCTGATTAATATGAATTAAATTTATTATATAATAATATATTAGCAATGAAAATAAATATATAAAAACTAAAGTTAATATTTAAAATGTTTTTTAAACATCAAAATAATAGTTTTATAAAATACTACAATTCCATCAAATATTTTTTCTTTGGTTCTTAAATTTTGGATTTTTTTACAAAACCTAAATCCGATTAATATGAATTAAATTTTGCTGTCGAAAAAAAATCCGATTTACATTGGGTCACCAAATCTACCGGTTCAATCGCGGATCCGGATTGGATTCAAAACACTGTTATAAACTCATGGACATTTATGAAAGAAAGTTTAAAAATTAAATGCCTTTCACAATTAACACCAATTAAAACCCATTAAATATAAGTTGAGAAAATATTTTAATGGTTAAAAAGAGAATGCCACATGGCATTTTTTCCCCAAGGAGATAAAAAAGCCTACTTTATATATAAAGATAGTGATGACCAATTCATTTGCAAACAATTATTTTCTTTTAACTTCATTTGCAAATGATATTTTTCTTTTGGTATCTTGCAAATAATATTATAACAACGAAATCACCGAATAGTATAAAAAGTATATTTTAGCGAGTTAGTTTCCTCCACGATACATCCATCATCGATAGCATATCTATACTATTATTTATGAAGTAATTTTGCTTACTTGTCATATTCTCCATGATTTTAGCTAATTTTGTTTATTTATCATATTTTTATTAAGTTTAAGCTAAATTATCATTGATGTATTATTTGTTTTGAGCTGAGTCACTAAATCATTAATTTAAAATAATAGCCTTGATGAATATTCTATATTCTATATAAATAAAAACGAATTTTATTTTATTAATATTAAATTTATATGTTATATTAGCTTTTCTTATTTGTCATATTTTTATTAGGTTTTAGACTTTTAGATAGGTTATTAATTTATTATTAGTTTCTAACTATTCACTAATTTATTTTAATGATATAAAGTTTATATGTTATATGCTATATTAAATAATTGATTACAAAATAATATTTTAGAATTATCAAAAAAGATAATTCTTCTATATATATTCTTTTTGTGCCTATCTGAAAACAATATATTTTCTAAACTATCTCTAAGATATGAGTGTTTTAAAAAAATTTAACACAATAATAAATATATATTTTGATTAAAAGTATTTGACATATTTAACTATTTAAAAACATAAATAATAACTTATTATGCTGCTTTTAGATTAATAAGACATAAGCTAATAAATATTTATAAGAAATTTATGTCCGCATGTGCGGGCAAAACACCTAGTTCGATTGTATTTTAGCTTCAAACAAATAAATATGATCAGAAATAGATGGGATCATGGAACAGAGGAAGCAAGCCCAAAGACAACCAGTATTATATGACACTCAGATAAAATTGTCAGAATACATAAGATGTTCCCTAACCGATGGACTAAGCATAGTTTTAGCCTTTTTGATATATATATCCAAAACGAAGAAAGGAAAGCAGACTATTTCGTGGATCAGACAAAAAGATACTTGTTGGAGATTTCAATGAATTGTTATCTAATGAGGAAAAGAGTGGAGGAGCAACTCGTAGCGATTCGAGTTTCTGGGACTTTAGGAATATGGTGCAAGACTGTAAGCTAAGAGAAGTCCGGTACACAGGCAACTGCCTTTCTTGGGGAGGCTGGCGCGAGAAGGTATGGGTGCAATGTCGTCTGGATAGGAGTTTTGGCAACAGTGAATGGTTCTCATTGTTTCCAAAATCTAGCATGGAATATCTTGAGATGTGGGCTTCGGACCATAGACCGTTCATAGTTAATTTCGCTTTGGAGAAAGAAGACTCTAGGAAGGGTCGGTTTTTCTTTGATAAGCGCATGTTATCCAGAGAGGGGTTTGAAGACCTGGTTCGTTCTAGTTGGGAAGGAAAGTCTGGTGATCGTAGTTGTACGATGGAACGTATAGGACGTTGCAGACGAAAGATTATGCAATGGAAGAAGAATGCTGATCTGAATTCAAAAAATAAGATAACTCGTCTCAAGGCAGCCCTAGAAGCAGAGGTTTCTAAAGTTTCTCCTTCATATAACTGCATGAAAAATATTAAAATAGAGCTGGCTGAAGCTCTTAGAGAGGAGGAGCTTTTTTGGAGGCAGAAGTGTAGAGAGGAATGGCTACGTGCTGGTGATCGCAACACGAAGTACTTTCATAACTGTGTGAGAGGCAGGAGAATACAAAACAGAATATTGATGTTACTAGACGAGGATGGTCAAGAGCAATTCTCTGAAGGGGCCAAAGGCAACATAGTGGTGGAGTTCTTCAGAGATCTGTTCATGAGCTCAAACCCAGTTGATCTTGAGTCCTTGTTCATGGGATTTCCAAGAAGAGTTTCAGAAGCGATGAACGTGCACCTCACTAGACAAGTCAGCTCAGAGGAGATTAAGCAAGCAGCATTTAGCGTCAAAGGAAGTAGTGCCCCTGGTGAAGACGGCTTAACTGGTCTGTTTTACCAGCGTTTTTGGCATATTGTGGGACCTGGGTTGACAGAAGAGATTAAGGGGTTCTTCAGTTCATCAGTAATGCCTCCTGGCTGGAATCACACTCAGATAAGCTTGTTGCCAAAAATACTGAATCCATCCAGAATGCAAGACATGAGGCCCATTAGCTTATGCTCTGTTCAGTATAAAATCATTTCAAAAATCCTCTGTAACAGATTGAAATCGATTTTACCTGAGATTATCTCAGAAACCCAAGGAGCTTTTGTTGCGGGTCGTCAAATCTCTGATAATATTATCATAGCTCACGAAATGATCCACGGTCTTCGTACAGTTGAGAAGGTTTCTGAAGAATGGATGGCGATTAAGACTGACATGTCGAAAGATTACAATCGTGTCGAGTGGAATTTTCTTGAGGTTTTACTTGAGAGAATGGGTTTCGATCACACATGGGTTAGATGGGTGATGGCTTGTGTTAGCTCAGTCTCTTTCTCAGTTCTTCTTAATGGTGAGTCTCATGGTTATATCAAGCCAGAGCGTGGATTACGTCAAGGCGACCCTCTGTCTCCATTTCTCTTTATTCTGTGTGCTGAAGCTCTGGTGAGCTGTCTCAATTCCTCGGAAGAAGCTGGTCGCATTAACGGTGTGCGTCTTAATAGTTCTTGCCCGTCGATTCATCATCTGTTATTCGCCGACGACAGCCTCCTGCTTTGTAAAGCAAATACAGTGGAAGCAGCGGAGATTTTGGCTTGTCTGAAGCTCTACGGAGATGCGTCAGGGCAGGTGGTAAACCGGCAAAAATCCTCAGTCATATTCGGCTCCAAGGTCTCTGAAGCTACTAAAACCGAGGTCAAAGACGTTCTTGGGATTGAACTGGAAGGTGGAGAAGGCTCGTATCTAGGCCTTCCTGAATGTTTTAGTGGATCAAAAGTTAAACTCCTCAGTTTTATTCGTGAGAAACTCCAAGGCCGGCTCAGAGGTTGGTTCTCTAAGTCACTCTCTCAAGGTGGCAAGGAGATATTGTTGAAGTCTGTGTGTTTGGCCTTTCCAGTGTACGCGATGTCTTGCTTTAAGCTTCCTAAAGATGTCTGTACAAAGCTTACAAGTGTGATGATTGAGTTTTGGTGGAGCAGTGGCAATAACAGAAAGAAAATTTCTTGGATAGCTTGGGAGAAGCTATGTAAAGATAAAGAGCTTGGAGGCTTGGGATTTCATGATTTAGAAAAGTTTAACCAAGCTTTATTGGCCAAGCAGGCCTGGAGAGTTTGGTCGGAACCGGATTCCCTTTTGTCTCGCTTGCTTAGACATCGCTACTTTAGTCGTTCTTCATTCTTGGATTATAGCGTAGGAGCGAGACCATCGTTTGCGTGGCGTAGTATGCTTCATGGAAGATGTAAGACCCAAACCTGGATCCCATGATCCAACCAGTCCGCGGCCTTACCTAAGGTTACTAAGTGTACTTAAGCCGGTTAAGGTCCAATCTTTACTTAGTCATTTTTAGATCATTTGAGGTTCATGCAATAATAAAAACAATGCGGAAGCTTAAGGCAAACATCATATTATATATATATATATATATATATGTCAAATGTGATCCATACAAAGTATTCAAATCATTCAGTTGCACAATAGGCTATGATAAATCCAAATGTTAACAACAAGTACTACATCACACATCCCACACGGCCAAGGTCTTCATGGCTCCTTAGCCTTACCACGATCCCTGTCAGGACCTGAAATCAAAACCCACAACACATATGCATAAGAATCATGACCGATATCCTAGCAATATATAAACCTAAGCATGGTTTGGACACTTAGCCCATTTCTGGCCGATTTGTGACCCATTCATTTACTCAACCAAAAACTAATTTAACTGCATGATAAATCATGATAAATCATGATTAAGAGAATGGTCCAAGCGGATTTCCCAGAACCGGCCTTGATCATATTGATCTTGGCCATGAACAACCTAACCGGCCTCATGGTACCATCTCGAAATCAATCATATAAAATTATTCTATCACTTTGATAATTCATTATAAATCCCCACTAAGAGATATCACACGCCAAACCCCAATAACTCCCACTGGAAGTATGAGATCGGACCATACATGCCCAACCAAGGCCATGGAGAGATTACTATGATCTAACCAAGTCTTGGTGGCGTGTTCATGAGTTTAGACTCATAGATAACTTCAGAATATGATAGAGAAGAGATATATTGACAGAATAAGAACAATAGATGCAACCATCCACTCATGGATCAAACGGCCAAACCATCCGGATGGATGATTTCAGGCGGCTTGTACTTGGTTTGCATCCAGTACCTTAGGTGTGTGTTCGGAAGCCCCCACACTCTTCTCTGCAGCCTTCTCCTTTCCTCTGGTATCCATTTCCGATCAAGCTTCACTTTCCCACGGCTCAGATACCACCGGAATCTCCTTGCCTTCACACGGACTGCCTTGCGGTCACACTTCTCTTTTCTCTCTTTGATTCTGTAGAGATTTGGGCAGAGTTTCCCCTTATGTTTCTGATGAATTATGTCGACAGAGGAGGGGTTTATTTATAGGGAAGAGGCTTGCCAACCGTCCGGACGATGTGATTGGCCATTTGGCCAACGGACACCTTTTCGCCCAAAACCGCCCTACCGCTTTGCAAACCGTCCCATTCTCCCTTTGGGCTGATCGATCTCAAGCCCAAGTGCTTTCCCACAAGCTCAGCTCCCTTGCCCAAACAACCTAGACCCAACGGACACCCATGACCAGCATCCGGTCCATGACCATCACTCATGGTCCGCAATGACCGGTCAAGACTCCATCACTCCGTCAAGCTGAGTTCAGCTGAGTACTAGTTGCCTGAGCTGAGTGAGCTACTCCTCCAGCTTCTGTGAGCTGCCCAAGACTGTGTGAGCTCCCTACCAGCTCCACCTAGCTGATTGAGCTGCTTCCGGATCACTCATCCAGCTACTATTTCCTTCTTTTCTTCTTATTCTGGTTAAGTCTCAGCTTCCTGATGCACTTAACCCTTAGTTTAGACCATGATACGCTTGCCTTTAGGTCTTTATAACCTGGCCAGCCCATCTCCCCGCACCATGGCCTGTCCGGATGCCTTAGTTAGAACTAGGGACATGACAAGTCTCCCCCACTTGGAAGGAACTCGTCCCCGAGTTCATACTTGATGATTCTCCAACCACATACTGACTATACCACTCAGGATACTCAGCTTTCATTCTTGCTTCTGTTTCCCAAGTGATAATGTCCTTGCCATTGAATTCCCATACAATCTTTAGCATAGGAACTGTCTTCTTTCTCATTGCCTTTTCCATCCGATCTATGATCCGAACCGGCCTTGTTTCTAAGGTGAGGTTCTTACCAAGATCTTTTGGAATTTCTGGCAAAACAATGTCTTGATCCGTTAGGCACTTTCTTAGTTGAGACACATGGAATACATTATGGTAAGCATCCATTTCAGATGGCAAGTCCAGTTTGTAAGCCACTGCCCCAACTCTTTCAAGTATCCTAAATGGACCTAAGAACCTTGGGTCTAGTTTCCTTCTTCCAGAAACTCTTGCCCTACCTTTGAAGGTAATCATCTTGAGATAGATTAGATCACCAACCTCAAACTCAAGATGTTTCCTTCTCTTATCAGCATAGCTCTTTTGGCGGTCTTGAGCTTCCTTCATCTTCTCCTTGACCAGTTTAATCTTTTCTGTGGTCTCTTCCACAATCTCAGGACCTATTATGCTGCGCTCCCCCACTTGGGTCCAGCATAAAGGTGTCCTGCAAGGCCGCCCATACAATGCTTCATAAGGAGACATACCTATGCTGGTGTGAAAGCTGTTGTTGTATGCAAACTCCACCAGTGGTAAGTGCTTCTCCCATGAGTCACCCCAATCAAGAACACATGCCCTTAGCATGTCTTCTAGTGTTTGGATGGTCCTTTCTGAGTGACCATCCGTTTGAGGATGATAGGATGTGCTCATATTCACTCTTGTTCCTAGAGCCTTTTGGAATGCTCTCCAGAAATAAGAAGTAAACCTTGGGTCTCTATCTGAGACTATACTGGCCGGCACTCCATGCAGCCTCACAATCTGATCTATGTAGATCTTCACAATCTCATCCACTCCATCACCCTTTTTGATGGGCAAGAAGTGTGCAGATTTGGTCAGGCGGTCCACAATCACCCATACTGCATCCTTCTTGTTCCTGGTTGTGGGAAATCCAGTCACAAAATCCATTGTGATGTGATCCCACTTCCATTCTGGTATGGGAAGGTTTTGTAGTAAACCACTTGGAACCTGATGTTCAGCCTTGACCAATTGACAAGTAGGGCACTTGGCCACCCACTCAGCAATGTCAGCTTTCATCCTGATCCAATGGTAATACCTTTTGATGTCTTTATACATCTTATTTAGGCCCGGGTGCACTGAGAACTTAGACTTATGAGCTTGGCTCATAATCTCTTCCTTTAGTCCCCGGTCACTAGGAACACTAACCCGCCCATGTACCAAAATGGTACCATTATTTGTGACTTGATACTCAGTCTTGTCATTCTTTGCAACCTTTTGCAAATTCTCATCCAAGCTTTGTGCTTGTTGTATTCTGGTAAGTAGATCAGCCTGGTTCACAGCCTCTAAACCCAAAGGCTCATCCTCACTTGCCATGGTGTCTAGATGTAGTGACCGGACCATCCCTTCCAGGATCTCTGCTTCCTTCTCAGCTGATACCTCAGCCCTACGCCTGCTTAAGGCATCTGCCACTAGATTGGCCTTGCCTGGGTGATAGGCAATGTCCAAATCATAGTCGGCCACAAACTCCATCCACCGCCTTTGTCTCAAATTCAACTCAGGTTGAGTGAAAATGTACTTCAGGCTTTTGTGGTCAGTGAGAATCTGGACTTTGGCACCATACAAGTATGATCTCCATATCTTTAAGGCAAACACAACTGCGGCCATCTCCAGGTCGTGTGTTGGGTAGTTGCCCTCGTGCTTCCTGAGTTGCCTTGAGGCATAAGCTATGACCTTCCCATTCTGTGTGAGCACACAGCCTAATCCAGTAATGGATGCATCCGTGTACACCACATATGGTTGGTCTTCCTCAGGCAACACCAAAACTGGTGCACTGGTCAGCATGTTCTTCAAGGCCTCAAAGCTCTTTTCACAAGCTTCTGACCAGATGAATTTGACATCCTTTCCAGTAAGTTGTGTCATAGGTTGTGCCACACTTGCAAACCCTTTGACATACTTTCTGTAGTATCCGGCCAAACCCAAGAAGCTTCTTACTTCAGTGGCATTCTTTGGTCTTGGCCATTCCTGTATACATTTGATCTTCTCCGGATCAACTGATACTCCTTCCTCAGACACTATGTGTCCTAGGAAACCAATGCTCTTTTGCCAGAAGCTACACTTGCTTAGCTTGGCAAACAATTGTTGCTCTCTTAGCTTCTCCAACACCAATCTGAGATGCCTCTCATGGTCTTCTCGAGTCTTAAAGTATACCAGTATATCATCAATGAAGATGATTACAAATTCATCTAAGTACTCTCTGAAGATTCCATTCATCATCTTCATAAAGGCCGCTGGTGCATTAGTCAATCCGAATGGCATAACCACAAACTCATAGTGGCCATACCTAGTCCGGAAAGCTGTCTTCTTTACATCTTCTGATGCAATGGGGATTTGATGATAACCTGATGCTAAATCAATCTTTGAGAACCACTTGGCTCCTTTCAGTTGATATAGCAACTCATCAATCCTGGGCAAAGGGTACTTGTTCTTTATAGTAACCCTGTTCAGCCCTCTATAATCAATGCACAACCTGAAGCTACCATCCTTCTTTTTAACAAAGAGGACTGGTGCGCCCCATGGTGATACACTTGGGCGTATGAACCCTTTATCCAACAACTCTTCAAGTTGTTTCTTTAGCTCAGCCATCTCAGCTGGAGCCATGCGGTATGGGCTCTTTGACATTGGGGCCGTCTCTGGTTCCAGTTCTATTATGAATGGGTCTGACCTATCAGGGGGAATGCCCTGTAGTGACCTAAACACAACATCAAACTCACTGACCAGCGGTATCCCGTCCGGGCCACCATCCCCTACGACCTCCTTAGTGGTGATTGTGGCTATATAAGCCTCACAACCTTGTTCCAGCATCCTTGCCGCTCGGACTGCTGATAACACTAAGCATCCAGAGGCCGGATTAATACCTTGGTACTTGATCGGGGGTCCACACCCACTCTCAAACTGCACCCTTCCTCGATGACAGTCTAAGGTGGCCCGATTCTTGCCAAGCCAGTCCATACCTAGGATCACCTCGTGATTCTTAAGGCGGACCACAATCAGATCCACCGGCATTGCCTTACTATGGATCATTACTGGAATGTCTTTGACTAGACCTAGTGGGTGCATCATTTGCCCACCGGCTGCACTCACCAAGCCAAGATCATCCCTAGTTCCCATTTGGAACATACCTTTTCCAATCATATCTGGACTCACAAAACTATGTGTAGCTCCAGTATCAAATAATACATGTGTTTCCACACCACCAATACATAAGGTCCCTACATAAGACCTCCTTTAAGTATCTAGTCCATCCTAGATTCCATACCATGCCATTCTAATAAATTTAAAAATTTAAAAAGAATGGGTTTTAGAATTTTACCAGTGATCGCCTTGAAGGGTCCGGACTCATCCACATCCCTTGAAAGCTCATAGACTCGAGGTGCTGAAGTTTGGCCTTGTTTGTGGTCTGGCCGGTTGTTTTCAGCCATTGGTTCATCCGGTCCAATCCTCCCATCTCCTTGGATGTTTGGATCAGCCCGGTTACCAGTCTCTGAGGACTCAGCCTCTCCTTCCTGATCATTCCTTTGCTGCCCACCTGTTGCTCCTAGCTGACTTCCAGCTGCATTCAGTGGTTGCCCGGTCTCGTCCAACTGCCTGTTCTCTCCACCCAGCTGAACCTCAGTTTGATTCACTTGGGTTTCAGTCAGGATAGCCTCACTGGTCTGGCCAGTAGGTGGAACTGACAGCAACAATTGCGGATTGGGCACTGAGGCATCTCCTGTTCCGGACGCCCATGTCCCCTCCTTAGTCTTCCGAGACTTCTTCTTAGTTCCCTTAGGTGTGCAAAGACAAAAACACAAGGCAAAGGTTAGATTAACACTTTTATTTGCAAACCACAAGCAATATCATGTTAACCAAAACCCCAAAACCTGCCATGAGACCCAGCCGGATGTGTGATGACCTGCCCTAACCCAACAGCCTAGAATCAAGCATGCTCTGATACCAACTTGTAAGACCCAAACCTGGATCCCATGATCCAACCAGTCCGCGGCCTTACCTAAGGTTACTAAGTGTACTTAAGCCGGTTAAGGTCCAATCTTTACTTAGTCATTTTTAGATCATTTGAGGTTCATGCAATAATAAAAACAATGCGGAAGCTTAAGGCAAACATCATATTATATATATATATGTGTCAAATGTGATCCATACAAAGTATTCAAATCATTCAGTTGCACAATAGGCTATGATAAATCCAAATGTTAAAAACAAGTACTACATCACACATCCCACACGGCCAAGGTCTTCATGGCTCCTTAGCCTTACCACGATCCCTGTCAGGACCTGAAATCAAAACCCACAACACATATGCATAAGAATCATGACCGATATCCTAGCAATATATAAACCTAAGCATGGTTTGGACACTTAGCCCATTTCTGGCCGATTTGTGACCCATTCATTTACTCAACCAAAAACTAATTTAACTGCATGATAAATCATGATAAATCATGATTAAGAGAATGGTCCAAGCGGATTTCCCAGAACCGGCCTTGATCATATTGATCTTGGCCATGAACAACCTAACCGGCCTCATGGTACCATCTCGAAATCAATCATATAAAATTATTCTATCACTTTGATAATTCATTATAAATCCCCACTAAGAGATATCAAACGCCAAACCTCAATAACTCCCACTGGAAGTATGAGATCGGACCATACATGCCCAACCAAGGCCATGGAGAGATTACTATGATCTAACCAAGTCTTGGTGGCGTGTTCATGAGTTTAGACTCATAGATAACTTCAGAATATGATAGAGAAGAGATATATTGACAGAATAAGAACAATAGATGCAACCATCCACTCATGGATCAAACGGCCAAACAATCCGGATGGATGATTTCAGGCGGCTTGTACTTGGTTTGCATCCAGTACCTTAGGTGTGTGTTCGGAAGCCCCCACACTCTTCTCTGCAGCCTTCTCCTTTCCTCTGGTATCCATTTCCGATCAAGCTTCACTTGCCCACGGCTTAGAACCCACCGGAATCTCCTTGCCTTCACACGGACTGCCTTGCGGTCACACTTCTCTTTTCTCTCTTTGATTCTGTAGAGATTTGGGCAGAGTTTCCCCTTATGTTTCTGATGAATTATGTCGACAGAGGAGGGGTTTATTTATAGGGAAGAGGCTTGCCAACCGTCCGGACGATGTGATTGGCCATTTGGCAAACGGACACCTTTTCGCCCAAAACCGCCCAACCGCTTTGCAAACCGTCCCATTCTCCCTTTGGTCTGATCGATCTCAAGCCCAAGTGCTTGCCCACAAGCTCAACTCCCTTGCCCAAACAACCTAGACCCAACGGACACCCATGACCAGCATCCGGTCCATGACCATCACTCATGGTCCGCAATGACCGGTCAAGACTCCATCACTCCGTCCAGCTGAGTTCAGCTGAGTACTAGTTGCCTGAGCTGAGTGAGCTACTCCTCCAGCTCCTGTGAGCTGCCCAAGACTGTGTGAGCTCCCTACCAGCTCCACCTAGCTGATTGAGCTGCTTCCGGACCATGTCCAGCTTCCGGATCACTCATCCAGCTACTATTTCCTTCTTTTCTTCTTATTCTGGTTAAGTCTCAGCTTCCTGATGCACTTAACCCTTAGTTTAGACCATGATATGCTTGCCTTTAGGTCTTTATAACCTGGCCAGCCCATCTCCCCGCACCATGGCCTGTCCGGATGCCTTAGTTAGAACTAGGGACATGACAGAAGAGACCTCTTGAAAAAAGGTTTGCTTCAGGAAGTGGGCAATGGTGAAGATACCAGGGTGTGGTTAGATAATTGGTTGCTTGCGCCTGTTCCTCGCTCTCCACGGTATCGCCAAGACGCTATGGTGGACCTCACTTTGAATGTTGCTGAGCTGATCGATGAACAGACAGGTACTTGGGACTCAAGTAAAGTACGGCTACTGATTGATGAAGAAGACGTGGAGACTGTTCTAAACACGAAGCTCAATCTGGCACGTACTGATAAGCGGATCTGGGGTCTGACTAAGAATGGGAGATACGATACCAAGAGTGGCTATAAGCTGATCGATACATTACTGCAGATCGATTCCCCCCAGACTAATTCTCAGCCCCCTCTGGAGAGACAATTATGGAGCAACCTTTGGAAAACAAAAGCACCTCATAAACTAAAACACTTCTTGTGGAGAGTTAATTCAGGTGCTCTAGCTGTAAAGGTTGGCTTGCAATCTCGGGGCATCCAGGTCAATCCTATTTGCTCTGTTTGCAACCAGAGTGCTGAAACGATTTGCCACGTTCTGTTTACCTGTAGTACTGCGAAGGAAGTATGGGAGAAATCAAACTTTCCTCTCCCTCCTGCTGGCTGGTCGCAGAACTCTGTTTTCCTCAACCTACATTATCTGATCAGATGCAGTAGAAACCCAAAGCTGGGTCAGTGTCTGAGGCTATCTTTCCCCTGGATTTTATGGCATTTGTGGAAAGCAAGGAACTGTTTCTGTTATGAAGGTGTGAATCCGGACACAGCTATCATTCTTCGTAGAGCAATGGAGGATGCAACAGTGTGGTTGAATCTACATGGCGAGCTACCTAAAACAGATTTTGAGTCTGTGTTGGTGGGACCGATGTTAGAGAAGTGGCAAAAACCTCCTAGCTCGTTTGTTAAATGTAATGTGGGTTCGTCGTGGGATGGAAGTGCTCAAGTATGTTGGGCAGCTTGGGTGGTTAGAGATGAGAGAGGAGTCGTTCTGTTTCACAGTCGACGAGCTTTCTATAATATTACATCTTTGTATCAGGCTAACATCACAGCCATTCATTGGACAGCAGAGGCTATGAAGGACCTAAAACTGCGGAAAGTGATGTTTGAATTCTCTGCGGAGGAGGTGAAGAAGGCTTTAGACAACCCACTTCTCTGTTTTGGAGACTTTCAGTCGGCCTCCTATATGCTGTCGGCTATTTTCTCCATTCAAGATGCCAAGATCAGATATATCCCAACTTCTTGCAACCATATTGCCAACCTTATTGCAGTAAGCGTGACGAGGGATCAAAGGCATCAGTCCTATGTCGCTAGGAATGGACCAGCATGGCTTGCTAGCCAGATTGGTCAGGAAGCACTAGGATGAAGCTCTGCATCATGTGGAGACTCCTTTTCATTTCTCGTTTTTTTAGTTTTTGGTCTCCTACTGGAGTTCCTTCTGTTTTTTGCATTTATTTATTTGCTACTTTTTGTTTGGATTTTCCCCGATCCGGTGACGGGGTCTCGTTTCAGTACTTTCAGTACTTTCAATGACAAAAAAAAAGACAAAAGATACTACTAAGAAATATGGGTGTGAAAATGAGCTATACCAAGCTCAACTCAGTTCAATTCATAGCGAGCTCGAGTCTTTCATGAGTTAGTTCATCTCATTTATTATATGAATTTCAGTATATAAACACGAACTCATGTTATCTAGATCATAAGTTAAATGACTTAACTCGCGATCAAATATATAAAAAAAATTATAAAAATAATAATAAAATAATAATAAAATAAAAATAAAATAAAATAAAAATAAAATGAATAAGTTTCATAGTATACTTTAAATTTTAAACACTAAAATTCCAAAACATTAATATTAAATACTGAATAAAACTAATACCTAATAGTAAATTAAATCAAAGCTAAATCAATAATCCAGAAATCTATTCCACATAAGAATCATGAGATGATTTATTTTCAAAGTCTTCATCTATTCAAATCATAAAGATATATACCGCATGAGAGTTTTAGGGATATCTTTTTTTACATTTTAATTCTAAAAATATATGATATGAGGATTGATATCAATATTTTCTTACATAAGAAACATAAGTCATCCATATATATAGAATAAATACGACCAAACTCATGAGTTAGGTCATGTTCATAAAGATCATTCATATAACTCGTGATCTAATTTAAACTTGATCATTAAACTCATTTATTAAATGAACCTAATTAAAAGTAGAAATCGTGCTCATAAAAAATTGAGCTAAGCTGAATTAACTCATGAGCTTTTTGACACCCTACTAAGAAAACAGAGAAGCAGATGGCTCAATCCAAAACCACCTAAAGAAGATACTATTATACCTAAGCAGCATAGGTCCTCATTTACTGAAGACCAAAACCTAAATTAAAAGAAAGACCTGAAGCGAACTTAGGATGCCAAAAATCTGGCAACATTTCTCTCTAACTTTTTCTTCTCGGTTTCAACGTACATATTGATGTTAGGAGTTTTGAGGCTCCTAAGTCAAATGATAGTATAGTGGTAGTAAGTTGTCGAACCAGTTCTGAGGGACTCAAAGCAGTGAGAATGCAAGTATTTGCCTAATCTAAGTGCAATCAGTGAATTGGATGGTTTTTAAACTAAAACTAGAATGCAAGTAACAGAAATGATACTTTTAAACTATTGGAAAGGAGAACTCATGGGTATAGGGATTTCAGACCTTGGGTGATCAAGTTTCGAACTAAGGATGACAAATGAATCAATCAAGCTATTAAACCTTAAGCCTAGACACAATTCTAAGCAAGCTATATGTCTAGATGAATGCTCATTTACTAACATGTCTCAAACATCAAATGTCTTTGGTTGAATAACATGCAAGCAATCATTACTAACAAGTCTATTAGCTATCTTAGCATCTTTAACAACAAATCTCTTTGGCAAAGTACACTAAAAGCCTAGGAGAGTTGACTCGGGCATTTCATCGAACACCTGTCGGGTGAGAAATGCCTAGAGATCACCCTTTGAGTGGCCTACTCAAATGATGCATTAAGATCACTCTACTATGTAAGGAACAAGTATGATCTATACCTAAAACATCCTAGAACTAGCCTAATCACCCTTAATCACCCTAACCCATGAATCCAAAAGGTGATTACTCACTAATCTCCATGATTCCTCTTAAATCCATGGTGGATTTCAGATGAATCATATAGAGAACTAGAAAAGAAAATCACAAGAACACAAGAACAATCAAATCAAAAGAGAACTTTCTTGAGAGAGTTTTGTGTTCTTCAATAGATAAAAGATAATCTGCCAAAAAGGTGGCTACAACATACTTAAACAATAGGTTTTCCAAGTGCAAAAACGTGCACAATAATTGCAAAAAGGTCCTTCCAAAAATATAAAATCGTGTGGGGAAACAGGCGTGCAGCGACCAGGAGGGGTCGCTGCGTTGGGCCGCTGCGGGTGCATGCTCCGGGTGACGAGGTGGGAGCGAGGTGCATGGGCCGCTCCAGGAGACCGCTGCGGGTGGTCGAGAAGTAACGAGCGGGGTGTGATACCCGCTGAGGCTGGGTCGCTCCGGCTCTTGGGGTCACAGCGAGGGGGGTGAGCCGCTCCACTGGGTCGCTCCAGGTTGGCGAGAAATAACGAGCGAGGGCCAGGAGTCGCTGCGCCGTGGTCGCTCCGGAAGAGGGCGTCACAGCGAGGAGGGCTAGCCGCTGGGGTGAGGTCGCTCCGGCTCGCTGAAGGCACAACGACCAGGTAGGGTCGCTGTGGGCGGGTCGCTGCGGCTCCACTCGTCCTTAGATCACTTCTTTTGCCTCTTTTGAGCCCCTAATGCATCCCAAATGCCTCCAAGAACTCCAAGTGGTATTCCAATACCTGATAGAGACATATGTATGCCAAATGCAACCTAAACATGTCTAAATCCTAATCTATATGATGCAAATGCTTATGAATGAATGGTTCAAAACAATGCAAATATGCAAGACATCAACTCCCCCACACTAGTCCTTTACTTGTCCTCAAGTGAACTTTCTGGGACTCATAGGGGAAGAGGTTTGAAAGTGGGAGCTCATAGCCAAGAGAAACACAAAAGCACTTGCTTCAACATAAGAATTCAGCACTAGCACACTCTCTCTTATTATCCTCTAGCTTCCCAAGGCCTATCTCAACTCAACGTTAAGCATTCACACATTCAATTCAGCCAACTCTCACATTCATTAAGCAATACAACAAGTGAGCTCTATGCAAATGGTCAATTGGTCCAAGTCATTTGGGTAAGGGAAGGCTTTTTCGCTCTAGTGATCAAGGGTTTCATAACTCATTATCTTCAAGGTTTAGCACTCAAAACAAGTAGCCTTGACATTGCACATAATATATCTAAGAAAGGGATCAACTAATGCATACAATGCTCAATCTTCATTGTTCTACCCTTTTTCAAACATACAAGTGACACAATTAAAATCCCAAGTTACACCCATCTCACATCTCTCACCCAAAAATCTCAAGAACTCTTAATCAAGGGAAAGATTTAAACTTTTAAAACACAACCTCTAAGCTCATTCTCACTTTGCTAGCCCCCTTTTTTTTTGTTTTTTTTTTTTTTTTCTATTTATTATTTTTTTTTCGGTTTCTTTTTTTTTTTTTTATTTGGGGGCCAAGACTTTCACAACTTTGAGCTAGAGGTTCATACAATTCCCAATAAGACAATTAAGCACAAGAGTTCATTCATTCCCATTCAACTTTCAAGTTCAAACTTTACAACACTTACCCCCACCGATGGCTAGACAATAGCGTAAGCAATCTAGCAAGAATGAAGATTGAGCATTGTCGTTCCCAATACTCTCAAGATTATGCGCATGTAAGACTTTCCGAAAAAGGCCTCACTCAACAAACAATTAAGGCTTAAAAGGAGGAGAGGGTTTTAGGGAGTGGAATGCCACTAGAGATTGTCAAAAAGATCGGCATAAAAGATGTGACAACTCTAGTGTGTATATCCATGACTTAGCACACAAGGGACCATGAGCAAGAAATTAAGTTCATTCAGTTCAATTCAAAGTTGTAGTTGGCTTAAGAGATTGAGTTTCAGGGAGAGTTTTCAAGGCACGAAGCTTACAAGGTTTTCAAGAGTGGTGCATGAACTATACAAGGCTAGACAATGCTCTCTACAAGGCGTTTTAAATCAGCTCCCAATGCAAATGAATGCAACCTATATGCTTCTAGACTCAATCCTAAAGTATGCAAGTGATACACTAAATGATTCTTTTTGTGTTTTTCAAATTTTTTTTTGGTTTTTCTATGCAAATAAGAATGTAAAATGTAATGCATGAGACTCAAAATCATCAAAGCAAACATGATCAAATACTTGGTACCTCCCCCACACTTAAATCACACAGTCTCTGTGTGAGGGAGACACCTAATGGAAATGTAAAATGCAAAGAAAAACTGGGATAAACAAGGGTTGCAGGTTACCTGGAGTGGAGCGAGGTAGGGGACCCGCTGTGATGGCTTCTCAGCGACCAGGGAGACCCGCTCCAGCTAACCGCTGCCGAAGAAGACGAGCGATGGGGACGTGTCGCTGCGGGTGCGTCGCTGCTGGTGATGGCTTCACAGCGACCTCCATGAGCCGCTGTGGGAGGCCGCTCCAGAATGAAGCGAGCGACGGGGATCAGCCGCTGCGCCAGGACCGCTCCGTGCTGATGGAGTCACAGCGACCAGGCAGAGCCGCTGTGACTGGTCGTTGGGCTCTGCTCGTTCTTGTGTCACTCCTTTTGCCTATTTTGACCTGCACAGAACTTCATTTTCCCATTGCTTTATGCAGTAAGATGAAAATAAAAATACTAATGCAATATGTACAAGGATACTCATGGGACTTCCTCCCGAATGAGCTTGTTTTAAGTCTCTAGCTTGACTTTGCCTCCTTTGGATCAGGCTGGGGTAGGTGCAGAAAGTGGAGTTGACACCCCATCTTCCTCAGGTGGTAGCTCATCAAAGTGATCATCAGCAGGAGGGCCCATTTCTTCAATGATGAAGGCTTGTCCAAACACAGTGGGGTTCCTCATTTTCTCCTTGATGTCAAAATGGAGGATGTTCTCCTTGCCCAAATGGAGGTCAATCTTGCCTTCCTTCACATTCACAATAGCTCCTGCAGTAGCTAAGAATGGCCTTCCAAGAATCAATGGGTCTTGAGCCTCCTCACCCATTTCAAGCACCACAAAATCTGTAGGTATCTCATACCTTCCAATCTTCACAGGGAGGTTCTCTAGGATGCCCACAGGGTACTTCACTGAACGATCAGCCAACACCAGAGAGAGTCTACACTTCTTGTATTGAGTGAAGCCAAGCTTCTTTGCCACAGTCAAAGGCATCAAGCTGACACTAGCTCCCAAATCGCAGAGACATTTCTCAAATACCATAGGTCCAAGAGCACAAGGTAGTGTGAAGCATCCTGGATCCTTTAGCTTCTCTGGAGCATCAAGCCTCTGAATGATGGCATTGCACTCATGACTCAGAACCATCATGCCCTCCATCTCCTTCTTCTTAGCAGCTACAGCATCTTTCAGGAATTTGCTGTATTGAGGAATCAGCATGAAAGCATCAATGATGGGCATTGTAACCTGAGCTTCACTCATCTGCTTCTCAAACAAAGCCTTGTACTTCTGTAGCAGCTACTTCTTGAATCTACCACGGAATGGAAGCTTGGGTTCATAGGGAGGGGGGACAGAAGAGCTTTCACCTGCTGGAGCAGAAGATTCACCATCTTTTGTTGGCTTCTTTTCTTCTCCAACCTTTCCTTTACCCTTATCTTTCTCAATCTTCTCCAAGATCTCATCATCTGTCTTCTCATCAACAATGACCACTTCATCATCTAGATTGATGGCTACCTCCTCACCTTGTTTCTCAGCATCCTTGGTGAGGGTTCTAGGAGGTAACTGCTTACCACTCCTGAGTGTGACAGCTTTTGCTTCCTTGGGGTTTTGATCAGATTTTCCAGGTAGAGATCCTGGCTGGCGATTCTGGTGGGCGCTCATGGAAGCAAACTGATTCTCCAAATTCTTGACAGAAGAAGCGAGGTGGGAGAATTTGTTGTTGAGCTCATTGTAGCTCCCATCAATCTTGGAGTGAAGGTTCTTCAGCTCATAGCCCACATGCTTCTCACTTCTAGTCTGAGACTCCAAGATCTGTTTCAGTAAGGCATCAGTGCTGCTCTCTTGAGGGGCAGAGGAGCTAGGAGAGGGGCTCTGATAGTTGCTCTGCTGGTTGTTTCTTGGCTGATAACCACTCTGCTGGTTGTTGGAATAGGGTCTCTGTTGGTAGTTATTGTACTGAAAGTTGGGTTCCTTCTTGTACCAGCTACCATTGCTGTTGATGAAACACAATTCTTCTTGCCCTTCCAAACCTTCAACCTCATTGACAGTAGGAGGTATCTCCTGTTGTGGGTTACCAACAAAGTTCACCTGCGCTTGAGTGGCCTTATCAGCAATGAGTGTGTCAATCTTCTCCTGAAGAGCCTTTATCTCATTCCTTGTGTGTTTGTCATCACCTCTACTGCTTCTGTCATGGTCTCCACTGTAGACTGCATCACTCTTAACCATGTTGTCAACCAGAGCCTCTGCTTCTTCCTCAGTTCTCCCCAAAAAGAACCCATTGCTAGCTGTATCCAGTCTGGCTCTGTACTTAGGAAGAGCACCTCTGTAGAATGTGCTCAGCAAGCTCTCCTTAGAGAATCCATGGTGTGGGCACTGAGCTTGGTAACCATTGAATCTCTCCCAAGCTTCACTGAATCCTTCCAAGTTCTTCTGTTGGAAGCTGGAGATCTCATTTCTCAACTTAGAAGTTCTTGAAGTAGAGAAGAACTTCTCCAAGAATGCCCTTTTGCAGTCTTCCCAAGTGGTGATGGAGTCACTTGGTAGAGACTTCTCCCACTGACGTGCCTTATCCCCCAAAGGGAAAGGGAATAGCTTGAGCTTTAAGGCATCCTCTGACACACCATTAGTCTTTGACATACCACAGTAGCTGTCAAACTTATCCAAGTGATCAAATGGGTCCTCCACAGCCAGACCATGATACTTGTTGTTCTCTATGCAGTGTAGCAGTCCTGACTTGATCTCAAAGTTGTTAGCAGTCACAGCTGGTGCTCGGATTCCAAGTCTAGGACCATGGATGTTGGGGCGGTCATAAGTGCCAATGGGGCGAGCTGGTCGCTGTTGAGGTCCATTGGGGTTCTGAGGATTTTGTTGTTCTTCCATTGCAGCTTCCAGTGGCGGCAGTTGAGCTTGTTGCTCTTCTTCTCTTCTTTTTCTAGCACACTCTCTCTCTAAAGCTCTGATGTCTGCGGCTCTTGGAACAAGGTTTGATGTACCCTTGCTCCTCAAGTTCATACACCTGAAAATCACAAAGAGGTGAAGAAGAGAATCAGTAACTTACAAAAATAAAAATGACTTAGTCTCAAGCAAATGACTAAATCTCAATGTTCAAATCAAACTCAGAATTTGGCAACGGCGCCAATTTGATGTTAGGAGTTTTGAGGCTCCTAAGTCAAATGATAGTATAGTGGTAGTAAGTTGTCGAACCAGTTCTGAGGGACTCAAAGCAGTGAGAATGCAAGTATTTGCCTAATCTAAGTGCAATCAGTGAATTGGATGGTTTTTAAACTAAAACTAGAATGCAAGTAACAGAAATGATACTTTTAAACTATTGGAAAGGAGAACTCATGGGTATAGGGATTTCAGACCTTGGGTGATCAAGTTTCGAACTAAGGATGACAAATGAATCAATCAAGCTATTAAACCTTAAGCCTAGACACAATTCTAAGCAAGCTCTATGTCTAGATGAATGCTCATTTACTAACATGTCTCAAACATCAAATGTCTTTGGTTGAATAACATGCAAGCAATCATTACTAACAAGTCTATTAGCTATCTTAGCATCTTTAACAACAAATCTCTTTGGCAAAGTACACTAAAAGCCTAGGAGAGTTGACTCGGGCATTTCATCGAACACCTGTCGGGTGAGAAATGCCTAGAGATCACCCTTTGAGTGGCCTACTCAAATGATGCATTAAGATCACTCTACTATGCAAGGAACAAGTATGATCTATACCTAAAACATCCTAGAACTAGCATAATCACCCTTAATCACCCTAACCCATGAATCCAAAAGGTGATTACTCACTAATCTCCATGATTCCTCTTAAACCCATGGTGGATTTCAGATGAATCATATAGAGAACTAGAAAAGAAAATCACAAGAACACAAGAACAATCAAATCAAAAGAGAACTTTCTTGAGAGAGTTTTGTGTTCTTCAATAGATAAAAGATAATCTGCCAAAAAGGTGGCTACAACATACTTAAACAATAGGTTTTCCAAGTGCAAAAACGTGCACAATAATTGCAAAAAGGTCCTTCCAAAAATATAAAATCGTGTGGGGAAACAGGCGCGCAGCGACCAGGAGGGGTCGCTGCGTTGGGCCGCTGCGGGTGCATGCTCCGGGTGACGAGGTGGGAGCGAGGTGCATGGGCCGCTCCAGGAGACCGCTGCGGGTGGTCGAGAAGTAACGAGCGGGGTGTGATACCCGCTGAGGCTGGGTCGCTCCGGCTCTTGGGGTCACAGCGAGGGGGGTGAGCCGTTCCACTGGGTCGCTCCAGGTTGGCGAGAAATAACGAGCGAGGGCCAGGAGTCGCTGCGCCGTGGTCGCTCCGGAAGAGGGCGTCACAGCGAGGAGGGCTAGCCGCTGGGGTGAGGTCGCTCCGGCTCGCTGAAGGCACAACGACCAGGTAGGGTCGCTGTGGGCGGGTCGCTGCGGCTCCACTCGTCCTTAGATCACTTCTTTTGCCTCTTTTGAGCCCCTAATGCATCCCAAATGCCTCCAAGAACTCCAAGTGGTACTCCAATACCTGATAGAGACATATGTGTGGCAAATGCAACCTAAACATGTCTAAATCCTAATCTATATGATGCAAATGCTTATGAATGAATGGTTCAAAACAATGCAAATATACAAGAGTAGGTGTAGTGTTTAATTTTCGAATCTTTACAAATTATCCAATAGCTCAAGTGGTAGTGCTGAGTAATATTGTAGGGTAGGTGTAGTGTTCGACCAATCAGTATTGACATTCTCTTCATTTTAACCGGGGCTTCTAGCTCAGTTGGTAAAGGGTTCACAGCTGTGAGTTCCGTCACCTGGGTTCGAATCCCGGCCACTGGGGAATTAACATTTCGGCATCGCCAGGGACAGAGGACCAACATGTGGCAACACGTGACTAGTCTGGACCACTTCGGTGGGGCCAGGATACCTCTGTATAATTCAAAAAAAAAAAAAAATATACAAGACATCACATATCTTTCACATATTCGAAGAAATGTAGAGATAAATTTTTATTTTGTTTTTTTTGTCTTCGGCTTAATCCAATTTTTCTTCTGTTTGATGGATTCTTTATTTTGGTTTATCGATTTTGATGTGTAATCGACTAAAGACAGAACTTTGCTTAATGATTTTCTTCTATTTTTGTTATTGGCTCTGTTTAATAAAGTTATGATCTTGTAATCAGAAGAGATTTTCCTTTTGTGGTTCTATACTTTCATCCCGACAACTATCAATCAGAAACCTTATTCAATATTTCAACTAAACCTCCTTGTACGAGTATCAGTCTTTACCGATTCAGATTTTCTGTGTTCGGTTTTATGGTATGCCTTCTCTGATTAAAGGAGGTTGAGTTTTGATGGTATACATTAGGTCATTATGAATCAGATTCAGAAGAGTTGACGCTCTATGTGGTTTAACAAAGAATATTTCTTCAATTCAACTTGAATTTCTTCTGGTTTTATTAACAGTGTATCAAGATTTTCCGGTTAATTGTTTCAGCTTTAGCGAAAGGCATCAAAAAAGGAAATTTTCAAAAAAAAAAAAAATTCTTGGCTAAAAGAGATTTTATCATAAACATAACACACAGAGATCAAAATGAATAGAACATATAATCAAATAAGTAAAATACATTTATATTCCTAAGATTAATTAATATAGATTTAGTGTTTAGATTTGAAAAAGTGAATTTTGAGAGTGAGTTTAGGATTTTTATATTAAAATTTTAAAATAATAATTCCAAGTGATTCACGTTCCTTCCTTTCTTCAGTAGCCAATACTTTGTTCAATCATTTCAGAGACAGCTTAACTGTCTGCTCCATCGCAGCTTCAACCGAGGGAGGGTGAAAGACGATAGGGATATTATTTTAATATTGTTCAGGAAGTCTTGTACAGTTACTGGGCTTCGGCTCAGATTAATACCCTCTAGGGTGAAGTGAACCGCTGCCTGACCGGATCCAGGGAATGACCTGCGAAGCGGGGAACCCTGGATTATCAAAAAAAAAAGTCTTGTACAGTTTGTTTAAAATCTCCCTGAAATATTTTAAACGAACAGGCTTTATATTGGACATTACATTAACATGAATGAATGATAATGAAGGATTACCAAACTTACAGTCTTGAGTCTTGACGGCATTTCGCTTCGTATGGTAGAGTAGTCGAGAGAGATAGAGGTATAGCTGAGTTATCATTCAGAAAATATCCTTTTGCAGAGGAAGAAGGATTTTAACAAGAAGAGGAACGTCAAAGTTGAGGATGAACAAAAAAACAAGTCATGCCGGTTCGGTTCATTGTTCATAAACCGGCTCGATTGAGATATGGAATTAGGTCCGTTTTTTTGTTGACCTAGAACAAGGAGGCCATTAACGCTGACTAATCTACGATGAGAACGACGTGAAGAATTTTAACATACGCGCATATTTCGCGCGTGTACAACACCTACACAAGGTTTGTTGTGTCTTTTTGTGGTTCAAGGCGCGCGTGCGTGTTTAGGAAAAGATCATTAACCTTAAGAGTTTGGTGGTAACAACACTATAAAAAAAGAGATAATGAGTTCACGTTAGTAAAAGCGACACGTCACTTCTCTCATCATCTTCTGCAAAATTTTGAATTGCTTTCATATGCTGCGTGTGAGCTCTCTAACTGAAGCTTCTCATGGCGGCTATGGCGTTTCCACTTTCGTATACGCCTGTTTCTGTTAAACCAGTAGCTTACTCTCGGAGATCATCGAAACTCGTAGTTTTGTCTTCTTCTTCGTCTTCTAATGGAAGAGATCCCTCACCCTCTGAGGAGAACTCAGTTCCTAATGGAGTGAAAAGCATCGAGAAGCTTCAGGAGGAGAAGCGTCGTGCTGAGTTATCTGCTCGAATTGCTTCGGGTGCCTTCACTGTACGCAAATCCAGGTGACTTTTCAAATCAACAATCAGACATTAAATTACAAATTGATAATTGTTATGTTTCCAAAAAAAAAAAAGAAGATAATTCTTATGTTTTTTTTTTTTTTGAAAAATGATAATTCTTATGTTGCAATCAGTGTTAGACACAACCATGTGTTCTGTTACTGGTCTGTTTTAAATGACATGTGCTTATGTTTTTTTTTTTTTTTGCTTGTTCATTGTGAAGCTTCCCATCTAGAGTAAAGAATGGTTTATCTAAGCTTGGAGTTCCCAGCAATGTTCTTGATTTGGTGTTTGATTGGACCGGAGCTAACGAAGATTACCCCAAGGTTCCAGAGGCTAAAGGGTCTATTCAGGCTGTCCGCAACGAAGCTTTCTTCATCCCTCTCTATGAGCTTTTCCTTACTTACGGTGGTATCTTCAGGTTGACCTTTGGTCCAAAGGTGTGTTGTGTTTTGTTGTGCCTTATATTGGTTCAGGATAGTTGTCAATCCAAATCACTTAAATGTTCTTGGTTTTGTCTATAGTCGTTCTTGATCGTCTCGGATCCTTCTATCGCTAAGCATATATTGAAAGACAACGCTAAAGCTTACTCCAAGGTGAACAAAACAACACACACTTTACAATGTAGCAACCAATGGTCATGTTTTCCTTATTATATATATGTCTACTTGTTAATCTTAGGGGATTCTAGCTGAGATTCTAGATTTTGTGATGGGCAAAGGACTCATACCTGCTGATGGGGAGATATGGCGTAGGAGAAGGCGTGCCATCGTCCCTGCATTGCATATGAAGGTAACCCAATTGATGACAAAAATGACGTTGGAGAATGTAATAGCCATTTTGTTTTTACGTTTGCTCTGTTTTGTTTAGTATGTAGCAGCTATGATCAGTTTGTTTGGAGAAGCTTCAGATAGGCTTTGTCAGAAGCTCGATTCAGCTGCATCTACAGGGGAAGAAGTAGAGATGGAATCACTCTTCTCTCGTTTGACGCTTGATATTATTGGCAAGGCGGTTTTTAATTACGACTTTGACTCCTTAACCAATGATACCGGTGTGATCGAGGTTCTACTCTCCTCTGCTTTTCAGTTGTTGTTGGATCAGCAAAAAACAAAAGCTTTTTATTTTTATTTTTGTGTTATCTTTTGTTAGGCAGTTTACACTGTTTTAAGGGAAGCTGAAGATAGAAGTGTTTCACCTATTCCTGTTTGGGACATACCCATCTGGAAAGATATTTCCCCACGTCAGAGGAAAGTTGCTACTTCTCTCAAGTTGATCAATGACACACTCAATGATTTGATCGCAACGTGCAAGGTATAAAAGTCCAAGAATTTTGTTCATTCTCTCTTTGGATCCTCATCCTGTTATATAGTTTGTTTGTCTTTACAGAGAATGGTAGAGGAAGAGGAGCTTCAGTTTCACGAGGAGTATATGAACGAAAGAGATCCAAGCATCCTTCACTTTCTTTTGGCTTCAGGAGACGATGTAACAAATCTATCTGTGTTTTATATCAGCTTCATGGGTTCTTCTTAATTTGATTCCTTGGACTTTGTTTCAGGTCTCTAGCAAGCAGCTACGTGATGATTTGATGACAATGCTTATAGCTGGACATGAAACATCAGCTGCGGTTTTAACATGGACCTTTTATCTTCTAACAACGGTAAAGAGATCACAACCAGTAAATTTGCTCCCAAATGAAAATTTATAACCTTTTTTGGTAATTGCAGAATCCCAATGTAGTGGCCAAACTTCAAGAAGAGGTAGTACGGATACATCTCATTCTTGCAAAATGATCTTACAAGAACATTGACATGTTAAAAAGAGACAGTTTGGTTCTGTGTGTAGGTTGATTCTGTTATTGGAGATAGATTCCCAACCTTGGAAGATATGAAGAAGCTGAAATACACTACCCGAGTTATGAATGAGGTTAAAAAAAAAAAAGAAGCAATTTGAAGAACTTGTGCTATTTGGTTTAACCATTTACTTTGGTGTTGGTGCAGTCATTGAGATTATATCCACAACCACCAGTACTGATCCGTCGTTCTCTGGAGAACGATACGCTTGGACCCTATCCCATCAAAAGGTCAAACATTATGGTTTTCCATTTGTATACAATTTTGGTAAATAGCAAAGAATGCAACTTCTGAAGATTTGTGTTTTGGAAAAAAAACTAACAGAAATGAGGATATCTTCATTTCTGTTTGGAATCTACATCGAAGTCCTCTTCATTGGGGTGACGCGGAAGAGTTCAATCCAGAGAGATGGCCTCTTGATGGGCCAAACCCAAATGAGACAAACCAGAACTTCAGGTACAAAGATCCCTTTATTTTGCTTATCATTTTGAGTTGATTTATGCCAACTTTTCTTCTCCAGTTACTTACCGTTTGGTGGAGGGCCGCGGAAATGCATAGGTGACATGTTTGCTTCGTTTGAGGTAAAGAAACAATTGACATCAATTTTACATGTTCTTATAGTAACTGGGATATATGTATGTTTTTTGTAGAATGTGGTAGCAATCGCAATGCTTATTCGAAGATTTAACTTTCAGACTGCACCAGGAGCTCCTCCGGTATAGTCAAGATTTTAAAACCTGAACTGAGATAAAGGCTTTTTGACCATTCGTTTTTGTGGATGGATAGGTGAAAATGACAACAGGAGCTACAATACATACTACAGAAGGACTGAAATTGACTGTAACAAAGAGAACACCACCTCTCTCTGTTCCTATCCTTCCAATGGAAGCTCCTCGAGATGAAGTTTCCTCTGCTCTGTCTTGAGTCCTCATATTTGCCAAACTGAAGAGAGACTAAGAAGAAGAAGAACAACAACAACAAATGCTTCTGATTGTTTCTCCGCGTTATATTATGCAGACAAGTAGAATGTAAAGAAAATTATATTATTCTTTGAAAAAAGATATACAAGTTTCAAATATTTTTCAGGACATAAACACGAAGCTCTGATTTTACGTCGATGAAGTGATAATCATAGAGAGTTTATACTTCCATCATCGAAGTTGTCTATGAATGATCTAGGAAATATCTCTTCTGCTTGTGTTTGGTATGTCCAAACCATATGACATTTTAAATCAAGATCAAGTTCACAAAGTAAAATAACAGATTCATAAACGATAGAAACACAAGAAGCAAGAAAAACAAGTCTTATGATAAGTTATTTGAAGCTTAGATATAGAACTACTGCAGACAGAGGATGAATAATTATGTAAATATTCATCAAGTTGAAGCCGAGGCAGCCTCTGCTTCAAGGAGTTGCTTCACCTTAGTGATGTAGTCACTCATAGCTTCGTCAGTCGATTTACCTGATACCCAAAAAACAAAACCAAGAAATTTTTTTTAAAAAAAAACCTCTCGAATCATGGGAGAGCCGAGAGAGTGTTGGCCTTCAGACAGGAACCGCAAACTACATTGGGTAACAAGGAAACAGTTAGCAACCCAAATATGAAAAGAAATTACCTTCAACAGCCTTCCAAGCATCCCACTTGGCTCTTTCCTTCATGCTGAACATTCCAGGACGACCTTCGAGTCAATCAGAAGAACAAAAAAAAATGTTATTAAAACAGAGCAAAAGTTGAACCAAGAAGCGAACCGCAAGGGTCTTAACGTGAAGCTTCTTAAGGTGAGCAGGGTAATATTAACTGGTGGTGACTGGTCCGACAGTGGCTTGCTTGAAGAGTCCGTAGAGGATGAGCAAGTCCTCGTTCGAGGGGCTCGTTGTGAGCTTCTTGACTTTCTCAGCATGCTCCTCGAAGTCCTCCTGCACAAATCAAGAAACACAATTTTTAAGTACCTAAAACAGTGAAACACATGCGTGATGCGTCACTACAAACAAAGATTCGAATCTTCATCAGGGCCGGTCCTGAGCAATGCGTAATGAAACATTTGCAACAGGCCCCCGAAATTTTTAAAGAAAATTACATAGATATGAACCCCTCAAAGAAAAATTTTAGGCCCCCAAATATTTGTTTTACGTAGACCGTGCAACAGGCCCCCAAAATCTTAGGATCCATGATCTTCATGAAGCTATGTTTATGAGAACAAAACATGATACAAAGATATGTTTAACAGGAGAAAACATTTTCGCAGCCCAAATCTGTTGAGCAAACAGGTTCACAATTACACAGAAAAATATAGAATTCAATCGAGGATTCTAGAACACAAACTTAAACGGTAAGATTGCGCGATTACATATTTTGTCTGATCACATCTGAAACGCTAAGCAAACAGTAGATCCGAAACCTAAATCGGTCGAAAAAGGATCTAATCGTACCTTCAAACCCATGATGATAAGACGTTAGACGTTTGATATAAGCAGCGGAAATAAATCAGTGTAAGACGGGAGAAGACGAGGACTACGCGTGGTGGGTTTTATATATTGCCTACACACACACTCTCAAATTTATTTTTAATATTACACCCAATATATATATTTTTAATTTCTAAAAAACAATTATATTATTATTAATACTATTAAAACAGAATGGAATTTTTTTTAAAAAATACACTGACTAATTTTCATTTGCTAATAAAATAGACTAATTATTTTGGATCTCTGTTTAATCACGAACTAATTTTTGTTGCGTATTAAATATACAAACTTTTGAAATTTGCATATTTTATACAACGTTTTAGATGGCATCAACTATGTTTAACAGAAGTGACGACGACGTTAATGTTTAACTAACCACGTATTTAAATTGTGAGAAAAAATTCATTAAAAGTATACGGACTGATTATCATTTGCTCATGAACTATTTTTAATCCATATTTAGTTCAGAAACTAACTTTTGTTTCTCATTAAATATATAAACTTTTGAAATTGAAAAATTTTACATATCAATTTAAACGACATCAACTATGTTTAACATGATTTAGACGATGAATAGATGTTAATTATATTAAAAATTAAATTGGTTTTGAAAATGGTTACAAATTGGACTTCTCTAAATTCTCAAATCCGTGAGAAAACAATAGTTATCGTTCAAAGTAGGTTTTGTACCTCTATCTGTAGGTTATTTTTTTTTGGAGTTTTGATGCATTAATATCGGTAAAATTTTGTGGTTTTGGCGGAAAAAAAAAATAATTTTACAGGTTGACACGAAAATATAATTTTGTATTTTGATATGGAAAATATGATTTTGTTGTTTTTTTTAAATGGAGAACATGATTTTGTAGTTGTTGCAGAAAAAATGATTTAACTGATTTGCCGGGAAAAAAATTGAATGAGATTTGTATTTAATGAGAGTTTTGTAGTTTCAGTTAAATATTAATTAGATTTTAATTTTGTTGGTTGGGTTGATTATGGTTAAGAGGTTGAGAGGAGAATAAATGTGTTGGATGAAGCAAAATTGCGATAGCAGTTGAAATGTCAAAAAAATAGTAAAATCTATATATAAATCAATAGTAAAAAGGAAAATTTTCAAAAATACAACTTTCAAGGTACCATTATTCATCTTTACCATCACTAAAAACACATTTTCAAAAATACCTTATTTATTAAAATAGTAAAGACTCTTATATCTTTGTTTTTATATGATTTTCAAAATTCTAATCACAAATTCTAAATCCTAAACCTCTAATTCTAAACCCTAAACCCAAAAACTTCAACTCTAAACCCTAAACCCTAAACTATATACCCTAAATTCAATATCCTAAACCCTAAACCCTAAAGTCTAAACTATAAACCCAAAATCCTCAACTCTAAACCCTAAATCCTCAACTCTAAACTCTAAACTCTAAACTATATACCTTAAACTCTAAAACATCAAATCTAAACCCTAAATCCTAAACCTTTAAATCTAAACCCTTCATTAACAATAGTGGTAAAAGTGGTTAGTGTAAACATGAAAAGTGGTACTATGAAAATGGTATTTTTGACAATTTCTCTAGTAAAAAATGATGTTTTTTTACCAAACGAAGAAAAAAAAATTGTTTATTTACCAACAAAGTGTTTTCTTTACTAAAAGGAACTGAAAAGGTGAAGTTAACATTTGAGGAAATTAGAATTTCACTCTCAGTGATCATTTCAGTTTGAGAGAGTTTTAGGGAGGAGAAAAAGGCGGAATCTTTTCAGTTCTAAAGGAGGAACAAATGCAATCCATTACAAAAGAATGTGAAGTAGAAGTCTCTTACGACAAGAATGGCGTCAAAGGCGCTTGGTACAGAGCCATTCTCGAAGACATCCCAACCAAATCAGAACACAAGTTGCTCAGAGTCCGTTACAAAACGCTGCTCAAAGAAGACCGCTCGTCTCACCTGTCCGAAATCGTGGATCATAGCTTAATCCGACCTGTCCCACCGAAGGATGACGGAGCTGTGTTAGGGGAAGGCTCGGTCGTCGACGCTTATTACAAAGGTGGTTGGTGTAGTGGTCTGGTTGTGAAAAGGAAAGAGGAGGATGGTACATATCTTGTTTCTTTCGATTCACCCCCAGACATCAGTTACATTGAGAGAAAGCAGCTTAGGGCTCATCTTGACTGGTCCGGTTCGAAATGGTTCCGACCAGAAAACAAGGTATATGACCGTTGTGGTGTTTTTTTTTGTGTTGCATGTCAAAGTTTTGAACTTTATTGTTTTTGTTAAGACTTATATCAAAGTTTTGAACTTTGGATGTGTTTTTGAAGG
This sequence comes from Raphanus raphanistrum subsp. raphanistrum, assembly GCA_019706035.1. Lineage (NCBI taxonomy): Eukaryota > Viridiplantae > Streptophyta > Magnoliopsida > Brassicales > Brassicaceae > Raphanus > Raphanus raphanistrum. Next base: position 24,066,823 of record CM033987.1, on the reverse strand, counting down.
AAGTGGCCAAGTCCTTGTTTAGTCCAGGGACCATGGTTGAGTTGAGATGGTCTTCTGCTTGGCGTCCGGCAATGATAGTTCAGAAGGTCACTCCAGGAGATCGTTCTGGGGTTGGGAGCGACCTTGGAGGGTCGCTCTGAGAGGTCGCTCCAGCCTCCATTTTTGTGTCTCTGGGCGATGAAAACGCGAGCTACTTAGGTGGGTCGCTCTGGTTGGTCGCTCTGGTTGGGAGCTACCTTAGGGGGTCGCTCCAGAAGGTCACTCTGCGGTTCTCGACCAGGATGGATATGCCTCTAGTAAATTGATCGTAACTTCTCCATTACATCTCCAAATGACTTGAAACCACTTCCATTAAAAAGCTAACTCAATTTCCTGTGTCTCCACAAAATCTTAGCAACAGAAGATTTCTCTAAGGCCTCCATCCTTGCTCATCTTATACAGAAACTAAGGTTAATATTTTCTATTTTTCTAAAATATAAAATAATAGTTTGGATATGTATATATTTTATGTTTAAAAAGCATCTAGAAAATGCTTAACTTCACTTTTTATATTTTATTTTCATTTGATATACAAAATATCAAAAAATAGTTTAGACTATTTAAAAAAAATTGTAACTAGTTAAGAGTTATGACATTTACAAAAATCAAGAATAAAATTCATAAATATTTATGTCTAATATGAATAATAAATTAAACTTAAATCCAAAATAAACTAAAAGTAAAACATCCTTATAATAAATTGTTAATAACAAAAATAAACTAACACCAAATAATATCAGCTAATTTTGGTTCTCTCTACTATAATTTACTTCATTTTCTTCTGGTGGCATAGTGAAATCTTCGTCAAAATCTAAAAATCATAAATAAAATAAAATAGTGTAATTGGTATTATGTATGAGTAAAAATCAGAAAGTTTAATCTAAATGTAAAACTTATCAACAAAAGCAAGATCTGGGAACACCTAAAAGAGATCTTAAAGAAATAAAATAACGAGTTCAATATTTTTTTTTGTTTAATGATCTCGATTCGATAGTTGAGCTCGCCTCGCATTTGTAACCCATTTTCAAAACCGATTTAATTCTGAATAATGAGATTTTCGACATGTTTTGTTTCTATTTAACTATTTAAATTTTACATTCAACATTTGGTAAGTCATGGTGATCATGCAGAAGCAATTGTGATACGTAGAGGTAACAAATTAACAATGGGATTTGATTTGTAGTTTTTTTATTGTTTTTTTTTGTGCAAGGAAAAAGTGAGTGAACTAGAAAATGGTGGATAACACTATGAGTAATACAAAGGCAATTTGGTGAAACATTGGGATAATGGTAAAATTAGAAAAAAGATAAATTGTGATAATCTTATAAAATACAACATTAATCATGGAGTTCACCCCTAAATACTAACCAATAAAAAGTTTTCATGTATCATGTATTGCTTAAAAATTAGAAAATAATATTAATTACAAAAAATAGACATTACTAAACCCTGAATTTTATATCTAAATTTTTAAACACTAAATCTTAAATTCTAGGATTAACAATAAACCCTAAATCGTAGGATTAACCCTAAGTCCAAAGATTTTATGTTTAAGTTTTGCTAACAGTGTTTAGGGTCCTATAGCTCAAACTTTAAACTCTAGAGTTATTTTTAGACTCTAAACGGTATCAGTAAAACTCTAAATGTTTTTAAGGTTTTACTAATTTTATATTTATAAGATTATCCCAACTAATCTTTTTAGTTTTACCATAATCTCAATGTTTTACCAAATTGAATAATTTGAAAAACCAAGTAATGCTGGAATAACTTGGAAAAACTTTTAGAAGTTTTGATGTATTATTGATATAATTTGGATAGAACTGAATGTTACTTGCAAGATTTTGCGTTTTTTGGTGAGACAAAATAGTTATGCAGTTTGACAGAAAATATTATTTTATAGTTTTGACAGAAAAATATTTTTTTTTTATGGAAAACGTACTTTTGTAGTTGTCGTTGAAAAACTTAATTTTGCAATTTTGACAAAAAATTGATTTATCAGATTTGGTGGTAAAATCTGATACGAGATTTGTATTTAATGAGAGTTTTGTAATTTAGTTGCATATTTATTAGATTTTAACTTTGTTGGTTGGGTTGATTATAGTTAAGAGGTTGAGAGGAGAATAAATATGTTGGAAGAAGCAAAAGTGTGTTACTAATTGAAATGTCAAAAAAATAGTAAATGTATATATAAATCTTGAGTAAAAAAATGTTCTTTTACCAAACAAAGAAACTTTTTTGATTTTACCAACAAAAAGTGTTTTCTTTACTAAAAAGGACTGACAAGGTGAAGGTCACCTTGTGGACAATTTTTAATTTTTTTTTTGTCACGAGGACAATTTTTTTTAATCTGATTTTAATGATATATAATCTCACTCTCAGTGGTCGTTTCAGTTTCAAGGAGTTTATAGGAAGGTGAAAAGGCGAGTCTTTTCTGTTCTCCAAAGTAAAGTCGGAGAAGGGAGGAGCAAATGCAATCCATTACAAAACACTGTGAAGTAGAAGTGCGTAACGACAAGAATGGCGTCAAAGGCGCTTGGTACAGAGCCATTCTTGAAGACATCCCAACCAAATCAGAACACACGTTGCTCAGAGTCCGTTACAAAACGCTGCTCAAAGAAGACCGTTCGTCTCACCTGACAGAAATCGTGGATCATAGCTTAATCCGACCTGTCCCACCGAAGGATGACGGAGCCGTGTTAGGGGAAGGCTCGGTTGTCGACGCTTATTACAAAGGTGGTTGGTGTAGTGGTCTGGTTGTGAAAAGGAAAGAGGAGGATGGTACATATCTTGTTTCTTTCGATTCACCCCCAGACATCAGTTACATTGAGAGAAAGCAGCTTAGGGCTCATCTTGACTGGTCCGGTTCGAAATGGTTCCGACCAGAAACCAAGGTATATGACCGTTGTGGTGTTTTTTTTTGTGTTGCATGTCAAAGTTTTGAACTTTATTGTTTTTGTTAAGACTTATATCAAAGTTTTGAACTTTGGATGTGTTTTTGAAGGAAGTGGCCAAGTCCTTGTTTAGTCCAGGGACCATGGTTGAGTTGAGATGGTCTTCTGCTTGGTGTCCGGCAACGATAGTTAAAAAGGTGGAGAATGAGGAGAGCTTCATTGTCAAGTACTGTGATGATAGGTCCTTCAGACGCAGCCAGAGATCGAGAATAACTGTCGTGGATTCGCGAGAAGTCAGGCCAAGACAGCCGCCTCTTTGTTCTGTTGGAGAGTATGAATTGTTGGATCATGTCGAGGTGGTTTGTGGTTCTGTATGGTCTGAAGGTGTGGTGAGAGGGATTCTCTTCAAGGGACGTTACATGATTAGTTTTGGGAAAACAAAAGTGGCTTCTGTGCAAGTCAGTTGCTCTGATCTTAGGCCTCCAATGGAGTGGGAAGATGGGATCTGGCACAAAAGATCAAAGGTGATTTGCTTGGTTTGGTTTGGTTTTATCTAAATGCAAAAAATATTTATCATTGAACTCTAATGAACTTTCCACTTTTCAGACAAAATCCAAAATCTTTGGCAAGTGTTACAGTCGTAAGAGGAAACGAGGACAACTAGAACACAATTCAGACCTCAATGATACTGGTACGGATGTCTTAAAAGCTTACATCTTTCAAACAAGTACTAAACTGTAACTTGTAGATACATATACTAAAGAATATGTATTTCTTTTTTCATTGTTTTGGATCTGTTTAGTGCAAACCCCTACTTCTAATGTTGAGGACACTCAAGCGAAGGACACAATGATGGTTTTGCCCTTTGCATGTAAGTCACCGTTGTGGAAGATATACGAAACAATGGAAGTCTTCAAGAAACTACCACAAAGTCCTCATTTCAGTCCATTAATTGAGTCGACTAGTGAAGATTTCCGTGAAGGGTCTGCGTTGGGTTTGATGGCGACTTTTTCTGGATTATTAGAGAAACTGAAAGATCTGGAGACGGACGTGTCCGTAAGCCAACTAGATAGCCTCAAAGACTCGTTTACCAAGCTAGAGAAGCATGGGTTTGATGTTACAAGGCCTTTATCAAGGATCAACAAGGTGCTGGCTCTCAAGGATAGACAGCTGAAAATATTGGAGGAACGTAGAGGTCTGGAGAAAGAGAGGATGGATGAATCTAACAAAAGGCGCAAGGCTGAACTAGAGTTTGGTGAGACGAAGCGCAAGATGGTTGAGGTGAAAGACAAGATTCTCGAGCTGCAGAGGCAAGAAGCGGCTCTGATAGAGAAGAAGGAAGCGGCCGAAGAAGAGAAAGATCAAGCCTGCAGGAAAATATGGAAGGTGGAGTCATGTGCGAGAGATGTTGGTGTAAAGCTTGAAGATGTTGAGTTTGATTTTGAGACACTTTTGTCTGCTCCCTGGTGAGGCAAAGAAAAACAAAAGGTATATATGATAAGCTCTCTAGAGCTCTCTCTTTCTTCTTGACTCAAGGATTTGGCTGAGATCGTTGTCGCTTGTGGATTTATGGTTCATCTTAATTTATGTTTTGTTGATTTTGGTAGAGGACTTGTAATGACTTAAAAAGTGTCTTACTAAGAATGAAAGCTGAAGTTAACTAACTAGTAAATTAATCTGATCAGAACGATGGTATTGAATTAGATTATGGTTAACCTAAAGTTTGACTAAGAAAACATTAATCTCAAGTTACAAAACAGAAGTAATGTAGTTGCACGGTGGTGTTATTGGAAGTTGAACTTACAGAATTTACAGAGTTGTTGATTTTAAGAATTAGGAAGTTCCTAATTTTTTTAAAATCTCTATAATATTATTTGAAAATTTTCTAACATTAATAATGTCATTATTAACATTTTTTTCTTTTTTCATAATCTTTGTTATTTTAGTTTTTTTATAATAATAAGATTCATATTTAAAAATATATTATTTTCCTTTAAACATAATCTCAAAAACATAATGGATATTTTTGAGGTATTTTTCAAAATTAAAATTAAATTTTAATTTTAAATTATTTTTCTGTTAAATGGGTTTCCAAATAACATACACAAAGAGGAAATATTTTTTTTAAATTAAAATATGATTTATTATATATATATATATAATTGATTTCCTAAAAAGGAAATTTCACAAAAAGAAGAACATAACAATTTACAAAATATTTTTTTTTTGAAACATAATCTCAAAGAACATAATAGATAAAATTTAAAAGCACTAAAATAAATTCTATATCAACCAATATCTATTACTATAAAGTACGGTGTATTTCTCATGGCGCGACACGTCGGATGCCAGGTCACTAATTCAGTCGATGTCGTGCTGACACCTGTCCAGATGAGTGAAACTCCCCGTTTCATTTATTCTATACCATCGTGGGTTGTTGAGATAAGCTTGAAATAGCTTGAAGATAAAGCTATCTATTTCCTACCGAGTTATGGAATAGGAAATAGTAAAGTCCTTGGTGTTTAGGAGTTATCTAAACATCCTTTAGTTATTGTGTTTAGGACTTATAGTGTGTATAAATAGAGACACCAATGTGTGGTGATAGATAAGCGTTTTTGTGATTGAGAGCTTTAGTTTTTTGAGTCAGTTTTCTAAAGCAATAAAAAAGAGTTATTTCTTTACATTGAGTTATTTGAGTTCTTAGATTCTACACGTGGTATCAGAGCCTGCAGAGAAGGATGGGAGAAATCATAACCTCCTCTGAGACTATGAAAGACGTCGGAGGATCAAACACGATCAAATGTCCAATGCTGAATAATACTAATTATACGGTTTGGAGCATTCGGATGAAACTTGCGTTGGAAGTACATAAGGTTTGGGAAGTGATAGAAGGAGAAGATATGACAGAAGAAGATAAGAAGGTCAAGACAGAGAAAAATTCCATGGCAAAGGCATTACTGTTTCAATCTATACCAGAAGCCATGATATTACAGCGCGGAGGACTTGATACAGCTAAGAAAGTTTGGGAAGCGATCAAGGCGCGGCATGTAGGAGCAGAAAGAGTCAAAGAAGCAAGATTGTGTACCCTAATGTCTGAGTTTGACCGACTAAAGATGAAAGACGACGAGACAATTGACGACTTTAGTGGCAAACTCTCAGAGATATCATCAAAATCATCTGCACTAGGAGTAATCATCGAAGAACCTAAACTCGTGAAGAAGTTCTTATCTAGTCTTCCGCGAAAAAAGTACATCCACATGGTGGCGTCTCTCGAACAGATGTTGGACTTGAACAAAACCAGCTACGAAGATATTATAGGCAGAATGAAGGCGTATGAGGAGTGTATTCGAGATGAAGAGGAACCACACGAAGACCAAACCAAACTTATGTATACAAGCAACGATGGGCAACAACGAACACAAGATCAACAACGAGACTATGGGAGAGAAAATAATAGAGACTACAATCGAGATTACAACAGAGACTCAAGGAACAGAGGACGAGGGGGACGTTCCTATTATAACAGAGGACGAGGAAGAGGCCGTAGTACATGGACGAGAGATGCGAGCAACATAACATGTTATCGTTGTGATAAAATCGGGCATTACGCAAGTGATTGCCCAGACCGACTGTTGAAACTACAAGAAACACAAGAGAATAACAGTGAGACTCATAATGCAGATGAACTTATGTTGCACGAAGAGGTCTACCTTAATGAAAAGAACTGCGTGCCAGAGAAACTTGATACAAACGAGACAAGACAAGATATGTGGTACCTAGATAACGGAGCAAGCAACCATATGACGGGTGATAGGAGATACTTCTCAGTATTAGATAAAACAATTACAGGGAAGGTGCGATTTGGAGACGACTCGAGGATTAACATCAAAGGCAAAGGAACTATAAGCTTCACAGACATGAATGGGGAGCCTAGGAAGATGACTGATGTGTATTATATACCGGATCTACGAAGTAATATAATCAGTTTAGGGCAAGCAACTGAAGCTGGCTGTGAAATAAGACTTAAAGGTGATCATCTTACTATGCACGATCAACAAGGAAAGCTTCTAGTTCGAGCACAAAGAGGAAGAAACCGTCTCTATAAGGTCCGAATGGGAGTGAGAGATACCGAGCAAACATACTTAGCGGAGATAAACGAGTCAAATAGGTGGCATACAAGGTTGGGGCATGTAAACCTCACGACAATGAAGGCAATGATTCAGAAGGAATTGGTAACAGGTGTACCAAACATAAACGTTGTTAGTGAAGTTTGCTCTTCTTGTATGCTTGGCAAACAAGCCAGACACTCGTTTCCACAATCTACGACCTATAGAGCAACTAAAACACTCCAACTCGTGCACGGAGATCTTTGCGGTCCAATAACTCCAAGTACAGCAGGAGGAAGCAGATATATTTTTGTGATAATTGATGATTATTCAAGATACATGTGGACTATCTTGTTGAAAGAGAAGAGTGAGGCATTCCATAAGTTCAAAAGGTTGAGAGAAGTAGCAGAAAAGGAGACAGGAGAGAAGATAATAACCTTTAGGACTGATAGAGGTGGAGAATTCATATCCAAAGAGTTCAATGAGTACTGTGAGCTTGCCGGAATCAAGAGACATCTTACGGCCCCTTACACTCCGCAGCAGAACGGAGTAGTCGAGAGAAAGAACCAAACTTTGATGGAGATGACGAGGAGTATGTTGAAGCATATGCATATGCCCAACTATCTGTGGGGAGAAGCAATACGTCACGCTACGTATCTGATAAATAGAATCACGACAAGGGCACTACAAGACATGACTCCATATGAGGTTTTTCGGGGAAAGAAACCAAACATTAGTCACCTTCGCGTCTTTGGCTGCATCGGATACGCTAGAATAGTAAAGCCTCAACTAAGAAAGCTGGATGATAGATCACGAATACTCGTCCATCTCGGAACAGAACCGGGATCAAAAGCATATCGTATGTTGAATCCGGAAAATCGCAAAATGCCGAGATGTTGTGTTTGATGAAACAAAAGGTTGGAATTGGAGTGAAGACGGCAAAGAATTAAAGGAAGAGTTTGTAGTAGATTTGGGAGAGTTTGGGAATCATGGAGTTCATGAATTGTCGAAAGAAATTGTCTCACATCAAGACGAGAAACAGAGTGAAACAGAGCATGGAAAACAGAGTGCAACAGAGGCGAAATCAACCGAGCTTCATGTTCCCGAGACAGTAGATGGAGTGATGGAACTAAGAAGAAGTGAGAGACAGAGTGTAAAGCCTAAATATCTTGAAGACTACGTCATGGTTGCAGAAGAAGAAGGAGAGCTACTGCTGTTAAACTTGAACAATGAACCTATCAATTTTATGGAAGCAAGCGAACGAGAGGAGTGGATAGCAGCCTGCAAAGATGAGATAGCAAGCATAGAGAAGAACAGAGTATGGGACTTAGTTGATCTCCCGCATGGAATAAAACCAATTGGTTTGCGTTGGATCTTTAAGATAAAACGTAATTCAGATGGATCGATCAATAAGTTTAAAGCGCGTTTGGTTGCAAAAGGATATGTTCAACAATATGGAATAGATTTTGAGGAAGTGTTCGCGCCTGTGGCACGACTTGAGACTGTGAGATTGCTCGTAGGAATGGCAGCAGCAAGAGGATGGGGAGTACATCATCTTGATGTTAAAACCGCTTTCTTACATGGAGAACTAAAAGAGACAGTATATGTAACACAACCGGAGGGCTTTGAGGTGAAAGGAAGTGAGAAGAAGGTGTATAAGCTTAACAAAGCTCTATATGGTTTACGACAAGCACCAAGGGCATGGAACCATAAATTGAATCAGATACTACTTGAGCTTGGTTTTCACAAGTGCTCTAAAGAGCCGTCTGTATACAGGAAGAATGTGAATACTCATCTATTAGTGATCGCAGTATACGTAGACAACCTGTTTGTTACAGGATCAAGTGAAGATGTCATCGAAGAATTTAAGACCAAGATGGCGTCCAAGTTCGATATGAGTAATCTTGGGAGACTTAGCTATTATCTTGGGATAGAGGTTAAGCAATTTGACGGCAGAATAACGATGAATCAGACAAGGTATGCGATGAATATCCTTGAAGAAAGTGGGATGAAGGAATGCAATATGACACATACACCGATGGAGGCAGGACTGAAGTTATGTCGAGCAGACAAGGAGGAAGACATAGATGCTACACGATATCGGAGGATCGTGGGGTGTCTTAGATATCTACTTCACACAAGACCAGATTTATCTTATGTGGTCGGAGTTCTGAGTCGCTATATGTCACGACCAAAGGTATCACACGGGTTAGCAATGAAGCATTGTTTGAGATATCTTAAGGGTTCTACAGGTCTTGGATTAATTTACAGAAGGTCCACGTCAAACATACCGAGACTTATGGGATACAGTGACTCGTCTTACAACACAGACTTAGATGATGGGAAGAGTATCACGGGTCACATATTCTACTTAAACGACAGCATGATCACCTGGTGTTCACAGAAACAAGAGATAGTTGCACTTTCTTCATGTGAGGCTGAGTTTATGGCAGGTACGGAGGCGGCTAAGCAGGCCATATGGTTACAAGAATTGCTTGGAGAAATATTGGAGGAGCCAATCGTGAAGGTAACCATACGGATTGACAATCAATCTGCCATTGCTCTTACAAGGAATCCAGTGTTTCACGGGAGAAGCAAACACATACACTCAAGGTTTCACTTTATAAGAGAGAGTGTTGAGAAGGGACAAGTCAACGTGGAACACATCGCGGGAAGCCAACAGAAAGCGGATATTCTAACGAAAGCATTAGGAAGGATTAAATTCAAGGAGATGAATGAGCTCATTGGTATACATGAAGTGTCAAGAAATGATTTCAAGCTTAAGGAGGAGAATGTTGAGATAAGCTTGAAATAGCTTGAAGATAAAGCTATCTATTTCCTACCGAGTTATGGAATAGGAAATAGTAAAGTCCTTGGTGTTTAGGAGTTATCTAAACATCCTTTAGTTATTGTGTTTAGGACTTATAGTGTGTATAAATAGAGACACCAATGTGTGGTGATAGATAAGAGTTTTTGTGATTGAGAGCTTTAGTTTTTTGAGTCAGTTTTCTAAAGCAATAAAGAAGAGTTATTTCTTTACATTGAGTTATTTGAACATGGGTTTCATTCGTGTGATGTGAGATTGGGCTGTGAAAATTTAAACTGTGTCCGGCCCGATAGAATGGATGACGTCTCTGACCCTAATACGGTCGTCTCTTCCACTTCGTGCGACGGTGATTCGATGCCGTTTGCGTTTCTTCCCATGATCTGAAACGTTCCGAGTAAAGGCTTCGTGTTTAATCCCTTTGATCTGAAAAGTGGTGTTTGTTCTGTATAAATATGTGTGAGTATTCCTCTCATTGATCTCATCTACTCTTTGTTATCTCTTATATCTCTCGCCGATGTGGTCTTACTCGGATCTCTCTGTGTCAGATGCCTCGGTGATTCTGTGGTGGTACTCTCTACCCGTGTTGAAGGTTTTCTGATCTGTTCTGATATCTCTCTATGAAGTTGGAAGCTCGAGCCTCTTCTTGCCTCTCGGTGGTGGTTTTGTGCCACCGAATATTTCTTGCGGCGAATAACCCTTGACGGTGGCTTCTTTGTATGTTTCTTTATGGTTTTTGGTCTAATCGTTCATACTTCCTTTTTTTTATTATTGTTCAATTACTTTCTTGAGTTTTTGTTGTTTATCAATTTTTGTTAAACCTCTTTATATTTTTTTTGGTATTTTATTTATCCTTGCAGGCCAAGACTGCAAATCTTGAACGTGTCATAAGATCAGAGCTTTTGGTCAGGGTCAACAGCTATGGCAAGTGGATTTCCATCATATATTTTTAAATTAAAACTTCAGATTGAAGACAAACTAAAATTATCAAATGGAACTGTTGGTTTTGTCTTATCCTTGCAGGCTTGGATTACAAACTTTTAAAAGAATGTTGTTCAAGCAGATGTGAAATAGAAGTATTCAGACATTTGGAGTTTTGTAGGAAGCATGTAGCTCAAGATTTTTCTGTCATTTTTAAAGGTAATTTGTTTGTCTTCTCTAATACATTGCATTATATATATGTCTCTTAATTTGCTCTAGATTAATTACTATTTGGGTCTGGTTAATATTTTATTTTTTTTAGATTTGGTGCAGTGCTCATGAGAGAGGACTCGAAAGCTTACTTGATAAGGGTATTCTCCAGTTTCTTAGTTTAATGCTCAAAGCTTGACCGTATGTTGAAAATCTACAAACCCGTACAATACTCTCGCTGACATCCTTACACATTCTAATATTTCAAAGAAAATTGAAACCATAAAGCAGGAAATTTTAAGCACATGCATGAACGCTACTTGGTTGGTAGGGAGATAAGAGATTAAGCATATGTGTTTTGTCTTAGACAGATAAAAAATTCTCAATATGCTTTAAGGTCATATAGTCCCTTGCCAACACATGATTTTTAGCTAAAGTTGTAGCATTTACTCAAATCAGTTTCTTCTCCTTATTGAATAGTTATCGGTTTCTTCCTGACAAAGTGATCTACTTTATTGATGAAGATGGGTCTTTTGTTCGACTTTGCCATGTTCAGGTTCATAGTTACATGTTTCTCACATCATCAGTAAATGTATTTTTTTTTCCTTTTTAGTTAATTCAGATACTTAAGCTGGCGAATAAAGAGGACTTACGGCCACTGAATCAGACATCTACATTGTCTCCACCTGGACATGAATCCTGGTTGATTAAGTCTGATGAATCTATATGTCTCCCAATACGGTGCATAGACTTTTTTGTGAACTGGATACGGTGCAGAGACTTCACAGAAGAGTTATTGGCCAAAACGAAGTTGTCCTAGCTATTATCCGGGCGATCCGACGTCCATGTGTTGGGCTCAAGAACCCAAACCATCAAATCCAATGTTGTGAATTTCTTATAAGTATTCTATGAACTTTATATTTTGTGTAGTATTTCTTTTCATTCTATTTAGTTCTACATATAATATCCCTTGGTTATGTTCGCTGAGAACAAATTTGCAAACTGTACATTTACGGAAAGTAGTTATCAGTTCTCATATTTTTCTTTTTCTTTCGGTGAGTCAAAAGTATTTTACCGTAATGCATTTACATAATTCGGATTACCTAAATAAATAACTGTATGAATAAATTTAACCCTAAATTTAATAACCAACAAAGTGGTGGTAAGTTGAAATGAATATTAGGTAAAATAAACATGATATCTCTTATCACTTAAAATTCTATAAAAGACAAAAATCATTATTATACACATCTCTCTTGCAAATGTAATCCTCAATACAAAAATCATAAAATCATACAAAACATAAAAACCTAGATAACAAGTAGAGTATGCAGGCCTACCCTAGTTTTTAATAAACTAGAGAAGAAAATTTTCTAATAACATAAGCTGATTGTTTTAGTGAACAAAAACTACTATACATAGTTATATAACTAAGATAACATCAGTTGAGATATTTTAACAACTAAAAATACAATATTATGTCATCAATAAAAATGATACTTTCTGCTTAATACTTTTAGTTTAATTTTAAAATTTTAGTTTTATAAAAACTAATAAATAAAAATCATTTAAGAAATATATTAGATTGCATGTTTGTTTTGATTATCAAACTCTGAACCTATCAATACTTCATCTTCTTTTCTATCTACTAAAAATATATATAAATCTTAGTATATATAGATTTAAACCAACTAATCTTAGCAATTCAAAAAAAGATATTAGTCTTTGTATAATAATTAACAACAGTAATCATTGTATATTTTGAAAAGAATTGGATTTAATACAAAAAATGTTCTACAATATAATATACACATAATAAAAAATAACTAAATAAATAATATATGATAACCGAAATGACTAAATATCATACATAAGTATTTAACATAATATTTTATACGAATACTGTATAAAATAATTTAAATATAGTTTAGATATTGATTAGTTATTATAAACATCTATTTGATAAGTATTTATAAAATATGAATTGAGTATGGGAAAGTCAATTAGTTACAGGTAATTCTTATATTTAAAAATTTATGAAAATATATTAATATAAGAACTAATTTTTTTTCTTTTTAAAAAATTAAGAGATGGACATAACACATTATTGCTGGGCCCAATAAGCGAATTGAACATTTGAGTTATAGTTTGCAACTGGACCGGATTTCCAACCAAAGAGGCAGAATAACCGGTCGTATCCGGTTTAGTCCGGAAACGATACAAGCAATTTAATAGCGGTCGTATCCGGTTTAGTCCCGAAATCTGGACCGGATTTCACTTCTCCGCCGCCTTCCCCCCTTGATCTCTGTTTTGCGATCGCGACTAGTTGTATGCATGTAATAGCTTCGATCTCTAATTCCGATTCTTCTTTCGAACTCTCTTCTTCTCTCTCTCTCTCTCTCTCTCTCTCTCTCTCTCTCTCTCTGAGACGCCAAGCAAAGGTATGCAAATTTCATTGTTTTAGGGCTTTTGCTTTTGATTCAAAAAAAAAGGATTAAATTGATTGGCTGATTTGTTGTGATTGACCAATTCTTGGAATCAATTGAAGTCATGTAATCTGTTTCTTCTTTCTCTCTTACTGTAACAAAATTGCATAGTTCAGCATAAGAAAATGTGCAATTGCTACTTTATTTTATTGTTATAGCTTTATGTTGTGTTATGTCTTAAACTCTTGAGTTTCCACTTGCAGTCATTTTCTTTGTGGATATACAAAGATGACAACAATCGAAACAGGTCCAAAAACTCAAAAGCCATCATCTCCTTCCACTACTCTCAAGCAACCATCTTCTTCTTCATCGTTTAAAAGGTGGGGAAGGAGACACCCTTTTGTTAGATACGGACTTCCCATGATCTCTCTCACTGTTTTTGGAGCCCTTGGACTCAGCCAACTCCTCCAAGGCAGGTCTGTTTACCTTCTTCTTTTTCTCTTGACTACTATGAAGCTCTCAATCTATCAATGTATCTGTTTAGAATTCTCTACATGATTGGTTTTATTTTGGTTTGTTCAGTAAGGACATTGCAAAGGTAAAAGACGACCAGGAATGGGAGATTATCGAGACGAGAAAGGCTCTTTCTAGAACTGGACCTGTCGATGCTTACAAACCTAAAAACACTTCCATCGAAGACGAACTCAAGGTTGGTTACTTTTTGATTTAACAACGAGGTTAGATCTAGAAAGAACACTTTAATCTTGACAGGCTTTTCTTTACTCTCACACTGCAGGCTATGCAAGGGAAGGTGGACATAAACTCGTACGAATACAAGAAAATCCCAAAGCTAAACGAAGGCAAGTCGAGTTGAGTTGAAGTCTTTTCTTAGATGTGTTTCTGTTTTAGCTTTTTTAAAGAACTCTTTACATAAACTGTATTAGTTTTGGCCTTTCTAAACCATTAACAGATATGGGTTGATAATAATACTTGTATTCATCTACAATATCTAAATAACTATTAGTTCTCTGCATGTGTGATTCTTTTTATTCAAGCAAAGAAGATCAAGTTAGCTAACACTTCATTGTGAACTCATAATGTTTTAAGGTATTGTATAAGCTCGTGCTACTTCATAATGAAAATATCAAGTGCTACTTCATAATGAAAATATCAAAGATGTCTTAAACTTTTTATAGTATTTGACATGTTGAGTGCATTTCTATAACATAATACGATATTGTTACAATAATGCTGCCCAACGGCCATTTTTAATCTAACTTCTGGAGATATATTTTCATAGACAATATAAAAAAGCGCAAGCTTCTGTGTCCTCATTTTGAAAACATCAATTGCTTTTTTAAGAGGGTTTCTGGAATTACAAATGAGTTTCTTCCGATGAAGCTTTATGTAAAACATCAAGTTACTTTTTTACTTTGATACAAGCGCCTTATCTAACTCTTGATTGTGAATTCATATTGTTTTAAGGTAATTGTATAAGCTCCTGCTACTTCATGATGAATATATCAAAGAAGACTGAACTTTTTAGATTTGACATGTTGAGCGCATTTCTTTTTTTTTTTGTTCAACGTAGAGCGCATTTCTATACCATAGTACGATATGTTATTTTGGTTTATGTACCATGATAACGCATTACTTGTGTTAGTGATGTAGTTTTTCTAAACCATGATGTAAAAGCATCGTCTTAAACCTCAAATTGTCCCGTCTTCAATCTTATAGCCATTTCTTAAGAGTATTCATGCGACTAGCAGTGAGCATCACATCATTATATCTTATATACGAGAACTGAAGATAAAGATTATGCTGAACGCTTCAGATCATTGTCTTTATTTTCATTTTCTTTTTACTCCATAAACATTAATCTTACTTCATTGGCGCAATCATATGCATTCAAAATCCTTTAGTTAATATGATTTGGTTTTCTTGTTGTCTTTCCTTTTAAGCTTTTACTTTCTTTTTAGAATATATTTATATTTTCTTTTTCTTATTAGGGTTTGTCTAAATGAAAAGTTATATAAACATAGCTGAGACTTCTATGTTTTTCATACTTTGATAATTAATATACGATTTTTTGTTTATTTTTTGTGTTATTCAGAAATCATTATTATTGATAATAATAATGATTTTATTAATAGAGTCGTATTCAATATGTACAGATATACACCACAATATTATAAACTTGTACGTTAGAAAGCGTACATCATCTATTTAAGTTTCATGGAAATAAAATTTTACACACTTTGTGAGCTTAAACTTGTGGTCATTATGGGTTCTTTGTCGACTGGATTTATATACTCTTTCTATTTTAGTTTAGTTTTCGTTATATAGGAAAATTTATGTTTCAAAATAAATGTTATTTTATAATTTAATTGTAAAATTTATTAATAAATATATTATTTTATTTTTATTAGTTGAAATAAAATTAGGTGTATAAAAGATGACTTTTTATATAAAATATATATAAAATTAACATATATTTTTATTTATCAGTGCAAATTTAAAACAACAAATAAAACAAAATCGAAAAAGTGTTTTTGAACAAATAAGATATGAATACTACAAGCTAAGTCTTCTCAGACTATTGGCAGATTATATTCGAATTCATTACTAAACGTACATTTATTTAGTAGAATATGCATGGTTAAAGTCTTATAAAATATATAAAACCCAATATATATCTACTTGCTTTAACCATTTAAAAAAAATATGTGAGTGGTGTGTCTTTTTGTTAAAATCGATTTATCACATATGGTATAAGATATAGTCAAATTAAATTTCGACTATAAACCCAACATATCAATAAAACAAAATTAAACAATAAAAATAATTATATAAATATATATATTTTTCTTTTGTATTTGCATAATAATATCTTAACAATATTTTCAATTCTCTTATTTATTCTCATAGTTAGATTTAGAAAGTGTTTATTCCCTTATTTATTCATTTTCTAATCAAATTATAACTAACTTAATATTAATTATTATATTTTATATATACTTGCTTTAACCATTTAAAAAAATGTGAGTGGTGTATCTTTTTGTTAAAATCGATTTATCACATATGGTATAAGATATAGTCAAATTAACTTTCGACTATAAACCCAACATATTAATAAAATAAACTTAAACAATATTATATAAATATATATATATGTTATTATTTGAAATATTTAATTAATTTACAGCATGAAAAATATAAAATTATTGTATTTGAAAAATTATATACACATTTAAATATATAAGTAACTTTCAAAATATATACTAATTATATAAAAATATATATATATATATATATATATAAACTTGAAATCAAGATCTAGTATTCTATTAAGGTATAAAATTTAAAATAATAATTAAATTTTGGGATATGTACAAGGAAAGTGTATTCAATATAACATTTGAAATTATTATTGAATTTTTTTAGATAATTTAAGTTAATTATGATAATTGAGATTTAAGTTAAATATTTTAAACTCTTATATTTTGATATTTCAATTGATAAGTTCTACCAAAATACGTCAAGTTTACTATTTATATTTCTAATGATAATAGATTTCAAAATACATTTGAAAATCATGAATTCAATAACACTAAATTTTAAATAATTTTTAACATTTTATTTTTAATGATAAAATTGTGGTGATTGACATCAATAACAATACTTTAAATATATAACAATATGTTGTTGATAAAAAAAAATATACAATATGTTTGTATAACATCGGTGATCCAAAAAGAAATTGTGTGATCATGAATCTCTCAGTATATAATATATACACATAATATACGAATACTTGCCAATTCCATGAATCTGCATGCATTTCGAGTTGAGAAGGATTGATTGGACCACACCACACCACACCAACTTATCCATATTCCTCTATTTGCCAGCTATCTATTCATTTATTTATTTCAGGAACCATATAATTTTTAAATTGCACATAATTTTTTTAATAACCAGAATGTGTTGCCTCTTTAAATGCCCACATTCAAACAAAATCCACCCGTCATGCATGAAATTTTATATGCTCTATGAATTAATACTCCATTGGCCTACTACAATTTACAGTTTGGCAATAATTTATCCAATGGCCTCACAAAGCAGTTCGTGTGCCTTTTTCGTGTATTTGATGTTTATTAACAAACCTATGAAATGTTACATGCTAAAGTGAAAATAGTAGACTGCTAAATGGAAAAGTAAGTAAATGTTTTTTTTTGTAACTTAAAAGTAAGTAAATGTTGATTAAGGCAATTTATGTAAGACGCTAATTGTTATTCCTTTATAGTTTCTACTTTCTCAAGACATTTGTTTGGAAATGTGAAGTGAGTATCGTTATATTCTTGAATATACAACCAGCTTTCTAACAAGTTTTACTTGATGGGCATGCCCATGCGGCTGGAAGATAGAGATCGAAGAGAACGCTAGGTCACAGTCACACGTGAAGAAGGTACGAGGGAGGTGATACGTGGCAAAACTGAGACGAGATATAAATCCAAAGGACAGAGAGACACCATTTCCATGCCAGCTTGTCACCCCATTCGTTCTTTGCCTTTTAGTTTTGTTCACTTTCTCATTTCCAAGAAGTTATAAGCTTTTTATAAGAAGAGAGTTAAATACAGAACAGTGGGTTTGATTGATTTCAATTTATAATGCATGGGAAAGCTCTAGCAATCTGCAGAATGGATAATCCGTAATTAGAGCCTAAAACAAGAGGCATGGACTAATCATTTATGGTTCTCCATAAACATGTGTCCTCGTCTTTATAGCAACATAATGGGTTTGATTGATTTGAATTTTGTATCCCCTTCTTAGCCAAAAAAAAGACGTATCCCCTTCCTTAAATAAAATATTAATTTAGGCATTTGTAATTGTACCCGAAATCCGAACTAAATTGTAAAACTGCTTAAACGTATTTTGTATAGCGGTACCCAGAAGAATCCAAAAAAAAAAATCTGATCTTGACGATCCAAATTAGCATCCAAAATGAATATTTTAAATTTAAAATAAATTATTTCAAATAATCAGATTTATATTATCATTTTGATCCAATATGTAAAAATAAAATATTGCTCAAAAAGGTTATAAAATTATCTAAAACCGAAAAATTATTAACTGAATCCGACCAAAATATATGTACAACCTGAGTGGAGTCGCCTATGAGGTGGGACTCAATAATTCAAAAATCTAAAAGTGCTCATCTGAATCCAAATATGTATCTAAACGGCATGCTATTACTACTAATTTTTCAAACTTTTTTTGAACGTCTGGATCGATTATTATCGATTAATTATGCTATTACAACTATGAGAATATTACAAAGACGATTATACAGCCGACAATTCTACCGACAATTCTACCACCATGTGAGAATACACGCCTGACTGCACCACTCTGAGCCGTCCTATGAGATCCATGTTCGATGGTACGCCCTACACCAAGCTGAAGATTTCCTGTAACTTGTTTCTCCATAATCTGCATAATTTGGTATTTTCTGAGGTTTGAACCCAAGACTTCCGGGTGTAGAAACAATTGAACCCTTAGTCAAACCACTAGACCAATGGAGCTTCCACTTTATATAAACATATATATTTCCTGTATAACTAAAAGAAGGATGTTATAACTTTTTGGTTTTAGATTAATGCTTAGATTTCAGTTAATGCATTTTTATCATATGTTATAATGTAAAATATGGTTTGTAGAACTTTATCGGAAAACATATAAAATTATAACTAATTAAAACTAAACTGGAAATAACAAGAAAAATTAGATTTTAATGTGTAAAAATTTACAAAATCATTTTTAATTGAGAAGGAATTTAAAAGACAAATGTTTTGGTGATCCGTTTCAATGTAGATTGAAAAAAAGGTAAAAGTAATATAAAAGATAAATGCAACGGTGGCTTGAGGTTTAATTGGTGAAGCAGAAGAGCTGGCAACAGCTATCCACTGAGTGATTACGTCGTACTCACTAGTCACCAAGTACTCTCACTGTCTCACATACTCTTTTTGTTGTCTTTCTTTTAGACAGCTTTCATTCTCTCTATTTTTCCTTCATTATAAAAGTTAAAAATTCCGATCATATCATATTTATTCGGCTTTCATGAGAAATACTAAATTGCTAATGATGACATCAGATTAGATGATGTTCTACGTCTTGTGTGAATTAATATATATATTCAATTAAATCAAATTTTAACATAATTTTTGAATTATAATCTTAATTAGTTAATTAGTTTCAAATATTAAATTAATCAAAATATTAATTTACCTTCTAATTTATTAATTTATAATCATATTTTTATCTACTATTAACAAGTCATTGTAGGATCGCTTAAAGAAATAATTAATATGACATATTTGATTATTTCTATTTATAATAAACATCTATAAAATTTGAATTTTATTTTATTTTAATTATAACAAAATTTATTGAGAAAAAATCTAATAAAATCTTAATTAAAATTTTAAATATTTTTTTCTAAAATAACACAGTAAAAATTTCATAATTCGTAATATAATATTATTATAAATCAATGTTAAATAAATTTTTATTCTAAAATAAGAAAATAAAAAATTATACTATTCCTTATGAATTCTATAATTATATTCTGTATTATATAAAAATAGCAGTGTTATATGAACTAAATATTGCAAAATTATATTAAATAGGTAAATTAAAAAATTAGTTTTTAAAAAAATTTCATTTAAATAAATTATCAATCATCATTAAATGAGTTAAATTTTTTAAATTATATAATATTTTTATACAAAATAAATGTATTAACATATGTTGAACTTTTATATCTACAACTATATATTATCTTTCTATTTATTATAAAAATCTCTACAATATGTTGTTTAAAATGTTTACATACAAAAATATAATAGTATATAATAACCTTTAGCTCATATACTATTTAAAAATATATTATTAGAGAAATTTGAAATTTTAGTAATTCATTTAAAACATTAATAAAAATAAAAAAAAATTAATTATAAATTTATTTTTAATTTAGTTATAAAATCTGTTGAGAATTGTTTTTAAAAATATTACCCAAAATTCAATTTTTTTATAAAATAATATCAAAAAATCAAAACTCTTTTAATGTTCCAAACTCAAAAATAGTTGTGTAATTTTTTAAAGTTTTCTTAACAAAAAAAAAATAAATTTTGAAAATAAATATTCAAACCAAAATGATAATATTTCAAATTTACAAAAGATAAAATCATAGATAATAAAGAATATTTTTTTTAAAATGCACCAAGGAAAATAACTATACATGTTGTAAAAATTAAACCAATCTAATATTTGAAGTCTTAATTTAAAAAAAAATAAAACTTAATATCATTACATCAAAAAATATCCTATATTAATAAAATTTACTAAAATAATAAGGTTATATTATTTAAACAAAAAATGATTTTTTCTTATAAATCCCGTAAAATACTAAAATGATATATGTTAAAGTATATTTCTTAAACACAACATGTAAGTATAAATTATCTTAAACATATTTCTTATATGCAAAATGTATGAATTAAACTAAAAATATTTTTTGAAGGAGGTTCTCTATATGATTACTTCATATTTTTGAAAATATATTATTAAGTAATAAAAATTAGTAACAAAGTAAAATTTTAGAAAATATAAATGATAATATCATATAGTTACACAATATATAACACTAAAATAAAAATTACATATTTAAAACATTTGTAATAATATCAAACACTTATATCAAATGGAAATATCCGCACAGATGTGCTTGTTAAAATCTAGTTTTCTATTTTTAACGTAACATATATAATGGTTTGCTACTTGTAAAATCTAGTTTTCTATTTTTTTTTTTTATTTTAACGTAATCTAGTTTACCACTAAACCACACATGTAAACATATCATCATTGTAATAACCAAAATTTTTTATTAATAATTTATAATAACAGATAAGTATGTTTAATAACAACAAGAGATTGTATTCTTTCAATTGGTAAGATAATTTGGTGGCATAAAAAAGAACAAAAATTCTTTCTAAAATAATAAATAAAAAATATGAAACGATTTAATATTACTAAAATAAAAATAAGATAAAAATATAAAATTAATGCTAAAGTTTGATAATACTCGTTAATAATAATTTATCTTTAAATATAACAAAAATATTTATTAAATAATCAATACAAATGTTTAAAAAGTAACAATTCAATAAGGTTTTTTTAAAAAGGCATATTTTCCTTTCAGTACAACAAGTAAATCCATTCATATATCCTATATACTCGGCTTTCATGAGACTACAAGAAATACTAGCAAATCAAAAAGTTATTTATTAAAACTAATAACTCAATCTAAATCATGTAATATGAGAACTAAGATTCTAAAAATAATAAAATATGTTAAACAAGCAAAATAATATAAAATTATAGAGAACATGGAAATTAAAATACATTAAAGTTACCGCCTAAAATTATTTATAAAGATGATAAGTAAATAAAATTACCAATAATTAAAAATATGACAAAGAAATAAATAACCTAAATTACAGAGAGTATCGAAAATAAGAAAAACTAAAACTATAAAAAAATAAAAAATAAACAAATTATTTTAAATTATGGAAAATATGACAAATAAACAATAAAAAAAACAAATAAGTAAATTCACCTAATACTATAGAGAAACTGACAAATAAACAAAACCATTTCTTAAATAATAGTATAAATAATGCAATAAACATTTGAAGAAGCCCTCAAAGAACTCCATAAGTAACTAGGATAGTTTCACAAATGATCCGATCTCAACTGTATCCTCAAACTCAAAAGTCAATTCATTCACATCTACAAAATTTGTCCAACACTATGGTAGAACAGTGGTGTTAGTTCCCATTTTGAAGCCTAATCTGCAGCGTTCATGTATAATTTGTATAAGAAACATATCTACAAAAAGACATGACATTTCAGAAAATGATGATACATTATTAGTAACTGGTCTATAAACTTTCGGTCTAACCTGTTGAGTTTACTACTACTACACATGCAAATCCATCATGGCACTCAAACAATACTTCATCAACTTAGATCCGTAGAGACCAATGATGGACTTTGCATCAACCATTTGTAACAGTGAATCAAACAAATCATAGAGTGTGTAAGTATTAAAAACTGTAGATAAGTTAGCTTCCCAAGATTTTTTTTTTTTTTTTTGCTAAATCTTCCCAAGACTTCTTCAGGCTCCAGCTATATAAATAGATTTCATATCCTCTTCTCAAAAACCATCTCACACCAAAACATAAATATCTCATCATCTTCTCAACTTACTTTCAAATCTTACTAAACACACACCCCTCAGCTCCACCATCTAAACCCAAATGGGACGAAGCTGGAGCCTCACCATCACCATCATGGCAGCTGTTCTGCTGGTAATGATGTTCGGTTCAGCCTACTCAGGCAACTTCTTCGACGAGTTCGACCTCACGTGGGGTGACCGCAGGGGTAAAATCTTCAACGGAGGAAACATGCTGTCCCTGTCTCTAGACCGGGTTTCCGGGTCGGGGTTCAAATCCAAGAAAGAGTATCTATTCGGACGGATCGATATGCAGCTTAAACTCGTAGCCGGAAACTCAGCCGGCACCGTCACTGCTTACTACGTAAAGCTCTCAAAACTCGCACTCTCAACAAAAACATGAACAAACTTTTTCTAAATGTTCTCTACATTTTTTGCAGTTGTCGTCGCAAGGAGCAACACATGATGAGATAGATTTCGAGTTTCTTGGAAACGAGACAGGTAAGCCTTATGTTCTTCACACCAACGTCTTTGCTCAAGGGAAAGGCAACAGAGAACAACAGTTTTATCTCTGGTTCGACCCAACCAAGAACTTCCACACTTACTCTATTGTCTGGAGACCTCAACACATCATGTAATAATTCAACACTTTGTTTCGAAATGCTCACTGAATAAACCAAGATCTTGAGTTTGTTACTCCCTCTCTCTCTTTGTGCAGATTCTTGGTGGACAATTTGCCTATAAGAGTGTTCAACAATGCAGAGAAGCTTGGTGTTCCTTTCCCAAAGAACCAACCAATGAGGATCTACTCGAGCCTGTGGAATGCAGATGACTGGGCCACGAGAGGTGGTCTTGTAAAGACTGACTGGTCCAAGGCTCCTTTCACAGCTTACTACAGAGGATTCAATGCTGCGGCTTGCACCGTCTCTTCAGGCTGTGACCCCAAATTCAAGACTTCTTTAAGTGATAGTGAGCTGCAAACGGCGAATGAGCTCAATGCATATGGCAGGAGGAGGCTTAGATGGGTGCAGAAATACTTCATGATCTATAATTATTGCTCTGATCTCAAAAGGTTCCCTAGAGGATTCCCTCCTGAGTGCAGGAGGTCAAGAGTCTAAGGGAAAAACACTAAACATCCAATATGATTGTGTGTATGCTTGTTGCAATTCCTCTCTTTAAGTTATAAGATTTGTTTTGTTCTCTGTTATTCTTCCGTTGTACATTCTCAAGGTCAATAAAAGCTCCTTCCTGTGTTTAAAGTATAAACAAACGAATCAAACGCTTTAAATTACAAAAGACACAACAATTACAAACAAACATGTGTAGTAAAACATTTAACAACCAGTACTGCTTTTGGTTAGAAACCTAAGATCTTGTGCTTATAGACTCTGCCACTATTGTTTCGGAGCAGCAAGACTCTTATGATGATCAGTCCACTGCTTTTAAAAGTGCAATCAGTCTTACCGTCGTTATTTTGCTTTGTATCAAATTACATTTGATTTATGTTAAATAGATTTGACATGTTGATCAATTTGGTTTTATTTCGTATTTACCTGTATCTTGTGTTGAATTTAAGTGATATTACAGAAACAGAACATGAAGTTCTGACGAAAACAATGATTCAAAGTGAGTACAATGCTTAATTGTCTTCCCATGTTTCCTAATCGCTTTTGGTTCAACTTTTTTGACACGGTTTAAATTGGGTTAGATCGGTTTAAACTAAACCGTTTTAAAAGGTTTTCTTTAAATAAAGACATATGTGAGACGGAACGATTTGTTTTCCCTTACAGTGGGTTTGTGAAGAACGATCGTCTCCCCTTGGCAAATCTCCAAGAGCGAGCCAGGCAGTCATGGATCTCTCTCCTGTTACCGATGCTTTAGCCGCCAAATCCTATGATAAAATCGCCGACATCTGCGATAGTCTCATGCTTCAGGTCCCAATTTTTCTCTCTCTGTTATCACTGTTTCTGGGGTGTTCGCTCGCTAGGGTTTTAAGTTGATTTCGTGAGTATAATCGATTTTCATCAAAATAGGTTGCTTCCGAAGGGATCTCATTCCATGATGACTGGCCTTACGCAATCCATCTCCTCGGTCACTTCTTCGTTGACGATTGGTCTGTTCAAATTACTTTTCCTTCTTTGATTAATATTGTCTGCGCCGTTAAAGTTGATTTTGATGTAGAGCTATGTTTTTTTTTGCTGTACATGACTTTCTTAAAGTTGATTTTGATGTGTGATATTATTGTTGCTTGTTTGGATAATTCTGGAATTGATAAAACAATTGCAGTGATAGTGCACGTTTCTTATGGAAAACAATACCTACGAGTGTGAAGGAGAGCAAGCCTGAAGTTTCTGCTGCTTGGAGGATTGGTCAGAGGCTCTGGACACGTGACTATGCTGGTGTCTATGAAGCTATCCGTGGTTTTGATTGGAGTCAAGAAGCTAAAGATATGGTTGCTGCCTTCTCAGGTACCTCTGTTCACTACTCTTAGCTACTACTAAGCTTGCTGAGGTCTCTACTGTAGAAACAAAACGTATAGTGATTTGTTTATTCCTCTTCTGAGATTGAGTAGCTGTCTTGTCGTGTTAATCTTGTAAGACCTTAATTTTAGGATTTGTGTTGTTAGAGTTTGTCGAACATTGATCGGATTTTGTGTTAAAGTTGTACATTTTTCCATTCTATTTTAAGGAGATTGATTGTTCAATTTGTGGTGTTTAACAATTTCTGTGTTTTGGTTTTGGTTGAGAAGATGTTTACACAAAAAGGATGTTTCAGCTTTTGTTGTCTGCCTACTCCACAATTACCATCCCTGATTTGGCTCTTTTCCTAGGCATGACAGAAGATGATGCCACTACTTGTAAGCTCTATTTCTTCAATTTCCTCCGCCTCATCAGTTCTCAGATTTCAACTGAATCATCCTTATAACCAAACTAGACTCAAAAAGTTATAATTGTATTTTTTGTATGTTGGATATGCACAGATGTTGTGGAGAAAGGATGGACAGTGGATGCAGCATCTCAAATGGTGACTGTGAAGAAGCAAGCGATTAAAAGAGAGCAAAAGGTGGATTCATCCAAGCTACAACGCTTGACAGAGTATGTGTTCCACCTTGAACACTAAACTCTCCTATCTTATTAGAGGGTTTTCAGATAGCGAAAAACTAAAATTACCAAACCAGATTCTGTTCCAAGAGACGGCTCTAGTTTCAGTTTTTTTTTTTTTTTATGGGAGATTTTTCTTGACAAGTTTGTAGTTTACCAAACCCTGGTACTGATATGATGAGCTGATTTCGGTGTTAAATTGATCTTCCGCATGCTAAAAGTAGGTTGACTCATCACAAAGACTCTCTTCTCATCTACCGGTCATACTAAGAGAATTAAAATAACGCTGTTTATTAGGCGTTTTAGATTTAGTGAATTCGAAAACTTAACAAAATCGATCTCGAAACAACGGCACTAGTTTCAGTTTTTGGAGAATTCTCTTCACTAATTTATTAATTTAACATGGTTTATCTTAGTTAACAATATTGTCGATATAGTTTTTGCATGAAGCGATCTCCCGTCATACTACACAAAGGTCTGGTTGGTGGGTGTGGAGGTTGAGATATTATTATTTATACCTTCTTCTTACTTGTCGCGTCGGTTGGCTCTTTTACTCATCGGTCGTCACAAAGAGAATTTTCTCAACCACCGGTTATGTCCCAGGACAGAACAGTGTAAAGATGATCAATTAGTTAGTCATAATAATCCTATACCGTTTTTATACTTAATCATTGATTAACTATAAATAATTGTTTTGCTATAAATAGAGTTTGCATACCTTTAAACTTCGACATCTTCAAACACACTAAAATGGCCAACTCCGTTAAAAATGGTTGCCGTCATCCTCACTACTTGATTGTAACATTCCCAGCGCAAGGCCACATAAACCCAGCCCTAAAGCTAGCAAACCGCCTCATCCACTACGGAGCAACCATCACATACGCAACAACCATCTCAGCTCTCCGCCGTATGGGCGAGCCACCTTCCACCCAAGGCTTGTCCTACGCCTGGTTCTCCGACGGATTCGACGAAGGTCCCAAGTCCTTGGAGGACCAGAAAAACTACATGTCCGAGTTCAAACGCCGCGGCTCGGACGCCCTGAGCGACATCATCAGATCCAACCTCGACGCCACGGAGCCAACATTCACGGGCGTTATCTACTCGGTGCTGGTCCCTTGGGCTTCTACAGTAGCGCGTGAGTTTCACCTCCCGAGTACGCTTCTTTGGATCGAGCCAGCCACTGTACTCGACATCTACTACTACTACTTCAACGCCTCTCACAACAACCTCTTCCAACAAGAACCGATCAAACTACCGAAACTGCCCCCGCTCTCCACAGTAGACCTCCCGTCGTTTCTCCAGCCGTCGAACGTGTTACCGTCCGCTCTCGTAACGCTGAGAGAACACGTGGAAGCTCTGGACTCGGAGTCGAACCCGAGAATCTTGGTGAACACGTTCTCCGAACTTGAACCGGAAGCGTTAACCTCGGTCGAGAAACTCAGAATGATACCGGTCGGACCGTTGGTTTCCTCCTCCGACAACAATAAAGCCGATCTATTCCGATCATCAGACGAGCATTACATCAAGTGGCTAGACTCGAAGGCGGAGAAGTCGGTGATCTACGTGTCCCTAGGCTCGCACGGGGACGGTCTGTGGGAGAAACACATGGAGGCGCTCACTAGCGGCGTGTTGGGAACGGGGAGACCGTTCTTGTGGGTGGTGAAGGAGACAAAACCGGAAGAGAAGAAGAGTTGTTTCGTGGATTTGATCAGAGGAGATGATGATAAAGGTTTTATTATAGTAATAAATAGTAATTGACCCGGTTTAACTTACAATACGGTTTTACATTTATAGTAACTGATTTAGTAATTGACCCGGTTTAACCAATATGTTAACCGGTATCCTATTTATTCTAATAGGTTTGGTGGTGGGGTGGTGTTCTCAGACTGCGGTTTTGGCGCATCCTTCGGTGGGGTGTTTTGTGACTCATTGCGGTTGGAACTCGACGCTCGAGAGCTTAGAGAGCGGTGTTCCGGTGGTGGCGTTTCCTCAGTTCGCGGATCAGTGCACGACCGCGAAGCTTGTGGAGGATGTGTGGGGGATCGGAGTGAGAGTGAAGGAAGGGGAGGAAGGAGTCGTGGATGGAGATGAGATGAGACGGTGTCTGGAGAAGGTGATGGGAGGAGGAGAAGACGGGGATGAGATGAGGAGGAATGCGGCGAGGTGGAAGACGCTGGTTGTTGATGCGGCGAAGGAAGGTGGACCGTCGGATTTGAATCTCAAGGGGTTTATGGAAGAGTGATTGGTTTCTTTTTAAATTATATAAGGTTAACAAAGAGTTTAAGAACTATTTGAAGGATCAAATGGTAGAATAAGACCAAATGGCCAAGAAAAAATATCAAATAGACCTATGCATTTTCCTTTTTATTTTACAATTAATTTTAAATTAAAATCTTGATAAAATAACTAAAAAAATCTATAAAAAAACATATTTACTAATTCATGTCATTACTATCTGACTTAGAATCCGATCCACCCGAAATCCAACCCAACTAATCCTAAATCTTTTTATCCTCTTTTTTTCTCTTTTTCTTTTCTATCAATAGTTTTTCATGGACACTCGGATTCGAATCTCAAGGATTTATTAAAGAGCCATTGGCTTCTGTTTAGATTGTATAAGGTTTGATAAAGAGTTTAGGAAACTATGTGTTGAAAGATGAGAACATATGGTCTCTTCTTCATTTTTCTTTTTGTTCAAAAATCTCTTCTTCATTCTTCTCCAACTTTTCTATTCACTGCAAATTTCAATTTTCTATCTTTTAAACATTGAATAATAATTATTAAGTAAAATGTAAAACTGTGTTACAAAATAAATAAATAAATAAAATGTAAAACCTTTTTTTTGTAACACATAAAAAGGTTGCAAAATAAATAAATAAATAAAATGTAAAACCAAGATTGCAAAAAGGTTTACAGAAACCTGAAAAAAAAAAAGAATTAATCAGTATGGACCAGGTTCAGTAGAAACCAACCAACCAATTTAAAACGGTACGATCACACTTCAAGAACTCCATTTCCTCTGTTTTACAACTCCATCCTACCAAAAGACTCCATGGAGATTCTTTAGCTTCATAAGTCAAACAAACTCTAAGCATAAACTACCAGCACCTGTTACTCCACCTTTTCAAACTACAAATGTTCAGTGCTTTCGTTATAATACGATAATTTCTAGTTGTTACTCGCAGAGTAGGCCCTAAATTTTGAAGGCCATATTCAATATAAAATATTTTATATCTTATTTTGTAAATGATTTAATTTTATTTAAAAAATTCACAATTTTTATAATACACACATTATAAAAATAAGAATTAAAGTCTCCTCCTTAAATCACCTCATCAAGAGGTTTTCTAAAATTTTGACACATAAACATAATTTCTTAAATATTAATTAATTGTCCTAAAATTTTTATTTTTCTTAATACTTAAACCAAATAAATTAACAAAACCAATAATTATCCATAAATCTATTTAATTCAATTATTCATTTTTAGTCTCATCAAATTTTAACATTAAATTTATATTAATATATAATAATTTAGTGAAAATATATAATATAATTCAAAACATAAATTTCAAATATTCATATATAAAATTAATTAAAAACAAAAAATAGTTACACTGTCGTCTTTCGCATTTCATCAAATTCATGTCAGCGAAATTTTTTATCTCATAAATTGTGTTTAACAACCAAGCTTTAACTTATACTAGAAAAATGATGGAAATACACAACTAAAATATAAAATAAAACAAAAAGAATTTAAAATTACATAATTTAATTTGAGTTTGGTAAAAATTTTAGTTAACAAATAATAGTTTAGTGAAAATTACATAATATAATGAAATAACACAAAATCTGAAGAATAAATAGATAAAACTTATAAGAAATAGAAAATAGGTTTACAATTGTTTTCCTTAATTCATTAAACTTAGGCCAAAAAATATACTGCCATATTTTTTGGAAGTTTTGGTCTGGCTTGTGAGTAAGAAATCTCGATTCATTATATAGAAAATATTTACTAAATGAAATTTCGATGAGAATTATATTTAAAAATGTAAACGATATATTAAAATTTAAGTATATTAAATGAATATTCATCTGTGTTAATCCTTTTACTAAATGAATGCAATCTAAATAGGTAATAACAGAAATATATTTGCCATATGCTATTTTATAAATAGATTGACTCATATCAATGACAGAATTCGCTGACAGAAAATATCGAAGTGTAGTTTTTGGAAATAATACCAAACGAAAAATCACATTTTACGTACTCATCAAGCAATCAAATTTCATACTATTTAAATATATCATATATCATAATATTTATAGTTTATATGTTAATTTGGTCTTGAAACTTATACTCTAAAACCTAAACTAAACCCTACATGTATGCAAATATAAACTATACCATATATGATCAGTAGATGTTACCTTTTTTATAGAATCTAAAATTAATGGCACTTATCCAATTTTTGTATATCCAAACTACATATGCAACTTAAATCATACCATATAAATTGATTTGTATATGGTTTTGTATAGGATTTATACAAACATTAACCCTATGAACTTGTATATACAAAAAACTTTACACTAATATGATAAGAATTAAGATTTTGAAAGCGGTATAATATCTATACTATTAAAAATGAAGCATTCTAAAAAAATCTAGAAAAAAGACCAGAATAGCACCAAACCAAGTTTTTCTCACAAAAATAGCATCAGAAAGAGGAAAATGACCAAAAGAAATTTTATTGAAGGGTAAATATGCATTGATAACTCTAATTAATCTAAGACTTAGTGATTAGAGTTAAGAGATGTGGTTTTAGAAATGTGTTCAAATAGTTAAAAATAAAAAATTAAAAATTAAATTTTCAAAACAAAAAATGCTATTTTGGTCATTTTATTTTTGAGTGCTATTTTTGTGACAAAAACTTAAAAAAATACTATTTGAGAGAATTGCCCAAACATTTACCTATAAAATGTTATTATACCCTTTTATTTAACTAACAATTTTTTGTACTTCCTTTTATTTCTCTAACTATATGATACTTAATGCTGTTATTTGAAACCAAAAAAAATACACTCAAAGTTTTACCTTGATACCCAAAATATTTTTTCAAATTTGAAATTTTATTCAAAACCCGAAACTATACTTAAAACCAACCCAAAACTCTATAAACAATATACATATTTGAAATACCCAAATATACCTAATATACGCAAAACATTTTGGGTATTTTAGGTATCAGGTCGAGCAGGACCCATACTCGAACCGAGACTCGATTAAGACTCGAACCATGACCCGCGGGTCCAAAAAATACCCACTAGGTATTTTACAGGACTCGGACGAAACCTGTATTTTTAGTCGATTTGGTTTGATTTCTCGGATCCGGATAATATGTCAGGCTTAAAATAGTTATATAAAAATGTACATGCAAAATTATTAAATAAAATAATTCATAAATTATATATTTTGAAACATGTTCACTTTTTCAATATAATACGACTTTGTAACATAAATATATAACAATTTCAAAATACTTATTCATATCAAACTTTATTTATATTTCAAAAAAATCAGCGCTTTTTAAGAGCGGATCAAAATCTAATACTGATTTTATAATATGATGATGGCGAACCAAACCGATAATACAACATAATAACCTAGGAATCTTTTATTAGAATCAGTGTTTTTAAATCCGGACCGGACCGGCGATCGGACCGGGTTAAACCATGAACCGGACAACAATCTGGGTTGGGTTAATATCAAAATCCAACTAAAATTGAACATGCTAAAATCTTTATCGAACCGTCAAAAACCCGGAAACCAGCGACTCAATGAACCTGCCTAACTCCAGTTCGTTTATAAACCACAGTTTTGTTAATATAAAAGTTAATTTTTAAAGTAAAAGTATAATTATGAAAGATTAATAAAGTATCATCTCTTGTATTTTTCTTTTAAAGTCTCTACAATTCATAAATTACAAGACTCGCAAAGTTTAATTTTCACATTAAGATATTGTTTTTGTCTACTTTTCACTTTAATTAAATTTTATTTCATGGCTCACTTGTATTGAAGACTCTAATAATTGAAAAAATTACGTTTGTGAAATTTGTATAATTTATAAAACACTTGTTTTAGTTCAAAATATATATTTTTAATTAATGTGCATATAATGTTTTTAAAAAGTGATGGAGATTAGAGTGATACAGATCTCGAGAATAAAGTTTGAATGTGTATTTTGTATCGATTTTAGATTTGAACTATTAAATTATTTATTACTTTTGTGACATTTTAAAAAAAATCTAAACATTACAACTATTAAAACATTTTATTTATATGATCTATCTTTATAAAAATATACATATTATTTACGAAATATCATTAAATTCACTTTAATCCAACCAAACCCGATTGAAACATGTTTGAACCTAGTCGAACCATAATGATCCATGAACCAAATATTTCCGGTTTTAAAAACACTGATTAGAACGATTAAGATAAACAGACGATAGATTAACATGAATCAAGATTGAAAATATGGTAACTAAGAACGGTTTAGGGAAGCTGATTTAGCATTAGCATATCAACAAATTTAGATAATCTTGTCCTGGGTAACATCGAGTCATTAATGCATATCATCTTAGCCATGTCCATATTTTAAAACTAATCAAATTATAACATTTTCATTTAAGTGTGTGTTTCATTGAATACTATCATAATGTAGTGTAGTTATATGTAAACTAAATAATATAAGGAATAGTCTATATATATGTACGTGATTTAATGATATAATCTTTGGTATCTGAATGTTTGATTATATTATTTTGTTTAAATTTAACAGTTTATTTTCGGTATTATAATTATAATCAAAATAAATCTTTTTAATTTTTTGGTTGACAACTTATTTTTCTGTTATCTTATTTATTTAAGAAACAAGAAAATCAGTTTTTATATATTTTCGTAAATTAGAGTTTTAACCATATAAAATAGAATTCTTAAAATTTTATGAGAAAATATTTCGAAGTTTTGGTTAAAAACTGAATGAATCGTATTGAAATCAATTTAAACAATTATATAGATATATGGTTTCAATGTAATATCTTTTTTTTTTTTTGAAAACCAGAAAATCGAGCTAGATCAAACTCCCCTATTCTACTATATAATTAAGCCTATTGTTTTCTAAAATCGACAATATCTTTACATCTCAACGTCATCGAGATCTGGTAAAGGGAACCTGAGAAGAGCTGCAATTCCAGTATGCTTTGCCAGTTGTTCACCTGAAACATGCATCGAAGAAAATATAAAAGCCTCTCCTCCTAATTGTTTCACCGACTCCACAAAATCCACATACTTCTTCCTTTTTTTCACGTCAGAGTTCTTGAACAGCTCATCTGTAATGAGAAGTGTTTGGATTGCCTTTTGTTGATGAGCAAACTCCACATGCTTGGGTCCGTAGCATGCCCGATATGGATCCTTAGCAAACATGGTGAAGAAATCCCTGAGAGCGTTCACTTCTTTTGACGCTTTTGTATCTTGGATCATCTTCATCACTTTGGGGTCACTCAGAACCTCTCCAAGGCTATGTCTATATCCGGAGTTTGCGTGCACCAGAAGTATACGTGATTTGTTCTCGGTAATATCTCTCAACTTTCTTCTCTCTGCTTCCGACAACAAGTGGCGATGAAACTGATCCTTTGTAAAGCCAGGACTTGCGATCACTACACACCTAACGATACTGAAGTCAACGTGTTTCACAAAGGCACGGACAACGTTCTCAAAGAATTTCTTCAACGCAGACTCGTAACCAGCATGCTTACGATTAGGAATTGATGTTTCGATTGGTGGACCCACACTTTTGCCGACAAGGAAGATTTGTGCATGTCCTTCTTGCATTAGAACTACAGCTAAATTAACACTGGATTTATGATGTTTTGCCTGGTTGAGTGTATCAATAGCCAATGAGTCCCATATTTGCTTTCTCAATAGAAAACGTCGTTTCAGCATGAGCTCCAAACTCTGGTATGCACCAAGCGGTACGTGCTCGTTCTCAAGGATGTTCGTCCCAAGTATGCGCAAAACAGCACCTTCTTTGTCATAGCTTACCTCCTCAACTTGTACTTCCAGCTTCAATGTTAGACGTTCGGACACCAGAGGTTTAGAGTCGTCAAATTTAGCGTGTAAACGTTTAATGTCTAAACGTTTTTTAGCGCATACACGTTTAGGGTCCACACGTTGATCAGAGTCCGAGTCAGAGTCAGAGTCTTCACGTTTAGAGTCAACACGTTCAGAGTCTACACGTTCAGAGTCTATACGTTTAGAAACTATACTTTCAGAATTTCCTCTCTCTTTCAGAACCTTTCTCGATGTGATAGCCATTACACTATCTCCAGGGGAAATTAAGTTATAAGTAAACCAGAGATCATCCGAGTCCTCTGCCATCAGTTTAACGCTTCCTGGTCCATCACGAACAAAATCCCTGCGGAGGATTTTCATGTTTCAAGCTTTTTTTTTTTTTCTAAACCAAGGAGCCTCAGAGAGAAACTTTTGTTTTTTTTCTTCTTTTGTAGAAAAAAACCAATCTCTTTATATAGATAACTTTTTAGGTTTGTTTTTTCCTACTCCTGCTTAGTTTTGTTTTTTTCCTTCTTCTGCTTAATTTGGTCAAAGAAAAAGGAAATTCCCTTTCCCCCTTTTTGTTTTGTTTTGTACATCAATTTAAACGGTTCAAAATAAACATAATCTCATCCATTCACCTATCCTACTCCAAACCGGTTCAAAAATCCTTTTCAAATGAAAAGAAATAATAAGATATAACAAATTTAAAAGAATAAAAGTACATTATAGGTTCAGGAGAAAGTCAACGCTAACATGACCGATCAATCGAAAATAACTGAGACCGGATATGATGTTTACTTTACGATTCTCTGACAAGCACTTATAAAAAGAGCAAGAAGAGTAAAAGAGGAAGGAGATCCAAGTTTTAGACACCAAAATTATAGACTTTTTGCAGTCAGATGGATTGATGCCTCATATATCCACTCATCATGTGAATCGGGTCGTTTACTGTCCGGTTTCCGCTTTTCTGGAAATTTTTCTTCTCCCAATATCATCATCTACTTTATGTGGCTTTGGTGTAGGAAAGGTATTGTTGCAGATTAAAGATACTTCTAACACTGAAATTCTAATCAAAGGCGTTGTAGCCATGTTGAATATTGTTGATTGTGCACTTGTTGCTGCTTCGTCTTGGGATTTATATCACTGATTGTGGTCTCTAATTTCCAAACACGTTAAATCTTGATGGTCGCTGAGATTAGAGGATTTTTCGACATCATTAGTTGTTTAATCGTTTTGCGTGCCCCTATCGTTCTGTGTTGTATTTGCTTCTTTGTAATAGATGTGTGTGTATGGAATATGGATGGCTTTGTTTTCATGTATGTATACTTTCTCCATTTGTGGAGAGTAAGAATTTTATAAAAGTAAGGTTTGATTAAAAAAGATACATAAAAATTTTATCAATAAAATATTCAAGTTTATAGTAAAAATTTACAAAATTCTCAAAACCAACAAAAGTTTATCAGTTTTTAATTAACATATAAATTTTATTGGTCTATACATTTTAACAGAGATTCACCATCTTCTTTAAGAGAAATTTAGTAAGTCTATAACCATTAAGAAAATATTAAGATACTAAGCAAATTTCCCCATCTCTCTGCTCCTTTTTCTTCTTAGTTTCTCTAGTCTATGGTTAGTTTCTTAATTTTAGTTGTTTTTTTTTCACCAATTCACCATTTGTTAAACTTCTCCACAATATACATTGATTTGTTAACAACAAAGTAGACCTTAAAAACTTTTGATAAATCATGGGTCTCATTTAGTTGTTTCACTTGGATGTGGTCAAAATCGACCTGCATAAGAATATGATTGTCACTAGTCTTCCCAACTTAATGTACTAAATAAAAAAAGTCTTCACAACTCAAAACTATTATTGATATGTTTTTCTCAATCTACATTTGCCATTGCATTTATTTTTATCGTTGTAAAATTGACAACATGTATAATGATGTTAAGTGAGAAATTTGGAGAAAGATTGGCTTGGTTCAGTTTGAACCATCCAACCAACTATCTTTTAGCACAAAAGAACTAAGCTATGCTACAGATTCAAAAGAAAGCAAAAGCCAAAAAGAAGCTATTCCTGCATGACTCAATATAAATGTATAATCTCGCTTCACACTAAACTTACACCATACTCCTACTTAAATACGTCGATGCAAGTTCCACACAATCCCCACCCAAATCAGAATCTGATCACCACTAACACATTGCGAACCAAACACAGAAAGTCATGTCTGTTATTGCTTTCTTTTTCTTCACCCTCATCTACTTTTCAAGTAAGACATCTTCATCAATAAATCATATATGTGTTTGCATTTTTTCCTCCCACAATGAACATAACTTTATTGGTTTTACAGGTTCATGTTGCTCCGCGGCTCGATTTCAGAATCGACACAGGTACATGGAGAGGAACCTAATGATAGCGTTGGCAAGCAAGATTGGTATCAACTATGGTAGACAAGGAAACGACCTCCCATCTCCTTACCAATCAATCAATTTCATCAAATCCATCAAAGCTGGTCATGTCAAGCTCTACGACGCCGATCCAGAGACTCTAACACTCCTCTCTCATACCAACCTCTACGTCTCCATAACCGTCCATAACCACCAGATCACTTCCCTCGGCACCAACCAAACCACAGCTGAAGACTGGGTCAAAACAAATATCCTCCCT
Source organism: Raphanus raphanistrum subsp. raphanistrum (assembly GCA_019706035.1). Taxonomy (NCBI): domain Eukaryota; kingdom Viridiplantae; phylum Streptophyta; class Magnoliopsida; order Brassicales; family Brassicaceae; genus Raphanus; species Raphanus raphanistrum. The sequence goes on along the minus strand of CM033987.1, from coordinate 24,030,217 downwards.
TACTATCCACAAACCCAAATCCGATTTGTCCTTGTCGGAAACGAAATCCTCTCCGTCCAAGACAGGAACATAACGGCCAATCTCGTACCGGCGATGCGCAAAATCGTGAATGCTCTCAGAGCTCATGGCATCCACAACATCAAAGTCGGGACATCTTTACCTATGGATTCTCTCCGGTCGACGTTTCCACCGTCGAACTCAACGTTCCGGGAAGATATCGCCGGACCATTCATGTCGCCGTTGCTGAAGTTTCTCAACGGAACAAACTCTTACTTCTTCATCAATCTTCAACCTTACTACCGTTGGTTGAGAAACCCTATGAATACTAGTTTGGACTATGCTCTGTTCCAAGGGAATTCAACTTATACCGATCCTCATACCGGTTTGGTTTACCATAATCTCGTAGACCAAATGTTGGATTCGGTTATCTTCGCCATGACCAAACTCGGTTACCCACACATCCGCATTGCGATCTCCGAAACCGGGTGGCCTAGTTCCGGAGACATCGATGAAACCGGAGCCAATATACTCAACGCAGCAACGTATAACCGGAATTTAATCAAGAAAATGACCGCGATTCCACCAATCGGTACACCAGCTAGACCCGGTTTACCTATACCGACATTTGTTTTCTCATTATTCAACGAAAACCAGAAATCCGGTTCGGGAACACAGAGGAATTGGGGAATCTTGCATCCTGACGGTACACCAATCTACGACATTGATTTCACCGGTCAAAAACCCTTAACCGGTTTTAACCCTTTGCCTAAACCGACGAACAATGTTCCTTACAAAGGTCAAGTGTGGTGCGTACCGGTCGAAGGAGCCAGTGAGGCTGAGCTTGCGGAAGCTTTGAGGATGGCTTGTGGCCGAAGCAACACAACTTGTGCGGCTTTGGCTCCTGGGAAAGAATGTTACGAACCGGTCTCTATTTATAGGCACGCAAGATATGCGATTAGCTCGTACTGGGCCCAGTTCCGTACCCAAAACGTCGGATGTTATTTCAATGGACTGGCTCATGAGACTACGACTAACCCTGGTGAGTCATGTGTGCTTCTTCCTAAATTGGACAAGACTATTCGTATTGTCACGGGTAAGGATATTTGCGGATTATATTGTAACTAATAAAAGCGTTTTTACAGGAAATGATCGCTGCAAGTTTCCGAGCGTTACTCTGTGAGGAAAAAAAAACTGAAAGAGATTGAAGATGAGTAAAATTACTCAGTATTGTTTTTCACTATGCATTTTATGCTTCTTGTTTCTTGGAATGTTGAGAAAAAATTGAATAACTAATAAATAACCTTTTAAAAAAGAAAATTTAAGACTACATTGTCCATCAGTTTTTAGGATCAAACATTTTATCACACTTTATCAAAACAGAAAGCAAAACAGAAAGTGTTCAGAGATAATAACAAAACTATGATTAAGATGATCAAAAGAGTTCTTACTATTTTTTTTCATAGCTTTTTTTGCTTTTTAACTACCTCACAATCTCTTTGGAAATGGCTATTCATTATTTGATTAATTAGTATAAAATTTAACTGAAAAACAGAAAGAGGTATTAGCTCGGGAAAAAAGTTTTCGTGTAACACCCACTTATTTTACATGTTTCTCTTTTTTTTAAGGGTATTTCTAACCATAATATCAAATCTGGTGTTGAAATTAAACCATGTTTTGATATTAAACATTTTTCCACCTCAACCCATCACATCAAATTTTACACCAAAATAATATGTTATATTAATCCTTTAATTTTGGTAATTTATACATTAATTATTTGTAAGGGACTAATTATATTTATCATATTTTGTTTTTATCTTTATTTTTAAAATTAGGTCATTTTATTTCTCTATTTATTTATATAAGTTATTTCTTTTTAGTTAATTTGTATATTTATTTATTTTATTTATTTAAAATATTAGTCAAAATTAAAATTTTATACATTTAAAAATATAAAAGAATTTTTTATTTTGTTACAATTTAGTGTAATTGGTAATACTCATTTAACTATATTATTAATTAAAAATATAAATACAATAATAGTTTAATGTTTTATTAACGTAAAATACAAATAAAGTTACAAAATTATGATTTATTCATTTTTACTATAAGTTACAACTAATTAATAAAATTGATTTATCTATAATTAAAAAAAATATATATATATATATCGTAGGAAGCACTTCATGGTAGTTATATATTTAATCCTTTCTTACAAATTTTTATTTACTAAGGGCAAAAGATAAACAAAATCTTACTTTAAAAATGATGATAACTAGAGGGGACAAGGTGGTAGCTAAGTACAAAGACAAGGTTAATAACTTTTTTTTTTTTGATTAATAAACTTTAAAACTAACAACATTTTGATTAGTTGTTTTCCTTTTGGTGATGTACTATTAATTTAACAAGTAAAATCATACCCTATAAGATCCATCAGAAATAAGCGGTCATTTTTGTAAATTTAGAAATTTGTTTTAAAAAAAACATAAAATCATAAATTGTGGAAACCAGAAAGAAAGCAACAAAACAGCTGTTGAATGCTTATCCCACAGTATCTTCATCAGCTCAAGCTCTGCGCGAGGAACCGAACCCTAACAACTGCCAAGTCCCTCCATGCCCAAATCATCAAGCTCGGGATCACTCAATGCATTCCCTTGGCCAACACCCTCGTCAACGCCTACGGAAAATGCAGCGCCGCTTCTCACGCACTCCACCTGTTCGACGAAATGCCTCACAGAGACCACGTCGCTTGGGCCTCTGTTCTCACCGCTCTCAACCAATCTAACCTCTCTGTCAAGACGCTCTCGATGTTCTCCTCTTCTAACAACGGGTTGCGTCCGGATGGTTTCGTGTTCTCTGCCCTTGTCAAGGCCTGTGCGAACTTAGGATCTGTTAATCACGGGAAGCAAGTTCACTGCCGTTTTATAGTCTCCGAGTATTCACAAGATGATGTTGTCAAGTCTTCACTGGTTGATATGTACTCCAAATGCGATTTGCCTGATAGTGCTAAAGTGGTTTTCGATTCCATAAGAGTGAAAAGCACCATCTCATGGACCGCGATGGTGTCCGGGTTTGCTAAAAGCGGGAGAAAGGAAGAAGCTTTGGAGCTTTTTAGGAACATGCCGATCAAGAATTTGTATTCTTGGACTGCTTTGGTCTCTGGTTTTGTGCAGAGTGGGAAAGGGCTTGAGGCTTTCTCTGTGTTTACTGAAATGAGGAGAGAAAGTGTTGACATTTTGGATCCTTTAGTTCTTTCTAGTATAGTTGGCGCTTGTGCTAATATGGCTGCTTCCATAGCAGGGAGGCAGGTTCATGGTTTGGTTATATCTCTAGGATTTGATTCTTGTCTGTTTATTAGTAACGCGCTTATCGACATGTACGCTAAATGCAGTGATGTTATAGCTGCGAAGGATATTTTCAGTAGGATGGGTCACAGAGATGTGGTTTCGTGGACATCGCTTATAGTTGGAATGGCTCAGCACGGTCAGGCTGAGAAGGCATTGGCTTTGTATGATGAAATGGTTTCACACGGTGTGAAGCCTAACGAGGTCACGTTTGTTGGGTTGATATACGCGTGTAGCCATGTCGGTTTTGTAGCTAAAGGCCGTGAGCTTTTTCAGTCGATGAGCAAGGACTATGGGATCCGCCCGTCTTTGCAGCATTACACATGTTTGTTAGATCTTCTTGGTCGGTCTGGACTGGTTGATGAAGCTGAGAAGTTAATTCGTGAAATGCCGTTTCCTCCTGATGAGCCAACTTGGGCTGCTTTGCTTAGCGCTTGTAAGCGGCAGGGGAAAGGTCAGATGGGTGTAAGAATCGCTGACCATCTCTTGAGTTGCTTTAAGCCGAGAGATCCGTCGACTTATATACTTCTATCGAACGTCTACGCAAGTGCTTGTTTGTGGGGGAAAGTATCAGAGGCGAGAAGGAAGCTAGGAGACATGGACGTTAGAAAAGATCCAGGGTACAGTAGCGTTGAGGTTAGGAAAGAAACCGAAGTGTTTTACGCAGGAGAAACATCTCATCCTCTAAAAGAAGAGATCTCTGGATTGCTTAAGAAGTTGGAAGAAGATATGAGGAGAAGAAATGGTTATGTTCCTGATACGAGCTGGATCTTACACGACATGGATGAGCAAGAGAAAGAAAAGCTTTTGTTTTGGCATAGTGAGCGATCTGCTGTCGCATACGGTTTACTTAAGGGCGTTCCGGGGACTCCCATACGGATTGTGAAAAACCTAAGGGTTTGTGGAGATTGTCATGTTGTTATGAAGCATATAAGTGAGATTACTGGAAGAGAGATTATAGTTCGAGATGCTACTAGATATCATCATTTCAAAGGAGGAAAATGCTCCTGTAATGACTTCTGGTAAGAGGTCATGTGTTCTATGTTGTAACATTTGTTTTTTCCTTATGAAACCTATATGAGATTTTTGAGGATTGCGTATAGTAATGTCTGTCACAGAGAAATCGAATTGTGTCCTTCCATAAAGACGACAGAGATGGAGATTTCACTTCTCATCCGTGATAGACTTTATTAGATGACAACAAAAGAGTCACTGTGTAATCGCACTAACTAACTCACGCACCAACTCACAGAATTCAGTAACGTGTAATTATTTACTCGATTTGACTCACCAACTCAAGAACATAGTAACAACGTGCTATCCAATAAATTGACAATTGACAATATTAGTGTTTCTTTTTTAGCAAATGAAAATTGCGGATCTAAAATATCGTCTTATTCAGAACTAGTTCTTGTTGTTTTTAAAAAATTGACTTAAAGAACAACTATCTGTGTAAAGAAAGCTTCAACCGGGACACAAATAAATAAGATTGTTCTAATCCTAGTGTTCTTGTTTTAGAACAGATCGAACTAAAGAGAGAGAGAGAGAGAGCCGTATGGCTTAGAGATGAATGAATTGTTATTATTCCATGAATAATGAGTTCCTTATATAGGATTACATAGCTTGGAGACAAAGTCGAATAACTTGGAGTAGGGAACAAGTAACTTGGAGTAGGGAACAAATAAATCTAGAACATTCCATAATAGACATCACACAATATTCATAACACTTCCCTTGATGTCCATTATGCTTGTAAGATGCTATCTCGTTAAAAACCGAGATTGTAATGCCATAACCGTCTAGAGTTTGTAATGCGTTTGGAATACTGCCTCGTTAAAACCTTTCCATGGTAAACCCAAAAACCCAATGTGGTAAAAACGGGAAGCCATGGATAGGAAAAAGAGTACAGCCGCATTACTTCCCCTGAAGTGAACATCACTGAAGGCTTCTCAGTGATCGCATACCAATCTGCTGCATAAGCTTCCTGAGCGTGCATGTAGGTAATGCTTTAGTGAAGAGGTCGGCTGAGTTCTCGCTTGATCTGACTTGGAGTACCTTGACCTCTCCTTCCTTCTGTAGATCGTGGGTGAAGAAGAACTTGGGGAGAACATGCTTAGTCTTGTCACCCTTGATGTAACCATCTTTGAGCTGAGCTATGCAAGCTGCATTGTCTTCGTAAAGAACGGTCGGCTCGTCTTTACCATCCGTGATCCCACATGCTGTCCGAATATGGTGTGTCATGAGTCTCAACCAGACACACTCTCTGCTTGCTTCATGGATCGCCAATATCTATGAGTGATTGGATGATGTGGCTGATATAGTCTGCTTGACTGATCTCCATGAAATGGTCGTGCCTCCATATGTGAAAACATAGCCGGTTTGGGACTTAGCACTGTGTGGATCGGACTGGTAACCTGCATCAACAAAATGCTTTCATGATATTCATGGTCCATTCAGATCATATGGTTTATCTCTCTTAGATAAATTCGACCATGAATGTCTTTGTATGTCCATGATCTGTCCGGATCATGACATCATCCATAATCCATCCGTATTATGTTCTTGTCCATTATATATCTTATTCATATCCTTTGACCAAAACTCTTTATGAACTTTTAGTATATGTCCACGGTCTGTTCATGAAGTGGCTATTGTGTTATAGTTTGAAGTTTAATCAAAACTAAGCCACTTTTTGGTCAATAGGACGTTCCTCTCACTTTGATGGTTTAGGTCGGATTTAAGACCTAGAGGAACTGGTCGGAATAAGCTGGACGGGAAGGATTGGTCGGGACCAATGATGATTAAGGTCGAACTAGGTCGGACATGATCCTAGTCGGTATGGTTCCCTTTGGTCGTGAATCTGATGGATTCTCAGACCATTTGATCAATCTATTCTTGGTACGTTGGATCATAGATCCCAACATTCATATACGGCTAATGATCTCTACTATAGATCATCGTAGTCTCTTCATAGCCTTTCCAAGAATCAATCATCTTAATCATCCTTTCTTTAAGTATAAACACAAGGAATATATTGACTACTATATGGACTGATCTGAAACGTTCTTATAGAACTTTCTACTAAGCATCACTTAGTCTTATCATATCGTGTGTACATACACGCATGCAGCTGCATTTCAGTCCATGAACAACGCAGGAACGATGTTGTTCTATGAGAACTTCTTTCTCATTTCTCAAGGTATCTTATGTTACCTTTTATATCCAGTGATATATTCAATGTCTACTACATCTTCCATAGATGTCCAAATCTTTATTAATTTCGATATTGGGTAGTAGCATTCACCACCTAGGAATTCATTTCCTTGTTCCTTAGTCCCTGTGAGTATCCTTGTGTGATCAAGCCATTCCTTTTGAATGCTTTATGTAGTAACATGTACGACCACTTGTCTGTACTTTCATGTTCTACAGCTCACGATTTTCTTTTCCTCACAAGACTCATCTGTTCACTGGTTAGATGGCGTTTATCTTATGTATTTGGCCAATACGCCCATCATATACATTATTTACTATAACTCCACGTCTCATTCATTTCTCTATGATGAGTACTCTTACGTGGGTTAGTGATCCTCGCATATCTCTTATGCTCAAGTGCTTTCTCTTTATCACTTATGAGTGTGTGTATGTGTCGACAGCTTATATAATGTTCCATCGCGTTATATCGTGTTCTAGACATGATACAATCGATTGAGATTTTATTATTATCAGGATCATTGAATACTCTGTAGTTTGCAAGGCTACATTGTATGATACCTGTACCTTAGGACCGGCCGGTCTTATCTCATTGTCTAGTATGGTTTCTCTTTCATGAACCCGGATCTATCATTATGAGCACCTTATCTCTTTCTATCTGAGGTTCCTTGTATATGGAACATACTGGTCTATCTTGTATAGACTTCTACAGCAACTTGATTATATGTCTCTACTAGGACATTTATATAGTGGTGCTAAGCTGGTATGACTTAGTCATTCTTTCGGGTCTGTCTGGCTATCATTCTTTCTTTGTTTATGGACGTCCAGTACATATATATCTGGTCCGAGGATCTTTGCCAAGACTTGGATAGTTAAAACCATTCCACTTTTTACTTTCTATTTACCAGCTTTTAGCTTTCTCCATGATGTTGAATAGTCGGATTCATCTTGTATGTAATCCGTGTACCTTGGCCACAATATGATCACCTTTGTTTGGCTCATGGTCTCACTGAATTCGTGGGAGAAAGATCATGTTCTCTTATCCAACATATATTCCCGATTTTCATCTCATCCTTAGATGAGGTATTCCATCCTAAATGGCACATAGGTATGTGGTGGTTTATCCATAAAGTCTTATGATAGTCTATATCTGGATTATGACCCTTTATCATCTTTAGACGGGAATATCTATGCTCACTTTATATGGCCTGATGTATCTTATCTTTCATACATGTATTCTTGTGGTGTACCCAAGCTTATAGACTTTTGAAGTCTCAACCTTATAGGTTATGCCTTATACGACCAAGCTATAATGCCTTATGACCTTCGGCCAGGCTTATCATGATCGGGTTTTATAGTATGGTCATGGACCACACGGAGTGTTTATTCTCCCCCTCATGAACATGCTATGAAATACATTTGTTTGTCCTCATTTAAACGTAATGCTTGGACGGCCAGCATGGTTTTAGACCATGTTACACGAATTTGTGGTCTGGTCATGATCACGGGTTTTGTCCTCACTACCCTTATGATCAGATTATACTTTCGTGTTGCTTGGAACAATGAAGCCTACTGAGTTTCCCTTGTGTACATGTTTCACAACGTGAGATCTTATGGGATAACTCTTTGTGCCTTAGTAATTTTAAACTTTGCATCAAGTTCGGACCAGGATGGCTAATCCGGTCATGCCGTAAAGTGTATAAATTCGTTGGTGAACCTTACTGGTTACCTAGGCTTTTATGCCTTATCACACTGATCCTTAGCATAGTATTAGATCAGTAGGGAGAATGTAGTCTCGACCTCTCTTATATATATGCCTTTGGCGATTTTCATAAGCTAAAGGGACATTTCCTTTTGCTTTGCCCATTGGTTTATTATAGAAACCATTTTGATGTGGCTTGTAATGCCATTTCGACCTTTACTCTCTCCTCGGCCATGATTGGATCTACAACCACGGTTATTGTGGTATCCTTGTCCACGGCCAGTGGAGATTTTGGGTCTCTCTCAATGGGTCTTAGGTGATAAATTCCGTGCCTCTTAAGGCCGTGCCTTAGGCGTGGTGGTCTAGACATACTCTTCTCGAGTTTTCATTCTCATATGTCAATCAAAAATATTTTTCAAGCAAATCAATCAATGAAGATAAAATAAAAACTTTTATTAATGCTATAAAATTTTGAATGACAAAACACCAAATCATAAGTATGAAATCAGAATGTTTAAAGGCTTTAGACAATGGTCTAGCCGGCCACTCCATCTGTCACTTTGGACGTGGCTCCCATGGATTATTCATCATCACTATCTGCCTCATAGCCGCTCATATCATCTTTCATCTGATTCATCTGTTCATTTTGAGATAAGTATAAGAACAGATCGTTGTATGTGGTGAAACCTTTATCTCGATAGGTTAGTTGTAGGAATAGATCTTTTGGATCTGCTGTGGAGAAAACTTTTTCAAGTAATTCTTCCTCTGTCAACTTTTCACCACAAAACATCAGTGTATGAGCTACTTTGGATAGAGCATAATTGTATTTTTCCACGGACCCAAAGTCCCGGAAACTGAGGTTCATCCACTCATGCCTTGCCTTTGGTAATATCACCTTAGTGTATTTGGACTTTAACTATGTCCAAAGGCATCGAGAACTTTGTATATCTTGGTACTGATTTCTCAGTTCCACATTGAGATGATGGCGCATTACTGTTAATGCCTTATATTTCTCATTCTCAGTTCCATGATCATCCTTGATGATACATTCACTAAGACCTTCTATCGTTAGTATAACCGAGATATTTATTGCCCATCTTAGATAGTTCTCTCCAGAGATATCTAGGGTATCATAGCCCATGGGTTGGAATCTCAACATCTGAAATCATATCAAAATGATTTAAGTGTTAGTACATATAATTTCTGATGCCATTCGGCTATACAAGAAATAAAAGGCACTCGGCCAGTATGTAAACAATAAAGTCATATGGCTTGTGTGACCAATGCCATTCGGCTATTACACAATTAAGATCACACGGCCAGCAAACAAATAAGAGGGCCACACGGCCAGTTTGCATTCTCATTAGAAATTTACTTTCTCGTAACTCATTCATCTCTTAATCAACTTGTTTGATTTATAAATCCCTTGAAAATAGTGGGATGGACGAGTGCATGGTCTAGCCATACCATATGGTATGCTACATCGACCCATGCGGTTTAATGGTCTAGTAGTACCATTCAGTACACTTCCTCGACCAAATAAAATGGATCATGATCTAGCTGCACTGTGGTGCGCATCATCCATCACCAGTGATTGTGGATCACCGTGGATCATCGAGAATCATCGTGGATCACCTTGGATCACTGATCATTGTAGATCATCGCGGATCATCGAGGATCATCATGGATCATAGATCAACGCGGATCATCGTGGATGATCACCGTGAATCACGGGTGAAAAATCTAGTTGCACCTGAGGGTGAACATCATCGACCATTGATTTTGTTTTATGGTCTAATTGTACTTAAGAGTACGTATCATCGATCTTTACTTCATATGGTCTAGTCATACCTATTGGTATGCATCATTGACCTAAAAGAAAATCATGGTCTAGCCACACTATGGTGTGCATCATCGACCAAAAGATGTGGAAAACATTAACCTTATGTTTTGTGTGGACATATAGCGTGTCATCCTTAAAGGGGTATCACTTGTTGTCCATACAAAACGAAAGTCATGTAATCACATGCTTTATATTTTATGGTTTAGGGTTTCTTAAAATCGGATTTAAACTTTAAGGATTAGGGTTTAAAATTCAAATCTGATTTTAGGATTAGGTTAAACATTGACCTTAAGTTTTGTTTGGACTAACGTGTCATCCTTAAAGGGGTATCACTTGTTGTCCATACAAAACTAAAGTCATGTAAAACTATTAAGGGGTTAGGGTTTTGATTTTAAAATAAAATAAGAACTAAAATCAACCAAATCAAATTGCAAAACTTTTAAATCGGATTTAAGATGAAGAGAAGTTTGAAATCTTGAGATCTTACCTTAATCTTTGCCGGCATCTTTTCTCTTTGGTTCTTCTTTTAGAAACCTTGAATAATCAACAATGAAAGTTTCAAAGTTGGATTAGTATGAGATCTAAGAACAATAGATATCGAAATTAAGAGAGATAAGGAGTTGGCGGCTATTAGGGTTTTGGATGATCTTTGACGGCGCGGCTTGCTTTGGGAGGTGACGGCGCGCCCAGAGTCGGATTGCTGCGTGGTCTGCGGCGCTGGATTCTTCTCGTCAAGAGCTTCAGTTTGATATATTATTCGCCCTCTGGATCCTTACGGTTAAGGAGATATGGCGGTTTGAAGTTACGGCCAAAATTATGGTTTTTTGTGGTCGCCGGATTTTAGCTAGGATTTAGAGTCTCGTGCTGATAACGTGTTCTAATCCTAGTGTTCTTGTCTTAGAACAGATCGAACTAGAGAGAGAGAGAGAGAGAGAGAGAGAGAGAGAGAGAGAGAGAGAGAGAGAGAGAGAGAGAGAGAGAGAGAGAGAGAGAGAGAGAGAGAGAGAGAGAGCCGTATGACTTAGAGATGAATGAATTGTTATTATTCCATGAGTAATGAGTTCCTTATATAGAATTACATAGCTTGGAGACAAAGTATAATAACTTGGAGTAGGGAACAAGTAACTTGGAGTAACTTGGAGTAGAGAACAAGTAAATCTATAACATTCCATAATAGACATCACACAATATTCATAACAAATATCTCTTTTACACTACCACTAGACCATCAATATTTTGATATAATTTTTTTTTAATCATTAGCTGCAAGTAAATTTGCAAAATGGTGGTGTTTTTATACAGAAACAAAATAAAAACGGTAACTATCGACCTAAATATTTCATATTAATATATTATATTTTAGTAGACGTGATTATTGGTAATTCAAAGTGCAGATGTTTTATCGCCGAACAAAACACTGGCGAATGTAATAACAAAGTTGCTACATGTTAGGTGATTAAGTGAAATGAAAAGTAAAGTCTGTTTAAACTGCACAATTAAAACATCTTAGCAAAAGTATAACAATAGTACTACTATATATTTATGGAATCTCACACTTGCGACACAACATGTTAGGTGACTAAGTGATTCGTCACGAATCATTCGTGTCACATGCTCTATATATAGACATAAAGATAACTACGACACAAGTCACCATCGCGCTTACTCACTCACAAAGAGTCAAAAGCTTCCTATTTATAAATCTCACACTTGTGCTTGTGTTTGCGTTTAACTCAGAGACGTCTAGGTTCAAGACTTCCACATAGTTACAGATGGCAACAGATACTGTATCGGAGACGGCGGTGAGCAACGGCGTAGGAAAAGCTTGTTGCAAGTCCGGTCCGGGTTATGCCACGCCTCTAGCCGCCATGTCCGGTCCACCCGAAAAGCTCATCTATGTTACAGCCCTCTACTCCGGTACACATTTCATTTTCTCCATCTACTACTAGTTTTTATTCAAAGTTCTCTTCAGTATATTCTCACTGAATCTTACTTTTAACTTTAAGAGAACCTCGTCAGTGATTGGATTTGTCCATGTTCTTTATATATAAGTATATATATTATTTACGTCCCCGTTCACTTTCTGTGAGATTTTGAAGATTAAAATATGAGTATCATACGAGTCTAGTATCTTATAAATGTGGGAAAACTCTTGGTTCCTCAGTATTTAATTACTTTTAAAACTTTTTTAACTGTGTTTCCAAGGAACGGGGCGAGAGCAACCAGACTACTTGGCGACGGTAGATGTGAACCCAAACTCACCCACATATTCAAGCGTCATTCACAGATTGAAAATGCCATATATAGGCGATGAGCTTCATCACACTGGTTGGAACTCTTGCAGCTCTTGCCATGGTGATCCTTCTGCTAGTAGACGTTACCTCGTATTACCAGGCTTAATGTAAGAACCCTGTTTGAGCCGACTTTCCCTTTTTCTTTTACATCTCTAGATCATTATGTTCTAATGTTTTTTCCTTTCTTGTTTTGATGAAGATCTGGTCGTATCTACGCAGTCGACACAATGACCGACCCAAAGGCTCCGCCGTGTATAAGGTTGTAGAGCCTAAAGAGATTGCTGAGAAGACAGGATTATCATTTCCACACACGTCTCACTGCCTCGCCTCTGGCGATATGCTGGTCTCTTGCCTTGGTGACAAAGAAGGAAACGCCGAAGGGAACGGGTTTCTCCTTCTTGACTCTGATTTCAACGTCAAAAGCAGGTGGGACAAACCAGGGCATGCCCCAAAGTTTGGGTATGATTTCTGGTACCAACCTCGATTCAAGACGATGATCAGCACTTCTTGGGGAGCACCTAAAGCTTTCTCCAAAGGTTTCGATCTCCAGCACGTTGCTGATGGCTTGTATGGAAGTCATTTACATATTTATAAATGGCCAGAAGGTGAAATGAAACAGGTTATTGACCTTGGTGAAACTGGTCTCTTACCTCTTGAGGTAGTAACATTACTCTTAACATGTTACGTACATAAAATGTTATGATCTCTGTTACCCGAGAAATATAATATAATGTTTTATGTGGTTGTTGCAGATAAGATTCTTGCATGATCCGTCTAAAGATACAGGGTATGTTGGGAGTGCCTTGTCTAGTAATATGATAATATTTTTCAGGAACAGTGATGACACATGGAGCCATGAGGCAAGTCTAGTTTCTGAATTATCTTCGTAGCCTCTTTTTCTTTTTGTTCTTACAAAGCTATGATTAACCCTTAGTTTGATTTTTCTTTTTTTTGTTCGGGAGTAGGTGGTTATATCAGTTGAACCACTGAAAGTAGAGAACTGGATTCTTCCAGAAATGCCGGGGCTTATCACCGACTTCTTGATCTCCCTCGATGATCGGTTCTTCTACTTTGTGAACTGGCTACATGGAGACATTCGTCAGTACAACATCGAAGACCCTAAGAATCCTGTTTTAACGGGTCAAATTTGGGTGGGGGGATTACTACAAAAAGGCAGCCCTGTTAAGGCTGTTAGAGAAGATGGTACCACTTACCAGTTTGATGTTCCTCAGATCAAGGTTTGTTTTACTCACAAAAAGATGCATTCATTTGGGAGCATTTTAGCATTTTTTTATTATTCTCTAAATTGCTTTTTAATATCTCGGTGTTTGTAGGGGAAATCTCTACGAGCAGGACCTCAGATGATCCAGCTGAGCCTTGATGGTAAACGATTGTATGCAACAAACTCACTGTTCAGCGCGTGGGACCGTCAGTTTTACCCAGAAGTAATGGATAAAGGATCACACATAATTCAGATTGATGTTGATACAGAGAAAGGTGGTCTCTCCATAAACCCTGATTTCTTTGTGGACTTTGGTGAAGAGCCTGATGGTCCTGCGCTTGCCCATGAGATGAGATATCCCGGTGGAGACTGCACCTCTGATATCTGGATTTGAATTGACCCCCTTAAAAGAGTAAAATTGTTTGACTCATTGTTGTGTTTTTTAGAGTGTAATAAATAAGAGGTGGCTAAATTCATGTGTTTTGAATCAGAATGAAAAGTTTTTTCTACTTTATCGTTGTTCTTAATCCGTGATAATAGAACCTCCCACAATATAAGTGGGAGGCCAATATAAGTGGGAGTATTTTTTTTTTTGTGACAAAAAGAGAAAAAGAACCTCCCACTTATATTGTGCCCCTTTCTTTATCAGTGGTGCAAGATTTAAATACCAAATGAGTGAAGAAAAGTAGCAAAACAGAGTCAATAATTATCTAGACGTCCTGACCCAGAGATGGTAAAGTATCTGCTTAAAAAATAAAGAGCTACTCGTTTTGGCTCAAAAATGATCAAAGATTAAAAAAACCAAAAAAATAAACCAGAGAGATATTGTAGCTGAATTTTTTTTCTAAAACAAAAATTAATACAGAAATCCCTATATACAAAAGTTTTCAGTTCAAGTGAGGATAATGAAAGAGGTGAGAGAATTAATCCAAAGGAACCGGGCTTCGTAGCCTGGTGGTAATGGAACCTCGGCTGAGGTGCCCGCCACCCAGCTTCGAAACCCGGCCACAGCGATTTAACATCCTTACTGCTGGGGCGCTGGACCCTTTCGGGGGATATTTGGGAAAGTGGCTGCCCAGACACCAGAGATACCAAAAAAAAAAAAAAAAAAATTAATCCAAAGGATCTTGGTGGTAGCTGGTGGTGATGATGGGGTTCTTTTTTTCTTGTTAAATCGTGAACTCTAAACTGATCAAAAGAGGTTGACCAAAAAAAGTGACAAAAGAGGGAGCATATCAATTGGTCGCATGGTTAGTTGATTACATATGTAATGGGTTTGATCCTTTGTTTTTTTTCTCTTTGACGAAACAGTTTGATTCTTTGTTTCTGTAAAGGTGTTCACAACATATGCTTTAGATCATTTAAAATGATACATACAGTATATGGTTATATTGTGGGTTAATCACTACTTCATGCATATGGCCCTTAACTATATTTTTGTATTGTTAAGTTTTTATTATTTGGAAAATTAGCAATATAGTAACATTATTATTTGAGCAAATTTATGTAATCAGCTTAGATTCACAACATTTGCATAAAACATCATTTAAAATGATACACACAGGCAATGGTTATATTGTGGTTTAACCACTACTTCATGGCCATACTTTTTTTTATTCTTTACTAGGAAACAACCCCGTACGTAAACGCCCGAGAATAGTGAATTTTTATATTTTGTTTTTATTTCATATTTAATTTTTATTTTATATTTAACTTTGTAAGAAATGTTAAAAATTAAACTGATGTGTAATATTGTAATTATTTTAGAATAAATAATTATTCGTCTAACATAATACTTATATAATGTATGAATATTAAATAAATTGTGTGTACGAGCAATGTAAAAAAATAAGTTATGATGTGGCATTGTAATATTAAATAATATATTTATCTTCAATTTTTTTTTTCATTTTCCATTTTAGTCTTCATATTTATTTGGTTGATTCTTTCATCGCATTTAAATTTTCATCTGCCATTTGTATTATATATATAGCAATCATTACTAAAACTTTTTTTGTATGGTTACCTTCTGAAAAATTACCATTGCACTTCCTGAAACCTCGTGATCATTTTCATATAATTTATTGATAATCTCTTTTATAACATCCTTTATAATATTTTTTGTATGTCTTTAAAATTAAATACCAAAGTTTGTATATTAATCATTAATTAAAAGCATAAAATTTTTTTCAATTGTATTGTACCTCTTCCATATTAATTGGATTGCATGTGATTTATGTAACTATTTATCCAACTAAGTTAACTTATAATTAAAGGATGTGATTTTCCCACTGAATTTGAAAACTGCATTATCACTTGAATCATTTATTGATTGTTCCTGCATTGAGGAGTTTTTAAAATATAGTCTTAGTTTATACACTATAAATTACAAATAATTATAAATAATAGACATACCTAAAATATAATCAAGTTAGTTGCTGATTTACACAAAATTATGTTCGTCTTTGTTGAATGTGGTTACAAATGCTGTGTATGAATCATCTTTGAGAATAATTTCAAGCTTATTTTAATAAGACAATATTATTAATTTTTCATTTATCTAAGTAAATCATACTTACATCCATTTAAGTTACCTTAAGATGCCAACAACGATTAGTAATTCCATTAATTTCTTGAAATTATTTTAATAATTTTCCTTTCGATTGTAAATTATTTCTCTCTTCAGATAATTTTTGTGCACAGTAAATTTTGTATATAATTGTTATTTAGAACTGTAAAAATCAAGTGTTTGTATTAAAATAGTTAATAATTTAACTACCTCAAACGAAGTGTCAATGATAGAATCTAATATCTTTCTTATTTTGATAATGTTCTTATTTGTTTCATTAAATTGCTTTCTTCCTTCACCAAACAAGTATTGGAGGTGTCCTGTTTAGACAACAAATTACAAAAAATATATGTATATACTTAGGTTTGAATTCAAACAGTATGATATATTAAAAGTTACCTTGTTTCGAAAGATTGAATAGTACTGAAAGGATTATATATCTTAGTTGTAGATGTATGTTTAAGTAAAGATATTTATTAACCATGTTTTTACTGATTTTTTTTGTTTTACATTAATTACCTATCAAATGAATTTTATGTTTACATTACAATACCTGAATATGTTTCAGGATTGAAACTTGTTATTATTAGAGTTTTACCTTTGGCTTCCTGTTTTTCATTTGTTTTTGATACGTATTTACCATATTTTCTCATATACTAATACAGATTTTGCTTCCTCCGTTGTATAGTTAATTGTATAAGTTGGAACTGTGTGATATTATAAAACAGTAAATGTAAATAGTGTGATAAATAATACAAATGAAATCTAGTAATAAATCAAACATCTAACTAATTTAGAGTTTACACGTAGTATATGTGACAAAAACAATTTTTTTATAATGATTATTTTTATTTTACATTAAAGTATTCTTTAACTAACTCTTCTAAGTGGAGAGCTAAGTTTATTTTTCTTTATCCATAACCCTTACCTTTTGTAATTATCCTTTCTTCAACGATAACACCAGTAGTAGCTGAAAATATCATTATTTTTTTAGTAAACGTTACTTACATTAGAAATTATGTGTTTTCTTTATTCCCTAATAGCCATGAAAAAACTAAATTTTGTATGAAATTTTAATAAATTAATCATAATCACGGAACCTATATTTATGCAATTATTAATACACTCTCTTCTGATATTTGAGATATCATTGAATTTCCATTAAACTGGATAGCATATTGATGTTCTGAAAATTTATAGCATTCTCCAACCCTCCATACTTCATAATCATTGAAAATATATATTTTACTCTCTAAAATCTCCAGAGAAAATTGATGAATGTATCGATTATAGATTGATCCTATGCATTATGGTTAATTCATATATTAGACAAATATGTATTTTATTATTTTACTATTTTTATTTTCAGTGAAAATTTCGAAAATATTATCTTTTCCTCCAGTAGTAAGAAATTAAAACATAGTTTCATTACCATTTTTGGGATTTCTTAGTTGTGATAGTCAGATTACTTTTTCTATAATTCTTTGTTTTCCATGTTTCATCTTGATGTATTCTGGAATCTTGTAGAGAGTTTCTTTCTTTCTATATCCATGTATTTTTTTTTGTTAGTTAGTTGTCTCTTTTGAACAGTTGTGTCTGTAAGGTTTGAAAAGTATTTTGTATTTTTAATTGTATCCCTTCAGGCCTTCACCTTTTAAAGTTTATTCATTTTTATATTACAGTGATGAAGTATATAAGTATGAGGAAATATTGAATAAATTTGTTAAACTGGACGTTATTGCTCAGTTCATTGTATTAATATATAACCTATTTGTCATTTCTTCATTGACATAAGGTTGTGAAATGGTTAGGTATGCGTCTATTTGTTTAAGGTTGCCTTTTCATGTAAAATAATTTCAAATGGTTCTTAATATTTTTATAACGTTTTATTCTTAATTTTTTATAAAGTTTTATTCTTAATTTTTGATAAAGTTTTACTCTTAATATTTTCATAAATTTTAAAATTGTGAGTTACCATTCTAAAAATGTGTCATTTCATTCAAAAAAGTAGAATTTAAGAATTTGTATCTTATTTAATCATGAAATTAGTTAGCAGTGGTAATTTTGTTTAATTATTAATACTAATAACAAATTGTTAAGAAACTTATAATTTTTTCATATATTTTATTTGGTCCTCAATATGATAATAGACAAAATGTAAAGATGAAAATTTATTGCATGTGTTCCAAAAAACATAATTTAAAGGTTGTGTTGTTTAAGAAGAGACTGTTCGCAGAAAGATGCCAACCACACGACACTTTTTTTTTATGTGACATAAGGTATTTAGAGCAAAAGAAGTGTACATCCATTAGATGATATTAACAAACAAATCTAACCGTTCAATATAAAGTTTTTTACTACCTGATACAATCTCAGGGCTTGAGAAATTGGAGGAGCTTGATGTATCTTCAAACCTTCTCGAGTCTCTTCCCGATTCTCTCGGACTGTTACACAACCAGAGGGTCTTAAATGTATCGGGAACAAGCTAATTTATCTCCCGGAGATCCCAAACCTAATTATCAGTCACAAAACACCCACCTCTATCAATAAATTCTTAAAGGGACTTGACCATAACCACATCCGCATTAACATAGAGGCATCACAAAGATTTCAAGGTCCACCGCCGAATGATTCTGTTCTTGTCTCTTTTGCCGCCGTAAGTTTCGGCCGTAAGTTTCAAAACCGAAACTTATCTCCCAGAGACCACAAACATAATTCTGTCTCAAAACACCCACCACTATCAATCAATCCTTAAAAGGTCATGACCATAACCACAACCGGATTACACAGAGTCAAAAATATTGTGGTCGTGAATAATTTGCTTTGGATGATAACTACAATCTATTTACATCTACTAAAAAAACTAAAAACACAAACATCTTTCATTAAATGGGAACACGCGCTTTCAAAATGTTTATCTTAAATAATTGATACAGCTACTGTCCTTAGTTTCTGAAGGAATGCAAAAAAAGATTGATGGAATAATAATATAGTTAGTCATACTTTAATGGAGACTTTAAATAAACTTTCTTCTTCTTCTTGCTCTTCTCTCTGATCAACTTTAAAACGTCCGTTTCGTCATCAACGGTGACGGGGGTGGCGGTTTAGATTCGCGGAGAGATCTATATGAAATCAATTGTGGCCATCGAATTGGCCGGTTAGAGAAGATCATGATGATCAACCAAAGCTTTTCTTTGGGACTTGCACTGTGAAGCATTTTCAGAGAACAAAACGACTCAAACCAGTATTTCAATCTATTAATCAGTTTAAAAGGTGCGTTGTTCCGTTATCAGAAGAGGTCACTGTGAAAAGGTGAGACGATCAGAGAAAAAGAATCCAAAAATCTGTTTTTCCATGACCGACAACTCGACACGTCTTACCGGATCAGAAAGGAACGAACACAAGAGAAGAGACAAGACAAATATAATAGAGCTAGTGTCTATTACAAAAATTACTTGCTTCACAAGAAACATGGAATATGGTGTACTTTAGTACTTAAACTTACGGAGTAGATTGCGATCGATGATGATGGCTGGTATGATCTCCACTGTATCATAGAGCGGCTTTCCGGTGACATTACATGCGCTTCCGGTGGATCGTGGCTGGCCACCCCTGGAACGGTGGCTCCTTCACGCACGTTCTCCATAACGGCAACGAGCAACGCCAATGGATCTCCACCAGCAATGCTTTGTCTCCGGTGATGAATAGTGATCACGTCACAGTCGTCAACAACATGTTTCGTCATCAGTAACACCAATGGGTGTCACGTAATGAGAACAAAAGAAAGAAGAAGAAAATAAAAGACATCAAAGGAGGAAGCAGTAAGTAACAATTTTTTTTAACATTTTACCCAAAAAGCAATTGATTTAATTAATAAACAAAAAGGAAAACAAACAAACAATTGATTTAATTAATAAACAAAACTAAACTGTTTGTGATAATCGGGTTGTTACAGTGACAGTAAAAACAAAATAGATATAAATACAAAGATGACGGATGATGAGGAATCGATGATTCCGATGGATAGAAAAATAAAAGACTACAAGTTTCAGTTTATTGTTAACAGATGCATTTTGTTAAAAGACGCGACTGTAAAAAGATTTATAGTTCAAGAGACACGTTGCTTGGGGGAAGACAATAAAAGAAACTTCTTTTCGCAAAATAAATTGATGACGTCATACCACTCTGTAAAGACAATATTCTAACCGTTAGATCATCAGATTAAGATACACTCAATCGTTTGATCAGAATTTTTTTTTCCTATAAAAAAATGATGATGTCAGATTGACAACAAAATCAGTTTGCTATTATATATAGATTGTTAACTGGGCTATTTATCATTTGAAATAATAACTTATTATTTGTGTTATCCGCGTATTACATAAATTTTAACGAAATTGTTTCTCAAATATTATTGTTTAAATTGAATCCATTAACTAGCCCTTACATGGAGGGAGTGGAGATCCGCAAAGACAATCGTTGCCGGCAAACACGCTTGGTGGAAACCGTGTCGCAGGAAGTTTTCCACAAAGATGGTTTTGACTCAAGTTTAGTGTTAACAGACCGGTCACCGTCCCTGGCACGTTCCCGAATACCAAGTTCCTTGACAGATCCAGCGTCTCAAGGCTCTCCGGTATATTTAGCTTCCCCATATCGAAACGGAGTTTGTTCCCCGATGCCCGAAACTCCCGCATACTCCCTTCATTTATCAAGAGCTTTCCCGGACTTCCTGTGATCTCGTTTTCTGAAAGGTCAATGTAACTGTAGACGCCTACATTCACTGGCTTCCAATCGCTTAAACTCATCTTGATTCCACATTTCGCCAGCTTCAACGACACGACGTACGACGCAGAAGTCACCCATTCTGGAATCGTCTCCATTTGAAAATTGTTGTACGATAGATCCAACGTTCGAAGATTCTCCGTCACGTTCCAAACGGGGAATGGACTGGTTAGAAGGTTACGAGAGAGATCCATATCAAAAACGTCGGTCAGCTTGGATAAACTTTGGGGCACACCTCCTGAGAACCTGTTACTGGAGAGATCCAGTTTCTTTAGTTTTGCGAGTCTCGATATATAGATTGGAATCGATCCCGAGAGATTGTTATGGCCTAGTTCAAGAAACTCAAGACTCGGTCCGAGCGATGCAATTGAAGGAGGAAGTTTTCCAGATAATCTGTTACGAGAAAGAGTGAGGATTCGGAGCTTTGTCATGGATTTGAAAATATTTGGTATTGGTCCGGAGAGAAGGTTTCCATCGAGAGTAATAATAGACATAAGCTTGAGGTTACCAATCCCTGGAGGGATCCTTCCCGTTAAGAGATTATCGTTGAGGTAGAGTTCCTTTAACCGAGTCAAATTGGATATTGAACTCGGTATCGCACCGGTAAACCGGTTTGCGCCAAGTACCAGCGTCTCTAAGTGGGGGCTTAGCGTGCCGATGTTGGTGGGAAGAGGACCAGATAGACGGTTTCTCCGGATGTAGATTTGCTTAAGATTTGGTAAGCGAAGAAGAAACTGAGGAAATGGTCCCCTGATTTCCTTGAGACCGATTAGTTCAAAGCTTTCCAAATGTTGGAGTTTGGACAGAGACGGCGAGATAGTACCAGAGAGAGTGTATGGAAAATCTCCGGTCAAATCGCCAAGGCTGAGACTGGTGACGCGGTGTTGGTTAGCGCAATAAACACCGAACCAGGAGCAACAATCAGTGCCTTTCGTCCATGAGCTAAGAACACGCGAGGAGTCTTTGGTTATACCCGATTTAAAAGCTAAAAGACCAGCTTCATCATCAGGATGACACGTGGTAGCTCCATTGGGATTTAGACACCCGAGAAAGATAACTGCGGCTAGTATGAAGAGATTGAATGAACAAGAAGACTTCATAGTTGGTTGGTTGGTGTTTTGTGTTTGGACTGGCTTAGGAGGCAAAACGTTAAAGCTGGCTTTTTATATAGGAAAAATTTTCAATATTTTTGACCAATCTATTTGCATGTTGCGAGCCGAGTAGTAACAATAATATGAAAATCCAACGTGATGAAAATAATGTCGGTGTTGTTTTTAAATTATAAAAGTAACTTTGTATAGTCTTTATATACATGCCAAAAAAGATTCTTTTGACAGCTATTATGATTATGTACCCATTATCTCACGTGGGCACATTGCTAAGCACTTAAACGGAGTTAACAGAAAAGAAAAATATTTATAGCAATTTTACCAAAAAAAAAAAAATATATTTATAGCATACTGCTGTATTTTTCTTTTGCAGTTTCAAATATGGGAGTGGGAGAAGCAATTTCGAAGTTTATTAACAGAAGAAACTCGAGACTTGTGAAGTCGAAGTTAACGATTTTGACCAAACGCCTTTGCATGTGACCAAATCCTTTGCATATCACCAAATCCGTACCGTAAACGTGGTCGACCAAGTAGTCACTTAATGTCATGATTAATTATTAGTATATACAAAAAAATTAGCACGTGGAAATCTTTTTTTTTGTTTGAAACATACATTTTTTTCATAAAACGATTACATATTTGGCTATGACCGAAGTCATACAGATTGAAGAGTAGATTTTAAAGTACAACTAGAGTTTTGACCCGCACATTCGTGCGGATATTTTTCATTTTATAAATATATAATTTTGATATTGTCGTTGAAGTTTTAAATAGATGATTTCCATTTAGTGTTATAGATCGTATAACTCTATAATTTTATTATTTAAGCTTCTTAGAGCATCTCCGTTAGGGGTTTAAACACCTAATCTCTTAACTGTTCCAAAAAAAAATATTAAAAAAATTGTGGGGTCCATATTCTGAGTGAACCTGTCTCTTAAAAGTTCTTCTGAGTGAACCTGTCTCTTAACTGTTTCGCGGGCCCGCCGCCACGTGGTGGCCCGCGATTGATTCCGCTCTTTTTTTTTTAAAGAAAATCAAAAAGAAAAAAAAAATAATAATAAAAAATTTTGTCTTGGAATTCGAGTCCAGTCTCACTAATGGAGATGCTCTTATTCGTGATTATTTATATATAGTAATTTGTTTTTTTTTCATATAGTGATTTATTTTATATATTTCATATTTTTATTGATTGTTATTACTTATTATAATATTTTTGAGTTTGATGCATAAACTATAATCTGAAATAATCACATATATAACCTTATTGAATATAGTTTTTTAAGTCTTACAATTTGCATACAATACATTTTACAATTTATTTAGTTATATAATAGATGGATATTTGCTTATGATATATTATTCCATGTTCTGTTTAAACATTAATATAGTAACATCTACCACATTAGCATCTTGTGAAATTTTGTAAGTAAATACATTGTTATTATTTTAGTAAATTGTATACATAGTAGTATCTATCATATTATATTAATAAATTTTATCAATATATGATATTTTTGGATGTTATGATATAAAATTTTAAGATTTTTATTATTAAACTAAAATTTCAAAAAAATATATTACTTTTATTTTTACAACATATTTTTCTGTTACATTTCAAAAATTATATTTTATCATCTACGATTTTGTATTTTATAAAATAATAATATATAGTTGTAGATATAAAAGTGTAACATATGTTAATAACTTAATTTTGTATAAAATATTACATAACTTACGAATTTTAACCCGTTTTCGATGAATGTAATTTATTTAAACGAAATTGCTTAAAAACATTATCTACCAATTAAATATATTTTTCATATTTAGTTTATAAATCATCTTTATTTTACTATAATATAGACTATAATGATAAATTTATAAAATAACATAACTTTTATTTTATTTGTTTTATGATCAAAATTTTAATTAACAAAAATTATAATAATACTGTATTACTAATTTACAAAATTAATTAATGCATTATTTTATCAAAAATATTTAAAATGTTTGGTAGGATTTGGTTAGATTTTTAACAGATTTTGTTATAACTAAAGTTAAAATCTAAATTTATTGTTAAAGTTGATTTATTATTTAATATATTTATCTAGTATGAAGATTTATATAAATAATCAATAATACATTAAAAATTAATTAAATAGCTTACTAACAAATTTGAAAGAGTCCAAAATTTAAATGACAATTTCAATAGTAGATAAATTTATAACTCTATTTTAATAGAGTAAATTATATAAGCAAAGATGAACCAAACAGATACATGTTCTTCTAAACGAATGATCTAATGTTGATAAGAGAAAAATACAAATCAACTTAGAGCAAAGTTTTATCTATAGTAAAAAAGGTCCAAATAAGAGATATTGCTGTGATAATATAATTGTAACAATTGATCTACTTTATTTTGAATAGGACACTGGTAATACGTTTGGTTTAGTTAGATAGAGTAGATAAGTGGTTTAATTTAAGTTGTCGGTTATTAATGTAGATAGTAGCGTCAAATAATATATTTAGGACTAACAAATTAGATAATATACTAACAAACTTGAAACAGTCCAAAATTTAAATGACAACTTTAATGGTAGATAAAATTTAGGACTCTAATTTAATAGAGTAGATGATCATAAATGAACAAGAAGCTACCAAAGCATTACTTTGGTCAACTTTAGAAAGAAGTGTAATTTCGCTTCTACCTGAGTCTTCTACGGTTTCTACGTTCCCTATTTCTCGTCAGCGAAACATGGATTGCGATTGCCATTTCATACTTTTTGCCGAGGGTTTAACAGATCTTTCTCGAAGTAGTCTTTTCCCTGAAAATGTCAAAAGGTCTATTGGACCAGCACTTTCGTCCATATCCAATTAGAATTCTTCTTCTCCTTCTAAGGAAGTTAAATATGAGAACTGATTTGAGCCCAAATCAATTTCCTGTATTATGTTGCTTTTCTTGCAAAACACGGTTAAGGTTTGAGTGACTGAAGTCTCTTTCTGTTGCTTTATTGGGGGAGATTCCGCAGACGGAGACTCAATTGTTTCATTCATACAAATAACTGATGGTGACTCGTACATGTTCTCCAACACTGAAATAGTAGCTAAAGATACTAGATCATCCACATAAGTAGAATTAGCCTTGTCGATCATTGTTATTCATATGACAAGTTGTTTTTGTTATTCAATTGACAAACTGTTTTTTTCCACTGAAAGTAATTTATATTAAGGAAGTTTAATAAAATGACACAAATTAATTGTGTTATTACTAGAATGACTCATATTTTTGGAAATTATTAGAATATTTTTCTGGTCGAAATTGTTCTTATCCATAGTTATATTAAAAGAACATTACCAAAGTATCCTTAATATTTGATCGACAGCGTATTTATTTTCAAAAAAATAAACCTATCGAATAGTAAGTCTGTTTATAAAATCTATATAGGAAAATAAATCTATCGTTAAAGTGATGTCAGACTTTCTTGAAAATGTCAAATTTGTTTTCACGGTAGAATTATTTGTCCGATTTAAATATAAAACAGACTTTTAAAAATATATTTGCCGAATAAGGTAGTAAATTTGTTATAAATGGTAGATTTTCGTGGTCAAATTAATTTCTTATGTTTGACTTATTTTCGTACAACAGAGTTATATATCCGACTTAAAGTTGTTGGTAAAGACTGGTTCTTGATCAGCTTTTGTTTATTGGCCCAGCTCCACTCTGTGGCTAGAATTCATACCCGAGAGCAAAAAATGGTGGTGGCTTCTTTGAAAAAACTTTATATGTCAATTCAAGTAAACTTTTCTAGATCCAACTGAAAAAACGGAGTTTAACCAAACTAGAAAAAAATAGTTTTTTTTCAAGTCCAATTTTATGACCGATTATAGCCAATTCGCAATGGTGGTTGACCACCGCACTCTTACTCGCCGAATTTCTAGCCGCCTACACCGAATTTTCGAACACGAGACTATACTTACAAGTCTTTGTACAAAATCAATTAGATGACTTGATGCAATACCGTAAGATAATATTATTTAAATATTGTTTGCAGTAAGTATATTTTATAAGTTTGTTGACAAAAAATAGAGAATTTTTAATCAGTTAACAATGAAGAATAGCATAAATTTTATTACATAATTATGATAAAGTAAAATTTAAAAGAGAAACCACCATATATGAGTTGTATTTAATATTTATGTCAAATTCAGAAAATAGTAAGTTTTTAAAAATAATCAATTATATTCCTTGGATGTCTAATATAAATTTATTTTGGAATTTTACTAAATATTAATTATTAAGTAGGGTTCTAACATTGTTGGAAACTTTGTTCATGCTATTTGAAATAGTTTTTAACAGACTATTAGTTTTATAAATTAATAATGTATTACATTTATTGATATGCAGAATATAAGTTGTGTTGTGTTTATATGATGTTGTCGTGTGTAGCATCTTAATGTTCTCCTTTATTTTATTGTAATGAACATTTTTAGTTCTATATTATGTAGTAGCAGGAAATAGTTTACTTATTTCTGGTTTTTTGTGGTGACGAAAGAATACATGTAAAGTAGGACAATTCAAGGCGTGGCGTGTATTTCAAGGCGTGGCGTGTATACGAAGGAAGTAAGTTAGTAGTTTGTTTTAAGAAAGCTTGTATATATGCATTAACCTTTTTTATAAAAAAATCCTTTTGAGTTGTTGAAAATGCATAATTAGCAAATCTGTTCTCAGCTAAGCACAACCAAGTGTGATCTTTAGATGTAGGATCAAGCAACATGAAAGAAATACTACTACACAAAATATAAATGTATAATCTACCGGGATTCCTGCCTAGGAGACAATGTGTTGGATGTCGGATTCAGAGACAGTAGGTCCTAGCTCCTTCATAGCCAGCTTCAGTTTCAGCTTTGCTCACTTCTTTGCCTTTGGCTAAAATAGCAGTTGTATCGTCCCTAAGTTCTATTTTCTGGTCATAGTGAGAACCATCTTGTTGGAGAAGAACTCAGGAAAAATGTAAACATTAACCTTGGGTTTATAGACAGTAAGACAAACTCGAAAACAATACCTTCTCAAAATCTTGGTCTCAGACAGCTTCCTTCTTCTCCTTAGTGATCTGCTTGAGTTGCTTCTCAATCTCCCTAGCTTCCTAAGGATCTAAACAAACAAAACCCCGGTTTTTTAATTTAACTCAAACAAATATAAAAAATATATTTTCTGATAAGAAAAGAGAAAAACTTAGAACATTTAGTCTCCCCTATTAGGCCTATGGTATGATTCCTATCCAATAATGGCATTAGTAAAAACAGAAGAAAACATATAACATTTAGACATACGTGGAAATAACAGAAAAAAAAAGAAGAAACTCACGTTAAAGTCTCCAATGGCGTGTTACATATGAGAACTCTATATTCTTAATCTTTTGTGACATCAAAATCTGTCGTATTAACCATCTTAGGATCGTCATTGTTAAGAAATATATTGGTGCAGGCTCAGGCAATCCCATAGCGTGTAAGCAGAGCCGTGACTACCATGTTGCCAAAAAGGCTTTCGCCACAGGCCCCACTAATATATGAACATTTTGGGGCCCCCATTTTTGCATTAGTTTGGTTTAATATAGTGATAGTAAGAGCAGTTTTTAGTGTTTATCTCAAATTTGATTTTTTTTTTTTTGCTCAACTGTTTTTTTTTCTTCATTAGGCATTTCTAATACGAAAACTGAGTTATAATCTATGGGGTCATATATATACATCTACTTTGCGTTAGGTCTAAAAACAAAAAAAAAGTATAACATTGTTTATCAGTAAAACTAATTAAGTTTTAAAATTTTGCCTTGAGCCCCTATGAACCTTCGCACGGCACTGCGTGTAAGAGCATAGCGACTAGTAGTATTGAGGTAAACGAAATCTCCACTAAGTAAAGAGTTTTTTTTTTTTTTTTAACAAAGGACTAAGTAAAGAGTTCTTTGTAAAAAAGTAGATATTGATTACCTTCTTGGTTCCTTTTTGTTCGGCATGCCTTTCGTACCAACGTCAACTATATATGCTGACCATCTAGCTTATTGGCGCTTTGGTCTCCACTTTCAACCGGAGTCTCCTAATAATTAATTACAGAAAAAAAAAACACTTCACATGATCTATTACTGAGGATGTATTACTTTCTGAAGAGGAACCATGTTAGTTTTAGGGTACCTTAACAACGACGGAGTAAAGTCTCCATTTAGCAGGAGGCTCATCTTCCCCGTCATTCCTCTCTGCCTTTAAAATCAGTTAACCTATAAACACAGTTTTTCATCTCAAAGAAAAGAAAGATATGGAGGCCAAAGGAAAGTAAAATTACAGGTTTAAGAAATCATTTACAGGATTGGTGGTACGGGATTGGTGGCGAGGAGAAGTGCCTGAGAGTTCTCCTCGGTGGAATCCATGAGCATCGTGAAACCTCTCTGTAATCTGATTACGATATAAAACCGCTTTCGAAAGAAAATTGGAACGGAGACTTAAACTGAGAATGATATCAAAGTGGAGATGAAAGTAACAAGGCCATAAATCTTGGTCTTAGGCGTTACAGGGAAAGCTTCTATAAAGTGGGTAAATGAACTAAGGAAGAGTTAGCTAGAGACGAAGAATACAGTGGTCCATGAAAACTGTAATAAGCATCAGTTTGGGCCATGAAAATTGTAATAAACCCAGATCAGTAAGTAAATATTTGTGGTTAAAACTTAAAACTCGAAGTGCCACGTGGCGAAATTTCCCCAGAAGAGAAAAAAAAACCAATTTTATTATATAAGATACGTAAAAGGTTAAAAAATTAATTTCCAATTAATCCCCAAATTTGTCTTAACTCGCTAGATCCGGACCACCGCCAGAGTCTAAGCCTAGCGTAGTTTTGAACGTGGAGTATATAGATAAGAATGGTAGGTCAGAAATACAGCTAAAACCTTGCTCTGCACTGAAAAATAAAAACCACGTGTGTGTGTGTTTGAGATAAACTCAAAGGAAGGAGACGTGAAGCTTACCACTACCATATAAATATTAAATAAAAAAAACATAAATTTTATAGTTAAATATCTGATCCCAGTGACACCCACAGAAAGAGAGTCAGAGAGATCGAAAATGGTGACTAATACTGAAGTGGTATCTCCCGCGAGCAACGGCGTTGACGGAGGATGTTGCAAGTCAGGTCCTGGTTACGCGACGCCACTCGCCGCCATGTCTGGTCCATCGGAAAAGCTCATCTACGTCACCGCCGTCTACAGTGGTACGTACACATCTGTTTTTATTTATAATTTTCTTTAGAATCCAGATCGAACGTTTTCAAAAGTATTTTCAGACAGAATCTTTACTGTTAACGTTGATCGATGCTGTGAGAATCTTTATTAGGTCCTACGGAATCTCAAAGATTCTAGATCGAAATCGCCCTTGTTGTGATTTCTTGATTAGATCTCTGTGTTTTAAGGAGATGTTCATGACAAGAATCTTTGTTCCTTTTCTATTGTCTGATTGAATCTTGCCTTTTAACACATCTATTAGATCCTACGGAATCTTAATGGAATCACAGAGTACTGTTCTTTGGTTGTGGGTTCCTCTTTATTACTTTTTTAATATATTTTTTTGTTGTTGGTTTTGAAGGAACGGGACGAGAGAAGCCTGATTACTTGGCAACAGTAGATGTTGATCCAAACTCACCAACATATTCAACCGTCATCCACAGGTTACCAATGCCTTTCCTGGGTGATGAGCTTCATCACTCTGGCTGGAACTCTTGCAGCTCTTGCCATGGTGATGCTTCCGCTGACCGACGTTTTCTCGTCTTACCATCCCTTATGTAAAACATCCTTCAGCCTCTTTATAACGGATTTTTTGAAATTTATTTAAGTTCAATCTTTCTCTTTGTTTGAATAAAGATCTGGTCGCATCTATGCGATTGATACAAAGGCAGACCCGAGGGCACCTTCTCTGTACAAGTACGTGGATCCTAAAGAGATTGCTGATAAGACTGG
Source organism: Raphanus raphanistrum subsp. raphanistrum (assembly GCA_019706035.1). Classification (NCBI taxonomy): domain Eukaryota; kingdom Viridiplantae; phylum Streptophyta; class Magnoliopsida; order Brassicales; family Brassicaceae; genus Raphanus; species Raphanus raphanistrum. The sequence goes on along the minus strand of CM033987.1, from coordinate 24,000,151 downwards.
ACTGGCTTATCCACACACAGCTCATTGTCTCGCCTCTGGCGAAATCTTGGTGTCCTGTCTTGGAGACGAAGAGGGAAACGCCAAGGGGAATGGGTTTCTTCTTCTCGACTCTGATTTCAACATCAAGAGCAGGTGGGAGAAAGAAGGACATAGTCCCTTGTTCGGTTATGATTTCTGGTATCAACCCCGGCACAAGACGATGATAAGCACTTCTTGGGGAGCACCTAAAGCCTTCACCAAAGGTTTCGATCTCCAACACGTTGCTGATGGCTTATACGGAAGTCATCTCCATGTTTACAGTTGGCCTGGAGGTGAAATGAAACAATTAATTGACCTTGGACCAACTGGCATGTTACCTTTAGAGGTATAACATAATCACACATCTCATTCATTTCTTTCATTTCTTTCTTTAGACTAATATTAATAATCTTTACCGGTTGTGGTTGCAGATTAGATTCTTGCATGATCCGTCTAAAGATACAGGGTATGTTGGGGGTGCTCTGTCGAGTAATATGATAAGATTTTTCAAGAACAGTGATGAAACATGGGGCCATGAGGCAAGTCTAGTTTCTTTACCTCTCTCTGTTTTGTTTGTTTCTACTATTATGATTAAACCCCTTAGTACAAATTGATTTTTCAGGTGGTTATCCAAGTTAAACCACTGAAAGTAGAGAACTGGATTCTACCAGAAATGCCGGGGCTTATCACCGACTTCTTGATCTCCCTCGATGACCGGTTCCTCTACTTTGTGAACTGGCTTCATGGAGACATTCGTCAGTACAACATTGAAGACCCTGAAAACCCTGTCTTAACCGGACAAATATGGGTGGGAGGATTACTACAAAAGGGCAGTCCTGTTAAGGCGGTTGGAGAAGACGGTAACACTTTCCAATATGATGTTCCTCAGATCAAGGTTTGTACCCCAAAATATGTTAATCTTCTTGAGGTTTGAAATCCGTAAAATTTACATTATGCAACTTCTCTGGTAATTTCAGGGGAAATCTCTAAGAGGAGGACCTCAAATGATCCAGCTGAGCCTCGATGGGAAACGATTGTATGCAACAAACTCGCTCTATAGTGCATGGGATCGTCAATTTTACCCGGAACTCATGGATAAAGGATCACACATAATACAGCTTGATGTTGATACAGAGAAAGGTGGTCTCTCCATAAACCCTGATCTCTTTGTGGACTTTGGTGATGAACCAGAGGGTCCTGCGCTTGCCCATGAGATGAGGTATCCAGGTGGAGACTGCACTTCCGATATTTGGATTTGAGTCTGGCCTGTTTATATGGTGAATTGTTAAGCTACGCTTAAACTGAGTTTTTATTAGTTTGTTGAATAAAAAGCGTAAGTAATAAGAGGTCCCCTATATTTCGTGTGTTGATGGTGTGTAGACAATTTATACTTTGTTCGTAAAGTTGGCCTCCTTGTGGCTAATAAATTATTTAATAATGCTTTGTAATAAAACTTTCTACATTTCGAGTAACACACTGTTCGGTTCGTTTTACTTCTAATAAATAAAATAAAGAATATGATGATGGATTAGCGTGGATGGATGATAATCATACCGATATTGAATTTGAACTCTAGTTTTTTTTTTAACATAATTTTAATTTGAGCTCTAGTTTAGATTGATATTTGACATTGGTTACTATGTTTGTGTTCTTACATGTTATTTAGTTGGAGCTGGTCCTTTGTGTGGTTGAGTAATAAGAATAATATCTGACGCCGGGAAAAATATACGGCTCCGATGTTTAGGGAGATCGAGAGTGACAGAAGGAATTTAAAATGATAAAACAGACAAGCTAATTAGGATTTATTTTATTAAATTAGAAATATGATCTATTGATATATATTTATTTTAATTATTTTATTAAAATATTTTATCAATTATTTAAAAAATATTTTACATAGATATAATTATAAAAATAAAAGAGAAATATAACTAAAAGACATAACTATAAATATTAAATTTTCAAAAAATATAAAATAAAAAATATGTCTACTTTTGAAGGGCGGATCAGAATCTAAATTTTGTTGAACTAAGCTTGAAGATGACAGAGCAAGAGTGAAGGCGTGCAACTCAAGTTAAAGAAGATTCTAGTCTATCCGAGATTTGAAGATAAAGATATGAGAGTTGTTTTAGGAGTTATCTAATATACTTGCAGTATTTTTATTGTTAAGATTAGATTCTTTGTTTAGCTTGATATAAACCCATCGAGAGATGATTGAGATGTAACTGAGATTGAGAGGTTTTGAGTGAGTTTAACCTAAAGTAATAAGAGAGTAATTCTTATACATAGTAGCATTCATTTTCATGTTCTCGACACTTGGTATCAGAGCCTAGGACTGAGAACACGATGGGGGATCTGACGATTACTACTACGAAACCTAAGGAGACGGGATCATCTTCAATAAAATGTCCAATACTTAGTTCCACAAACTACACCGTATGGGCAATAAAAATGAAGATTCTGTTGAAGGTACACAAGGCGTGGAGTATTATTGAAAAAGAGGAAGAAGACGATGAGAAAAACAACATGGCTATAGCGTTGTTGTTTCAGTCCATACCTGAATCGCTTGTTCTGCAAGTAGGGGAGCTAGATACAGCGAAAAAGGTCTAGGAAGCCATCAAGACGAGACATATGGGTGCAGAAAGGGTCAAAGAAGCTCGCCTACAGACACTTATGGCGGACTTTGATCGACTGAAGATGAGAGACAATGAGACTATTGATGATTTTTCGGGAAGGATCTCTGAAATATCTTCAAAATCTGCATCACTAGGAGAAGAGATCGAGGAGTCCAAACTTGTTAAGAAGTTCTTGAAGAGTTTGCCTCACAAGAAATACATACATATTGTAGCTGTGTTGGAACAAGTACTAGATCTAAAGAAGACTAGCTTTGAGGATATTGTTGGTCGTCTAAAGGCGTATGAAGAACGTGTGAGTGAAGAAGAGGAACCAGGGGAAGAACAGAGCAAACTTATGTATGCTAATGATGATCAACAACACGTAAGAAATGGGAACAGTAGAGGTCGTGGTCGTGGTGGAAGGTTTGGAAACAGAGGAAGAGGCCGTGGACGATCCGGTACTGCAAGAGATGCTTCAGGAATCACTTGCTATCGATGCGATAAGCTAGGACATTATGCAAGTGATTGCCCTGATAGATTGCTAAAGTTGATCCAAGATGCGCATGAGACAAAAGATGAGGATACACATGAGGCTGAGGAGTTAATGATGAACGAAATTGTGTTTCTTAATGAAGAAAAGGTCAAGCTTGACACTCTCGAGGCGAGTCTGGACAAGAGTAACGTGTGGTACCTGGACAATGGAGCCAGTAACCACATGACTGGAGACAGATCTTACTTCACTACTCTGGATGAAACAGTTACGGGAAAGGTCAAGTTTGGAGATGACTCTCGTATTGACATAAAAGGCAAGGGGTCTATCAACTTTCTCTTCAAGGGTGGCGTGAGAAAGAAGATGTCAAACGTGTACTACATTCTAGCTCTCAGAAGCAATATCATAAGCTTGGGGCAGGCAACTGAAGCAGGATGTGAGATAAAGATGAAGAATAATATCTTGGATGTGCTTGATAGAGAGGGAAGATTGTTGGTGAGAACGAGTAGAGGAAGAAACAGACTGTACAAAGTTGAGCTTGAAGTGGAGAGTGTTCAATGTCTTCAGGTCGCAACGACTAATGTGTCCAACACATGGCATGCAAGACTTGGACACATCAACTTTGATAACATCAAGCTAATGATTGACAAGTATCTCGTCTCTGGAGTGCCAAAGTTTGCAGTCGCAAAGAAAACTTGTGTGTCATGGCTGCTTGGAAAGCAATCAAGAAGGCCGTTTCCTCAGGCAACAAAGTTTCAAGCTTCACAAAGACTCGAACTTTTACATGGAGATCTATGCGGCCCAATCACACCTGCAACGCATGGAGGAAACATATATGTTTTTGTTGTCATTGATGACCACACACGTTATATGTGGACACTATTACTTAAGGAGAAGAGCGAAGTGTTTGGAAAGTTTAAGAAACTCAGAGCGTCAGTGGAACAAGAAACGGGTGTCTCGATTAAAGGCTTTCGAACTGACAGGGGTGGAGAGTTCACGTCTCGGGAGTTCAATGCTTACTGCGAAGAGAATGGGATACAGAGGTATCTCACTGCACCTTACTCTCCCCAGCAAAATGGGGTGGTAGAGAGACGTAATAGGACAATCCTAGAGATGACGAGAAGCATCTTGAAGCACATGAAAGTTCCGAGTTACTTGTGGGGAGAAGCTGTCAGACACGCAACGTATCTGATCAATCGAAGCGCCACACGATACTTACCCATCAAGATACCGTATGAAGCATACAAAGGGATCAAACCAAACATATCACACTTGCGTGTGTTTGGATGTGTTGGTTATGCTAGAGTCGAAGCTCCACACAGAAAGAAGCTTGATGATAGATCTCGACCTTTGGTGCATCTTGGTACTGAACCTGGAAGCAAAGCTTACCGACTGCTCGATCCAGCAAGTAAGAAGATCACAGTGAGTAGAGATGTGGTATTCTTTGAAAAAGAAGGGTGGAAATGGAACGAGAAGTCAAAGGAGACTGAGGCTAAACCTTTTAGTATCAACCTTGGTGAGTACGGTAACAGAGGTTTAAGAGAGCTTGAGACTGTTTTAGACGAGAAACGAGATGATGATGCTGTGAAAACAGAGCAGTCACGTGAAGAATAAGATACGAGCTCTGTAAAAGAAGTTGTTGAGGTATCAGATGAGGAAGAAGATCAACCTCAACTGAGACGATCTACAAGAATCAAGACGACACCAGAGTACTTATCAGACTACATCTTACTGTCTGAAACAGAGTATGAGTGGCTTCTAATGAGCATCAATGAGGAACCATGGGATTTCGATGAAACAAAAGACATGGAGGTCTGGCTAGACGCTTGTGGAGATGAGATAGCTTCTATTGAGAAGAATCAGACTTGGGTCTTAGTTGACCTACCTGTAGGAGCAAAGGCAATCGGACTCAAATGGGTTTTTAAGGTCAAGCGTAACCCAGACGGAAGTGTGAACAAGTACAAGGCGAGATCGGTTGCCAAAGGGTACGTACAGAGGCACAGGGTTGATTACGATGAAGTGTTTGCTCCTGTTGCCAGGATAGAGACCGTGAGACTCATCATTGCTTTGGCAGCATCAAACAGGTGGGAGGTTCACCATCTTGACGTGAAAACTGCATTTCTTCACGGGAATCTGAAAGAGGAGGTTTACGTTCAACAACCAGAAGGGTTTGTGGTAAAGGGTAGTGAACACAAGGTGTATAAGCTCTCCAAGGCTCTGTATGGGCTAAAGCAAGCTCCTAGAGCTTGGAACGAGAAGCTGAATGGGATACTTAAAGACATGCAGTTCACACGGTGTTCAAAGGAGGCTTCACTATATCAACGAATGAGAAACAGTCAGCTTCTCATTGTAGCTGTCTACGTGGACGACTTGCTCGTTACCGGTTCAGACTTGGATATGATTATGGAGTTCAAGAGAGAAATGGAGACCAAGTTTGAGATGAGTGATTTGGGTAAGTTGACTTACTATTTGGGTATTGAGGTAGTACAACATGATGGTGGAATCACACTGAGACAAGAGAGGTATGCAAACAAGATTCTGTCTGAGACCGGGATGAGTGACTGCAATGCTTGTTGTGTGCCTATGGAGATGAATCTGAAGTTGTCTAAAGCACCTAAAGAAAAGTCTATCGATGAGAAGAGGTATAGAAGAACTATTGGGTGCTTACGCTATCTCATTCACACTCGGCCTGATCTTTCCTACAGCATAGGAGTGCTAAGCAGGTACATGCTTGAACCTAAAGAGTCTCATGATGCAGCTCTAACGCATGTCTTGAGATATTTGAGAGGCACCTCCACCTATGGACTTACCTACAGTCGCACCAGCAAGATACCTGCAGTTGTGGGATATAGTGATAGCTCTCTGAACAAAGATGTTGACGATGGAAGGAGTGTGACATGTCACATTTTCTATTTTGGAGATAGTCCCATCACCTGGTGCTCACAGAAGCAGGAGACCGTTGCTTTATCTTCGTGTGAAGCTGAGTTCATGGCTGCTACAGAGACAGCTAAACAGGCGATCTGGCTTGGAGATTTGCTTAGTGAGATCACAGGAAAAACTTGGGAGAAAGTGATCATTCGAGTGGATAACAAGTCAGCAATATCACTCACTAAGAACCCTGTCTTCCATGGGCGAAGCAAACACATTCACAGGATATATCATTTCATCCGTGAGTGTGTTGAGAAAGGACTAGTTGATGTTGAGCATGTAGCTGGAAGTAGACAGAAGGCGGACATCCTCACAAAGGCTCTCGGAAAAGTCAAGTTCACAGAGATGAGGAAGTTCATTGGAGTTGTTGATTTGGCTCAAGACAAGATCAAGCTTATAGGGGAGAATGTTGAACTAAGCTTGAAGATGACAGAGCAAGAGTGAAGGCGTGCAAGTGATCATTCGAGTGGATAACAAGTCAGCAATATCACTCACTAAGAACCCTGTCTTCCATGGGCAAAGCAAACACATTCACAGGAGATATCATTTCATCTGTGAGTGTGTTGAGAAAGGACTAGTTTATGTTGAGCATGTAGCTGGAAGTAGACAGAAGGCGGACATCTTCACAAAGGCTCTCGGCAAAGTCAAGTTCACAGAGATGAGGAAGTTCATTGGAGTTGTTGATTTGGCTCAAGACAAGATCAAGCTTATAGGGGAGAATGTTGAACTAAGCTTGAAGATGACAGAGCAAGAGTGAAGGCGTGCAACTCAAGTTAAAAAAGATTCTAGTCTATCCAAGATTTGAAGATAAAGATATGGGAGTTGTTTTAGGAGTTATCTAATATACTTACAGTATCTTTATTGTTAAGATTAGATTCTTTGTTTAGCTTGATATAAACCCATCGAAAGATGATTGGGATGTAACTGAGATTGAGAGGTTTTGAGTGAGTTTAACCTAAAGCAATAAGAGAGTAATTCTTATACATAGTAGCATTCATTTTCATGTTCTCTACAAATTCTACTTAAAAACAATAAATAACAGTTTGGGTTTTATTTAGTACTTGAGTCAATGGATAAAGGAAGAGAGATCAAAGCTGAGTCGGCATCATGTAAATAGTATAGACACTGTTTTATTTTACTAATATAGATAGATGTCCACTGTTTTTATTTTCTTTTTAACGTTTTCTAGACTTGGTTTATATTACCGTTACCGCAGTTATTTTTTTTGGTTTTCTACCATTTAACATGGACCGTTGCTTAAGATATCAGCTAAGTTAACGCAAGGGGCGGCTATTTCTTAGAATCTTTTTCATTGTCCCACTGGCATATTTTGGAATAAGATTCTAAGAGAGAATGTTGTTCAAGAAAAAAAGAGAGATTCTAAGAGAGAACAATTGTAAAAAGACGGCATATCGTAACCTATGAGCATGATTAACGATGAGGTTTTACCCAATTTTGTACAGATAAAAGATAATAAAAGAAGAAAAGTAGGGGAGAGAGAGTGAAAATATCTTTACTTACACATTATTTAGAAACCCATCCGAACCAAACCTTATTGTTCAGATGTCACTTTTGTGGTGGCTAATTATTTAAGTGATTAAGTTTGATTTTTAAAAAATAGTATTTTGTTGTTTTAAGAATTTTTGTGGGGTTTTGCTGCTCTAATATAGTGCATACTCTGCAGTGATTAGTGTAATTGGCCACTATATAAAAATAGATAAATTGAAATTTTGTAAAGATGATGTAACCAACAACAATTTTTATTTGTTTATGTTTGCAACTACGTCTGGACAAAAAGACGGAGTTCAAGAACTAAACTGAAACCAAAATTGAAATATCTGAAAAGGGAGCTGGACCGAAACTTTTAATTAGCGGAATGGTTCCTATACATCTATTTTCGAAATAATAGAATCAAAATCAAATCAAAAACCAAACGAATATCCAAATATGTAAACAAATTTAATTATATACATATACCATAACTAAATATATCTTTATAATATAAAAATCTATTAAAAGTTTTCAAAAATTTGAAAATAATTAAATTATTATAAATTATCCGAACTATCTAAGTAGCAAAAATTATCCAAAATAGTTTTATCCGAATTATCCAAAATAATCTGAAATATTCAAATCATTTTAATGATTTAATATTTGTCATCAGTGACCGATATTTACCTAAACTACCTGAACATGAACCAAAACTAAATAAGAACCAATTTTTTTCTGGGTATTATTTGGTTCTTAGTTTTATTATCCAAAACAAATTGAACCTGGAAATATCTGAACTAAACGAAACCCAAAATAGACCAAGTAATAAAGAACCTCTAAAAGAATATGATACATAAATAAACTAAAATACGATAAATAAATTAATGAGTAAGTTAACATTATTTAAAATAAGAAAAATAATCTAAAACAATTGAGAGCATGATACATTCAGCAAAATTATTTTTGAAGTAATAATATAGATAGATAGATTTTATAGCGCAGCATAATTTATCTTGCTTAAAAAATTGACGGCTTAAAAATATTTTGCTCAAATACCCTTTTGGAAAGAGGAAAAGGTAATTTTGTTTTATACGGAAGTAATTATCCTTCTACAAAAGTAAACGAGATTCGATCAGGCATTACAAGTTACAAACAAAATATCTCCCATTATAAATAATGGATGTAACCCATCCAAATAAATATACAATTCAAAGTAATATAAAGCACATCAAGCATGGAGTACTACACATTTTCTCAAGGGTTTACCGAAAACGACCAAGAACGTGCACCGGGAAAGCATCACGTGAAGAAGACGTGGGTGAAAGAACGTTATGAGAGTGATGAAGAAGATGGTTCGAGAGAGGAAGAGGTGAACCAAATGATCATAAAAGAAGAAGAGGATGAAGAAACTAAAGGTATGGTGATGTCATCTAGTACGATGCTAACAAGTAAGGTGAAGTATCTTAACTATGGAGCTCTCAAACATGATACGCCACCGGCAGCGTCTAGTGGTGGAGGAAGAGTCATGCCTCCTCCGTCGAACAGGTACCACCGTGGCCATCCCAAATACTACAGATGCAGGGGTTGAAGTCAAAAATCTCTGGAGATTATTCTATTTGCGAATTATTATATGAATAATAAATGACTTTGGTAAATATCTATAACTTCCAAGAGTTTGAACAAAAAAAAACTTCCATGCATGCAACATGTTTCACCATGTGCTTGTAAGTTGTAATTTCTGTTGCGAAATATTGATATCTAAGAGAAAAAATAATATGAATGATCATCGAGTACTTATTTTAGTAATTTTGTCACTTGGTCCGATTTTAGAAAACAATGTATATTGGTTCTTTGTCGGTAACCGCGGAATAAAGGACATGACAAAAGTCGCGAATATGAGTGGCCCTAGGTTCCACAATATACCTTTTCTTTCTCTTTGACAAAAAAATGCATTATATTCAAATAACATAGTAGATAACAAATTTTAAAATGTTAAATACACAATCGAGAATATATGTATTTAAAAAACCATATCAGAAAGAATAGAAACAGTTTTGAAACATTTTCACCACCCACAAAAAACTCCTTTTTTTTTTGAACAACTGCTTATATTAAAAACTAAAAGTCCAAAGGACTAAATAGATTACAACACGTAAAATAAAAAACGAGAATAACTAAAACATGACAAAAGATTGAGATGGCTAAGGAGAGAAGAGACCCATAGAGAAACTTCACTTGTAATCCTTGAACTTGAATTCGAAAGAACGCGCTGAAATCGATATCGATGTTGAATAATCCAGTCGATACCCACAAAAAACTCCTTAGAATTTGAACCCCACATATCAAAATTAGGCTATTGTTCATTCCTCACATTCGGTTGAGATTAATGGAGTAGCAGTAGTAGATATACTGGAGTTGGTTAAGATAGATTCACAGCCTCTATGGTGGGTTTACATTGTAGGACATCTCATCAGTGGTTGTGGTTGGGTTTAAACTCTTGAAATATTTCCGAAGCTATCCATTCAAACCCAACCACAACCACTGACGTGTGTCGTGGAAGTCAGTGAACCATCCACCATACAGATATTATTCAAATTTATAATTTTGAGGTTCCTCGATACTATATTTTTGGAGTTCCGTAACCACTGAACTGTGCTGTTTTTTTTTCTTAAAGCCACAATTTGGTGTTTTTAAATATTTTTAAAGCCACATCAAATATTTTAACGGTAAAAGTTTTAACATTCAAATTAAATTTAAAAACTTTGACAGGAGAAGTCTTTAAACTCTTAAACAATCAGACTATAAAAGGGTTCATGTTACAGTTGATCAGATCTTGTCTTCTATAGAGAAACCAAATAGGATTGATTTACAATTTATATCGATCAATACCCCCCCCCCCCCCCACACAACCCACAGTTGCGATCTAGAGTCCTCTTCCTCAATACTTCTAGCACATAAAAATAACCCTCTTAATGTCCAGGAATGGAGTCCCATACAGCGTCTAACAAGACCTATACTTATCAGCTATTTCTTATGGATAGATTTTAAAATGGTGTCGAGACACTTATTTCTGCATAAGGTTCTTACTTTCTCTTTCTTTGGAGACACCATAGAGAGAACTGTAAAAATTCCCTTGAACGGCTGAACATTGAGAGATGCACTCGTCTAGATTTTTGATTGCTAGTTGTAGTGTATCTCGAGAAACATCTACCAGGATTTATCTCTATCTGAGGCACATATATCGTTATTCATGTCAGCTATTCATGGCTACCGCCCATAAAGTTTTGTCAGCAATAGATCCATGTGGAGAAGGAATGCAATAAAACTAAAAGTAACAGTGAATAGGGTGTTAAAGATAAGAATGGTAGGCAGGAACAAATAGGCAATGCAAAAAAATGGAAGTTACGTTGTTGCGGAGCAAAATTTGGAAAATATGAATGTAATAGTACCAGAAACCTCTCTGAAAACTAATGTTAACTTACTATAAGTGGAGGATACAAACTGTAATCCTATTATGGAAAAACCTAAAGTAAAGCAAGTGAAAAGGTATAAACAAGAGGTTATGACATGACAATCACAATATTATCTCATCTAGGTGCGATGAAAGTAGAGCTCAATCCGATAAAATCACATCTGATAAAGACAATGGACGAGAAACTAGAAACTACAAGCTAACCATCCAATATCACTTTCTTAATGATGATGTAAAGGACATAGATGTTGACGATCAAAGTTTGGATGAAGCTGAATCAAATTTAAAAATCGCAGCTAGTTCTAATAACAAACCATCCTCACAATCTAAGTAAAAATCCTGGAAAATACGAGAGAAAAGAACAAATTGACACAGTCATCCAACTGAAAATAATGAAACAAGAGTGCCAAACAGAATGAACAAAGATAAGTCTCCGCAAGAGGCCCTAAATAGTAATATCACTTTTTGTGTCGAACACATGTGTCTTCAATTAAATCACAAAACATACATCACTTTGTACTTAGATTAGTTCAGCTAAACGTCTTGTGGATGTTTGATTGAAACTCGTGTTCAAGAAAGCAATTGTGAGACTGTTCTTCAAGCTTCTCTTGAAGGTTAGAATTTCTCTATAATAATGAATAGCATTTCCTTCGTAAAATCTAGATATTCTTGTCAGATAATGTCATTGTTTCTCCACCATACAAAAATTCCTAAATCATCACCATAGGTGTCATCTCATCTACTAGAGAATAGTTTTTATGCCATGTACTTATGTTTCAAATTTTCTGGCGGAACGTGGGAGTATAAGGTCTGATTTAGTTCGTAACCACACTCAATGTGCATCACTTTGTGCTCCTTGGATGAACATGGGAGAATGAAACACTATCATATTTAAAACAATCACATGGTGTTGCTCTTACTGGAAAACAGAGAGGAATGTGTGCTCTCCAGTTAATAGTAATGACTTATAACCTTACAAATCTTGCCGCTTGGTACCAAATTTTCATGGACGATGAAACAGTCCGAGAATCTCAGTTCAGAAAACTTGATCGGGTTTTTGAGAATGATGTTCGGCTTACTTACTTTTCTCAACCAAATGCTAGTTTTGGGTCATCAGAGGTCTCTAACCATGCTCGATGCATGGTCCATCTTGAATCTCCTCCTCTGGAATATAAGCACCCCCTCAAGTTCTCAGCCTCCTTGTTATTCATCCAAAGTTTGCTGACACAATACCGATTTCTGCTATTTGATTGGAAAATCATTACCATAACAATTCTATTCTTTATTATCCAGTTAACAATTATTAGAAAACATTTAAAATTATATTTAAAAGATAAAAATGCTCTTTATTTAATGATTTCATATATAACTTTTGTTAGAAAATTTGTATTTAGAATATATAATTTTTTAAAAAATAATTTAATATAGTTATTTTATTTTATTTAATAATATCACAAAACTATTTTTGTATACAAAATTAAATTTCTATTCTTAAAAATAAAAATACTGTATAAAATTAACATATTAAAAAATAAAGAATAATACTTCACATTGAAAATATTATTAAAGATTATTTATTAGTGTAAATAAAAATATAAAACTAATATAAATATATATTATTTATTAAGAAACAAATTATGATATTCATTAATAGAGCTGATGACAAAGAAATAGCAGTATGCTCTTATATAAATGTATTTAATAAAGTGATCTGATAGAACAATAATATGATTAATAGATAAAATTAGTATATGGTAATTTATTTATTTCTAAAATAATATAGATATATTTTATTTATATAATATAGGTATATCTTTAGGGTCTAATTTTATATAGTAGTCTTATAACGAATTATATTTATTTATATTTTATATCTTTATTGAGAATAACGAATTATATTTAATTATATTTTAAATATGATATATTATTTTATATAGTTTAAAAAGTTTATTTTTAAATTATAAATTTATTTTTGGAAGGAAATATTATTTTTTGATATTATGATATAAAATTATATTAATTTAAAAAAATATATTCTAAGTGAAAATGCTTTACAAAAAGTTTCATATGAAAGCATTGAACAAAAAACATTTGGAGAGCAATTTCATCATCTAAATTTTTATTTCTAATGATTTTCTAATAACTGTTGATTGTATAACAATGAGCATAATGTTTTTGTTTCATATACTAATTTTAGGGTCTAATTTTATATAGTAGTCTTATATATGAATCATTTACTGTTTTACCGATCAGTTTATTAAATACATCTGTGTAATTCATCTATGGCATCTCTTTCACTTGAGGCACACATTATATCATTTTCATTAAAGACTTAAATTCCCGAAGCTGGTATTATAAGATTTATTATTATTATATTTTAGAAAATTTAAATTTCAAAAAATAACCGATTTATATTTATACTTGATTGTTTAAAACATATAATTAAATGGATTATTAATTAAACATTAAAACTGTTTTGAAGTTTATGATAGAAATGAATTAAAATATTCACTCAACATATCTTAAATTTGATAAATATTTTACACATTTGATGGAATAATTTGAAGTTTCATAAAAGATAATATACAGTACCTTGACTATTCATAATTAAATAATATAATTATTAGCTGTTTATAACATTATATTTTTCAAGTCAAAGTATACTAATCTATATTAATATATAAATTTTAAAACATTCATTTTATTACTACAACATTCATTATTTTATTGAAATACAATTATTTTAGTAATTTTAATTAGTCAAGATATTTTTTTATAAAACGTAAATACTTTTTTTACTTCATCCCATATACAAAATGAAAATACTCAAATGAATGCATAATTGTAAGAAATTAGAGAGTAATCGCCAAATAGTTTTTTTTTTAAAATATACATTTTCTTATGTATACATATTATATTATTTTATCAAAAATACATATTATATAATCCATAGAATAATTCCAACATGACCAAAGCAAAACAATTCTGCTACATTTCTGAAAATAGATCCAAATGCTCACGGAACTAAACTCATTGACTATGAAACTCTATATTATTTATTGTTCAATTCTAGTTAATTGAAATTTTTTAAAATATTGACATTATTATTTAAAATATATTATTTTAAAACCTCTTAAAATCATAGTTTCATACTTTTTTTACTTCATCCCATATACAAAATGAAAATACTCAAATGAATGCATAATTGTAAGAAATTAGAGAGTAATCGCCAAATAGTTTTTTTTTAAATATACATTTTCTTATGTATACATATTATATTATTTTATCAAAAATACATATTATATAATCCATAGAATAATTCCAACATGACCAAAGCAAAACAATTCTGCTACATTTCTGAAAATAGATCCAAATGCTCACGGAACTAAACTCATTGACTATGAAACTCTATATTATTTATTGTTCAATTCTAGTTAATTGAAATTTTTTAAAATATTGACATTATTATTTAAAATATATTATTTTAATTCCTCTAAAATCATCTTAGGGGGTGTATTGAAACTATGATTTTAAGAGGTTTTGGGATTGTTTTAAAATCTCCTGTTATTGAACTAAGGATTTTAGAAATTCTTTTCAAATACCCTGTTATTGAACATGACATTTATGTAAAATCATTAGAAACACTTGCAAATCTCCTGTTTTTCAATTAACAATTTACAAAACTTATATCAAATCCAGTGTTATTGAAAGGTAAACATTATTTTGAAATAAAAAGCTGGGAATGTGATTTTGGGATACTTTGCATTCATTCATGTTAAAATGTATCGCTATAAAGCTCCTACCTATACATGTGTTATTTGAAGTGATTTTAAAATAAAAATAAATCATCTATCTAACACGATGAAAAAATATATATACAAAAGAGAACTGATAAAAAACAGAGAACGCAACTTAGCGGAGAATAAGGTTTAGCTCCAAAACAAATAAAAAATCAAGTTTTGGTTTAATAACCGAACACAAAGAAAGTTTTCAACTTTTGGCTATCTCTCTTCCTCGATTTGTCTTTAGTTTTGCTTCTCCAATCATTTCTTTTTGCAGGCAAAACATGAGAAAGCTAATAAATATGCACTCAAATTAGTTGTTTAGGATTTTCAGCTTTTACACGTAACTAAAATCTTGCAATATAAAGCCATGTTATATTTTATGAGTACAAGTTTGATTAAAGGATATGTGTAGCAAAAATAATTGCATTGATAGAAAGAGTTAAGAAAATCACCTAAATAACTCTGAAACTTTTTAAAAGTAGTTTACCAAATCACCTATTGATTTTATTTCAATTTTTTAAATTTAACTAAAATTACTCAAACAATTTCAAAACTCACCTAAATCCCATCAAAATTAAAACACTCCACAACTCCTTATATTTAAGATTTTATTTTTATATATTATGAATAAATTTAATATGAAGGAATTGTCTTTGAAGATACATAACATTTAAGTTAAAAGTTGATGGCATATTCTATAATATACTAGTAGATGCAAGATACATTTTATATAACAATTCTGTTTTAATAGAATAAATGCTACAAAAGATATACATCCGACAAATAAAAAGAGACTAATACCATATTGTAACTTCATTTACATGCTAGAATGGATTGAAATAAACTTTTCATTTTAAAAAATAAAAACTACATGGAGAAAGATCCCAACAAATAAAAAAAGAGATTGTTTGTCAGTGATGTATAGAAATTGGAGTTAAATATATTATAAAGAAAACATTTATATGGTATGAGTTATTTCTACATAGATAATATACCTTCATCTATGTTTCCAGAATAGAAAAAAAATCTACTAATTAAAAATGACATAGTCAATTTTATAAACAGAGATGTAAGTTCATATTATGACACATTCATCATGTACTAGATTTATGCTATTACATATAACACTATCATATAGTAAGTTCATTTGTATACTAGAAGGGGTTGAAATAAATATTGCTTTTTAAATTAAAAATACATGGAAAATAATCCCAACAAATGAAACATAGAGTATTTTATAGATATATTGAAATTAGAATAAAAAAGATTATAAGAATATTACTTTCATATGTATTACTTCTACCTAGATACTATACCTTCAAATGTATCTATCCAAATAATAAAATAAATAACAAACTTGATTCTACCAATAAGCAGTGAAGTTATAAATAAAGATGTAAGTTCACTATCATGACATATTCATATACATTAAAAAGAAGAAAATCACATATATAAGAAAGATGGGTAAAATTTTGAGCACGGTATGGATAATGATGATGATACTAACATTGATTGTTATTGAAGGTGAGGCAAAATCGGAGGCTGAATGCAGTGTGATTTGTCGTCCTCATTGCAAAGCTTTTGCATCAGCAGGAGAGTGTTCTGACTGTCATAAAAAGTGTAATCAATCTCCACCATCTATAATGAAAAAGATTCTAAAGAAACAAAACAACAACAAACAAGATGACTTAGTTAACTAATCTGTAACAAATATGATAAATTTGATGGACATTATGTTGTTTTGATTATGTATTCTCTTTTCAATAATAAGATGGAAATTTTATGTTTACTTTTTTATCTGATGCTCATATTAGTTAAATTTTTAACTATACAATATATAAACATAACTACTGGTGGGAATTTATTTGCTTACATCAACAGTTGTACTCGTTTCCTTCACTAGAAGACAATTATGTTTTGAAGTGATGTTAAAACGGGCCTACTTCCTGCGGAACTAAACAAGCTTGATGTAAAAACCTAAACATGTAGCCCAGTTATTAATCAGTTGAATTAAATGGGCCCATACAGGGCTAGCCCGTTTAAATATTTTCAGTTGATTTATTTTTTCGACAAAATATTTTCAGTTGATAGGCGTTAATTTTTGTTGTGTAAATAAACTGAAAGGAAGGTGGAAGCACCGTGGCCTAGTGGTCAAAGTTTAAAGGCTTCTACACCAAAGTCTGGGGTTCGAATCCCAGGCGACGCAATTTCTACATCAGGAGGTCTGGGTTTCAATTCCCGGAGAAGGCGAATTATGCAGATTATTGGAGACAAGTCTTACAAGGGATCTTCAGCATGACGTAAGGAATACCGTCAGGAATTGATCTCATAGGGCGGCTCAGGATGATGCAGTCAGACATGAATTCTTATAAGGCAGGTAAAATGGTCAGCTGTAATATCGTCTATGTAATGTTTCTCGTTGTTTCTAATAGCATAATAAACCCGACCAAAAAAAAAACTGAAAGGAACATCGTTTTCTTTTGTCGGTTTTTCTTATAGGGTTCTCTTCTCAATCTCTCGGTTGCCATTACTGATACACTTCTATACGGTTTCCTCGTCTTCTTCATTGCATCAAGAGCTTACCTTCTTCACCACTAATTTTTTTTTTTATATTATGGGTTTATTCAATCTGTGATTGATTCGTTTGGATTTAGTCTCCCTGTGATCGATTCATTTTGGTTAGCGTATGGCCCTCTTGCAATTAATTCGTATAAGGCTGATTTGCAAAACTCAGCTTTTGAATTCAACTGTGATTTTACAGGTTAAAGAACTCACCTTGTGATTTTTTAGCTTTCTAATTCTAAATCTTTTATTTGGATTCAAGGTGATAATCAGAAGATTTAGATTTAAATGAAGCAGTAATCCTTTTTTTGACTAAACATCAACTATTTCATTCACCGATAAATTGGTATAAAATATTTGACCACACCAGTTTAACCACATATACAACAATGCATCTTAGTAACACCCACTAGGTGATCTCTCACTCGGATCCAGCGCAACCTAGAGCACAGTACTGCATCTTTCACCACTGCGAGAAGGAGATCATCCCAAGACCCGGAATGATCTGTCTCTTACACCACCTAATTATACCACTACAAAACCAGATTACAAAACTTAACCGATTCACCCGAAAAATCTAAAGTAAGACTTCCAAATAATCTCCTTTGCAACTGGAGATAAATGATCAGAAGTATTAGCCCGGCCAGATGCTTCTTCACCCAATAGGTGCATAGTCCACTCCAATTATCAGGTGCTCAAGGCAGCGGTTCTGAACCTGGGAAAAGGCGGGTTGAGGCCATGACTCCATCAGCTATAGCATACAACCTAAGAAAACAGAAGAAGACAGACAGCTACCGGATATGACACATCAAACGGTACTGCGAATGCCATGCCTCTAATCATGACAATCCTTGAGCCTTAATACTCTCCCGCATACCACTCGGAAAAGCTTGAGGCCCGTCACGACTCGTCTCTGAGAACCAGAGAAAACGACTTCACTAACAAATCACAACACTGATGTCGAGGCTCTGCTTGAACAAAGAAGAAGCATCCCTTCCTTTCTCCGACCGAACCATGGACGATTCCTCAAGGCCTCCAGAAGTTACAGTACACACATCATAAAGGCAGTCCGGCGAACACACGTCCTCTGCACCGAGCTTCAGTGCGCCTCCAGATATATTTTCTGAAGTTCACTTGAGCCAGGTTAGATGAGGAACATCCCACGCTCCAAGAATGTTCCTAACATCACCAAACTAGCTCCCCTCCTTATAGATCTGAGACTCATGCCAGCAAGGTGGACCAGCTTCCAGATTGTAAGGTAAGGAGTCAAACAACAGCCACGCGCCATCACCTCGAACTGGAAATCGTCGAGACCAAAGGTAAAAAAGGCTCGACTGACTCCAGAAAACCCTAAAATCCGACCCAACCCGAGACTTCCACTTCACACAACTCGCCGCTGCTCCAGATCAACTTTTAGCCGTCCAGATCCTGCTCCGCCACGGACAGAGAGATCACCAGAAGCTGTCGGTTTCACCAGAGACAGCGAGCATCTCATCGGGAAGAGAGGAGAGAACCGAGAGGGCAAAGAAAAACAAGAGAGAAGAGGTAGAGGGAACCTCCGACGCCGCTAGAGACTCCAACGTCAGCGGCCGCCGTACTAGGGTTTCTGCAAGGGAGAGAGGGTTTAAAAACACTTCAAATTTCAAATTATACTGTAATTGTTTTCCCTGCTTTTGTGTGTTTTAATGAAGCAGTAAGATAACGTTAGCTCGTGAATCATCATAATATTTTTTTGAAAAAACATAGATGGACACGGGCCTCAACGGGCTAAAAATGGGTTTTAACGACCATATATGTGAACGGGCATAAATGTACAAGGTTTAAACGAGCAGGGTTTCAAACGGACAAGGTCTATACGGGGTTTGGCTGCCCATATTAACATCCCTGGTGATATGCAATTACTATTTCTACAAGAGCATCTAGGGATGTTAAAACGGATTACACGGGACAGTTTAAGACCCTGCCCGTTTAGGCCCTGCAACTTTAAGCCCGTTTATCTACATGTGCGTTTAGGCCCTTTTATTTATAAACCCGTTTAGGCTCGTTTAGTTATAAACCCGTTTAGTTTGGTACTGCCCGTTTAGACCCGTTTATCATTTTTTTTAAAATTCTAGTTTTTTGTCAGTAACCTTTTGTCATATTTTAATATAGTTCTAATAGCTTTTTATTTGATTTCAAAACCTTATAAAATAGAAATGCAGATTAAAGCAATATTTTTGTTAAATATTAATATCATAAAAATATCAACAGGATCTGTTCTATAGGGGAGTACGTCTGTAGATGACAAAAAAAAATTAATATCATAAAAATATCAACAAATTCTAATAGGTTTTAAACATAATTATAACATACTTTAAAAAAAAAGTAAACACAAACTAAATATAATATAGTTATTCTGTTTTAAAATACACAAATTATTAAAAAGTTTATGAGTTTTTTTAATGTCTTTAAATTCGTTTTAAATAAAAATTAAAAAAAAATCATAAACGGGTCTAAACGGGTACCCATTTGTTTAACGGGTATGCCCGCTAACGAAACAGATCTAAACGAGCTGACCCATTTAAACCCATTTGTTTTTGCATGATAATAAACGGGCCATGGGTCAGCCCGTTTATAATAAGCCGTTGGAGCCTGCGCGCTTTGAACCCGTTTAAACATCCAAGCATTTCTAAATGAAACCCTATAACTTCTTTTCTTTAACTCAAAATTTTATTAATTCTTCCATAATGAAAACATCTTAGATTACAAAAGCCGGCAGAAAATATTAATATCTCCGGAAGCAATAGCCCAAAAGAGGGAGACAAAGTGATATAGAATAATACAAAAAATAGACATTAGAGAGCCATAGATACTAGAGCTGGAACTGATGGACTGATCATAACTCGCAGACACTTCTGAGAACACATGAGACCGAAGATAACCAAAGGACTAATGACTTAAGTAAACTCAACCCTGAAGGGTACACCACCAAGCCAAAACAGGCACAACATCGGTAGAAACATGTGCGAGAATAAACTTACATCAACACCAGAGACTATTGCAAAACGGAGGTGATGCAGAAATAATTCGAAACCAAACACCAGCCTCAAGGATCTACGAATTTGAAAAGCTAAAGGGAAAAACATCGGCGAAGATTTACAGGTCTTACACGCGGACACTCGTTAGGCAGAATAGCGATCTACAGAGCTAAAACTGGTCATCTCCTCGCAAGAGAAGATCTGCAAATCAAACCCATTGCTTCGTCTTGAAACACTTACCTAATCCATAGTGGATATAGGAGAGGGCTTGTAGATACCTCCACATAAAATACACCTCACACCGACGAATCCCAAAAGCTAGAACCAGGTGAAAACAAATCGACCATGACTGTAAACGACCAAAGAGAAAAAAGAAGTACCACAACTCAAATCTCAAGTAACCCTCGACTTGACAACAACCGATGAACCATACGCTCCAATTTCAAAACCAACAGCAATAGATTTCAAGAGATAAAAGAGGAGAATTGGCCGGTTCCGATGCTAACGAAGCCATCGAAACCGGCCGTTGAAAATCTTGACTGTCTTCTCTCTCCCTGTGACGGCTAGTGAATTTTATATCTATAGTGTTATTTCTGTCAGTTTATGGTACTCTATAACTTCAAATATAGGTTTTTATTGTTCTCATAAAAGAAATTCGAATTTAGAATTCTAAGGAGTGCTGGCGGCAGTACCCAATGTCGCCTCCATCCCGAGAATGATATCTCCTCCGCCTGCTTCTGTTCGCTTCACTCTTCCACCGGTTACCTTCTCCCTTGTCTTCTGGTTCACCTTATTCGCCACTGTCTTCTTCATTTCCCACTCACCGGAGTCAGCCATTGTTTCACCTCTGTTTGCATCTACTCCACGCGTATCACCAATTCTCGCTGTCCACTCTTCTCGGTCAGTTGTTCTAAGTCTGGTTCTGATTTCTCCTCAAACTTAAGATCGTCTTCTTCAGTGGGGGCTGCTGCTGTAACACTAGATCCACCTCTCACATGAGGGATATTGACCGGTTTCTCCGACGAGACCCGCCAACACGGCGGAGCACTTGAAAGCACATATACCATGAGGTGCATGAAAGCACCCGTCAGCCAACTCTCCACTTCAGACAGTCGCTAGTCCAAGCCTCCATTCAATGCACCTCATGGTATATGTGCTTTCATGTTAAACTTGATAGATTATGATGACAAGATGTATTGGGTGGTCTCAAACAAATCTCTTATGGATTCAGTACGGTAATGTTGGGTTCCATAATATCTGTCTGAACTCAAGCTACCTTTGCTCTTCAATTTTCGTCAAAGTCACACATCAGGTTGTCGTAAGCTACTTCGAAATTGCTCAGCACAAGTGTGTTCTTAACAGAGTTTCTTGCCTCTTTGTCTCTGCTGCACCTATGCGTTGTCACCTCCGTCGACCAGAACAGCCACCACCACCACCTCCCACACAGTCATGACGCTCCTCACTCTCCGACTGTAGATGGTTTTCACTATCTTCGGTAAATATTCTCCGTCCGGTTTGCTACTGTTGTTTGGTTCCTTTCAATCCCCGTGTCTCCCTCCAACCCCACTGCATCTCATTCAGCACCACCGATACCACTTATGTCAAATCACCTCCGTCATGCCCCACCGAGACTCTACAGGGCTCCGACCATCCTTTGGGCTTTGGTTTGTTTGCAGAATCTTCCATTGTGAAGTTTTCGTTTAAGACGACAATTCATGCAGAAGTTTTGGCTCAGATTCAACACTGTTTTATTCAAATTACGCAATGTCTCTGTGATCTACTGTGAAAGAGTGTGGACTCACCATATTTGTTCGCTTCTACGTCACCTCTTCGTCTCCATCACGCTTTGCCATCTCAAACATCAACGGTTCTTCACAGAGTCGGTTCTATGGTCCTCCCACCCCTTTCTTCATCACCGGAACTATTGTGTAAGAGTGTGGATTCGCCATATCTTCTTGCTACTTTGTCACTGCTGCGTCTCCATCACAATACGCTGTCTCAAAATCAACGGTTTCTTCACAGAGTCCGTTCTAGATCCCCCACCCCTTTCCTCATTGCAAAAACTACTGTGTAAGAGTGTGGACTCGCCAGATCTACTCGATACTACGTCACTGTGCGTCTTCATTACATTAGCCTTCTCAAGCATCAACAGTTTTTTACAGAGTCGGCACTGCAAATGGCTCTTGACAGAACCCACCTGACACGTCAGCATTTGGATTCCAACTTTGAACCCTATCACCAGTAGAAAGCTTCCCATGAATCGAAGTCCAAAGAATAAAAGAATACCTTGGAGTTGCATATTTGAACCATACTACTTGATGCCAACTACACAAGGGATACTTCTCTCTATGATAAATTAATTATCATTCCTACATTTTATTATGTTCGGATAAAACTAAATATCTCAAAGTTAAATTTCATTTTCTTTTGCACTGCCTTTCTTGAACTTTCTTTTGTACTACGTGAGAGTATTAACCATCTTGACACCACACAATTCTATACTTAACCAAACTCAATGTACCTGTAGAATTATTTAATAGCATTCAAGGTTAACCATTCCTCTCCTTTCAGTCAGAGACTTCTCTTGAAGACCAAACTAGATTTTTCAGGATCAATTTCGCTTTAGAGTCTTATTTAACTTTCTCAATCAACACTTAACATTTTGGAGTAAGGGCTTATCTTTCAGGCTGACTTTAGGAAAGATTGTAGGAGTAAGGACTTATCTTTCAGGCTGACTCTACACTGAAAGAGCAAGTGATTCAGCGTTTCAGTGGCTTCACCACAAGTGGGACAGAGTTTGTTACTTTAGTTAAATCAAAAACTTGCATTTTAGATTTTGTCATTTTGTTTTCACTATGTTTTTGGAGTATTCAACCATCTTTATACAGCATACTACACTAATAGATCCTTCAAAATATCCATGAAGTTAACCAAACTTATAAAGCAAAGCTCAAAGATTATCTTTTGTTTCAAAACACGTTCTTCTTCGTTTTTTTTTTTCACTCTAGAGCAAACAAATTGCTTCTACCTACATAAACTAAAAAGACACATTGACATATATTCAATTTTTATGTCAAAACTTGAGCTTCATATGGAGAAAATGTATACTTGTAATCATCCCTATCATCAAACCCTTCACCACCATCCTTCCCTTGTCTCATCATCTCTCTCACTTCTTCAATCTTCTCTAGCATTCCCTTTACAGCCAGCTCAAATGCATCTTCATTCCCTTCCGATCCATAACTCGGATTAGCGTAAACCACACTCGGTATCAACTTAATCACCTCTTCTCTCAATCTCACCACTCTTTCCTCTGAAATCTCAAGCAACCTCTCCTTGATCTTGATATCCCACTCCTTCACATCCTTAACCGGTAGATAAACCGAGTAGCTCTTGTGGTTCTTGGGCAAATGCCACTTGTACTGAGCGTAGGCTGTCCCCGGATGGAAGAACACAGGGATGCAGCCCGCCAGTATCGAATCAAACATGGATCTTCTCGTGTAAGAATCTCCCGGCGGCTGAAGACAGAACACCGAGTTCCTGAAAACCTTCATCACATTGACAGGGTTATCACAGTTCACTTTCCCATAGTTACAGTCCAACAAGTAACACTGATCATCCGACTCCAAACACTCATCAATAATCTTCCCTCGAACCGAGTCTTTATACTCGGGTCTCGGAGCGCCCGCGAAGGCGAAAAGATACTCCCGTTTTCGAGACCTCATCCGATCTTGCCACTCGGAGATCTCATCCACAGACGAAGGATGGAAGCAGGTAGGGTAAGGGATAGCGTAGTCGTTGTTCCAAGAGCTCGATTCGATAGACATCATCGACATGTTCTGCGACTCGGGTAAGAACCTGAGCTTGCTTCCCCAGTCTGACTCGTTATCAGTCTGTCTCCTGAAGTCCCAAGCGATCCTTCCCGCGACAAAGAAATGGTCTCTTCCGGACATCCGACTCCACTCTTTCTGTTTCACGAGCCAATCCATCAGCTCGTGGGACGAGGAGTCTCTCACGGAGATGTTGAAACCCCAGAGATACCTGCTCATATCGATACCCGCGTAAAAGGGAATGAAGACCGCGGAGGCTAGAGAGGAGTTGTGTGTCAAGCAAGTGTACTTCTTCATCTTGTTGTGGAAGATCACTTCGAGCATGAACTGATTCGTCGAGAACCAGCTCTGTTTCAACAGGACGTTGTCTGGATCCTGAATCTCAGGGCCGAAACCGAAGTTCTCGAGGTACGGACATATGTTGTTCTCTGTTCCTCTGGTGATCAAACTGCAACTGTGAAGAAGGTCGTTGTTGAATCTACCGGGGAGATCGTGGAGATAGATGTACCGACCGGAGCAGGAATCGGGAAGCGGTTCGTCGAGTAGTCGAGAAACGTTTACGTCTTTGGTGGTGGGTTCGTCGCGAGGAGAAACTGGTTTCTTCTGGGTTGTGTCGGAAAAGGAGGAGGAGGAGGAAGCGGGTTCGTCGGTGGTGTCGGTGATGTAGAGAGCAGAGTAGTCGAAACAGAGGAGGATGAAACAGAGGAGGATGAAGAGAGGGACGACGAACCAGACGTTACTATGGTGGTTGTTGTTGCTGCTTCGGAATTTTCCAGTTATGACGGAGATGGGTTTCTCCATCGGAGAATAATTCTTCGGCTTCATCAAACCCAAAAGAAAAAAAAAAGAGAGAGAGAGAGAGAGAAAATTAAATTGCGGGGAAAATGAGGAAAATAATTTGTTGAGAAGTTAAAGGAAGTGGAGCATGGATTGCGGGGAAAGAGTTAGGGAGTTAAGACTGACATATGCATGTGTCGAGTGAAGCAAAGTGCCCGTTTCTCTGTCGGCAAACATTTAAATTAGAGAGAGAAAGAAGAGTTTTTCAGTTTCGCATTGGGTCGGTCAACAAAGCCCTTTTATCTTTTTCTACTTTTTTTTTTCTTTTCTCTCGGCCTAACATACTACTCTATATGGAAATCAAAGTTATAATAACACATTATAGATTTCGGCCCATCCTTTTAAAAGCGGATATATTTTTATTTTATATTTTTCTTTTTGAAATTTAACTGATGATATTATGACCTTATTGATGCTAAATAGAAGCACAATCAATCCGTTGACAAAGAAAAAAAATGCATAATCAATCCCTTATTATGAAAGTAATATATCTATTTATAATATGGGTTTGAGAACATGATTTGAGGAAAATCCAGATACTAAAAAAGATGGTTGGACTATGTACTATTTTAGCGTTAGAAGAGTACGATCCTTTGCTCCACTCCATTATCCAACTGCTTTTATAGAAGTAGATCGTGGGTTTTCAAAAAGTAGATTAGATAGAATTAAAAGTTGTTTTGTTTTAAAGATAGGTACAATGGCATAGAAAGTAATATTCCAGATAGATATAATGGCAAAAAAATAAAGATGATTCTAAATTGATAATATTGATAAGGGCATCATTAATGGTGGATTTCTATAATTGAATCTCTATCCATAGTCTTATTAATATTTTTAAATAGATAACTTGTGTAATCTTTACTACAGTAATAGAAATGATTTTTTGAGGCTTCATAGAACGTCCACAGAGACAGACTCATCTTGATAGTACTTGTGGCACGTGCCACATACTACTTCAATTTATTTCTATATAACTAACAATATTAAAAGAGGACAATGTATCTAATTTGGTAACAATGGATATATTGTGCCTCACCCGGTGTCAGGTTCGAATCAAAATGTTGCATTTGGGCATTTTCAATGTTTCTACAACTTTTAATTACTACTTAATCAAATATTTTCTTTTGAATTTGTTATCATAACTATGTTTTAACAACTGTTTTATTTCTGTTTTTCATAGGCAAAACTCTAATTTACCACAAATTTACTTTTCAAATTTATATCTAAAATATGACTGTTTTCATAAATATTTTATATTTGTGATGAAAATGACTAAACCAAATTTCTTAAATTATTTCTATAAATTTATAAACCTAACCTTATGCCTTAAATATATTAGAGTATTGTTTACTGAGTTTTCTTCTTGAAAACAGTATCCAACTTATAGTATTTCAGTCACTTTTAAATACTTTATGCATATATAATTTAATGATATTACTGAAAAATATATTTAAAATTACAAAATATATATTTATATTTTACATTTAATGACTAATGTATTTTAAAAATAATATAGTTTAAATCAATTAATTTAATTATATTTATATAACATAAATTTATATATTGTGCCCCACATCAAATTATTTTTTGGGTCCGCCCCTGAACGTCCACATCAGCGTTAAAAATTTATGTTATATAATCTAAGAAATATTACATTAAAATGTCCATAATATACTATTACCATTTTATATTTAAAAGTTGAATAAATAAATTCCAAAATTAGAATAAAAATATATACAATATAAGAAAATGTAGTATTAAATTTTTTACAATTAGTTTACATTTTTATTATTTCCAAGAAAAAACTAAATGTAATATTTTTCAAAAGATGCCACCTGGCATTATTAAAAAAAAAAAATAAATAATAAGTAAATATGAAATATAAAGAAAATGAATAATAATTAAATATAAAATATAAGAAATATAATTTTTTTTTGAAATATAAAAATTACATAAACAACTATCGTAATATTAAAATTAGAATAAGTACATATACAAGATAAAAAAATAAAAAAATAAGTAAACTTTCAATATAAGAAATAGAAAACTACATCAAAAATATATCTGAGATATCTGAAAATATGTAGTAAAATAAATAATAATTAAATATGAAATATAAGAAATAGACATATTACATTAACCATCTATAATAATATCAAAATTTGATATAAAAGCAAAACAACTTGAATAAGTAAATATACAATATAAGAAAAAGTAAAAATAAGTAAATATACAATATAAAATGTAAAAACTACATTACACACCTATCTTAAAAAATATACGGTTTTACATTTTTATTATTTCTAAATATTTTTATAAGTAAATATACAATATACGAAAAATAAGCATACAATATAAAGCAAGAAAATTAGAATAAGTAAATATTCAATATAAAAAAATAAAAAATAAGTAAATTAATATACGATTAAGAAATAGAAAACATAACGAGTTACAACTTTCTGGAATAATGGTAAGTATTATTGAACAATAATTAAGAAACCAAGTCCAAATCTATCATAAGCAAACACACCAGCCATAAACACACACAAGCAATTGTAAGACACAACCAAATCTTTCATCATGAACAATTGCAACACAAGGAGTGAGGGACACAACCATTTATCATAAACAAACACATCATCCATAAACACAGCCGCGATTAATATTACAAGTTAAAGAGGATACCATATTGATCTTTAAGATGTACACAGAGCAATATCTTGAAAGCAACAAATAGTGGCGTTGCCAAAACATAATGAAAAGGACCCAACTGCCGCAAACCAGAACTTTAAAATTTACAAAATAACATGATGCTAACAAAAAGCAAAGGTGATAATCACAAAAGATTTCATAGATGGAGCACACAACGAAATCTACCACGAAAAATCATGGCACGAAACTGCTACAAGGGTATAAATATAAAAATACAAAAAACAAAGCCAAATGATGATAAAAACTTCTACTTTAGACATCGCTAAACACACAAGGATCCAATTTTTGTAGTTGTACATCAACTGATTCATATAATTATCTTATATTTAGCTATACAAAAAAGAAGTCAAGGCAGCAATTAAAAAAAAGAAAGAAAGAAACTGATCACCATGATTGAAAAAGAACATGAATAAGCTTGAGAGTGAGAAGAAGGGTGAAGGAGAAAAGCAAACTATGAGCTGAAACCGATTCTCTACACCAATATTTCCTTACCCTTAAGTCTCTAATTCAATCATAGAGACCTTTTTGACACATCTCACAATTCAAAATTTGATTGTATGAAATATGTGATTTTTCGCGGAAATTTTCAAGAAGCAAACACATATAGAGAAGAAAAAAGGAGTTGTTATAAAAAATGGTTTTTCAAGTCATCGACAGAGAGTGACTTTCCATGACAAATGCAAATGATGGCAAGCTTAGTTTATGATAATATTATTTTACTTTTTCATGTGATTGTATATAAAAGTGAAAAACAAATTCAAAAAACTAAAGTAGATTTATATTAAGGATACAACTATTAGTTATATGTTTCTTTGTTAAAAATAATCGAATTGACATAATGTTAGAAACTAAATTAGAACAAACTTTAAAAACATGATTCTATTTTTGATTTGTAATTTGATTTGCAAAATAATAGAAAAATTTGACGTGATAAAATATAAAATTAATTTACGTTCACGATCGTTTCCGTAAACGTGGAGATGAGATTAGGATCTGGTTTACGTTTTTGGTTATTGACACTTGATTTGGTTAAGATTAATGTGAATAGGATATTGGGATGCGGTTTATGTTTTTGGTTTTTGATTGACATTTGATTTGGTTAATTTGAAAGCCAATTTCAAAAACAAAAACAAAATGATAAGAAAATAATATTTTTAGTCAAAATGAAAACATATATAATATCAAATGTTCTGATTATATAATATAAAGTTCAGTTGGAAAATATTTATTATATCTCATAAAAAATAGAAGTAAGAGTTCAAATATATACAAAACTTTCAAAGGTAAACTATAAAAAAATACAAACAAAAAAATTCAGCTATCACAAAAATGTTTACATCAATGTAAAATAAAATAATTAAAAACTAAAAAATATTCAAATTCTTTATTATGCATACTATAAATAGAAAATATTCATAAATTCACAAAATATGTACTTCAGAATACAACATCCAATGAAATAATTGTATACAAAATATTTGAAAAATCAAAACTGTCCCGGCGTAGCCCGGATTAACCCCTAGTATATTTATTATACTATTAAAAGTTCGCTTTTGAGGCTCCATAGAGCATCCACATCATCGAAAAAAACTTCTCCCGGAATATGACACGTGGCGTTACTACTAAAAAAGTAAATATACAATATACGGAAAACTAAATAATAAGTCAATATATAATTTTTTTGTCATCAAGTCAACATATAATATTAGAAATAGAAATATTACATTAAACATCTATCGTATTATTATCATTTGATATAAAAACAAAAAAATAGAATAAGTAAATATACAGTATAAGAAATACAAATAAGTAAATATACAATATAAGAAATAAAAAATTAAACTAAACATCAATCTAAAAATGTATAGTAAATAAAATATAACATTAAAAATCTATTGTAATATTAGAATAAATAAATATAAAATTTGGAGAGTCCACATCAGCGAAATTGCTTTCTTCCAAAAATGTGATGTGGCATTATTGGCAAATAAAAATAAAAATAAAACAAAAGTAAATATACAATATAAAGAAATAAATTAATAATTAAATATACAATATAAGAAATAGAAATACTACATTAGACATCTATCGTAACATTATCATTTGATATAAAAACAAAAAATAAAATAAATAAATATACAATATAAGAAATAGAAATAAGTAAATATACAATATACGAAATAAAAATATTAAATGACACATCTATCTGAAAATGCATAGTAAAATAAATAATAAATAAATAGTTAGTATAAGAAATAAAATATTACATTAAAAACTATTATAATATTAGAATATGTAAATATAAAATATAAGAAAAATAAATCATAGGAGAATATACCATATAAGAAAATATATAGTAAAAGAAAGAAAATTAAATAAATAAATATAAAATATAAGAAAAATAAATAATAAGTAAATATAAAATATAAAACATCTATTTGAAATATATACAATATTAGTAAAATAAATAATAAGTAAATATACAATATTAGTAAAATAAATAATAAGTAAATATGCAATATAAAAATGTAAAGATTGCATTAACATCTATCTGAAAAATGTATAGTTTAACATTTTTATTATTTTTAAATATATTTATAAGTAAGTATACAATATAAGAAAAACAAACATACAATATAAGAAATAGAAATACTACATTAAACATCTATCATAATATTATCATTTGATATAAAATCAAGAAAACTAGAATAACTAAATATATAATATATAAAATAGAAAATAAGAAAACTATATGAAATTTCTTATTCATATAGTTTTATGTGCATTCATATCTTTTATATAAAAAAAAAATAAATCATTAATTACATAATGTTTGATGTAGAATTTTTAACAATTTTAGTAATTTATAGTTTTTCTAAAAAAATCAAAATATAAAATATATGAAAAGATCTATTTATTTATTATATGATTAATGTAATTGTTTGATTTATCTAATCTTTTGTTTTAGGAATTATTTCTTGATTTTATAAGAAAAACAAACATACAATATAAGAAATAGAAATACTACATTAAACATCTATCATAATATTATCATTTGATATAAAATCAAGAAAACTAGAATAACTAAATATATAATATATAAAATAGAAAATAAGAAAACTATATGAAATTTCTTATTCATATAGTTTTATGTGCATTCATATCTTTTATAAAAAAAATAAATAAATCATTAATTACATAATGTTTGATGTAGAATTTTTAACAATTTTAGTAATTTATAGTTTTTCTAAAAAAATCAAAATATAAAATATATGAAAAGATCTATTTATTTATTATATGATTAATGTAATTGTTTGATTTATCTAATCTTATAAACATTTGACGGTTTTTAGCTTTAGTATCTGAACTGATGATGATCCGGAATTCCTAACACATCGGTCCGGAATTCCTAACGGATCAAAAAAATTACCTGTTCCTAAATGAATCTTAAAATCACCTAAACAAACTATTCAATACTGAATACCAGAGATAAACGACCGAACAATGTCCCAAATGCCTAAATCTTTTTTCTTTGTCAACTGGAAATTTATTCAGAGGGACAATGCATAACAGGCAAGGTCCAATGTAACATTACAAAAAGCCCAACAAACAGGCCGGACTAAGTTTTACAAATATGGACCATAAACCCATAGGAGAAACCCGTTGAAGAAGGAGAATCCGCGTCATCCACCACGTGTCTGATCGCCCAGCGATCAATGAACACACGTCAAGGAACGAGGCAGCTGCTTCCACCGGAGCCAGAGCAAAGACGCGACAGATCTCCGCCGTAAGCGAAGTCGAACCAGAGGAGGAGTCGCTCAACATAACAGACTTCATCGAAGCTCGAACCGAAGAATAATACTGGTGCATCAACGATTCACAGAGGATACAACAACCGCCTTCAATCGAACCAAAGCCTCCAACTTTCTTACATGCAAAATCGGACATCTTTATAAATAAAGATAAGCTTCACGATGCAAAAACTCAAACGATTGGGAGAGAAGAAACATCAAAGATTAAGATCGAAAGACAGTTGAGCGGAGAAGACCTAAAACGCAGATCAAACGGCTTCAAGAAAAAATCCAGAAAGGAGCTGGCGATAACAATGCTAAGGAAGCCATCGTTTCTCGAAGACAAAAGCTAGTCGTCCATTGCCGGAGGAGAAGACGAGAACGCCGCAGTCGGAGACCGGTCGGATGAAATCGAAACCGATATAAAAACGACAGTATTTCTCGCTCTCAAAATGATCTCTAACCTCTCTGAAAGATATTTTTATGATAAAGAGAGGAGGAGAGTACGAGAGAAAACTCTCTTTCTAGAAAAGGAGAGAAATCTGACTTTAGTTAGGTACCCCAAAATTCCTAAACCTAATAAACGATATTAGTTCTTTTTTGTGCAACAATAACTAATACTAGATATCCACGGTTTGAAAGCATGTGGCTATTTTTGATTGCGGGCTAAACTTATTTAATTTAACCTATGTTAGTTTTATTTTTTTGCTTATTTAAAATGTGAGACAATTTATTTTAATCAGCTTCGTATTGATCATAATTTGTTTTTATATTTCATTTATTTTGTTTTTTACTTTATAAATGTTTTGTATATTTGATGGAATAACCCATAAGAATATCAATTGTAAAAATATTTACTGTCACCTGCGTAATAGAATTAAACAATATATATTTGGGTGAGATGACGCTAAAAAAAGCATAATTTACTAGATGATCAATTTCCCTAATGTGTCTTTCCTATAATATTGCCATACTACCCTTTATTCCAACCGGTAGAACCTGCAAAGAAAAAGAAACTAATTAATAATTAGTGAATGTAAAAGAAAAATGTGGCTTTTTAAGATGAGATAATTGGCGTGTATAGGCACAGATGCAACCTTAATTTGCTATCTACCATCTCTTAAGTGTTATTAATTTTGTGACGATATTACCCCTAATCTATACAGCTTGCATGATGCTTTAGCTTTTGATACCTGTGTCACATAGTCTGTGTCAGTCTGATGGACGTAAAAATTAAGTTGTTTTCTCCTGTCTCTCTCCTAAAACCCTCTCATCCATTTTCTTTATTATGCATCTTCTTTCCTTCATTTCTTTCTTCTTTCTCTATTTTACATTTATTTCACTTAAAATTTTTATTATCAACTTCATTTATGGTTGTTTCAGTTTTTTTCTTTAAAGATTTAATTTTTGATGATTGTCGTTTTTTGAATTAATGGATCTTCAGTTTTTAGCGCCATTCGAGATAAATATTTTGTTAGATTTTGATTGCTTTCATCAGATATCAATGAAGTTTGTTCTGATTTTGTTTCTAGGAACATATCAAGAACTTGGACAGAGCTGATTAAAAAGATGTGGTGGCAGAGTATAATCGAACGGCAGAGTCGACTTAAGCCTTAAAAAAAGTTCTACGCGTATGCCTATGAAGGTCGATAGGATTATATTTTCTGATTTTAGGTGATTTATGTTACCAGGTTAACCATTTATGTAAAAGTAAACATATGTATGTATACGCTACTTTTATTGTTAACATGCTAACTTGTTTTATAACATGCAAAGCTTTTTTATTTTACTCGTTAACTTTAATATTAGTTAGTTAACTTTATATGTAACCGTTAAATAATGTGTTAGATTGAAAATAATACAGAATTACATAGTATATTGTTAAGT
This sequence comes from Raphanus raphanistrum subsp. raphanistrum, assembly GCA_019706035.1. NCBI lineage: Eukaryota > Viridiplantae > Streptophyta > Magnoliopsida > Brassicales > Brassicaceae > Raphanus > Raphanus raphanistrum. The sequence goes on along the minus strand of CM033987.1, from coordinate 23,966,716 downwards.
TACTGACTTGGTTAACGTGTTATTAATAAACATTACTCGATAACAAAGTTTGTAAATAACTTATTTGATAAATTATTTTGTTACATTGTACATGTTATTTTAACTTATACATAGTTTGATATCAAATTATTGATAAATGGGTAGTATGCTACATAGATTTGTTGTTATCTGATAAAGATATTTGTTACTCGGTACATGTTCTATTACCTGATATATATTTTGATATAAAAAAATTGATAGATGTTTTGTTACCAGATACATGTTATGTTACCTGATATATAATTTGTTATCTGCTACATGTTATGTTAGATCATATATAACACTATGTCAGATCTATGTTAATATGTTTATTTATTATATGCTCTATATGATAAGTAACAATTAATACATATATTAACAGCTACTATATTTTTAAATGATATACCAGCTATTAACAACCTACAATAACGATTATTGCATGCTAACTTTGTTTTTACTCGTTAATTTAAATTTTAGTAACTATCTTATCTATTATATTATTTATACTAGATAAGTTAGTTATATTGTAATTATGATTTACTAGAAATACAACATAAGAGAATTAATAACTTTCAAGATCAATGATTCAATGGTTTTATCTAGATTTGACGTCAAATTATTTTTGGTTTTTGCCGTAGTTTCAAAAAACTGGAATCTAAAATTTTATGTATTATCAAAAAATGAAGAATCAATAAAGATATTTAAAAAGAGGGAGAAAGAAAAGAAGAAGAAATGAAGAGAATCAAAAGAAAAAAAACAATGGTGATAAGAAAAAAAAGAAAAAAATAATTTGAAAAAAAATGAAAGAGATGAAGAGAGAGAGAGAGAGAGAGAGAGAGAGAGAGATAGATAGAGAGAGAGAGAGAGAGAGAGAGAGAGAGAGAGAGAGAGAGAGAGAGAGAGAGAAGAAAAAGAGTGTTGTACTCTCTCTGCACTAACACCATCTGACTTTTTCATTATGACATAGGGGCATAATCGTTCGTTCAGTTTGTAATTGGCATGATCCAAACCATTAATGTCACTCGATGTGTAATTCACTAATATTGACTTCCATTTTGTATATTCACCTAATTGTCTCTTTTAAGATTCACCTAACTTATGAAAATAACTTTTGTTGATACTTTTTCAAAAGTGTGTTTTCTATCTCAATGTTGATCCACTGTGTGATTTATTCCCGGAGTATCGTTGGCGAGGAGATGTCTGTCTGTAACGACTCGCTTGACTAATGACGGAAAGCTTCGTCGCATCTAAAATCTATGAAATCACTGTCAAAAGTAAACGGTGCCGCAGCGAGGTTTTCCTCAATTGTCCTAACCTCTTTGTTTTACTAATCGGTTACATGTACTATCTCCACTGATGTCAATCATCATAAGATACACTTGTATTTGATCGTCGTGAATGATCTAAAGTTGATTAGAGAAGATGAACAGTTTCTGTTTAATTATGTTCTATTCTATTATATTCATGTAGAATAGAAATGTAAAATAATATGTATTATATTTGTTTTATTTTATTAAACAATCTGTTAAACTCAGCACAATATGTAAATATAGATACATATCTAAATTCATTATATTCACCTTTCAAGACCAATTCAGTTAACTTATATCATACACAAAAGTGTTCACTGTTTGGTGCTATAAGACATACTACTTTGTATAAATGGAATAGAACACATATTTATCACAATTAATTATATGCGGTAAGAACGGATGTGGCGCGGACGCCTTACTTTGCGTTTGTGTTGAACAAATCAATTTACTATTGTTCACATCTACATGTATCGATGTCATCACTTTTTTAGTCATACATATGGATTTCTATTTCAAGTTTTTTTCCTTTCCATTTCATGTAGTATAGTTAATAGTAGAATATATTAATCTAAAATGTTTTATATTTGGGTATAGGTTTGGGCTTAGGAATTCAAGTTTAGAGTTTAGTTTAATCTTAAATATATATTATTTTCATAATTTCATCAATATATACTATTTTAGTCAAACATATGTATTTCACAATCAAATCTTTTTCCTTTCCATTTCATGTAGTATAGTTAATAGTAGAAAATATTATATACTATTTCCAATTTTAGTTTAATCTAAAATATTTTACATTTTGGTTTGGGTTAGGAATTCAAGTTTAAGGTTTAGTTTAATCTAAAATATATACTATTTTATTTTGTTTAATTCTATTTGGATTTAAAGTTTATATTCTTATAATGCTTCATAACATATACTATTTGCATACTTTGATATTTGGATTAGGGTTTTTATATTTTTTTTTAGGATTTATTGATTAGTGTTTTGAGTTTAGATTATAGAATGTTTGGGTTAACGTCCGGTGAGCAATACCACTGCACTCATGGACATTTTAAAATTTAAACAATATGTATTGTGCTATTTTGTTTGTTACTATTCTATTTTAATAATGCTTTATACTATGCTATATATTAACATGTGGTTGTCACTACATCACCAAAAAATGACTCTCATTTGCAATTTGTAAGTTGCAACTGGAAACCTTTTACCTGCATGGATAAAATCGGATAGTTTGTGGCCTAAATGTTAAACACTACATTATGTCAAAATCATTGTCACTTACCTAATTTCTCTTCCAAAAATGGCTATTACACAAATAAACTCATTAAACTATATATATTTGCTAAGAAAATTGAAAGAACTATCAAGAAAAAAGAGAAGAGCAGACGGGAAGAGATACATTAAAAGGTTCATATTGCTACGTTAGGACTAAAAAAGAGAGGTCAGAATTTATAAACATTAAGCTAAATGTCAAATCAGTTTTGAAAGAAAAGTAAGTTTTCCTATTGCAATTATCTTTCTATTTCTCCATTTGGTCTATACACTACAAAAAAAAGATGATTTAACATCATTTATTTTTAATATTTGCATCACTTATAAATGATGTAATATAATTTTGCATCACTTATTTAAGTGACTCTGAAAGTGGTGATGCAAATAATTAACATCATTTTATTAGTAACTGATACAAAAATATGAAATATTTACATCAATTATTATAAATGATATCAATATGTATCAGTTCTAAGAAATGATATTAAGATTTACATCGGCTTTGCAAAATGATGTTATTTTCGTTTCAGTTAAAATAACTGATGTTAAGTTTTATATTTTTATTAATAAATAGACCAAATCTCTATAAAATTTCGAAATTAATTTTATTAATTATAAAATTTTAACCATCGAATTATATATTAAAACTATGTCATTAAATAAATTAAATAAACTAAGTAAATCTTTTCTATAAACAACTTGTTATTATTATTTTCCATTGACTAACAATCTGAAGAACATGGCAAAATAAAAAGAAGTACAAAATAAAAGAATATAAACTCAGAGAAAAACTGTAACAAAAAATGAATTCTTCTTCTTTATATTCATCTTCAATCCATATTGCTGGTGTAAAACTGAGTTGATTCAGTAAGTTAAGAGATTCACGGAAGCATTCTCCTTCAGCAGCATTTCCTAGAAACTTGTATTCCTTAAGATTTGCAGAAGATTCTTCATTTGTCATTGAAGAAATCGAAACCTAATATAAAAAAAATTCTTAAACCATAAATAGAAGAAAATAAATATAGTTTCAAAAAAGACTTAGAAGAAAAACAAAAAAAAATCATTACCTTTCCAGAAAATTTTCAACAGGTTCGTGAGGTAGGAGTTCCTAGTTTCCTTTCACATCCTGCATGAAAGAAAAACAATCATCCTCATCACGATTTATAAAAGAAAAGCTGAATACCTTTTGATTATTTTTATAGATCACATAAGACTAGAACAATAAATTTCAAAACTGATAAAAGTTTTAAAAGTGAGAGGCAGAGGAACGGATGAATGATGCTATGATCAGAAGTTCAGAACTCATTAGATCTTGACAGAAAAATAATAAGTTTCTGTAGTTAGGATGAAACAGTTATAGTCTTTATAGAAGATCATGGGCTAATTAAACTACAACCATAAAAAATAATTAAAGCAGAAAATATAGTAACTGCATCTCGTAAATCAAACTATAATTTTTAAAGGTTTTATTGAAACAAATGTTTAAATGAGCCAGTTTTTTAAAGTAACATCATTTTATTAAATTGATGATAATATAAATTATAGTTATATAAATCTTTTGTATCAATTTATTACTGATGCAAGATTATTATCATTTTAAAAACTGATGTTAACCAAAAAATGCTAATGTATCAGTTATCTAAATGATATAAATTTATTTAATAGTATCAATTTTGTCAAAGTGATACAAATTGATAAAAGTTATATCATTTAATTAAACTGATGTTAATTTAATTAATAATAACATCAATTATCATAACTGATCTTAAATTGTTTATATTTGTATCATTTCTAAATAAGTAATTTAAAATAAAATCATTTATTTTTGTGATACAAGTTAAGTGATGTAATTCACTGTTTTTTTTTGTAGTGATATATCAATTGGTTGTTGCTTGAGAAGGTCAACACCATGAAAATCAAGTTTGATATGAAAGAGAAAAGAAATATGGATCAAAAAGGCTGTGTAAAATATTAAAATCTATTAGTACAGAGATTTAAAATTGAATTTTCTCTAAAAATATGATACATTTCTATATATACAATTTAAACTTATTTGCATTAAGTTAGGTATTTGAAAAATATTATGAGAGATACAATAGGCCTTTAATTTCTTTGAAATTTCTAAATTATTTAAAATGCGAGCATTTGATTGGTAGAATAATATATACCAAAAGTTATTTTAAAAGTTCTAAATAAAGAAATGACATAACAATGTAAATAACTCTAAAAATGACAGAATCTATAAAATGTATTGGGATTCTGCATAGTATAGATCAATACTGTTCTAAAAGATGATATAAAGAAGAATAGGGATTTTTTTTAAATAACGTATATAGTTGGAGGGTCGTATACAAAATCCTGAAAGATGAATAATGTAAAAAAAAAAAAAAGTAGGCAGGAGCTACCGAAAAAACTCATCAGAAACACGACTGAAAAATGGGATTCTAGCGTTTTCTCTAGTCGCACCTCCCTCCCACCCTCCCTCCATCTTCTCCCTCTTCTTCTGACCCTTACAACCTCCAATCCGTGCATCCACAACTCAGGTGCTTTTCTTTGACCCGATTTCAGTTTTGATTACGGATTTCGACATTGTCTCTCTATCTCTCTAGGGTTAATCGATTAGAACTCTCGGGTTGGTTTCGAGGTTTTTCCAGTTCTAGGGTTTTAAGATTCAGATTTCGATGAAGTTTCTAAATCGTTTGTTAATCTGCAATTGGAGTTAAATTGTTCTCGTAGCTTTGATTAGGAGGTTTCTCTTGTTTGCTTTACCTCCTAACATTTGTGATCTGAATCCATATGTTTAATTGTAAAAGGAGCCAATCAAAAACATAACTTCTCATTCGAATGGAGTGCAACCGAGACGAGGCCTTAAGGGCAAAAGAAATAGCAGAGAACAAGTTCAAAACGAAAGACTTCGCAGGAGCCAAGAAGTTCGCATTGAAAGCTCAATCCCTCTTTCCAGAGATGGAAGGCGTTTCTCAGATGCTATCCACTTTCAACGTCTTCCTCGCCGCAGAGACCAGAGTTAACGGGGAAGTCGACTGGTACGGGATACTCGACGCAAACCCACGAGATGATAACGAGACGCTGAAGAAAAAGTACAGGAAGCTCGCTCTCGTGCTCCACCCGGATAAAAACAGCTCTGTTGGAGCTGATGGGGCTTTCAAGCATGTCTCCGAAGCTTGGAAGTTTTTGTCTGATAAGGACAAGAGAGGTGCTTATGATCGTAAGAGGAGTTTGTACACTATGTATAACAAGGTTTCTGTCTCTTCTTCTAACAGCGGCTTCTGCAATTTCGCCAACGTTAGGCCGCCGCCGCCGCCGAGTCAGAAGAAGAACAATCCTACGCCGACACAGAAGAGCAATCCTCCGAAGCCAGCACAGAGGACAGGAGAGAGTGATCATCATCATCATCATCATCATCATACAACAGCACCGAGCTCGTTTGCTGCGGATGATACTTTCTGGACGGTTTGTAGGAGATGCATGACGCAGTATGAGTATCTTAGAACATATGCAAACTGTAACGTTATGTGTCCTAACTGTCTACAGTCGTTTTCAGCAGTGCAAGTCCCTAAACCGGGTATGTTAAGCCATTGGAGTCGTCTCGACAGTGCAAAGACGAAGTCAGCTGATGCTGCTGCTGCTTCAGGTGTGTTCAACAACTCCAAGTGGACATTCTCGAGAACCAGCAGTGTTGCTCATGCTAAAAGTCTGGTTCAACAGACTTATGAGAAGGTGAAGAAGGATCGCGAGGAGGCACAAGCAAGTGATAAAAGAGGAAAGAAGAATGCCAAAAGGAAGTGCACTACTACTGGTGCTTCTCTTAAAAAGAGGAAGGTAGTAGGAGAAAACGAGACAGGTGGCTCTGGTGGTGGAAGAAAGGTCGTTTACCATGTGAGTGCTGGTGAGACCGGAAGGAACATGGGAAAGTTACATGTAACAACGAAAGAGAGAGCATCTCCCAGACTCAAGAAAAAGATTAGCAAGGAGGCTGTTACAAGGGAGGTGAAGTCGCGTTAGCGTTCTGAATCGGTTGAGGTAGTATTTTTTTGAGTTATCAAAGGCATAACTGTGCGGTTGATGTGTCTGCTATATATCAGCTTCAGGCCATTAGCCCTAGGATATATATATTTTGTAATGCGGGGCATTTGGTAATCTCTTGGTTCTAACATTGTAGAGAACAAGATGGGTCTTTTTTTCTGGGGTAGATTGATTGCAAAATACTTCAACATTTTAAGATAGACTCATTGTTGTGTCAAGTTGTGTTTGTATCAAACAATCATCACTTGGTTCTTATGTTCCTTTTCATTTTAGTCACTTAGCAAAACGTTTTTTCTTCTACTTTAGAACCTGAACCTGAAAATAATGGTGATGATATATGAGCATGCTCGAGTCTATGACACTGACAGTGAGTCCAGAGAGGACGAGTATTATTCCAGCGAGCTGAGTAAAGGATAGTAGAAGTTGATAGTTCTCGCAAGTGAAGAGAAGAAAGAACAAGGTAAGTGGTGTAGATGTTGCATCCTTCGTGAAGACACATAATGGTGGAGCTTGTTGTTTTGGTTTGGACGAATGGACTCATGTGAGTGAAGTCTGGTCAAAGGTATTGGACAAAGAGGAGAAAAGAGAGTTGAAGGAGAGGTTAAGAACCTTAAAGATGCACATCTGACTGAGAATTTTGCAGCTTGGAGCTGATTTGACTAAAATATCGTGGATGGCTTATAAAGCGAGAACGATTCTTGGTTCTGTTGTAGTTTAATGATAGGGGAATTGTAACTTTACCTCTAATTGGAGACAATTTTTCAAATTTAACTTTCAATAATCATTTTGTGTAGCTTCTTTGTGTCTGGTGAGAAGTGGAAACAAGTAAAAAGTTTAAAACTTAATGGGTCATTAATCTAATGGGATAAGAAAAGCCCAAAACAAGAACTGATAACGAACAAAACACGTGAGACTCACGTGGGTCTTTCTCCTACTCTCTAGCCGTTTCTAGAGCTCTTGTTGGGAGGGGGCACGATATAAAACCTGCAAGCTGCAACGCTGCAAGCAGTAATGTCGACAACACATATGTTGAAAGATTTTGAAGGTATTTATCTCTTTACTCGCTAAGTTCTTTTATTTCTTTGGTTTCAGATGAATTTAGGATTTTGGTTTCTGTGATGGGTTTCTAGAAACTGCTCTTGTTTTGTTTCAATAATAAAGTTCTGAGGCTTGTTATATCTGCAACAGATATTTTGAAAATTAGATGCTTTGTGATTTAATACTATCATTTTCATCATAATATGTATTAGGGTTTTGAACTTATTTGGGATCGTTTGGAGAAAGATCAGAGATGTCAAACACTGGAAATGATGAACAAATGGATGTGGGATCGGTGGTTGAAGCTGTTTCCGCTGATCACTCCTTTGGTGCTCCTCTCTACGTAGTCGAGAGCATGTGCATGCGCTGCGGAGAAAATGTATATATATATATATATATATATATATATATATGTCTCTCTTTCTCTCACTCACTTTGACTGGTGTCTCTGTTTGTAGCAAACTGATCTTTCTTCTTATTGCTTTTCCAGGGAACAACCAGATTTCTGTTGACCTTAATTCCTCACTTCAGAAAGGTATGTTGTGTGCTCTGTTTTCAACAGTACTACTAACTCTGTTTTACTCCTTCACTCACTGTTAACTTGTAGACCTTTTCTCTGCGCTTACAAGTTTGCTGTTAACATACTTCTGGTGACAGGTCTTATTATCTGCATTTGAATGTCCTCACTGTGGAGAAAGGTGACAACTTATTAATGATATTGAAATGCTTTCTTTTGAGTATTTGTTTTTAGCAGGGTGAGTTTTGTTTTGAAAACAAGAGTTCACTTTAAACAAAGCATTTAATTTTTGTTTCTGAACTATTTTATAGGAACAATGAAGTTCAGTTTGCTGGTGAGATTCAACCCCGAGGATGCTCTTACCGTCTAGAGGTTTCAGCTGGGGATGAAAAGGTTGTCGATGCACTGATTCAAGTTGTTCTTTTTAAACTTTAGTTGTTTCTCATTTCCCTAAGCAAGCTTTGCCTTGATGTTTCTGTTCTGATTGCAGATATTTGATCGGCAAGTTGTGAAATCTGAATCTGCCACTATTAAGGTCAGTTAGTTGTCTTATTAAACCAGAAAAAAAAACTATTAGTTAGTTTGCTTCTCGTATTATGAAAGCTGAACTGATGGTAGTTCACATGAACTAAAACCTTCTTTCAGATTCCTGAACTGGACTTTGAAATTCCACCAGAGTCCCAACGTGGAAGTTTGTCCACGGTAAGTCCATCCTTAACCATCTTTATTTTTAACAGTTCGTTGTCAATAACTCCCCCTCTTTGTTTTTTGATTTCCAGGTAGAAGGGATATTAGTGAGGGCTGCTGATGAACTTAGTGCCCTTCAAGAAGAACGCAGGGTATGTTCCTCATATTCCCAATTTGATTGTTTTTACAGGAACCTTTACACGATATATATATTTTGCTTGACACAGAAAGTAGATCCTAAAACCGCTGAAGCAATAGACCAGTTCTTATCTAAACTGAGAGCTTGTGCTAAAGCAGAGATATCCTTCACCTTCATTTTGGATGATCCTGCTGGAAACAGTTTCATTGAGAACCCGTAAGGATATTATTATACTTCCGTTTATATTTCGTTTAATTTTCTTCTGACAAAGCTTACAACTTGTTACAGGCATGCTCCATCTCCAGATCCTTGTTTAAGCATCAAATTCTATGAGCGAACACCAGAGCAACAAGCAGCGCTTGGATATCTTGCTAACTCACCTCAGTCAGAAAGAGACCAAGTTGTTGCACCTTCTAGTGCTGTGCCACATGGAGCAATCGGAGCAACAGCTGGTCATCGGGCGATTGCTCAAAGTAACAGCTCTGATATTTCTGATAATTTGTTCAGATACACTTCACCTGAAGAGGTAACTTCTGACTCTTATGATCGATCACTTGAGAAAATAGTTCAGTGATGATATGGTTTCACATGACTGTTGTTCAGGTGATGACTTTCCCTTCAACTTGCGGAGCATGTATGAAGCGATGCGAGACACGGATGTTTGTGACTAGTATCCTTTTACATTCCTTAGTTACTTTTATATATCTTGGTGGACACATATATATAGATGTTGTTTACCACTTGACGTTGAATAGAAATCCCGTATTTTCAGGAGGTTATCGTCATGGCATCTACATGTGATGATTGTGGCTATCGCAACTCTGAGGTCTACTTCCATTGGCTTTACTTTAATAATGATATAAGATGTGCCTGCATGGTCTTAAGGTTATTAACCTTTTTTCTGGTTTATTGTGAGCAGTTGAAGCCTGGTGGTGCAATTCCTAAAAAGGGAAAGAAAATTATCCTCTCTGTGAGGAACATCGCTGACCTTAGCAGAGACGTTATCAAGGTTAGTTTTTCACATTCTCTTTGGATAAATGGCGGACAAGGAGAGATTTCTCCTTCTGTTAGCTGAGGATGTTCTCATGATGCCCTGACAAAAAAATATTCAGATACCAGAAGTTGTTAAAAGTGTCAGTTAGGCGGCCAAACTTCGAGATTGTATGTAGAATAGGCTTGTTTGATCTTTCTGCTTTTTTTATTATGGCTATATAACATATCTGATTGCAGCATCTATAGTAGAAAATCTTATGAATCGTTCATTGTACTAACTTTGAATTTTGTGTGTATTAGTCGGACACTGCAGGGGTGAAAATCCCAGAACTTGATCTGGAGCTAGCTGGTGGTACACTTGGTGGAATGGTAACAACAGTAGAAGGCCTAGTTACCCAGATCAGAGAAAGTAAGTATGACCTTTTAACATCTAAACATTATCCCTTGGTCAAAAAAAAAAAAAATTATCCTTGTTGAGTCTAACTTCATCTTGGTTTGAGTATTGTATATAATAATATGTGAACCACGGCACATAAGCCACCATGGTCAATCCCAGTGATATTTGGTATTGCCACTGATGGATTGGAGCTCTTTGTACTGACCTGAGTGTGATATGGGTTTTCTCACAGGCCTAGCGAGAGTCCACGGATTCACTTTTGGTGACAGTATGGACGAGAGTAAGAAGAACAAGTGGAGGGAATTTGGATCCAGGCTAACAAAGGTTGCAACTCTTATTGATCTTTTTGTTTGTTTAGTATTAGCCTTACTCTTGTTCTTGATAGTGCAAGAAACCAAAGGAATAATAAGATATCATTTGTATTATAAAGCTGTTTATTTTGTTTTCTTACCTTATCTGTTCTTGCAGCTCCTAAGCTTAGAAGAGCCATGGACTTTGATTCTTGATGATGAGTTAGCGAATTCCTTTATTTCACCTGTAACAGATGATATCAAAGATGATCACCAGCTCACATGTAAGTTCCTCTGTTTCTTTGTCTTAAAAAGGATCAAGAAAGATATTTGAGGTTGAATTAGTATCCGTCTTAATCCATTCCCTGACACAAGTTACTGTTATGCTTGTACTGCAGATGAGGAGTACGAAAGATCATGGGAACAAAATGAGGAGTTGGGTCTCAACGACATAGATACTTCTTCAGCTGATGCTGCTTATGAGTCCAGAGACAACTAAGTTACCTTAAACATGAAATGTTGTCTCTATGATACGTGTTAGTTGTCATAATCTGAAAATATCAAAGTCGTAAATCTTTATGACTTATCCACACAAATCAAACCAAGTCTTCCTTTTCTTTTCTTTGGTCAAAACAAATTAACCAAGTCATGTTGTGTAATGTTTTGAGCTTCCTTTTCTTGTTGTGAATCGTGTCCTGATTAAGGCAAGTCCCTTGAATATCTCGTTCCTTTTGCATTGTAGTGCAGTTTCATATGTGCACAACAACACAAAAATAGTTTAATAGTTTCGTTTACTAGTTCTTGTTTCTAATTCCCTTCCAGTAAAATGCAGAAATATCTAGATGATCTAACTTGAAATAATAAACCATGGAACAGAATATTATCAAATAAATTATAAAAAATTATGTTAGTATGATTATTTTTTAAATACATTGTTAGTAAAATATATTCAAATAACAAATAATAAAATATTTTGAAAATAGGTTGCACCAGATTTTTAATTGACAAATTTTACTATAAATATTAAGATATTTTTAATTGTGCACAATATTAAGATATTAGATACTTGACAATAGGATTGCAACTGATTTTTGATATTACAAATCTCATTATAAAATTTTAGTTAATAAATATAAATAATATAGAACATAAATCTGTGGAATAGATTGCAACAAATTTTTTATTGAAAATATCACTTTAAATTAAGAAAATAAACATATAAATCATATTACAAATAAATATTCTAAATTTATAATATATCGATAAAATTTACAAGACAGTAACTTATGAATGTCTATCTATACTATTATTTAAGAAGTGATTTTTCGCAACAAAGCTCTCACGTTAAAAGTTAGACTGATTAATATTGTTTATACTTTTACTGAATAAAAATATAAATTATCCATAAAATAAAAACGAATTTTAATTTTATGATTAGGTAACTGATTAAAATTAATAATGATAAAAATCATCCAAAATTTAAAAATATATTTTAAAGTAAAAAATTAGAGTGATTAATATTGTTTATAGTCTTAGTGGATAAATATATAAATTGCCTACAAAATAGAAAAAGATTTTTTTATTACATAAGTAAATAAAATTAATAATGATAATAAGTATCCAAAATCTAAAAATATATTTTAAAATAAATAATTTAGAATGGTCAATATCATTTATATCCTTAATGAATAAAACATAAATTAACCACAAAATAAAAAGACGAATGTTATTTTTTGATTAGATAAATTATTAAAATTAATATTAATAATAATTATCCAAAATCAAAAAATATATATTAAAATAAAACGAACTTATGTTAATAATATTATTTTAATAAATATATATTATTTTTATTTCAATATATAAGTATTGATCCAACTATTACTTTTTGTAAGTAAATTTTTTATTGTTTATTTTTAAATAGTATAGATGAGCAAAATATATGTAATGGAAAATATAAACAATGGAAAAGAAATGGAAAATATGAGCAAAATATAAGTAAAAATAAGTGTACAAAAAGTGATAACAAAAGTATAAGATTTCAAAATCAAAAATATCTTTAGTATGTTAGTGTTTTCAAAACTTTAATACAATAATAAGCATAGATATTTTAATAAAATATATAAACTAATAAATATTCGTAAGAAAATTATGCCCGCATATGCGGGCAACACACCTATTATTATATATAATTTAAATAATCATCTATATAATGAATATTTTTAATTTGACATAAAACTATATAGTTTATATAATTTTGATATTATTGTAATATAAAAATTTATAATATAATAAAGTATATAATTAGTTTATATAATAAAATTGTATATAAATTATTTATATATTTGATACAACTATGTAATATATATATAAATTTAAAGTATTTATTATATATATAGATAGTTTATGATATGATAAAAAAATTTATGATCATAATACTTTTTGTTAATAGTTTATAGTAACAGTTGTTAGATTTAAATATAGTAATAACGTAATGATTGATTACTCTATATTATTTTTGAATAATTTATTTCGGTGTTATTTAATAACCTAGATAATATTTTTTATTTTATTTAAGTCAATTACATAAGTTATTTTTGAGTCACCAATATATCTCATTTTAGTCCCGTTACATTTCAGTGACAAGAAAAAAAAAGTCATGTTACATTTTAGAACTTATCAAATTATAACGTCTTCAGTTAAGCATATTCTCAATTAATAGTACGATGTGAAATAATTTATTTTTATTTCATTTTAGATATTTATATATATTATTTATTAATTATAAATAATTAGTTATTAATTTATATAAATAGAATTATTGAATAATTTAATAATCATTAACCATTAAACTAAATAAAAGTTCTAAAGCATAAAACGTTTGTTAAAAAAATATTTATATTAATTTTGAAAAAGATGCCCTTCATGTTTTACAAAATAAAAATAATGTACATAGTAAATAGTTTGAAAATTTTAGTATTTTTAGTTTTTCGATAATTTATAGATATTTTTATTTATATTTTAGTATAATATAAGATTATTTAAAATATAATAATTATATTTTTTTTAAAATAATAATCAATATAATATTTTTTGTATTTTAGTTATTTTTGAGAACCTAAAAATACAGAAAAAACAAAAAAATTTAAATTTAAAAACTAAAAAAACTAAAGAAAAGCTGATAATAAAAATGAAAAAACACCTGAAAATCAAAATCTAAAAATCTAAAACTAAGATTTAAAAACTAAAAACTAAAACCAAAAACTAGTTCAAGCATTATTGCAAAAAATAGTTTCCCTAAGTCTTAGGAAATTAAAAAAAAAAGTCTTAGGAAATCCATTTCACAAAAATCTTATTGGATAAAAATTGTTTTTTTGGAAAAGCAAAAACTGTTATAGAAACTACAAACAGTAGAAACCTAAATCAATAAATAAATCAAAATATATGTTCACAAACTAACATAAGAAAATATTACAAAAATAAAGCTAGATCAACAAATACTGTCTTTCTTTTTTGAACTTAACAAATACTGTCTTTCTCACACATTATTCACGCATTTGCCAGCTACTATTAAGACCCTATTTCACATGATTTGGGAGTGTAGTTATCAGAAGAGGAAATGTAACCTTTACTCATAATACCGTCTGATCCAGACAACTAACCTGTAGTTCAGATGTCATCATTGTTGTTAAAGTATCTCTATTGTATTTAAACCAAATTTCAATTTAATAATAATATCTTAATTTTAATTAAACTAGTATTACCACCTGTGCTATGCACAGGTTAATTCACTGTTTAAAAAATATTTGATCACTGTCATAATAAGTGAATAATTATTATATAAACAGTAGCACATGATATTAAAAGTTTTCAATAAATATATATATATATACAGCAAAATACAAAACATACTTGAGATATAATACTGGATGATTTCGCTCAGAATAACATATACCTAATTTAGTATTGTGTAAATTTAGATACCATGAATCTAATAAATTTAATATTTAAATTTTTATCGTTTAAAATTGAAAATTTATGTTACTTTACCTAACATCTTTTGATTTTAAAGTACAAATTTAAACAAAATTAATCTACATTACTTATTTTGATAGTTTGTTGAATTTATAAGATAAAAAATTTTAGTTTTCCTTTTATAATTAAAAAAAAATGTCTAGTAATAACTAAGTAATATAAATTCACCTTTGAATTCAGAAATGCAAGCTCTGTGATAAGTTCAACAATATTTCTAGTCTTGAACTCAACTACAGTAGTGAATACTGAAAAATAATTTATTCAACAAATTAAAGAAAATACTCCCTCTGTATTTTTTTATTTGACGTTTTCTAGCTATGCACGAAAATTAAGAAGGCTAATGCAATCTCCATTTTAACCCTTTTCAATTGCTTTAAATTAGTTATTAACTCAAAAAAATGGTAAAAGTCACGTTATATTACAAGGGTAGAAAAATGATCTTCTGTCACTATTTGCATTGGACTCCGTAAACGTCAAGTATATCGACACAAAAAAGAATCACTAAAACGTCAATTATTCCCGAACGGAGGGAGTAGTAAAGAATAGAAAACAGAGAACACCTTCTTTGTGAGGCTAAAACCGTATGATTCTTTGATTCAACTGGAATATCATTGTGGGAGAGGTAGTTATGGGTTTTACACAGGAATAATATTTGCTTATGCTCCATCTATCTCTCAAAACCTGACTCCAGGAGCTGTAAACAATAGATAGAGGAAGATTCAAAGTTAGCTATATTATAATGATCTAAAATCGAACTTCTTTAAAACTAACGCACATCAACTGCTTCCCATAGTTCCACCGAATCAATCTAAAATCTTTTCGATAATAGACTGTTAAGTACTAATCCAGACACAAAATAGTAAGAGAATATTTTGGTGCAAGAACGTAATTGACGAATCCATGATGTTGGTCTACAATCTATCAGGTTTGCTGCAAAAACGTAATAGACGTTACCACAGTCGCAATCTATCAAGTTTGGTCTGCCGTTATCTATGACGTTTGGAAGGAGCGCAATAGACGAATCCATGATGGCTCGGCCGGAACCTATCCTGGTCAGGAACACCTTTCGACAGGTCAAAGAAAAGGCCATCATGCTTTCGAACACAAGCTTCACCATTGGTTCGGAAGTTCATATCTTTTGGACGTGTCGTCCATATTTTTGTTGTTGTTTTATTTGAGAAGACAGAAAAAGAAACAGAAAATAATTTATCAAACCAAAAAATTATGTAAAGGAGAAAAACAGTTTAGAATCGTGGTCAAGAATATTGAACGTGGGGGATTGATTTTGTTCAAAGAAATATGAAGAAATAACTGCTAAGAATCATGAATCGAAGATCATTTTTCCAATGATTTTTTTTTTAAATATATTTTCCATGTGTCAAGATCTGATTCGATAGGCGACTTGCGCTTTAGTATATAGGGATATAGACTTGTTAGGAGGGTTTTCTCATTACAGTTCTCTCCTTCTTCACTAGTTTTTTCTTTTTTCTTTGTTTAGATGATAATGTAATTGGTGATGGAAGTGTGGTCTGACCAAATGCATTTCCTATAAACAATTTTCATGGATTCTTTAGAGGTTAACCATCTCTATTTTTTTTAAATCATTGTCGGTGGTTTAGAAGTCTAATTACTTATTTAGAGGAAAATATAGAAGAATATTATTTTTTTGTTTCTACATTTAGATGTGAAAATAGTATATCTCTATATTTTAGAAAAATTCTATTACCACCTCTATAATAAAGATTCTCTATTTTAGGAAAAAATTATAGAGATAAAAACGAGGGATAATTTTCCGGTTTAGGAACCACAATTAGCACTTCGTCGGTTGGCGGTCCTTGTTCATAATAAAATGAGTTTTGAAAAAAAAATGAAATACAGAAATCAAGGGAAGGAAAAAGACAAAACGGCTGCGTATGATGACTCGCATCGGGGAGAAACAAAACGACTCTCACTCATACGTTAGTTATATCACTCTCATGATCATCATCGAACCAAACGCTTAAACCTCTTTATCTCTTTCTCTTCTCTCGTCTCGTCGCTAATCATGGAGCCGCGTCTGCTGCTTCTACTTGTGTTCTTCATCTACGGCGTCTCTCCGGTGATATCCGACGGCTCCGATCACCGTTACAAGGTCGGTGACGATGTCCCCCTTTACGCCAACAAAGTCGGCCCGTTTCACAATCCGAGGTCTGTTGCAAATCTCTCTCCAGATCTGATCTCAACTTCGTTAGCTCCGCTCCGCTCCTCTGGATTTCCGATTCAGATTTTAATCTGACATTCTTGAATGAATATCAGTAGGATTCGAGTTGTGATAGTAAGCCTTCGTCGATTGAATCAGTCAGTAGTGAATGTGTAGTGTAATCCAAATCGCCTTTGATCCACCTCTCTCTCTCTCTTAGATTTGTTCATTTGGTTCTTATTAGAGTACAAAACCGTGTGTTTATCTGGTTTAATGTGTTAGTAAACCGGATACACTCACTATATAAGAATTGGTTAATATCTGGTTTAATGTGTTAGTAAACCGGATACACTCACTCTGTTATCATTTCTACACAAGTTGAATAACAGAAAGTTAGTTACGGATCATCCTTCTTCTTTCAGCTTGTTCACTAACAGTTCGTGAGCCGAGCTGAGCTAATCACTACGTTTTCTTTGCCTTTTTGCAGTGAAACATACCGATACTTTGATCTGCCATTTTGTTCTTCAGGTACATTTTGCATACATACGGATGCTTAATTGCTTTGTTTCATTGGTCAATTCTTGTGATTCATTCTAAGGCATATATATTTTCTTACAGCTCCTGTTAAGGAAAAGAAGGAAGCTCTCGGTGAAGTTCTCAATGGAGATCGGTTAGTCACTGCTCCTTACAGACTTGAGTTTTTGGGTGAGAAGGACTCTCAAGTCGCGTGCAGAAAGAGGTTGAGTAGAGAAGACGTTGCTCAGTTTCGAAACGTGATCTCCAAAGACTACTACTTTCAGATGTATTACGATGACTTGCCCATCTGGGGTTTCCTCGGAAAAGTTGTCAAGGGCGTGGACGGCATATCTGACCCGTCCGAGTACAAATATTATCTCTTCAATCACCTACAGTTTGAGATTTTCTACAATAAGGACCGTGTTATTGAGATTATTGTGAAAACTGACCAGAGCTTCCTTGTGGACTTGACTGAGGACAAGGAAGTCGAGGTGGATTTCACTTACACGGTTCGGTGGAAGGAGACAGAAATTCCTTTCGAGAAGAGGATGGAGAAATACTCGCTCGCTTCTTCAATGCCACATCACTTGGAGATCCACTGGTTCTCGATTATCAACTCGTGTGTCACTGTTCTTCTCTTGACTGGTTTCCTTGCAACTATTCTCATGAGAGTCTTGAAGAATGATTTTGTTAAGTAAGCTATTAGCTAGAGTTCATTAGATAATTGATTTTTTCAATATATCGACTAGCTTACCCTATAGGCTTTTGTACTTAATAGGTATTCACATGATGAAGAGGCGGCTGATGACCAAGAAGAGACTGGGTGGAAATTGCTCCATGGTGATGTATTTAGGTTCCCAAAACACAAATCCCTGCTGGCTGCAGCCCTTGGTTCTGGCACACAACTGTTTACACTGTACGTGTATTATAGTGCGCTTCCTGGCATGCTATTGTCTTTTCACTCTGTAACACACATCTTCTTTTTTTCATTTATATGCAGGGCTGTTTTCATATTTATGCTTGCACTAGTCGGTGTCTTTTATCCCTACAACCGTGGAGCATTGTTTACTGCATTGGTTGTCATATATGCACTCACTTCAGGGATTGCCGGATATACTGCTTCTTCTTTCTATTGCCAGCTCGAAGGAACTAACTGGGTAAGTATTGATGCCAGTTAATAGGTTTTTGTTAATAAAGTAGCCTAGCCAGAAAGTACTGTGGTCAATTTGGTTTAGCATTCAACACCAACTTTACATTAACCTGTGAAGTCAGGAGGTTATCATGAGTCCTTAACTACCTCTTATATCCGGTAGATATGCGTGCATCATACTTATGATTAAGTTGGGGTCTGGCCTTACATTCCATACGAGATGATTAGATTTTTTAAATACTGTGTTTTGGTTCACAGTTCTGGACATCCATTTTTATCAGATTGAGGAAAACCTATGGTTCATCGATGTTTCTTGTTCGCAATTGCAACTGGTTCATATATTCTATATTGTCGTTCAATAGATTGATTAAGAATGATTGTCTTGGCAGGTTAGGAATGTTATGGTGACTGGAAGCCTTTTCTGTGGACCTCTTTTACTCACTTTCTCCTTCCTTAATACCGTTGCGATTGCTTACCAAGCCACTGCAGCGTTGCCTTTCGGGACAATTGTTGTTATTTTCCTCATATGGGCACTGGTTACCTCTCCACTGTTAATATTGGGAGGTATCGCCGGGAAGAATAGAAAATCCGAGTTTCAAGCTCCTTGCCGTACCACAAAATACCCAAGAGAGATCCCACCGATGCGCTGGTACAGAAGAACACTTCCGCAGATGGCTATGGCTGGTTTTTTGCCCTTCAGTGCCATTTACATCGAGCTCTACTACATATTTGCGAGTGTTTGGGGTCACAGAATATATACCATCTATAGCATTCTGTCAATCGTCTTCCTTATTCTCGTCATAGTCACTGCTTTCATCACGGTTGCATTAACATACTTCCAGCTTGCTGCCGAAGACCATGAGTGGTGGTGGAGGTAATGTTTTGTTTCTTACTCATCTCGATATTGTTTAGTAGTAACAATACTTGATTAGTTGATTCTCTGCAGTACATGATAGGTAAATGATTTAGTTTCTCTAATCTTTCTGTGCATCTGACTCTCATTTGTTTTCTTGAAGATCATTGCTATGCGGGGGATCAACAGGCGTATTCGTATACGCATACTGCTTGTATTACTACTATGCAAGATCGGATATGACAGGGTTCATGCAGACCTCATTCTTCTTCGGCTACATGGCATGCATTTGCTACGGATTCTTCCTTATGCTCGGGGCAGTTGGATTCCGTGCATCCCTTTTCTTTGTCCGTCACATCTACCGCTCCATAAAGTGCGAATAAGAATTGAAGATTCTTCATCTCTTTTGAGTACTCCTCTCTACTAGTGTAGGTAAAACACATGTTCATCTTGTTTTTGGCTTGTTGAGTTACAAGTTCGTTGCTTAATGGTTCAATTTTAACTTTTGATGGTTTTGTCATAACAGCGATGTTGTGGATGCGGCCGAGGGCCATCGATCCTGTGAAGTTGTCCAGTTTTTTTTTTTTTTGAGGTAATTTTCATTTTCTTATCTTTTGTTTATGTTGTATTCTCTCTTGTGGGATCTTGTCCTTGAGAATGATAGTGAGACGGTAAGAAAGAACATTTCAAGGTTCACTTGGATTTGTAGATTGATCGACATACAAGTTGCCCATTCATGCACATCTGCAGTCAATTGCTATTATAATGATGATCGCTATTCACTAGATTGTTGTTCGGAACCCGAACCAGAACCCGGAACCAGAACCGACCTTTAAAATAGAGGTTTTGTGTTCGGTCTGGATCTATGCTTAAGCACCTACTGTCTTTTTCATTTTGGATACACGAGTTTCAGTTCGGGTTTGGGTATGGAACTCGATACCCGAAAACATCCAAAATATTATGTATATATTATATATATTTGTATTACAAGTATTTTCTTTTAGTTATGGGTCTGGGTTTTTGATTATAGTTCCAGATTTTGGGTAGATTTTCAAATCTATGTTTTTGGATTTTTGGGGTAATTTTGGGTCTTTGGTTCTTGTTTGGTTCTTGTTTCGGGTAAAATTTCATGTATTTTTGGCTATTTGAATATTTTGAGTATTTTTCGAATTTTGGGTATTTTCCAGGTTTTAGGTACGTAGGTCCTTTTCAGAGTTCTAATTCTAAATACTCAAATCGAATTGGCCCGAATTTGCTATGTACACGAGAACCACATATATTTTACATATATTTTAATTAGGGATCTGAACTATCCAAAACTAAAAAGTCTAAACTGAATTTTTAAATATCCTGTAGGACTCAAATGTTTAGAACTGGCAAATCCATATCATATATAAAAACCAGCTCAAACCTGATCCGAGGATTCAAATACACATGTCTATAGTTAAAAACGGCCATATTCAGTAAATCTCACAAGTATTTTAAAGAAATTTAGTTTAACAAATTAACTCAAAATGAAAAGATAAAACATGGAAAGCCCGTTGACAAAGGTGAATCAACCTAGACTTGCTTTTACACTGTCTATATGAAAACAAATCAGATTCCATCTGTTTCCTAAGCAAAATATCTTCAGCTAGTAAGGAGCCAAAGCTTTTATCATCGTTTTCGTACATCGGACATAAAGAATAAAAATAAAGTCTAAAAAAAACCCAAAAATCAGAATCAGTAATGGATCGAAAGCTTAGCATAAGTCTTTTTGAATGAGGTCATTTCAAACCCAAAAATCAGAACAGTAATGGATCGAGAGCTTAGCATGTCTTTTTGAATGAGGTCATTTCAAGCGAATAAAGACTCCAAAATAAATCATGGACGTTCAGATTTCTTTTTGGTTCAGTTTATTTTTGTTTTCAGTTCAATTTGGATAACTCTGTTAAGAACGGCAAATAGATGATAAAATTTTGGTTCCAATTTGGTTCTGATTTTTTTGGATAATTTAGGATAATTAGATAAAAATTAGATTATATTGATTAAATATCTATAATTCAGGTAAATTTAAATACTTCACATAAGAGTTAATCTGGTAATTTGGATAACTATAAAATATTTCGAATAGAAAATATTTAATAATTTGGTTTTTCGAATAGTTTGGTTTTAATAGTATTTAAAAAAATATTTTGTAAATTTTAAACTAAATATAATTAATATGAGATATATAAATTATATTTTAGGTATTCATGTATATATTTGGTACTCGGTTTGATTTTGATTTCTTTTCAGATTTGGTTTTCTATATGTAGCATGATTTTCCCTAAAAAAGGATTTTCCTAAAAACAGAATTGTTTTCAGAATAAAATAGATGCAGAAACTGAAATCTGATTTATGAATTAACAAAACTATTAATGAAATGAGAGAAAAAAAACTGTGAAACTAGAAAACAGAAACTGAGGATACAGAGAAGGAGACGTTGTTTTTTTAATAAATAGTTTATGATATAATAAAGATTGATACTTTAAAGCTTCCTTTAAATTTTTTTTTTTAAAAAAAACCGTTACTTTAAACATAAATAAATTAGAAATTGAGATATATTCAGATTGGAAAATTGTGTAGCTTTCATAAGTGTATTTATATATACATAAGTGTATTTTTCAGAAAATCTTAGGCAATGGTATAGTTTTTAAATTAAAATTTTATTGGAGTGTATTTCTCCAAAGCTTTTCTATAATTTATCCCATTCATACTTTTACTGTTCATGACTAGTGTGTCTACGATTTCTATAAATGTAAAACTATATTAAGATTTATATGAAAATAGATGTCAAAATATAGAGAATAAAATATAAAATTTATTATATTGAAATTATTTAATTATATATTCAGTTTCAAGGAAATAAGCAAATAAAGAAACAATAGGTAAACTAGTAATAATAAAAGTATTAACTCAACTAAACAAAAAATTGCACAACTAAATGTCTGTTTTCACTATAGACATAAGCTATTCTCTTCCAAAAACTCATCGGACTCAATGAAAATGCTCCCCAAAGAGATTGCGTTTTACCGTATAAAGAAAAACAATAAAATGCTTATAGAATAATGTACTCAATATTTTCGTAAATTTTCTCATGTGACTGTAGGAAATATTCCTTCAACAAATATTCATTCTCCAAAATGAATGTTTGGCTCCTTAACTTCCAAGATACGGTAAATTCAGCTTCATTTCATTTTTTCAAGTCAACTACTTAGCTTTAGCTCGGCTTGATATAGTTCGTCCTACCTGTTCCTCTTGCACTTCCGATTGATACAAACTGTAGAACTAGACATCTTCAATACACTACTCACAGTGCCGGTCCAATGTTTTTGGACGTCCTAAGATTTTTTTTAATAAATTGTATTTTTACGTTTTTATAGTTACTCATATTAAAATTATAAAATAAATAAATTTTGTTTAATAACTTTTAAATCTTTCACTAGGAATTTTTTTAAAAAAAATAAGTATATCATTTATTTGAGAAATTTAAAAACAGAAAGCTAACTAAAGCCACAGTAAAGAAAAGTCATTTATTAATAAACTATATTGATATGGTCTTTTCATGCTTTCAGATGATAAGGGAAAATATTTTCGTAGAGTTTACTGTGTACCAATACTTTATAGCTCTAACTGGTCATCATCTCGAGAATATTAGGAACAAACAGAAAAATAATGAATGGGAATAAAATTATGGAAATGATAAGGAACGGTTATTCCATATCAAATTTAGTAAGAAACAAATTTATTCTTTAATTCTCTACAATAAAATGAATGAGAATGAATGAAAAAGAATGACTATTCCTTGCGAATAGTAAAATTTGTTAGGAACATTAAAGAATGCATTATTTCTCTTCGTTCCTTGGTTAAAATCATTGTAAACATTTGACTATATTAAAATTCTAATTTTATTAAAATCATTGTAAATACGAATTATTTTTTAATAGGTTATTGCTCTACAATGTAGTCTTAATATATTTAATAAAAAGATTTTCATAGTAGTGTTAAACTTTTTTATAAATATTGTTATTAAAACTATTAACTCTATTTACATATAATACTAACAAAAATTAATATAAAAAAATTAAACAAAATATGTTTTTTAAAATTGGATGCGCTAACTGTTTCAATGGCTTGCCCTTGGACCAGTCCTGTCTACTCTATAGTCTTTTTGTCTGAGCAAAATCAAAGAAGCATTCTTACTACTATTGTCATTCAATATACGAAGAACTAAACACGAGATCACTAGGTTCAGTAAGTGATCATTGTGAATCGTATTGTATTGTATTTTTACTCAAATGGTGGAGTGTACTATTTTTACAGTTAGAAAAAGCATTAAACAATATTTTAAGATTGATTATGTTAGACTTCTTAAATCATAAAACTTAATAATATAACGGACCTTAAAGTCAACTTTAAAATACAAAAATACATAAACTTGTTTATTAAGTACTATGATTAATGGAAGTATGTCAGAAAAAAATGATCACTGTTATATACGATCTCTAAGTACTATTATTAATGGAAGTATGTCAGAAAAAATGATTACTGTTATATACAATCTCGATGCTTCTTGGTATTCACGTAAATCCAAAAATAAAGAAAAGAAAAGGAACCCTTTTCGGTAGTGGAGATTTATTTTGTGATACAAAGATTTTTCCAGTTTTGAAAATTGCAATATAAGCCAAACATTTTCGCAGAAAATCCAAATATCATAGTACACAGATACTTTTTTTTCTAACTTGACATATATAGTTTTTCTCATAGAACACATAGTTCAAAATGATTTTTGTAAAAATTTAACAGCATGTTGTCTTTATATATAATGTCATTTAGATTTTGGTACAACACAATAAATATTAATAGATGGGGGTGTCAAAATAAACTAGTTCACTCTCAGTTCAGCTCACAATGAATTCAAATATTTTATAAGCCAGCTAAATTCAGTTCCTTTATTATATGAACTTTAATATGTAAACTCGAATTAATATCATCTAGATCATGAATTAAATAAGTTAACTCGCGATTAGATATGAAAAATAAAAATTGTAAATAAATTATAAAATAAAATAATTTTCATAATATAATTTATAATTAGTCCAAAATATCATCGTCGACTAACTTCATCTATTCGATTTCTATTCGATTTTACTATTAACATGTTTGATACATGACGAAACCCGACCGGACCAGTTTAACTCGGTTTCTAAACTTTTCTTTAAAAAAAGGCATTTGTAAATTGTAAGTATTGAAAAAGCAGTAAGCACCTATAACCTCGTACTAGTACACGTCCGTCCGCCTCTAGACGTAGTATCGACCTGTTACATGCGCCCCCTCGACTCCAAAGTCTATTTTTATCTCTCTAATATAGTTACAAAATTGGAAGAAAAAGAACATGGGTATGGGAACGAAATGTTCGAACACCTGGTTGGGCCAAGAACAGATTTAAAGAAAGAGAAAAAGATTTGTATCAGAAAGTACGCCGGAGAAAAAGGTTAGAAAAGGACGAGGATAAAACTACCATTCTGAAAGTTCCCAACTTTACTAGGAAAAAGTGAAGAAGAAAAACGCAGAAACATGTCTTAACATGATTACAAAAAAAACAGGCAAACACCTAAACATTTCACCCTATAAAAAGAAGAAGCAACAATTCAAGAAAAGAAGGAAATGCTTAGTGGGCCATGCCATGTTAACATATATGTAATAAGGTTGACTCAAAACTTCGAATCTTGTAGAGTCTTGGAAGCAATAGCAATGCTCTTTAGTGTATCCTTAAGGTTGTAGTGATTTGACACCAACATCTCGTAAACTTTCTTGAACCCATCACCGTAGATTGGTGATTCATCTGTTTCTATCTGATGAATGCAAAATTCCACTAGCTTCTTCTCGAAATCAGACTGGTCTCCTTTCGTTGATGTGGTATCTGGTGGAGGAGTTCGGGAAGAAGAAGCTGATGATGAAGCATTACTACTGGAAAACCTTTGAGACTCCAACCACATGCGTCCTAGCACTTGGCATATCCCTTCTTCAAGATCAGTCTTAAGATTCCGGTAACCTGTGTGATCAAACCATAACACTTTCACACCTCTCTTAATCATTTATACAAAACAGGGTTTGAAGGTTCACCATAGGGGGTGAACCCAAGTCTTGTTCTTTCATATTTGACCAATCAGTTACATAATATACGTACCTTTGAGTCTAAGATATGCGTGCATCATCTCATGCGCTAATATATATCCTGTTAGCAACCTAGGAAGTCCATATAGGATCAGAATTGCAGTGACATTGCACTCACGCACGAACCTTTGAGATTCTCTAGCCATGCCTATTAGCTGCTTGTTTGCCCCTCTAGGGATCTTTATAGATATAGATGTGAAACAGAGTAAGAAAGAAACAAAAGTCCAGAGTATAGTTTTAGTATCTTGACTAATGTCTTACCCTTGGGACTATCTTCTCTTCAGACATGCAAAGACCTCTAGTTACCACCCCATACTGCTTATTTTAGAAAGAGAACAATTAGTTCCAACAGCATAGGAGTGAAATAAAGAGTTAACTAAGATTTAGTTTATGCAATTAAACACTCACATTCTCTTCCTTGGCTTTATTCAGCGCTTGTTGATCCACCAAAATAAGAGGAAATACTTTCTCAACTTTCATGTTTAAGCCTTTGAAGAATTCACGGATTTCAATGTGCAAAGATTGGGATTCATCAGTATCCATAACCGCGCTTTTCTTGCACTCTTCGCACAGCCACCGATTGTCAGCAAGCATTACATACTCTGTTCCACAAGCCTGAAAAGAAACCAATATAAAGAAAAAAGTCAAACTGTTATGGTGCTTAATTATTGAAAATTTCAAATCGTTGTTACACCGATTTAAACTACTTGTAAGCGTTCACAGCTGCAACATTTAGCAGTTTCATCGCCATCATGAGAAGGACAGTATTTCTCCTCCCAATAGGGATGCTTATGATATTTTATTCCTTCCTTGGTTGATGGAATCTGGATATAAACATTACATTATTGCATTCATAAGCCTCTAACTTTACACTTTCATTTCATATATTTCCAGTTGAGAAATCATCTTACTTTCTTTCTGCAGACATAACAGTATGGACGACAATGCTCTTTGTAGCAACGTCTGTGAAACTTTCTCTTTGTTTTTGATGCCTATTAGTGAACATAAGAGAATAAATCACCAAGTCAAATAGTAATTAAATTAAACTAATAACCAATCTCAAATTATTTAACCTCATTCGTAAGAATTGGTTTGTGGCAATGAAGACAAACTAACTCTCTGGTTTGCTCTGCTATCGTCAAGCCATCTTCTTTTGTCCTATCAGTCTCAGTCTCTTCTTCATCTTCGGTTCTTTTATGATGAATGATGCGGCCTTCTTCTTCATTTATTGAAATTTCCATATACGGCTGAGAGAAGCGGAAGTGATAACAATGGAAGGGGAGAATGATTCTGTGAATAGCGGTGAAGAACTCCTAGTTATTTTCTTGTTCTTGATCTGGTGCGGAAAGAGGAGAGAATAATAAAGCTTAAAGAAGTCTCTTTATCGATAAGACCAGTATTACACAAAACCTAAAACAAGTATCTTAATGCATTATGCATGCACTTCGAGCTCATCGTTAGTGGGAAGAAAAACAATAAAGTTCTTCTCTTTTATTTACTTTGTTTATTTCATTGTTGTTGTAGTATGATATTATTAACCACAACAAAACTTGTTCAAAATGTTAAAACCACATCTCATGAGTATAAAACACAAGACAAAAAGGAGTTTTTCTCCTTTATGAGAAAAAGCAAATATAATGGCAGTACAACTTAAAAACAAGAATGTATAGAAGGACCAATGCTGCATCGATGGGGTCCCTAGTTTTAAAAGGTTGATAGGCCAAGTTGCTGCCATCCCAAGACTCAATTGACATCAAATGACCCTATATATGTTAGTGTTCTACCGCAGGTATTTAGATAGGCCCGGGTGTTTGATACCATTTATATCAATGGGAGGAAAGTGCAAGACGAAGAATATACACACGAATA
This sequence comes from Raphanus raphanistrum subsp. raphanistrum, assembly GCA_019706035.1. Classification (NCBI taxonomy): domain Eukaryota; kingdom Viridiplantae; phylum Streptophyta; class Magnoliopsida; order Brassicales; family Brassicaceae; genus Raphanus; species Raphanus raphanistrum. The sequence goes on along the minus strand of CM033987.1, from coordinate 23,939,205 downwards.
AGCACAAGACCCTCCTGCTCTTTAATGTGCATTCTTTCATTTAAAAATTTCGCTATCGTTTGCAAGAGAGGTTTTGTATGATGCCTGAGAGCTGTCAAAAATAATTTATTTTGGGTTTTCTTTGTTTACCTTTTCTGTCTCCACCACACCAAATATATAATTTCTCTTCTGTGTATTTTAAAAAGCGTTTTGGTGTCCATAATTTCCAAGAAACTCCTTTCTATTCTTATTATTAGGCAATTTTTTCTATCTTATTAAAAAGAAACTCCTTTTTGTTCTTGTTTCAAGCAAGTGCGTACGTTTTTATCTTCTGATATGATATTGTTATACATTACTGATCCAAAAAGCTAATATATATAATAACAACATAATCCTGATATATATTATTTCTAAAACCGTTACTAGTTATACGATGGTCTCACACAGTGAACGACACTTTTGGTCATGTGTTGTCGGTATTACAAGATTCGATTCGGATAATATACCCTATTAGACTATGACCAATATACCATGTCTCTTTTTTACGCAGGTTTCTTTTCTTGGTTTTTAATTTTTGTTGCATGTTTGATGTCAAATTTAAATGAACATTCATTTATATGCGTATATATAAATATGAAAATGTGGCAGTGATACACAGTGCATGTGGTAAGACAAAGAACAAAAAAAAATTACCAAGGAAAATGAATTCCCAAAAATCGTAAAAAGAACGAGTGCTTGTGGACACGTCATATTCTTTGACTTAATTGAATGCATGATTGCCGCTTTCCTCTTGTCTGATCATGACGCAAACTAGTATCGTAAAGATACATGAAACCAAATAATACCAGATATGCAATACAGTAATTTATTATAAATTAAGGAAATATTACTGAAAGACTGAAACCGAGACATATGGTTGTCTTATAAAATGTCACATATATATATATATCCTAAAATATTATTATGATAAAGATTTGTCATGAAGTTCTTTTAAAAAAAAAACTAATTTGTCATGAAATTTAAGATAAAAATTGACATAATATGTTCCTTGTAAGATATATAATTGCAAATGGTTGATAATTTCATTTTGTATAATTTATATTGTTGCATATTATCAATCAGCATTGATAAATGTCCTTTCAGGATTGGTATTTTCTGTCTTTTGGATTTTCCAGATAAGTTTTACAATTAAAGTTCTGACTTAGAGCTTTTGGTCAAGTGGTAAAGGAAAGGATTTGAGATGTTACCATATTTCAGGTTCAATCCATCTAGTATGCGAAACTAAATTACATTTTCCTTGTCACTTTACATGGATATGGGCCACTGCATTTTGATCCATTTGAATATCCGGAAAAAATTCTATTTGTGTGTTGCACTTCCAACCCAGAATTAGATCTGTGTATTTAATAGATCGAGATTTACCATTTTTTTTTCAAAAAAAAGTTCTAACATCCCCATATTAAAAACTGAATCATTTAAATGAAATTAGTAATATATCTTAAAAAAAAACTAATCTTCAAAAAAAAAAAATCTAAAAACTGTAATTATACAAATTTTTTGTTTGATATGTAATATCCAAAACTCAAATTAAAAAAAAAAAATTCCAATCAACAAACATATATAATACGTAAGTCTTTAAATTCTGAAAGCTAGCTAGCAAAATATTTAAAGTCTCGTAACTAATTTTCTTGAACAAAAAAATGGTTAATCTATTTGAAAAAGTTATACAGGTAGAAATCCCTGAATTTAAAATAGGGGATGCTTTTGATCATGAGATTCTTTCTTTTTTTTTGGGCACTATCATGAGATTCTTAGAAGAACAACTGGATCACGTCCACAAATCAATAGATATATCTAATCCAGTCGAGATCAAAAGAATCAAACTGTTCAAGATTAATCATAGAACTAAAAATATTTATCTCGTTGAAACCTTTTAAGTGAAGAAACTAGATAAACTCTGCATGAAAATTAGTTTACAATGATATACCTCTACGAATATTGGACTATCAAAGGTGCAACACTCATCCTTTAATAGTTTAGACTTTAATCCGCTCGGACATGTATTTTTCGAAATATGTTGTTATTTGCTTTTTTGTCACTGTTATATATCATATATGCATCATCGTATAATTAATTGTATTTTATACGTTTCATCATATAAATATCATATAATTATTAGTATTTTATATGTACCACATATAAATAATCTCTTATATTATATTTTTAAAACTTAATATGAAATATCAAAACTATAATTTAAGTTGGTGTTTGAAATTGGTCTTTGTATTGGTGTTTTCTTATTCATATAGAAAACATTTGTATAATGGTTATTGAAAAATATTTTAGTAAAAATTAATTTTTGATTATATGTATATTTTTAAATCAATTTTTGATATAAACTAATTTTAAATATCTATATAAAATATAAATTTTATTTTTATGATTATTTTAGACAAAAGGTGTTTTGTCTAAAATAATCAGTAAACTCTTTGGATGAACACAGCAGGGAATTTACTAGGTGATGGCATTACGCCGGACTGGGACAAATCGATTGCAGCATTGCTGCAGCCTACGCATAATAGGATGGATAATATTCTCAGAAAAGTTAGTTTCCAAACTGTTTTATACGCAGTCTGGAAGGAGAGGAACACAAGACGTCATGGAGGAGGATGGTCATCGACAGAAGCTATCACTCCAAGCATTGACAATTTGATGCGTAATAGAAAATCTTGGCTTCATTATGCAGTAAGACACCCATTGGAATGACTACTCAGGAGATGGTTTAAGCTCAGCTCATTTAATTTAAGAGGCCACTCATTCTTTTATTTTTTTCATGGTAGTATAGCCACATAACTTCATCTGTAAATGTCTTCCCTTTGATCAATAAATTTAATATTCAATTAAAAAACCAATATAGTATTTTAAATACATATTTAATTTATTTATTTATCACTAAATATAAATGATGAAGGTATAGTTTATTAACCAAAAAAGGAAATGTTGAATATATATATATATATATATATATATATATGTATGCATAATAATTTTCTGCAAGATCAAACTTTACATCAAAATATAACCTGATATATCAATAATCTGGCATAAATTAATGTTATTAAAATACAAAAAGTAAAACTTGACGTTTCATTTATATTTTTTTTTTTTACAAATTGAAAATTAGTTTTATTTTGTTCTTCAAAAAGACAATTAGTTTTATTTTTGCTCGTTCGTACATGTGACCTGACCTCAGATGGTTAGATGCATCTTCGGTTTTGATGAAATAGCTAGTGATCCACTATTTTTTTCCGGTGTGATAGTAGCAAGTTAACTTACTAATAATTATTTAATTGACTAAATACACAAAAGAAAATTTAAAATAGAATAGAAATTTTATTATTTAGATTATTTTTGCGTTTCTATATTTTATATCGAAGAAGAAATTGTTTTTCTATACAAATAGATATCTCATGGAGAATTATTACATAAAATATTGTTTTGAGAAATTTCTAGATCATTAAAAATAAGTTGTTCTCTACAATTCATTGTGTTTCTATAGAATTTCATTGGTACCAAATCCAGTTGACAAATATTGCAAGAATACAAAAATATCCTTCAAATAAGAATTATGAGTACATATGGCAGAAACTAATCAGAAGATTATGGAACTTCAGTTGTGGAAAAGAGTATCCTCAAAGCACCTCAAAGTAATTTTGTGACTAAGGATGACGAATGTCAAAGACACGACAAGATAGCTGCCGAGATGATAGTTAGAGTAAAGGATACAATGAATGTGGTTCTTTGGTTTGAAGACATCGCCGGCTGATATTGCGATGGCAGTAACTAGCGCGGTGAACATCGTTCATTGCTTTTTGATCTTCTTCCTGCTGAGCTAAGCGCGCCATGATGGTATCCATGATATTGATCATGGTCGGCGCTGCTGCAGCCAGAGTAGTATTGATTTGGAGGTCGAATCGTCGAGATTCATGCTGATCTTGTTAACACTACTTCGCAATGCCCTACAGTGCGCGCCAACTGTTGAATCTGAGTTTGACCTGAGTTTGATTATTTTGGTGGTGATATTTTGAAGGTTTTTTTATTGATCAGAGAATGGTAATGGTTTAAAAAGTGTGAAAACATGAGAAAAATAGTCGGTGCTCATCTGGGCTAGTCAGGAAAATATAGGTCTGCAAGAAAAATAAAAGAGTAAAACCCTAATTCTAGCCACAAAGTTTCTATGTTTGTTCAAGCCTTGATCCCCTTATTCGTCATTGTTGTCCTCTTTTTATAGATAAACCTCCTCTTTTTCGCCTTAGGTCGGTTCGACGTAATGAACCAAGGTAAGTTTTACAAGCTGAGCAACTGGACCGAGCGTTCAGGCTCTTAAGCCGAGCTCGTGGCGCCAAGTAAAATCGAGCTTCTGAGCCGAGTGTGAGTGTTGAGCTGATTGGTGTTGAGTAACGCTTAGCCGAGCCAACTAAGTGGGCTGAATTCTTTTTATTTGATAGGCCTTGTGGAGGGATGTAATCCATCTCCCTACCTTCAGTGAGACAACCCAAAAGTTTTTAAAAGAAATGAGAAAAAAATCGAGCTTATGTGTTACACAAGGCTTTATATGGGTTACACCAAGCCCCTTGTGTATGGAATATACTCGATCATGTTCTAAAGGAGATGAGCTTTAGTAAGTGCACGAAGGAGCCATCAGTGTACCGTAAGAAAGAAAGAGACTTCTTACTAGTGGCCAAATACATTGATGACCTATTTGTAACATGAACTTCTATTAAGGTGATTTAGCAATTCAAAGAAGAGATGTCAAGGAAGTTTGAGATGTCAGATCTAGGCAAGTTGATGTATTACTTTGGCATACAAGTGATTCAAGGAGTAGAAAAATCAGGATAAAACAAGAAAGATGTGCTCAAAGAATCCTATGTGACACAAATATGGAAACATGTAATGTGACTCAAGTACCAATCGAGTCAATATGTCAAAAGATAAAGACAAATTAGAGATAGATACAACAACATACAGAAAAATCATAGGATGTCTAAGGTACTTAATTCATACAAGACCAGACTTTATCTTACACAGTTGATGTTTTAAGTAGATATATGCAAAGTCCGAGAGACTCTCATGGACAAGTTATCAAGCATATACTGAGGTATGTAAGAGGAACTACAAATTATGGTATGTTCTTCAAGAAGGGTGGAACAAGAAGAGCTGTTGGATATAGTGAGTAGTCCCAATATCCATGTAGACGATGGACGAATCCCATCAGGACATGCATTATGTTTTGGCAAGTCATTGATCACTTGAGCATCGCAGAAACAGCCTACTGTTATATTGATTTCATGTGAAGCCGAGTTCATGCCAGCAACAGAGGCAGAGAAGCAAGCTATATAGCTGTATGGATCAAGGAATTGTTGTATGAGATACTAAGTGAAGAAGGCGAGAAGGTCATACTTAGAATCGACAAGAAATCAGCTATTACTCTAACCAAGAATATCGCTTTCCATGAAAGAAATAAGCATGTACTTTCAAAGTATCACTTCATTTGTGATTGTGTGGAGAACGAGCCGATCGAAATGGAATATGTAGCGGATGTTGAGAAGAAGGCATATATCTATACCAAACCATTAGCAAGGAATAAATTCAAACAAATGACGAGCTTAATTGGAGTTTAAATAATAAATCTTACTAATTAAAATCAGAATTAAGGGAGTGAATATTGGATAATTCCAAGACTTGTAAAACAAGTTAACTTATTAATAAGTGTTTAATAAGTTAAATACACAAAAATCTAAAATAAAATAGGAAATTTACTATTTAAATTAGATTTGTGTTTTCATATTACACATAGAAAAGCGAATTGTCTTTCTATATAAATAGATGTTTCATGGAGAATTGTTCTATAAAATACAAAAGAGAAATAGTGAAAGCTTAAGTATTGAAATTTTTTTAAACCAATAATTTTTTTTTATAGTTCTTTACAGAAAGGCATGAGAAGGAAAAAATGCCTATTCAACCTGAATTTTATTCGTCGCGCCTATTCCTTCCCGATCATTGTAATAGTGAGTATTTCATGCTGAATTACATAAAATCTCAAAATACTACATGAACTTTAAATATTGTGCATTTTTCTTCCTGAACTTTACAGTAGTGCATATTTCATACTGAACTAAATATAAATTCAAAAGTACTATATCAAATCTCAAAATTGTGCATATATATATATATATATATATATATATATATTGACGTTGTTTTTAATAAATTCTATAAAATTAAAAATTAAAAAATACCAAAATTGTGTTTATTTTTTATTTTTACAGAATTTATCCAAAATGATGTAATTTTGATATATTAACGGATTATTAATATATTTGATGGTCAGTATATATAAACACGATCTTTAAAATTTACTTAGTATTTTTAATTTTAAAATTTACAGAATTTATCTAAAATAAGGTCGATTGCCTCTTATTTTATATATATCGACCTAGGCAAACGACGTTGTATTGATAAATACTGTAAATTTTAAATTTTGAAAATATTATATAAACTCTCAAAATCGTGTTTATAATAATGATCGTCAAATATTTTAGTCATCCGTTTATTTATCAAAATAAAGTTATTTTAGATAAATTCTATTAAATTTAAAATTAATATAGAACACGATTTTAAGAATTTATGTAGTGTTTTTACATTTTAAATTTTATAGAATTTATCAAAACAACATTGTTTGATAAATTAGTGGTTGAATAACACATTTGACGTTCAATATATATAAACATGATTTTGAGAATTTATATTGTATTTTTTTAGTTCATTATGAAATATATAATACTATAAATTGTGAAGAAGAAAAACAAGTATTTTTGAATTTTTATGTAGTTCAGTTTGAAATATACATTATTACAAATTTTGAAAAAGAATAAATACGACGGATAAGTTCAAATTAAAATAGATATTTTTCCCGATGCGAGAATGCAAAGTAGCGTGGTTTTAGAAGATCATCTTTAGTAAGAAAACAACTTATCTTAAAGCAAAAGAAGAAAAAGGAAAGAATACAACTTATTTTATTATTTTGCAAAGACTCTTCGAATGCACAGTCAGATGACATCAGATTGAACAAAAACAAATATGACATTTGATTGTCAAGAAGTGTGGTGGACCGCAGTGGCGGACCTACTTGGCCCGGGAAGGTGACACTTGCCCCTGTAAAATTATCAAATTCTTTGTAACTTCCTCAAAATTTTGTTATCTGCCTCTACTAAAAGTCGTGCTTTAGCTAATTAGCTTTATGTGTATATTTACATATGATTTGCCTACAATAAAATTTTGTTCTACATCAGCCCCTGGTGGACCGGTCGAATGGTAACCTAACATAGAGATAAAGTTTCTTTCTATTAGTATATGTATTGTTTTTTTCTGGTCTAACTATTATTATATGTTATTAGTGTTTTTTTTGTTTTTATGAAATTTATGTTATTAGTGTGTTTGCATAAAGTTCACCTTCTTAAATCTTTATATATATATATATATATATATATATATATATATATATATATATATATATATATATATTTTCCTTGTAAACTAATACGTTTATTTATATGCAAGACGGTTTCGCAGCAAACAGATTTTTGACATGTTAGTTCTCATATATTTTTTTTTTTTGAACATTAGTTCTCATATTTATTTGTCGGTTTACAAGCTATTGGATCTTAGATAATGCAACATCTTCTTATTGGGAGATACGAGCGATATACAAAAACAGGGAAAAGAAAATAGGAACCTAGATAGGGACATGCCGCATGAAGTGATTCGAATCGGAACATGGAACAATGGATTTTAGGAGGACCATTTGACCCATGATCAACATGTAATTAACATTGTTTTTTTTTCATGTAACATTGTTTCGTTGTAGAGATGTAAATGGAATATAATATTTTGACTATGACTATGAATACATTGTTTCGTTGTAGAGATGCGCAAAAATATGAACTTTTTCCACTTTATTTTTTATTATCAAAAGCTTGGAAAAAATGTCTTCTCTTTAAGTTTCATAGCCACAAAAGAAGCTTTATATTCCTCTCCTTTTCTATATGCTTCTCTTTTTTTTTTTGATAAGAGCTTTTTTCTTCTTTTTTTTGTACCTTAATAGTTTCTTTTTCCTTCCTTTATTGACTTCTCTTTGATTTCAACAAGCTATGGATGAGACTTTGTTATTGGTTTCTGTATTGTTGATGATGATTAGTTTTCTGGTTTTTCTCATATTAGTCATATTTTTTTTGTTGGCTGTAAAGTTAGCTCATGTTCAAATGACTTGCTGAACTGTATAAGAAAATGATATGTTACATATTTCGGTCAAGTGAAAATGCATTTTTTCACCTGCATTTCGTCCATGTGTTTCTCAAAAATAGTTATACAGTGTTATAGTTAATGCTACCAAATAATTTTTTTACTAAGTTAACCATATTATGCTTAGTCATTATTGAATCTCATCAGTTCGAAGATCGATGCGATAAACCAATGTAAACTCCAACGCTATATTGGGTATAAAACGTATTGGGTCAACCGATCAATCATTTATTCTGGATTTCGAGACCCAATTGGTAAAAGGCAGAAATTGATTTGGGAAATTTGGAAGAAAAAAGACAAAAAAAAAAGATCTTATGTAATGGAAAAATGCTGAAATTGATTTGGAAGATTGGGGAAGAACAAAAATCCTATTGATCGTACGTACTGAATTTTTTGATTTCGATTGATTTGTGAAAATGCATAATTTTTATTTGAGGAAGAAGATGATGGGGATGGAATCGATCGTCCATTCCGATTTGGAGGGTTATGGAACCCATTTTTATCAAGCCAAAGTTTCTAATTAAGTTTGTTCAGTTTCCACTAGCTGTGCAAAAGAAAAAAAAAAGCCAGAGCCAAACACCAAAATACCTGAAATTGGAACCTAACCGAAATCTTTAAATATCCAAATGATTTTTATATTTATATATCCATAATAACTGAACCAAATAGGAGCTAAACCGAGATCCGAGCGGATACCTGAATCTATAAAAATATTAATTATATATACATATAGCATAACAAAATATATATTTATATTAAAAGTATTTAAAAATATTTGAAGATAACTTAATTATTATAAAATATCTGAACTACCTAAAAGCATCGAAACATATCAGAGAGTTTTATACGAAATATCCAAAAGCAATTCGAGATATCCAAATTTTTTTTATCTAACCATCATTATTATTTGATATTTTATCCTAAATAATTAATATTTTATTTGAACTATTCAGACCGAAACCAAACGAGAACCAATTTTTTGGGTATTTTCCGATTCCTAATTTTAATATCTAAATCCATCAGAACCCGAAATTATTCGAATCAAACCAAAATTAGGTAAAGTAGTAAATAGATCCTCTAGCTTCGTATCCAAACTACCCAAAACCCAAAATGCCCCGAACCAAACCAATACCCGAAATGCCAGTAGTTTCCAAAATTAGTTTAGGTTTTTTTCCGTTGAATCCTAGTTGACATGTGTCATCATCTTATTGATTGAAAAAATTAAGATGACACGGCATACTAACAATGATGCATGTCTTGAAATTAATTGTGATATGAATATTTACATTTAATATTAATTTATACTTTTGGTAAGTTTTTAGAATATAGTAATAACTCATAGATCATTATTAATATAAAAATAAATAATAGTAGAAATAAAATATATAAATAATTTATAATTTTTGAAATATTATTTAATTCTATTTTTATAAAACCCAGCTTTTATTACGAAAACAATTCTTCAAAATTTCATGCATTTTTAAAAAATTGCAATTTTCTAATTCAAATATATTCTTTTTTCTTTAATATCTACATATATTTAACCACTAGATGATAATCTGCGCATAAGTGCAAAGTAAGTTTTTATACTAATGTTTGTTCATTAAATAGTTTAAACATTTTCTAATACTACAATTTTTATCGATTGTAAATAACGAATACAAATGTTGATCTCTTAATTGTATCATTATTATTGAAGAGTTAACATATTATAGTTCATTTAGTTATTTTAAAGACTTCATATGCATAAAAGAAATTAAGTTTTGCGGGTTGACACAAATCACTAAAACTATATAGTTAACATTAATTTTAAGATGACGAAAATGGATTAGGTTTTCTACTTTCGATTTGCTTACTATTGACTCTCCATAAGTGATTTTATTTTATACCTCTATAAAGTTGTGCTTTCGTTCTCGTTTCTGTTTCACTGATATAAGTTTTGTTTCTTTTCAACTTATTATGTGAATTACATAAGTGTCAATTGTGATAATTATTTCCACTCCAAATACATATCTAAAAATCAAATTTTTGAAAAAAAATTATTTGTAAACTGTATTCATATGTTAGAGCATCTCCAATGTACACCTCTTTATTTTCCTCTAAAATAGAGATCTCTATTATAGAGGTGCATTTGCTCTAATGTATGCTTCTATAATAGAGTTCCTCTATTTTAGAAGAAAATATAGAGAAAGCATACTTTTCACCTCTATATTTAGAGATGAAAATAGCAATTCTTTATATTTTCCCCTATAAATAGAGGAACTCTATTATAGATGCATACATTGGAGTAAATCCACTTCTATAATAGACTTTCTCTATTTTAGGGTAAAATATAGACATGAGAAAATTCATTTCTATAATAGAGTTTCTCTATTCTAGGGTAACATATAGAGATAAAAATAGAGGTGAGTTGAAGATGATCTTAGTGTTCAAATCTAATATATAAAGCTGTTATAGAATATAAATGCAGATCCAAAATATAAATGTCTGTCTAGTATATATTCACCAGTTTAGTCTAAAAATCATTAAATTCTAGAACAATAAAAAATTACTTATTTTATTAACCTGCATTTTTGAGGTTGAGTTATCTAAGAGTATGCCGCTAAATATATACATAATACTTTAACATTCTAGTATATGTAAACTATTGTATAAACTACGGAATGTTTGATTAATTAAATGATAAACCAGAAAACTGATAATAAACAGTTCTAATCTCTCGTTCTTACAACTATAATAGCTAGAGACTGTATTAATAAGAAACAAATATTAGACGAATGATCAAATCTCTTATTCTCTTTGAACAAACTGAAAATTGGTAATTGGAATATTGATAAGATATTTTATTAAAATATTTTTAGGAATAAAATTCAAGACTAAATTATCTAATCGGAATGAAGTAATTGGAATATTGATAAGATATTTTATTAAAATATTTTTAGGAATAAAATTCAAGACTAAATTATCTAATTGGAATGAAATAATATATATATATATATATATATATATATATATATATAGTGCTTCGAATATTAAAAATTACTTTGATTTGAATCAGTGTATATTGGGATTGTCATGATCGAATAACATATTAGAAACCACCTATCTAAAAGATAATTTGTAAACATAAAAATATATACATTAGAGTAAGCACATAAATCAAAATCAATACATTTTATTTATTTGCAATCATGTTTTTGAAAATAAATCAAAATAATTATTTTGTTTATTTTATATGGTATATAATTAAACTTTATATATATATATATATATATATATATTATATTTTAGTATAGATATCTACTATTGACACTTCCTACTCATATGTTTTTTTAACATTTGTATATTTTCTGTAACAAAATTTTAAACTGTTAATCACCAAAATTTTAATGTGAGATTTCTCAAATGAAATTTCGAAATTAAAGTATTAAGATTTCAATAATTTTTCAATGGAAATTTTGAAATTAACATATTGTATATAGTAGATAATTTAATTTAAATGATATATATATGTAATACGAATATCTATTAGTGAGATTTCATATTCATACAATTTATGATCATTTGTATCTTGCTTGAACAAAAAAAACATTAAGCACAAAATTTTCAATGTGGGACTTTTACCATTTTTAGTAATTTATAGTCGTTTTGAAAATTTAAAATATAGAATATAAGAAAAATCTATTTTTATATTATATGTTTACTGTGATTGTTTAATTTCTTTTAATAATATAAAACTAAACAAAAAGAGAAAAGATAAATAGTTGTTATCAAATGTGTATGATTTATATTTCGTAATCATTAATTGTCATATATATATCAATCATATTATGTAAACAACTAAAAATATTCTTTAGTACAATACTAAATAATTTGATAGTTAATTTAGTAAAAAAATATAATATATATTTATACAGACCAATTTATTTTTCTAAGGATTTTAAGTATCATCTCAGTGATGACATGTGGGGATGAAAACATATTGTAATGTTCCATGACTAATATATAGGGATATATCTTTTTTTTATCATTAGGGATATTATCTTTACTTTATGATAATTATATACTTAACAATATTTTCTCTTAACTTTATAGAATTTAATTTGATATATTATAATCAAAAGAAATAGATAAAAAAAAATTCTAAGATTATAATTTTAACTATATACATATACATTATTAAATATATATTTTAAATTTCTAGTTTATCTTAGTTTTTACATATAACTAAATCGAAATTAAATTAAATTTTAAGCAAATAATAAAATCTAAAAGTTAACAAATTTATTTTAAATATATATTAAATTTTAAAATTTTATTTCAAAACATAGGGAAACACCTAGTTCATTACAAGTAAAATGTAATTCGACACACTTCATTTAATCAAAAGAGTTAAACAGATTATGTGTGAACAAGGCACAGCTTTTTACTTTTTTTTTTTAATTTTAGGGGCATCCCAACCAGTATAGCTCACACATACAACCTCTCTAATTTATAAAGTCTCTTTTTAATATAAAAATTAAAAGACTGTTTAAATGAAATAGCATTGCCCTTCAAGAATTATGTATAAATGTTTTATTGTATATGCATATCATCAAATGACATCTCTGCATCACATTTTTTCTGTCAAAAGCCAAGAGATCATTGCAAAAAAGCAACAGAGGCTCATAGATTCAAGACGAAGACTTACCAAAGTTCATCATGTCACACTTTCAAAGGGAAAGACTGAAACTTATACGTGGCCCTTGATAAAAACTAGCCACCCCCGGCAGTATATACAAACTTCAATCATATATTTCTTCTGCCGTTTACTCCCATCCAAGAGCGAAGGAATGTATTTCAGCCCAGCTTGATACCGTGTAAAGTGTGCCAGAGAGTCCCTTCCAGGTTTCTTCTTGCTTCTGTTTTTGCACAACTCCAGAGAACAAAGGCACAAACGAGACCCCGAAATGGCTTCCCACTCTCCTGAGGCTCGAGCTAGAGGCAACCACGATTCCTATATCCGCTTCCAGGAGACAGAGCAAGTCACCTACTGAATCTCCAATGTAAACAGTAAGGATGCTTTTCTCCTCCTCCTCCTTTCTGTTTTGTAGAATGCTCTTAAACTGCTGAGCCTTGTCGATTGGGGATTCCACTTTTCGTTCAATTTCTCCAGTAGAGATAGATTCCTCGAACGTGAATTCATTTGCATGTACTTCCACTGCATCTACTCCCCCTGTAAAAAAAGAGCAGATATTTTTTTTTAGGATAATTAACTGTCTGCAAAAAAAAAATTATGAAAAAGAAAATTTGGCTGGCACGTACGCGCAGAAAAGGCTGCTCTTATGAGGTCACCACACCAACAATATGAAAGCACGTGGAGTTTTGCATTCACATCCTGAGTCTTCAAAATTTTCTGGAAGACATTGATGCAGCCATCTTGAAGAATTAACCTTTCACCAGCTCGCTTGATGTCATCGAGATTCAGGCCCTTGAGTACACCAGACTCGATCACTCGATCGTTTGCCTTCTTCTCAAACTCTGACAGCTTCTCTAGTGCTTCACATAAACCCTCGTAGTCAAACTTGTCCGCTGCAAATTCAAACACAAAGGCTCAAGCACTTTCTAAAGTGCACATACATGATCAACTAAAACTAAGTGAGCCTGACCTTTTTCCTTATTCAGAATACTCTCTATGCACTCTTCATAATGCTCTGTATACTGTTTAGAAAGTAGACTCCAGGTGCTCTTAAGGTCAGCCGAAAGCATCCGATTCATTTGTTGACCCTGATCATCTTTCGGGGCAGTTACGATTGCAATTTCGGCTAAAATAGCAGAAGAATCAACAACGGTGCAAGTCAGATCAAAATCAGAAAATATCATGAGCTCATCTTTTGTATGGTTCTTCAGCAGCGGAACTATGGTAGGCTGAGCTAACGGTTGGGCATGGAAGAACTCTACTTCAAGCTTCATTGCCTGTTGATACAAGTTTTCAATGATGTCCAGCTCTTCGCCAGTCATACAGACACTAAGCTTCTCAAGCAAGTCTTCAGTTTGCTTAGCTGATGCCTGGAAGAAAAAGGAAAGCAGACAACAACTTATATACTACAAACCATTGAAACTTTCGCACAACAGACAAAGACATGAAACTATTACACACCTGGAAAGCATCACTAGAATAATTTTCGATCCATTTCTTGTAGGGATGGTTCACTTCACTCGAATCTAGAAGCGCTCCAAACTCCTTACCAAGAAAGGCGTACAACTTCATGCAAGGTGTGACAGCACCAAGCGTGTAGGCGGCCACTTTCGTTTTTTCAAAGGGAGTATCAAGCATGCCCGGAGCTTTGAGTCCTTCTACTTTTCCGGATGCTGTAGCTAATAAGAACTCGGTGTATCTCAAAGTTGCTGAGTTAACACTTACTTCTTCGTTGATGTCTAAATCCCAATCCTGCAAAGATCAGACGAGCATTCTACTGAGACTACTTGATGAAAAAATCTAATAACTATGTTCGCCAGAACACTTGATGTCATGTCAAGAAAACCAATACAACAACCCTGACGTATAACTTAACAGCAATATTTTTCATAGTCTCTAAGTAGCACCCACTTACATGGTATATTCAGTATATATCCACGCATGGCTCTTTCTCACGACACTCCCCAAGTTTTGAAGTTAAAAAAAGAAAAAAGTGATTCTTGCACTAATAGTGCTTGGAATTCAAGACCAGAAGGCTTATGAATCATAAGTTATGATAAACTAATTCACTCATTGAAACATTTAAACTCTATCTCAAAGACATTGATCCATTTCAAGGATTCGGTTGCAACAAGTCAATCATGGTAAAAGGATTTGAAAGATCAAACAAAAGTTATTTTAAAATCCCATGATATAAATTTCCAATCTAAGCAGAAAACAGGATTATGTTGTTAACATACATGAATTAGGTTCCCTCCTACGGACTCATGTAAAACAAGAATGTCCTTATGCTGTACCTGTACAAAGGAGTCGTGCATTTTCAACTCATCCATGACGCTTTTCCTCAAGTCAGAAATCGCCAACTTATCATCATCATCATCAGCACACTCTCCGGCCAACTCATACCTAAAACGCAAATCGTTTTTTACAAAAAGTCAAAACCAAACGATCAACTGATATAACTAAATCATAACAGACACTGATGAATAAGAATTATATCCCACAAAAAAACAACCTTAAGTGATCTTAAAGAAGAAAAAAAAAACAAGTCTTGATGTATTTTCTTCTATAGAGTTTGTGATACATTCCTAATCCTAGAAACCTTATCTTTAGCACAATCATTGTTAGAAAACCTTAAAAAGTAATAGGTCATCATATGATTCAAGAAACTAACATTATCCACTGAATCTTATGCTTAACAAAAGAAAAATAAAAGAATATTCCCTATCTGATTCCAAAACCCTACAACTGATAAAAGATCCAATCATTGAACTCACGCGTGAGCAAAGGCCTTAAGGAAATGAACATCCTGAGCGATATACTGACGGAACGTCTCGATCTTGAGGTTCCCGGCGGCCAAAGAGACGGCGAAGGGGCTGTACATCGAGAATAGGCACTCTCTGTTGAACTTGATCCACAGCCTCCCCGCCAGAGCTTCTTCGCAGAGGCTAACGGCGGAGATGCTAGGAGGAATCGACATCATCGCCGCCGATCGGGAGACGGAGGAAGAAGAAGACTTGTTGCTGCCGAACAGGAGAGAACGGATCGGGGCGGGGGCGGGGGCGCGTGGGGATCGGAGAGGAGCGAGCGAGGTGTTGATGGAGAAGAGGATGCGCATAAAGAAAAAGATTCTCTTTTCTCTTTACTATGATGAGGAGATGGAAACTAGTTGTAGTAGTAGGAAGACTAGTAGATGGTTAGATGTAGAGAAGAGACAACTCTGCCTTCCCTTCTTCATTTTTACTGTATTTATTTATTTTTTATTATTTTATTTATTATGTGAATTCGACATTTTTGTGTGTTTGTCACCACCAAATTATATTTCTGAAAGTTTTTTTTTTTAAATATGGGTGAGTTACATAAATCAGGACTTTTTAAATTGAAGATTGAATTAATCGACTAACCGGAACGATAATCATTTTTACTCTACTAAAATGAAGCGACTTACAAAAAAACCAAACTTATCATCATCCACTTTGAACCAAAACCAAAATTTTGGATTATCGTTCAAAAGTTTCTAATAAAACTGTGTAAAAATGAATCATAATCCATTGTTAATTTCTGAATTTATATATATATATATATATATTCACATATTTTAAATTTTGTTATTGGATTGTTATATTTTGGATTTTATTTTGAAATTCAATATTTATTATTTACTTTATAAATATCATTTGATATATAAATTAAATGTTGTTAAACCAATTATAAATAAGCTTGTATTATTTGATTGGTTACACTATATCCAATAAAGTAAAAGTTGTATAGAATAATAGAAACTATTTATATTCTGAAACAAACAAATTTTCATTAAACTACTTATAATATGAAACGGAGGGAGTATAATTCAACATATTTTTATAATTTTGTTACTGATTTTAATAGAAATTTGATATCTGAAATTTCTGTGAAACTAAAATCTTAATATATGAGAGATATTTTCAATATCAAAATCTATAAAGTATTATGTGTGTATTTATGAAAACCTATGGAATAATATTTTAGAACTTATTATTTGTGGAGTATTCTATAAATGTGTACATATTTGGGTTTTAATATAATATATCTAATTAAATTTAGTATTAATATTTGATCAAAAATTAAGCATTAATACATTTTAATACTGTACATTATAATATAAACTTAATCTACTATTTTCCAACTGATTTGGTATGAAACATTTTTCATGGTAAGCAGTTGTGCAAAGATTTAATTTTTTACTTCATAAAAATTTAGAGAAAAAATATGAAGCTGTTAGATGAATTCGACTAATTCAATAAAATGTTTACATATTGAGTTTTTAGTACCAACGAACCAATACTACTTATATATACATATAATTTCATTAGAGTTGAACTTCAAATTCATGATCTCACCATTTAACATAATAGATTTTAGTAACGTTAAAAAAATTACTAGGCAGTAACTAGGTATTTTGTAAGAAACTACTAGGCGGATTATTGTGTCTAGGCGAGGTTTATGCGTTAATGAATTATTGAGATATATATATATATATATATATATAAAATGTCTTAGTTTTTGAGTGTAACTATAGTATTATTTTGATGAATTATATAAATTACATATATGGTGTTTAAAAAAGGTGTTTTCAGAAAAAAATATAAATTAGATATACAAAAACAAAAGAAATTAGAAATTTAGTGAATTTTTACAAACCTTATTGATTAATTTAATAGATTTAGACTAATTTATTTGAATTTAAACAATTTATTACTATTTGAACCGCACAAATCATATTTTTTAAAAATCTTTGCGGTTAGAACCAAGTTACCGCCTGGACAGACGTTTAAGTCAAACCTAGACCGATTTTAAAAACCAGTCGTTTTAGTGTTTGTCTCTTGTCAGAAAAAGTGTTTGTCAACAAAATATACTATTGAAAAATATTTTAAATAAGGAGAATTTATAAAAATATATCTAAATTTGACTATATATTGCTAATGTATACAGAAAATTGTCAAACTAAAATTTATATGAATATATTAAAACTTAAAACTATATAATTTATCTACAAAAGTTAATCTCTCGCTTATAAAGCGCAGCATAAAGTTAATATATTGTTATATAAGATAACATAAATTAGACAAAATATTAATTTCATATCACTTCGAAATGTAATTTTCTTCTAGTGAAAAATGAGTACAACTGTTGATATAAGCAAATGAACTCCCACGAGTTATTATGTTTATATAGTTTAATATTTAACTTATATGAGCATCAGATTCAGAATAGGCGTAAAATTTTCATCTTATTATTAAAGAGAGAATACATACTCAAAACAAGAAATCTGAATAAGTCTATCAATACATTTATCATATTTTTTTATAGATTAGTTAATCAAGCCATCTTGTTTGTTGTTGTTTTGGTTCTTTAGAATCTTTGTCATTAGAGATAGTGGAGATATATTACACATTCTATGACATTCGGAACACTCTCCTGCTGATGCAAAAGCTTTGCAATAAGGACGGCAAATCACATTGCATTTCACCTCCGATTTTGAGTCACCTTCGATAACAATCAATGTTAGTATCATCATCATTATCCATACTGTACTCAAATGTTTACCCATTTTTCTTATATATGTGCTTTTCTTCTTCTTAATGTATAAAAATGAATTTGTTAGTGAACTAACATCTCTATTTATAGCTTCACTGCTTATTAGTAGAATTAAGTTTGTTATTTATTTTATTTTTGGATAATTAAACTTGAGGGTATATATAGTATCTAAGTGGAAGTAATACATATAAAATAATATTCTGTTTATAATATATTTTATTATAATTTCTGTTTATGTATAAAAATACTCTATGTTTCAATTGTTGAGATTATTTTCCATGTAACTTACAATATGATCTTGTTATATGTAGCAGAAATCTAGTAAATGGTGAAAGTTTCATGATATGAACTTTAATTTCATATCTGTTTCTAAAATTGACTATTTATTTCTAATTAGTAGATTCTCTTTTCGTTTTTGGAAACATAGATGAAGGTATATTATCTATGTAGAAGTAATTCATACCAATCTCTTATTTTTGTTGGGATCTTTTTCCATGTAGGTTTTATTATTTAAAATGCAATGTTTATCTCAATCCATTCAAGCATGAAAATGAAGTTACAATACGATCTTAATCCATGTTATATCAGATATCTCTTTTGGATATATATCTTTTTGTAGAATTTATTCTATTAAAACAATTATTATATAAAATTTATCTTGCATCTACTGGTATATTATAGAATGTTCCATCCAATTTTAACTTAAATGTTATATATCTCTAGAGTTAATTCCAACATGTTAAATTTACTCATAATATATAAAAATAAAATCTTAAATATAATTTTTAAGCATTTTACAAGATTTGGGTCCATTTTCCGAAATGTAGCAGAATTGTTTTTTGCTTTGGTCATTTTGAAATAATTCTATGGATTATATAATATATATTTATTTGTGATAAAATAATATAATATGCTTTATAATTTTTAATCCATAGAAATGTAGCAGAGAGAACTGAGGACGCTTCCTTTTCCAATCCTAACAGAGGAAGCAGATCCGGTGGTCAGGGAAGGACCAGCAAAACAGAGGAAGCTGAGTCCATGAGTGAAACCTTCTCGATCACCGGGAAAGAAAGATCTTGATCTCTATCTTGCGATTGACTTTCAACGCCACATTAGAGAAATGAATAAGAGGGAAAAAAAAGAGATAGAGAAATAAAATAACTCAGAATACTTGGTGAGTAAAGAAGCTTAAATACAAGTAAGAATTCAAAAATAAAATCTTTGAATATATTTTTTGATGAACTTGATGTTTCAAGTTAGAGCATGCCCATTAGCGGTTTTTAAGGGGTTCATGGGCTCGGGTTCATAGGGCCGGAAGATAAAAAAAAATAGAAAAATGGGCTAATTCGCGTGACCCGTCTCTTAGCGGTGATCCGTCCGTAGCCGAGTTCATGGCACGTGTCGCGCTGAGATTGGGCCCGTGTTATCGAGTTGAAGCGGAGTAATTCGCGAAACCTTTCATTTTCTTTTATTCCGCAAAAGCTAGGGTTTCTTTCTCGTCTAGGCGATTCAGAGGCGATTCTCGTGCGACGCCGATTCCCAGAGCTTTTCACCATCAAATCGACGACGAACGGTTTCCTCCACGAGCTCAGGTTAGTATCTAGTAGATTCGCGGTTATTTTGAAGCGTTTTGGGCAGGGAAGGGTTGTCGGCGATTCTTAATCGATTTAGGGTTTTCGTAGTTGGGTTCAAATCTTGTTGGGGCTTTCAATTAATCTTCATGCGGGGTTGTATTAACCGACTCATGGTTGGTTTGTCTGGGATTAAAAATTGAATTGGGGATTTAGGGTTAGGGTTCGAAATTGATAAAGAGTTACGGTTCTTAATCCATTATATGGGTCTCGTTTTAGGGTTTTTAATCGTCATGTCGGGTTGATCTCATATTTTTCTATATACTTTGATGACTTTGATGACTTTGATGACTTTTCTTATATTTTTTTGTGTCTGCTACAGATGGATCCCGCAGCAGAGAGAAGAGACATGAAGAGGAACATTGAGTACAACAACAGCTTGCAATATGTGGCTGATTCGGAGTACGGGATACCGACAAGGTGTTACTGTGGTGGGAGAATGATTGACGAGGTTCAGGGGAAGGAGGAGAGAGACACTCTTCCTGGGAAGCGCTTCTTCACATGCATAAACTACCAGGTAATAATCTATGTTTCTGTTTATTTATGTTCTTTTTCTTATACTGATTTTGATGAATTGTTTATTTTTTATGGTTTAACCAAGGCTGATGGGCTCCATTATCGTCAGCCTTGGGTTCATGGTGTCCAGGAGGAGATTGAGAAGCTCACTAACCGCCTGCAGGCGGCTGAGAAGGTGATCAAGGAGGTGCCCATCCTCAGTCAACAGATTGAGTCACTTGAGGTAATATCTTCTCTCTTCATTGCATTGCTTATCTCTTTTGGTGTTTCATTAGTGAAGAAAACGTATTAACTCATTTTATTTTTGTTGTTTACATGTCCAGGAACAGGTTAAGAGGCTCTCTGGCCAGCTGGATGTTCTCCGTGTGAAAGTCGCTGACCTGGAGATGGTCTGCTACGATTGAAAAGGAAAGGTAAGACTCATCTCTTTCTTACGGTTTCTGTGTCTTCGTTTCCTGCAATTGTGTTTATTCTTTTTTTTTTTTAATATGTTAAGTGTATATAAAGTGAACTACAAGTAGTTCACTTTATAAACTATAAACTAGAAGCTTAAAGTATAACTAGAACTACAACTACAACCTTAAACTACAACTAGAAGCTTATTAAAATCGATCATAAATTCTATCTGTTTGTTGGTTGGTTGTTGTGGTGTGATTAATATGGAATTGTACTGAGCTTTTAAAAAATGTTTGCAGTGATTTGATAGTTAGAGTTTAATGAAGTTGTTGTGTGATCAATGTTTGGTAGTTAGAGATAAATGTAGTAGCAAATAGTAGTTTAAAAAGATAGCAAAGCCACTTCTAAAACACACACATATCAAACCCAAACCGAAACCAAAATGGAACCTTTAGCCCAAAACCCTCAAGCCTCTCCCGTTAACCAAAGACGCAAGTGGACAACGAAAGAAGACGTTGTGCTCATCAGTGCTTGGTTGAACACCAGCAAGGATGCCATCGTCAGTACTGACCAGAAGGCCGGAGCATTTTGGAAGAGAATCGTCGACTACGTCAACGGAAGCCCTCAGCTCAGTGGCGCCGTCCCTAGAGAGTGGAGTCAGTGTAAGCAGAGGTGGGGGAGAATCAACGAGCAGGTGTGCAAGTTTGTCGGCTGCTATGAAGCAGCTGTGAGGGAGCAAGCGAGTGGCCAAAACGAGAATGATGTCATGAAGGCTGCCCATGACATCTTCTTTAATGACCTTGGCATCAAGTTCAGCCTTGAACATTGTTGGAGAGAACTACGCTTCGATCAGAAATGGAAGTCACTCGCTGTGCCCAAAGAAGGTCCCAAGGAGAAAAGGAAGGAGGTGGTGGCTGAGGAGGAAGCTGCGGATGTTCGGCCTCCTGGTGTCAAGGCTTGCAAAGCTGCCAAACGCAAGAGGCAGGGTTATGATGAAATACATAGCATGCTTGCTGTGAAAAAGGAGATACAGCAACAGAAACTCCTTGAGCGTCTCCTTGCCAAAGACCCTACCCATCTAACTGCAAGCGAAATCACCCTCATGGACAAACTCATTTCTGAAATGATTTGAGATGGGTAATATGATAGCTTAACTTGGATAATATGATAGCTTAAGTTGGATAATATATCTCGGGTTAAGTTGTTCGTTTGATTGCTGTTGTGGTTCATTTGGATAATATGATAGCTTAAGTTGTTCGTTTGATTGCTGTTTCTTGTGGTTCATTTGGATACTTGATCTCGTGGTTCATTCGTTTGCTTGATATTGTGGTTCATTTGGTTGGTTGATCTCGTGTTGATCTTGTGGTGATCTTGTGGTTCATGTTGGTTGCTTTTGGCTCATCAGTATATAATTTTTTTTTCTTTTGTCTTGCAGGTCACGGGCTGGAGTTGAAGTTGTATGGCAGGAAGGGAATGCACATGTTTAATAGCTTAAAAATCCGGCTCTACTATGGGACAAGGAAAAGATTGGAAAGATTATGAGAACTTGTGTCATACTACACAATATGATAGTAGAGAACGAACGAAACACATATACTCTGTCTGATACATCTGAGTTCGAGTCCGGAGAGTCAAGCAGGAGTTCACAGGTGGAAATCTCGCAACCTACGGACTCCCCTTCCAACTTTGTTAATAGGCATGGCATTCAAGCTCAAATTCGGGATCAACAGAAACATGATCGTTTGAAAGCCGATTTAGTTGAAAATATATGGCAAAAATATGGTAATCTAGATGAATAATCTTTGTATGTTTTTTAATTTCCATTGTATTAAATAAAAAAAAAATTTAAAATTTTAAAAAAAAAATTAATATTATTTTATTCTTATGAACCCCATTTTCGGGTTCACTAATGGAAGAGCAAAATTAATACGGGTTCGTCACTATTCATGAACCCACATAAAAACAATTAAAAAATCCCTATGAACCCCCCCTTGGGGATCACTAATGGGCATGCTCTTACAAATGATGGCCTTACTTCTTCGTCCAGATTCACTTCTTCAAGAAGAATAACAAAGGAAGAAGAATTTTTTTAAAATGAACTTTGGATTTGTTTGGTTAACTTCTGGTTGAAAGAGTAGGATAAGGTCCTATCAATTTTAAAATCGGATTTGGTTTTGGGCTTAAACCAGTTAAACTTTTCAACAATTCGATTGAACCCCAAGAACTTTTGATTAGATCTAATTACACCCCAAATGATGAATTTGACACATTTTAGCGAGTTGATGTTGTTTGGTACACATTTAAATACCCTGTATGGTTTTGGGTACATTACCCAATAGTTCGTGTAGCTGGAAAACTTGTTTCTTATATTAAAATATATTTTAACTTTATAAACAATTATAGATGTATTATAGATGATTAATTTTATCTATAACTTTAATTTTTTATATGTAATTTACTAATGTCTAGTATTATATCATCATTAATTCCATGATGATTAAAATTTCATAAACATTTTAATATTACATAAAATTTGAATAAACTATTATATTTGTGATGCTTAAATTTTGTTTTAAAATTTTTACTTTTTTCGAAGAAAATGATAATAGAGAAAACCAAAATTTATTAATATAACAGTATTAGTTTAGCTTTAAAAGTTAATTTGATTTTAACTTTTGTTTAATTAATTGTTTATTTTAGTCAAATTTCTAATTTGGTATTTAAATTAATCAAATACTTTATTTTATAGTGTATGAAATTAAAATTTAATTTAAAATTTAATTATAAATCAATCTAGATCATTTAATGTTCTGGACGGATGTAAAAACATTGGTTTCTTGTGTAAACATAGCTTAGGGTCCCCATGATTCTAAAATTCAGATGCAATACAACAATTCTCTCTGTATATCTATATAAGTCGTTCATCTCATAAAGATAAATATTAGGATACTAAATGAATTCAGAGGGCAGAGAAGCCAGCACTACTTGCATCTACGCTTTAAATCTATTATACCTAGTCTGGTCTAAAATTTTTTAGTCAACAAAAGACCAAACGTACCTCAATAGTTGGTATACTAACTGTGATATACAAAGAGAAACAATTGCTTCTTAGTTTAAACATGCTTACAGAGCTATAACTTATGTGCTCAGGACAAAAAAAAGCTCAAGACAAAAGTATCATTTCCTACAAACCATTCGATATGTATGTGGATGCTCGTGGCATTGCAAAGTTTTGTTTTGATAATTCTTCGATTTTCCATTGTCTAAAGTCTTCCCAGTCAGTCCATACGATCGCCAAGCTATGCACACGGTGTGTTTGTTTGTTATTGTTCGTCTGAAATTAAGGAAAAGACAACTGCACGATAAGCATTCTGACCTCAAATTGTTGATTAGTTTGGCCCTATCGAATAGATATAATGCATTAAACATGTGGATAGACATGATTGACAACATGTAAACGAAACAGAACCACGTAGAAAGGAGGCAAAGAAAGATAGATATAGCGGCTATAGATGAAATCATTACCTCGCGCTGCTCATGGAGACTCTCTGAACTTCCATCTGCAACATCAGAGTTTATGTGATCTCAGAACTCCCAGTGAATAACCCTATAAGAATAAAAAAAATTGAACAAATACAAAAGAAGATTCCATGTTTGTTATGTAGCTAAGAATTTGAAATTTCTTACATTTTCATGTTTAGAGATTTGATATCTTCATAGGTATCATCTTCTTCTCTTAAGGTTCTCCATCAAAAGAAAGAAACACAATTCTACATGTCCCTTTGTAACCTGTTTAACTTCGAAACTTTAGCCTTTCTAATAATATAGATATACATTGCATTAAATTCATAAAACATACATATTACATAGAATCTTATCTTTCCAAGTCTTACACTACCATCATACAAGTCTTATACTAACAAGTAACAACATGTCTTCCCAAGTCTTAAAAGCTAACTTCAAGTGTTAATTTCTCGGCTATCTTCATTACAACTCCTAGAGTCATTAACAAGATTCTTACATTCTTCATTACTTCTCCATGCTCTGTGCTGCGATATCTGCATTCATTTTCTGAGCCAATTAACTGAAAAACTCAGCGTCACCTTTGGATCATCCTTCTTAAGAAACACTCCTTCTTGGTAACCTTAATCCTCAACTGTTTATTGAAACAAAAATGAATTAGTAAATATAGAATACGACCACAAACACCTTATCTTCATTCCAAAGAGAAATGCTTCCAAGGAATTTTTTTAAAAAAAAAAAAACAAGAAAGCATTACACATTTTAACATTAAGCTTAAACCCATTTGGGTAACAATTTTTGAAGGTAGCAGGACTTGAAGAGCTATGAATACAAAAAGAGAAGACTAAATTACACCTTACGATAGATCTCAATACTTACAGCTTCACAGAGTTTGCAGGCGATGCAGCGTTCTTCCAGGATAAAGACGAATAGCAATGTTCACCACGGTAACGAGGGCTCAGTGGACCTTTCTCAAATGGATAATTGATCTGCATACAAAAGAAATAGCTTCAGAGTCAATACAGAGTTTCTTTCAATCACAGTAACTTTGGGATGAAAGTAGTACTTGAGTGTTAACGACAAACCAGGAACCATTTCAGTGAGAAATAGTGTGTTTATGCTCCGTTCAAAGACCGCAAACACATAAGTATTCCAGTTCTTGGAGATTTCCTTGGCAAGTTGCTCCTCTTCTTCATCATCTGAACCAATTACAGAGAGAAATAGCACGGGTGATTCCAGTTCTTGGAGAAATGCATGATTCATCAAGATTAGATCATGTAAACTCTCCTTCATATGATACATCGACCAGCCATATGGAATTGAATCCATATCACATTCCATTCTCAATTTACAATCTAAAAATTTTAAGAAAAAAATCGCACAAAAGCTTTGGTCTGATTCAGACAGTTTCGATTTCAGACACAAATCCTAAACAGACAGAGAGTGAAGAGAATCTTGTTTGATTCCCAAAACTCCAGGAGACACTCAAACAAAAACACTCAAACATACGAGATATGGCTAGGACGGATAGTATGCAGTGACCAGCAAGCCAGCATCAACACCATTGATGGAGCTCCCAAATTCGATTTAGGGTCCTCTCTTCTTCTTCGCTGCGATCGACGAGAGACGAATTGGTGGAGAGTGATTCAGAATATATATTAATTATTTTTAGTTTTAATGTATATAAAAATATCCAGAATATATATGATAATTTTAAGTTAGTTTAAATACTTGAAAATATATAAAAATAGTCAAATATAAATATTTAACATAGTGGAAGTATACTCAAAACACCAAAAATATTTAAAATAATTATTGATTTTTGATTCAAAATTTAAACAAGACCAATTTATATGTTAAGTTTAGGTACTCTTACATATGTTATTCAGATTTATATACAATATATTATTTTATTTTTATATTTTAAGAAATTTAAAATATATAATAAATTTTTAAAAATAATTTAAATAGGTTATCCGAAGCTGAACTGAATCCACAAAGATCTGAATATAATTCGAAGTGAAATTTAGAAATATCTAAATGGGGCTGAAATCTTTGACCTCGGAAACCCAAAACCCAAACATATCCGAAACGAATCCGAATGGATACCTGAACGCCCAGCCCTAGTCATAATTCGAACTGAAATTTAGAAATATATGAATGAGGCTAAAATCTTTGACTCCGGAAACCCGAAACCCAAACAGATCCGAAACGAACCGGAATGAATACCTGAACGTCTAGCCCTAATCACTATTATGTATCATATATATGTCATCATATAATTAATTGTATTGGTCCATCATATAAATAATCATATAACTAATAGTATTTTATATGTACAATCTTATAAATAATCACATATATTATATTATTAAAGTTTAATTTGAAATATAAAAAACCATAATTTAAGTTGGTATATGAAATTAATCTTTTTGTTGTATTTTTCTTATATATATTGAAAACATTTTTTAATAATGGTTATTGGAAAATATTTTAGTAAAAATAAATTTTTGAATATATGCATATTTTAAATCAATTTTTGATTTAAATCAATTTTAAATTATTATTTTGATTTGAAATATGTATATAAAATTTAAATTTTATTTTATGATTATTTTAGACAAAACAATGTTTTTAGGTAATTAGATTAGTCCATTTTGTATATTTTAAAACTGATATACTTTTATCCATGTTTCAAATTTTTAATTTTTTGCATTAGTTTTTTATGAATTATTATTAATTTTATGATTCTTTTTTGAAAATTGAACTCTTGAAATTTTTATATTTGAGTTGTAAACAAAAAGAAAATATAGAAAGAAGGTTGTTTAATTTATTGTAAAAACAATGGCTAAATGTTTAAATAAAAAGAAGTATTAAATATGTTATTCATGTTTCTAAACAATTTTCATTTGTTATTAATTTATTGAAAATACAATGGCTAAATGTGTAAATAAAAGAAAATACACATCTCTACTATCCATGTTTCCAAACATATCTCATTTATTCTAATATCTATGTTTCCAAACATATCTCATTTATTCTAATATCTATGTTTCCAAACATATCTCATTTATTTTACTATCTTTGTTTTCAAATAATCCAATTGTGTACTTCAACTTTAATAATATAGATGATTATTTTAGACAAAACAATATTTTTAGGTAACTAGATTAGTCTATTTTGTATATTTTAAAACTGATATACTTTTATCCATGTTTCAAAATTTTAATATTTTGCATTAGTTTTTTATGAATTATTATTAATTTTATGATTTTTTTAAAATTGAACTCTTGAAATTTTTATATTTGACTAAATTATATAAGATAATAATACTGTTTTTTTAAAAAAATTTATATAATATACTATTTATATTTCAGTTTGTGTTTTTATTTTCACCATAAATAATTGTAAATAAAAAGAATGTAAATATAGTGATAGAATTGTAAACAAAAAGAAATATAGAAAGAAGGTTGTTTAATCTATTGTAAAAATAATGGCTAAATGTTTAAATAAAAAGAAGTATTAAATATGTTATTAATGTTTCTAAACAATTTTCATTTGTTATTAATTTATTGAAAATACAATGACTAAATGTGTAAATAAAATCCATGTTTCCAAACATATCTCATTTATTCTAATATCCATGTATCCAAATATATCTCATTTATTCTACTATCTTTGTTTTCAAACAATCCAATTGTGTACTTCATCTTTAATAATATAGACTAAACCCGCGCTTCGAAATCGCGGGTATTATTTTTCACTTTTATGAAATATATTATTTGTTTGTAATTATTAAATGTATTTATCTTAGTAGAAATTTTTTATAATAAATTCGACACATAAAGTGTTTTTGGTAAACTATGTGTTTCTCTGGTTTTGTTTTATTATCTCTCCAATTAACATATTTATCTGGTTTGTTGTTAAAATAAATAATTTTAGAACGCAACAGTACAATACTTTTACATTGATATTTTGTTTAAACAATATGACATATTTATATATTAATTAATATAGAAATACCTGAACGGATTTAACTAACCCAAACAGATTCGAAATGAATCCGAATGGATACCTGAATGCCCAGCCCTAGTCATAATTCGAACTTAAATTTAGAAATATATGAATAGAGCTGAAATCTTTAACCCCGGAAACTCAAAACCCAAACAAATCTGAAACGAACCGGAATGGATACCTGAACGCCCAGCCCTAGTCACTCTTATTGTATTATGTATCATATATATGTCATCATATAATTAATTGTATTGGTTCATCATATAAATAATCATATAATTAATAGTATTTTATATGTATCATCTTATAAATAATCACATATATAATATTCTTAAAGTTTAATGTGAAATATAAAAATCACAATTTAAGTTGGTATATGAAATTAATCTTTTTTGTTGTATTTTTCTTATATTTATTGGAAACATTTTTTAATAATGGTTATTGGAAAATATTTTAGTAAAAATAAAATTTTGAATATATGCATATTTTAAATCAATTTTTGATATAAATCAACTTTAAGTTATTATTTTGATTTGAAATATGTATATAAAATTTAAATTTTATTTTATGATTATTTTAGACAAAACAATGTTTTTAGGTAATTAGATTAGTCCATTTTGTATATTTTAAAACTGATATACTTTTATCCATGTTTCAAAATTTTAATTTTTTTGGATTAGTTTTCTACGAATTATTATTAATTTTATGTTATTTTTTTTTTGAAAATTGAACTCTTGAAATTTTTATATTTGACTAAACAAAATAAGATAATAATACTGTTTTTAAAAATTGTTCTATATAATATACTATTTATATTT
The DNA here is from genome assembly GCA_019706035.1 of Raphanus raphanistrum subsp. raphanistrum. Lineage (NCBI taxonomy): Eukaryota > Viridiplantae > Streptophyta > Magnoliopsida > Brassicales > Brassicaceae > Raphanus > Raphanus raphanistrum. The sequence continues at coordinate 23,909,713 of CM033987.1, read as the reverse complement.
CGGTTTGGGTTTTTATTTTTACCAAAAAGAATTGTAAATATAGTGACAAAATTATAAATAAAAAGAAATATATAAAGAAAGTTGTTTAATTTATTGTAAAAACAATGGCTAAATTTTTAAATAAAAATAAGTATTAATATTTTATTCATGTTTCTAAACAGTTCTCATTTGTTATTAATTTATTAAAAATACAATGGCTAAATATGTAAATAAAAGAAAGTATACATCTCTACAATCCATGTTTCCAAACATATCTCATTTATTCTACTATCCATGTTTCCAAACATATCTCATTTATTCTACTATCCATGTTTCCAAACAAATTTCATTTATTCTACTATCCTTGTTTCCAAACATCTCCAATTTGTACTTCAACTTTAATAATATAGATATGGCTCTAAAACTCAATTTGTTTCAGCGCAGTAAAAATTTACCATAGGTTTATCTAATATTATTACATAGTACGAAAATTTCAAATTTATCGACAACAACAGTTCAATAAAACGTAATATAACAATGTTGTGACTTTTTGCAGTGATTCATCCCATATATAATCATTGACTACGACTTAGGAGACATATTCTTTAGAAGGAGTTTAACAAACTCCAGTTCTAGGTAAGCCGGAGAGAAATCTTCTAAACTTATCTCGGTTGGGAATAGCACTCGGATGAAACTATTAAACTCGTGAGGATTACTTCCACTGACAAGAACTATCCCATCACAGAGAAGAATCGCCTTAGAGTGATACATTCTTGGTATTGTGTTCGGGTTAAGAGACTCAAACCTCGAGTTGACTTGATACATGAAAACAGGTTAACGACCAAGCTTCGATGCAGCTGAGCCACCAGAACCACCATTGATAAGCAACACATCTCTGTTAGGTAAAAGCGTCATGTCTCCCATGTTTGTAGCACGTGGCATCTTCTCAACCGTCCATCAAGGATTCTCATCGTCAATCTTGATCCTCGCACACGTGTTAGTGCTTTCATGAAAATAAGAAAGCGAGGACGAACGATCTTTTCGGTGCACTTCCACACACCACAACTTCCGCATCCAGTGGCGTGCCTATAGTGTTATGAAAAAGGCATTAGCCTCAGACCTCCATATAATTTACAATTTTGAGGCCCCAAATCCCTCACCAAGATATTTGTAAAATAGCTAAAATTATTTATGTTTATGTTTTCTACTTGAATTCAAAACCAAACATCAATAAGATATTTTTAATATTATATAAAAGAAAATAAGAAATTTTTATTTATTCAAGTTTTAAAGATTTAATTATTTTCACAAATTTGTTTTCATGAAATATATATGTATTTCTATTTTAAAATTATTTACTTGTCATATTTAATGGGTTGAAATATTGTTTTAACATACTAGATTTTATTTAACATATAGAATATGATGTAATTTTAGTTTTTTATTCTTTAAAATATTAGTTTTTTATTTTATGATTTTTAATAAACTTAAAGTATATTTAAAATAGATATAAAATGATTTTTAAAAAGGAAAAATTAGAATATTTTAAATATTAATTATTATGAATTTTATTTTATATTTAAATATTATTTAAAATTAAATTATAATTATTATTTTGAATATATGTAATCTTGCCTCAGGCCCCTAAAAGGGTTGGCACGGCACTGTCCGCATCGATCATGTCCGCTTCAAGATTCTTTAACGGCAGTAACATGGCTGACAATGACGGTCTAACATGTTTAAATGCCCTAAGCAAACTTTTAAAAACTTATTTTTACATTTTTCCTAATAGAAAATATATAATAGAAAATACCACATTATTTTCTTAACCAATTCCACTGCATCAATAGTCATTAGAACTCGGGAAGGGGGTGTCAGTGGGCATAGTTTGTAACCAACCGAGCTAAGATCAATTACAACAACTGGCTTACAAACGTAAATGTTATAATTTAACCTGTGTCAACTGCACCACCTTCTTTCTATGTAGGTCTGCCTCTGGGTGCTCCTCGGTTCTCTTAGACTGGAAGGTTTTCTTGTCGAAACCGGCGGAGACTGGGGCGGTGAGTTAAAAGCGAGAACATTCACTCCTTGTGATAACAATGTGTGTGATTGGGTCGAGATTAACAATGGGTTGGCAAGGAGTACTCTTCCAAACCTATTCTCCCGAAGGTAAAAGAAATTGTTATCAGATGGCAATGGCAGTTCAACTACTGAGTCCTTCCCCAAAACGCCAGTAGTTTGGGCGAGACTTATGTTAAAAAAAAAAAGAGATCTCTAAAAAAAACCAGAGTGTTTATTTTTATTTTTTATAAATACATATTTGTCATAATTCAAAAAATTATTTATTTTGTCTAAATGATAATATATTAATATAATTAAATTGAAGTTTTATGTCAAAAAAGAGGAAAAATGACCAAATTGAAGTTTTATTAAAAGGTAAAATATGCATTTATACAATTTGGATTAACTAATCTAGACTTCGGGTTTAGAGTTAGGAGGTGGGTTTTGTGTATGAGTTCAAAAAATATTAAAATTTTCAAAACAAAAAGATGCTATTTTAGTCATTTTATTTTTAGTACTATTTTGTGACAAAAAACTTAAAACTGGTTATTTGAGAGAATTTTCATTTATGTTTTAACATTAATTAGTTCGAAAATCAGTTTAGATATGTTTAATAGTTGTTTAATTTGATAAAAAGATAAAAATGCTAAAACTTAGGAGATGTAGTTTTTAAGTGGTATTAAAGTATAATTTAATAGTCGTTTAAATTTAAAATTGAAAGTATAACCAAAACTTAGTAAAACATAAGTAAAAGTTTTGGTTAACAATTGATTATAAATATTATTATTATTAAATAAAGTTATTAACATAAGTAAAACATAAGTAAAAGTTTTGGTTACAAAAACTTAGTAAAACTAAGAGATGTTGTTTAATTTAATAATATTTTTATAAATATTATTATTATTAAATAAATATAAATTATCTTTACATATAAATTTTAATGAAGTCATGTAAAAGTATAACCAAAACTTAGTAAAACATAAGTAAAAGTTATATAAAAATTAAGTAAAATATTTTTATAAATGTGAGATTTTGTGTTAACAATTGATTTTAGTAAATTATGATTGACTATGGTGAATGTGTCGGTGATAATATTAAAAATATTGCTTTACAATCAATTTTATAAATCTTACTCTTAGTTTTTAAATCATATTTTTGTTGTAATTGGACCTAAAGCTGAGATATGACCCAGGTAAAAAACTTGACTATTTATTTCTAATTAGTAGATTCTCTTTTCGTTTTTGGAAACATAGATGAAGGTATATTATCTATGTAGAAGTAATTCATACCATATAAATGTTTTGTTTATAGTTAACTCCAATTTCTATACATCACTGAAACACAATCTCTTATTTTTGTTGGGATCTTTTTCCATGTAGGTTTTATTATTTAAAATGCAATGTTTATCTCAATCCATTCAAGCATGGAAATGAAGTTACAATATGATCTTAATCCATGTTATATCAGATATCTCTTTTGGATATATATCTTTTTGTAGAATTTATTCTATTAAAACAATTATTATATAAAATTTATCTTGCATCTACTGGTATATTATAGAATGTTCCATCCAATTTTAACTTAAATGTTATATATCTCTAGAGTTAATTCCAACATGTTAAATTTACTCATAATATATAAAAATAAGATCTTAAATATAATTTTCTTAAGCATTTTACAAGATTTGGGTCCATTTTCCGAAATGTAGCAGAATTGTTTTTTGCTTTGGTCATTTTGGAATAATTCTATGGATTATATAATATATATTTACCAGGGTCAGTCCGCGCTATGCGCGGGATATTGACCATTTGTTATTTCTTTTTATTATAATTTGGGATGAAATGTTGTGTGTGTAGCATGTGTTAGCATTTGAAAGTATTGTTTCTTAAAGAATAGTGGCTTATCACAATGTGATAGTGAATTGAGTACAATGACAGCACTATGTTGATCGTATAGTTAAGAAAGAGTGTGAGCAGGAATGGTCATTTTAACTTGATATCCGAATCTGTATCCAAACCAAACCCGAACGGATATTGATTTAGAAGAGATTGAATATTCTAATCTGAACGGATAATATCCGATCCCGAATGTATATCCGAAGATAACCAAACATAAGAATAGTTGACCATATATTTCTAGTTTACTTCTCTCTACATATAAATTCTGCACATGATTCAAAATCAGATAATACATATAATAATGGACAAAATCATTTAATATTCACTTGAAATATATATCAAGCTCTTGTTTCTTATATTAAAAAGTTGCATCCAAATTTTTTAAATAACAATTAAATTATCTATTTTTGAAGTTTTATCTTCAAACCTATTAATAGTTTAATCTATTAAAAATTAGAAGATCACTTAAGTTAAAAGTATATATTTTAAATACAAAAACGTAAACAATGAAGAATTTAAATTTTTACTTTTAAAATCTAAATATCCAAACCAGAGATAAAATAACCAAACCTGAAATTAAATTACCCGAACCCCATCCGAAATATAGAAATACCGAATTGATTTTATGCCTCTATATTGAATTACCCAAAAATCTGAAATAGCCGATCTGAACCCCAACGGGTATCCAAATGCCCAACCCTAAATGTAAGTGAGCTTAAATATATTCATCACATAGTTTGTGGTTATTAGTTCTAATAAAAGACTATAAAGTTATAGTTAGTTATGGTTTTGGTAAGGGTTATTACTTAAGTCACAAACATGAAGTTTAAACTACTAAAAAAGAAGTTTGAACTATTATACATGTTTTAAAAATGGGTGAGTTTGGTGGCGAGTACATTTGGTTGGGCCCTTTGAAGATTGGAATGTAAAGTTTGTTTAGTGGTTGGCTGTATCTTTTAGGTCCATTAAATGCAGTGGGCTTTACGTTTTTAGGTGTTATTAACTGGGCTTGTGAATCGTGTTTGAAGTTTTCTTATTTTAAATTAAGTCTGTTGGATATATTTGTTTTCCCTTTTTTGGTTCAGGTGATAAATTGTTTATTTGCAGGATATAATAGTCAACTCTTGCTGTTTTTTTTAATTTGTCCTTTGGTTATTACAACTTTTGTAAATCCTGCAATGATCAATCGTTCAAATTGTTTTTTTGGAGGCTGCAGTAATCAACTCTTCTTGTCTTTAAATTAGTTCTTCTGGAAGTTCAACTTTATCTTGATCAAAAAAAGAAAGAAAGCACAACTTTTTCTCAATTGTGCTTTAACCAAGACTTTATCTCCTGCACTGATTTTGTTTGTGTACAGAAAGATAGAAAAGTTCTGCATTAACAAATAACAACTCAGGCTTATTGGTTAGAAACAGAGCAATATATTATCTAATATCTCCACATTATATTTTTTTGTATGAAAATGTTTTAACTCAGAGGTAAGGTCTAAACCACTTTGCATAATGTTAAAACCCTACTTTAAATGTAAGTAAAACTTTATTTTTATTTGTTAGAAACAGAGAAATAACAATTTGAATGACTTGGGAAGAAAGTAACCAAGCTAAATAGTTAAAAAAGCTACTAATGTATCTTTCGATGTTTCTTAAATCATGTGGGCTGCATATATTGAAAAAGACAACAACGATGCAAAAGCATAAAAGGTACTAATGTCGATATTGCATACTCTACCTTGGCGATGCGGGCCTTCTTGGTAGATGCTGGGGCCAGAGTTTTCTTTTGTTGATGAGACCACTTGACATTTGCTTCACGTTCCTAGCAAGAGATTATCTTGCTCCTTTCTACTAAGCTGCAGAATCTTCTACACGAAGAGGGATGAATATACATTAGGCATACTACTTAGAGCTTCATGGATTTGTCTTCAGTTCCGCCAACTCAATCTCGTGACTGATATTTGGAATGTTTTCTTCTACTGTAGAACGTGACCGGCACTGCAACATTATGTTTCTCTGCCACAATAGCTAACGGTGGCTCCATCGAAGTTATGGTTCAGAGTTGTCGGGAACCAAACCCCGAGGATTTGTAACAATCTTATTCATATGACAGAACAAAATGCCATGTGAAACAGTGAAGCTGCAGGAGAGTAAGTACCATCGGAAGAGATGAGTGTATATACATGTCCGAGCAAGAGATTATCGGAAGGACGAAGTAAATTGATTCAGATGATGCAGAGAGAGCCACATTGAGGTACGTACGAGGAGATGAGGAGAGACGGTCAGGATGAGACTTAACAACCTCACTGGCGCTTACTGTACAGTAAAATCTCTCGAACTTCCCGTCTGGTCGTTCTAACACCATCGTTGCCGTCACCACCACCTGACAGTAAGTATCCTAATTTCACACTGAACAAAAAGTAAGAGATAAAGGAGTGAGTAAGCTAAACGGAAGCAACTGATCCAAAAACAAACGGAAGCTAATGGGGAAAAAATTTGATAATCAGACATGAACAAAGTGAAACAGAATCAACAAACCAAACAATAATAATCTCCCGAATATTTAAAGATTTTGAAGCCGGAGTTACCTTTGGGTCGAGGAGGAGCATGTCCACCATATAAGCTCGCCGTAGTGCTTCACATTCATTGCTTCTCAGAAGCTTAGGAGGCGGACCTTGACAGTTGGGTGGCATAAATATCGACTGAAACACATGTGTAAAAAAGCCAAATCAACAAACGGGTTCAAGACTTATAATTCAAAGTAGTTTGCATAAATATCTAAATACAGAATCTGGAATAATTATGAGTTTAAACGCCATAAGCTGTTCATGAGTATCAAGAACGAACACCTTAGCATCGACGAAGATCAGAAAGTATCTCTATATATATATCGTGATTCAGAATGATTATCAGAAAAATGCAAAGATATATAAATCAAGATTTCACCTCCTACCATCAACCTTTAGATTACATGGAAGAGAGCTTAAACAATTTCCAGATGCATTCGCTGTTCCGAAGAGACAGAAGTAATTTGGGATCAAATAAAAAAAGGTTCACGCTTTTGCATATAAGAAAGAGCTTAGAAACTGAGATAATTTCGCTGCTGCGAATAAGTATTGTTGAGATTGAAGCAGCCATATACGTTGAACAAACTGAAGAAACGCCAACTGCTCATCTAAAACACCAACTCGAATTTCTGAATCTAGCATAAAATGCAATATAATCAAAACAGAATCTCGGTATATTAGTATACTGTAACATATATGGAGAGATGATGATACCAAGAAGAAAAGTACAGACCTATTTATCCTGAAAACACACCGCCTTGCAGATTCTAAACACGCATTAAATTTCTCATCGTGGGTAAATCAATGAATGGAATTAAACACGAAAAGCCATCAATCGGACCGTTTCAGAGACTGAGATGAAGCTCAGGCGTCACTGTGCCGCCGAAGAAGGAAGAGGGGGTCAGAACTCCATGGCTTGGCGTCTGTAGAATTAAGGATAGAGACAAAATACACTTTTCCGGGCCTAGACACAATTTCATGCTTAAAAGCCCACGACAGAGTCCATCACAATACATAATTAATGAAACGATAAGTTTTGTGTTTCTGGGACAGGTGTCGCGCTCTGGTGAGATTATTTTCTGACGTGGCACTCTCAAAGAAGAGAGTGCTTTTCTTTATAGTATTAGACTAGGTGATAACATGCGCCATCCGAAGGATGAATGAACTAAAAAATTATAAACTTTAATATATATGTATTAAAAATGTAAAAATCATAGTCTCAATACTATATATTTTATAATGAATGATTGAACGAAATTGTGTATATCTATATAAGATAAGCTTCATTTTTTAAAAAAAAACTTGCGTTATTGGTTGTATGTAATTGAAGTATAGATCATGAGTGTGAATTTATATGAGTAATCAAAAATTTATATAAAATTAGTTATTATTCCCAAAAATAAATAAAATGTATTTATAGTTTACATCACTATGTCATTTATATTTTACATCTTTTTATTTTTGAGAATATATAAAAATAAAAAGAAGGGAAGTTTGACTAAAACATGATAATAAAGTTTAACATTAAAAGTTATTCCTTATATGATAGCATTTCACATTTATTCTAATATACAATCACATTAAATACTAAAATAATCAATTTCTCGCATGACTGGATTCTCAAACGATCAATATGTAGTCATAACGGGATTTACATTCCTAAAATGTGATAAATAGAGGAGAATACAATTCCAAACCAGAAATATTCCTACGTGATTGACAGAGGATTGAAGAACTTTTATTTATTATAAACTAATCAATTAATTAAGCTAATTAATGACATAATTAATATATGAAGATTGTTCAAAATCATGTGGGTTTTTACAGCAAGGAACTCTGTGATTGAAAATTCATAGTTCTAACTTTACGAAAATATATCAGGCTAAATAAATGGCCAAGGTTAACGTACATTTTAATTTTTTTTCAGTTAAATTAGTATCGGATTCTTTTAAAAATAACTTGCACCAAACTTGGCTAATTTAAAATCAGCATTAAAACATAACTTACAATGATTTTGATGATTACATAAATGGATGTCTTGATTTGATGAAATCAAGCCATCCAGTTTTATTACGATTTTATATTATGGTTTTAAGTTACAACATGTCAGCATCATTGGTCCGAAATTGTATTTTATATACTTAGTCAAATCATATGATTCAGAGCCTCAAATATGAATGACTTAGTATATTAGAGTATCGAATCATATAAAATACATAATCCCTTAATATTACATGAAAATAATGATTTTGGATCGTTTGATGATAAAAAATTATTCTACTCAATTATAATAATTTCAAACTATGCTTTTAAAATATTCTACTCAATTGTAATGATTTTAATATATGTTTTTAACGGTTGTATAGTGAAAACATTGTAAACTTCATAAAAAGTCATCTAATAATCAAAATAGTATTTAACCATGTACGGTTTAATCATGAAAGCCAAAAACTGTATAATAGAGTATGTTCCAGAGTATTTTTGGTCTCTGGTAAGACCGAAACAAACAATTGTATTTACCATATTTCTGGTTTGGTAGATAATAATGTGAAAACCATGTAAAGAATAATGGAATGCATCATAATTAAACCGTGTAATAGCATATGGTAAATAATAACTGAAACCATAAATCGTGAACATGATTTATTTGGTTAGTCAATAAATAAAAGCTTAGAGTATATTAGTTAAGTTTCAATATAATGACCAATGGCAAGTTATTGTAATTAGTCTAGTTAATTAAAAGGTTTGGAAAATAGATGGTGAGAGAGCTTGTGGTGATGACACGTAGGAAATGGCACATTTGTAAATCACACATGAACTAAAGGTTATTTATTTTTAATACTCCTAAAATAATATATAAAGGATTTGTGATAAAATAATATAATATGCTTTATAAATTTTAATCCATAGAAATGTAGCAGAGAACTGAGGACGCTTCCTTTTCCAATCCTAACAGAGGAAGCAGATCCGGTGGTCAGGGAAGGACCAGAAAAACAGAAGAAGCCGTTCCATGAAGATCGAAGACCGAGGCTGAGTCCATGAGTGAAACCTTCTCGATCACCGGGAAAGAAAGATCTTGATCTCTATCTTGCGATTGACTTTCAACGCCACATTAGAGAAATGAATAAGAGGAAAAAAAAGAGATAGAGAAATAAAATAACTCGGATACTTCGTGAGTAAAGAAGCTTAAATACAAGTAAGAATTCAAAAATAAAATCTTTGAATATAATTTTTGATGAACTTGATGTTTCAAGTTACAAATGATGGCCTTACTTCTTCGTCCAGATTCACTTCTTCAAGAAGAATAACAAAGGAAGAAGAATTTTTTTTAAATGAACTTTGGATTTGTTTGGTTAACTTCTGGTTGAAAGAGTAGGATAAGATCCTATCAATTTTAAAATCGGATTTGGTTTTGGGCTTAAACCAGTTAAACTTTTCAACAATTCGATTGAACCCCAAGAACTTTTGATTAGATCTAATTACACCCCAAATGATGAAATTAGCGAGTTGATGTTGTTTGGTACACATTTTAATACTTTGTATGGTTTTGGGTACATTACCCAATAGTTCGTCTAGCTGGAAAACTTTTTTCTTATATTAAAATATATTTTAACTTTATAAACAATTATAGATGTATTATAGATGATTAATTTTATCTATAACTTTAATTTTTGATATGTAATTTACTAATGTCTAGTATTATATCATCATTAATTTCATGATGATTAAAATTTCATAAACATTTTAATATTACATAAAATTTGAATAAACTATTAGATTTGTGATGCTTAAATTTTGTTTTAAATTTTTTTACTTTTTTCGAAAAAATGATAATAGAGAAAACCAAAATTTATTAATATAACAGTATTAGTTTAGCTTTAAAAGTTAATTTGATTATAACTTTTGTTTAATTAATTGTTTATTTTAGTCAAATTTCTAATTTGGTATTTAAATTAATCAAATACTTTATTTTATAGTGTATGAAATTAAAATTAAATTTAAATTTAAAATTTAATTATAAATCAATCTAGATCATTTAACGTTCTGGACGGATGTAAAAACATTGGTTTCTTGTGTAAACATAGCTTAGGGTCCCCATTTGCTATGATTCTAAAATTCAGATGCAATACAACAATTCTCTCTGTATATCTATATAAGTCGTTCATGTCATAAAGATAAATATTAGGATACTAAATGAATTCAGAGGGCAGAGAAGGCAGCACTACTTGCATCTACGCTTTAAATCTATTATACCTAGTCTGGTCTATAATTTTGTAGTCAACAAAAGACCAAACGTACCTCAATAGTTGGTATACTAACTGTGATATACAAAGAGAAACAATTGCTTCTTAGTTTAAACATGCTTACAGAGCTATAACTTATGTGCTCAGGACAAAAAAAAGCTCAAGACAAAAGTATCATTTCCTACAAACCATTCGATATGTATGTGGATGCTCGTGGCATTGCAATGTTTTGTTTTGATAATTCTTCGATTTTCCATTGTCTAAAGTCTTCCCAGTCAGTCCATACGATCGCCAAGCTATGAACACGGTGTGTTTGTTTGTTATTGTTCGTCTGAAATTAAGGAAAAGACAACTGCACGATAAGCATTCTGACCTCAAATTGTTGATTAGTTTGGCCCTATCGAATAGATATATGCATTAAACATGTGGATAGACATGATTGACAACATGTAAACGAAACAGAACCACGTAGTAAGGAGGCAAAGAAAGATAGATTTAGCGGCTACAGATGAAATCATTACCTCGCGCTGCTCATGGAGACTTTCTGAACTTCCATCTGCAATATCAGAGTTTATGCGATCTCAGAACTCCCAGTGAATAACCCTATAAGAATAAAAAAAATTGAACAAATACAAAAGAAGATTCCATGTTTGTTATGTAGCTAAGAATTTGAAATTTCTTACATTTTCATGTTTAGAGATTTGATATCTTCATAGGTATCATCTTCTTCTCTTAAGGTTCTCCATCAAAAGAAAGAAACACAATTCTACATGTTCCTTTGTAACCTGTTTAACTTCGAGACTTTAGCCTTTCTAATAATATAGATATACATTGCATTAAATTCATAAAACATACATTTTACATAGAATCTTATCTTTCCAAGTCTTACACTACCATCATACAAGTCTTATACTAACAAGTAACAACATGTCTTCCCAAGTCTTAAAAGCTAACTTCAAGTGTTAATTTCTCGGCTATCTTCATTACAACTCCTAGAGTCATTAACAAGATTCTTAAATTCTTCATTACTTCTCCATGCTCTGTGCTGCGATGTCTGCATTAATTTTCAGAGCCAATGAACTGAAAAACTCAGCGTCACCTTTGGATCATCCTTCTTAAGAAACATTTCTTCTTGGTAACCTTAATCCTCAACTGTTTATTGAAACAAAAATGAATTAGTAAATATAGATACGACGACAAACACCTTATCTTCATTCCAAAGAGAAATGCTTCCAAGGAATTTTTTTTTAAAAAAAAAACAAGAAAGCATTACAACATCCACAATGGTGGATTCCATTGTGGAATCCTTAGCCATATTTTATTAATTTTTTTTTTTTGGTTTTCTGTTTAAATAGTTAAGGATTCATTGCAAAAAAGTGTCTACAATGGTGTATCCCAATTTGGAATCCTTAGAATAAAAAAATATTTAAAAAAAAAAAATTGAAATAACAATGTCTAAGAGATGATAAAGAGTGAATGAGTGATCAAACCCAATTGTTGAGTTTCTTCAGATGAATGATGGGACTAGCTTCGCTCTCTTCCAGAGTTTGGTGACTATAATGATCAGCTACTTTCCTCGCAAACTTCTTTGTGCTCTCCTCTTCATCATACTCTGAATCACCTCCTCCTGTATGTCCTCAAACCCAACAAAAGAATCTGACTTTAAGCTTTTTAATTATTAAGCAAATGGTTCCAAAAGTACTAAAACAGAAACAAGACAGTAAAACAGAAACTAAAAACAAGTTACAGAGCTAATACCGAAACAACTTGCAAGAGAACTCTACTGCGATGCAGCAGGACCAATTGTTCCAACTCTTCCCTGCGTCGATCTATCTCCTGCAGCAAACAAGAATCAATGATTTAGAAGCCATTTTCTGAATATTATGATGGTGCAAACAGGGAATGGAAACTCGATGCAAAGTAGACTATAGATACTTGCCTCAAGATCCTTGACAGCTTGTTCTCTTGAAATTTCCTTCTGCTGTCGAGCGCGCTTCAGAAAGCCGATGCATAGAACTCCCTGAAGTTCAGACAACAATCAGAGGATAGTAAGAACACAAACGAGACTGACCAAAAGGGACATTTAGATGCACAAACGGGAAGACTAGTTTTCCAGAGGCAAGAAGAGACGATAAGATGCAACCTAAACTAAGATTGAAAAGTTACAAGAGAAAGGCAAAAAAGAAGAGAGGAAGATCGTACAGAGATGAAATAGATAAGGCCACAAGCAAGAAGCATGTAGCTAGCGATATTCTGTAGAAGCAGGAGATCCTTCTTCTGAGACAGGTAGTCAGGGAAAGCTCTTGTCATCACAGCAACACTGAAACGACCAAATCAAACAAATATAAACACTAAAAAAATCTTACAACAACCAACAAATTCTCTCAGCATCATCTTGGAATCGTAATTTTCAGGTCAAGAAAAGCAAATTCAGGTATGATGACACATTAAATTGGCTGAAGCCAAACACTAAAGAAAACATTTATAAAAGAACCACTACAAGACAAGAGGTAGGTAACTTACAAAATCTGAAGCATTCCTCTCCCAGCCCAGTACTCAAGAACCTGTGTGTGTAAAGAGTATGAGAAATTAAAAACATGTGTCTAAGAATCTAAATTAAAAACCATTACTTGCCGGATTTTAGGAGAATTTCACAGATCAGAAACACAGATCCAAAGGTTACTCTTACTCTTTTCTAGGTTGTTTCTCATTCCACTCTGAAACGGACTAGTGATTCCGCAGCCAAGATCACAATCCAGTTGCATTTTACAATCATACAAGCCACCACAAGAATCAAAAGCTTACGTGAAATTGAGAGAGATGGCGCGAGCGGAGAGATTGAGAGAGAGAGAGCGAGGGAGGAGAGATAGAGAGCGAGGGAAAGAGATAGAGAGAGAGCCACGTGTATCAAGGATCAAGTCCTTCCAGACCCTGCTGAAGGATTGATTCTTAGTTAGTTAAGAGCATTATTATTGGGGGTTTCTCCCTCTTAGTTTCTCTAAATACATATATGTGTATGTAATTGTGGAGTTCTTTGATTTAAGAGAAACTCAACCAAAAGTTTCTTTATTGGAAACTTTTGGCTGAGTTTCTCTTAAATTAAAGAACTCCACAATTACATACACTTATATAATAGATACATACACATATATATATTTGGAGAAACTAAGAGGGAGAAACCCCCAATAATAATGCTCTTATTATTATTATATTTTATTAATCTTAAGGATTAATGATAAGGATTCGTCATGGACCGCTGTTGCGGATGGTCTAAGACCCATTAAGCTTAAACCTTTTAACATTAAGCTTAAACTCATTTGGGTAACAATTTTTGAAGGTAGCAGGACTTGAAGAGCTATGAATACAAAAAGAGAAGACTAAATTACACCTTACAATAGATCTCAATACTTACAGCCTTGCAGAGTTTGCAGGCGATGCAGCGTTCTTCCAGGATAAAGACGAATAGCATGTTCACCACGGTAACGAGGGCTCAGTGGACCTTTCTCAAATGGATAACTGATTTGCATACACAAGAAATAGCTTTAGAGTCAATACAGAGTTTCTTTCAATCAAAGAGACTTGAAAGCGAAAGATGTAAGTAACTCACAGTAACTTTGGGATCAAAGTAGTACTTGAGTTGAGTGTTAACGACAAAGCAGGAACCATTTCAGTGAGAAATAGTGTGTTTATGCTCCGTTCAAAGACAGCAAACACATAAGTATTCCAGTTTTTGGAGATTTCCTTGGCAAGTTGCTCCTCTTCTTCATCATCTGAACCAATTACAGAGAGAAATAGCACGGGTCTGCAATCCAGAGAGATGATATCCCTGCAAAGCTTTCCCTGACAAAACCTGACGATGAAAACAAGTAATAAGATGAGTTATCAATAACATACACACCATCAGGAAGCTAATGAAAGAGGATTAAAACTTGCAGAAATGCATGATTCATCAAGATTAGATCATGTAAACTCTCCTTCATCTGATACATCGACCAGCCATATGGAATTGAATCCATATCACATTCCATTCTCAATTTACAATCTAAAAATTTAAGAAAAAAATCGCACAAAAGCTTTGGTCTGATTCAGACAGTTCCGATTTCAGACACAAATCCTAAAGAGACAGAGAGTGAAGATAATCTTGTTTGATTCCCAAAACTCCAGGAGACACTCAAACAAAAACACTCGAACATACCATGGGAAACAAGACAATGGGCCTTACTGGTCAGGCCCATCAGAGCACAACGTTTCCCTCCTCTGCTCAAAGTGAGAAGACGACAAAACAGAGCAACGGTACTCATCACGAAAAGGAAGAGCTTGCGGTAAAGAACAGATTCGAGACATTATCGAGACTGGTCAAGGTGGAGTCATAGACAGGCTTAATGGCAATATGGGCCTGGATCAGAATGAGAAAGCCCATATTGTTGAAACACAAATCAAGTCCACTCCACAGAAGTCTTCAACGGTCAATAGTGGTCCTGCACAAGCGACAAGCATGTTGAAGACTGCTGTACGTACGGCTTGCACAGCTCAAATGATAGAGACGAGCAATCGATATGCCAGCTTGAGGATGTGCGAGATCTCAGCGTGACTCAGCACTCTAGGGTTTTCAACACTTTAGTATAAATACATAAGAGTTGTAATAGCCGAAAGTTAAGTTGAATGAAATCAAGAAGTTAAAGTTACATCTTGTTCTATCTCTTCTTCTTCTCTGTCTTTATGGTATCAGAGCTACTCGGTTCTGAGCCATGGAAGAAAATGATACGATTTCAACTCCATCTTTGAGTATTACTCAGTGTTTACTCTTAAACTCTCATCTACAAATTACCTCCTTTGGAAGACCCAGTTTGAATCTTTCTTATCCAGTCAGTCACTTCTAGGGTTTGTCAACGGCAGCTCAGTTCGTCCTACTCCAACCGTCACTGTCAGAGAAGGAGAGGAAACAGTCGAGCAAGCCAACCCAGAGTTTGCAAAATGGGTCAAGAAGGATCAACTAGTTATGGCGTGGCTCTTTGGATCTCTGTCAGAGGAAGCTCTTCGTGATGTTTATGGACTTCACTCTGCTCAAGAGGTGTGGTTTGCTCTCGGGAAGAAGTACAACTGTGTGTCTGCTACTAGAAAACTAGATCTGCAACGAAAACTCCAAGGTATGACCAAAAGACAGAAGACGATGTCTGAATATCTCTCTGGAGTCAAAGCGGTCTGTGACCAGTTAGACTCAATAGGTAGTCCACTGTCTGAACACGAAGCTATCTATGGTGCTCTAGCTGGTTTAGGAAAAGAGTATGAATCAATATGTACTGTGATTGAACACTCAATGGACTCTGTTCCTGAACTGAGCTTTGAAGATGCGGTGTACAAACTGGTTAATTTCGATGATAAGTTGCAGAACTACAGTCAGTCTCAGGAAGTTAATCCTCATATGGCTTACCATACTGGTCGTGGTTACAGCTCTCGCGGTCGTGGAGGAAACAGTTACAGGGGAGGCTACAGAGGTCGTGGCTCCAACAACTACTCGACTCGTGGGAGAGGTTTTAGTCAACAGTTCTCTGGAGGGTCAAACTCAGGACGTGGAAACCGACCAATATGTCAGATTTGTGGTCGATATGGTCACTCTCCTGCAAGGTGTTACAACCGGTTTGATGAGAACTATGAGAGTCCTGATACAGTCCGCAATGCGCTTGCAACCATGAAGCTGTCTGATCAAGAGCAACGTTCTGGTGGAGAGTGGTATCCTGATTCAGCTGCAACAGCTCACATAACCAACAGTGAGTCTCGTTTGCAGTCGTCTGAGCCATACGCTGGAAATGATCAGATTATTGTTGGAAATGGTGACTATTTACCCATCACTCATGTCGGATCCGTTGCCCTTCATACACCACAAGGTATTTTAAAACTTGAGGATGTGTTGGTGTGTCCTGAAATAACTAAATCATTGTTATCAGTGTCAAAACTAACCTCTGATTACCCGTGTAAGATTACTTTTGATGCTGACTCTGTCTATGTTAAGGACAAGGAAACTCGACAGGTGATGGCTCAAGGAAAAAGGCATAAAGACCTCTACGTGTTGAAGGATACAACGTTTCAAGCTTACTACTCTACAAGGCAGCGAGCAACAAGTGATGAGGTGTGGCATCAACGTCTGGGCCATCCTCACAGGGACATCCTTCAACATCTAGTTCGTACTAATGCTATCATGGTGAATAAGAAAGGGACACATCAGTTGTGCGATGCGTGTCAGTTAGGGAAGAGCTGCAGACTTCCATTTTTAGCTTCTGATTCTGTTTCGAGTAAACCCTTAGAAAGAATACATTGTGACTTATGGGGTCCAAGTCCTGTTGTGTCATCTCAAGGTTTCAAATATTATGTGATTTTTGTAGACAATTATTCAAGATTCACATGGTTTTATCCTTTGAAGTGCAAATCTGAATTCTTTTCTGTGTTTACTCGGTTTCAAAATATGGTAGAGAATCAGTTTGCAGTGAAGATACTTCAGTTTCAATCAGATGGAGGGGGTGAGTTTTTGAATGCTGCATTCAGTGCTCATCTTTCAAGATGTGGTATCAGACATCTAGTCTCGTGTCCTCATACCCCCAACAAAACAGTTTGTCAGAAAGGAAGCATCGACACATTACTGAGCTTGGTTTGACAATGCTTTTTCACAGTAAAGTGCCTCAAGAGATGTGGGTTGAAGCCTTCTACACTGCTGCTTTTCTCTGCAACTTGCTTCCTTCCTCTGTTCTTCCGAAAGGAGTAAGTCCCTATGAAGTTCTTCTAGGCCAACCTCCTGTCTATATGTCATTGCGTGTGTTTGGATGTAAGTGCTATCCCTATATAAGGCCTTACATGAAGAACAAACTTGATCCGAAATCACTTCCTTGTGTTTTTCTTGGTTACAACGAAAAATACAAAGGATATCGTTGTTACTATCCTCCTAGTGGACGAGTCTATATCTGTCGTCATGTTTTGTTCGAAGAACAGTCCTTTCCATACTCAGACTTGTAAGCAACTACCACACAGACTCAAAGTCTGCTCTGCTTAACGCTTGGAGGAAAACATATCTTAGTCCACCTGTTGTTAGTAATGCTGATCAACCGTTTGTTCTTCAAGAAGAAGAACTTCCTTCTACACGCAGATCGGTCACAGCTGAGGCACCCGCTGCTCAACAAGCTCCACTGTCTCCTCTGCAAGCAGACGAAGAAGAAGATAATGAACTGATATCAGACTCCGACAGTGCAGACAATGAGAATGCAGCACCTGAAGTTGTAGCTCCACCACCTCCAGTTCACTCTATGACAACTCGTGCTCGTTCAGGTATCATGAAGCCTAATCCTCGCTACGCTTTGTTTACAGTTCAGGCTGTGTATCCCGAGCCAAGATCAGTTAAAGCTGCACTTAAAGACAAAGGGTGGACAAAAGCCATGAATGTGGAAATGGATAATATGGAAGAAACAGAGACATTTGAACTGGTTCCTCCAGAAGAAGGACAAAATCCCATCGACTGTGGTTGGGTCTACAAATCCAAACTCAACGCAGATGGTACTCTTCGCAATCTCCGTGCTCGTTTGGTAGCAAGAGGTAACCAACAAGAAGAAGGAATTGATTTTCTTGAAACGTTCAGTCCAGTCGTTCGCACTGCTACTATACGAGCTATACTGCATGTTGTTGTGACAAAAGGATGGAAACTGCGTCAGCTTGATGTTCAAAATGCGTTTCTTCACGGCGATCTAAAAGAAACAGTCTTTATGGTGCAACCTCCAGGGTTCAGAGATGAGTCAAGACCAGACTACGTCTGCAAACTTAAGAAAGCCATATATGGGCTCAAACAAGCTCCTCGTGCTTGGTTTGACAAGTTCAGTATGTTTCTTCTTCACTTTGGTTTTGAGTGTAGCTTCCCTGATCCCTCTTTGTTCGTCTATCACCGTGGTTCAGACGTGATCTATCTTTTGTTATACGTAGACGATATGATAATCACAGGAAACAACAATGTTTTACTTGATCAGCTTCTGGTTAGTCTGAACAAAGAGTTCATGATGAAGGATATGGGAGACGCGCACTACTTCCTGGGCATACAAGTGCATCAAGTCGAAGAAGGATTGCTCCTAAACCAATCCAAATATGCTCAAGACTTGCTAGTAATTGCCGGTATGCAAGATTGTGCCCCAATGCCAACACCCTTGCCAATGAAACTTGATCATTTGCACGGTCAAGATGAAGTATTCTCTCAACCTTCCTATTTTCGAAGTTTAGCAGGGAGGCTTCAGTATCTTACACTTACAAGACCGGACCTCCAGTTCTCGGTGAACTACATCTGTCAGAAAATGCATCAGCCTAGTGTGTCTGACTTTAATCTCTTGAAGTGTATTCTACGCTATGTCAAAGGAACAACAGAGATGGGGATCACGATCCACAAGAACTCTGACTCCACTCTGGTGTGTTATAGTGACTCTGACTGGGCAGGATGCAAAGATACAAGACAATATACTGGAGGTTTCTGCACGTTTCTTGGTCGCAACATCATTTCTTGGTCTGCGAAACGTCATGATACGGTTTCCATGTCTTCAACGGAAGCAGAGTACAGGACGATGTCACTAGCTGCTTCCGAAGTTGCCTGGCTTCAAAACCTCTTGAAGATTATGGGTTTGCAGCAACAACGGATGCCATTACTTCTTTGTGACAATCTCTCAGCTGTGTGTTTGTCTGCAAATCCTCGTTTTCACAAGCGATCAAAACACTTTGAGGTGGATTGGCATTATGTGAGGGAACGTGTTGCTTTAAAGCTTCTTGAGGTAAAACATATTCCTGCTTCTCTACAGATCGCGGACGTGTTCACAAAGTCTCTATGTCAAGCTGCGTTTGACAAGCTTTGCGGCAAACTCAGCGTATCTGTTGCCTCTACTCTGAGTTTGAGGGGGTGTAATGGCAATATGGGCCTGGATCAGAATGAGAAAGCCCATATTGTTGAAACACAAATCAAGCCCACTCCACAGAAGTCTTCAACGGTCAAGAGTGGTCCTGCACAAGCGACAAGCATGTTGAAGACTGCTGTACGTACGGCTTGCACAGCTCAGATGATAGAGACGAGCAATCGATATGCCAGCTTGAGGATGTGCGAGATCTCAGCGTGACTCAGCACTCTAGGGTTTTCAACACTTTAGTATAAATACATAAGAGTTGTAATAGCCGAAAGTTAAGTTGAATGAAATCAAGAAGTTAAAGTTACATCTTGTTCTATCTCTTCTTCTTCTCTGTCTTTAAGGCTGTCAAGTAGATAAGATTGTTTAGAAAGATCTAGAGGAGTGTGAGACTTGTGTATGTAAACGCTCCTCTGTTACCATTGTAAAGCATCTTGGTTTTATATGAAAACATTACAGTAAAGTTGAAACCTTTCTAAAGTCTTTTACATACGAGATGGCTAGCACGGATAGTATGCAGTGACCAGCAATCCAGCATCAACACCATTGATGGAGCTCCCAAATTCGACTTAGGGTCCTCTCTTCTTCTTCACTGCGATCGACGAGAGACGAATTGGTGGAGAGTGATTCTTGGTGGGTTAACTACTGGCCAGGTTCGCTACGAACTGAGAAATCACATGAGTCTCAATAATCATGGAGCTTATACAATACCCAGATCTGAGAAGAGGACGAACGTGACGGTAGTGGTCGCGACACCGGTGGAGGTGGTGACGAGCGATGGCGGATGGGAGAGATTGTTGATTTGTCTAATTTTTTTCTTAATGCTGGCTCCAAAAGGAATTTTTACCTCAGAAACTAGATTTGGATCCATGCTTATATTTCAAAAATATATTGTTATTTATTTTTCATATTAATATTAAAATTGGATAACAAATTCAAATGTGAAGAACCGAACCGATCACGATCCGAAAGAGTAATACCAAAACCAAACCAAAATTGATGAAATATTTTCAAGTATTCAAAATCTATGATATTTGGACAACCGAAACCCTAACCAATTCGAAACGAAGTACTTTGGATATCAAAATGTATCCGAAAAAAATTTATGTACTTATATATATTAATTATTTTTAGTTTTAATGTATATAAAATATCCAGAATATATATGATACTTTTAAGTTGGTTTAAATACTTGAAAATATATAAAAAATAGTCAAATATAAATATCTAACATAGTGGAAGTACACAAAACACCAAAAATATTTAAAATAATTATTGATTTTTGATCCAAAATTTAAACCAAACCAATTTATATGTTGAGTTTAGGTACTCTGACATATGTTATTCAGATTTATATACAATATATTATTTTATTTATAGATTTTAAGAAATAAAAAATATATAATGAATTTTAAAAAATAATTTAAATGGGTTATCCGAACCTGAACTGAACCGACAAAGATCTGCATATAATTCGAACTAAAATTTAGAAATATCAGAATGGGGATGAAATCTTTGACTTCGGAAACCCAAAACTCAAACAGATCCGAAACGAATCCGAATGGATACCTGAACGCCCAGCCCTAGTCATAATACGAACTGAAATTTAGAAATATATGAATGCGGCTGAAATCTTTGACTCTGGAAACCCGAAACCCAAACAGATCCGAAACGAACCGGAATGGATACCTGAACGTCTAGTCCTAGTCACTATTATGTATCATATATATTGTCATCATATAATTAATTGTATTAGTCCATCATATAAATAATCATATAATTAATAGTATTTTATATGTACAATCTTATAAATAATCACATATATTATATTATTAATGTTTAATTTGAAATATAAAAACCATAATTTAAGTTGGTATATGAAATTAATTTTTTTCTTGTATTTTTCTTATATATATTGAAAACATTTTTTAATAATGGTTATTGGAAAATATTTTAGTAAAAATAAATTTTTGAATATATGCATATTTTAAATCAATTTTTGATATAAATCAATTTTAAATTATTATTTTGATTTGAAATATGTATATAAAATTTAATTTTTATTTTATGATTATTTTAGACAAAACAATGTTTTTAGGTAATTAGATTAGTCCATTTTGTATATTTTAAAACTGATAAACTTTTATCCATGTTTCAAAATTTTAATTTTTTGCATTAGGTTTTTATGAATTATTATTAATTTTATGATTCTTTTTTTTGAAAATTGAACTCTTGAAATTTTTATATTTGACTAAACTATATAAGATAATAATAGTGTTTTTAAAAATTGTTTCATATAATATACTATTTATATTTCAGTTTGTGTTTTTATTTTCACCATAAAGAATTGTAAATAAAAAGAATTGTAGATATAGTGATAGAATTGTAAACAAAAAAAAATATAGAAAGAAGGTTGTTTAATTTATTGTAAAAACAATGGCTAAATGTTTAAATAAAAAGAAGTATTAAATATGTTATTCATGTTTCTAAATAATTTTCATTTGTTATTAATTTATTGAAAATGCAATGGCTAAAGAGTCATTTGGGTAGATATACACAAAAGAAAATTTATTTAGTTAACAATGCAACATCTTCTTTATTTAGGTGGTCAGACATACAAAAGAAAGGGAATTTAAGTCCTTCTCCCGCGAGCAGTAGACATGTAGAGTAGAAAACATAGACTATTATAAATAATATTTATAGAATATAGAATATAGAAATTAACAGCATTTTTATTGTTAAACATATCAACTCCATTGACCATTGAAATTATGTTTCCAGAACGACATCAGATTCAAACAAAACAAACATTGAACTAGATTCAGAAACACTCAAGATTAATAACGGAGTCATCGAGAGAGTTGTTGGAGACGTTGAGAGCGTGAGGTTTCGTAATGGAGTCCGTGAAACGGTGCCGTTTAGCTTTCTTGACGGAAGAACATGTGAGTGACGACGATGGAGTAGTTAGAGAACTAAGAGGAGTTGAAACCGGAGACGTGACGGAAAGGTCTTATTAATTGACGGAAGTCTGTGCCGTTAAGACATGAAATGGTGGAAGAATGTGAGAGAGAGACTAAAGAGAAGAGAAGAAGTAGTAGTTTTGGAAAAAAAGTTTCTCAAATATCTTATTTTGATGCTGATGAGTGTTCTTCTATTAAAGATGAAAACGGGGGAGAGAGAGGAGCTGGTTAAGTTTATCAGAGAAGAGAGAGATGAAGATACATATATAATAGGGATAAAAATGCCATTAGGGAAATATGAACAGTGCATTTACCAAAATTGCAAATAAACTTTTAAAACATGTATATAGTCTTTAATTACTCATGGCTAAATGTGTAAAAAAAAAATACACATCTCTACTATTCATGTTTCCAAACATATCTCATTTATTTTACTATCTTTGTTTTCAAATAATCCAATTGTGTACTTCAACTTTAATAATATAGATGATTATTTTAGACAAAACAATGTTTTTAGGTAATTAGATTAGTCCATTTTGTATATTTTAAAACTGATATACTTTTATCCATGTTTCAAAATTTTAATTTTTTGCATTAGTTTTTTATGAATTATTATTAATTTTATGATTTTTTTTTGAAAATTGAACTCTTGAAATTTTTATATTTGACTAAACTATATAAGATAATAATACTGTTTTTAAAAATTGTTTTATATAATATACTATTTATATTTCAGTATGTGTTTTTATTTTCACCATAAATAATTGTAAATAAAAAGAACTGTAAATATAGTGATAGAATTGTAAACAACAAGAAATATAGAAAGAAGGTTGTTTAATTTATTGTAAAAATAATGGCTAAATGTTTAAATAAAAAGAAGTATTAAATATGTTATTAATGTTTCTAAACAATTTTCATTTGTTATTAATTTATTGAAAATACAATGGCTAAATATGTAAATAAAATAAAGTACACATCTCTACTATCAATGTTTCCAAACATATCTCATTTATTCTAATATCCATGTATCCAAACATATCTCATTTATTCTACTATTTTTGTTTTCAAACAATCCAATTGTGTACTTCAACTTTAGTAATATAGAATATGGCTCTAAAACTCAATTTGTTTCAGCGCAGTAAAAATTTACCATAGGTTTATCTAATATTATTATATAGTACGAAAATTTCAAATTTATCAACAACAGCAGTTCAGTAAAACGTAATATAACAATGTTGTGACTTTTTTGCAGTGATTCAACCCATATATAATC
Organism: Raphanus raphanistrum subsp. raphanistrum; assembly: GCA_019706035.1. Lineage (NCBI taxonomy): Eukaryota > Viridiplantae > Streptophyta > Magnoliopsida > Brassicales > Brassicaceae > Raphanus > Raphanus raphanistrum. The sequence goes on along the minus strand of CM033987.1, from coordinate 23,885,826 downwards.
GTTGACTACGACTTAGGAGACATATTCTTTTGAAGGAGTTTAACAAACTCCAGTTCTAGGTAAGCCGGAGAGAAATCTTCTAAACTTATCTCGAATGGGAATAGCACTCAGATGAAACTATTAAACTCGTGAGGATTACTTCCACTGACAAGAACTCCCATCACAGAGAAGAATCGCCTTAGAGTGATACATTCTTGGTATTGTGTTCGGGTTAAGAGACTCAAACCTCGAGTTGACTTGATTTTCGGAATGGTATAGATCGGTACGAAAACAGGTTAACGACCAAGCTTCCATGCAGCTGAGCCACCAGAATGTTGATAAGCAACACATCTCTGTTAGGTAAAAGCGTCATGTCTCCCATGTTTGTAGCACGTGGCATCTTCTCAACCGTCCATCGAGGATTCTCATCATCAATCTTGATCCTCGCACACGTGTTGAGTGCTTTCATGAAAATATTCTTTCTTAAAGCGAGGACTAACGATCTTTTCGGTGCACTTCCACACACCACAACTTCCGCATCGATCATGTCCACTTCAAGATTCTTTACCGGCAGTAACACGGCTGACAATGACGGTCTAACATGTTTAAATGCCCTAAGCAAACTTTTAACAACTTATTTTTACATTTTTTCTAATAGAAAAAATATATAATAGAAAATACCACATTATTTTTTTAACCAATTCCACTGCATCAATAGTCATTAGAACTCGGGAAGGGGGTGTCAGTGGGCATAGTTTGTAACCAAACGAGCTAAGATCAATTACAACAACTGGATTACAAACGTAAATGTTATAATTTAACATGTGTCAACTGCACCACCTTCTTTCTGTTTAGGTCTGCCTCTGGGTGCTCCTCGGTTCTCTTAGACTGGACGGTTTTCTTGTCGAAACCGGCGGAGACTGGGGCGGTGAGTTAAAAGCGAGAACATTCACTCCTTGTGATAACAATGTGTGTGATTGGGTCGAGATTAACATTGGGTTGGCAAGGAGTACTCTTCCAAACATATTCTCCCGAAGGTAAAAAAAATTGTTATCAGATGTCAATGGCAGTTCAACTACGAGTCCTTCCCCAAAACGCCATTAGTTTGGGCGAGACTTATGTTAAAAAAAAAGAGATCTCTAAAAAAAACCAGAGTGCTTATTTTTATTTTTTATAAATTCATATTTTTTGTCATAATTCAAAAAATTATTTATTTTGTCTAAATGATAATATACATTTCAAAATTGCTCATATTAACATATTAAATATTTCTTTAATATGACATCTATAAACATAATAATTTTATTATTTATATTGAGTAATTTTATTTTGTTTCGTAAACCGTTAATTATATCACTCACATGTTTTAAAATATGAACCGTAAATCTGCACAAATGTATTTTTATTTTTTTGTGAATCAAAATTTTATCATACTCTTCAATCATATTAAATTTACGCTGAGTTATTATTTATATGAAAATATATGTAAAATAATATATTCATATATTAATTTATATTTTTAATATATTATATAAATGATTCTTTTTATGTAGCTTTTAATTTTTAGTTATTACTATTACATAATAAAATATAACTATTTATTGCATATTTGAAACAATATCGTATTCTAAATTTATTAAATGGATATATAAATCGATTTAGGGGATAAATTTATTAATATATTGAAATCAATTTTTCATGGTTTTAAGGTTGTTTCAATGTTTCCCTAATCAATATAGGATCAATTTGTTTTCATGTTTATTAATTAATTATTTTATTTTTGTTTGAGAAATTCCCTTATATAGCTTCTTTTTAGTTTATCTTCAGAAAATAGCACTCAAAGAGGAAAAATGACCAAATTGAAGTTTTATTAAAAGGTAAAATATGCATTTATACAATTTGGGTTAACTAATCGAGACTTCGGGTTTAGAGTTAGGAGGTGGGTTTTGCGTATGAGTTCAAAAAAAATATTAAAATTTTCAAAACAAGAAGAGGCTATTTTAGTCATTTTATTGTTAGTGCTATTTTGTGACAAAAAACTTAAAACTGGTTATTTGAGAGAATTTTCATTTATGTTTTAACATTAATTAGTTCGAAAATCAGTTTAGATATGTTTAATAGTTGTTTAATTTGATAAAAAGATAAAAATGCTAAAACTTAGGAGATGTAGTTTTTAAGTGGTATTAAAGTATAATTTAATAGTTGTTTTAATTTAAAATTGATTTAGGAAATGATTTAATAAATTAGTAAAATACATGGATTGTTTAATTGTATGGTCATTAAATACTTCAGTGGTATTGTTTTGTAAATAAGTTGCAAGTTTTAGGGGTATTTCTTATTTGTATATCTATTTTAATAATATAGATAGAAGATAATATTCTCTACCCTTATGTTTTTCTCAACATCGATGGAAATCTATTTATATTCGCTTACAATCGAACGATATTATTCAACTAGTTAATAACACGGTGGTGAAAACTTATCATATGATCCCGACAGTTACCATAGAAGCTATGCTAGTGTGGCTCAGCCGTCAGAGCCGGTCTAGAGAAAAAGCCACCCAAACCATTGATTATCGCATCTAAATTAAGGAGGCATATTTCTGAAATATTTTTATTACTATTTATAATTATGTAGATTTTTTTAGATAAATATTATATATTGAAAATTATTGCCGGTGACAAAATCCAACACTCTGAAAAATCAGTGCAACTAATGATTCTTTAGTTTGTTTAGTTGTTTCTACTTATAGGTGCAACATATTTATTAATAAGAATTATATAAACAAAACTAATATTTTTATAAATATCATTATTATTATATAAATATAAATTATCTTTACATATAAATTTTAATAAAGTCATGTAAAAGTATAAGCAAAACTTAATAAAACATAAGTAAAAATTATATAACATAAGTAAAAGTTATATAAAATTTGAGTAAAATATTTTTATAAATGTGAGATTTTGTGTTAACAATTGATTTTAGTAAATTATGATCGACTATAGTGAATGTGTCGGTGATAATATTAAAAATATTTCTTTACAATCAATTTTATAAATCTTACTCTTAGTTTTTAAATCATATTTTTGTTATAATTGGACCTAAAGCTGAGATATGACCCAGGTAAAAAACTTTCTTGGGTCCGCCATTGGGAGCACCATGTGTTGGATCGTACAGTTAATGGACGGATGGTGTTTGATTCAACGTTGTATTCGATGGAGTGAGCTTTGCAATCTATTTTGGGGACGGTGTCTTGAGGGTTGTAACGGCAGTTACCGTTAGGGAGAGAGATGTATGATCGTCCGAAGTTGGTTCGGTCGAACATCACGACACTGTCGTTGGGAAGGAGCTGCGTGCATAGCGGAGATTCCGACATTGGAGAGGAGGAGATCCCATTTTTCTCCGGCCGTGAATGTTATGTGACATAATAGGAGGTACTGTAGGGATATTAGTAAGAGAGCATAAAATATTGTGGCGCGTGCTGCCATTTTTCATTTCTTGTTTGATCTTTTGTACGTGTGTGTTGTGATGTAAAATGAATTGTGGCTTCTTTTTTTTTTTTTAAATCAACTTCGTACTTTCATTTACCAATTCATGATACAAGAAACTTGACCAAAAGAGATTTTTATCTTATTAACGATTCGCTAACTTTTGTTACGATTCAATGGAGGTGATTGGTTGGGTTTTATCTCTGTACTTTAGTTTTATTTATTTTTAAATCACAAATTTTATCAATCATGTTGTAACTTTATTTTTGAAATTTAAAGTCTATAAAAAAATATCTATTAAATTTTACTAATCATGCTTTAGCTTTACTTTTAAAGCTACAGCAAAAAAAATTAAGGCAAAATTAAGGCAAAATTAAGGCAAAAAAAAAACATTAAGGCAAAATTTATTTTTATATATTTAGAAAAAAACCTTACATCTTTGTTTTATAGGCTGTACAAACTGTAAAATAAAAAAAAAACTATTTATAATATTAAATAAATTAGATAATCATAGTAAAAATATCTATATATATTTGAATTTATTTTTTGTGTTTTAAAAATTATTGAAATATTTTAAATGATATTAACATTATTTACATATCGCATCTTAAATAACAATAAAATTTGATAATTTATAAGAAACATTGATATAAATTATTTAAGTTGATAACAAATAATTATTTTATATATACATCATACATTTTGTTTTGAAATATCTACAACATATAGCTTACAGCTACAACAAATTTAAATACAACAAAAATCTATGCAGAAAAATCTATAGTAACAATTCTACAGAATAAATATTTTTTTACAAATTTGTGTTAAAATTAATTTTTTTAATTATTAAAGGGCCTTAAAAAAGTTGTCCATGGGCCAAGACAAACCATGAGCGTGCCTGATTATTCACATGAGATGGTGTTAATCTATGAGTGATAGTTAAACCATCTCTAACTCATTGTTATTTTCATTTCTATAATAGTATTTAAAAAGTAAATTGATCCAATCCACCTCTATTTCTTCCTATATAATAGAGATTTCTGGTTTTCTTCTATTTATAGAAAAATAAATAGCATTCCTCTATTTTTTTATTTAATATTTAGAAATTGGTATTTTAAAAAATTACATTGGAGTATATCTCAAATCTATTGTAGAATTCTTTTGTTTTAGAGGTGAAAATAATAAAATAAATTGGAGATGATAAGCGCGGTCCATCTTAGGCTCGGGGTTGGTCAAAAGAATCATGTGACTGCTCCAAAAAATACTGATTACACTAGTTCCGATCTTAGCATGCTTCAGCTAACGCACGAACATCTTGTGGGATTTCAGATAGGATCAACCAAAAAATCTTACTTTGCAGAATAACTATGAAAGCGTACTACTTCACGTCTTCACCCCCTTGTATGAGTCGTTATATCCACTAATGCATGTCCCAAATCATACTGCCAATTTAAGACTTACCAAAACCGTCAAGCTTTTGTCTCTCTAGACGGTAAATGATTCCAACTACCAAAGCAAGAATAACCTAATGTCATTGTTTATTGTCAGAATCTAATTCTGCGGCTCTGTGAAAATATCTGGATCAAATACTTCGAATAATTCTATTCGAGTACTTATTTACTACCAACTTTTTTTATCCATTTAAAATCCAAATTGAAGAGCGTGAAATTTTGGGCATAAAATTAAACATACAATTTCAATTCCTTTCACCTCGCCCTTAAAAGTAGTTCCAGTTCATCAAAGTTTCAAAAAAGAAAAAGTAGTTCCAGTTTCTTTGTTTCTTTAACTGCTATATTAGATTCTGACTCACCTTTAAAATGGTAGATATATTTTTTTGTTTTATATTTTTTTAAAAAAATAATTTTTATATTTGTGTATTTTAATTATATCTGTGTTTTTATTTGTATAATATTTTTTAAATGATTAATAAGAAATTTTAATCAATACTATTAAAATAGTTGGACCATACATATATCAATAGATCATGTTCATGTTTTAATAGTATTGATATATAACGCTATGATATTTATTGGATTTTATCAGCTATCAGGATAATTTCAGTATTTTACTCGCAGTGTTTGAAGTAGTTCAATAGTTTGATGGACGAGTTCAGACTTGATTATGAAAATATATTTTTTGTATTAATCTTTTTATACAGAACTATAATAGTAAGTTTTATATAAATTTAGCCTTTGTTTTTGTTATCAGCATAAACAGGATTATGAAGACTCTATAAACCATGGTAGCTTTGCGTCTATATGAACGAAAAACGACGACTGCTTCTGTCGCCTTAGTATTATGTGTTCTGGAGATATAGATGAGCTCTGAATGATTGAAACTTCTCTTGGATCTTGTCATCTTGATATCTTCTAGGTAACTTGCAACGGCTGACCGTTCATTTGTTCTGAAACTATCTTCAATATTTAAGAACAATCCATTACAAAAGTGACATAAAACTGCTGTAAGTTTCTCATACATTTCATTGTTCAGATGAGTGTCTCTCTATCTCCAAATGAAGGGGAAAAATACTGGGTCTAGTATTCCTTTCTCCCATCAAACCGTCAAATTCTTTCAGCGTGCTATACCACCCATGTTCCGAGTAACTCTTATACTATTTCCAAGACCCATCCATAAAACACTTTCCGGTATGGAGGGTAACATTGAGTCCACTTCCCCTCTGGACTGAGCTATCCTATGAGTGATTGTGAGTTGAGCCTCAGGCCAAAGTATTAATTTTGTCTCTGCCAATTTGAAAGTATCCCAAGGATCTATATCCAAGTTGATGAAAACTTTACTATTTTTTTCTTTTCAAGTAAACTATAATATCCAAACAAGTTGATGATCTTCCTGCTGTTGAGACGCTCACCAAAACAGGTGATCCATTTTTGTAAAGAATGAATGAGTAGGAAAAATATCTAATATTCAAAATATGTGATCTATCGTTTCCTCAATTGCTCTGCATCGTGCACATATCTACTATATTAATTTAGGGTCCTAAAATTTATCTACCATTTAGAAGTTATCATTTAAATTTGGACATTCTCTAAAATAGTAGGTGTTTGGCTACTTAAATCTGTTTGGTTCCTTGAATATATCAACATGACTAACAACTTAATTTAAACCAACATAAATACACATTATAAATGGTTTAACTAATGGGCTTTGGAAAATTATTAAAATTGTGTTGCTTTGCAAATAAAGGGCCATATGATTATGTAAACCAATTTACCTTAGGTCTTATAAATATTGGGTTTTAACCAACTAACATTGTATTTGAAACTTAAAAATAAAAGACTATATAATATATCCACAAACAATATTATAATAAAAATACATTATTTTTTGTGGAATTAAAGTTTATTTGATTTTTTTCGTTTTCTCAGTAACAATTAAAAGCATTGTCTATATATTTTACCTATAAATTTTGAATCTCACACATATTAACGTTTATATACAGTATAAACTCTTTGAATTAATACTCTATAAATTAATATACACTAATTTTTTTTTATAAATATTATATTTTTATAGTCCCAACATTGAATTTTTTGTTCAATTATTATATCGATAAATTAATAACCTCTATAAATTAATTTTTTTTTTATAGTTTTGGTGTAATCCCAACATTATTAATTTATAGAGGTTTCACTGTACAAGTTTTAATTTAAAAAATGTGTATATTTTATAACCAAAAACAATATTATTCGAAAACTATATATATAAAAAACTATTGTTTTTTATAATATGTATATTCTAATCTCGGTAACAATTAGAAAAGGTATGTTTAAATAATTTCCGCCCTTGAAAAGGGCGGGTCAGTATCTAGTTATATCTTATTGAATACTTCTTGCTTGTAAGTTTTTTTAACTGCTATATAGCCTAATATAAATTTAGCATTTTATAGCATTATAATCTTGTTTGGATTTTTTTTAAATATAATTTGACAACAATATTTTTCAAAAATTATAAAATTTTCTAGAGATTCTCAAATAGTAACTTTATGCATTTTCATAATATTGTCAATAAAACTAATTTTTTAATTTATATAAAGTATGTTGTCAAATATGATAATAAAGTTTTAGAGCATATCAAATGCAACTCTATTTTTTCTCTATATTTTCCTCTAAATAAATTAGTTTTTGTTCCAATAGTTTGTCTCTAAAATAGTATTACTCTGTTTCAGAGTAGACATGTCAATTAGGGTCGAAGCCCACAGCCCTAACCCGCCTGATCCTAAAAATTACCGGGTCTGGACTTAGTTTTATGAACCCAAAAAAAATCGGGTCTTTCGGGGTAAGCCCATTTGGGCTTTGGATATTTTAGGCTTAAACCCGTCCGGGCTAGGGCCGGTCCGAAAACCCAAAACTTTATATTTTATTTAACATATTATCATTTTTCAATCAAAATTTTTGTTAGTATTCACATATTATTTTAATATTTTAACCCAAACTCTAATAAAAAAATATAAAAGTTGTTAATGCACCTTATTGTTTGATCATTACAAATGTCATATTTTAAAATTTGCAAATATAACTTCTTTTTTGATAACATTGTTTTGTCAACATATAAAATCCGAAACGTTTGATCATATTTATCATAAATTTTGTTCTATTATATGTTTAGTTTAAATTTATTTTCATTATTTAAATCCGGTTAGTTTATAATAACTTTTAAAACATATGAAAAAGTAAAATATTTTTGATAAATAAAAAAATTTTAAATTCACTTTACATTTTTTAAATGTTAAAACTGATTTTTTACAAAATTCATATGTATTAAAACGCTAGAAACGACAATGATAAATTATTTTTCGAAAAGCCAAAAAAAACGAAAAGCCCTATAGCCGGCCGGGCTTTGAATTCTAGGCCCAATAAGAACAGGGCTGGGCTCAAATATTTACAGGCTTAGCGAGTTTAGACCGAGCCGCGCTGGACCAGTCCGAATTGACACCCCTATTTCAGATAAAACAAGGTAAGTTAATGAACAAGGATACATTTTCTCAAATAATAAAATAACTTGTTTTTTTTAATAACTTGTTTATATTTTCATTTTCAGAAGTGAATCAAAAATATAAGACATATTTATATAAGTATCGTGAAGTTTTCTCTTTCTTATATATTATGTTTCTTGAATTAACTAAAATATAGTAAGAATAATGAGATATTTATATTTCAATAGTATACAAAAACTAACTATATATTTCACTCTATTATAGAGTTCAATTTTCTCCAATGGTTCACTCTATAATAGAGTTACTCTATAATAGAGTGGGTTTAAGTAATGTTGGCTTTTTATTTTATATTTGAAGTGGAAAAACAACATTATTCTATAATTCACTCTATTATAGAATAACTCTATTATAAAGTGAACCATTTGAGCAAATCAAACTCTATAATAGAGTTATTCTATTTTAGAGTGAAATATAGAATGCGTTTTTGTGTACCATTGAAAATATCCTAAATAATAAATTTGTTTTGTTTTGAATTCCCGCAAATTAGTAAGAAACTTTCAAGAAACTTGCAAGTAATTTACTTATAACAAGAAATAAAACAAGGTAAGTAACTTGCAAATCTGTCATTTTCGCAAGTATTTGAAACTGTAGGTACTCGGTTTTAACAAAATTCAAGTACAAGTAAAAAAAATTAATCGTACAAATCAAGCCGAGTACCAAAAATATCGAAAATACCATGTAGCCAGCTATTGCCCAGGTATTTATCCCAAAACTAGACATAATATATACTCAAGGTCAAGAATGCTCTAATGACATTGACACATTCAACCAAAACGGTTTAACACGACAATAGAGACCCTCGTAAACACAGTGAACCTTGAATCCACCCTAGAAGTAAACAACTTCAAGAAAAGCCAAGACACCTGACCTGATATAGACCTAATCGAAGATTTTGCACGCTTGAACATCAAGAAAGCTCAGTCTCAAACTAAGAAAAGTATGCATATTTATTTGAATACAAAGGCATCAAAATACCTCAAGGAGAACATCGAAACCTCAAGATATTATCAAAACAGATCACTTAGAGCATCTCCAATGTGTGTCTCTGTATTTTCTTCTGAAATAGAGATCTGTGTGTCTGTACATTTTCCTCTAAAATAGAGATCTCTATTATAGAGGTAGATTTGCTCAAATGTATGTTTCTATAATAGAGTTCCTCTATTTTAAAAGAAAATATAGAGAAATATTACTTTTTGTCTCTATATTTAGAGGTGAAAATAGTATATCTCTATATTTTCCTCTATAAATAAAGGGACTCTATTATAGAGACACACATTGGAATAAATCCACCTCTATAATAAAGATTTTTTATTTCAGGAGAAAATATATAGATAAAATTAGAGGTGGGTTGAAGTCGGAGATGGTCTTATCCGACATCTTCCATGGCATCATGGACCAGAGTCCGAGCCATAGTAGTTATTTCTTTTCTTTTAGTCATTTTCTTTTGGTCATGATTAGTTCTGCTTCTTTGCATTTGTCATATCATTTTAAATCTTTCATTTTCTTTCTCTGAGTCAATCATATTTTTGTCTTTCCTTATATATCTTGTATCTTAGCATAAAATAAGAGAGAATTTGTTATTGTTTTATTTTACGAAGAGATTTCATGTAACCCAAAATTTAAAATAAGAATTGAAAAATATATTTTTTTGATGAATTAACCAGACCAAAATCAACCAACTATTCAGTGGAATTAAAATACTTTTAAAGGAAAGTGCATTAAATCATTATCTAAATTCGTAGTATATAACGAAGTGGGTTACCAACCTAATAACCAACAAAATGTGACATTTCCCTAGACTCAGAGGAGAAACTAACTCCAACGTAGATGTCCAAGGTTTCTTCGTGAACTTTATTTTTCCTAACTTGTAGTTTAGCATGTAAAGGGTATAATAACATGATACAAAGAAGACGCATTTTTTTTATTGCTAATAGAGTTGCTAGAATACATGCAAAGAAGATAATTTGTCCATCGTATTAATCTAAGATGAATATACATACACTTACGGGACTCGGATTCCAAGAGTTTGATGATTCGGATTTTTAAATTTGGATTTTTAAAGGTTTTTACCATCTTTACCGGCAGATATTCATTCCCAACCAAAATGACAACTCTAGTACATTTTGGTTGTCTCCATTTAAAATCTAACACCAATTGGTAAAAGCTGGTGAAGACCTCCATTAATGCCTCCTTTTTCTCTCCACTACTTTCAACATGTGCACGTATATATACACACATAAGAATCTTGTACCCTTACTCATCCCATCTCCAAGCAAGCACCTAAACAGAGTTCACAGCCTCATATACATACAGATTATACAATTCTTTAGCCGTTTGAGTACAACAATGACGAACTCGGTGGCTAATGTTGCACTACTAGGGGTTTGCCTGCAAATGATGAGCTTACTTGTGCTGCAAGCCAACGCCAGGGCTTTCCTAGTGTTTGGAGATTCCCTCGTAGACAATGGTAACAATGACTTTCTAGTGACCACTGCTCGTGCCGATAACTACCCTTACGGTATCGACTTCCCAACTCACCTTCCCACCGGCAGATTCTCCAATGGTCTTAACATTCCAGATCTCATCAGTAAGCTTTCTTAGCCTTTTTTTTTTTTGTAAAAGGCTTTCTTAGCCTTAACAATTCAAATATTACCACAAATAAAATAGTAATAATATGATGATCTTTATAGGTGAGCATTTGGGTCAAGCTTCTCCATTGCCTTACCTGAGTCCTATGCTCAAGAAAGACAAGCTCCTGATTGGCGCCAACTTTGCTTCCGCTGGTATTGGAATCCTTAACGACACCGGTATCCAGTTTGTAAGTTATAGTTTTACAAGAGTCCGTTAAGTCGTTAATGTATTCAATCAGGTAAGCTAAGGTAGTTTTTGATAATGAGGGGTGTTTTGGTATTTTCTCGCAGCTGAACATAATTCGGATCACGAAGCAGTTGGAGTACTTCGAGCAGTACAAAGTAAGGGTGAGTGGATTGGTCGGAGAAGAAGAGATGGAGCGGCTCGTTAACGGAGCACTGGTTCTAATAACACTAGGAGGCAACGATTTCGTCAACAACTACTACTTGGTCCCTTTCTCCGCAAGATCTCGTCAATTCTCTCTCCCCGACTACGTTGTCTATGTCGTTTCTGAATATCGCAAAGTCTTACGGGTTTGTTTATTTACATAGAGGCCTAAATCATCCATTAAATTTCTCACCAATTCTAATTCTTAAAAAAAAAATCAAATGAAGTTTGAAACTGCATTGCGTTTAATATACAAATTCATAATATTTTTTTTTATAGAAAATGTACGATTTGGGTGCTCGACGTGTCCTGGTGACTGGGACAGGGCCCATGGGTTGCGTCCCGGCCGAGCTGGCTCAACGTAGCCGCAGTGGCGAGTGTTCTACGGAACTACAACGAGCCGCATCGCTATTCAACCCACAGCTTGTTCAGATGATCAACGACCTCAACAATGAAGTTGGATCTTCGGCCTTCATTGCCGCTAATACTCAACAAATGCACATGGACTTTATCAGCGACCCACAAGCATATGGTATATGTCGTTTTTTGACTAATTTAATTTGTCCTTAATAACATTTTAGAAAGCAGGTTATTATTTGACGTTTAAAAATCGGTTTAAGGGTGAGATTTAGATGTGTTGGTACTGTTTTATCGTTTTTTGGTTTTGGAAACATTAAAAAAAGGTTTTGGAAACATATATCGAACAAGAACATATATTTTTGTATATATAAAATAGGGGAAAAGTTTTCGTTAAGTTTATTTTTCTAGGTATTGAATTTTAAAATTAATTAAAACAGAAAATAAATTTTAGTTTTTTTGTAAAAAAATAATTTTAGTTAATATCATTTATTATAATTTTTCCAAAAATATCTTACATTATAATTGTTGTTAAAATAAATCATAATTTTAACACAACTGAATATTTCTCAAAGAACGTTTGTATTTTATATTTCGTTGGCAATCTGTAAATTCAAATGCTGATTGCTTAGCCAGTAGTGATAAGATTTGTTGTTGTAACTTGTGTGGGATCCACTCTTTTAATTTCATAAATTTTGTTAAGTGTATTTTTAGTGATGTATAATTAAGTTCGGTTTTGGTTTGGTATTTAATGCAGGATTCGTAACGTCGAAGGTGGCGTGTTGTGGACAAGGACCGTATAATGGGATAGGACTATGCACAGCGTTATCAAATCTCTGCCCAAACAGAGATCTCTTCGCCTTTTGGGATCCTTTTCATCCATCAGAGAAAGCTAGTAGAATCATTGCTCAACAAATCCTCAACGGTTCTCCCGAGTACATGCATCCCATGAACCTCAGCACTATCCTCACCCTTGATTCCACAACTTAATCTTCTGTTCATCTCTCCAAATTCCCACTCTATGTTCTCTTTTAATTGTTTGATTTTCTCTTTAATTATGTATTCGACATGGCTGCTTTAAATAGTTTCCATGAGTTATGTTGTGTGTTTTGTCTTCTTTATCAATAATTGAATCGCCAATTGTTACTTCAGAAGTAATATCTGTTAACCGGGCTTCGTAGCCTGGTGGTAATGGAACCTCGGCTGAGGTGCCCGCCACCCAGCTTCGAAACCCGGCCACAGCGATTTAACATCCTTACTGCTGGGGCGCTGGACCCCTTCGGGGGATATTTGGGAAAGTGGCTGTCCAGACACCAGAGATATCAAAAAAAAAAAAGTAATATATGTTTTCTAGCATTCTTTCCAATGTTCATTTCCATCTTTTCATTTTTATTTGTAATCAAATTAAATGGTAACAGATATTTTCTTTTCTTTCTTTTAAACAATCAAACTAATTAATCAAATAATAAAAAGTTCATTTATAGGTATGTTTGAGATAGTAGAAAATCTAAGAGCATCTTATCTTATCTTTTTTTTTTTTTTTGTGATGATCTATCAAGACAGTCTGGAGAAAGATTGTAGAAAATATCACAATTTCTCTGCAAACTTGCAAAGAGATTTTGAAATGTTCTGTAGAGACTATTTCCACACTTGTCCATTTTCTATTGACTCAATTAGATTTACAAAATGAAAATTAATTATGTCACTTGAAAATGAAAATATCAATAAAGTCAGTGTAAAGACTATGTGACTATGTGAGAGATATGGGTTGCTGGTAATTTAACTCAAATGAATGGATAACAGTTGCTTCGCCTAAATAACAAGCAAAAGCCAGAGCCAACTTAACTCAAATGTCAAAATGGAAGCGTCCACATGAACTACATCAAGTGTAACTATGATTGTCGTTTTATGGGAATGAATACTGAATCAGAAGCTGCTTGGATCTTTAGAGATCATAATGGAACATATTCTAAAGCTGCTAAAGGCCTGCCGGGGCTCGATTTGTACATCTTCTTTAGACGCTGAACTACAAGCTCTCTTAATGACAGTACACCACGCATGGTCCAAAGGATACCGCAATGTTATATTTGAAGGTGATAACAGTGAAGTTCCTCAACTTACCAAAGGCTGTCAGAAGAATTTCAAGTTACATAATTGGATATGCGAGATCAAGAAGTAGATAGCTAAGTTGGAAATCTTCGGCATTACATGGACCAGTCGACATCCAAATAAGGCGGGTGACTAATAATTCTTCTTTTATTATTTTAGTTAAAATAATTCAATTAAATAATTAATTAAATTGGTAAAAATCTATTTGTTAATTAACCTAATAAACCATTGAATTTAAATACAATTATAGTCATTTAAATATCAACAAACGTTTGAAAATTTGTTGGGAATAATTCTCAACAAACATTTTTACGAGGAATATTATTTGTCTAGAAATGTTTTGACGGAATCTTTACAAAAAGTTATGTTAATGACAAAAATTTCCGACGGATAATCATCCTGAAGGATTTATGAAGATTTTTTTTTTCCGACAAGATAGATAGACCCAGCAAAATCTTAAGGTATAACTTATTTTCTTGTACTGTTTATGTTACTTTCATAAAATTACTTTAACCAAATGGTTAATATGTCCTCAAACGAATTAACGGTGGACTAATTTCTGATATGGTCAATATAGATTCAAACGCTTAGAAAGTTCATATGGATTTTTTAATAATAATCGGATTGAAGTCGTATTACGGATATCTTGTTTGACCGTATAAAGCACAATGAAAATTGTTAAGGTTGTAGAAAAAAAATTTCTACCAACATCCATCTGATTTGTACATCGATAATATCAACCTTTTAGAGTTTTAGTACACGAGCAAGAACATATGTGGGATAATGTAACAGCCGCCACTTAACAAGTAATACAAGACCAAAATTTTAACTAAATTGTAACTAAAATGTAACCCCACCATTTTCACTGAATAAATTGAATAAATTTTTGTTTTGTGTATCTTTGACATATTTTTTTTTGTGATTAGATTAGTAGAGGCTTGTGATAGTTGTAGGGTGTTCCTGTGTTGTGACACCATGAATGCATTCTCCTTGGTAACTTAAGTTACCCAGCCTATATCATCTTTCTCTTTATCTTTGCATGTGTGAGGTAGATGAGTAATATTGTTGTACGAGTTGGTGTGGTATTTCGGGCGTTACTCTTTCTATTTTCTTAAGTTTTCAGTTGGTTTTGCTTGTTTACAAGTCAAAGTTGTTCTTTCGGATTTCAAAGTTCAATTTCAGTTTATATAAGATATTCTAACTTAGGAGTTCAAAATCAATTATTAAAGGTATTTCAAAAATGTAAGGATTACTTGAGTGGAAACGTAAGTCTGTGTCATTATTGTTAAAATAATATTTTTAATATCTCTTAAAAATAAGCAGTAAAAAAATTGTGAATGTATTTTATAAGTTATATTATATCAGTAAAATATAATATATATATATATATATTATTTTTTTCTATAATTGAAAGATATTATAATCAACAAAATATATGATAAATAAATAAAAGTAATTATAAACTATTTTAGTCAATTAAACATATATCAGTTTATGTTACTTAATTATTTTATGTAATCATCTAAGAAATTAGATAGATGTATAAAAAATATTTCTATTACTTTGAAAATATATATTTTGTATTGTGTAAAATTATGTTTTAAAATAAATAATATTTTTTTCATAATATCAAGATTATTGTGAATTTTTTTTATGAAATTACATTATATAAAAATATATAGATTTTTTATCTATGAAACAATAGATATAAAGGAAGTATTTTATTGACAAAAAAAGGAAGTATTTTATTAGTTCGAAAGTATATTTTATGTTATTTAAAATATTTTTAAAAATAGAATATTACTATCTTGTAAATTTTCCTTTTTAATGAAATCATATTTTATATACATATATTTTCGTTTTTAAATTTGCTTTTCAAAGTTTATAAATGTTTCCTTTTTAATATATACATTATATGAAAAATTTTGAAAATGAAACTAATAAAAATCAATAATAGTATTTTAATGTAATATTTTCAATTCATTAAAAATATTAGTGTAATCAATTATTGTGAGTGTTAACGTGAGATCGACACATAATAAACTGAGATTGACACATAATAAACTGATTTCTCAAATAATATTTTAGAGAAATAATATTATAGAGATATGCTTGACAAAAAAGTGGCTTTAGAGACTTTCTAATCGCACGAAGCTTTTAAAGCCTTAACCCCAATCGGACCCTAATTAGATTGGTAATGACCCTTAACGGGTAAGCAAATAGTAATGTGGAGTGAAGAACATCACAAACTGAAATTCTATAAAGCTTTATGTTCATTCAGTTAATCCAATTGTTGGAAACATGATTCTCTCTTTTCTTCCTTTTTGATTAAGCTTTAAACTATTTCACTAATCCAATTAATTCTATAATATTTTAAAATATTTAACTAATCCAGTTAATTAGTATATGATATTTTAGCTTGAATGTTACGACAGGCAAGCCAGTGAAATACCGTATCGAGCTGTATTTTCACTCTTTCTAAAGCCTTTTGGATTAAATATTAAACGTTTACACACGAGGTATTAAGCATAAAAAGTTTACTAAACCCTTCAATTTATCTTGGTTTGCTAAACCGGGAAGGACAAAACCGGCGAAGATCAACACTAGTGGCCACACCGTCTACAATCAGCTCAGCTAATGCAGAGCCAGTGGCTGGACCATTCAGGATCCCCCAGCAACTATGTCCTGTGGCTACATAACAACCGTTGATACCCGGAATCTCTCCGATAACAGGGACTCCATCTTCAGTGGTGGGCAAGAAACAAGCTTGCTCTGCCTTCACTTGAGCGTTTTCTTCATTTAGATAGCTCGAAACTGTTTTAGCTACTCTTTTGAGAACCTCTATGGATTCAGGATTGCTAGTCACCTGATCTGGATCATCAGGTACTTCTTCTTGTGACGACATTCCACATAAGTACACTTCACCTGTCAAAACAAACCATTCACTTGTCATCTGATCTTCAAATCCAGACAAAAGAACCGAACTCTACCTGTGGGACGAGGGTACACTTCAGGGTCCAAAGCTCGACCACCGTTGGAAGGATGATAAGTTAAGAAAAGAGCATGAGGTGTTACAGCGTTCGGCTCTTTCGGTTCAAGAACTATGCTATGAGCTTTCGTACCGTACACCCTAAACACCGAAGACAACATCTCCAACTTACCAGACCACGGTCCCATCGCGAGAACCACCGCGTCAGCCTCGATAACTCGCCCACCTTCGAGCACGACCGAGTCAACTCGCCCTTGCCCCACCCTCACCTCTTCGAACTTCCCGATCACAACCTCGACACCGTACTTCTCCGCCGCCGTCGACAGCAGCTTCCTCGTGAAGAGCTGGGGATGCACCTGCGCCGTCGTCTCCGTCGTGCCGATCGTAGATGGGCTTTTAACCGGGCCGTTGACCCAATCCGGTAAACCCAAACCTCCCGACACAGGCTTTGATTCCGTTACGGTGACGCTGAGGGTCGTTAGAGGTCTGTATCCATACGATTCGACGCCGTTTAGCTCCTCCGCGAGGGATCGATGGAGGTCGAAGCTCGCGCGCGCTAAGGACCCGACCGGACTTCCGTCGCACCAGTCGAAAGCGAGAAAGCCTCCGGCTTTACCGGAGGCGGCGCACGCCACGGCGGATTTTTCGACGAGGGTGACGGAGATTCCTTTCTTCGCGAGGAAATACGCCGTGCAGACGCCGATGACGCCTCCGCCGCATACGACGACTCGCTTCGAGGCTTCTCCGTTCTTCGCCATTGGTTTTGATGGGTTGGAGCAGATCGTGACCGTTCGCGTGTGGGTCAATCTCAGTCGTCTGGATAATAACGCCGATGAGGATGAGATCACCGTCATATTAGCAGCAGCCATATGAGGTTGATCAAGTCCACACGTCGACTGGTGAGAAAACTATTTAATGGGCCTATATTTATATTGGGCCGATTGACATAAAAAAATTCTCATGCAAAATAATAAGAAAACATTATAGAGTGTAACAAAATAAGGTGTCTGTGTGTGTGTATTACATCGTGGGATTTTATTTGAGATGATTACGAGAACATGTGAAATTGAGAGATTAGCCAGGAAAATAATGTTTGATATTATACTCTTTCTCTTTTTATGTAACAGTGTTATTTGTTTACTAGTGTTTTTTTCTTCAAGAGCTTGTTGGATTAATTTGAGTGTTCGAAGAAGAGTAGAAGGACTAGAAGATAAGATAATAATAACAAAGTCTGTGTCATTATTATCTTATCTTCTACCCTCCTCTTGGTTCTACCGTCATCTTCTTTGCACCCATGGAAATTTTTTAATTGGTCCAAAATTAATATTCAAACCAATCTATTTAAAAAAAAAAGAAAAACAGTAAATATTAAAACCAATTTTATCAAAGAAAATCATTAAAGTTGTTGATCAAACATCTCTAACCTTTGAAAATATTTTCCAAAAAAAAATTTCAAATCACATAGAATGATCGGGAAGATTTTTAAAAAATATTAGAGCTAGATTATATAATTAGTTCAATATTAAATTCAAGCGGAATTAAGAAAAAAATATGAAAACTTGGTGACTGTGATTATGTATCATATATTTCACCACTAATCGAAATAAAAATCAAAAAATAAATCGTGACTGAATTATGATTGTGATTGTGTATTTGAAAGGCATATACATGTGGTTTTTGGTGTACAGGGAGACAGAAGACCACCAAGATATTGACGTGGAGAAATGCTGAATAAGTCCACAAGAATAGTTGATCATAAAGTAAATATAACTAATAGATTAAACGTGGGTCTTCTATGAGTGGCATATTATGTAAATAATCTAGCAGGAAGAGGGGAATTTTGAATTGAACCTGAGAAGGATTCTAAGACTGCCACGTAAGGATGGTATGGCTGTAAATATGTTAATCTTTTAAGATTTGTCTTTGAAAATGTTTATGTAATAATAAAGAAGAGATACAGAATTAAGAAGAGATCCCACCTAAAATATTATGTCAAATGATGAAACAAATGAAGGATTCTACATGATCATAATTATGAAATGGGAAATTTAAAAGAACGAATGTTGGCCTAAAATGAATCCAGCCATTATTATTATTATAATAAGAAATAAGATATAATTTGAACAATAGAAATAACCAGCTACATCTTTGAACAATCAGCAGGCTTAAATGAGACCGTTTTAGAAACGGTGTCGTAACCAATAAGGAAGTTCATCTGTGATAAATTCCCGTAGATGGCCAAGTCGTCGTTCCCACTGAAGGCGAAGCAAATCAAATCGTCAGAGAGTTGTACAAAGGCATTGGAGGAGTCTAACGTCACATCTGCTCCATCGAAATGCATAGTAATAACAGGGACTGTCAGCTTAGAGGTTGTGCTGTAACACAGACTCAACACGTTTTGTGGATCGTTTACTCTCTCGGCATTGATTGAGGATGCCACAGCATCTTCGAGCTCGGAGTAAAATTCGGTTGGTACCATGGTCAGAGTTGTGCCAGAGTCGATGATGATGTTCCCCTTTCCGCTGCTTCCATCAGAATCTGATGCTGCTGGGTATTTGATATTCTTGCTGCCCACGCTAACGGATTCTAGGGTTAGGTAATAGAAGGTCGCTTGCGATTTTGTGATCAGTGGAGTTGAGACAGCTCCATTTCCCGACACAACCGCGTTGGTTCCGAAGTTGATCTTGCTCGTTGTATCATTTGAAGATAGAGGGACCAAGCAGTAAGAGAATTTGCCATCGATTGAATCTCCGAGTTGCGATATTAGCGAAACCGAACCGCCACCAAGTCCAACGATTCCGGAGCCCTTCTTGTTAAATGTTCCAGCGTTATTGTGACCACATCCAATGACGATGTTGTTGAGCTGAACGGGGCGGTTATCAGTCGAGCCAAGCGTCAAGGTGTCGGCGGCAACATCACCCTTTGTGAAAGACTTATCCCCGTAAGACAGAGTGTAAGAGCAAGTGTTTTCTGTCGAACATGTGGCTTGGCTCTCAAGGGAAGTACATGGTTTTGAGGTGCAAGAAACGTCTTTGAATGTAGAAGACGCTTTAGGGTCAAAGAGAGGAGCATCCTGAGCGTAACAGTTATCGCATGGCTTGCACTGAGTCCATATGAGATCGCTTCCCGTGTCAGCGATTGCCATGATAGGGAACGGAGGAGTCCCCAGAGATATATTCATGAGATATGTACCACTCTCTGAGGTAATCTCAGTTTGAGGTGAGTTAACTGATGCATCTTTGCCGTTAAAATGGACAACACGGTTTACGGATCGGTGAACCGCGTTTCTTAGACGCTGAGCAGGGGTTTCTGTCGGATTGTAGAAAGGCGATTTAGGAGAATCGCGGTGGATTAGATCCACGGTGAAGCCAAGTTTTGTATGAGCGTTTGCGTTTGAGAGAAAGGGTGAAGAGAGTAATGATAGAGCCAAGAGAACTGAAAAGAATATAGAGGCCATCGTCTTTTTATTTGAAGTGATGATGAGTTCTTTTTTATCCTTTAGCAGTCTTATGTGTTTGTATTTATGAGGTTTGTGGGATAGGGGTAAATTAATGTCGAGATTTTTTTAAAAGATTTAATATAATCTACAAAATTCATTTCCCATTAGGCCGTTATATATAAGGACTGATATAAGGCAATGAGGAAATAGATTCAAAGAGATAAACACAAAGACTTGACTAAAGACTAAGCAGAAACTATTTAGAAGATATTTTCTCATTTTAAGAAATATATTATTTAGTACATTAGACCTAATAGAATTATTTTGCTGTATCCAGATTTTATTTTTCATTCATTACCAAGAGTGTACCATTCATCTCATATAGACTTGTTTCATGTATCTTTTATTCTGTGCTTTCTTTAAATGATAACATATATTCCTCCTCTTTGGATCCTAAATTATTCTTCAAAACACTCAATGAATTTAGACGGAACTTTTCATACATTTGTGATTAGCAAAACACTCAAAATTTTAAGTGTTCTCTTTTGGATTCATGTACCATTTCACCTAGTATTCATTTTAAATTTTCATATAAAATATTCAAAATAACCACTGAACATATAAAATAAACAAATCAATAAAACAGTTAACATTTTAAGTGTTTCATGTACCATTTCACCTAGTATGATTTTTCAATTTTTCATATTTAATATTCAAAATTTTATTCAAATAGATTTTATCGAAAAAATTATTGAAATAAATAAAATATTAATTATCCGTATCTTGCAATTTACTTATGAAGCACACATTTTTTGAATTAATTTTATTTTTGAAATCAATTGGTTATTATCTTTCCATTAATTAAAAACAATCTATCATCAGTTTCGGGTCACGTTTGCAACATATTGTTCTCAACTGTTAAAGATGGTGTCGGAATCAGATGAATGGCATGCATTTACTACTTATTTGGCAGATATAAAGACCTTGAAAGAATCCTTTCACAGCTTGGAGATTTCATGTACTTCGCACACAAAATTTGAAGGCTGGTAGCTTAGCACGCAGTGCTAAGAATCAGACGTCCTTTGTTGCGCACATATATGCAAAGCTACCAGTTTGGTTTATAGAAACCATTTGAGTCTGTAAAAATCGATGTCAAAACAAAACAAAAAAGATAGTGCCAAATGCAACTGAAACAACTAGTCAGTGCCACTACCAAATACACAAATTTAATTTAAACTAGATTTTGACCAGCTATTTTCAAGGTCGAGATTACTTTCTAAATTTACTTTAATAAAAATATAAATTTTTATTTATGTTTTTATTATAATTTTTGTTTTTGGTATACGTGACGATATTTTATTTTTAGATCACTATTTATAATAACTATGATATATAAGATATTAAATTATTTTAATTTCAAATTAACAACCCATTATGTTATTTTTAATAAAATTTCTAAATAGTTTCTAGAAATGGGTAAATTTTAGTCTATTTTAGTTATATATAATTTATTTGTGTTAATGTGAATAATTTTAGAGGTGATTGGCTTTTTTTACTTCCACCGACACATTAATTTACCAATTATGCCTTAAGAAAATATTTTAAATGTATAGTCCAAAATTTAAATAGAAAATATAATGGTTTTGCAAATCAACTTTTCTCGAAAGTAGTATTTGCAACGGATTATTTGGTGAAAATAGTGTCTTCACTTGACGAAAGACCAGTCTTTGCTACACACATGGAGGAATTTTCTCGCAGTAAGACTTTCTTTCCTAACTTCAAGATCAGACATATTCCAAAGGCACAAAATACTATGGCGGACAAGCTTTCACGTGGTACGAAGAATTCACCTTCAACTATGTTATATGTTGATTTCCAACCTTCGGTTTGACTATCTTAACCGGTGGTTTCTTAGGAGTTTAGCCATATTGTTGTCAAATATATATATATATATATATGTGTGTGTGTGTGTGTGTATTTACTGGTTTGGAAATTATTGATATAAATCTAAAGCAATATAATCTACAACTACTGTACATCAAAAATTACAGTCTACAATCTTAAAAAAATAAAGTCACAGCCTCTACCAATCATTTTCCTTTATTTGAGGATAATTTGAGATATATATATATATATATATATATATATATATATTTGATAAACATTTTGTTATAGATATTATTGAAGTTTTATTTCTTTTTTACACAGTATGCAGTAATATAAAATGATCCGATTTATAATTTTAAAATAAAAAGATGTCAAAAGTTACTTTTTAACTGTATTAATTAATAGATTAGATGGTTGTATTAAATTAATTGCTATCGACTCCATGGCATTAAATGTAATTAAGTACAGTAGAACCTCTAAAAGTTAATAATGTTGGGACATTAAAATTTTATTAATTTATAGAGATTTTAATTTTAAAAAAAAATTAATTTTTTTTAAGATTTTTGTTTATAAAATAAGAAAATATTTGATTTTATCATATATACATTATTTAAATTTTTATAAATCTTTCTTTCGTATTGTTTTATTATCTTATCTGGTGTATATTTTATGTTTCATAGAATTATTATGTGATTTTAGATATAATTTTACTAAATATTATCAAAATATTGAAATATTAAGAAAAATAGATGTATTTTCATTGTACCTATAAAACCACTAATATAATGTTTAATTTGTACATATATATATATATATATATATATATATATATTATGATTTTAATGGGACTATATACTTACACGAGAGTTTTAAAAATATTATTATCTTATTATTTTATCGATTTGTATCATATTTTATACCGGTTCGTGTTGGGACCAGTAAAATTTATTAATTTATAGAGATTATTAATTTATAGAGTATTAATTTATAGATGTTCTATTGTAGATAGTTTAAGAATTATTTTTATGTGTACTTCAATTTTAGTAGAATAGACAATAATAGAACTTATTCTTTTGTGAAGGCACTGTGGTCTAGTGGTCAAGTTTTAAAGATTTTTACATCCAGACCTGGGGTTTGAATCTCAGGCATCACAATTTTTACATGAAGATGTCTGAGTTTCAATTCCTAGAGAAAGCGGATTACGCAGAAAATTAGAGAAAAGGCTTACAAAGAGATCTTCAGCATAGCGCAAGGAATACCGTCAAGAATGGATCTTATAAGGCGACTCAGGATGATGCAGTCAGGCGTGAATCTTCATAAAACATGTAGTATTATCGGTTGTAATATCGTCTATGTATTTTTTTCATAATTTGTAATAGCAAAATCAACGAGACAAAGAAAGATAATAACAGAACAAATATAGGCGAAAATGAATTCATCCATCTATACTATTAAAGTAAGATCCTATTTTAAAATTTTAGGATTATGCCATTGCATTTCAATGTATTTACAAGTTTTTCCATTGACATTTAATTTAAATTAAAAATAGAATATTTTCTATAACTATGATAATTAATACTTACATATTTTGTGAATGATAATAATTTTAATCTTTATGCAGTATATACTTTCTATTTAATTTGAAATTAATTTTTTCATCTATAATATTATTTAAAGATCGGATATGAATATATAAATGCAAATTAAAAAAAAATATTATTCCATTTTTTACATAATAATGATATGCCAATTTTGAGTGTTCTTTTTTAAAAATTTATCTTAAAATTAAGTTTTAGATCTAAACATAAATAAAAATACAAACTTATCATAGTAACCAAAAAAATATATTTTCATATCAATAATAAAGTTTTCTATTACCATTGTTTCATTTTCTTCAAATGACATAATACAAATTTCATTAAAGTCTAAATAATTACTTTTTCAATTTTATATAATATTAAGAAGTATGAATTATTTAATAAACATTTCAAAAAATATTATTTTTTTTGTTTTCAGCGGGTCATCTCATATCGAATCTTAGGTTAATAGCGTATTTTTAGATTTTTATTAGGTTTTCTAAGATTATATTTAGAATTCTTTTTTATTAAATGGAACTGAATTATACACATATTATTTGGATTTATCGGTTCAATCATACGTTTGGGTTGGATATGAAAACACCATTTAAAAATCAATTATTATAATAGAACATTTTTTTGAAACACAAATAAAAAACTTTAAAATTATTTATTTGCTAATCAAAATCTAGTTATAACAAGAACTAGGATATAATTTGAACAATAGAAAGAACCAGCTACATCTTTGCATAATCAGCAGGCTTAAATGAGACCGTTTTAGAAACGGTGTCGTAACCAACAAGGAAGTTCGTCTGTGCTATATTCCCGTAAATGGAAAACTGGTCGTCCCCACGGAAGGCCAAGCAAACCAAATCCTCAGAGATTTGTACAAAGGTATTGGAGGAGTCCAGCTTCACATCTGCTCCATAGAAATGCATAGTAATGACAGGGACTTTCAGCTTAGCGGTTGCGCTGTAACACAGACTCAACACGTTTTGTGGATCCTTAATTCTCTTAGCATCAATTGAGGATGCAACCGCATTTTCGAATTCGGAGTAAACTTCGGTGGGGAACATGGTCAGAGTTGTGCCAGAGTCGATGATGATGTTCCCATGGCGGCCTTCTAAATCTTCTGATGTTCTGAAGTCGATCTTCTTGCTTCCCACGCTAACGTATTCTAGGGATAGGTAATAGAAGCTCATTTGCGATTTTATGATCAATGAAGTTGAGACAACTCCATTTCCTGACACGACCGCATTAGTTCCGAAGTTGATCTTGCTCGTTGTATCGTTTTCTGAAGACACAGGGACCAAGCAGTACGAGAATTTGCCATCGATTGACTTTCCGAGTTGCGAAATGAGCGAGACCGAACCGGCACCAAGTCCAACGATTCCAGAGCCCTTCTTGCTGAATGTTCCAGCGTTACTGTGACCACATCCAATGACGATGTTTTTGAGCTGAACGGGGCGGTTATCAGTCGAGCCAAGCGTTAAGGTGTCGGCGGCAACATTACCCTTTGTGTAAGACTTGTCCCCGTAAGACAGTGTGTAAGGGCAAGTTTTGTTGTCTTTGGTCGAACAAGTGGCTTGGCTTCCAAGGGCAGTACACTGTCTTGAGGAGCAAGAAACATCTTTGTATGTAGAAGACGCTTTAGGGTCAAAGAGAGGATCATCCTGAGCGTAACAGTTATCGCATGGCTTGCACTGAGTCCATATGAGATCGCTTCCCGTGTCAGCGATTGCCATGATAGGGAACGGAGGAGTCCCCAGCGATATATTCATGAGATATGTACCACTCTCTGAGGTAATCTCAGTTTGAGGTGAGTTAACTGATGCATCTTTGCCGTTGAAGTGGACAACACGGTTTACGGATCGGTGAACCGCATTTCTTAGACGCTGAGCGGAGGTTTCTGTCGGATTGTAGAAAGGCGATTTAGGAGAATCGCGGTGGATCAGATCCACGGTGAAGCCAAGTTTTGAATGAGAGTTTGCGTTTGAGAGAAAGGGTGAAGAGAGTAATAATAGAACCAAGAGAACTGAAGAGAATATAGAGGCCATCGTCTTTGTATTTGAAGTGAATGATGAGTTCTTTTTTCTCCTTTAGCAGTCTTATGTGTTTGTATTTATGAGGTTTGTGGGATAGGGGTAAATTAATGTCGAGAAATTTTTAAAAGATTTAATATAATCTACAAAATTCATTTCCCATTTAGGCTGTTATATATAAGGCAATGAGGAAATAGATTCAGAGAGATAAACACAAAGACTTGACCAAAGACTAAAGCAGAAACTATTTAGACGAGATTTTCTCATTTTAAGACACATATTTTCTTTTATTTTATCTTTCATTCTTTACCAAGAGTAGGCATGGGCATTCGGTGTCACAATCGGGTTTCGGTTTTATCTAATCGGATTTCGATTTTTCGGATTTATCAAAACCAGCCCTATTCGGATTATTTAAAAGTTCGGTTTGGGACCGGTTCCGATTCTATCGGGTTCGGGTCAGAGTTAGTAAATTTTCAAAGAACCGGTATAACCCAATATACTTTCGGGTTCGGGTCCCAATCGGTTTTTCGGTTTAAATATATATGATTTATACTTACTTTATAACCAAAACATAAGTAAAATTAGTTTGTTTTGGTTTCAAAAACCTAATTTGTACCTTTTTGTAATCAAAATATAAGTAAAATCGATTTGATATAAGAAAAGAACATCAACCATGATCATTAAAATTCAAACGAAAAGGAAATATATTTATTGATAAAAAGACCAAATAAATGAATCATAAAACGAAAACCACGACCTCATGAAATGAGAAACAATGTTAAATGAAAACAAAATCTAAATCTAAATATTTAAAAATTCAACAATCACCTTTAACCATCAACTTTCATATAATAAAACCAACAACTTTTATGTAATAGATAAATATTTTAGATGTTCAATATATCTTAATGTATTTTGAATACATATTAGAAATTGAGATCATGTTTGGTATAAAATATTTCTAGGGTTTTGAATATTTCGGGTTCTATCGGATATCCATTTAGATTCGGGTTCGGTTCGGATAATACCCATAACGCGAAATACCAAAAAAAAAGATCCATTCGGTATTTATGTCGGGTTCAGATCGGTTCGGATTCCTTTTTACCGGATCGGATTCGGTTCGGATTTTCGGGTTCGGTTTATTTTCCCAGCCCTAACCAAGAGTGTACCATTCATCTCATATAGACTTGTTTCGTGTATCTCTTTTTCTGTGTTTTCTTTAAATGCTAACATATATTTCTCCTTTTTAGATCCTAAATTATTCTTCAAAACACTTTTTAGACGGAACTTTTCGTACATTTGTGATTAGCAAAACACTCAACATTTTAAGTGTTCTCTTTTGGATTCATGTACCATTTCACCTAGTATTCATTTTAAATTTTCATATAAAATATTCAAAATAACCACTGAACATATAAAATAAACAAATCAATAAAACAGTCAACATTTTAAGTGTTTCATGTACCATTTCACCTAGTATGATTTTTCAATTTTTCATATTTAATATTCAAAATTTTAATTCAAATAGATTTTATCGAAAAAGTTATCGAAATAAATAAAATATTAATTATCTGTATCTTGCAATTTACTTAAGAAGCACACATTTTTTGAATTAATTTTATTTTTGAAATCAATTGGTTATTATCTTTCCATTATTTAAAAACAATACATCAAATATACAATATATCACAAGTTAACTAGCATTTGCGGTTGCGAGCGGTTGCGGATGGATAAAAAAATATAAAATTATTTTTCTAAAGTATTTTAAAATTTAAAATCTAAAAATAAAAAAAAATTATTATAAATAAAAATATATATGCATTTTATATATTAATTTAAATCAGAAACACTATTATAATTTGTTTTATAAAAACTTTAAACTAGCTATTCATTAGAATTTGAAAAAAATACATACATATATAAAGATATATATATATAAAATGAAACAAAATATTTTTAAAAAAAGTTTAGTATAAATCTTCAAAACGACATTACTACTCCGCCGATTGACACTATTCACAGGCAATCACTGATCGACACTCTATGAAAAGCACCGATCGATGCCAACCCGTGAGTTAACAACATGGTTGCACCACTGATATTGACCCGAGATGAGAATGGAGACATGCGTGACCAAGAGGGCCACCTATGTGGTGCACGGTGCATGGAAAAAAAAGGATGGTAAGATGATGCTTGACAGCTTGAGTAGTTGGTTTCAGCTCGTTAAGAGACACAAATTTAAGTTCCTTTGTTTGTGTTCTAAAATATGTTGTTTTGAACTTTGTTTGTGTGTTTAAAAATTCTTGCTTTGACATTGTCGCATATTTAGAATTGGATAAATTGGTTTCGTCTTGTAGAACTAGGTGAAAATATATTTCATTTAATTATAACTAAAACTACTTATATATACAAGTTCATATCATATTTGAAAAAATAGATGAAACTGGTTTTTTGTTTGGTACAATTGCGTATTGTATTTGTATAACTTGGTAAAAGTTGATTTCCCAGTGGCATAGCTTTGAACGGTTCATTTTTAGAAAGCTTATTTTGTAGTTGTACATATGAAATAGATACCCAGATGAGTTCTATTCTATGGTATTTTGGATTTTAACTAAACAAAGTCAAAGTGAGTGAATACCAACAAAACTCAAAACAAAAAATCAAAAACCCAAAAAACAAACTTAGCAAACCCAAACTCAGTCCCGAGAAAATACTCAAAGATTCTAATAAAAAACTAAAATAAATATATATCTCCAATATATTAAAAAAGAAGTATTACAACATTTGGGATAATCATGTGTCATCACTAGAATGATTCTTAAAATTCTTAGAAAAATAGGTTGATCCATCTAAATATATAATAAAGTTTTTATTAAACTACTCATAAATTAATTATTAATGCTTTTCATTCATTCCTTAAATAAAAATACAGAATTTCCTAATGTAACTAAAGTATATATGTCAATTAATGATTTGAATAATAAAGATTTGATAAAAATTAGTGTGTCTTCTATCATTTTTATTTAAAATTTAACTTATCAAAATAAATAAAACAATCACATTAACCATATAACAAATTTTATATATTTTCGTATATGTCATATTTTGAATTTAAAAATGACTATTTAAATTACTAAAACTATTATAAGTATCTTAGTGAAATTTTTGTGATCCAAGGTTTAAAATTTTTGTTATGACAAGATATAAATGATTACAAAATAATATAAGTAAGAAGTCTCATTTTATAAATATTAAAATGATATATATATATATATATATATATATCAATATCATTTAAATTAAACTATATAGCATAAAATACATAAATATTTTCATTTCGAAATTTGCTCTGAACAATTTTTTTTTTGATAAAATCTTTTAATAAATAGTGACAGCTTAATATTTAAATTTGAATTTTTCAAAGAAATTATAAATTACTAAAAATATTAAACATCTGACAATAAAAAATTTTGTTATCAGTGATTTAAAGTTTTTGTTATAAAAGATACAAATAATAAAAAAATTGTAAGAAATTATTTAATAAATATTAATATCAAAAATATACTATATGTCTATTCTATATCATTTAAATGTAATTATTTACCATATAAAGTAGAAAAATTGTTTGTTTGGATTAATAACATTTATTTATGTGTCCGCACCAATTTAATTATATACATTATAGTTACTGAATTTTTAAATATTTAATATCTGCTTATTATTTTATAATATGTAAAATATATATATATATAACGTAAAAATGATTTATACATAATGTTTATTCCGTGCAAGGTGCGGGTGTTAACCTAGTATTACATAAAGAATTAACTCAGTATTCAGTTTTGGTATATGGTCAAATATTAAGCTTGTACTGTTTTGACAATTACATTTGAAGTTTTAGTTTTTTTCTGAAGTTTAAACAATGTTTATTTATTTTTGAAGCTTGAATAATATTTCCTATAGTTATAGAGTTACAAGTTGCTATTTTTTACTTGTTATTCTCTTCTCTTCACGACAATCATGCTACCAAACCTTTGTTTTTGCAAATTGTTTCGACTTGCCTAGTTTATCAATTAATTTTGTAATTTCAAATCACAAAGAAGCTTTTGATTAACAAACACCTGAATTAGTACTGGGCCAAAATTTAAAAACGGATACAGCCAAATTTTAATGTGTTAATACATCCAAACTATCCAGAGGAAACCAAAAATGAATCCAAAGTAAACGATAAAATATTTGAAAGGGGCCAATTTCCATCCCCTATATACCTAATCCCTAATAAACGAGAACCAGCTCGATTGGACACCAGAACACCCATGCCTAAACTAAAAATGTGAATTTATGGTAAAATAATTTAGAATACTAGAGAAAACATGCACCTGAATTTAGTTTCTTTTTTTGTATCCCTCAGTTCCAATAACGTTTTAGTTTTCCCCCAATTATTTTTCTAGGGATTCCGGTTTCACGGTTTCTTTTATTCTTTGTTTCTCTTCTGAATATCCTTGAATTCTCCTTGGATTCACCTCTTCCTCATTCTTCCTTCGATAAATACTTAGTGATTTTGGTTTTTAAAGGTACTAGGTTAGTCATATTTTAGGTTTCTTGCTATTTTCAATCTGTTTGTTTGTATGTAACTGTAATTAGAATAAGACCTCTCCTATACATTATTTGAGAAGTGGTTTTGCCACGTGTATTCTTTACAATCATTTTCACAAAAATAATATGACATGGCTACTAAAATTGATGACATGACTTATAGCTTAATATGAGATGGACAAGTACATTTAATATTAATTTATATTTTATGTAAATTTTTAAAATATGGTAGTGACTCATATATTACATTTAATGTTGATTTATATTTTTAGAAATGCTTTTAGAATATGGTAATAAATAAAATAAAAATATCATTTAAATTCATTAAAATAAAAATAGCCAAATATGACATTAAAATTTCAGAAATATCATTTAATTATATATTTTAAATTATACAATTTTATTAGTAAAATTTTCAAAAATGTATACAATTTTTTGTAGAAAATTATAAATTTTTGATCTTAAAATCATTAATTTCTTATATATCTACAAATCTATAAATAGTGTTTAAATTTTATTTTTGATAATTATGCAATTTAATACAAGTTTATTTAATATATTTAATTAAAATAGATAGATAGAAAAACCTTTCTAAGATTATATTTTTAAATACATACTTGCATATTCTTAAATATAATTTTAAATAAACAAAATTATTTTTAACTTACTTTTAATTTTTAATTAAATCAATTTTATATTAAAATATTGATAAGAAAAAAGAAAATATACAATATTAATAAAATTTATTTATAAATATAATTTAAATTTATCTGTTAAAAAAATATTTTAAATTTTTGAACTGCACATGGTGCAAGAAAACACCTAGTTCTTTGTATATGGAATTCGAGTTTTGGATTCCTGTTAATTTTAATAAGTGTGTACATAATTTATGGTTTTCTTCTTGATTTATAGATTATTTATTTTTTATATAATATTAATTAGTACTTTGTAAATCTAGAATACGGATAATAGTTTATTCGTACATAGAAACATCCACTATCATCTGCATCTCTCTTGAACTTCATAGGTCGTCAATATGGTAACATGGTCTTTTGAGTCATTGTTTTTATGGTGATGCAGTAGTACTGCAAATGACAAAGGCCGGTTTGAATCATGAAAGACTGTTCTACACTTCGATAAATAACGAGGTAATAAAAATTTATGTTATCATACTTTGATTGAATTTCATGCTGCAGTGGTGGACGCATGGTGGATGTGATCCGTAACATTAAGTACCAAATACACATCTTAGAAGATAAAATTGTATATAACAACAAATATTGACAATGATTATGCTGACCATCTAATCATCTGAAATATTTTTTTGCATTTCTGGGTAAGATGTAAAACTCTGCTGCCACGTTTAAAGAGCTTAAAGGAGGTTGCTCCTCTTGCAACGACTGATAATGATATCAATGATCTGATGAAAAAAGTTCCACAACTTTAAACCAGGATCTATGTAGAAAATTAGATGAATGTAATAAAAGAAATGGTTGTTTCCCTTCTTTTAGTTGTCATCTTCTCCATCACCTATTTGATTAAATATATAATCTATTTGTATAATTAAGTTAAACATTTCCTCATGAAATAGCATTCACATATATTAAGCCATCGGTTTTCACAAATCTTTCTTTTGCTTGAAAGCCCCTAATCGAGACTTAATAAACCTTATTTCAATTTCAAAGCAGCAATGTCTTGTTTTCGGTTTAAAATGACAGTAAAATTGAAAACAATTAATTCATTGTCAATAATTAAAACATTTAGTTTGGATTTTCGTTAATAATTAACATATGTTAAAATTTTCCATATGTTTCTATCAGAAAAAAATACTTTCCATATCATCAATATCTTATATTATGGGTTCATATTGACTTCTACTTCAGGAATTGACATGTAGGTTATCCATACTGCGGATTAAATTGCAAAATAAATAATTGAGAAGTTCTTTTTGCAGGAAAAACTTGATTTTTATTAAAATACAAAATTAATTTTCTTTTTTGTTATTTACATACATTTTCATATTTGAAATCTTTGGTTGAACTTTTAATAGATTTTGTACTACAAATTATTGCAAAAATATATTTTGTATGTATCAATATTTTAAGTGCTAAGTTGGCATAAAGTTGGAGAGAGTTTGTCTTTTTATACAATATACTATTAACTTAGGATTATATGAGTAAAAATGTATTTTGAGTAACTCTTTTGACTAGTTGACGTGTATTAGATTATATATCTTAATGTATTTTTAATCATGAAAAGATAATCAACAATATAGTTCATTTCAAAAATGTGTGTTTCTTACATAAATTGTAAGACACCGATAATCAATAGTTTGTTTATTTTGATAATTTTGTTGATTAAACATATTCGAATCAGTTTTTTTATTTTGTATGAAAAATTAAAAAATATTAATAGGTAATGGGTACATGAATCCAAATGAGAACATTTAAGGGGTCTTATTGGATCAAGTATTTGAAAGAATTTCATTTTTTCAAACCTCTTTTTATTGTATCTATCATTTATAAATTCAATATAAAATCTAATCATATGGATTAGTCTTTTGTATAAATTCTCTCGAATTCCAGTTTATTGGAAAATATGGATTTCGTTAATAAAATCTACCAAATGGGATTTGGATGAAATTCATAGTGAAAAGGAAATGAATCATATACCAGCTCCTATGGTATTTCTTTTTAAAATAAAAATAAAAAGTTTACATCACATTTTTAAAAAGAAATTCAAACTGTTTAATATGAAAATTAAAAAAAATTAAAATTTATTTTAAATAATCTATATATTTTATATATTTTATAAGTGATAAAATATCAAATTATAGTAACTAAATAAATAAAATATTATTTAAATAAATATTAAAATTTAAAAAAAAATCAAAAACTCTGAAATTTCTTTAGAGAAACCATAAAACTTGTAACAGATCTTTTTAATTTTTTCTCAAATATCAGATTTTCTTAGATTTATCAAATTCTTGAATTCTCGCAAATCCTTGATTCAATAAATTCTCCTTGATCACAGATATATGAAAATTTCCGTTTAAATTTATTGAGTGATTTTGAAGAACAATTTATGATCTAAAGAGGAGGAATATATGTTAGCATTTAAAGAAAACACAGAATAAAAGATACATGAAACAAGTCTATATGAGAAGAATAGTACACTTTCGGTAATGAAAGATAAAATAAAATAAAATATGTGCATTAAATTGAGAAAATCTCTTCCATAATAGTTTCTGATCTATATAATCACAAATGGGCACTGAATCTGTAGATTAGCTACTAAATAAAATTAATAGAAAATATCCTCTGTAATAGTTTATCAGATTCTCTAAACACAAATTGGAAATGAATTAAAAAAAAAATCTCAGCATGCGTTGCAATTAATTTTACCACTATCCCACGAACCTTATAAATACAAACACATCATAAAGCCTAAGGGTAAGAAAACTCATTATTCACTTAAATTACTATAAGACGATGGCCTCTCTATTCTCTTCAGTTCTCTTGGCTCTATCATTACTCTCTTCGCCATTTTTCTCAAACGCAAACGCTCATACAAAACTTGGCTTCAGCGCGGATTTGATCCACCGCGATTCTCCTAAATCGCCTTTCTATAATCCGACAGAAACCACTGCTCAGCGTTTAAGAAACGCTGTTCACCGATCCGTAAACCGTGTTGTCCATTTCAACGGCAAAGATGCATCAGTAAACTCACCTCAAACTGAGATTACCTCAGAGAGAGGTGAATATCTCATGAATGTATCGCTGGGGACTCCTCCGTTCCCTATCATGGCAATCGCTGACACGGGAAGCGATCTCCTATGGACCCAGTGCAAGCCATGCGATGACTGTTACACTCAGGATGCTCCTCTCTTTGACCCTAAAGCGTCTTCTACATACAAAGATGTTTCTTGCACCTCAAGACAATGTGCTGCCCTTGAAAGCGAAGCCACTTGTTCGACAGAAGACAACACTTGCTCTTACACTCTGTCTTACGGTGATAAGTCTTACACAAAGGGTAATGTTGCCGCCGACACCTTAACGCTTGGCTCGACTGATAACCGCCCCGTTCAGCTCAAAAACATGGTCATTGGATGTGGTCACAATAACGCTGGAACATTCGGCAAGAAGGGCTCCGGAATCATTGGACTTGGTGGCGGTTCGGTTTCGCTCATCTCCCAACTTGGAGATTCAATCGATGGCAAATTCTCGTACTGCTTGGTCCCTATGTCTTCAGAAAACGATACAACGAGCAAGATCAACTTTGGAACCAACGCGGTTGTGTCGGGAAATGGAGCTGTCTCAACTCCACTGATCACAAAATCGCAAGCGACCTTCTATTACCTAACCCTAGAATCCGTTAGCGTGGGCAGCAAGAATATCAAATACCCAGCAGTATCAGATTCTGATGGAAGCAGCGACAAGGGGAACATCATCATCGACTCTGGCACAACTCTGACCATGGTACCAACCGAATTTTACTCCGAGCTCGAAGATGCTGTGGCATCCTCAATCAATGCCGAGAGAGTAAACGATCCACAAAACGTGTTGAGTCTGTGTTACAGCACAACCGCTAAGCTGACAGTCCCTGTTATTACTATGCATTTCGATGGAGCAGATGTGACGTTAGACTCCTCCAATGCCTTTGTACAACTCTCTGACGATTTGATTTGCTTCGCCTTCAGTGGGAACGACGACTTGGCCATCTACGGGAATCTATCACAGATGAACTTCCTTGTTGGTTACGACACCGTTTCTAAGACGGTCTCATTTAAGCCTGCTGATTGTGCAAAGATGTAGATGCTTCCACTCCATCTTTGTTTGAACTCATTTAAACCTATATCTGTTCTTATAAATTTCGGATTTCACTGTGATCATGTAGAATCCTAAATTATTTCATTATATGACATAATATTATATACATGGGCTCTCTTCATAATTGCATATTTATCGTTCTAGCATTGTTTTTTTATACCGTATAACTCTCCTTTGCTGAAAAAAACACATTAGAGATAGCCGATGTCTAATGTGACCCGGGATTTGATCTGAGATTTTAGAGAACTGAAACATTTCTAAAGAGTTGTAAAAAGAATTCCAAATTTGGTTGTCACTTATGCAAAAAAAAAATCAAAAACTCTTGGAGGCCAAACTCAATGTCACCGGTCTATGCTCAGATCCGGCCATATTTGGGCAAACAGAATTCTACTGAGTTTGTACTCATATATTTACTGTTTGTCTCTGTTTGTTATAATCAGTGCCGACTTTTATCATGGTGTACTATTTTACAAAGAAAGAGTTAGTCGATGTATGTTATAATGTAAAAGTAAGAAAAACATATACTTAATTTTGTGCTATATGTATTAATTGAATTTTATTTATATAATTTTTTTTGAACAATTATTTAAGGTATATTACCGAAAATATATATGTATTTTATGTGTGAAATGGCAAAATACATCAAAATATTTTGAACTGTTTAGAAAAGTTAAAAAAATAACTTAAACATGAATAAAATACACAACACAATATATTATTTATATTTATATAAACTTTATAAATATTAATTATGATTTACCTTTACTCGGGGACTATATATTTACATGTATTAATTAATTATGATTTAACTTTACTCGTGGACTGTATATTAACATGTGTTCAAAAATTCGCTAGGCACTAGGCGCTAGTCGGGCATTCGGATTGGCCTAATGCCTAAACAACAAATCGAAAATTAACAAAAAAATGATGTTGTTTTGTGTTAGATATATAAAATAAAATATGTTCTATCTTTGGAGTTTAAATCTAAGTTAAGACAGTTACTTCACCTAGCACACAAACCACTCTTCCCGAATTATGTTTTATTTTAGTGATATGATAGGTATTTTATATACAAAGGATAAATCATCTTCTAAACACATTTACACACAAATTTTCTGAGGTGCTCTCTGCGCATGTGGTAGAACTGGTCCAGATCACTTAACTTTCTCCGGAACCAAATCCTCAAGCTTTTTAGCATCAAAATTCAAATAGGCATGGCCGGCTTAACATTGTTAGGTGCCTCGGAAAAAGATTTTTTGACCCTTTAAAATTCATGTTTATTTAATATTCTAAATATATATATTTTTAAAATAGTTTAGTCAGTAATACTTAGTTTATTTTGTAATGAAAATAAAACTATATACATATAAAATATTTTTGAGCTCCTTTCAATTTTATTTATAATTTTTTTTTAAAAAAAAAGAAATCTATTTAAAAACCTATATTTATAAAAACAATTGGATTCCTACACTATTAGTATGGATGCGAGCTGGATCCGGAGCAGGTCGCAGT
Organism: Raphanus raphanistrum subsp. raphanistrum; assembly: GCA_019706035.1. Taxonomy (NCBI): domain Eukaryota; kingdom Viridiplantae; phylum Streptophyta; class Magnoliopsida; order Brassicales; family Brassicaceae; genus Raphanus; species Raphanus raphanistrum. The sequence goes on along the minus strand of CM033987.1, from coordinate 23,848,990 downwards.
GGCGTCATATTTGGTACAATCAAATTTGTTAAGGTAAAAATATGTCATTTTCTCTGTTATTTTTAGGCAAAAATATATTTTTTTACTTGAAAAAAAAAAATCACCAAAGTTTAATTTACCAATTAAATTAGTTTATTAAAATTAAATAGCTGATAAATATATTAAAAATCAACAAAAACTTTAGTTTAATAATACAACGAGATTCTGACATGCATTTTCAAAAGGTGAATATATATTTTTAATATTTTTTTAGAAATTTAAATCTTTTTTTTTTGGGACAAAAGTTTGGTGTATATTCACATTTTTGTTTTTTAATTTAAATCTTTACTATGTTTTTTTTTTATAATCATGTTTATGTTTTTCTTTATAGTCATATTTTAATTCAGTTAATATACCAAACAGAAAACAAAAAATTTGATATGAATATATAAAGAGAAAAATAAATAAGTAATAACTTTTTTATTTGTTCATTACTCTATTTCCTACTCCATATTGTAGTTTATTATAGAGTGGAATTATAGATGCTCTAAATAAAGAGAATGTAAAGTTAAAGCAAGTTTATATCAATAGATGATGTTCTTAATTATGTTCATAATTTAATAGAATATTCTTAATTATGTTCATAATTTAATAGAATAGATTAGGTGACATTTGATGTGGTTTGAAAAAAAAAATACAACTCTTAACTACAGGAAAGTGTAATTCCACGATCAAAATAGTTTTGTAGTTAGTTAGAAATGCGCTGAAATTATTGTTGGAAAACTGTAAAATATTTCAAAGAGTAGTCAGCAAATAACACATGATAAAGAGAAGAAACGTATCAAGAATCCGCGGAAGAATAAAACCATCTATCTGAAATAAAACTTCGGCTCAAGAAAATTGCAATACATATAAAGGCAGTAGCAGACAGTGCTTAAGCAGTCTTAGGCTTTGGCTTAATACGCTTCACTCTCGAGTACAAGAAGACTCCCGCTAGGGCAATCCCGGTTCCTACAAGAAAGCAAGGACAATAACATTAGTGAGCTTCCAAAGATTGTGTAAGAGCTGGGTTTTACACAAAAAGGGACTGGATATTTACCAAAAGCATTAACAGGCGAGACCGGTGTCTTGAAGAAGATGACAGAGCTCACGATGACCACCACACGCTTCACACAGTTTCCTACAGAATGTGTAACAGGTGATACTCTCGCCAGTATCATGTACGACACCTGTATTTTTGCTCCAAAAAATCAGATTCATATTCTAAGCAACGAAAACAGCAAAGGGAGAAGAAAAAAAAGGCTTACCTGCTGGTATGCGTGGAAGCAGAGTGCAGCAATAAGAGACTTGGTATAGATTTGTTGAACATTCACACCCTGAAACCCAGAAACTTTGTAAGGGACTCTGGACACATTAAAAGATTGATCTTGCAACATAGAAACAAAACTCACAACTGACTGGATGTATGACGGAGTGAACTTGATTCCTTCGGAGAAGAAAGTCACAGGAGCCATCAAAAAGAGAGACATCAACGTTATTATAGAGAAGAGAGTGATGTTGTCCAAAGAATCCTGCATAGAAATACAACATCAAGATCTGTATTTTCATCCACAAATACGTTTTGAGTCATTCTCAGGGAACTTACATCTTTCTTGACCATGACTTTTTTGCTAAGCACGTTACGGGATTGGTTAGTCAAGTTTGAAGCCATTGCACTCAAAAAGCCAGCCCTGCCACACAGAACAATCAAAGGTAATTAGTATTTGCAACTATTAGTAGAAGAATAGATAACTGAACAAGCTTACCAGTTGAATGAGACCTCTGTAACTGAAGCAAGTGCAACTCCACCAACGATTGGAATAATGGAACCGATTACCCACGGAGTAGGAACCTAATAAGAAGACGACAGATAAAAAAATTAAGCTTTAAGACTTACAATAAGGAATCAGAGAAGAGGTCTTACCTCTCCGAGAAACATAGCAGACAAGACAACGGAGAAGAAAGGCTCCATGGCTTTAATGGTGTGAGTAAAGGAAACAGAGACTTTCCCGAGACTCATGTTAGTGAAGAGATTACCAAGTGTGTGCACAACTGCAAGTGGCAAGATTGCCGCTAGCTATCAAGGTAAAAATCAAATATCCATGAGTCAGTAAATAATATACCTCCAGAACAAGAACAGTTTCCATGAAAAAACTAAAAAAAAAAAAAAAAAAAAAAAAAAAAAAAAAAAAAAGGCACCTGAGCACCAGTGATCTTGGGCCTCTTGTAAAGGTTAAGAGCCCACATGGTGGTAACGAGCACACTACCAACCGCAAACTGAACTAAAGTGACAGTCATTGGTGCGTGAAGAGCTTTCAAAACCTGCAGGGAATCAAATTAGATCATCAATCACTGAAATCTTAACATGAACGAAACAATAATCGGTCTACGCGTCCGAAAAATCGGCCATTTATTTAAAAATCGGTCTACGCGTCCGAAAAATCGGCCTAGGCGCCCGCATAAACAATAATCCTCTATAAAACAATAATCCTCTATAAAACGCCTAATCACCGCCTAGCGATTTTTAGAACATTGCTAAGAATGAAACAATATTATAACATAACAAGAATCAAATCAGCAAGAAACGGCACAAAATATCCCTCCAGATTCAATCATATGCGAAACTTATCTAACGATCCTAAAGCATATATAAAAGAGGAATGAAGAGGTGTAGAGGATCTAGAATCCATTACCTGCTTGTTGTAGATGTTGAAGTAGATATTGAAAAGGTACCAAAGCGCAAACAACAAGCCAAGCTCGAGGATCTTACTCAGCTTTCCACTCCCTTCTTCTCCTTCCTCAGCGTTCTCGGGAACCGCCGTGGCGGCGGTTTTGAAACGGTTCGTGTCGAGGGAAGGGGAGACGGAGGAGGAGGAAGGGAGACCGGACCAGGCACGGAGCGGGGAGTCGGAGGAAGAGGCGAGACGCCAAGATCGGCGAGGTAGAGGAGGGACGGAGACGACATTCGGAGGAGAGACGTTGAGATTCGAAGAGGAGGAGGAGGCGGTGAGGACGGGATGGCGAAGGGAGAGACGGCGTGGTTTGAGGAGAGGGATGGAGGGAGATAGGGGGGAGAAGACGGCGGAGCTCTGCATCGTGGGAGATCTGAGTGAAGGCGTTCGTGCGTTCGTTGGAGACTCCGTCTGAGAGTGGGGTGGGTTGGTGGGGGCTGTTACCAAAATACTCTCTGCACGAGCGACTATTGCAAAAGGGAGGCGAGTTATGTAAATATATATATAAATCGAAAAGGAAATGAGAAAGTGTTGTTTATATTTTTAACCTTACTGCAAACAGGAAGGAATCAAATCTCTCCTCGCTTCCTTGAAAAGTCCGCCTTTTATAACTGGACTAGTTTCTTGACATTTTTGCTATACTTCTCAGATTGTTTCTTTTTTTTTTGGTAAAATGTCCATCGGGTTTTTAGGTATAATGTCAAAAATCTTTTTTTTTTTGAAGGCTATAATGTCAAAAAATCTTTTTCAATTAATTCGATTAAAAAGAACATAAAACACAATTAAACTCTGTTTTTTAACAGTTTTGAACTACTAATAAAGGTTCGATGCGAGCTAAGTCAATTCTACCATTAGATTATGTTTATTTTTTGTGACAAGATAGAGCCATGTACTATTTCACAATAGAAGTGACTTAAATAAAATGTATTAAACCAAACATTATGATCTGAAGGTAATGCCACTTTCATGATAAGCAGTCTCGTTGAAGTGCAGAGTCAGCCTCCAGAAATCACTTACCATGACCTCAATCCAGGAGAATCACTCTCTTCGTCTAGCCTTCAACTTCTCATATCCCTACTCCACAACACAAATCTTAGCTTGAGTCTAAACTAAGAGATATCCTTTCATAATTTTGTCAGGGACACACATCATAAACAGTTCCCCACATTTTCCTTTGCCAGTTTTGTAGTTTAAATATTTTTGGGAGAAGAGTTTTTCCTTTTATACCTCTTACCAGAAAATCTAAAACTCTTTTTTTTATCATTATGCAAATATATCCATTTTTATTTTGTTCTACTTCTGCTTCATCTGAGAAACTCATTTGTTATATGTTTATGAGTGTATAGTTTAGATGGCTGAAAACACTAACATATAAATCATATATTTAAAACGTTTACTAAAAATATCAAAATATATATTTATAAAATAAAAAATACATGCACAAACAATGCGGATCAAACTTTAGTTGTTTTTATTTTTAGTGCATGGGGCAATTGACTGATCTTAGACGTACAGAAATAAAAATTTCATAAAAATAATTTTTGTTTTATAAAAAAATAATTGGTGCATCTCGTTTGAAAGTATAAACTAAAACCTTATAAGCTTTGCAGAAAAAATGTAAGGAAAAAATGTGTTAGCATAAGTTAAATTCTTAGATATGTTCATATATGTTTTGTGTCCATGTTTATTAAATATTAACTAAACGTCTAAAATTTATGAGTTCGTATGAATGCTTTTAGGAGCAAAAGATAAATACGTTCATTTGGATGGATACAATTGAATTATATATAAAAATATTTTGGTTGATAGAAATAAGCGGAAAATATTAATGGATGAAAATATATAATTCAAATAAATTATGTGGTATGAGGCACTAATTATTTATTATCAATAAGAATTTACAGTACGCTAATTTTATTTTATTTTACAGGGGGCAGATCGCTTCTTCCCACCAAACTTGACTATGCCAGTAGCGTTACTTAAGAGTTTTATACATATGGAAATGAGAAAAGTGGGTAGGTGGTGGTGAAACATGGAACAAACCACATGGGTTGGACTTGGGGGGCCACATTCCCACCTATATTCAGAATCAAGCCCTTATTTTGTATACTATCAAACTAAAGCATCACTTTATGTCTCTATTTTTATCGGGATATTGGCATATTGCAAAATCTTTAGCAACTCATGTTGATCTAGATACTCATGACAAGCAATATCTTTAGTTGTTTGTTATTTTATGTCTTGAGAATGTAATATAAGGTCTTGATTGATGAAAACTAGGGTTCAATACATCTTTTGTTCTCTAATTTAAGATGTCAGGAAATAATTTATTTTTTTCTCAAAAAGTTAGATGTTTATTAATTGATGTAATGAATATATATTCGAACCTATTTTCCATATCTCTTCTCATACACATTCATTTATGAATAATCCACATAGGGTATGACTGGTAATGGTCGTAGTTTTAAATTTTTTACCGTAGAAAAAAATCTGTAGATTTTTTTGCTGTGGCTTTAGGTTTTATTTCTATAAATTTTATAGAAAACCCTAAAAATTTTCTTTGGATATTTGACTCTGTAAAGCATTTATATAACTGTAAATTATTTCAAAAACTGTAGTTTAAACAAAAAAACTTAAAGTTTTATTACTCTGAATTTAATGATGTATAAATAAACAGGGCTGTGAACAACACTTACAACAACTACCAATCACACCCATAGTCACTGGTATATCCGAAACAGATTTTCGACGGGGGCACATAGTTAATAGACTTCAATAACATATTAAAAATATTGTAAGATACTAATCATAAAACATAATCATCTATAAACTGTGAAAATAATTAACATAAATTTGTTCACAACCCAAGAACTTTTTAGGTACTTTCTCAAAAAAATATAAAATAACTTTAAGAATTCTTAAACTTCATCACAAATGTTATTAATCACAATAATTTGATTACACTTAAAAATAATATGAAAATATACAAAAAGTAATCTTCAAGTTAACATATTCATAAATATATTATGTTAAACTACTCTAGAATATCACCTAAAACCATGGGATTTGAGTTTTAATTTTTTTTAACTAAGAAACTCCACCCAAACACCCTAAAATCACCTTAAAACTTTAAAACTCCACAACTTAAAATATTTTCAATAACTGTGGATTTCAGAGTACTTTACAAAATGTCAAGTTCAATAACAATTGATTTTAAATGAGTTTTTAAAATTCATGTTTGAATAACAGTGGATTTGTCATTTTAATACAAATCACCTCAAACTCTCGATTTAATACACCCCCTTACTTTGATTCTTCTGATATTGAAGAAACGATAGAGAGAAAATACGATATAAAAAGAGTATAAACCGTGGGTAGGTGAAATTTTACGAAGATTTTTACTATTTTTGATATTCATTTATGGTATTTGAATATTTGATTAGGAATTGTGTTAGTGAAATCTAATCTAATCTACTCTTTTAGCAGAGGAAAAAAAAACTAATCTAACGTACCTAACCTTAGTATACGTGACATGTAGACATGTAAAATTTTTTCAAAAAAAAAAAAGACATGTAAAATTAACAAAATGTGGTCTTTTAACAACCAAAAAAGATTAACAAAAAAAAAAGTGGTCAAGAAGTTATAAGAATAAAATGGGCTTTCGTTGATTTTGCAGCCCATTAGAGCAAACAAAAGGTGTACCCTGCACTCTGCAACACCCAATCATTATAATTTTGAAATTAGTCACTCGCTCCTCCGCTCTCTTCTTCACCCGTTAGAAAAGAAAGAGAAGAGAAGAGGGAGCGTTACTTGTTGGATCGAGAGAGGGAGAGAGAAGAGCCTGAAAATGACGAAGCGGAATCTCCGATCGAAGGTTTCTACAGTCGGTGAAGACGCGGAGCGTCTCTTCCAGAAGAAGATTCAAGATCTGGAGTCCCTCAACGAATCTCTCAAGGTCTTTCCTTCTTCTTATGCAATTTCCTCCTGATTTTTTAAGATCTAGCTTCGTTTTCTGCTCACTCCGATGATCTCGCTTTGGTTTCCGTAGCAGGATCGATTTCATGGTTTCGCGTGCGCAGAAAATATCTTATAGTTTTGTATGAAGTTTCATTTGAATCAGTGGAGCTATTTGTATTGAGAGCCTTTAGAGAAGTTGTTATCTTATAATATGATCTGTTTTGAAACAGCTTGATGTGGAAGAGCTGAGGTCGAAACTAGCAGGTGTTTCAGTTACTTCTTCTTCTGGTGGTACCTTGCAGTCAAGTAGAGCTTCTAACAAGTCTATTGCTACAAAAGAGGAGGTGAAAATCATTCATTCATACATTCTTCAGGTTTCAATTAAAAGAGATAATCTATGCACGCACATGTTGTGTAACTTTGATACTTGTTGTGTTATAGGGTATGAGCTCAAGGAGTAAGTCGAATCCACGTTCTATAAAGAAGCCTGGAACTGAGAGTTGTGTAAAGCAGGTCGATGGTGAGGTCCAGAAACTCAAGGCCCAAAAGGTTAACCCCATCTTGTGTTTGTGGTAGATAATGTGAAGAAGATTTGCAGTGTTTTGACATTTGTGAGTTGTGACTACTCTTCAGGTTAAGTTGCAGTGCAAGATCAAGCTTGACTCTATGCAGTTCAGACTATCTAAAGCTTCCCTCGAGAAGGAAACTCTTCAGGTTAAGCCAAGATGCACCCTTTCGTTGATCCAATAGTGCTATTTAGCCTCAGGTTTTTAACTAATATCTTCTCTTCTAACAGCTCAAGAAGGAGCTAAGGAAAAGCGAGTTCGAGAAACATGTACTCTCAGCTTTGAACAGGCGCCAGAAGCAGGTTTCTGCTCTGCTGATTCTTTATATTGCTACGTATAGTTTTCAGCAGCAGTTTTGTCCCGAGTTCATGCTGATTCTTGATTTTCCAAATTCTTTTGATCAGATTTTGCAGCTGAAGAATACACAGGCTTTGACAGCCCTGAAGCGTTTAAAATTGCTTCTTCAACCGAAAAAGACTTTTTCCAAGAAAAATAATGGTCAGATAACAAGTAGCTTGTGTCATTATTGCCTCTTTCTTCCTTTTTTTTTTTCATTGGCTAAACTGTTTAAGTACCTTCTTTCTATTTTTCTTCCAGGTCTACCAAAAGGAACGAGCTCTACCATTCAGGCCGGGGTACCCACTGTATGATATGTGCTTTCAACTTTAGCTACTTATTGATTTTCATAAGTTGTCAGTGTAAATGATTTCTTGTTCTGGTTGTGTAGGAGTCTAGCAATGAAGTTGTGCTGCTAGTGAAGTTGAACAAGATTCACTCTGGTTACGAACGGCAAATGAAAGAGTATGGTTTCAAAAGAAAGTTCATCAATGCTAATAAAAATGTCTTTTTATTTATTTCTGTCGTCTGAAATGATGGTGTTCCTTACATTTTTGTTATCAGAATAGCTGAAGAGGTAAAAAAGTTCAGCCTAGAGGCAAGTTTGTTGAAGGCAGAGTTCGAGGGAGAGCAAAACTCATTGTAAGTTGTTTGATAGTTACTAAACTTTTGTTGTAGCCTCAAATTGTGTTCTTCTCTAAGGTGATTTTCTTTATATATATATAGCTCTCCGTCATGTGACAATGGAGTCAACCAGACCCCTATAGACTCGGAACTAAAGGAGCTTAAAGAGGAATTTAGCAAACTAAGTACTCTAGTCAGCCAGATGGAAATGGCCAAACCTCAATTCAGTCAAACAGATAGAGTTCAGGTTATCATCAATTTTTGAATCTTTTATCCCTAAGTAACCAGTTCTTAGTTTTCAATTTTCTAACTTGTTCATCAGACAGGACCAGTTGAATACTCTGTTCCTAGTAAGAATAAAGATGAATCAAACTTAGTACTCTCTCAGGAGAGAACTTCAGTCTATGGTACCAGTGATGAATCAAGAAGCATAGAGCAATCTCAAGTGAAAGAGTCTGGGGAAACGCTCTCGTCTGAGGAAGCGCATAGCAAAAAAGAGCAGAGCAAAGCTGAGATGTGTTGCTCTTGCACCAAAAAATCTCTGTGCAAGACGAAAAGCTGCAAATGCAGAGCAAATGGAAGTGGGTGCGGTATCTCTTGTGGCTGCATAGCCTCCAAATGTAGCAACAGAGGAGAAAACGTAAGATCTGACAAAGCAATGCAAGCAGTAGTGGATGGTAAGAAGCCCGTTGACGACACCAAAGTTGCAAACAAACAACCATTGCGTGATATAGGGAATATACAAGTAAGCTTCTTGTTTTTCTTCTGATTTAGACCAAACCATTCTTTACATCTTTTGTTATTAACTTTTGAGTTCTACAGGAAGCTGGGAAAGTTGGTAAGCTGAAAAAAGTGCAGAAGCCAGTTGCTAAGAAGAAATGAAAATAACTGATAAAGATAAAGCTTCAAGACTCCAGAGATGTGAGAATCGGACAAAGTTAAGATCGCCAGAAGCTTGATTGGTTTTGTTTTGTTTTGTTTGACTATCTATTTTTTTCTTCAGAACTATCATATAGTAGTTCTACATTTGGATCTTGATCTCCATCGGTTAATAGTTGGCAAAAAAATCACAAAAATATAGTTTAAAACTTATGATCCATATATTTTAAATTTGATCCAGTATGCAGCAAAGGATAAATAAGTAATAAAAACATGCCTATAACAAGAAAATTGAACTGAGAAATAGAAAATGTGCTTTTTCTTATTAATTTGAAACTCTTTGATCTGTTTGTTTATTGCATTGCTTTGTATACACAAGAGAGAATTGTGTCTATCTAAAGAAAGAATACAAAGCTAGTAACTCATATAGACTTGCTTATATAATAGACTTTGTAACAAACCAAAGAAAACTATTTTTTAGGCAATAAGCCTAAGGTTAAGTCTTCTTAACCAGATAGAGTGAAGCATCATATGCATCACGTCGTAGGGCTGAGCTGGACGGTTCAACACGAAATGCCGCTTGACTTCTAAGACTCTCTTATACATCTTCAAGTATCTAACAAGAGAGACACTCTCTAGAATCGTTTTGATCTCACTTATCCTAGAAACAGGGATCTGTATGGAAAAGGAGTCCCAATTAAGGACATCACTGAATGGTAATGAATAGTTATCCGATATGATCACAGGTACACAACCAGCGTATATAGCCTCGACCTCCCTTGGGCTAGCGACCTCCCAACCACTCGGGCATAGACAAAACTTGCTCATCCCCATTAGTGTTGTATAATCTTTACCCGGAGGAAGACGTTCATACACTTGTACTTGACTGTCCTTTTCTTTCCAGTGTTGAAATAAGATTTTTCGGATATTACCGTGTGTTCTTCCCGCGAAAAATGCTAGTATAGATCGAACTCTCGGTGACTTCCCGAGGAAAGAGGGACCTAGTTTACCTTTAGGAAGATAGATCTCCGGAATGGATACATCTAGGTTCGGCCTGAATCCTTCTGAGGTGTTAGCATTGCAAAGTCCCCTTATGAACCTTTCGAACAACTTTGGGTTCCCATCGATCACGTCTGGTGCCTATACACAATATTTTTTACAGAAAAAAATATAGTATATTAAAATTTAAATTACACAAATGTGTTCTTTTATCATATTTCCTATTAACATTTAGAATCAAGCTAAGAGGTGAAACAATAGGATATATAATTCTTTTGAAAAATAAAAAAAAAATGTTTTGCCCTTTGATCAATAAATTTGAAATTTCATCAAAAAAGCAAAATAAAAAAAATATGATTTTTTGGAAATTTACTATACATACAATATTATAAATTGACTATTAATTAGAGTATTTCCAACATCACTCCATTTTTAACACTAAAATAAAGTTTGAAATAAGAAATCTTCAAATCATACTTAATTTTCCATTTCACAATAAAGCAAAAAATGGAATTACTCCATAAACAAGTTATTGAAATTATTTTTTATTCAATACTCCATTTTCATTCAAAATAGAGTAAGATTGAATAAAACTCAACTATATTGACAAGTTACTCAATATTAAAATAAATAAATAGGATAATACATTAGAAATGCTGTAAAGACATGTTTATTGCATGGTTTTTATGGTGGAATTCTTATATTACGCTAAGAACTTCATCCTAAGAACCCTACAATAAATATGGCCTTATATCTCTCATTTATATATTCACTTGTTATGTTTCTAATAACAATTAGCCTTTTTGTTAGTTTCAAATAATACAAATATTAATTGATACACTTTCCTAATTATACGATCCAATAAGTTGTATACTACATTTGTGTAGAAATTACGGGTAATTGGTTGGGCTTTAACTAATGATTTTAGCTTTAATTGTTTTTCACAATCAAATAAATTGCTAATCATATTTTATGTAGTTTTCAAAGCTAAAGCCAATTTTTCAAAAAAAAAAAAATTGTTGTAGGAGCTTTATTTTCTAAAGCAAAAAAAATACTGATATATAGGAATATCTTTCATTTTTATTATCTTTTTTAGTTCCTACAACTACAATAGATACAATTACATAAAAAAATCTAGAGACTAAAATCTATAGTAAATTCTCTATAACTACAATCTAACATTAAGGATACATTACTACATATATCTTCTTTTAGCAATTTGCAATATCTATCATAAAAAAGAAGGTTGTTATTTGCAGTATCTGATATGTTATATATATACACTCAATCAGTGGTCAGAGAAGAAAAAACACGTACCCAGTCATGGCATGACACCATGAAATGGTCACCTCCACGGCTTTTGTTCCAAAAGGGATACTTAGTAGCAACAACATCAACATAATCCTCTATAAGACGGTGTAGGCGAGCCCGCGAAAACCCTTCGACAGAGGTTATGGGCTTGTAGACAAAGTGGATGACCTTGGCGACGCTAAACGGGACGAAATAAACGTGAGCATCATCAGGGTGATCTGCCCGAAAATGGCTCCTCATAGGGCCCTCTACGCACATTTCGTCCATGAACTGGCCTTCTATACCGTAAATGTCATTAACAGGGCCGTCATGGAACAGTGGGGCCTCTCCCTCGGTGTATGTCCACACCTTAAAACGATTCATCATTTCCGTGTGACTCCTGATTTAGTGCATAGACGAGTGTGAGATCGTATTACAAATTTAAAGTTGGCCTCTATAATATCATTTAAACAAATATGTTTACAAATATAAGGACATATAGTAGCAGCCAAGAGGACCATGTAACAAGTGGCTCCCACAGTCCCACTTATGTTAGGTAAATGTATTTCAAGAACAATTTTTAATTAACGTATTTCCACACATGATGTGTAACAGGATCGAGCCTTTGCCATAGTAGCTTTTTGAATAATGAGCTCATGTTAAAAAGTAATTGAATATATTTGATCTTTCTAGGTTCCATTAATCTTATAATATTCAATTTGCAATATTATATAAGCTCTTCGATTTAACAAAAGAGGAATAGAAGCTCTTGCATAGAAAGTGGCATCTCACCGGAGCCGTTACATTGTTGTGTAAGTTGCGTAATTGTTTTGTCATGATGATCACTAATATCGATGTAAAATGGTTGGAAAAATAAGAAAACCCATGTGACTATCAAATATGTCAGCGCTATCATCTTTGACGCGCAATCTAAGAAACGATTAGACATTATGTACTAGTCAAGTATTTGTACTCGTAAATTACCAATTTTGTAAAGAAGAAAAAAAAACTAACTGGTGAAAGGCGGCTGGGTTCTTGTAGAGAGAGCTGCTATAGTTTTGTGTAGAAGCTGCCCTCTTAATTGCTGCTCTTGCTTTCGCTAAATCTGCTTCTATTTTGTTCAACCTACTTCTCTTCTGGACAGCAAAAATTTGACAAAAAAATAGTAATAATGATTAGAATATTATAAAAGATAAAGGCTGAAGATTCCTTTTATCATCAAGAAGGGTAAAGATTCCTTGGTTGTTGTTATTTTTATTTTTTTGGGTCAACCATCTAATGAAATCAGAAAGCAACCGAGCTTTTTTCTTGAGAAAAAAAGGGTTACATACCCTGATAAAAGTTGTTTTACTTGTAGGATTTGAAGACTTTTTTTGGTTATCTTGATCAGAGAGAGGAGAAGTAAAAGAGACTGAAGCAAGTGTTGAGTTTGTTGTGTTGCTTTGTCTGAGAGGAGGAGGAGGAGAAGAGATTGAAGCAAGAGTAGTGTTTGTTGTGTTGTTTTGTCTGAGAAGAGACATAGGAGGAGGACTAGAGACTGAATCAAGGGTATTGTTTGTTGAGTTGTTTTGTTCGAGAAGAGACAGAGGAGGAGCAAGAAATGATAAAGAGACAGAAAATTGGTTTTTGTAATCTATGAAAGGCTTATTAGAGGGCTTTGTGTATACAAAAAGTAAAAAAGAAAACAGAATAAGAGAGATTGAAAAAAGGGTTAACAGAGAAAGAAAGCATCTTCTTGATCTTGGAGCTGCCATGGAGATGTTTTTCTGCCTCCTTTTTTTTCTACTCTCAACAGGAATACACAAGAGCAGCCACGGATGTGTGTTTCTTTTCTTCCCTTTGTTGTTCCTTGATCCTTTACTATCAAGGAAGACACAAGAGAATTTCGAAAGTGAGGAAGGAGAAAAGTCATAATGATTCTGTGTTATGTCTCTGTCATATATTATTAGTGGAAAGAAAAAGAGTTTTGCTTCACCAAGCAATTTGCTGGTTTGTTTCTTTGATATTTGGTCACTTATGAATTATAATCCTACAATTAATGCGATTATTATTTTAATTTTTTTTAGAGCTGAGTCATCTCTGTACGTTTACATCAAGTTTACTTGTATTTTGTTTTCCTTTTCTTCTTTCATCTAATATTATATCATAAACTGGTTTTTAAAAAGGATAAACGTTAGCGCCACAAGTCAAAACGAAAGACCTCAATACAAACAAGGAGCGCACAGCACAAGCAAGAAAAACACGATCTAAATGTGAAACTTAAAGCACTCAAAATAACAGCATTACTTGCTGAGGATCCTAGACAATAAATTTGAAAATAAAAGAATAGTCAAGAATTTAATGACTTTTGAATTTCCAAAATAATATACTTTTATTTAGCTTCAAAATAAATGTTCTTTTATTTTAGTTTATTTATTTTAAATATTATTTACGATCATAATTCCGGTAAATGCAATACATACTGTTGATGAAGACTTGACAATAAAAATAAAAATAAGAAATAAGATATTCCAAGATATTGAACTATTATCAATTCTATTAGTTGTACTTATACAAAATATATTCCGTTAATATGTATTGATGTAGTGGTTAAAGCTGATTAATCTTATTGAAACACTTGCTATTAAATTATCCGTTAATAATGGATATAATGGTTTTTAATCATTTGTTTTCTTTGTTTCTACAATGTTAACAAAAAGGTTAGACTTTTTCCTATTTATTATCATTTTATTATTTATGATTAAATTTCGTAAATATAGTTGAGAGCTTTCAGTTGATATGTAAAAATTAAAATTTCAATTTTTTATAATGTCTAATTTTTTTATAATGTCTAATTTTTTAATTGAAATAATTAAAGTTTTCAGATTTTTAACTGCAAAAATGTGTTTTTGCAGCTTAATCGGCTACAATCTAAAACATAGTTTATTTTTATTAAAATTATTTATTTTTAGTTAGTATTATTTTATAATTAAATTTTGTGAGCTTAGCAATCACTTATGTCATAATTATTAATAAAAATATCTATATTGGAATGAAAATATTTGGATATTTTTAAAAAATCGGGCCGTAACTTTTTTAAACCTTTAGTGGTAACTATATTAATATTTTGAACTAAAAATATAAAATACCTTAATGTCTCAAATTTACTAGAAAACATAATCGACCTTATAGCTATTCTCTAAATAATTCATTCAATCCATAATATAGGATGATTTGGTTAAAATTAAAAAACAAAACTTATTTAATAATCAATATTATAAATATTTTTAATTTAAATATATTTACCAATCATAGATAAATAATCAAATATTATTGATCAATCGTTTTTCAATAAATTTTTTTTTTTAAAACTAGAAAAATATTTTATATTTTAAAAAAATAGATATTTTATAAAAATCAAATATCTTCTATAGTATCTTAGATTATAAAATCGAGCGAATATCTAATAATAAATATTGAGAGAAAATATATCATATGCTATATATAAAAATTCATAAAAATATTTCAACTAAATTTCATTAAGTTTTTAACACCAAATTCTTTTCCACCTAGTTTAAAATTTTAATTAATTATTTTTCTCATTTCTATACATTAGTTTTTTAAATATTTTAATACTCAAACTATATTTATTTTTAACCAAATATTAATAAATTTCAAATAAATATTTTTGAAATATCTTCGAAGTTTAAAAACAAATATTAAAATTTATAATTTTTTGTATGCTTCATAATAAAAGTTACTAAATTTTGGATAATCGCAATATTATAATCTTATTTTTTGTTTTAATATCAATTCAGAATTATGTTTTAATAAATTTTAATTTTTATTCGAAATTTTGTAACTTTTGTCTCAAAAGTTTAAAACAAATTAGAATTTTTTAAGTTTTGTCTTTAAATTTTGGATTTTTAAAAAATCATTTGAAACTTACTAATTATGTTTGATTAAAATGAAAACAATTTTTTTGTCATCAACATAAACATATTGAACTAGGACTCTGCAAACCAAGCTGAAAATTTAGAATCCATATGAACGACGAAAAAATGTTGTTTACATGAGCTGCATGCAAGACTGTTGCATTATGTGTCTGTGAAATATGGATTATCTCTGAGTAATTAAAACTTACTCAAGTGCTTAATATCTTCTAGATATTTTATAAATGCATACTATTATTCTAATTCTGACACCATCTTCATCAATTGAAAACAATCTGTTGTAAACGTCACGTGAAATTGTTTTTAATTTCTCACGTTTTTCATTGTCTAGATAAGGCTTCTATCTCTCAAAGAATAAGAGAGATATTGGCTCTCGTATTTGTTGCTCCCATCAAACCATTGAACTTTTCTAATATATAGTACAAACTTTTTCTTGAAAAAGTGTTATGGCACAATATCTAAACCTTTTTCCCTATGTTGGGCAATCCTTTGTGAAAGAGTTGAATGTGCTTCAAACTGGATTCAGTTTCTGGAAATTGCTGGGTATTTGTGGGATTTATATTGATGTTACAAAAAATCATATTGTTTCGATCTTTTCAAATATACCACAAAATCCAGGTAAATTGATGACTAGTTGCTGGTGAGGACACCCTCCAAAACAAGTGATCTATATTCGTATAAATCCATTGCGTAGAAACATAATTATATTCTATGGTATATTGTTTCGAACTTTTTAAATATACCATAATATCCAGGTAAATTGATGATTAGTTGTTGGCGGGAACACCCTCCAAAATAAGTGATCCATATTCACATAAATCCATTGCTTAGGAACATAATAATATTCTATGATATCTGTGAGAGTCCATACTTGATCTTAATTTCTCCTTTACCGAAATGCATCATGACACTATTTTCCATAAAAAAATACTTAATCTTTGGTGTACAGTGAACTTTCTAACAAAAAGCTTTCAGAGCAATCACATCTGGACCATAAATCAGAAGTGTCCTTGCTATGTGTGGATACACTCTCTCTATCTGATAACCATATTTAACTGCGTATTTCCCATTATAAAATGCGAACCATCGTTGTCCATTAAATTTTTTTGACTCAAAGATAAATCTTTTTTTATAACCGTGAGAATCCGACGACCGAGGTCAACCAACTAATCTCACGAGGCCCACGGCAACTCCACATATACTTGCGATTTATTACTCAAAGATAAACTTTATATAATTATTGCATCCTCCGGATCACCAGTTCCCAAATCACTTGTGAATTCCATGTGCATGAAGAAGGAATTCACTGTAAAATGAACACAATTTAGATATTAAATGAGCATAATTTTATATTTTAAATTCATAATTTTATATTTTAAATTTGTTCAAACAAGAAAATAATTATTTGAATATTAAATTAGATAATAAAATGTTTTAAATATTATTTAATTAACAAAATTTAGTTGGGATATTTTGTGAAAATTTTCCAATACTATAGTATTCACCTACTAGTGTATAATATATTATATGGTTGGTGGATTTTGAGGGCTAAGTTACCTGGATTCAGATGTATCCTATTACATTTCAAAGTTGTGGTGAGTGGATATAAAATTGTACTTAAGTTCATTTGAATATCCCAATAGAATATTCCATCTGTTTCATTTTAATTGTCGTTTTAGATTTATGCACATAGATTAAGAAAATATATGATTTTGTATATTTTCAAGATAAAAACACAATTACCTATGCATCTAACCATATTTCAACCAATAAAAAAATAAAATAGAGATTCTTTTTTATAAATTTTGCATCAAAGCTTTATTACGACACGTATTTTGAAACGAATTTTTTTTTCTACAACGACAATTAAATCAAAATGGAAAAAGTATTTAGCTGTGGATTTCACGCACCTTTAATTGGAGATTGGTCTGATCTTCTGTAGGTCAAAATATTTCCAGATTAATTATAAAAAATAAAAATGTTAATTTAAAAATCTTTCAATTGACCCAATTTTTTAAAACAGTCAACGAACACTTAAAAAAAACTAATACTACTGACATTAATAAAAATAGTTGGGACCAAGAAAGGATTCACGAGAAATATTCTTTATTTGGGGAAAAAGTTAAACCACACGAGTTAAATTGAAGAAAATTGATTGTCGAATAGTGTTAAGATAAATCCATACGCTGGCAGCCCTGATTCTGGACCGGTTGAAAGATCCAAAGTCCAAACCCTCAAATAGACTGACACTGACCTACTCAACTTAAGAAGAATACGCACTTGCTCTTATAATTTTACAAAATTTGTTCTATGAACGAAACATTTTTAATAGGAATATGCAATGTCATAAATACTTTTTATTCGAACATTCGTGTAACCTTTGGAATGCGATCAATATAGAATGTGTAGATCGAAACACAAGGGACGGTGTAAAGGTATTCATGAAGATGTTTAGTTCGGCGTTCCAATATGTTGCTCCCTCGTGGAAGCAGTTGTAGGCAAAATAAGAGCCAGCTTTTACAGGCAAACACAACATTTCTAAATAACTAAGAAAAAGAAAATGCCCTTTTATTCGAGGTGGTACCTTCTTCATGTTAATTCATCATATACAAAGTAGAATAATTACAACAAAGCATGTGCAAGTCTTTCGATCTCGACATAAGAGTTGAACAACTCTTTAGTAAAAAGGTGAAAGAATCAGTCGCTTTGTGCACACACCACATGTCTGCTGGATAATACTTCACGAGAGGAAAGGCAGCCTAATCCGAAGCCTTTTCCACCTGCTTCTAGACAGGGACGGACGCAGGCCTAGTATATGTTCTGGCATGAAGTCATGCCTTGTCAATATCCCCACCAGTGGAGGTCTCTGCAATTGCCCACAAAGTAGAGATTTGCATCTTTTATGATAACTGTTTCCTTAAATTTATCTTTAACAGCCCGAGAAAAGGAGAAACCAAGATCACTTACATTGGAGAATTTTGGTATGACCAGTATGTGCCTTAGACCAACTTCACGGAAGAGGACAAGAGCCTTGGCAAGTGACATAGTCTCCAAAACAGTGTAAGGAGAAGCATTAGAGAACGGGTGTAAATCCAAATACATATTCAATTCTTCCTCGCTTAATTCCACATCCTCTATCCTATCCCCCCTCCCTGAACCCTTCTTCGCAAACTCCTCTGCCTTGAACTGAGCAAGTGTCTTGGAGTCAAAAGCCACCGGACTAGACAAGAACACTCGTTTCTTTAGCAAAGTCAGAATATGAGTCCTGAGGATTAGACCGTAGAGAACAGGAGCTGGAGCGAGCGGTGGCCCATCAACCACAGGGAAGCCATTGTGATTGGTGGTTTTGAGAACGTGCACAATGGTCTCGATTTTCTCGACGCCATTCAAGACCTGTAGCGGTCCTGTAACTACATCACCGACTGTAAGCTGCCTCATGTAAGGCTCTACATGGCTGTGGAGGTAAGGAAACCCTTTTATCTTCATGATGAGGTTATAGATGTTGGCATTGAAAGCATCAGCAACTGTTTTCGAGATCAAGAGGACAACCATCATCATAGGCAACAGAAGCAGGTTATTAGTCAGCTCAAGGAGAATAACACACAAAGAAACCGTCATCCTCATTGATCCTCCAAGAAAGGAAGCAGCGCCGAGCACAGCATACAGACCATCGTTCAGATTTTTGGAACCGAGCAGCATCCCTACAAACCGTCCATAAGATGCTCCCGTTACGATAACCGGTACAAACAGCCCCGCCGGAGCAACGATGCCGTAGCTAAGGATACTGAGGAAGAAGCAGGTGATGAAGAAGACGAGGACCGACAAGTAGTGGAACTCAAAGTCGGTGTTTTTGCTGAAAAGGTTTTTGATGGCATCATCATTCGTGTTGAAAATGAGGCTGGCTAGGTCGTTGTAGTGACCAGGTGGGCATTGGTACTTCTTGAAGTTGCCAGACCGGCCAATCGTAGGGCACTCCTCTAAGGCATCTGCAGGGCAAGGTTGGCATGATGCAAGAAATGGTAATCCGAAAAGAAGACACGACGTGAAAATTGATATCGCACAAGCGAGGATGATTTTCCAAGCAACCCCTTTCCTGTACAGAAGGAAGTTATAAAATGCTTGTACTTGTCTGTATAACCATATAAAGAAAACAGAGCTTACTCATAAATGTAGTTGTAAGCTCGAAGAACCTTCTCGAGGAGAAAGTTATAAATGCTTCCCAAAATACCACCGACAAATCCAAGGAGGAGAACAGGAAGCACATCACCTAAATGATATGAAGCATTTTCTGAATAGACATCAAACACTATCAAGCCTCCTTTACCAAACAACCCGCACTTTCCACTTAAGCACACGTCGATTAGAGCCCTGAGAACGATTGCCACAACAGCCGTTGAAAAGAAGATTCTCCATAAAAGCGCACTCCTCCACCAAGAAGACATCTCCTCAAGGGCGAAGAGGACACCACCTACGGGAGCACGAAAGGAGGCAGCGATACCAGCAGCTGAGCCACAAGTGACGAGATCTCTTCGATCCCTATCGTTGTTGAAATACCGAAGCCATCTCCAAGTAAGGCCATATCTCTTAGAGCCGCCCTGACCAAGTATGGATGCAACGCAAGCACCAGTGTGCACCATAGGCCCTGCCTTACCAATGAGAAGAGACCCCGACACTGCAGATATATTCCCAATGATCTGTAGTCCCAAGCAAAAATTAAAGTTGAGCAATTTTCAAGCGTGAGACAGAATATAGCAACCGGTAGAATTATCGGCTGTAGAATCGTCTATATAATATTTTTCATTATCAGCTGTAGACTATAATATTTTTCACTATCGGCTGTAGAATCGTCTATATAATATTTTTCATTATCGGCCGTAGAATCGTCTGTATAATCTTTTTTATGGTCAAGAAGTTAAAGAAAAAAAAGAAAATGATTTACCTTAACAACCAAAGTGCGAAGAGAGAAAATCTCAGGGGCATCAACACCGTTCAAATAAGCCTTGACTTCGGGTATACCGGAACCAGCAGCAGCAGGGGCAACAAAAGAGGTAATGAGGGAGGCAAAGAGAGTGAGAATCAGGTTTGTAACAGTGAAAACAAAGAAGCCCATGCTGTACCTGTTTTTAACTTTCAATCAATCATCAACATTACATTGCAAAGCAAACAAGAAGAGAGAGAAAAAAAAAGAAGAAGCAGAGTTAGTTAGTTAGTTACCTTCCGGCTAACATCATGTTAGAAGTAACAACGAACTTAACACCGGCGAGATTCTCGACGGCGAGGTTGTTGGTGAAACCGATGAGACTGACAATGATTCCGATGAAGAAACAGAGAAGCCACTTCATGAACACGTATTGAAAGATCTGCGTCTTGCTGCGAGCTCTCCAGTCCTGCTTGAAGAAATCATTCTCCGCGATCCTAAAATTCAAAAAATCGGCTTAGTACTAGGAGAGGGAGGAGAAAGAATCAGAAGTGAAATTGAGGAAGATTTGGGGTACTCGTAATCGAGGCTTTCGACTGGGCAGAGGTTGGAACCGACGATGGCGACTTGAGAGGAAGAGTTGGTTGCGTGACGGAGGGAGGGGAGTAGCGGAACGGCCACGGAATCCTCCGTCGTGGAGTTGAGCATCTCTCTCTCTCTCTATCAGAAGAATTGGGAAGATGATTGATTGGACTCTTCACTGTCAGAAGAAAGAGAAGGCAAGTCGATTAGTTTTCTCCAAAAGTGGATATGTATCAGATTCAATGATTAGTTGGTCGTGGAATTTTTTTGGTCCTCTTTTTCTTTCTTAATATTTTTAATAACTTTTTGTTTAGAGCATTTGCTACCGATAACACTATTTTATTTTATTGTAATTTTAGCACTAAAAGCAATTTTTTTTCCTAACCATAACACCAAACTTTATATTAAAAATTATTTTATAATATTATACATATTTTTATTTTTACTCTTTATTTAATTGTATATTTTAATAATAAAATAAAAGAATAGTATTTTAGTAGAGTGGATAGTGTTTTAGTGTGGTGAATAGTATCATACTAAATTTGATGTGAAATTATAATAAAATAACGTGATTTTTGTAGTTGGATTGGAAATGATTTTGATATAAAAACTAAAATAGTGTTTTGAAGTTGGAATGAAAATGGCCTTTAGAAACCACAACTAGTACTGATAATTTTTCTGTCGGCCCAAAATGTTAATGATCGACTTAATAACATTCATACTAGGTGATCATCTGCACCATGTGCGGGGCGAACGGACCAAAAGAAACTAAAATTTTAATTATAGATATTGAAAACATAAAAATGACATATTACATTTGGTATAATTAGGATAAGTAATGTTGATATACAAATTAATGTAAGGAAAACCAATTTGGGATTAGAAGTTTATTGAATTTTTCAATCAACAAAAAATTTATTGAAGTATCCGGATAATGATAATTTTATTATGGTTGACAAATGTAATTGTCTTATTATCGAAGTTAAATCGTTATATTTCATTAAAATCATACTGATTTTGAAGTACATAAAAGTTGTAAGAAGAATATAAATAAATTGAAGTAAATTTAGTGGATTTATTAGGACTCAAAATTGTAAAAGAGACCCTTTATCGAACCTTAATATCCATTATGACTCAAAATACATATGAGTTTCTTTTGATTTATTTTTTTTTATTTATAAAGAGTGTTTTTACTTAAAAATATTGATGGGACATGAGATCATGGGCTACGGTTCGGATGTTGGATTCGATCTCTTTTCTCATCACCTGATATATTTAGATATTGCCACAAAGTAATGTTGTAAATCCCTAATTTTTCGTCGATTTCTAGACAATTATATAAAGTATTACATGTATAGGGCAAAAATTAAGGAAGTCCACAGTAAAAATGGTGTTTTTCTTAAATTTAATCGGAAATAATTATATGAATTTCCAAATTTAATGTATGTCACCATTTATGATAATTTTGTAAAACAATTTATTGCACAAAATTAAGAGATTGGAAGAAATTTAATAGAAAATTCCTTTTTGAAATGTATTTTATAATATTTCAAGATTGCTCATAAATTTTTATATACAACATTTTGATTTTACAATATAAAACAGTTTATATTATCTCAAAATAAATGTCATGTATCCCATAAAATACAAAAAAATATTAATAAAAATAAAAGTCACATACCAAAGTTTTATAATCATAGTTTCCAATCCCTAAAGAATGGTATGAATCATAAAGAAATTAAATATTATAAAAATATGAATCGTATATATATAGTCAAAACTCTATCATTTGTGACTAATATATAAGACTATCCTATTAATTTCGTTTAGGATTATAATTTTAGATTTCAAGATAATAATAGAAAGTATTATAAACATATGGCGAAAATTAAGGAATTACACATTAAAAATGGTTTGTTCTTTAAATTTAGTCGAAAATAATTATATAAATTTCCAAATGAAATGTCTATCACCATTTATGATAATTTTGTAATGAACAGTATTATTGCAAAATTTAAGGAAATGCAAAAAAATTAATATGTAATTCCTTTTTTAATGTAAGCTCATAATGTTTTATATACGACTTTGATTTTACAATTTAAAGCAGTTTGTATTGTCCAATCCCAAAATAAATATCATGTATCTCATAAACTAAAAACTATTATTCTAAATAAATGTCATGTACTAAATATTTATAGAAGAACATAATTATGATTCTTGTATATTTTCTAATCTCTTAAAAACTGTCATGTATCATTTATTAATCGTAAAGAAGTTAAACATTATAATAATATGAATTGTATATATGGTCAAAACTCTATCAGTTGTGACTATATATATTAGACTATCCTATTAATTTCGTATATGATTATAATCAGAGATTTTCAGATAATTATAGAAAGTATTATATGCACATGGCATAAATTAAGGAAGTCCACATTAAACATTGATATTTGCCTTAAATTTAATCGGAAAGAATTATATAAATTTCCATTTTCAATATATATGTCATCATTTATGATAATTTTGTAATCAAAAAGTATTTTTGCAAAAATTTAGGGATTGCAATAAATTTAATATGGAATTCATTTTTGAATGTATTTTATAATTTTCAAGATTGCTCATAAATTTTTATATACGACATTTTGATATTATAATATAAAACAATTTATATTGTCTATCTAAAAATAAATTTCATGTATCCCATAAAATACAAAAAATATTCATCAAAATAAATGTCAAGCACTAAAGTTTTATTGAAAAACAAAATTATGAATCATTTATATTTTTCAGTCCCTAAAAATATCATTTATAATTTAGAGTCGTAAAGAAATATAATATTATAAAAATATGAATCATATATATAGTCAAAACTCTATCAATTGTGACTATAGATATCATATACTATCATATTAATTTCGTATAACATTATAAAAACCCTATCGGATTTGATATTATCGTCCATATCAATGCACATAACCAATTAATATCAATTAATATGACTAAAACATTATGTTAAGCTACTATTAATTCACAATGGCAAAAAATGTAATAAGTCTAGTAAGAAGAGGATTTTTACACAAAGAGATTGAGAAATAATATGGTGTTGCCATATAGGAAATGTCATTCTTGTTAATAACACATGAATATAAGGTTATTCTCTAAAAGTGCTTCTATTTTAATATATAAGG
Organism: Raphanus raphanistrum subsp. raphanistrum; assembly: GCA_019706035.1. NCBI lineage: Eukaryota > Viridiplantae > Streptophyta > Magnoliopsida > Brassicales > Brassicaceae > Raphanus > Raphanus raphanistrum. The sequence goes on along the minus strand of CM033987.1, from coordinate 23,824,966 downwards.
GATATCAACTATGTGACGAAAATTTGAATATGATTTTTAAACGGAACTTACTCTGCATCACGTATCAGCAATGAAATCTTCGGGATCTCTTTTCTATTAACTGAAAACATCTGAATGCGACACACTTGCACAACATGTCCGATGACATCTATGATAACCAAATGGATTAATAAGACAACTATATAACAATACGCTGCTAGTTAAACAATATTTGATACTTCATGAACAGAAAAAATTGAATTACCAATCAGAATATGAGGATTACGCGATCCATCGAGGATATTTTTGAAAGGCACAAAACAAAAGACAGCCATTTGTGTTGGGTGTCAACGAAATGTGACAAAGAGTTTTTATAACAAAACAAAAGACAACCATTTACTCACATGGCTTTCATTTTATAACAAATGTGACAAAGAGTTTTTATAATTATGGTAACATCAAAACTAAGACTATGCCTCGAATATGAAACATTAAAAGAAATATCGCTAATCATATCAATTAAGCCTAACAATTAGGTGGTGATTGAGTTAATACGGAAAGAGTGCGATCTGATTAGGGACTGAATCCTAAATCAATCATGCTTTGCGAGATTTCATATTCAGGAAATTCAAGAAATTAATGCAAATAATAATGTACGATCTGATTAGGGACTGAATCATAAATCAATCATAATTATTCCTTGACTGGCATACCAAATTGGGAGATTTTATATTCATGATTTGCGAGATTTCATATTCAATAATGACATTTATTGTATCATTAAATCGTTTTAAATTATGCCTTCACTGTATTATAAAAATACAAAAGTATAAAAATTACGATACACATAAAATATAAAAACAATTCTTCAAAATATATGTTATCACGAAACGATGGATGTGTATGAAAATATGACATACAACTATTATAAGTATGAGCATTATATTAACAATATATATATATATATATAAATATATATGTTCTTGGAACAAATATATATATATATATATATATTCTACGGTGAAAAAAAAAATATATATATTTTTTGTTAGTATCAGCATTATAACTTCAGTTGAGAAAGAATACATCACCAAAGTATAAAAGAAGTATACATAATATTATTGTCTGTATAAACATAAACTATAAAACATGCATATAAAAGTGTCATTTCATGCGAGCAATATAACTCTATTTTATAAACATATTTTATAAACATAAAATATAAAAGAGGCATATAAGAGGTAGTTTATGGTTTAGCATGAACGTAAAGCATTGGACATTAGCTATATGCACATCATGTATAGCACATCACGCAAAGCATTGGGTATTAATAACATTTATTCCCTTTTGATTATAACATATGTCCATTACAATGGCATGAGAGGTAAATATTCTAGGTAATTAAGGATGGGCTTTTGAAAAATTGGTGTGAGGTGAAATGTGGAGATACCACATAGGAAATGGTACACATGTAATAAACACATGAGCAAAAGGTTAATTTGATTAGTGGTCTCCTCAAATAATAGTAAGTGGATTAGAACTAAGACAAGGTTCAGCTACAACACAAAGGTGCATACTGCAAATTTAGTAAGGCGATTTTAGCTAAGCTATCAGCTCTAACATTACAAACTCTAGAAACAAACTTAAAAGAGATAGAGTCGAAAGAGCATCTCAACACGTTAATATTATGGAAAATGCCCTTCAAAACAAACAAATAATATTTATCTATGGCAAACTTATAAACACATTTTAGTATCACAATTTTGTACAATTTTTTTAAAAAATATATTATAAACAGCTTCCCCTATTGCATTAAGCATAGTTTTACCACTTGCATACAACAAAAACCATCAATAAAAAGGACATAAAACAACCAAGATAAACAACAACATTGAAACTCATTAATACGCATAAGCATGAATATTATCATTTTCTAAAACTTCTTTCAGCCAAATAGGATAACCCAAAATCACATTGACTAGCCATCTACCCTCTTTAGTAAGGCTTTTTGCAATTAAACAATTAGAATTGTATTTCTTGATTAAGTGGCTGTCTCTAATACTGCAGAATCATACTAGGCGTAAGTCGGATAGTCAGTCTGAGCTTAGCAAATTGTAGAGAGATTGAAGATTAATCGAGATTAATATCTCATTATTTAATTTTTGATAAATTATATATATTTGTGAGTGATTTCTGGGAAAAGAACATATTTCAAACCCAACATTTAGGTTGTACCTATTCTATTATGAACTTTAATATAATGCCAATTTTATCATGATTTTTCATACATATTAATAAAACATCTAATACATATTGTTATTATTTTTTTCCCATAATTTTAAATCAATAAGAATTCAAAAAATGTAATTAATTTTTTTGAAATTTGCATTAATTATTATTATTTGATAAATATATATTGAAAATATAAAAATTTATTTTTGAAACATTTTTTTTCCTTCTAAAACATAACTTTATGAAATAGAGGGAGCATTTTTTTAAATCCTAAACTTCATTCTGCTAATCTTAGCCATAAGTATAGATTCTATGTAAATAAGTGTTTATCTGGTTATTTAAAACTAAAGGTAAATATGATTTATGCAAAGAAAAGTGGTATTTAGAGCTGCTCTTTTAGTGGTTCTAAAATAAGTATCTCATTTAAAAAGAAAATATAAATAAAAATAAAATAGGAAAGAGAAGCACATGGAATTCCAAACCAATTCAATCACTTCTCCTCTCTCTAGGATTTTTCTCTGACCTCTCTCTAGTTTTACTCTGCCGGGATCAGTAGGCTCCGGCCGACGGGTGAGCTTCCACAGCCATCGTCGGTCCGGTCTCCTTGTTTCCTTTTTCGTTTGGATCTAGTCTAGCTTTTCTCTTTTGTTTCTGGTGGTTTTATCTTTTTTTGGCGCCGCACCTCCGTTCGGTGGACGGCCGGTTAAAGTATCCGTCGTTGCGCCTATGTGACTAGGGTGAACGGCCGGCTTTTGGTTTCCACGTCAAACGGTCTTCGCGTTTTGGCGGCGGCTCTGGTGGAAGTTTTAGGGTTTTCGTTTTGTGTTGCGGTGGTGGTTTCTGGCTTCGCGTTTGGTTGAGAACTCGACGGACTGATGACTCTATCTGATGAAAGAAGCGAGGGTGGTTTTAAAGTTGACGAAGGGTGTCTATTTCTATTCTGGAAGAGAGCGCGGTATGGTTCCGGTGAAGTTCTCCGTGAAAGAATAAGCGAAAATGAGGGGTACAGGCGCTCCAGTTACGGCAAAGATCGGCGAAACGGTGGTTGCCGCGACGTCTCCGGCAAGCATCAACGTTGTGAATCGTGATGTAATATTTCGGATCTCGAGGTGAGGAGTGGGTGACGTGTCTAGCGCGTGATGGTAGAGCGTATGCGTGGACGGGTTGTGAGAGTGGTTGACGCGTGGTGTCGTTAGGTTTCAATGGGTTGGACCTATGGGCCATTTGTTGTTGTTGTTTATGCTCGATGGGTTTTTGGGCTTTGGTCCCTTGTAGTAGTTTTTGGACTTCGGCTGTGTACTGGATTTGACCCGTTTTATTAATTAAAAACTTGACGGAAAAAAAAAAAGAAGCACATGGAATTCTCTGCAATGACCGTGCAAGAACTTTCTGACATTCTTAATTACCACATGTCTATTTATCATTCATCAGCATTTTTTTCCAAAAATTAAATTTTAATTCTTAACAGAAAACATTTAAATATTATTTTCTTATTAGTCAGATCCCCAAACTATGATATTCACTAATAAAGTTGCTCTTAGAATGCAGTAGTTTATACAATTTCTCAATTAATAATTGTAGTTTTATTTTCATATATGTTGTTTTAGTGATACAATTTATTAAAGCTACATATTTAAAATGATTTTATAAAAATGTAAACTAAAAAATATCCATATAAATAAATAATTATAAAAATATATAAGTTAATAAATTTACAAAATCCCCAAACTATTAATTTAGAGAGGTAGCATACCCTATCTTATATATTTAAGAGTTGTAGATTTACACGATCCACAAGAGTTTTCCAAAACAACCCCTCGAAACAAATTTCTTCGATGTAGTGGACCTTTTCTTTACTTTATTTTTGTAGACACCCAACCCTAATTCGTCTCATCCTCTCGTTTCTTCCCCACAACTCTCATCTTCTCGCGGCCCTAACCCTAGCCTTCCCAATTCCCTCAGCTCTTCCATATTTCGGTAAATCTAATCTCTCCTTTTCTTCTTCCTTACTAGCCAAACACGCCAATGATTATCGATTTGACGATTCAGAAAATCCTTGTTGAGCTGACGATAGAGTTTTGCGATTTTGAGATATTGACTTTGTGTTTATGAATTGGTGTTAGGGTTTTGAGGATCTGAATCCTGTCGGATTCATTTTGTTCTTTTTTTTGTATTTAATTCTTTTATCTCTTTAGCTAATACTTTGTCCCTTTTAAAAAATGAGCAACTCTGTAATAATAAAATGAATTTGTGAATGATCATCTCATGTAATTAGCATGAGAGTATGTATATCTAAAACGCTTGTGTATGTAGATTTGATTGTACAGTCTAGCTACATTAGCTTTTACTGTTATTTTACTAAATTGATCATCATTATTGTTGGTCTTCTCTTGTCTTAATACAATTTGCTTGTTGTTTCTTCAGGATTTTTTTTTGTGGGTATGGGCAAAGGTAAGCTTATACTGATTTGTCAATCTGGCGGCAAGTTTCTGACAGACGATGATGGGACAATGACTTACACTGGAGGAGAGGCAGAAGCTATAGATATTAATCAGGAGACTTCTTTTCTTGACTTTAAGCTCAAACTGGCCAAACTATGGAACTTGGACTATGATTCTTTGTCCCTCAAGTATTTCCTCCCCGGAAACAGAAGAACCCTTATCACCATGAGACAAGAGAAAGACATGAAGAGGATGTATGATTTTCATCTCAGCTCAGTCAGTGCTGAGGTTTTCGTAACTGGACAAGAAGGCTTCCACTCTCAAGCACTTGTCTCACCTCCTGCTAACTGGTATGTATGTTCTCTCTCTCTTTATATGATTTTACGTTCTGTTGTTCAATGGATGCATAATCCATTGATGAATTTTAATTGCAGGTCTGATAATATAGCAGTCACACATGTGGCGTATGGGAATGTAGCTAATGTACCTATTCAAGTTGCCACGGAAACTCCTGAAGATAACAGCCTCGTTGATGTTAGTTTGAGATCTAGAAAGGTCGCCCCCAGGTTTGCTTCTGAATCCGGTGGCCTTGTTGAGATTCCTGTTACCGTATCCACTGGTCCAGTGGTACCAGCCAAATCAACTCCGAAGAAACCCATAAGGAAAGGGAAGACGAGTCTTACTTCAAGTAACTCTAAACTGACTCCTAAAAGTTCCAAACAATTAGGGATGGGTGGTGAGACAACTGGTTCCCCTGCGAGTGTCAGTAAACGAAGACGTGTCTTGGAAGAACCCAGTGTTTTGCTCGAGGATGGAAACGTCGGTGATACAAGGAGGAGATCCTTAAGAAACAGGGGAGAAGTTCGAAAGCCTGTAATAGAAACTGATGAGGATGAATATCTCTTAAGTGAGGAGGATGATGCTGATGATGTTGATGATGACGATAATGTTGATGTAGATGATGACAAGGACTACGTGCATGATATTGAAGCCTATTACCCTGAAACGGAGGATGTTAACTCTGAACCCCAGATGAGTTATTCTATCGCAGGTGTTAACGATGGTTCTGTACAGAGCTTGGTAGCCTCATGGAAACGTTGCATTACCGGTGTGGGTCAGGGATTCGAGAGTGTCGTTGAGTTTCGTGATGCACTGCAGAAATACGCCGTTGCTTGTCGTTTTGGCTACAGGTTAAGGAAGAATGAATCAAACCGAGCGTGTGGCGTTTGTTTAGTTGGAGGTTGTCCTTGGAAGATTTATGCATCATGGGTGCCATCAGATAGCATGTTTAGGATTAAAAAGTTTAACAGAAGGCATACATGTGGGGGAGAATCTTGGAAGTCTGCACATCCAAAAAAGAACTGGGTGGTGAGTGTCATCAAGGAGAGGCTGCAGGAGAATCCAAATCAGAAGACTAAGAATATCGCCGACTCCATCTTTCAAGATTTTGGTATTGAGCTAAGCTATTGCACCATTAGGCGAGGCATTGATGAAGCCAAAGGAGGGCTTCACACATCATTCAAAGAGGCGTATAAGCATTTGCCTCTTTTTGTGAATAAGGTACTTGAGACAAACCCTGGAAGTATAGTTGATCTTGTGGTTGGTGAGGACAAGAGGTTCCAGCGGCTTTTTCTGTCTTTCCGGTCTTGTATACATGGGTTTCAAACTGGTTGCAGACCACTTCTTTTCCTTGATGCCATTCCATTTAAGTCTAGGTATCATGAGATTTTGTTAACAGCTTCTGCCTTGGATGGAGATGATGGTGTGCTTCCTGTGGCATTAGCCCTTGTTGATGTGGAAACTGACGAAACGTGGCGTTGGTTTCTGGAACAAGTAAAGGTAGCTGTGCCAAGTTTACGACCCCTTACTTTTGTCTCTGACCGTGAGAAAGGGCTAGTGAGTTCTGTGTTGGAGATTTTCGAGAACGCACATCATGGCTATTCCATTCATTACTTGATGGAGGATTTCATGAGAAGCCTGAAAGGTCCGTTTCTTGGAGACGGGAAGCCATCCTTATCGTACTATCTACTGGCTGCAGCACGTGCTGATCGACTTGATGGGTTTAAGGTATACACTGAGCAAATGAAACGAGTGTCTCCGAGAGCTTATGATTGGGTAATGGAGATAGAAGCAAAGCACTGGGCCAATGCTTTGTTTGAAGGTGAGCCATACAGCCACATAACCTCAGATGTGGGAGAGATCTACGCGAAATGGATTGAAGAAATTCAGGAGAGTTCCATCGTCCTGAAGCTTGTGGCATTTGTGAGTAGAGTCGTGGAGTTGGTAAACAGTAGCCAGGAGAAGTCAAGAGAGTGGTTTAGCCACCTTGTGCCATCTAAGGAGGAAAGTCTAGTGGAAGAATGCAAGAAAGCAAGCACGCTAAAAGTTTTCTTTTGCTCGGACACGCTTTTCGAGGTTCATGATGGGTCTGTTCAGCTCGTGGACATCAGTAACCAAACTTGCAGCTGCTTCGGGTGGAAGCCCACTGGTCTTCCTTGCCAGCATGCGATTGCTGTCCTAAACACCAAAGGCAGAAATATATATGAATACTGTTCAAGTTTCTTTACAGTTGAGAGTTACCGTTCAACGTATTCAGAAGCTCTGGGACCAGTTGCGATCGACTTGGCTTTAGTGGAGAATGAAGGGAGCAGCAAGGAAGAGGAAGAACAAGTACTTCCGCCTCTGTTTTCACGTGTTCAGGGAGTGGACAAGAGAATCAAAGACAGGAAAAGGGGACGATCCGTGTGCTGTACAAAGTGTGGAGGAGTAGGACATAACAAGGCTACTTGCAAGGATGATTGATAATCTTGTGTTTGGCCTGCTTCTTGTCATTACATTTTGTACAGAGGTTTGCATCTTTCTTCATAGATTTTATTTGGAACCGCAAGAAGATCCGGTAAGGATTACTCTCTCCCTTTTCTTACTCTCAGTTTTAGTGTATAAAGTAATAAACTGTGTTATGCTTTGTGGTTATGTGTTGCTTTGGATACACTAATACCTTTTTATAGTCTTTCTAACTGTTATTTGACCACAGCTAAATTTTATTTCTTCCCTTTGCATCATTGCTGATGCCAAACCTTAAATTATAATCCATAGCTAGCATCTGTTATTTATAAATTAAAGATACAACAAATAGAAGTAAAGAGAAGGGAAAAAACTTAGGCATTTCCAAATATTCTTTCCAAAAGAGATTACTGATCTTTAAATTTAAAGTTTGGAGATGTTATATTCCAAAAAACACAACCTCAAATCTATTCAAAAGAATTTATATTTTGGGTTCTTTCCATCATAGGAAAAGCAAACTATAGATCAGACTCTATAAAGACTTTTGTCAACCAAACTATGAACAACATAGGACGGCTAACTTGCAAGATTATCAGGTATATTTTGAGTTCGAGGTACATGTATAATTTCAAATGTTCCAAATTTTTTAATCATCTCTACCAATTTTTTTTTTAAATATGTTGCTCATATCACGTGGAGTTATCATGCATTCCATAGTCCATACATGAATATAGGGGTGACAGACAACTCCTTGTATTTATTACCCCATCAAACCCACAAAACCTTGTAATGTATTATACCATATCCTTTTTTGGATCGTAGATTTAGGTCGGACTGGATAAATAAACCGAATCCGAAAATTCGGACTGAATCCGATTAAATAAAAATGAATTCGAATTGATCTTAAACCCGACATAAATACCGAATGGACCTTGTTTATGGTATTTCGGGTTATGGGTATTATCCTAACCGAATCTGAATCTAAATGGATATCCGATAGAATTCGAAACATTAAAAATCTCAAAAATAACTTGTACCAAACATGATCTCACTTCCTAATATGTATCCAAAATACACTAATATATTATTGAACATCTAAACTAATTATCTAATACATGAAAGTTGATGGTTGAAGGTGACAATTGAGGTTTGAAATTTTTAGATTTTGGTTTAGTTTTCATTAAATTATGTTTTTCATTTTATGAGAATTTGGTTTTTGTTTTATATTTTCATTTATTTGGTTTTCTTTATATCAATAACTATATTTATCTTTCGTTTGATTTTGAATGATCACGTTTAATGTTTCTTTTTTATTTTTGAATCGATTTAACTTATGTTTTGGTCATAAAATAGTTACAAATCAAGTACTTTAAAACCGAAGAACCAAGTTTATTTATGTTTTGATTACAAAGTAGATATAAATCAGGTATTTTTAAACCGAAGAACCGATTGAAACTCGAATCTGAAAGTATATCGGGTTGTACTAGTTCTTTGAAGATTTACTAACTCCGACCCAACCCGATAGTATCCGAACCGGTCCCAAACATATAATCCAAATGAGACTGATTTTTATAAATCTGAAAAACTAAGACCCGATTAGATAAAACCGAAATCCGATTGGAACCCCAAATGCCCATGCATAAATTTAGGTGTCTTTACGTCCCCCAGTATATTTAGTCGTGTGACCCCACCGCAGTTTTGTGCAATTTGTACTTCATTTTATTTCAGAGCTTAATCGTAACGCAATTTGTACGTCCCCCAGTAACAATTTTGTTTCAGCTAATGCAAGTGTATAACTATAAAAAAGAAGGTGTATAACTGTATACTGAGGACTCGGTTGATATTACTAAACAAATTGTTATTCTTACCTTTCCATACATACCAAAATATCCAAACAACTGATGATCATTCATATGTTCATAAATTCACTAAAACAAATAAAATAATCCATATTAGTGAAGACTGAAAACATAGAAAATCATCAAGGGTTTGTCAGAGTTCTTAAGAGAGACTATCTTTGTATTGTTGGAGGGTTTCATTGTGGATAATGGCTCGAATGTTGTACGCATTTGATAGTTAGGCGTCTACATATGATTTTGTTATCCTAAAATATTAAGCGAAAGTAAACAAAAAATTATGCAATTTATTATTTTCATTTAAATAAATACGTTATAATACAATTTAATTAGTTATTAAAATATCATATTTTAATATATGTATTTAATATAATGATGTTTTACTTTTTCTATTTATTATATTAATATCTATCTTACTAAAACTAAAACATAAACATTATAAAGAAAATAATTTTAGCCTAGCGATCTATCCAACTCAATTTTTTAACTATTCCTAGATACTTTATTAAGGATAATATTGTTCTTACTTAATTATCAACAGAATACATCACCATACATGAAAATTTTAACCTTTTAAATGGATTTTTAATTTAAGATATTTCATGTATTTACTAGAATAAAATCTAATAGATTATTATATAATTTTATAGTTGAACTAACTAATTAAATTCATAATTATTATTAAATATATTACAAATTAAACATATTATATTTTGAAAACCCAGAATTTAACTTTCATAGAGAAAAAGTTATCTGAAAAGTAAAAATCAGACCGGTTTACAATTTTTTTTTTTAAATTAGTTAATTTTACAAAAGATACTGAGAAAAAGACAAGAATATCATCAAATCAATTTTTTGTTACAAAATAGGAAAATAACCAAAAGAAATTTTATTGAAAGATAAATATGCATTTATAAATCTTGAGTTAATTATTTTAAGATTAGGATTTAGAATTCAGGGGTGAAGTTATAGGAATTCGTTCAATTTTTTAAAAATAAAAATTTAAGATTAAAATTTTCAAAACAAAAAATGCTATTTTGGTCATTTTATTTTCTGAATAATATTTTTAAGACAAAAACTTAAAAAATGCTATTTGAGAAAATTGTCCAAAAGTATTATGCCTTTAAAAAAAACAGGTGAAGATATAGATAATATGAGACGAGTATATTAGAAAATATATGTGGATTAGATCCGGACATTCTGATCTGTGGAGTAGTATAATAATCTAATCACATCGGATCCCAAATAAATAGTCTACATTCTGATCCGGATGGAATCGCAGGTGCCAAATAAAATACCTACATTCTAATTTTATATCATCTGGAAAAGACTTTTTCTTAGAAATATCTTTATTTGCATCAAAAGAGGAAATAATAGGCATATGCATTCGAAGTCCCAATCAGGTTTCGTTTTTATCCTATCGAGTTTCGGTTTTCTGGATTTATCAAAATCAGTCTCATTCGGATTATATGAAAGTTCGGTTTAGGACCGGTTCAGATACTATCGGTTTCGGATCGGGGTTAGTAAATCTTCAAAGAACCGGTACAACTCAATATATTTTTGGATTGAATCCCACAGTTCTTCGGTTTAAAAGTACCAGATTTATACCTACTTTATAATCAAAACATAAATAAAATCGGTTCTTAGGTTTTAAAGTACTTGATTTGTACTTATTTTATGACTAAAACATAAGTAAAATCGATTTAAAAATAAGAAAGAAACATTAAACGTGATCATTCAAAATCAAACGAAAGATAAATATAGTTATTGATAAAAGAACACCAAATAAATGAAAGCATAAAACAAAAACCAAATTCTCATTAAATGAAAAACATTATTCAATGAAAACAAAACCAAAATCTAAAAATTTCAAACCTCAGCTCTCACATTCAACCATCAACTTTCATGTAATATATAATTATTTAAGATATTCAATAATATATTAGTGTATTTTGAATACATATTAGGAATTGAAATCATGTTGATACAAGTTCTTTTTGGGATTTCGAATGTTTCGGATTCTATCGGATATCCATTTAGATTCGGGTTCGGTTAGAATAATACCCATAATCTGAAATACCACAAAACAAAGTCCATTCGATATTTATGTGAGGTTCGGATCGATTCAGATTCATTTTTATCGGATCGAATATCGAATTCAGTTCAGATTTTTGGATTTGGTTTATTTACCATGTCCTAGGAAGGATGGCTTAGGCTAGTGCCCAAACTGACTCTAATGAATAATAATCTCAACTTGGTGAACATTGGTTAAATGTTACGGCATCATGCTTAAGATCCAATCCATTTCTGACAAGATCAAAGAAAGAAGCCAATGAGAAAGCTCCACGTATGTGGAATTGTGGATGGAGATAGTTGATAAATGTGAGTGGGACAACAATCAAATGCATTCGTCGAGATAAAAATCTCTCCCTCATCTTTTGTGGTACCCAATCAATCCCCTCATTTATCTTCGGATCTCGATAGAGCGAAGACGTGTTTCTCTGATTGATTCTTTGATTGTAAATTGATAAATATTCTGATTTTGTGATCAGGTAGAGCGAGTATGGAGATTCATCATCTGCTGGTGGTAGTTGTCTCTGTGCTGTTGAGCTTAGTTTTAAACGGAGAAGGTGGGATCACAAGTAGCTACGTCCGCTCAGAATGGCCCGCCGTTGATATTCCACTCGACCACCCAGTTTTCAAAGTCCCTAAAGGCTACAACGCTCCACAACAAGTAAGTTGCTTTCATGATTTTGAATCGAGAAACTAATTAACAAACATGTGGATAATTAAATTAAATTAAATTAAAATTAAAACAGGTACATATAACACAAGGTGATTATGATGGAAAGGCAGTTATCATCTCTTGGGTGACTCCTGACGAGCCTGGCTCCAGCACCGTCCATTACGGCACCGTTCAGGGCAAATACGACTTTGTGGCTCAAGGCACACACTCAAACTACACTTTCTACAAGTACAAGTCTGGCTACACCCATCACTGCCTTGTCTCTGGCCTCCAGGTAACTAACGATACAAGAACAAGATTCAGTTAGTTATATATAATTACACTCAAATCCCAATTTATTAATATATACCTTTTTGTCTGTGGTGGAACAATTAGTATGATACAAAGTACTATTACAAGATCGAAAGTGGTGAATCTTCTAGGGAGTTTTGGTTTGTGACACCCCCACATTTACATCCAGATGCTTCTTACAAGTTTGGTATCATAGGTATGCCACTCTCTCAAATGGATCTTCTGCTACTGCTGCTGCTATTTTCTTATAATAAGATTCATTTTATGTAGGCGACCTGGGCCAAACGTTCAACTCCTTGTCCACGCTGGAACACTACATGAGGAGTGGAGCTCAAGCTGTGTTATTCCTTGGAGATCTCTCTTACGCTGACAGGTATCAATATAACGACGTTGGTGTCAGATGGGATACTTGGGGCCGTTTTGTGGAGCGTAGTACCGCCTATCAACCCTGGCTCTGGTCTGCTGGCAATCACGAAATCGATTACATGCCTTACATGGTTAATATATATATATCTTGAGAGTCATCTTATTGTTGTAACTTGTCACTCTACTCAGGTTTTTGGCTCTTCTGTCTTTTTTTTTTTACAGGGGGAAGTGACACCTTTCAAGAATTACCTTGAGCGTTACACTACCCCATACTTGGCTTCAAAAAGTAGTGATCCTCTCTGGTATGCTGTTAGGCGTGCCTCCGCTCATATCATTGTCCTCTCCAGTTATTCTCCTTTTGGTAAATAACATCATCCTCTGCTTCTAACACACTTATAAATAAAAAAGGTAACTTCTGTTTCTGATGTGTTGTTACAGTGAAGTATACACCGCAGTGGAAATGGCTTGAGGAAGAGTTCAAAAGAGTTGACAGGGAGAAAACTCCTTGGCTAATTGTTCTGATGCATGCCCCTATATACAACAGTAACGAAGCACATTTCAAGGAGGGTGAAAGCATGCGTGCAGCTTTTGAGGATTGGTTTGTCGAATACAGAGTCGATGTTATCTTTGCTGGACATGTTCACGCCTACGAGAGATCGGTACTTGCTATCATTTAACATCTACTCTCCATAGATTTTTTTTTTTAATTATATGCTTCATTGTAAAATCTTTGTTTTTATCATCAGTACCGAGTATCAAATGTGCGGTATAATGTGTCAAGTGGAGATCGTTTTCCGGTTCCAGATACCTCAGCTCCTGTTTATATCACAGTTGGAGACGGAGGAAATCAAGAAGGTCTTGCCGGAAGGTGAGTGACTTGAACAAATCTAACAATGATCCTTGGAATAAGATCTAAGAACTAGATACAGTAGACCTAGAGCTAAGACTAAGATTTGAACCGCTGATGCTCTTTTGGTTGCAGGTTTAGGGAACCACAGCCAGATTACTCTGCATTTAGAGAAGCTAGCTACGGGCACTCCACTCTGGACATAAAAAACCGAACACATGCGATATACCACTGGAACCGCAATGATGATGGGAAGAAAGTAGCAACAGATGAGTTTGTGTTATACAACCAGTACTGGTGAGTTTGCTATTTCACCTTTAACTAAAGCTTTAAGTAACATGCATAGAAACAGAGCTAAGTGAGAACAAATATGCGGATGAATGCAGGGGAAAGAACATTCGACGGAGAAAGCTGAAGAAGCATTATATCAAGAATGTTGTGGTTGACTGGATTGCCAGTTGATTGCTTACTAAAGTAGAGGCGAAGATATTCGTCCAACTCTTTACTCTTTCTCTACCAGATCTTGATTACTTATAATATTGTTTGTGTTTATTCATCCATGAAATTTAATATTCTAATATAATACATAAACTGGCTAAAACATATATACTTGCCTGTAACAGTTGTAGAGCCAGTGATGTGCTCAGAAGTTTAAGCTTAATGTATTCAAGCAAGTGCACATCAAAATGCAATTAGTATAGTTAGAAATTATATTTTTTTCAAAGAAAGAGAAGGGTTTGGAAATTATTTCATTGCATTTATTTGGTCTATAAACTTTATTATGAAAGATAGGTACACTTTTTTTATCTCTCTAATTAAATAATTGAATGGATCTGTCTTAAAAGTCCAACATGCAGCAGCTCCCTAAGCACATGCAGGCACAACAACGTTCGGCATATGCACAAACACAATGGAGTATGGAGCTATTGTTATTGGCTCTGCTGAGTTTACATGTATCGGTTCCAGTAGAGGTATGTCACCTGCCGAATTAACCTGCAGTGCATTACCGTTGAGTAGCATAGTCCGGCTGTGTAGATCTCCATCCTTTGCTGTCAAATGGTACTCTTCTCTTTGGATTTCACCATTAGAGACCCAAGGTAGCTGGGAGGTCGCTACTATTTTCCTGTGTCTTAGACTGAAAGTGTTATTTAGCTCTACCTTGGCCACAACTGTTGTAGTGTTGTCAAGGTTCATCAGTAATACTGTGATCCCTTTCTGCATCATGAAAACTTTATAGTTACCCATCATAAGAAATAATACGTTATTTCGAGTTACATATATATGGAAACTCTGATTTACCGATGGTCTTGCACAATGAGTGTATGAACGTATCTTCTTTGTTCCGGAAAAGCTTGTGAACAGTACCTTTCTTCCCATAAGTCGTCGCCAGATCAGAGCACTGTAATTTGACAAGTAGCATCACTTGGTTGAAAATTTTCAAATTTATTCTAGTGACAGGGCCAAGTTTCATCTTATGTTAGTTACCTGTAATAGTCAGGGTTGGGAGTGAAATTAGTAGTATTTAGCAGCCCATAGTTTCCTCCGATTAGAGACTGTCTACAATATGTTTTCGTATCATAAACTGATGACATACCAAGTTGGTCCAGGTACCTACCATTGTGCAATATAATAATCATTTTTGAGTAAAAGTCAAGTTTATATTCTGCTGGTATGGTGTCCTTTTCTTACCAGAAACTATAAACGAAAGCATTAGAGACACGATTACGCCCGCTGTTGTAGGCTCCACCAGCCTCACCAACCCACGCCACAGCCTTTGTTGAGGATTTGTTGATTATGTTCTTTAGCCTGCGGAACGTTGCCTCTTGGTCCAGGTACGAAGGGTTTAGAATCTTTTCTATCAGATGCTGGTCCATTCCTAATCCATCGAAATTGTAGTTTTTTTTTCTTCCATTTAGGTGTGATAATAAGGGAAATGATGAAGAAGCTGCTTGATGATGTGAAGCCTTTACCTGAACCGAGATCGTAGATGTGATGAGTGGTGGCATTGAGAGAGTCTCCAGCTTTGTTCAACTATTCCGTGAACCAAGCAGCGTCAAAGAAACCACCAGGGCCTATCACCAGTGGCATGGGACTCACATCCTTATACACCCGGTTCACAATGTTTCGAAGAGCTATGGTGTCCGTAGCGTACTGACGTGCTGCAATTCTTGTACCAACACCACTTCCACACAGCTCATTGCCTATAGAGAATTATAAAAAAAAAAAAGCTTAGTGATCTAAAGAGATTTGATCTCTTGCTTATTATGCATATTGTCATATCAGGTGACTTACCGAGCTCCCAACCATCGACCGTGTGGTTGTTCTGTACTATATATCGGATGAATGATTCAGCATTGGTGTAGTCCCAGGCACCTACGGCTTCACCATTAGGTTGTATGCTCCGCCCAGAGAGTGCATTCAGCCCGAAGATGACTTTAGCTCTGATTCAGACCACACAAGAATGTAAGAAACATAGTTGAAAAAGAAGAAGAGAATTTAAAGGTTACCCGGTTTTGGTAAAGAAGTCATTAAGCTGGTTCCATCGGTGCCTAGACAGACATCCTTGTGTGTAGCCAAAGAGAAGGGAAGTGTTTTGGGTGAAAGGAAGACAAGGCTGTTGATGATGTGCTGTCTCATATACCACCAAGTCTTGTAGTGTTCCTCCTATTCTTATTTTCAGTGGAGCGAATTCTGTATTTTTTTTTTAAATTGAAAAATGTCAAATTTTGAACATTAAGATTTAGAATTATCAGAAACGTGATGTGATTACTTACCTCTGATTGCATTCTGAAAAATAGTGTTGTTCAGGTCCTGCAAGAAGATCAACATATATCCAAGTTACACTAGGCGTCATTTTCAGTACTATAATGGCATTGGATTTGGACCTTGGTACATAGTGATATTTGACTTCACGTTCCATAAATGGTAAAAGAGTCATAAATGGAGTTTTACAATTTCTACAAATGTTCTTTTATGTTTTATTCATTCCATTTCTTAAAGAAACAAACAAACAAAAAAATCAAAACAAAGAACAGAAAAATAAATGGTTCCCAGAGATAAAGGTTAATCACCCAACATCCCCAAAACATGAGAAAGAAAAACTGCAAATCCACCTCTTAAAGCTATACTAGCTCAACACACAGAGTAAACGTCTACTAAACAAAATAAAATAAACCTCTAGTGTTTTGTTTCTTGGTAAAAGATTTTCAACAAAAAGTAAATTGTATTTGCGAAATTCGGAGTGCCTAACAAAATGCATTGCTGCTAAGCCTGCTACACCGACTAAAAATAGTAAAATACACGTGAAGTGTTTTTTCTTTTTCTTTTGTTCTTTTTCTTTTAAAGATGTAGCACAAGTTGCATTGTTTTCGCCGGAAACAAAATGAAAAAAAAGAAATGTAAAAGAGAGTGAGAAGAAAACCAGGTTAAGAATCGAAGCATGGTCCCAAGCACAAGTTCCGTAGTCACATTTCTGAGACGGCCACCAATCCAAAGTGGCGCAGATGAAGTCTTCGTCTACTGTTCCCACGGCCTCTTCTCCGTACACAAACACCGTTCCTTTCACTTCTACGGCCGAGCTTACGGCGGTCTTTTCCGAAAACCGGAACACCCAAAGGAATAAAACTATCACCAGTATTATTTGACGACAACCCATTTTTCTCTTCCTTATTTTTATAAGAAAATGGGATCTGGTTTGGTGTTTTTATATATATGCAAATGGAAGACAGAGACCTTACTGAAAATGTGAAAATTGTTTTAATTTAAGTTATTTAATGGTGTAATTGGTGATCAAGTTTTGGAATACTATGAATACAAGGATTTAAAGAAAATGGAATGTCAACTAATAGAATGATGGAAGTTATGGAATAAAATAAATTGAATTAAGGAAAGAGATATTGCTATTATTTTGCTTAGTTAGTAACATATCCTAAAAATCTACCAGAAGTGTAAATTTAAACCTTGACAAATCTTCTATTTAACTGCAATAAATAAGTTACATAATATTTAAACTTAATTAATTTTTTTTTAGATTTAGTTGGATTTCATTAGACTCATTCACGATTTTTTTTTATCATGAAAGAATTATAACCATATTCATTTTGGTTCCACATATACCACAGGAATTGATGGAATGAGAACTGTTTTTAATTCCATGCAAATAGTTATTTCTTTTGGAATCTAATGGAATAAGTTAAATACACTTAGACCATCATTATTGGTCATCCCTTAATGGATGCTTTAAGGAAGGGAGGGACCACAAATCACTAAGACCAAGGGGAATAAAAGGGAAAAACCTCTACATAAGGGATGACCCTTGTATTAATGTGACCACCAAAAAAAAAAAAAAAAACAAAGTTAAAGGATTTGCCCTTCGGGATGACCAATAATGATGATCCAGCCTAATTACCCTGCCTTTGTTGTTTGAGTTGTTTACTTGACCTTTTTCATAAAGTAAAATACATAAAAAGATGATCTAATTAATAAAGTATATTGAGCCAAAATATTAATTAAAATAAAGTATACAAATCTACCTGCACAACCTTGATATATTATTGCTTTTAAGATACATGAATATTTTGCTTACATGCAAAAGGGTTACACCAAATCAAACTCTTAATAAAGCCAAAATAGAAAGGAGATAGACTAACCACCCTAGATTACGAATCATGCGAAAGGGATGTTTAATCTAATAACTACTCGTGACCTGGTGGTGCGAGCATGGGTCAGTGACCAATACTCGCGTAGTTTCACTGAATCACACCAAACAACCAGCATTGCCTCTTTTTTTTTCTCAACTGGAACTTGTCGAACTTGTATTATAGTATATCTGGTTTCAATATCAAAGCCTGCAAGCTCAACGTACAGGGCAACTCAATTGGCATTACAACGCAACTCGAAATTAAGAAGATGGATAAATTCTCGCATTATCAAAAAGTTTCTGAATGATCCAAAGCCACATATATGTACGACTGAAAAAGGTATTTGCAAAGTCAATTATTTTTTTCCAAAGCTATTTACTTACTTGCTTTCATTGAGTTGTCATTTGGCCTTTCATAAAGTTGTTATTAGTAGCAGTGGTGTAATCAGCAGAGCAACAGGTTGCAGATATGAAACAGAGTTTGGACAGTGCTGAGGAAGAGAAAAAACTGCTCTCTCAGAAAATATCAGAAATCTCCAAAGAGATTCAACAGGCGCAGAATACCATACAAGGTACAAGAACTAATGGCTGAATTGGCAGAGTCGAAAGATGTACACGAGGCACATAAGAGAGATTCATCAAGTCGAGTGAAAGAATTAGAAGCGCTGGTGGAATCATCAGGAAATGAAAGGAGAAGAGATAGAAACTCTAATGGAGAAGATCAGTAACATCGAGGTTAAGCTACGTTTATCGAACCAGGGTAACAGAACAGGTGCTAACAGAGAAAGAGGAAGTTAAACACTTAGAGGAACAAGCATTGCTTGAGAAAATCCTGGCGGTGACTCATGAAGCTTATCGAGGTATGATGAAAGATATAGGAGAGAAAGTGACCACAACACTAGATGTCTTTCAATCAATATTGGGAAAACGGTAATGGAGGCATCTAATTTACTATGGGCTGCGACGAATTGGGTGATAGAGAGAGGAATCACGAGAAGGAGAAGATGAAGAAAGAGATGGAGATGAAAGAAGCTTGGAGAGAAAGTAAGAGAGGATGAAAAGGAGAAGGAGATGAACGAAGAGGAAATAAAGAATCTTGGAGAAAAATTCAGAGATAATGAAAAAGAGAAGGAGAGGAAAGAGGAGGAAATGAAGAAGCTTGAGGAGAAAGTAAGGGAAGATGTAAAGGAGAAGGAGATGAAAGAAGAGGAAATAAAAAAGCTTGGAGAAAAAGCAAGAGAAGATGAAAAAGGAGACTCTGGTGGGACTTGGAGAAGAGAAAAGAGAAGCAATAAGGCAATTATGTGTGTGGATCGATCATCACAGAGGTCGCAACGAGGCTAAGAGCTAGCTAGCGTCACCATCGGAGACAGTATGGTACGTTGTTTTTCTTTCTTACCTCACATTAGGTCTGGGCATTCGGGTCGTCGAGTCAGGTTCGGGTCGGGTCTTTTCAGGTCCGGGTTTTTCGGGTCTAAGAGTTTAGCACCCGATAGAGTAATTTCAAATTTTCGGTTCCGGGTAGCTTCGGATCATACCGGATCCGGGTCAGGTCGGATCTTAGATAGTTGGACCCATTCAAGTAATCAGAATTTATAGGTTTGGTTCTGGATCGGCTTCGGGCTCGGGTTCGGTTCCGATTTGACCTGAAAAATACCTAATAATACCAAAAAATATCTGAAAATATTAATTTATCCGAAAATATTTAAATTTTATTTAAAATTTGTGTTTTTATTATATTAAAATGTGTATATATATTAAAATATACTTGTATTGCTTTTTCTGAACACTTTCTATTATTTCCCATGAATCAGAATTATTTTGTGGTCTATAACGTTTTATCTGAAAGATATGTAGGTACACTTTTTTTTTATCTTTTCGAATCAAATAATTGAATTGAGCTGTCTTAAAAGTCCAACATGCAGCAGCTCCCTAAGCACATGCAGGCACAACAACGTTCGGCATATGCACAAACACAATGGAGTATGGAGCTATTGTTGTTGGCTCTGCTGAGTTTACATATATCGGTTCCAGTGGAGGTATGTCACCAGTGGAATTAACCTGCAGTGCATTACCGTTGAGTAGCATAGTCCGGCTGTGTAGATCTCCATCCTTTGCTGTCAAATGGTACTCTTCTCTTTGGGTTTCACCATTAGAAACCCAAGTCAGCTGGGAAGTCCTGGCTATTTTCCGAGACGACGTCTTCCTGTGTCTTAGACTGAAAGTGTTATTTAGCTCTACGTTCGCAACAACTGTTGTGGTGTTGTCAAGGTTCATCAGTAAAACTGTGATCCCTTTCTGCATCATGAAAACTTTATAGTTACCCATCAGAAGAAAATAATACGTTTTTTCGAGTTATATATATATATCCAAAACTCCTGACTTACCGATGGTCTTGCACAATGGGTGTATGAACGTATCTTCTTTGTTCCGGAAAAGCTTGTGAACAGTGCTTTTCTTCCCATAAGTCGTCGCCAGATCAGAGCACTGCAGTTTGACAAGTAGGCATCACTTGGTTATGATTTTCAAATTTGTTCACAAGTTTCATCTTATATATTAGTTATACCTGTAATAGTCAGGGTTGGGAGTGAAATTAGTAGTATTTAGCAGCCCATAGTTTCCTCCGATTAAAGACTGTCTACAATATGTTTTCGTGTCATAAACTGATGCCATACCAAGTTGGTCCAGGTACCTACCATCGTGCAATATAATAATCATTTTTGAGTAAAAGTCAAGTTTATATTCTGCTGGTATGGTGTCCTTTTCTTACCAGAAACTATAAACGAAAGCATTAGAGACAAGGTTACGCCCGCTGTTGTAGGCGCCACCAGCCTCACCAACCCACGCCACAGCCTTTGTTGATGAGTTGATAATTATGCTCTTTAGGCTGCGGAACGTTGTTGCCTCTTGGTCCAGGTACGAAGGGTCTAGAATCTTTTCTATCAGATGCTGGTCCACCCCTAATCCATCAAAAATGTAGTTCTTTTTTTCTTTCTTCCATTTAGGTGTGATAAATAAGGGAAATGAAGAAGCTGCTTGATGATGTGAAAAAACCTTTACCTGGACCGAGATCGTAGATATGACGAGTAGTGGCATTGAGAGAGTCTCCAGTTTTGTTCAAATATTCCGTGAACCAAGCAGCATCGAAGAAACCACCAGGGCCTATCACCAGTGGCATGGGACTCACATCCTTATAAACCCGGTTCACAATGTTTCGAAGAGCTATGGTGTCCGTAGCGTACTGACTTGCTGCAACTCTTGCACCAACACCACTTCCACACAGCTCATTTCCTATAGATAATTAAGAAAAAAAGCTTAGAAATGTAAAGAGATTTGATCTCTCGCTTATGCTTATTGTTATGTCAGGTGACTTACCGAGCTCCCAACCATCGACCGTGTGGTTGTTCTGTACTATATACCTGATGAATGATTCAGCATTGGTGTAGTCCCAGGCACCTACGGCTTCACCATTAGGTTGTATGCTCCGCCCAGAGAGTGCATTCAGACCGAAGATGACTTTAGCTCTGATTCAGACCACACATGAATGTAAGAGAGATAGTTGAAAGAAAAAAAAAAGAGAATTCTTAAGGGTACCCGGTTTTGGTAAAGAAGTCATTAAGCTGGTTCCATCGGTGCATAGACAGACATCCTTGTGTGTAGCCAAAGAGAAGGGAAGTGTTTTGGGTGAAAGGAATACAAGGCTGTTTCTGATCTGCTGTCTCATATATCACCAAGTCTTGTAATGTTCCTCCTATTCTTATTTTCAATGGAGCAAATTCTGTATTTTTTTTTTGAAATTGAAAAATGTCAAATTTTGAACATTTAAGATTTTAGAATTATCAGGAATTTGATGTGATTATTTTACCTCTGATTGCATTCTGAAAAATAGTGTTGTTCAGGTCCTGCAAGAAGATCAACATATATCCAAGTTACAATAATAGGCTTCAGTTTCAGTACTAAAATGGAATTGGATTTGGACCTTGGTACATAATGATATTTGACTTCACATTCCATAAATGGTAAAATAGTCATAAATGGAGTTTTATAATTTCTACAGATATTCTTTTATGTTTTATTCATTTCATTTCTAAAAGAAACAAACAAACAAAAAAATCAACACAAACAACAGAAAAAAACACCACATCAAGATCTTAGCTAATAGCCAGCAGATATATGATTCCCAGAGATAAAAGGTTAATCACCAAAAACATGAGAAAGAAAAACAGCAAATCCACTTCTTAAAGCTAATACTAGCTCAACATACAGAGTAAACCTCTACTAGAATAAACATCTAATGTATTGTTTCTTGGTCAAAGATTTTCAACAAAAAGTAAAGTGTATTTGCTAAATTCGGAGGGCCTAACAAATGCACATTATTGTTCACAAAAAAAAACAATAAAATAAACCTCTACTAAACTAAACAATAAAATAAACCTCTAGTGTTTTGGTTCTTGGTAAAACATTTTCAACTAAAAGTAAATTGTATTTGCGAAATTCGGAGTTGCCTAACAAAATGCATTGCTGCTAAGCCTGCTACACCGACTAAAAATACACGTGAAGTGTTTTTCTTTTTCTTTTTTCTTTTTTTTTAAACGTAGCACAAGTTGCATTGTTTTCGCCGGAAACAAAATGAAAAAAAAAAAGAAATGTAAAAGAGAGGGAGAAGAAAACCAGGTTAAGAATCGAAGCATGGTCCCAAGCACAAGTTCCGTAGTCACATTTCTGAGGCGGCCACCAATCCAAAGTGGCGCAGATGAAGTCTTCGTCTACTGTTCCCACTGCCGCTCTTCCGTACACAAACACCGTTCCTTTCACTTCTACGGCCGAGCTTACGGCGGTCTTGTTCGAAAACCGGAACACCCAAAGGAATAAAACTATCACCGATATTATTTGACAACAACCCATTTTTCTCTTCCTTATTTTTTCATATAAGAAAATGGGATCTGGTTTGGTGTTTATATATATATGCAAATGGAAGACAGAGACCTTACTGAAAAAGTAAAAATTGTTTAAAATTAAGTTATTTAAGTACCTGCCTTTGTTGTTTGAGTTGTTTACTTAACCTTTTTCATAAAGTAAAATACATAAAAAGATGATCTAATTAATAAAGTATATTGAGCCAAAATATTATTAATAATAAAGTATACAAATCTACCTGCACAACTTTAATATATTATTGCTTTTAAGTTACATGAATATTTTGCTTACATGCAAAGGGTTTCCACCAAATCAAACTCTTAATAAAGCCAAAATAGAAAGGAGATAGCCTAACCACCCTAAATCACTAATCATCCGAAAGGGATGTTTAATCTGATAACTACTCGTAGCCTGGTGGTGCGAGCATGGGTCAGTGTCCAAAACTCGAGTAGTTACACCGAATCAAACAAAACAACCAGCATTGACTATAATTTTTTTTTCTCTTTTTTTTTTTGGAGTAACCAGGTGTTGGCCCTTTCGGGACCCACCACCTAGGCCCGGCGCCAGCCTGCGTCTGTACCGGTTAAGGCCCTGGACACGCCTCCCCACCCGAGTTTCGAACCCGCGTTTCCTCAGCCGAAGCTTCGGGGTACTGAAGTTATAATTTTTTTTTCTCAACTGGAACTTATATTGTAGGCACTGAAATAATCTTGTTACAATATTAAAACCTGCAAGCCAAGCACCTCAACATAGAAGGCAACTCAGTTGGCATTATAACGCAACTCGGAATTAAGAAGAGGAATACATTCTCGTGTTATCAAAAAGGTTCTGAATGATCCAAAGCCACATAGGACTGAAAAGATCAAGCAAAGTCAAGTTTTGAGCAATGATAATTTGGATATTCTCTCAGTTAACCCAAAACAAGTGATGGGCAGAGTTTACCTATGGCCAAAAATAGAAGAAAAACTAAGAAAGATGTTCAGAAAACTTCAATTTTTTTCTGAATACCGGAATGTTTGGGAAATTCGTAATTCTCACAGACCTGAAACCGCAACATGTAATATTAGTTTCGTCCCAACAGTCATTCAAACTAGGGATCTCTAACACAATAGTCACGAATTCTTTCCGACTGAGGTAAGGACATCTATTTTTTTATTAGGAGATTCGAAACTGAAGCACGTAACCTTCACAGATCTGAAACTACATCATGTAATATTAATTTTGACACAGCAGTCCCACGAACTGAAAATTTCTGATACAATGGCTAAGATTCTTTCCAGTTGAATTAATGATTTCTAGTAAAAAAAAAAAGCTTCAAAATTATGGAGAAAAAAAGTGAAGTTATGAACATGGACTATCATAAGAACTATCATATAATACTCTTATAATTTTATAACTAGAGTTAAGTAGATAACCACAACACAAAAAAATATTAGGATTCAACAAGGCTAAGGTTTAGAGAATATTTATTAATTTTATAGGATTTAAAACTATATATAGGCCAATTTACTAATTTTTTTTTTAAATTTGGTTTTATGTATCGTGTAATTGTATAGTTTTTTGTGTATGTACATTGTTTTCTAAAGTTTTAAGATTATAATTCTAATGTTTTTGTATAAAATATATTTCTTCATTAGTTTTAATTAATATATTAATATATATATATAATTTTTAACATTTGTAACAAAACTTATTTATATATTTAGTTAACTATACTCTAAAATAATTATTTTATACATTATTATTTGTCATAATTCAAGCGTTTTACTTTCATTGACATTAGTTATCCTGATTTTGATTTTAAATGAATTCAAGTTTACTATACATTTGTTAAACCAAATTAGTTGTTAGTATTTTTAAAATCTAACTTTGTCTAATATATTTGTGGCTAGTGTATATAGATAATAGCGACTTCTACAAGAAAATAATAATATAGATTTGAGATAAAAAAAACTAAGCATTTGGTGGAGCTTATTGAGTTAGGTATTCAAAAGAATTCTTGGTTTTTGTAAAATCTTACCTTTAGATTTAGTATTTATAAAAGAGAAATTTCATTATATAACCTTCAAACGAATTATAATTCATTGTATAACAAAAAGACCTAAATTGTAAATATGCATCGTGTCTTTTATATAATAATACCATTATACTCATGTATACAACCTGTGAAACCTTCACAAAAAAAAATTACTTAATAATTTATAACTGCAAAAGATAAAACGTGATCTTTCATTACCGACACATCTTCTTGAATTGATTTCTTCTCACAAGAAAGCTAGCGAGAAAGGCAACGATGAAGGTGTAGACGGTGAGCAGACACAACAACTCTTTCATTTCTTTTCATGCTTCTCTTAAACAATTGATTCTTACAATCATGCTTTTGCTTTATACTCGGTTTTCAATTTTAAATCTTGCAAATGAGATTGATATTATCGCATCAAAGTTAGATCCACAGTGCTTTACATATCCAGTGGTGAAAGTTAACGATGGCGAGTTGGTAAAAGTGTCACCGTGTCGGAGAAAGAGAGGAGATCAAGACGTATCTCTATATAGTGGTGATGAATAATGACGGTGAACCAAGTGAATGTGTATCAGCGTCTGAAAAAGAAGAACTTAAGAAAATAAACTCGCCGTCTATACTATATTAGGTGAAAGGAATAGTATAGTTTTATATTTTGTAGTGTAGCTATTTATGTAAGAGTATCATACTATTTAAAACATATTTCTATATTATCCCTTAAAATGTAGTAATCTGTCATATTTTCAAATTTGATAGTTTTCTTCTCTGTAACTTTGTATGATTGATTGTAATATGAAATTTATTTTTCTAGTGTTGGATAAATTGGATTATTTGGAACATTTATTACTATCAATTTCTAGTTTATAAATCTAAGTCTATTTTGTAATTAATATTTATATAGTATAATTTAATATTATATAATGTGTTATTTTTAGATTTTGATATTTGAATTTAGGGTTTATATTTGGGTTTAGTGTTTAGTGATTAATGATTAGGTTTTAGAATTAGAGGAATGGGGGTAAGTTTGAGGTTAACATTAGACTTTGAGGTTTGAATTTAGAGTTTAGGGTTTATATTTGGGTTTACGGTTTTAATGATTAGGATTTAAGGTTTAGTATTTGTAAGGTGGGGTTGAGGTTGGTATCATCATTGACTTATTTCATGAAATTATATATTTTATATTTTCACCAATATGTACTATGCTATTTATTTTGTTTCATTCTATTTGAGTTTAAGATTTATATTTGGATGTATAATTTATATTTGAGTTTAGAATTTAGTAATTAGAGTTTATGGTTTAGTATTTAGGGGTTGGAAATAGGGTTGAGAAATAGCTTATTATTTAGAGGTTGAATAATATTTAAGGATTATGAGTTTAAGATTTATATGTATAATTTATATTTGAGTTTAGATTTTAGTAATTAGGGTTTAGTATTTAGGAGTTGGAAGTGGAGTTGAGATATGGCTTATTATTTAGAGGATGAATAATATTGAAGGACTATGAGTGTGGTTTAATTGCTTATATAATACTTCGGCTATGTGGAATAGAACACTCAGTCTATGTATGTATATGACCAATAAATGTGTAAAGTGAATTTCTTTTTCTTCTTTCATTCGTGACCGTATATTATTTGTGATATGTCCTGTTTACCGAGTAACTGAAAATAGAAAGGTTATAACCGGCTCACTTTGAATACAAATGTTAAATTCTTCACAATGTCAAAATCAATATCATCTACCTAATTTTATTTTCAAAATTTGGTTATATAGCAAATTAACCCTTTATAAAACTTTGCAGAAATTCATTTGAATTTGTCATTTATATAAATCCCATTAAATCCTCCCTTGGAAAATTGAGATTTCATCAAGAACACTTATCAAGAATTAGTTTGGATTATCTTAGAAACTATTTGTAGTCAAAAATCAGCCAGAAGAAAATACCACCAATTAGATGGTATTTCACAAAAACAAAATGAAAAGTATTTCATCGTCTTGTTTTATTATCTGTCAAAAATTACGAATGCCATTATATAACTTTATCACCCTCTATTTTTCCATCAAGCCACCGCCACCACCATCGGCTGTCGTTATCCCCGAACACCAACCATTCTCACTAGTCG
This sequence comes from Raphanus raphanistrum subsp. raphanistrum, assembly GCA_019706035.1. NCBI lineage: Eukaryota > Viridiplantae > Streptophyta > Magnoliopsida > Brassicales > Brassicaceae > Raphanus > Raphanus raphanistrum. Next base: position 23,797,728 of record CM033987.1, on the reverse strand, counting down.
GAGACGTTTTGTCCACGTTGGTTCTTGGATCCACCGATAGAGATACATCTGACATGGTTCTGTTCTGTTCTTTTAACAAATTTTTTTTTACTTGATCTGATGATAATTCAAATGGACAAGTATTCCACTGTGATAACTCAGAAGATGAAGAAGTAATATGTAGAGAGGCTGGGACGTGTCAAAGGGAAGACATGAGTGTTCACTGCCTTCCTATATGTCATGTCACATGTTGCAGTAATATTAAGTGTGATGATGAGCCTTTAATATAAACACTATTAATATATTCAATGATATTAGGTGTTATATAGCAAAATGAGCCTATAAATATAGTAACCAATTATATGTCTGCGAACCAAAACCATTTAATCACCAATATAGAAAGCATCTAAATTGGCATTACAATCAGCGGAGGATTCAAATCACAGTAATAGAATAGCCGGTTGATGTTAAAACTAAAAGAATTAATCTTAAATTAATTATGTAATCCTCCTATATATTAATTGAAAAGTAACTTAAATAACTTTTGCTTATATGTCGTTTATAGGTGAAATTTCAAAGATTGTTACAATTTGATTGGTTGATAATTTTTATTAATTATTTATTTTATTCAGATCTAAAAATAAAAGGATATTTTGGAACTCATTAATACAAGTTACCATATAATACATGTAATATTACAAAAATAGTTTATGGTAACTAATTGTAGAATTATAGAAAAATATATCATATGTCATTAACTTTTTTTTTATTTTATCAGTTTATTATTTATAATTATATAAAATACTAATATTTTTTTTATAAAAATAAATATAATGGTTGTATACTTTTATAGAAATAATTATATTTCTATGTAATGCATTATTATAACTCTTTATGGTTTTAAATCCTGCACATGGTTTATAAATTATTTATACATATTTTGAAATTATTTAAGATCATTTTTCATTTTAACTTATAAAGTCATTTTATTAGAGTTCACGCATCATTTATAAAACTTTTATTCAATCTTTGTAAATATTTATAAATTCATTTATAATACTTATAAAATGTTATAAAATCATTTGTAAATTCTTCTAAATCTATTTATTATTGTATAAAGTGTAGTTATGATAACTGTATAAAATTATTCACATTTATTATCATATATTAAACAAAAATCATTTAAGTGACTTTTGGTTACTATGATTATAGGTGAAACTTTAAAGATTGTAGTAATTTTGATGAGATTTTAGATTTGATTTATTTTTATCGATTCTAAAATAAAAATTAATTATAAAATCAACTGTCTTCAAATTTTAGATTGAAGTACAAAATCTTTTTGTATTGGTGAATTGTATTATTAAGTCATCTAATTAAAGAGTTGTAAACAAGGTGAACCACAAAAGCTTAGTAAATTTATAAATAATTGTTTGTAAATGTTTATAAATGTATTCATAATTGTACAAATGTATATTTATAAGGATTTGTAAATCATATAAAATTATGTCACAATTTTTATTATCTGTTAAAAATAAAACATTTAAAGATTTTTGGTTACATGTAGTAAAAACTGAAATCTTAAATATAGTTACAATTTCAATAGTTAATGATTTTACATATTTTTATCAGTGCCAAAATGAAATCCCAATATGAAAAGTGATTCTACAATCAATTATTTGTTGTTTTGATTTTAATAAATATAAAATAAAATGTTATTATTTTTAATCATATCCAAAAACTTTTGTTTCCGAAAAATATTTAAAACACACATAAACGAAAAAAAAATTATCGTTAAATTTAAAATAATCAAGAAAATAGTAAAACATAAGTAAAACAAATCAGCAAATTTGATCTGAGAGTTATAAAAACCTATGATCCTCATCTTGAAGCTACAAATTAAAAACTACTTTCTTCTTTTCTTTGGGAAAATTAGAGTAATTAAATTCTTCAATAACTAAAATAAAATTTAATTGTACAATCAATTACCTGAACCAATTATAATATTGTTTTCATGTAAAAAGAAACTTTAAGTGACTTAGATTTATATTGTTGAATTATCTTAAATCTCACAGCTATTCTAAAAATAAATGTTAAACTTTTGATTATCAAACTATGAAGTTAAAAAAATAAATTTAATAATTCTAATTATTATTCAATAATTATAATATTGTAAACAAAATACATATTTCTTCGTATAATATTACTCTCGCGAAATCGCGGATAAACACCTAATATTAATTAATACTGTATAAATATCAAAAAAAAAATATGAGTAAAAAAAAGAATTGAACTCGAGTTCCAGGAGTCAAACTAATTATGGGAGTCAAACTAAAGGTTTTAAACCAAATATTCTAATAACTATCTGACAAACAAAAGTGAAATTCATTTTTAGAAATCACAGAGATCATCTGATCCCCCTCCCCACTGCATGTCTCCGCCCCTGATTACAACCCAAATGATAAATTTTGTCATTATCAAAAAGTGCAGAAGAGGGATGTTATCACCAAACAAGCTTATAATAAAGTCAAACATAAGAAATAGATAGCCAAATCACTCATTATTACGAACAATCTAAAGGGATGTTTAACCTGATAACTATTCGTGGCCTGATGGTGCGAGCATGGGTCAGTTCTATAGGGTCCGAGTTAACTGTTTGCACTGAATCAAACAAAAAAATGATAATATCAGCCTTTTCTAAATTTGTTTTATCATCTTTGAATAGTTTTTTTTTTCAACAGGAGCCTATATCCTAATAGGAATGTTGATTTGGGTGTACCTACCTTATTTAAACCTCTCCAATTTGGGATAAACCTACCCTATTTAAACCCTCTCCATTAAAACTCTAGATCCAAACCTGTTTATTTAAATTCAAACTGATTTAATAATAGTTCTTAAAAGGATAATCATTTTAATAAACTAAAGCATCTCCAAAATACATTCTATAAATTAAAATCTGAAGTTTTTGTTCTACAAAAAGAAACTTAAAAACTTCAGATTGGAAGATTCATATTTGTATTTATAGTTTGATACTTACAATTATCAATCACATTTACGATTCATATTCATATTTTTATTTATCGTTTATCATTTTCATCCTTAAAATTTTTATATCTTTTAAATATATCAAATTTGTTTTTCTAAATTTAAGTTTTACACATTAAATTAAAATAAATAAATAAATAACATTTAAAATATTATAAAACTGGATTAAAACAACAACAATATTACAAAAGAAACTTAACCAAAAAGTTTTTTTTTAAAAGTACATGAATACATAAGTATTACACAATTTTAAATACTACAACAAGACTTGTAGTCATGTAAAGTTGATCTGGAACCTCCAAAATTCCCAAAATATTTTCCAAAATTTTTTATGTAACAAAAGATGGTATGGTTGTTGTTGTTCTTGATGTTTTTTGTATGATTCTTTTTTTTTTCAAATAGAATCTATTCACATGTATTAATATCAATGATAAAAATAAACAGAGTAATTTTTACTTTGAAATCCACTAGTTGATCATATATGTGAAAATTACGGAAATAGTTTTATGGAATAAAATGATATTTTGCTTGTAATATTTTACAATGTATTTATATATAAAATTTTATATCTTAGTGCAACATTTTATTAATTAATATTTCTAAATATATATATATATATATATATATATATATATATATATGTGTGTAATTTATTTATAAAAGTTTTTCAGATTTAATTTAATGACGACATATGTAAGGACCATTGTATAAAATAAAAATACTTTTAATTAAAGTTAAGTTTGAAATTTTGTTTTTAGAGAATAACACCTTTATACTTCAAATATAAACTTTTGAAAACTTTAAAATAGAGTATCTTGTCGAATGAGTGTAAATGGACATTTATTCACAAAACCTTTAAAAAGTCGCTAAACTCATTTTAACATCCTCAATCATAGGTATGAAATGAACTTCTTAAATACCAAAAATGTAAACCAACTCGAAACTAACACTATTAAGAAAAACTCTTTTCAACAACCACATAAGTCTGAAAGTAGTCGAGAATAGCATTTTCTAACCGATTCTCGACGAAATTCATATGAAATTTTGTTTCACATATTTTGTCCTCTGAAGGTGATTGTATAGCCATCCTGTAATTCACTAGTTTAGGTTTTTGTTAAAGCTAAGGTGTAATACATTCCAATTGGCGTTGAACCATAAAATATATTAATTCATTAATATATTAAGAAAACCTAAATTTTTACCTTTCTAATAATTTTGGTTTATCTAAATATGATATGAATTTTTAACATATGCCCATTATATGTGTGTGTGTGTTAGTTAGGATTTGAAAATATAATATTGAAGTAATGTTGGTATTTTTAGGCCTAAAATTTTGGAATATTAAATACCTAAAATGTTTTGACCTAGAAATGTTTAGTTTGTATATATTAAACATTTTGTAAGTTAATTTTATTTTTAGTGTGTTTATTATTATTCTGTTAAAATATTAGATTTTAAGGTTTACGGGTAGAAGATTTTGTAAGAAGTCTGCCAAAAATTCATGTAACAGCAGATTTCTTTAGAAGTCTTTTTTAGAACGTAGAATAAATTTAGGATTAAAAGTCTTTTAAACAATTTTTCTAAACAGTAATTCACTAAAAGCTTCTTGAGAAGTCTGCTAACTTGTAATACACTAACAAACTTCTTGAGAAGTCTTATACACCGAAATTTTTTAAACCTAATTAAAATTTTGTTTTCTTATATAAAGAATATTTACACATTCTCTATTCTTTTCTAATTATAAAAAAATGTATTATTTTTACTCTAAAACTCTATAACCTCTCTTTAATCTCTTGGAATTTGAAAACACCAAACTTTAACCTAAGAGATTTTTCAAGAAATATTCTTGATAAGATTCCTACACCGAATTTATTTAATGTAATTAGAATTTTGTTTCCTTATATAAAAAATATTTCTACATTTTCTCTCTTCATTTCAAATAACTACATCAAAACTGTAACGAATAAATGAGTATTGCGAATGATTTCAAGAAGGAAAAGTGTTTCTAATTGATCCAGAATGTGGATACAATGACAAAAAATAAAGAGTAAGAATAAAAATGATTTAGTCTATATCAAGCATGGAAACGACGATGGAACAGCATTGCTTGGTTTAATATTGACCCTATAGGATCAAGAACGTGTATCATGTGGTCTACATTAACTGTATTAGGCTTTCTTAGTTAATTATGTAAAACTATTAGCAATATTTTTTGAGCTTTTAAAGCCCATTAGGAATAGATTTGGTTCTCTTAAACCAATTAGAAACAAGATTAGAATTTGGTTTTCTTAAAATATTTTGGTTAAGGATTAGGGCCTGGTTTTATTCTTTTAAACAAATAGCACCACTTTTTGTATTAATCAACCTTTATTAATAGAAATAAACTCTTCTGGTGCAAAACAAGATCTATCTTGGAAACTATTGTCTTGTGTTCATGTTGGTGGATAAGCTTCTCATCACACTAAGGAAGAACTCATTTTATGTGGATCCATCCTAGATACCAAATAGGGTTAGCCTGTGTCCCAGGACCAGAAACGCAACCTGTGAACATTCCATAGCTCTAAGGTGAAGCCATCAATCACCCAAGAGTGTTAACAGCTTCTTTTGATCCTTTCACCCATCCCTCTGCAAGAGATCCAGGGAAACACAGTCATTCCAGGGTGTACCAAGATCGGCGTCAACTCTTTAACAGCTGGTGTGAGCATGTATCAGTGTTTTACTTTCCAATAGTCGAGTATTGCACTAAATCAAACATAAAAATCAGTGTTTACTAAATTTATCTGAATTATTTTTTTTTTCAACTGGAGGTTACAGCTAGAGGTGTAAATTCAGGAAAATCTGCCCTATTTTTATTTTCTCACATTTAAAATTCACTTTATTTTAATTCTAAACCATTTATTTTAATTAAAACCATTTAATAAATGATTTACAGAAATAATCTATTTAACATTTGTTAAGCTAAATGAGTCTATACATATAAATACCAATTATAATTCTGCGAACAAAACCAGTTAATCATCAATATACATCTAAATTAGCATTACAATTAGTGGAGGAGCCAAACCACTTTAGGTTTGAGTAATAGAATAGCCTGTTGATTTTAAGTTAAAAAAATAATTGATATCAAATTAATTATGTAATATTAATTAACTATGTAATATTATTAAAAAATTAAAGGTGGATCAAAAAAGAATTGATCTCGAATTATAGGAGTCAAACTAATTATGGGAGTCAAACTAAATGTTTTAAACCAAATATTCTAATAACTATCTAACAAACATAAGTGAAATTCATTTTTTAAGATATCACAGAGATCATCGGATCCCCCTCCCCGCTACATACCTCCGCCACTGATTACAACCCAAATGAAAAATTTTGTCATTATCATAAAAGTCCAGAAGAGTGATGTTATCACCAAACAAGCTCATAATATAGTCAAACATAAGAAATAGATAGCCAAATCACTCATTATTACGAACAATCTCAAAGGGTTATTTAACCCGAAAACTATTCGTGGCCTGCTGGTGCGCGCATGGGTCATTTATATAGTAGAGCTGGGCAACCGGGGTACCATTCGGGTGTCGGTTCTGTTTTAATCGGGTTCGGATTTTCATGGTTACCAAAAACCAGTCCCATTCGGATAATTTAAAACTTCGGTTCGGGACCGGTTCGGGTGCTCTTTGGTTCGGGTCGGATTTAGTAAATTATTTTGGTATTGGTATAACCCAAAATACTATCGGTTTAGGTTTCAAATGGACTTTCGGTTCTTGAGTATATTGTTTGTACTAAATGTAACCAATACAAATCTACATAAATGGTAACTTATAATACAAATAAGTAAGTAAAAACATCAATTTCGTCAAAACAACTATGAAATGACGTAAATTTGAAACGAAAGCCAAACATCTTTATTGATATAAATAAAACAAAACAAATGAGAAAATTCAAAGAAACCTAAAGCCAAAACAAAAACCAAATCCAAACGAGAAACTATTATTCAATGAAATCAAAAACCAAAAACTTAAATAAAATTTCAAGCTTCAACTGCAAGCACCATTGTCAACCTTCAACCACGAATTTCAAACTTCAATCTTCGAGACATAAGTAAAATCGGTTCTTTGTTTTTAAAATTCTTGATTTGTATATATTTTGTAATCAAAATATAAGTAAAATCGATTCAAAAATAAGAAATGAACATCAAACTTGATAATTCAAAATCAAACAAAAAATTAAATATATTTATCTATAGAAATAAAATCAAATAAATAAAAGCATAAAACGAAAAATCAATTTCTCAAATGAAAAACATTGTTCAATGAAAAAAATACCAAAATATAAGAACTTTAAACTTCAACTGTCACCTTTAACCATCAACTTTCATCTTATAGAACCACCAATTTTTATGTAATAAATAATAATTTAGATGTTCAATATATCTTAGTGTATTTCGGATACATATTACAAATTGAGATCATGTTTGGTACAAGATCATTTTGAGGTTTTGAATGTTTCGGATTCTATCGGATATCCATTTAAATTCGGGTTCGGTTTGGATAATACCCGTAACCCGAAATACCACAAAACAAGATCCATTCGGTATTTATGTCGGATTCGGATCGGTTCGGATTCATTTTTATCGGATCGGGATCGGTTCGGATTTTCGGGTTCGGTTTATTTGTCCAGCCCTATATATATAGGATCCGAGTCAACTGGTTGCACTGAATCAAACCAAAAAATGATAATATCAGCATTTTCTAAATTTCTTTATCATCTTTGAATTGTTTTTTTTTGGTTCCAACAGGAGGATATATCCTATTAGGAATGTTGATCTGGGTGACCCTACCTTATTTAAACCTCTCCCGTTTTGGTTAAACCTACCCTATTTAAACCCTCACTATTAAAACTCCAAACCTGTTTATTTTCAATTAGAAACAGATTTAATAACAGTTATTAAAAGGATAAGCTTTGTTAATAAGCTAAAACATCTTCAAAAGACAGTCTATAATTTAAAATCTCAAGTTTTTGATCTCTAAAAAGAAACTTCAAAACTTCAGATTTGATGTTTCATATTTGTATTTATATTTTGATACTTACAGTTACCCATCACATTTATGATTTTTAGATAATTTATCGACAAACCCTTAAAAAGATGCTACAACTCATTTTAACATCTTTAACTAGATTCTGATCCGTCCTTAAAGAGCGGACATATTTTTTTGTTTTCATTTTTTTCTAAAAATTTAATTTTTATATTTATGTTTTTATTTGTATAATATTTTTAAATAATTAATAAGAGGCTTTAATAATTATATTAAAATAGTTGGATCACACCTATATCAAAAGGCCATGTTCCTGTTTTAATAGTATTGATTATAGGTATGAAATGAACTTCTTAAATACCAAAAAATGTAAACCAACTCGAAACTAAGACTATTAAAAAAACTCTTTTCAACAACCACATCAGTCTGAAAGTAGTCGAGAATAGCATTTCCCAATCGATTCTCGAAGAAATTCATATGCAATTTTGTTTCACTTATTTTTTCCTCTGAAGCTGATTGTATAGCCAGTTAATTCGCTAGTTCAGGTTTTTTAAAGCTACAGTGTAATACATTCTCATTGGCATTGAACCACAAAATATATTAATTCGTTAATATATTAAGAAAACACTAAGTTGTTACCTAACTAATAATTTTGGTTTGTCTAAATATGATATGCATTTTTAACATATGCCCATTATATGTGTGTGTTAGTTAGGATTTGAAGATATATATTCAGGTAATTTTGGTATTTTAGGCTTAAATTTTGGAATCTTAAATACATTTTTTTTAATTTTGACCTAGAAATGTTTAGCTTTGTATATATTAAACATTTTATAAGTTCATTTTATTTTTGGTGAGGTGTTTATTGTTATTCTATTAAAATATTAGAATTTAAGGTTTACTAGACTTTAATCCGCGCGCCTGTGCGGAGATATTATTTTAATTTGCAATGTCAAACTTGAAGCAATTTCTCAGATATAAATGTATATATGTGACCATGTTAATAAGGAGTGGACATTTCGGTTTAATTACGTATTTGGTTTGAGTTCGGTTCGGTTTGGTCTAGTCTATTTGGGTGTAAACAAATTGAACTAAAGTCAACCCAAATTAGTTTAGTTTGGTTTGTATTCAATTTTTGTTCGGTTTGGTTTTGGAGTGTATTTGATTCAATTTAATTTGGTTCTGATTGTGTTTGTTTAGTTCAGTCGTATTAATTTTTATTTTTTAGTTCAGTTACAAAATTATAATTTATTAAATATAAACAGATCATCATTTGACACAGAATCATTAATTGTATTCTTTATCTTTAAATGTACAGCCAAACATGACAGTAAAAATGTAGATGATGTAATTTAATAGTTTTATGTTTTTATCTTCAAACCTAATATAAATATCATAGGTAATTTTCTGATTTTGATATTAATGTATGAGATTCATTTTCATACTCTTTTATTTTATCATACCTAAATTTTTACCTTTCTAATAATTTTGGTTTATCTAAATATGATATGAATTTTTAACATATGCCCATTATATGTGTGTGTGTGTTAGTTAGGATTTGAAAATATAATATTGAAGTAATGTTGGTATTTTTAGGCCTAAAATTTTGGAATATTAAATACCTAAAATGTTTTGACCTAGAAATGTTTAGTTTGTATATATTAAACATTTTGTAAGTTAATTTTATTTTTAGTGTGTTTATTATTATTCTGTTAAAATATTAGATTTTAAGGTTTACGGGTAGAAGATTTTGTAAGAAGTCTGCCAAAAATTCATGTAACAGCAGATTTCTTTAGAAGTCTTTTTTAGAACGTAGAATAAATTTAGGATTAAAAGTCTTTTAAACAATTTTTCTAAACAGTAATTCACTAAAAGCTTCTTGAGAAGTCTGCTAACTTGTAATACACTAACAAACTTCTTGAGAAGTCTTATACACCGAAATTTTTTAAACCTAATTAAAATTTTGTTTTCTTATATAAAGAATATTTACACATTCTCTATTCTTTTCTAATTATAAAAAAATGTATTATTTTTACTCTAAAACTCTATAACCTCTCTTTAATCTCTTGGAATTTGAAAACACCAAACTTTAACCTAAGAGATTTTTCAAGAAATATTCTTGATAAGATTCCTACACCGAATTTATTTAATGTAATTAGAATTTTGTTTCCTTATATAAAAAATATTTCTACATTTTCTCTCTTCATTTCAAATAACTACATCAAAACTGTAACGAATAAATGAGTATTGCGAATGATTTCAAGAAGGAAAAGTGTTTCTAATTGATCCAGAATGTGGATACAATGACAAAAAATAAAGAGTAAGAATAAAAATGATTTAGTCTATATCAAGCATGGAAACGACGATGGAACAGCATTGCTTGGTTTAATATTGACCCTATAGGATCAAGAACGTGTATCATGTGGTCTACATTAACTGTATTAGGCTTTCTTAGTTAATTATGTAAAACTATTAGCAATATTTTTTGAGCTTTTAAAGCCCATTAGGAATAGATTTGGTTCTCTTAAACCAATTAGAAACAAGATTAGAATTTGGTTTTCTTAAAATATTTTGGTTAAGGATTAGGGCCTGGTTTTATTCTTTTAAACAAATAGCACCACTTTTTGTATTAATCAACCTTTATTAATAGAAATAAACTCTTCTGGTGCAAAACAAGATCTATCTTGGAAACTATTGTCTTGTGTTCATGTTGGTGGATAAGCTTCTCATCACACTAAGGAAGAACTCATTTTATGTGGATCCATCCTAGATACCAAATAGGGTTAGCCTGTGTCCCAGGACCAGAAACGCAACCTGTGAACATTCCATAGCTCTAAGGTGAAGCCATCAATCACCCAAGAGTGTTAACAGCTTCTTTTGATCCTTTCACCCATCCCTCTGCAAGAGATCCAGGGAGACACAGTCATTCCAGGGTGTACAAAGATCGGCGTCAACTCTTTAACAGCTGGTGTGAGCATGTATCAGTGTTTTACTTTCCAATAGTCGAGTATTGCACTAAATCAAACATAAAAATCAGTGTTTACTAAATTTATCTGAATTATTTTTTTTTCAACTGGAGGTTACAGCTAGAGGTGTAAATTCAGGAAAATCTGCCCTATTTTTATTTTCTCACATTTAAAATTCACTTTATTTTAATTCTAAACCATTTATTTTAATTAAAACCATTTAATAAATGATTTACAGAAATAATCTATTTAACATTTGTTAAGCTAAATGAGTCTATACATATAAATACCAATTATAATTCTGCGAACAAAACCAGTTAATCATCAATATACATCTAAATTAGCATTACAATTAGTGGAGGAGCCAAACCACTTTAGGTTTGAGTAATAGAATAGCCTGTTGATTTTAAGTTAAAAAAATAATTGATATCAAATTAATTATGTAATATTAATTAACTATGTAATATTATTAAAAAATTAAAGGTGGATCAAAAAAGAATTGATCTCGAATTATAGGAGTCAAACTAATTATGGGAGTCAAACTAAATGTTTTAAACCAAATATTCTAATAACTATCTAACAAACATAAGTGAAATTCATTTTTTAAGATATCACAGAGATCATCGGATCCCCCTCCCCGCTACATACCTCCGCCACTGATTACAACCCAAATGAAAAATTTTGTCATTATCATAAAAGTCCAGAAGAGTGATGTTATCACCAAACAAGCTCATAATATAGTCAAACATAAGAAATAGATAGCCAAATCACTCATTATTACGAACAATCTCAAAGGGTTATTTAACCCGAAAACTATTCGTGGCCTGCTGGTGCGCGCATGGGTCATTTATATAGTAGAGCTGGGCAACCGGGGTACCATTCGGGTGTCGGTTCTGTTTTAATCGGGTTCGGATTTTCATGGTTACCAAAAACCAGTCCCATTCGGATAATTTAAAACTTCGGTTCGGGACCGGTTCGGGTGCTCTTTGGTTCGGGTCGGATTTAGTAAATTATTTTGGTATTGGTATAACCCAAAATACTATCGGTTTAGGTTTCAAATGGACTTTCGGTTCTTGAGTATATTGTTTGTACTAAATGTAACCAATACAAATCTACATAAATGGTAACTTATAATACAAATAAGTAAGTAAAAACATCAATTTCGTCAAAACAACTATGAAATGACGTAAATTTGAAACGAAAGCCAAACATCTTTATTGATATAAATAAAACAAAACAAATGAGAAAATTCAAAGAAACCTAAAGCCAAAACAAAAACCAAATCCAAACGAGAAACTATTATTCAATGAAATCAAAAACCAAAAACTTAAATAAAATTTCAAGCTTCAACTGCAAGCACCATTGTCAACCTTCAACCACGAATTTCAAACTTCAATCTTCGAGACATAAGTAAAATCGGTTCTTTGTTTTTAAAATTCTTGATTTGTATATATTTTGTAATCAAAATATAAGTAAAATCGATTCAAAAATAAGAAATAAACATCAAACTTGATAATTCAAAATCAAACAAAAAATTAAATATATTTATCTATAGAAATAAAATCAAATAAATAAAAGCATAAAACGAAAAATCAATTTCTCAAATGAAAAACATTGTTCAATGAAAAAAATACCAAAATATAAGAACTTTAAACTTCAACTGTCACCTTTAACCATCAACTTTCATCTTATAGAACCACCAATTTTTATGTAATAGATAATAATTTAGATGTTCAATATATCTTAGTGTATTTCGGATACATATTACAAATTGAGATCATGTTTGGTACAAGATCATTTTGAGGTTTTGAATGTTTCGGATTCTATCGGATATCCATTTAAATTCGGGTTCGGTTTGGATAATACCCGTAACCCGAAATACCACAAAACAAGATCCATTCGGTATTTATGTCGGATTCGGATCGGTTCGGATTCATTTTTATCGGATCGGGATCGGTTCGGATTTTCGGGTTCGGTTTATTTGCCCAGCCCTATATATAGGATCCGAGTCAACTGGTTGCACTGAATCAAACCAAAAAAATGATAATATCAGCATTTTCTAAATTTCTTTATCATCTTTGAATTGTTTTTTTTTGGTTCCAACAGGAGGATATATCCTATTAGGAATGTTGATCTGGGTGACCCTACCTTATTTAAACCTCTCCCGTTTTGGTTAAACCTACCCTATTTAAACCCTCACTATTAAAACTCCAAACCTGTTTATTTTCAATTAGAAACAGATTTAATAACAGTTATTAAAAGGATAAGCTTTGTTAATAAGCTAAAACATCTTCAAAAGACAGTCTATAATTTAAAATCTCAAGTTTTTGATCTCTAAAAAGAAACTTCAAAACTTCAGATTTGATGTTTCATATTTGTATTTATATTTTGATACTTACAGTTACCCATCACATTTATGATTTTTAGATAATTTATCGACAAACCCTTAAAAAGATGCTACAACTCATTTTAACATCTTTAACTAGATTCTGATCCGTCCTTAAAGAGCGGACATATTTTTTTGTTTTCATTTTTTTCTAAAAATTTAATTTTTATATTTATGTTTTTATTTGTATAATATTTTTAAATAATTAATAAGAGGCTTTAATAATTATATTAAAATAGTTGGATCACACCTATATCAAAAGGCCATGTTCCTGTTTTAATAGTATTGATTATAGGTATGAAATGAACTTCTTAAATACCAAAAAATGTAAACCAACTCGAAACTAAGACTATTAAAAAAACTCTTTTCAACAACCACATCAGTCTGAAAGTAGTCGAGAATAGCATTTCCCAATCGATTCTCGAAGAAATTCATATGCAATTTTGTTTCACTTATTTTTTCCTCTGAAGCTGATTGTATAGCCAGTTAATTCGCTAGTTCAGGTTTTTTAAAGCTACAGTGTAATACATTCTCATTGGCATTGAACCACAAAATATATTAATTCGTTAATATATTAAGAAAACACTAAGTTGTTACCTAACTAATAATTTTGGTTTGTCTAAATATGATATGCATTTTTAACATATGCCCATTATATGTGTGTGTTAGTTAGGATTTGAAGATATATATTCAGGTAATTTTGGTATTTTTAGGCTTAAATTTTGGAATCTTAAATACATTTTTTTAAATTTTGACCTAGAAATGTTTAGCTTTGTATATATTAAACATTTTATAAGTTCATTTTATTTTTGGTGAGGTGTTTATTGTTATTCTATTAAAATATTAGAATTTAAGGTTTACTAGACTTTAATCCGCGCGCCTGTGCGGAGATATTATTTTAATTTGCAATGTCAAACTTGAAGCAATTTCTCAGATATAAATGTATATATGTGACCATGTTAATAAGGAGTGGACATTTCGGTTTAATTACGTATTTGGTTTGAGTTCGGTTCGGTTTGGTCTAGTCTATTTGGGTGTAAAAAAATTGAACTAAAGTCAACCCAAATTAGTTTAGTTTGGTTTGTATTCAATTTTTGTTCGGTTTGGTTTTGGAGTGTATTTGATTCAATTTAATTTGGTTCTGATTGTGTTTGTTTAGTTCAGTCGTATTAATTTTTATTTTTTAGTTCAGTTACAAAATTATAATTTATTAAATATAAACAGATCATCATTTGACACAGAATCATTAATTGTTTTCTTTATCTTTAAATGTACAGCCAAACATGACAGTAAAAATGTAGATGATGTAATTTAATAGTTTTATGTTTTTATCTTCAAACCTAATATAAATATCATAGGTAATTTTCTGATTTTGATATTAATGTATGAGATTCATTTTCATACTCTTTTATTTTATTTGAAATTGTGTTTATTTTAATAATTTAGAAGTAAAATGTGTAAATAATATTTAATTGTTTAGGTTAAAATATACATATATTAAATCTAAATATTGTTAGTGTATTTAATTAATCTAATAAAATATTTTGGTTTTTGGTCCAATTCAAAACTAAACAATTTGGATTGATAAAATCTTCAACCAAATTTTTTATACATATACTTTAATTTGGTTTGAGTCCGTTTGAGTTTGGATGTATCAGTATAGTTTGGTTTAGTTCGAGTTTCTGCCCGTTCTATTGTTAATACTTAATATTGTATTCTATAGTGATAAAAAATCAAAATTATAAATTTTTTTTAACGCTGATTTATTGTGATATTAAAATCAAAATTATAAATTATGTAAGGTATTCTTATTAGATATATTTCATGCAAGTGGATAATATACATTGTAGGAATATAATAAAAATTGTACAACGTGTAGTATAGGAAAACTTGTTTTGCAAGTATCTTTGTTATCAATCTATTCTATTAAAAGAGAAGTCACAACATTATTTCATGTGTGATTTTTTAACTTCATCATATCCTAGAAAGTCATATCTTATTTATTTTTAATAATATTTTCTTACTTACTATCATTATATATAATCGTTACATTAACAACAACCCCTGTTCTAAAACGCGGCCGCCGCGTCCGGCTTTGCGGCATATAAACGCTCGGCGGCTCCCTAGCGTTTCGATTTGGTTCAAATCGGGAGATTAGGCGGAATTTTTTGAAAAAAACTTGTTTTTTCTGTTCTAAAGCTTACAATCGATTTATATATGGCTAATCTACAAGTTTAAAGTGTAAATCATGATTAAAACGCAAAAAAATAGAAGGTAAAGTGAAAAAAAATCAATGGCGGCCGCACATATATTGCAGAAACCCTAAACGTTTAAATGAAGAAGATGAAGAGATAATTACAAAACTACCCTTCATTAAAGAAATGATGTAAAATCGAAAAAATATGCGCCAAGGGTGCATCGAATCTGGGTCTGGAGGAATATGGGAAGGGTAAGAACCACTGGACCACGACAATATTTATGGTATCGTTTACATTAACCTTTATATATATACAATGTATTATTTAAAATTAAAAATAAACCTAAAATTAATCCCCGAGTAGTCTCCGAATAATCCCCGATTTTTACGTTATGCGCTAGGCCCAACCCGAGCGTACGGATAACGCCTAGCGCGTTTCCGAACAGGGACAACAACTAAGCCTAAAAATACGGAATATTAATTTGCAATATTCTAATGAATTGATTATCGTATCTAAGGGACTCTATCAAAGCTATTAGTTAAAGATCATATATTTATTTTAGTCGTAAAATCCTAATATGGTTTCTCATTTTTTGTTTAAAATCACCAAATATATTAGGGCCTGCAAAAAACCAAATCAGAAGTACCGAACCAAATCCGATTTGAAAAAAGTAGTACCTAACCTGAACCAAAATTGATTAAATATCCGAATGAGTTTAAATGGTTTCTAGGGAACCAAAACCAAATACGACCCGAATCGAAGTAATTTGGATACCCAAATATATCCGCAATAGATTTATATAACTAAATATATAAATTATTTTTAAATTTGATATATAAAAACATCCAAAACATAAAAAATAGCTAAAACATATACTCCAAACACCAAAAAATATTTGATATATCTATTGATTATTTATCCAAGTATTCAATTCAAACTAATTTATGGGTCTGACTGGTTTTCCTACTACCACTCGCAAACACAGCTTTCGGTTGGTAGCAGTTGATATCGTTTCAAAACAATCATACAAACCACTATAAATTGCTTCAAACCTCTCTGAACCTCTTAAATCAAAAGTTAGTTTCAGCTAGTAGTTGCGGATGGATAAATAAATATAAAATTCTTTTTAAAAAATATTTTTAAAATTTAAATTAAAATAAAAATGGAAATATTAAAAATAAAATATACACATTTTATATATTAATTTACATTCACAAACAGTATCATAATTTTTTATATAAAAACTTTAAACTAGCTATTCATTAGATTTTGTTTCAAAAAAATAATATACATACATATATAAAGATATACATAACTTTCAACTAATTAGAAATAAATAAATAAATAAACATAAATCACTTTTAATCATATTAGTAATTATTATATTTTATCAAAATAGTATGCTTTTATATTTTTATAATCTTATAATATGTTTATATTGGTAATCTTATATATTAAAACAGAAGTCACAACCTTGATTCATGTGTGATATTTTAGAAAATAGACCTTCACTAGAAATCAATTATCGTTCATTTATTTCTAATAATATGGTTTCATAATATTTTATTCCTAATATAACAATAGACTCCTATAAAATCGGATTGCAAAACAAACACATATTTGATTCCTTAGTAAACACATTATAATTAAAAAAAATCTAAAAAATCTGTTTAAAAGATTTTAACAAGATCTTTTATTTTCAAAAAATCTGTGTATATATTTTAATAATTCGTAATTAGTTTAAAAAGTTTATTATACATTAATATATATTATAAGATGTAGAATAAAAAAATTAACTAAATAAGATAAATTATATTGAATTATTAAATTTATATATTTTATTTTCAGAAGCATTTATGTTTAAAATATAATATGTTGGTAATAATATGTGTGAGTTTTTTTTTTAAATTAACCTTCATTAGAAATCAGTTATCATTCATTTATTACTAATAATATGACTCAATAATATCAAGTCTGTTCCTAATACTATAGTGTAAAATTATGTTTTAACAGTATACCTTCAAATCTAACATACTAAAAACATATATCAATAGTATTTGTTTAATATTCAATAGTTTAGTTTGTGTTACAAAAAAAATGAAAATAAAATTCAATATTTTAGTTTACATATTTATAAATAACATATTAAGTGTTTAAATTCTAATGTATATGAATATGAAATCATTGCATTAAAATACAACTATGTTACTAAAATCAATATTTATTTATTCTTATTACATGTAATCCGTAACTATTAAATAACATATGGTTTAAATACAAAATAATTTAGATATCTGTTGAATTAAATATATTTTTATCCATCTAATATTCAAACACAAATCTAGAGGAATAAATATATAATAAAAAACTACAAATAGAAATGATGGTATAAATTTGAGTTTTAGGTGATAAGTATGTAAACTATAACATTCTGAAAATGAAAATGATATATATTCATTTCAAATTATGGTTAATGTTTATAACTTATACCACTAATAATGTAAAAATAAAATTTTGACATATATATAAAACAAAACGAACACCCGCACGGTTATCCGGGTCGAGATCTAGTTTATTATTAAATCGCTGTAATATGTCATGATTAACCAGTCACAAATATCCCGCAAATCCAACAATTTTCAAACATTGTGTCAGTCATACAAAACGGTAAATAACGCTTGAAACTGCAACCACCTGCATCCGCAAACTCCCGCATTCACCACCGCATCCGCCACCGCAACCGTTGCGTTTGATCCAGTCGGGCCCTATATGGTAAGTTTAGGTACTTTGACAAATGTAATTAAAATTTATATGTAATATATTATTTTTATATATTTTGAGAAATTTTAATTATATAATGAATTTTAAATTTCTTTAAATAATTTAAACGGGTATCCGAACTCAAACAAAACCTAAAAAGATCTGAACCGAATATAAACCAGATTTTATAAATATCCAAGTGGGGCTAAAATATGTAATCACGAAAACCTGAAACCCGAATAAATTCAAACTGAACCCGAATGAGTACCTGTATACCTTCCCCTCCCCCGCCCAAAAATGTACTGTACATTTGCCATAACAACTGATTCATAATATGCTCTATTTAATATATTTGATACCCGTTTTAAATGAATATATCAAAGAGTAGCTACAAAAATATATAGAAGGAGATACAAATATGTATTACATTTTTAAATAACTAATTTGATGAAAACAAGTAAATTGTAATATTACTATGTTTGAAAAATTCATATACACATTTGAGTATATGTGATTATAATATATATCATTCTTGAAGTAAATAAAATCTACATAATTAAATAAAATAAAAATTAACATCCGCGTGGTTGCGCGGATCAAGATCTAGTTGTTATTAATTTTCAGTTTAGTAAGATGTTCAATGCTTTTAGGAATATTTATTTAATCTCTTAAAAGCTACATGTACTATATCTAGGACTGGGACTTAAAACCCGGATCCGTGATCCGTTCCGGTATCCTCTACGATCCGGTATCCTCTCTGATCCGGTAAAAAACGGATATCCAGGGAGCTCGGTTCTAGATCCGGGTAGTGATTCTACGGATTCGGGTAGTGGAATTTTAGGTCGGGTATCCGGATCTGGATCCGAACCTATTATATATTTAAAATATTTTTTAAATATAATTATATTTCTATATGTATACCATATATAGTGTATATTAAAATACCTAAAATTTTAGTTTTCTTAAATTTGAATAATTCTCCAATTTGTTTTTTTAAAATATTTTTAAATAGACTAAATAAATGTTTAATTAGTTAGTTTTTAATTTAGTTTATAATTTTTAATTTTTTTAAAAAAACATTCGGATCCGGTTATCCGAGGGTATTTAGATTTTAGTCCGGATATCAGGAAGGTCCGAATCCAAATCCGGGTAGCAATTTTACAGATCCAAATATATCCTAATATACCCTGAACACCCGGTCAGTCTCACCCCTAACTATATCGATGGAAAAAATAACTTTTTGAGATAATGCTTTATGATATACTAATGAAGTTCCTCGGAGTTCAACATCTCTTATGTTCCTCGAACGCGGAATCAGTTTTCAGTTTTTTTAGCTAAGACAGCTAGATCCTTCTATAGGCAGTTATTTTTATTGGATCTATTCCGGTCTGGTTACCAAAGTCACCTCAAGTTTGAGTAATAGAATAGCCGTTTACTGTCAAAAAAAATACTAATGAATTTAGTGGGTATGCAAGAAGTTAATGAGCTTCTTATTTGTTCGTGTAATATGTCGTGAAAACTATGAATAATTAGTAAATTGGAAAGTTAAAGATTCTGACCCGTCCTTAAAAGAGCGAATATATTTTTTTGTTTTAATTCCTTTTGAAAATTTTAATTTTTATATTTAATTATAATTTAAAACTCAATTTGGATTATATATATATTAAAATTATCAATAAAGTATTAAAAAAATGTGGATTGTAAATAATTGAACCACACATTTATCAATTATACATGATCCTATTTTAATATAATAGATTTTGATAACTACTTTCTAAATTAGTTAAATATATATTTTCGATTGTGATTCACCTAATACATTTAGTGTATGTAGAAATGTATTTGGGAGGCAAGATTAGAAAATAAAGTAATATTCCGTTTTTAATAAAATTGTTTCTCAATCAACTAAATAAATAGCAAGATAGAGAATAAGATAATAATTTATGTTTAAATAAATCGTTCTGAAATCAACTGAATAAATAATACCAAATATACCTTATTAACTGTTAAGATGGTAAAATAGAAATATGAAAAATAATTTTCAATTAGTTAACTAATATTTTAATTTAATTATTAACGTGAATTTTGCTAATTGATTATTCACTTTATAGTATCTAGGTATGCCTGAGAGTCTCGGGGATCAAAAATACAGATCTTTGGTTTTTTAAATGAAAATGTTAATAAGAAGGTTAATAGTTGGACAGTAAGGTTCCTTACACGGGGTGGTAAAGAGGTTTTAATCAAATCAGTATCTTCGGCTATGCAAACACATGTTATGTCCTGCTTTAGACTACCGAAGGGGGTTACAAAGAAACTAACAAGTACCACAGCACATTTCTGTTGGGGGTCAGCGGTAACAAAAAAGGTATACATTGGTTCTCATGGGATAAAATGTGCACCCATAAAGAGGAGGGAGGTTTGAGTTTCAGGGATCTACAAGATATCAATACGGCTCTATTGGGAAAACAACTATGGCGATTAATAGAAAAGCCAGATTGTTTATTTTCAAAGGTGTTTAAAGGAAGGTATTTCCAAAATTCTCATCCTTTGGATGAACACAGATCTTATTCTTCATCTTATGGGTGGAGAAGTATCTTTTCAGCTAGATCTCTGGTTAAAAAATGGCTAATCAAAAGAGTTGGAACCGGACAGTCGATTTCTGTTTGGAATGACCCCTGGATCCCAGCTCCTCGCCCGAGATCAGCACAACAAAAAAACCCGGTTCAATTCTTAAATCCATCCTTAAAAGTGGAGGATCTCATCAACCCACTAGACAGGACTTGGAATGTAAACTTGCTTAATGCATATATACATCCGGACGATGTTAGGATCATCAGAGGTATGGCACTTAGCCGCAATCACCGGCCTGATACATATGGCTGGGCATTTACAGAATCTGGGAAGTATTCGGTGAAATCGGGATTTCGAACGGAAACAATTTACCAGGACAGGGAACCAATGATAACACCTTTTGGACCAAATATAAAACCTTTGCTGGCTTATTCTTGGAAACTAAATTGCTCACCAAAATTGCGACATTTTATTTGGCAGATACTATCTGGAACATTACCAGTGTTCAAAAATTTAAAGACACGGGGTATTGAATGTGACTTTAGGTGCAATATTTGCGGAGCGGAGGAAGAAACGGTGCATCATGTTCTTTTTGAGTGTCCACCAGCACTACAAACATGGGCTTTATCAAGGATCCCGTCTCCCCCTGGAATTTTTCCGTCCACATCAGTTTTCACTAGTTTGGACTATTTATTCTGGAGGCTACCGAAGGAAGTGGACTCAAATTATTTTCCTTGGATTATGTGGTATATTTGGAAGAATAGGAATAGTAAGATCTACACAAATAAGAATGGGAATCCCCAGGAGATACTGAGGATAGTGGATCTCGAGGAAACGATATGGACGGAGGCACAATTATTGATACCAAAGACCCACGGAAATGTTCAGACTACCAACGATTGGCAAACTTTGGGCACAACCAGAGTATGTTTTGTTGATGGATCTTGGAAGGAACAAGATATCTTTACTGGACAGGGGTGGTATTGCCGAAAGATAGATTCAGAGGACAAGATGATGGGGGCAATGAATCTCCGACGTAGCCTATCTCCTTTACATGCAGAATGTGAAGCGCTGATTTGGGCAACGGAGTGCATGAAGACCCTGCAGTTCTCAGATGTGGTTTTTGCTACGGATTGTTCTCAATTGGTGACGATGGTGTCCTCACCCGAAGAATGGCCAGCATTTACTACGCATATGGAGGAATTTCGCCAAAGTAAGACTTTCTTCCCTAATTTCAAGATTCGACATATTCCAAGGGCGCAAAACACAATGGCGGACAAGCTTGCTCATGGAGCAAGGACTTCACCATCAGATATGTTATATGTTGATTCGATACCTCCGACTTGGCTCTCCAATCCGGTGGAATCTATATAGAGTAGTTAAATGTTGTCAAAAAAAAAAAAGATTATTCACTTTATAGTAATGTTTTGTTAGAGTAGTTAATGCTCGTTTACATTCAAAGACTTACTGATAAATAAATTTCAGTATTTGTAATGTTAGTATATATTAAGTGGTAGCAATTGAAAAGCAAACCAAACACGTGTTATAATTACGGTAAGATTGTTGTATTTAAATTAACCTATAAGAAGAAAACATTAAATGATTTAAATCTCAGTGGCAAAAACTGTTAATATTAAGATAAAATAAGAGTAAGTTCTTAAAAGTTCTTAAATATACTTCTGTTTTAATAAAATTTAATTGAATTTATAATTTTGATTCGAGAATAAATAATTTTAAAGTTTTCTATTTGTGTTTCAAAAAAACTTATTATATTATAATAATAATTGATTTTCAAGTAGTGTGTTCATATCCAACTCAGAACTATGATTGAACCGATAAATCCAATGATATGTGTATAATTCAGTTCAATTTAATAAAAAGAGTTGTAATTATAATCATAGAAAATCTGGTAAAAATCTAAAATTCCGCTATTAACCTAAAATTCGATATGAGATGACCTGCTGAAAACCAAAAAAAAAAAAACAAATTTGAAATATTTATTAAATAATTCATACTTTTTAATATTATATAAAATTGAAAAAGTAACTATTTAGATTTTAATGAGATTTGTATTATGTCATTTGAAGAAAATGAAACAATGGTAATACGAAACTTTATTATTGATATGAAAATATTTTTTCTTTTTTTTGGTTACTATGATAAATTTAAATTTTATTTATGTCGTTTAAATCTAAAACTTAATTTTAAGATAATTAAAAAAAGATGAACACTCAAAATTAGCATATCATTACTATGTAAAAATGGCATAATAATTTTTTTTTAAATTTGCATGTATATATTCATATCTGATCTTTAAATAATATTATAGATGAAAGAAATGATATTCAAATTAAATGGAAAGTATATACTGTATAAAAATTAAAATTATTATCATTCACAAAATATGGAAAGTATTAATTAGCATAGTTATAGAGAATATTATATTTTTAGTTTAAATTAAATGTCAATGGAAATACTTGTAAATATATTGAAATGCAGAGCCAGAATCCTAAACTTTTAGAATATGATCCTGCTTTAATTGTATAGATGGATAGAAGATTTCTTAAGAAGTTTGCCATAAATTTATGTAATAGCAGATTTATTTAGAATCTTTTAGAACATAGAGTAAAATTAGGATTAAAAGACTTTTAACGAATTATTCTAAACAATAATTCACTAAAGGGTTCTTGAGAAGTCTGCTAACTTTTAATACACTAACAAACTTCTTGAGAAGTCTTATACCCCCGAACTTTTTTAACCTAATCAAAATTTTGTTTCCTTATATAAATTATATTTACACATTCTCTCGTTTTTCATAACTGCAACAAAAATGTAATGTTTCTCACTCTAAAAATTTATAACCTTTCTCTAATCTCTTTAAATTTGAAAACACCAAAGTTTAACCTTAAAATGTTTCTCAAGAAGTCTTCTTGAGAAGTCTCCTATACCGATTAATTTAACGTAATTAGAATTTGGTTTCCTTATATAAATAACTAGGTGATGACCCGCACCTCTTGCGGAGTGAATATATTTTATTTAGATTGTAAATATTTTTATATTTTCAATATTTTAAAGGTAAAAGTTCCGGTGACATATATGTAAATTTTTTTATATTTTCAATATTTTTAGTGGAAGTAAATAATTATATAAACTTGGTTATGAATTTAAGATAAAAAGAGAAATAGACAATCAAATGGAAGATTTCATAAGATAAAACGAAACATAGAAAATATAATAATAATATATGAAAGAGAAAACTTATAAGAAAAAGTCTTTAAGAAAAAAAAACAACTGGTATGAAAAGTATATTCAGAACTCTCCTATAAAGAACGATAACAAAGAATATAAACTTACCAAAATGAAATTGCATTCCCATAACATATATATCAATATATTACATTCATTTTTGATATTGCTTTAAATATGTTTAGGTTGTGATGCCTATGTAAGAATAGTTTAGGAAGATATATATATCAATCGAGGATAGGGTTTTGGTGAGGCACGATTTTACATCATGATAATCAAATAACGCCTATAATCAAGCCAAAATATCAGTAATTGATCGTCTAAAATTTACAATTTGGAAATTATGCAGTTTGTAAGATTTGACCATACAGAATTTAAATCTTTGGTTACTAATCATATAATAAAATGATCAATCTTTGATTTAAACGGCGAATATTTATGCTGAAATTGGAAAGAAATAAATTTTACATTCCATAAGTAATATAGCAATGGCGTTAAATCAGATTTTTTGAAAAATACCTGAACTGATATAAAAAATTATTCCATTAACATTTGTCAAGATCTCTCAATTACAAAGATAGTGGTCATTAAGTATGTGGATTTCATAAATGTTTATTAAGGGAATAATTTTCTGTCAGTCAGTCCTTAATTTTCGGCTACGTGCATCGTGGACATAGTATGGACTCCATTAATATAAACACTTTTTCATTACATAAAATTCATCAGTTTAAACATAAAATATAAACACTTTTTCATTACACGCTAAAATATTGTGTTTTATATGTTCGCATCCATTATATTTTATCATCTCTTTGTCTCATGTCTTTCTACCACTCTATATTTGTTTTTTGCAGGTTTTTGATTTCATGATTTTCATTTTATCTTCCCAAAAAGTAGATTTATTAATATTGGATATGCATGTTTATGTTTTTCTGTGTTATATTCGAATAAAACTATAGATCCAACCTAATGTGATTGTTTAGTTTAATTTTATATATATAAATTTATATTTTTATTTTTTTCTGTTTTGAAAATTTGTTAATGTTTTGGATATATATTCATTTCAGATATAAAGACAATATATCAGACTTCGGACTTCATTAGCAGACTTCTCAATAAGTCTTGAGAATTGTAGTGCACTAGTATCCTTCTAGAGAAGTCGAATATGTAAACTGTCAAAAATGGTAAAAGTTCATTTTTCAATTATTTTGTGTTTCTTTGTGTTAAATTTAAATAAGATTATAGATTCAACTTAGTGTTATTTTTTTCTTATTATTTTAGCTTAAAATGTTTTCATGGTTTATCTTTCTCTCTAAAAATAAGATATAAATCATCAAACTTTTGATATTTATCTGTTTTGTATGTTAAAACCAAATAAAAGTATAAATTCAAAATAACTGTGATTATATGTATTTATTATTTTTTTAGTTCTAAAATTTTTAGGTTTAAACACTATAAAGTATTTTTTGTGTGTGTTCGATTCAAATTAAATATATTAAATTTATTGTAATTGTTTTTTCTTATTAAAGTTTAGAAGTTCTATTTTAAAAATATTTGTTTTGAAACTATTTTGATCATTTTTGAATATGCAGATTTTTCAGATCTGAGAACTATGTACCGACCATCGTTAGCAGACTTCTCGAGCAGATTTCTTAGGCAGATTTCTGGAACAAACTTCACCGAAAAATTCTGCTAAACCAATATTTTAATGGAAAATTAAAAAATACAAATATAATTTGACCGCATATTCTAGTGGAAGACTTCTCTAAAATATTCTAGTTCTCAGTTTAACTTCACTGAAATTTTTAGTTCCCTTTAGGATTACGAGACTTCTTCGAGAAATATGCTAAGCTATAATACACTAGAAAACTCCCCAGAAAAATCTTCTATAGAAGATGATTTTGATTATGTTGGACACTGGTGTTCCCAATCTTGTTTCACTTTTAGCGGTTGAATGTACAATGAGAAATCATGTAGAAAGAGACTTTGTTTTGATAGTGCATATAGAGTTGTAGATAATACATTTACTTGTCTCCAAACTATTAAAAATATATTTGTGTAATAAGGATAATAATGATGATAATAAGTTATAGTTATTACACACAAATTCATAATAAAATAACACTTAACACAAGTTTAACATAGCAACATTCAAATATACTAGGCTTTTAGCATCACACAATATCAAAAACAACAACATAAGTTTAACCATTTGACATCACAAATTTACTAAAACTTTAATACACATGAACTAAGAAGAACTTAGAAATCCATTTTATATTGGAGAAAACACAAATTTTCTAAAACTAACAAAAAGACTTCACAAAAAGTCTGATATCATTAGCTAGTACATAAATAAATATGAATACTGTTAACCTTATAATTATAAACAATTAAGTTATAAATTTCATTCAAGATCTCCAATATTAAAAATACATTAATTGACAAGAAAATCTTAAAAATTCATTTTAAATATAGAGAAATGATTTATGTATGTATAAATGAGATTAAAAATTATAATTTATTTCTAGACCATTTAGAACTTGGTTTTGGTTGTTATAAGTGTTGGTGATATTTAATATAATGTCATTTTAATAAATAAGTGACGAATATGAGGAAATTTTAGTAAAATTATCATGTTTCGAAAAGTAAAAACAATAAGTAATAACATTTTCACTAGTTAGTTGAATTTTTAAGGTAAATTTGGAAGAATATATTTTTTAAATGGTTAATTTGTGTTTTAATACAAATCAGTACTATTAAGAACATGATCACTCCTGATTCATATCCTAAATGAAAATCAAAATTTGCCAATAATACCCTTATATTTATAAAGAATTACTAAAATTCATTAATGGCCTTTAAGATTTTTTCTTTGGTTTTGGACATACAAATACACTTAAATGGTTAAAAAATATTGGGCTTACATATATTTATAAGATATGCTAACCTTAAATTTAATATAAATATTCTAAGTTTAATTATTGGACCTGCATATATTATGAACCTTATATAAATTAACAAACCTAATGATATCAAAATATTATTTTCTTAAATCTATGTATCAATATTGAAAATAGATCATTTCGAATACTATTCATATTTTCAATACAAACCAAAACTCTGTATCCTACACTATATATCGTATCATTTTTCATGTATAATATTATTTAACGATCAAAATGAGTATACACACAAGAACTAAAAAACATTTTACTATCATTTACCAAAAAATATTAATATGACAATTCTGGATGTTAAATATAGTTTTAAATTTATTATAAAATTAAATTTTAAATCTAAAATAAAAATTTGAACTTGTAGTAGGTTAATAACGAAATATACTAATATTTTCATATCAATAAGTTTTTTATATTATCATTTTTATTTGGATGACATAATAAAATATTATCAAAGTCTAAGGAATTATAATAATTTTATGTTATATTAATAAGAAATATAAGTAATTTCATCATTAAAAAAAACAATTATCAGATATAATTTGTGTTTTTATCGGATCGATGTTATCAGATCACGGATTAATAGTGGTATTTTATCTTTTTAAACGGGTTTTATCGTATTTTTAATTAACAAATTTTTTATTAAATATAAACCGGATTATAAAAAAGGTAGTGGGTGTACCGGTTCAACTATGAATCTGGGTAGGATATGAAAATACTTCTTAAAACTCAAACATTATTATAGAACAGCTTTAAAAATATTTTTTTTCTAATAAAAAAATATAATTCATAAAGTTTTTATGAGTATGGTTCAACAAAAAATATAAGAGCTTTCAAAGATAGTAGTAACTTTTCTAAATCGAATAAGGATTACGAAGTAGTGGGAATTGATGGTTAGAACTGTGATATAATTATATGACAAGAGAAACCCATTTTCAGTTTAAAATGAATAATTCATATCTATCTTATTAAAACAGAAACATTACAACTTCTTCTAGGTGAATTTTAAAGTTGGACCTTATGTAATTAATGCTATATTAATCTACTTATTATTAGAGATGCTTTTTTATAAATAATTAATATCAACCATTACCATAGTTTTTTACTTCTTACCTTATTATTTTATCCACTACGCATGTTTCTTTATATTGCATATATTTTACTATAAGCTAGATACATCCACTAGCATATAAGATAAATTATTAATAATACATCTACTAACATATAATACTATACGACAGATTACTAATAATACAATATATTATCTGTATTCATTAACTTGCATCTATCAATATTAGCAATACTATGAAGATGACTAACTCTATACTTTGAACCTATAAACCATGATATACTTATTTATAAAAAAATGATATTACTGTTACAAATTAGTTTTTATAAAAATTATTTATAGCAGCAATTTGTTATATAAGATAAATTTAATCAAGACTCAAATCTTTTTTTTTCCTGTTCAGAAAAAAAAAACCTACGAATATATACCATTAAATTAGCCAAAAATCTTTCGAATAAATAGTAAATGTCACCAACCCAAAAATGAATTAAAAATATAACAAAAGATATTATGTTTGAAATTTAGCTCACTGGGTCCGCTATAATCTGTTCATTTCAGGTATGAGTTCTTCGAGTTCTTAACATTTGGATCTAAGTAGGTATTTGATTTTTTTTGTCCGGGTCGATTTTTTTTGGTTCCGGATCATTCTAACTTTTTTATATTATAAATCTTAAATAATATACAACATGTATATAAAATATGTGAATCAAAAGATAAATCTGCGCAGGCGCACGGATCATGATCTAGTTATTATTACATTTCAATAATAAGAACACATAGCTCTTCAATATATAGTATCTATACTATTAATTCACATATATCATCTTTAAATCTATTTCGAACAAATACCATATTTTCAAGAGGGGAAAATAAACAATAAAAACATAAAATCTCAATTGTTATGATTCTAAAAATAATAATTGTAATTTGTAAATCAGTTTCATATCGGTAAATGAAAAAAAAAATCATGTTTCCTAAGCAGATCAAAATCTAGTTTTAGGTTATTTTTTGAAAAACCCTTGAATTATTATTATTTTCTCTTTATTGAAAATCTAAAAATACTAAAATTTCTTATGTTTACTTTTATAAAATAAAAGTTAACTAGTTCCAAATATTTAATTTCTTTTAATATTGTTGATTATGATATTCTTAAAATAGTAAATTTTCAACTTGTTCTCCGAAGTTTTGGCTCAACACTTTTTTTTCTCTTTATCCTATACATATTCTATATCGTGTTACAATGTTTCTTTGCTAATTCTCTTCTCGTTGATCAGATCGTAAGAGAAACCAAAAAAAAAAAAATCTCAAAAAAAGAAAATAGGAAGCGAATCAATGAGCCATCATCATCATCACTTATCGTTTAAAAAGAAACTCAAATCAACGCTTTGCATTGCGGGCGGATGTTTCGGAACAACCAACCATCCCCAAAGTCTCCCGGAGCAACCATCATCTCCGACGAGTCCAAACGAGACATCTACACACAGCCCAACCAAGACAAAATCTCCTAGACTTGCTCGGACGCTGTCCAAATCGCACGAAAAATGCAAAAGTCTGATCCATAGGATCGGGGAAGGTAAGCACGTACGACGTCACACGACGGATTTTCATTATGATCCGTCGAGCTATGCGCTAAACTTTGACAGGGGAGAAGAGGATGAAAATGTCAATCGTTTTCCACTTCACAATTTCTCCTCTAGGCTCCCTCATTCACCACCTTCCTCTACCACGTCCCCTGGATCCTCCCTCGCCATCCATAACCTTTTGCGGTGATCGTTCACTTTTCTTTTTTTTTTTTTTTTTTTAAATTGCGTTGTTTTCTTAAATCGTGGATTGTTTTCGTATATTGTAGCACTGTACATATTTCTTATCTTTAATTTGACGTCCCAGTATTTTTCTTTTGTTTGTTTTCCGATATAAATCACCATATCGAAATCGTAGGCCTAATCGGAAAATCGTACCTATAATATTTATTTGTATCAGTTTCAGACTTTCGATTGAGATCCTATATCTCTCCCTTTTGTAAAACTTAACTCATAATCTTGTAGAGAGAACTCCACAGCGGCTCCCTTCGTAGTCTGTTTCTAACAGGAGACAAACAAGCTCCCGTACCTTTTTTTTTTTGAACTTTATGTACTTCTGGTACCGACCCACATCGCTACCAAGTTTGGTTCACAAGTTCTACCTGAGTCATCTCAAGAATCTGCACAAGGAACTTTGTTCTTACGCTGTTTTGAAAACCCATAAACTGTAATAAAAGACCCATCACTCAAACCGAAAACGACAATTCCTCGTTTGCAACCATGCACTGAGACCGGGACGGGACGGGACGGGAAATGGCAAATTTAAAATTCGTAGATATGAGTACGGCTGAAAGACGGCAAACATTATAATATAAACATACCTACCTACCTATATATCAAAATATTAAAAACTCTCACATAAGATATAAAAGTTAGAAAGTAACAGAGTAAACTAATATATAGTAGTTACATGACCAATTCGAAATAAACAATCGATTATGTTCAAACTACTAGAAGACAGTATAATGCTAAGGAAAAAAAAACTTTATTGAAGATAAGATGAGACAAGTTGTCCTGACATTTTAGCCATGTTCAGATTTATATAACAAAGTTGTTTTGATTACAAGCTCTTGTACATCTCTTAGTCTTTAGCAACCAGCCGAAGAACTCTCGAGTAGAATTGAATTATAATGGTTGAGAGTAGAAGAAGTAGATGCTTACTATAAACACACATATACATTCATATATACTTAAGGCAGAGATGGAGAGAGAGAAGGCTTAGTGACCTTGAGCTCTCCACAGTCACTAATGAAAACCGTCTTAAGAGGTCTGTTCCACAATGATCTTGCGTTCTGAGCTCTTTCATCTCCCAGAAACTCTGCGAAATCGTTGAACTGTCGAATCTTCTCCGACGGCTTAAACGTTGGCACCGCAGCTATACTCGTCACCACATCTAACCCTGTAGAGAGATTTTCGATTTCTTTAAATTAAACTCAACATTAAGAAAAATGTGAAAGAAAGTTAATTTTAATTTAATTATTACCTTCGAGAACAGTACCGAAGACAATGTTGCCACCGTCGAGCAGCGGACAAGGACCAGGTCCCGTAGTGATCAAGAACTCGACATTTCTGTACTCGGGATCGAGTCTGGTCTCATCGTCGTCGTCGTTTTCAGACAAGCAAAGAGAGACGAGTCCGGGACGAGCGTGAGGGATGAGGAACGACTTGGAATTAACGACGTCGGTGTTTCGAGGCAAACTCTTCAGAAGAGGACCGACCTCCGCCGTGTCTCGCCGTAATCCTTGTCTTCCGGCGAGGAAAAACTGGCCGGGGAAGATTTTGTGGATGGGAGTGTTCTTGTAAGAGGTAGAGGATGAGGAGGAGGAAGTGCACATGAGTTTGAAAGTGGAGACAGTGAGAGGAACATGACGGCCGTATAGACCGAGAACGACGCGGCCGAGAGGGGTGGAGTCGGGGCAAGGAGTGGTGGAGGAGAGTGTGGCGGAGGGATCAGAGCGGAAGTAAGTTGGACAGAGGGAGAAATCGAGGAAGACGCGGTCGGTGATTGTTACGTCTGGTGGGGAAGGGATCTGAGGGGAGGGAGATACGGTGGCGATTGTGGTGGTGGAGAGGAGGAGGTTGCGACGGCTGATGGAAGCTGAGAGGAACGGAGGGATGATAATGGATGATGATGCCATTGATGTGGTTTGATTGCAATTTGCAATGTCTCTCTCTCTCTTCTCTGATCTTTACTGGCTGTTGTTTTCTACGACGCCGTTTAGACAAGGTATGATCGCTGGACCGGGCCAACACGTTTCGTTCTTTCTCTTTTCTCTTCTAAACCACATTTCTTATGGGGTTTTGCCTGATTTGTATTTTGGCTTTGATTAGTGACCATTGATTAAATTTGAGTTAGAAGATTAACTCAAGAAATGTTACCAATCATAATTAATTTTACATTTTTGAGTTACTATTTGAAGTTTAATGTATTATACTTGAGTTACAATTTTGAGTTATTTCTTTGATAAAATTGATAAATCAAGTGGTAACTCAACATCAAGAAAAATACCATGTATTAAGGTTCGAGTTAGTATTGTTTTTTGTTTTTCAACTAAAAACACACGATCACTTTTGGATATATTAAACAATTTTTTTTCTAAGTTCATTTAACTATTGTATACGTGTTATCCATGTAACTATTTAAATATATTATATACTTTTAATTATTATTTCTATTTGGTGACTATTGTTGTAACATAATTGATTTATATGAGTGCCTTTTATTATATATAATACATATATTTAAATATCTTAGTAAAATTTAAATATACGCATGAAAAATGTAGGGGAAATTTTATAACTACACTTTGTGTAGTACCACAATTCAACAATACCATCAATAGAAGGACATTTTCACAAATACACATTTCATTAATGTGTAAAAGACAAAATTAACCTTACATTATCTTCAATCTATCATTCATTTTTTTTTCATCGTCTCTGTCAAACTTCCGCCGTCGAGATTTCGTCGTCTTCAATCTATCCAGTGGTTTCACATCCTCCTCGTCTTTCTTCACTCCCTCATATAATTTCAAAAGCGAAAAGATCTTCACATCTCTCATCCTAAAATGGTGTCGGTGTTCCTATGTGTATCACGTCGTGGGAGATCTGACGGTGGGGAAACCAGAGATGGTCGTAGAACTCGAGACAGAGACGGTGGGGAAATCAGAGATGGTCGTAGAACTCGAGACAGAGACGGTGAAATCCACGATTCATGCTATCAAAGAGTCGACGGAGTGCGGGATCCCGGTTTGGAGGAAGAGATCGCCGGTTCCTCCTCGTGTGGTGGAGGACAGCGAGATGAGGCAGCAGAGCTATGTATATATGCCTCTTGTGTTTTTTGTTATTAGCTCTGTTTGTTATTCTCTGAATCTATGGATATCTGTATTGATCTCATCACCAGTTAAAAGGACAAAGTTATCTCTTCCACCACAAAATCTTATGTTCGTGGATAGATCAGATGTAGAATGTATTGCAATTACAAGTTGTCTTCTGTACTTATTCAAGTAAGTATAGTCAGGTCTTCTCTGTTTTGCAAATATAATATCCATTATTCAGTTCTCAGTTGATTTCTTGGTTAAGTTACGTGCTCTGTTTATAAGTCATTTTTAAAGATTTAGAAATCATTTATAAACCTTTATCAATATTTAATATATATTTCTATAAATGATTTATAAACCCTTATATATTTTTAATGGTTTATAAAACAATTAATAAGACTTTATAAGAGTTTATAAAATCAATCTATAAGGCTTTCTAAATAAATTATTAAAATATAATTCATTTATAAGAGTTTATAAAATCAGTCTATAAGGCTTTGTAAAGATTACAAATAATTTATAAATGTTTATAAATCATTTTTAAAGATTTAGAAATCATTTATAAACCTTTATCAATATTTAATATATATTTCTATAAATGATTTATAAACCCTTATGTATTTTTAATGGTTTATAAAACAATTAATAAGACTTTATAAAATCAGTCTATAAAGCTTTCTAAATAAATTATTAAAGTATAATTCATCTATAAGAGTTTATAAAATCAGTCTATAAGGCTTTGTAAGGATTACAAATAATTTATAAATGTTTATGAATCATTTTTAAAGATTTAGAAATCATTTATAAACCTTTATCAATATTTAATATATATTTCTATAAATTACTTATAAACCCTTACATATTTTTAATGGTTTATAAAACAATTAATAAGACTTTATAAAATCAGTCTATAAGGCTTTCTAAATAAATTATTAAAGTATAATTCATTTATAAGAGTTTATAAAATCAGTCTATAAGGCTTTGTAAAGATTATAAATAATTTATAAATGTTTATAAATCATTTTTAAAGATTTAGAAATCATTTATAAACCTTTATCAATATTTAATATATATTCGTCACGACTTACATAACTAGAACATTTTTTTCAAGCAAGGTGATGACTTTGTCTTCTAATTCTACAATAATTTCCAATCTATTTTCTTTTTACAACTGTACATAATTTTGGATTATTTCTTCACGGTCAGATTAGTAGACTCTCTAATACAGAAGCTTTGATTTTTGGTTAGCAGTCAACAGGACAGTATGTTTCTTCAAATACTAAAGATTTTTCTTACAAAGCAATTATAAGAAACACTCAACACAAATACTTCTGTTAATTTGAACCATTAAGTTTGGCTTCGCAAGGATCCATATCATACAATGCTCTTTTCATGTTTCCTGGCAAGAACCACTAGATTCCCTTTCTCTGAAAGTGGCTCTTTTTCTTCAGGGATATCAGTCTCTGCAACGAATGGAGCCTTTTATTAATCAGGTCTGATGATACAAAACTCTTTGTAGCATGGTTTTCTTCTTCAATGTATCCGGTCCTCTCTTTTCTAAGCGATAGCTCACAAAATATATATGTGTTTAATTGGAATCTTTTTTGCAGATGTTGGCTGAAGAACACTGGTGTAGTGATTGTGCTAAATGAGTAGGGAAGCCCCCTGGAAATCAACAAAGATGAAGAACAATTTGATTATTAACAAACTGAAACAAGATCCATAAAGAGGAATAAGGAAGAAAGGAAGGATATAACAGAAGAACAAGGCAAATAGATAAAAGAGGAGAAGAACGAGACTTGGAGTGGGAAGCTCCAGCGAAAGGAAGCTTCCACCATCTTCTACACGCCGTATTGAACCTGCTTGCCTTCTCGCCATTATTAAGATATCCCAGCAAAGCTATTCAATCTACAAAACACTAGATTAGATTTGTTTTGAGACTGAGAAATAACAGAAGACAAATAATCTAAGCTAATTAGTGATGGCGTAAGAGATGGCTAAAGCAGTGCAGACACCATTGCCAGAACCAGACATATCCTCTCCAAGTAATAGCTTCGAAAACCTTCCTTCATCATCTCAATCTCTGCATTAGTCAAAACAACAACAAGAAGAAACAGCATTAAAATACAAAACATCTCAATCTCTGCATTAGTCAAAGCTGCGAACTTTAATTCTGAAAGTGTCAGTGAAGAATAAAAGCGAACACTTGGTGGACGAACCTGAGACTGTCGATGGTTCCAAAGATTCGGGGAGAATCTTCTTCTTATCTCCGTCGACATTCTTCACCGACCAACGAGACGACACCGGGGAATGCGTGAAATCCTCCGTACTGCTAGGGCTTTGCTCCTCCTCTTGTCTGGTCGCTTCCGAAATCAGAAAATCTGAGCTGCAGCAGCTGCTTTCTCTTCCCTTCTCTCCCACTTTTCGCATCTCTATTCTCAACTTCTCCGGCAAAGAACCCATTATTACTACTCCGGTCTCTCTCTTCAACACAGTCTCCGATTTCTTAAGAAAAAAAGAAGTTGCTCGAAGATGTGAAATCAAACGCTCGAAGGAGGAGCCTCACTCTCACTCTCACTGTGGATATTCTCGTGAGAGTGACAAGATGCAGATTCAAATTCTAAATTGAATTTAAGGCGTACTTTGTGATCTCACAGTCACATATCGGAGAAGATATCTCCGGCGAGAGAAACATGTGGTGGGAGAGAAGGAGACTAATTTAGGTTTAATTATTTAAGGGTACAACAGTAATTTGAATCATTAAAAATATGGTGCTATAGTTGGTTAGTGTATAATTGAAAAGTGGTACTATGAAAGTGGTATTAGTGGCAATTTCCCAAGGGGAAATTTCATAACTACACTTTGTGTATTACCACAATTCAACAGTACCATCAATAGAAGAACATTTTCACAAATACACTTTTCATTAATGTGTAAAAGACAAAATTAACCTACCTTATCTCTCTCTCCCCGTGGAGATCCATCATCTCTTCTCCGTCGCCTCTCTTCGATGAAGTCGTCTCTCTCAAGCAGTCGGTGAAGAGTTACAGAGATCCATCGTCATTTTTGTTGAGATCCGCCGTCTCCATCATTCGTCGTCTCCGTCGAGATCCATCGTCTCCGTAATCCATCATCTTCGTCGAGATCCATCATCACTCTCTCTCTCTCAGCCGACGACAAGAGATTACGAGAATCACGATTAAAATCTCAAATATGTTGGCTCCTCACCACGATTGACACTGGTATGTTTCTAATTTGTATACTTTTTGTTTGATTCAAGTAATTTTTTGAATTTGTTCTTTCTGATATAAAAAAAAATCAGAAAAGTTGGCTTAGAACATGTCGATCTAAGGGAAAGAGTTTCAATAGTAAGCATTGAGCTTTCGAAAAATTATAAACCTTTATAAATCTGGGTTCAAGTAATATTAGAATTTTCGTTCCTCGGTTATCCAAAAAAACAAATAAGGTTAATTTGATTTAGACTTGTCGTTTGAATAGTTCTGGTCAGGAGAAAGATTTTTGGATAGTGAACATTGCATTTCAAAGAATTATAACCTCTTATAAATCTTGGTTTTATGATATTGTCGATAGTACAACTTAATGCTTAATGATATTACGATGCCATTGTTTTCTCCATAGCTTTGAAAGCATGTACTGAGATGCATGACTTAGATAACGGGAAGAAGATACACTGCGACGTCGTTAAGGCGCCAGGCTTTGATAATTTTGTGTTGACAGGTCTTGTAGATATGTATGCTAAGTGTGGAGAGATCGAGAGTTGTTGTAGAGTGTTTGACGGTATTGCCCTTAGGAATGTGGTTTTCTGGACTTCGATGATTGATGGGTGTGTGAAAAATTGCTTAAAATGTGAAAATGGCTTAAACAAATGGCGTATAGAACATTATATGTTCTCTCTCTTTGCATGACATCTTTTGATGAATAAGTTACTTCATTCTCTCCACATGCTGAAACAAGCTTCATCTCACAATCAGACCTTACTGGTGTGCTCAGCTACAATTATCAAGCATCTCCCGTGTCTGAACGTTCATGTCCTTGGAGTTTCCAAGCCAACTTAAAAGTCTTTTCTACAAAAGTAAGTAGAACACATTGGTCTTCAACATTTAGCATATTTATTTAACTGATTTGATGTTTGCAGAAGAATAAAAGATATGTTTATGCTCATCATATTACCCTTGGAGATCTTCTAGGCTCATCTCACATCGTAGATGACATGGAAAACCCGAGTAGGTTCTCTGAAGAAATCTTAAGATGCATATCTTCAATGTATATCACACTCTCCGGCAGAGCAATAACCAGTTCTTGTATTTAGGCTTCACCTTCATCCAAAACCAGATTTGATAGCTGTAACCCATGCCTTGGGGATAGCAAAGAAGCAAATGCTCCACGTGGTGTTGTAATAGAGTCTCTGAAACTTCACCTGGATGATAGTTGTTTCAATAATTTATAAGTCTTTATAATTTATATAGCTAATTTATAAATCTTTATAAAATAAGTTATAAACTCTTAGAAATTGGTTTATGAATCCGGATAAATGACTTATAAGGTTTTATAAATCATTTAATTGTTTTTTTAAATTTAAATTACCCAAGAGATCATATGTGCAGTTTCAAGCTATTGTTTACTTGAAATCAAACTCGTTTATAGTTAGTTACATAATACATATACAGCAAAAAAGAGAGGGAGGGAGATTGGCAGAAGCATTATAATTGTTTATAAATAATTTATAATTGTTTATAATGAGTGGATAGATAAAATCATAAGCTTTAAGATGTTCTTATAACTAACTGATTAATATTTATAATTAATGTATAACCTCTTATAGAAATATTTATAAATTCTTAGATTTTTCACGTAAAATATTTATACAAAAATTTATAAATGATTTTTTAAGTTAGAAAATGTTTTATAAAACCTTATAAACTCTGTTTTCTTACTAAAAACCTATTGGAGTAAAAGTTATAACGATTCTCATTTTATAAACCCTTATGAATCAATTTATAAGGTTTTTATACATTAACTTAGAAACCTTAATAAATTAGTTGTATAGGTTTATAAATCAACTAAAAGATTCTATAACCATTTATAAATCCTTATAAAACAATTTATAATGGTTTGTATAATAATTTATAAAGGTTTATAAGGGTATGTAAATAATTTAGAAGGGTTTATAAAAATAATTTGTAAAGTTTATACACCATTATAAAGGATTATAAAACAATTTATCAGGGTATGTAAAATATCTGAAGCGGTGGAGACTTGCTTGTTATCCGCATGTGCCTCAGAATCTGCCACGTATCATCATCTCCTTACAAAGCCTGCACGTGTTCTTTAGTTTTATGAATTTAATCTTGTGTATCAAAGTTTTATGAACTTGACATAACTAATTGTAATCTATGCATTTTCATTTGTACCATTAAAAATGAAATCAATAATCTCTATACAATATTTTTTATGTCCTTATGAAAATGTAAAAGGGGTTCTAAATACCTAAAGGGCACTGTTATAGACAACATTGTTTCGCACAATTAAAGAGAGTGGGTACATATATTTTTGCAATATAAAAACACAAAACTAGTGACTGTGTCAAAGTAAATAACAAAGCCTTATAAATAAAGCATGATCAAAGAATTAACCTCAAAAATTGTTACACAAAAATGAAGAAGTCCTCCGCTTTCTTTATGTTTGCTCATAAAGGAGGTCACTTGGAGATCATTCCTAATAAAAACTGGAAGAACCTCTTATATAACAAAGAGTTTATAAATATTTATAAATTGCAGCATACACCAGATAGCGATTGATGTAGCTTCATCGGCCAAAAAAGGATTTCCTGTAACAATACCCTTTCTAGTTGATCTCAAGGTAAAAGTGAACATATGTTTCATCACTTTGCTTCTTTCTAGCATATTTGGTGAAAGAGCCATGTCACCACCCTTTTCTTGTGCTTCCAAATCAAGGAGGATCTGATCAAAGGCATGCTGTATAAACACAGAGAAATACTTAACTTCAATTGGAAGAATCTGCAAAATAACAAGCTTTAAGCACAAGTTCACAAGAACATCTCCCCAGCTATGTTGGTTTCGCATTTTGCAGAACCAGAAAAAATGATTTGCTTGTTCTTGGAAGAAACTTTGGAATGACCCAGACTTTTTTGTGATGTCATTGAGAGCATTACGAGCACCTCCAAGTTTCTTCTGCTGACCAATCACATATCACTTTTAACAGAAGCATCAGTAACAATAGTCTTTGAAAATAACAAACAAGCAAATTCTTGTTTCAAAGAATCCATCAACTGTTTAAGCATATGATTACATATAGGTGAGGACATCCTCCATTCTCTTGAAGTTTGATCAGATATGTGGTTACGTTAATGAATCTTGTTTGACACAATCAATTGTATTCTTTTCTGAAAAATAAAAAAAGCATAATGGTGATAGTCAATTTTTATATACACAGCTATATTGTGGGATAAAATTATATGTGATAATGATCCTCCATATACACAATTGTTTTATAATTAAGGTCTTATAGATGTAAAATCTAAGGAATTACTACTTCCAACAATAAGCAAATCATGAGTACTACATACTACCTTGTAAAATAACTGAAAACTCTTATAAACAAAAATGTTAGCACTATGTTCTTTATCGATAAATTTATAAGGTCTTATAAATTTGAGATTTGAAACTTCATGCGAAAAACTTTGTCTCCCTTCCCAGAAATTGATCGATTTTGAGAAATCAAGCTAAAATTACAAAAGGAGACGAAAATCACCATCTATTACCCTTTCACCTTTGTTATGCGTTCAAGGTGAGAAATCCTCTTGTTTTGTTCGTTTGAGCTCGTTGGACATCTGCTTCGTCAAATCTCGTCGGAATCGTTGAATCTTGTCGGCGAAAGTGTCAGAATAGTCGAAACTCGCCGGGAAGTCGCAAGATCTCGCTCGCCGGGAAGTTGCCAGATCTCGCTCGCCGGGAAGTCGCCAGATCTCATCGGAGAGCTCGCCGCCGGATAGATCGTCGTCGGAATGCTCGGAGAGCTCGTCGGAGAGATCATCGGAGAGCTCGTCAGGTTCGTATTCAGTCTCGTATTCAGTCACGTTTGATTGAATTTGGAGAGCTGTGGGAGAGAATACACCAAGGGGTATAACAGTCATTTTCTTATTTAGTTTTTAGTGGTAAAGCTGGTTAGTGTATTTTTGAAAAATGGTATCATAAAAGTGGTATTAGTGGCAATTCCCCTTCCCAAAAATGTATATTTATTTTATCTAATATTTTATTAAATTTGTAAAATATTATTATTATTTTTTGTAGAAAATGTTATACATCAAAGTTACTAATTAATTATTATTAAAAATATTAACTCACATTTTAGTGAAAACTCATTATATAAATATGAAGACACCATGTTTTATAATAAATATATCTTCAAATATATTTCACAGTTTATTTAATATATTTTTATTTTCTAATATATTTTTATTTTTCTAATATATTTTATCAAATTTATAATAAATATTATTGTAGATATTCATAATATTTTTCTTAAATATATATACTTCAGTTTCAAAAAGATAATAATAATACATACTGCAACTTATACTTCAAAAATGTTACCAGTCAATTATCTAAAAACACACAGTAATTCATATCTTTACAGCAAACTTACTAATAATAATACATACTTTTCTAATACTACATGTCACCAATCGGAGCCTTTAACTATTTGGATCCATTCCAATCAGAATTTTATATATTATTCCAAATGTAAAAATACTTGTAGACATCGAAAACCTTTTTGAATATGTAAATATATATACAATTATATTACGGAATATAATGCAATGTTATAAATTATTTATATACATATATATATATATATATATATATATATAGGATGATATGCCTATTTGACAATTACAATTTATATTCACATATTTGATCATTACAATTTATATTCACATATTTGACCATTACAATTATATTCAAATAATAAAAAAATGATATTCAAATTCTTTTTATTTGGGAATCTTTCTAATTACACAAGAACAAAAAAATCATTTGATTCTCTTCAAAAAAGTTAAGTAATTGAATGTTAACTAATATTTTAAGCCTTCAATGGAGGAATCAATATCAGACATGGTCAAAGAAGCAGTGGAAGATAACGATGCAAGCGTAGAAATAGATGAAGACGACGAAAGCGAGTGGAGATTAGAGGAAGATGAAGACGAGGTGAGATGCAGAGCCATACTATTGCCTTCGCTCCAGGACCGTGTGATAGGGAACCAGACAACCTCGGACCTTTTGTGGCGACAAGATTTTTTATGAAGCGCGCAGCTGCAGTTTTTGTGGTATGGACGTCTTTCGATG
Source organism: Raphanus raphanistrum subsp. raphanistrum (assembly GCA_019706035.1). Classification (NCBI taxonomy): domain Eukaryota; kingdom Viridiplantae; phylum Streptophyta; class Magnoliopsida; order Brassicales; family Brassicaceae; genus Raphanus; species Raphanus raphanistrum. The sequence goes on along the minus strand of CM033987.1, from coordinate 23,756,225 downwards.
GAAGCGTCGCAGCTAGAGATGCATCCTTCGAAGATGTTGCGGAACATCCCATCCACTGATCCAGCACCCATCATTCACCGTGAAAGAGAATCACTGTGAAGGCGTCGTCGTTTACGAAGAGAGTTTTTATTATTATCAATCAAAGATGAATGAATTCTGGTTTTGGGGTTATTAATGTTTTTATAGTCAAGCAGAAATAGTGGTTGAAGATGTTGGCGATCGATCATGAGAAGCGTGTGCGTGTGTTATTGCTCTCTTTTCGGGATCCTTGAGACTTTGACCAAACCACCTCTTTATTATTTCTGCGTCTAATTTCAGTCTTTTTCTTTAAATAAATAAAAAGACTAGGATGATACCCGCGGGTGACACATTTATATGAAAGCATAGAGACACATCCCCTATTTAATCTATCTTATTAAAACAGAAACATTCTGTTGGACCTAACATTTATTTTGTAAGTTTTTAAATTAAATACACTTTTATACTTTATAGTTAAACATACATTAAATCACTAATGTTACTTTCTTTATACTACTATTCATGTTTCCAAATAATATACTTATTTCTTTATACTACTATCAATGTTTCCAAACAATATATTTTTCATACTACTATCAATATTTCCAAACAATACAATAATTAATCTTAGTTATTTTATATATATTATTTTCTCTTTAAAATTTTGTAGAAACGTCATAATTTCATAAATTGAAAAATAATGAACTTTAAAATTTGGATTATAAGATTACAAATTATGAAACTATTACAATTTAAATCCAATTAGATTACATATCAGTCATCCATCAGTTCAATCGGTTAGTCTCGAGGTTTAGTGATTTTTTTTAATATAAATATTTTAAAAACCAAAATTGAATTGTCAGATCTCCGGATTAACGGGTATAATCACAATCGGGTTGAATTTAAAAACACTGATTTAAATGCAAAAATATTTTAAATACACACTCTTTAAAAATTACCAAAATATTTGTTAAGTTATTAGTGAAATTTTTTATCGTAAAATATTCCGCGCTTACAAAGTGCGGGTCAAAATCTAGTTTATATTAAAGGAAGAACATTCGAAAAATAGTAACCTCAATTTTGTAGTAATTAAAAAAATCTCATACTTATGTATCATTCAATTAGATTGTTAATTAATCTTATATGGCATTATTACACTGAAATTAAAAAAAGAAGGAGGTCCAATTCGATTTTTATTTCTTCCTAAAATCATTCCATACAAAACTATATGATATAATATAATATAATGTCGATGGGAGTAACAAATACATAAATGAGAGTTAACTTAACGGAGAAGAATATTTACTTTTCTTAAATAAAAGATACGAAATTACCTAACATGATTAAAATATATATGACAACTAATGATTATGAATAATAAATATTTGATAACATTTTTTGTATTTTAGTTTTATTTTTGTTTGATTTTATATTATTAAAAGATATTAAACAATCACATTAACCATATAATAAAAAAATTTAGATTTTTTTGTTATATGTTATATTTTAAATTTATTTAAACAACTGTAAATTAATATTAAATATAATACCGGATTTTAAATTTTATATCCAACTGTACACAAATTTAGGTATATACTTTGAGATAAATTGCGGTGTCTTAAACCATTTTTACAATTTTTACAGTATCTTATATATATATATATATACTTCTTATGAAATAAATGCATTTTATATGTAAATACATATACGTATGTAGGGCTAGAAAAAAAAATCTTAATAAAAAAAAACAAACCGAACCCAATGCGAAGATAGTACTAAATCTGAACCGGAATTGATTAAATATCCGAACAAGTTAAAAATTGTGGTATTTAGAGAACCGAAACCGATCTGAACTGAAATATTTTGGGTAACCGAAATATCTGAAATATGTTTATATACCTAAATATATTAACTATTTAAGATTTAATGTATACTAAAAACATCCAAAATAGATAAGATACTTTTAAGTTGTCCAACATACTTAAAAATATATACAAATGGTCAAAAATAAATGTGCGCTAAATTTAAGTATACTCTTTTTTTTTGAACAAAACACCAAAATTTTAAGTATACTCAAAACACCAAAATACTTACAATATCTATTTATTCTCTATCCAAATATTCAAACCAAACCAATATATATAATAATTTTAGGTTATATGACATATGTTATTCAAGTTTATATGTAATTTTATTTTGTTTATAGATTTTTAGAAATTTAATGTATAAAATCAATTTTTTTTTATATATAATTTAAATGGGTTATCCGAACAAATATCGAATCTGCAAAGATCCGAGCCAATCTGAATCGAAATTTATAAATACTGAATGTGGATGAAATCTTTGATCCCGAAACTCGAAAACCGAATAGATCTGAACCAAAGACGAATGAAACCCGAACAATCATTCTTATATGTATGTAACATATATTTTTATAAAATACTTTACCCCGTTCAAGGCGTGGATCGTCACCTAGTTTATATGAAAGCATAATTCATATCGGTTCGTAGGGATAGGCATTCGGGAATCAATTCAAGTTCGGTTTAGATCTATTCGATTTTTGAGTTTTTGGAGTCAGAGATTTCAGTCCATTCGGATATATTTAAATTTTGGTTCGAATCCAGTTCGGATCTTAGTGGATGCGGTTTGATTTCAGATAACCTATTTAGATTACTTTAAGATTTTTAAATTAATTATATACTTTAAATTTCTTAAAATCTATAAACAATAATATATTACAGATAAATTTGAATAATATATGTGAAAATACCTAAACTTAACATATACATCGGTTTAATTTGAATATTTGGATAGACAATGATAGTTATTTTTGGTGTTTTAAGTATATTTTAATTTTGAATGTTTGTATATGTTTTCTAGTATTTTGGACAACTTAAGAGCATCTAATATATTTTGGATGTTTTTAATATACATTAAATCTAAATATAATTAATATATTTACGTATATTAATTTATTTCGGATACATTCAGTTACCTGAAGTACTTTTCGAGTTGTGTTCGGTTTTGATTATCAAGATACCAAAATTTTGAATTTATTCGGATATTTAATCAATTTCGATTTGAATTCAGTACTATGTTTGAGTCGAGGTCGGTCGGTTCGGTTCTTCGGATTCGAATTTTTAGCCTAGTCCTATCGGTTAGTCACCGAGTTTTTAATATTGGTCCATGCTATAAACTCATTTAATTGAATGGCCAATCAATAGAATGTAATAAAGAGAAAAATAAAAAAAAACTTGACTAATAAATGTTATATATATTATTCATTGTTTAAAAGTAATCAAAGAATTTAGAAATAATATTTTGAAAGACTTGGTCAAACAACATATGGTAACTTGGTTAATGATGGCCTGACCAAAATCAATTTATGAAAACTAGTAGACCTTGCTTTAACTTTATTTGCAAACACATCTGCGATAACGTTAGTTTTAGGGGAACTGCCAAAAATAACATTTTCCTTATACCACTTTTCAACAATACTTTAACCAATTTTACTATTAAATTCTTAGTAGGTAAAATACTATTGTACCTTTAACTAATTAAACCTAACATATTGTCTATCCCCCCCCCCCCACGATTTGCAGAAATGACGGTGGTTTGATGGCGCTGGCGAGTTCCCGGCGAGATTTGACGAGGTTCCGGCGAGATTTGACGAGGTTCCAGCGAGATTTGGCGACGATGACGAGTTCCCGGTGAAATCTGACGATGTTGACGATTTCCGGTGAGATTAGATGACACTCAAGATTTCTCTGACGAGCTCTGTAATGACCTCTCCGGCGAGCCCTCTGACGAACCTGGAAAACTTGACGAGATCCGACGAACTGAGCAAGCTCTCTCACAACGTCAACGAAGGTGACAAGATGATAGATGGTGATTTTTTTCTATTTTCTTAATTTTTGCTTGATTTCTCAGAATCGATGTGCGATGTGTTTCTGTGAAGGGAGAAAAAACTTTCTGATGAAATTTCTCATCCTTAAATTTATAAAAACATTTTAATATATTTTGTTGATTCTTCTTTCTATGAATATTTTGGGTTGGATCTATATATTTTTCTTCCCTTGATCCCTATATTCTTATAATCATGTTATGATGATCGAAATATGTTCAGTATGTTCTATATGTGGAGAATGAAAGCTAATAAATGGAATTCACTGGACGAATAAGAAGCTCTAAACCACTTGAATAAGGTACTTATACGTCTCTACTAGATGAAGAAGAAATGTATAAATCAAATCAATCACTAAAGCTTTTGAATTTAATTTTTGGTTTCTGTTTAGGGTAATCAGTAGAGAAGACACTCTGTTGGGTCACGAGGTGGTTCAATGGAAGCTTACTATGGTCTAAATACCATTCCTTATCCACTTGTAAGTCTAAATGAGACACATAGTTTTTCACAGTGAGATGCTTTTATCTTTGTGTTGCTTTATATGGATTCTTAGTTTAGTATGCGTCTCTTGTTTATGTTTATCAAATGATGTTCTTTAATAAGCAAAGAAATGCTGGAAAGTTGGTTAATTTGGTGAATATCTTGTGGCTTCAGAGAAAAATGCAAGTTGATATGTTTATCTTCGCCTTGGTAGTTAATTCATCTTATGGTTGTACATAGAATTGTGTTAAAATGCATGGAAACATGCATTGAGATTTTCACAGAATTTTTCATACATGAGATGATGCAAAAGTATATGTTTTGCAAAGCCTATTTGTGTTCATTGTCTGTTTGAGCGATTTTAGAAAAATCAAATTAAAAGCCATTATCAATTAGTTTATAAACCTTTATAAATCATTTGATTAACAATTATCAATCAGTTGACAAAAACTCACTTAAAATCAACTTTTCGTTGGACTTTAAATAAATATACGGTTAAGAGTCAATGTATGCGTTGATTAAAGGCATCTCTTAAGTCAATTTATGTGTTGATTAAAAGCAAAACTTGAATCAATATATAAAGCCATCAAGTGCCATACGAAAAAGATACAAAACATCATTTTGATTCAATCTTCTTCTTCCCCATAACAATTTTCGGAAGAAAAACAGAGTATAGTTTGCTAGGGTGTCCGTACGGAGTGTTGTACGGAGATCGATAGTTGTATCCTCTAGATAGACATCAACAAACTACATACACCATTGTAGGGACAAATTTTAGTTTTAGGAGATTGCTCAAGCAAGCCTCTATCAAACTGCAATCGATTAAGTAGTGAAAAAAAATAATCATCTTATTTATAAGAGATTATAAATCTAATAATATTTATAAGGGGGTTTATAAATATATAAGGGTTTGTAAATCCAAACATATTGAGTACGTGAGATTGGTTGTATATGTACTTTGGAATAACACTTATAAACTCTTATACATCAGTTTAAAACTTTAATAAATGATTTGTAACTTTAGAATCCGTAAAACAAATTTATACACTTTTATAAATGATTTATAAAACTTTATAAAATGATTTTTAAACTTTCATATATGATTTATCAACTCCTATAAACTCGTCATTAACCCATCGAGAAAAAAATACTCTTATAAACCCTTATAAGAGCTTATAAATTTATTTATAAATATTTATAAGTTGATTTATCAATGTTAAAAAATTTAGTTTTGATTTATTAGAGTTTATAAATGTTATTTATAATAGTATATAAATTTTTATTAAAACATAAAATTATTTATAAGGGTCTATAAGTTGATTATGGGAGTTTTTAAAAGGGCAATTCTCTCGAATAGCACTTTTTAAGTTTTTGTCCCAAAATAGCACTCAAAAAATAAAATGACCAAAATAGCACTTTTTGTTTTAAAATTTTTAATATTTATTTTTTATTTTTAAAATTTGAACACATTCCTAAAATCCTACCCCTTAACTCTAAACCCTAAGTTTTAGATTAATTAACCCAAGGGTTATAAATGCATATTTACCCTTCAATAAAACTTGTTTTGGTCATTTTCCTCCTTGTGATGCTATTTTGTGACAAAAACTTGGTTTTGTGCTATTCTGGTCTTTGTCTCTTTTTAAAATGACTTATAAAAATTTATAAACTAATTTATTAGGATTTATTTTTTAATTTATAAAATATTAAAATTTCCCATCTTGCACCGATTTTTCTATACATTTCCAACTAATTTAAAGGTCATAAGACACAAAGTGTTCACATATTTAGTTTGAAAATATGTAGTTTGGAAGAGATCTAAGCAATATATAATATAGATAGATCAATCCATTTGTCACCAATTGGTTTTAGGTTAGAGTCTCATCTAACTTAACAAGGGTTTATAAGTTGATTTATAATTTTTTAAATTGGCTTTTGGTTTATAAGAATTTAAACTGGTTTATAAAAGTCAATAAATGACTTATACAATGATTATAAACTAATTAAGAAACACTTAAAACTAATTTATAAATGTTTATAAAATTATTTATAAGGTTTGTAAACTGATATATACAGGTTTATAGACTAATTTATTAAGGTTTCTTAGTTAATGTATAAAAACCTTATAAAATGATTCATAAGGGTTTATAACTTAATTTATAAATTATAACTTAATTTATAAACTGATTTATAAATGTTTATAAACTAATTTAAGGGTTTTCACTAAAAGTAAACATGATCATGCTAAACATTTCTTTGTCTAACTATGGAGTTTGAATATGTTTGCAAGGCAAGCTGTGTCATATTGAAGAAAGGCAAGCATATAATTGAAGCTGGTTTGATGTTGGACACTATAGTTCAATACCAAGCTTATCTATAAGAAACTGAACTCTAAGAAATTACGCTACTGATGATGCTTATCATTGGAAAGACAATTTGTAGTTTGCTTGGTCTGTCCATGAACTGGGTGCGTTCGGTTTATTCCTAGTTGAACAATGTGTCTTGTGGAGCTGTCACACCTAGGGTTTAGACCGGTTCATAGTGCCGGTTATGCACTAGAACATGTGGCGTTGGAATATTTAGTAGTTATTGAATTCATTATGTTTCTTTAAGAAAGAGCTTTTGGTGCGTAATGTAATATATTTTTAGGATATGAACCAATCATTTTGATTATCAGAGATAGGTAACATTGAAAGATTTAGCCCGTTTATAAATTATTTGTAAGAGTTATAAATAATTCATATTAATGGTTTATAAAGCATCTATACAATATTTATATATTATTTATAATGGTTTATAAATTATTTATAAGACTTATATATTATTTATAAACGCTTATAAATAATTATAAGGGTTTATAGATCATTTATAATGGTTTGTAAATCATATATAAAGGTTTATAACTTATTTATAATGGTTAGTATATTATTTATAAGAGTTTTATATATCCTTTCTAAGAGGTATATATATCATTTATAAAGGAATATTATTTATAAAAATTCACAGACCATTTTAAATCCTTTATAAGGGTTTATGAATTATTTATAAGATATTATAAATCATTTTAATGGTCTATAAATCATTTATAATTGTTTATAGATCATTTATAAGATATTTATATATCACTTTAAGGGTTTTAAATAGTTTATATAGTCATATAAACAGTTTATATAATTTTATAAATGATTTAAAAACCTTATAAATGATTTATAAACCATTACAATTGATTAAAAATAATATAAATGATGTGAGAATCATTATAACTTTCTCTCCAATAGGTTTTTAGTAAGAAAAAAATAGTTTATAAGGTTTCATAAAACATTTTCTAACTTACAAAATCATGTATAAAAGTTTTTATAAATATTTTTACGTGAAAGTGATAAGAATTTATAAATATTTATATAATAGGTTATAAAATTATTATAAATGTTAATCAGTTAGTTATAAGAATATCTTAAAGCTTATGATTTTATCTATCCACTCATGATTAATAAACAATTATAAACAATTATAATTTTTTGCCAATCTCCCTCTCTCTCTTTTTTTGTTGTATATGTATTGTGTAACTAACTATAAACAAGTTTGATTTCAAGTAAAAAATAGCTTGGAACTGCTCATATGCAAGAGATTTTGGGTAATTTAAATTTAAAAGAAACAATTAAATGATTTATAAAAGCTTATATGTCATTTATCCAGATTCATAAACCAATTTCTAAGATTTTATAACTTATTTTATAAGGATTTATAAATTAGCTATAAAAATTATAAAGAATTATAAATTATTTATAAGAGTTCATAGATATTGAAACAACTATCATCAAGGTGAAGTTTCAGAGACTCTATTACAACACCACTTGGAGCGTTTGCTTCTTTGCTATCCCCAAGACATGAGTTCCAGCTATCAAATCTGGTTTTGGATGAAGGTGAAGCCTGAAGACAAGAACTGGTTCTTGCTCTTCTGAAGAGTGTGACATACATTAAAGATATGCATCTCAAGATTTCTTCAGAGAGCCTACTCGGGTTTTCCATGTCATCTACGATGTGAGATGAGCCTAGAAGATCTCCAAGGGTAGTGTGATGACCAGAAACATATCCATTGGCCACTCATGTGAACATAGTTGGAGATTCAAAATTCTCAAAATGTTGAAGCCATAAAACGTGAAGCAACACATCATTCTAGAAAGATAGAGGTAATTCTCAGAGATCAATGTAACGTTGTCACAACTAAGAGGGACGTATAAGCTGAAAAGGTCATTATCTTAAGGAGTATGACATGTAAAGAGCTGCACATCGAGAAGCATGCACATCAATCTTCTCCTCAGGATATTTATATGCTTAACATGTCATATCCAATTGTTCCACAACATCTGAGAGAGCCAATAAATTAGAAAACTTTGGACGGAGTTTATAAGAGATTGACCATTACTTTCTTACCATATAATTTGGGAAGTTAATTCAATAACACCAGAGAAACCATGAAGGAGACTGTGGCATTGTTTGTTAAGGCTAGGAATTCATGTTCATCGATGAGAGAATTACCCAAGATAAACGACCATGGGAAGTTTGTTGTTCCATGTTTGATATCAGGGGTTGAGTACTTTGCTTGTCTCTTGATATTGGGTACATGGTTAGTCTCATGTACCAGGACTATTGTTGAGATGATGGGTCTTGTTACATGAGTTCATCAGCTGACTATACAGTTTGTAGACATTTCCACCAAGTCTTTTACTAACTTTCTTGATGTGAAAGTAGGAAATTGTATTGATTCACAATAATTTTGATAGACCTTTGATTTTGGGAAAGGCGTTTCTGGCCACAGTTGTTTCAGTATTTGGTTTTCCTAAAAACAAGATGTGTTTGCACACATTGACAAGAATTATACTACAAAGTTGTGTCTGTAGATAAAGGTATGCACCTATCCTCTTTTGTTAGTGTGATAAATATATATATATATATATATGTTTCTCAGGGAAGTTTAAGTGATAACATCACTTTTGTTAGTGTTTTTCTTTCTTTTCCACATGTTTTAATGAATCAATTTTTTTTTTCTGTATAAAATCGATCCTATTGTTTCTTCAGTAAGATTGAACTTTGGTTTGTGAGGGAGTAATTTCTTTGCTACCTCTTATAAACTTGATAAGATTTCATATAGAGGATTCAATGAAGTTTTCCTTCAGTGGCAATCCAGAAATTTATTTGGGCTTGTTTAAAGGTGGGTGTATGTAGTCTATGAATTCATTGAAGGCACTAGTATTTTTATAAGGAACATGCAGTGGTGTTTCTATGAGGACCGATGACAGTGATGAGGTAGATTAGGGTGGGCGTTTGGGTACCCTTCGGGTTCGGGTCGGGTATTTCGGATTTTCGGGTATTTCGGTATAGGAGTATAATACCCGTTCGGGTATTTCTGAACTTCGGATCGGGTTCGGGTATTTTTAGTTCGGGTTCGGTTATTTCGGATCGGGTTCGGATATTTAGATTTTAAAAGAAATAAAAATAAAATTTTCTTTTTAAAAGTTTTTTATATTTAAAAATATAGATTTTACTTAACTGATTTTTTTTTCTTTTTATAGATTGAATGATTAATAGATTTGGAGATAACATTTCCAAAATAAAAATATTAATTTGGCTATTGTTTTTAAACTTTGGATGTAACTTTGGTTAATACATGAAATAAAAAGTTTAACATGTATTTTAAATGAATATCAAATTATTTTCTCCATAATTATATATATACTATATGATTTTAAAGTATGTTTAACATTAATATAAATACTTTAAATAAAATAAGAGATGTAAACTAGAAATATAAGGATAAGTATACACATGTTCGGTTATTTTTGGATATCCATTCGGGTTCGGGTATTACCCGCTCGGATTCGGATATCCAATCTCTCCTAACTTAATACCCGTTCGGGTATTTTACTACTTCGGTTCGGATTTTGGTTCGGGTTTTTCGGGTCGGGTTCGGGTGCCACTTCGGATATCGGGTAAAGTGCCCACCCCTAAGGTAGATTGTGGATCTGTTGGTTATTGCCTATATATGTATGGATCATGTAAAATTATAAGGATTTTTGGGTAAATTTTAATCAAAGACGTAAATGATGGGAGAATTGTCTTCTCTGGCATTACTTGTAATGCAAATTTTGTGATTTTGCTATTAGTGAAAGTGATAAAATGCATTAGTTTTTAAGTAAAAGATCCATAGACTCTACCTTTGACTTCTCTGACGGAATAACATTGTCTTGTCGTTTATCGAAAGACATATCATCTAATTATGAGGCGAGGCTGGTCCCTGTCTTCTCTATAACAATATTATAAAACACTTAGAAACATAATTTATTGATATTAAAGAACTTTTGGTATTTTTAGAAGATACATCTTTGACCCGATACGTTTTGGGTAATTTGTTGAAATTATTAGTCAAAACTCATATCGGAAAAATATTACTGTACTATTTTGATTCAGCTATAAATACTGATACATATTACATTAATGGAAAAAAAAATTGAAGATCGTATAAGAAAACAGACTTGTTCGAACAAAAATAAGTAAGGATAAAAGTTCTCACCAATTCAATGATGGCCAGTGATCAAACCATGCACGTGCAACCTGAATTTATAGGTATAAGTGAATAATTCTTCGGTTTGAGGTTGGTTTTTTTTGATGAAAAATATTTATCAATAATTATATTTTGTATGTTGTGTAGCTACTGATGGAACCAATAGCTATTTGTATGATCAATTATGGAAGTTATGTGCTGGTTCTCTATTTGATCTTCCAAAAGTTGGAGAAAAATTATATTATTTTCCTCAAGGGCATATAGAGCAGGCAATATTTTTTATATTTTTTTAAGAAAAATTATATTTTAAACTAAGTTTTGATTTGCAAAACTTACTAAAATATTTGATGGTATTACCAGATAGCTACATCTATAAACGACGAACTATGTCAATTAAAACCAGCTTTTAATATTCCTTCAAAAATATGCTGCAATGTTTTTAGTATCACACTTAAGGTATGTTTCATTGATTGTTTATGTTATTATTTATTAAATTCACATGACCTATACTAACTTATTGTAAATGATATTGCTTTGGATATATTTTTATGTATGGTCTTAGGTAGAGGCAACTACAGATGAAATTTATGCAGAAATTTCTTTGTTGCCTGATACATCTGTGAGTGGCAAACTAATATTTTATTTTTTTAATAACTTAAACTGCATGTCTTTCTTAATATATATTTTAATTAATATAATGCATTTTTATTTTATAGGAAGTTGAAATCCCAACTCCTAAACATGAAAACAACATACAAAACATTAACTATTTTACTAAGGTGTTAAGTGCTTCTGATACCAATAACAAGGGTAGTTTTGTTTTGAGTAAAAGACATGCCATTGAGTGTCTTCCTCTACTGGTATTAACATTGACTTACATTGACTCAAATTGTAAATTCCTATACATAATTTTGTAACAAATATTTTTAGGATACATCTCAGCTAACGCCAAGTCAAGAGATATATGCTAAAGATATTCATGGTCATGAATGGAAATTTAAACACACTTTAAGAGCTAGGTAACAAATTTTTGTTGATATCAAAATCTTAGAGTAGTGATTACTGAAATTTATTTTTCTTACAAACAATCAACTAGGTACACCACAAAGACATCTTTTCACATATGGCTGGAATGAGTTCGTGAAAGAAAAAGATTTGGTTGTTGGAGACTCTTTTGTATTCCTTCGGTATATTTTTTTTTCTTTTAAATCTCATTTGTTTCTTGGATTTTTGATTTTAACTATTGCTTTATCACAGAGGAGAGAATGGGGAATCACTAGTTGGAATCAGAAAAGCGGCTCATCGTCAACAAGGCAACATACACTCATCATTACTTTCTAAGGAGAGTATGCACCATGGTATAGTTGCTACTGCATTGAATACTATCAAAAGAAAATGTATGCTTGTTGTGTTCTATAAGCCAAGGTAAAGAAAAACATTTTTCTACTAAATTAGACTTTATGAAATTAGTTTATTCAGTAAATACATTTTTATTTATTAGATGTTATGATATCAGGTCGAGCCAATTCCTTGTCAACTTCCATAAATTTATAGATGGAGTGAATAATAAATTTAGTATAGGCTCAAAATTTTTCATGAAGTTTGAAGGAAGAGATTTTAAGGAAATAAGGTAAATCTTCTATATTTATTTTACTTTTATGAAATACTAGAAAACGACCCCGTGCGTAAACGCCCGGGAATAATGATTTTTTTTTATTTTTACTTCATATTTAATTTTTACTTTATTTAAATTTGTAATAACTGTTAAAAATTAAATTGATGTGTAATATTGTAATTGTTTTAGAAATAAATAATTACTCGTCTAACAAAATACTTATATAATATATGAATATTAAATAACTTGTGTGCATGAAAAATGAACATTTTTAAGTTATGCGTAACAAAATAAATAGTTGTGATGTGGTATTGTAATATTAAATAATATATTTATCTTCAATTAGTTTTTTTCATTTTTCATTTTAGTCTTCTTATTTCTTTGGTTGATTCTTTCATTGCATTTAAATTGCTATATGCCATTTATTTTATATTTATAGCTATCATTTCTAGATTTTTTTTTGTATGATTGCCTTCTGAAAAATTTAACATTGCACTTCCCAAGTCTCGTGATCACTTCCATAGAATTTATTGATAATCTCTTTTGTAACATTCTTTATAATATTTTTTGTCTGGTTTTAAAATTAAATACTAAATTTTGTAATCATTAATTAAAAGCATAATTTTTTCAATTGTAAATTTAAATACCAAATTTTGTTTATTAATCATTAATTAAAATCATAAAGATTTTTCAATTGTATTGTACCTCTTCCATATTAATTGGATCTCATGTGATTATGTAACCATTTATCCAAGTAAGTTGAGTTATAATTAAAGGATGTGACTTTCATATTTAATTTGAAAATTTTACCAAGATTTTTTCTGATAAAGAAGATAATTGTCTTATCACTTGGATCATTTATTGATTGTTCATGCATTTAAGAGTTTTTAAAATATAGTTTTAGTTTATACACTATAAATTACAAATAATTATAAATAATAGATTTACCTGAAATTTAAAAGTTAATTGCTGATTTACGCAAAATTCTGGTCATGTGTTTTGTTGAATGTGGTTACAAATACTGTGTATGAATCATTTAATAACAAACTGTTAAGAAACTTATAATTTATTTTCATATATCTTATTTGGTCCTCAATAAGATAATAGACAAAAACTAATAACCGGTTATAGAAAATGTCTTTCAACAATGTTAAATATAAACCCCTTTATAATTGTTGTTTTAAAAGTATAATGATTGTAATGCATTATAGATAAGGAAATGACAGAAGTAACATCATTAATAATTTATGTAGTTTAAGTCATCCTTAGACGTTTATTGCTATTTTAATTTTCTACTAATTATAATTAACATTAGTTATAGAGAAGAAAAAGTGAAAAGTCACAGCAACCCTATTTTAATTATTTATCTCTAATTTTTCTTAATATAAAAGAAAAGTTATCACCACTTTCATATTTATCTCTAATTTTTCTTAATATTTTTTATAGTATATTAATTTCATCAAGCCTTCTTATTAGAGATGATAAAATTTGTGCATCTGTTGAATTTTTTCCTTCTCAATTCATGATTTAAAGTCTATTTTTTTCTTATTTTTTTAGATGTGTCAAATAAAGGTTCGGTCCAAAAATTTCAAAATTTGCTTAAATTGCTAAGATAATATAAAAAATAAAAATTTATGACCTATCCTGCGGCCAAGCTTGGTCAAATATATACAGTTGTAAAAATTTTGATTCTTCACTATCAATTGGTAAAGTGAATCAATAGTTTGATAGCTGCACAAAAAAATCAATACTTTGATAAATTACTCCATGAACTTTAAAACAAAAAAGACCATCGAAATTTAGTATTGAATAATTAACCAACGCGTGTTGGCCTAGTGGTAAAGGAACTCCGGCTGGAGTGCCCGCCCTGGGTTCGATCCGCGTTGGCCACGAGAGCTTTCACATGGGCTTTTCTCGCCCTCCAGACAACTTCGCGTAACCAGGGACCCTTAAGCGGAGACTTAAAAATCCTGTAATGGCATGGACTTAGGCCCGGTGGGCTAGTCGATCACGCTTAGTGGTCGGATACTGGATTATAAAAAAAGTATTGAATAATTTAATTAAACACCCATAGAACACATAGACAATAAAAAATAATAGAAAAAAAATATCTATATTATTAAAACAGAAGTATACTTGGGAAATTTCCCTAAATTTTCTAAGTTATTTACATTAGAATGCCATTAAAGTAATAAATTAATTTTCTTTAATTATAGTTGTATTTTCTGATTTATAAATACATTTTCCTTAATTATAGTTGTCTTTATTGAACCTATATTTAAGTATATTTGTCTTTTTCCAATTTAAATAATAGATTTGAGCATTTAATGTATTTTTAATTGAAATAATAGATTTTATTAATCAAATCTTTACAAAAATAGATTTCCAATATATTTCGTTTTAACATATTAAATATGTTTTTAATATTTATTAGTATAAATAACAAAATAAAAAATCACACATCATAATCAATTTATATAACATATAAATAAAATATAAAATAATTTATTCATATATTATTAGTATAATGGTTTCATAATACCAGTCTAATTAGTTATGAATATTGGTTTTATTTATATGATACATTGTGATATAGTAAACGATCAAAATCACAAAATATAATTATTCAACATAATAAATAAAATTGTTATGTTTTAAAATGTTTAATAATTATGTAATACCTTTTAATTTACATATATATATATGTATATTATACCATTAATACAAATAAAAATATTAAAATGAAAAAAAATATTTATACTGTCACGGGTCAAACTCTAGAAAGAAACAGCAACAACGCTAAATTATTTTTCTTTAACAAATTTATTTTGATACAAATTATAGTTCCAAATATGTTTATATATTTTATGTATTTATAAATTTATTTTATTTGGAATGCTAAAATTTTGGAATTGAAAAAAATATGACCCACCTCTATATTATTTTAATTAAGAAATTTAAATTTTATATCAGAATACTTTATTAAGCTTTTAATTTTAATTTTATTATAACTGCAAAAAATAATTTTCAATCTGGATTTATGTGTAAATATTATGAATTTATCATTTAATATAAACAAAAAAATTAAAAACACAAAATAAATACCCGTTCGGTCGGGCGGGTCAAGATCTAGTTTCTCTTAAATGAACGATCACATAACAAATTTCTCACGACCATATGAGGCCCATGAATCTTGAAAGTATGGTGTGATATCATCAATCTTTCCTTCCCTCTATTCATCTCTCCGCTTTAATGCGGTTAGAGGAGGAGCCCCATACTCATCACCAAAATCACTACCGGAGATAGCAGTCGTGCCATCGAAACGCAATAATAATGGATCTGAAAGATAGAGACGTGCAGGTGTGATAAGCAACCAGAAGCGTCATATTTCTTACCGATATAAAGTTTCTACAACTCCCTTCTTCAAACTTTCTCTACTCAAAAGCCATCACACTCGGTGATAAAAAGAGATCAACAGTTCAATAAAACGACTGCGCCTTTAAAGGAAGGGATATAAGATATCAACAATTCAACAATGAACAGCCAGAAGTTGCCATTGTCAAACTAATGTTTATCTGACTCGCTCAAGATTCTCTGACCCAATCCTTTCGTAACTTTCCTTGGCCTTTCCTGTTTTTGGGTAATAATTTGTTTGTGTTTTAGTCACAGTTATGTCCTTCTTGTCGGTACTCTGTTTTGTTTTGATCTGTCTCCTTTGATGCTCTGTTTTTCTCTAAATATCACATCTGTATGTAAACTTCTCTTCTTGATTTATCCCGAACAAACTCGTTTTATAAATTAGTCATGTTTCTCTCTGTACATCTGGTTCTTGATTTGCAAAGAGACCACACTTGGCGACTACAGCGATGTGTGTTCCCCAACACAAAAGCAAGATCACGTTTGATGAGAAACGGTAAGACAAAAGTCCTCGAACATAACTAAAACATTCGGGTAAGGTGTTCAGAAATCCCTTCTTCAGATTTTCTCTAATTTCCAAAGACATCAGATTACAATACGACGTGTCAATAAATGGCTGTTTTGTTTGCAAAAAAAAAGAAGAGGGGCTGTGACTACGACGAAGGAGAAGAAGAAAAACTTCTACGTGCGCATTATAATTTACTGATAAACTAAACTATACTTATTTTTTTTAAACACAACTAAACTATACTTCAATAATAAAGATTACCAACAAAACATAGGTTAACGAAGACTAAGAAGAAAGAAAAAGAAATAGACGCTGGAAAAGATGACCGTAGAACGACAGATGAATGATGTGTAGAAAATATGAAACATAGATATATAGGTTGATAAGGGACACCATTAAAGGGTTGTGTCTCAGAAAAAAAAAAGTGTGACGGTTGAGAAGAGGTGTGACGGTTGAGAAGAGGAGACGATTCGGAGAAGATGGCAACGACAGTTTTTTGATGACGTTAGCAACTCAAAGGAAGAAAACTTTTTATCCCTTAGATCATCAAACGAAAATAAACTCAACCGTTTGATTATAACTTTTTTTTTCCTATAAAAAACAAATGACATCAGCAGATACTAAATTTCAGTTTGCTATTATATATAGATGACTAGGGTCGGCCCGCCCTACGGGCGGGATGATAATTTAAAAATAATTTAAATAGTTAGAATAAATATTTTTATTCAATTTTTGTTTTATTTTAAAATGTTTTATTCTATATTAGTATGAGTCATTACAATTAATAAAATTGTTTATTTGAAGTTTTATTATATTTTTATTTTAATGGTGTAGAATTGTTGATTTATTTGTTTAATTTTAAGTTACCTAGTTTTATTCATTTTCTTACATTATTTTATATCGTGCTCTTATTCGGCTATATAGCTATATAGCTATATATTTTAATTTTACACAGTTGTAGATCTATATTTATAGTTTTTTT
Source organism: Raphanus raphanistrum subsp. raphanistrum (assembly GCA_019706035.1). Lineage (NCBI taxonomy): Eukaryota > Viridiplantae > Streptophyta > Magnoliopsida > Brassicales > Brassicaceae > Raphanus > Raphanus raphanistrum. Next base: position 23,738,742 of record CM033987.1, on the reverse strand, counting down.
AGAATTCATGACATAAATATTTAAAATACATTCTACATCTATTTAGTTAGAATAACTTAACATATCTCTTTTATATTAAAAATTATCCATTTACTGTGTTATATTTATTTTTTATTTCTTTAGTTTTTCTATTTTTCTTTATAATTATTTTTGATTTTTGATCATCAATTATTTTATTATTATGGTCTTGTTTTCGTAGAAAATGTTTTTAATCTATTATGTATTAATATTTTTTTTTGCTAAAATATTATGTATTAATATTGGTTATGTTTTTCTCTATTTGTTTATTTTCTAATCTTGAGCTCTAACACGATGGAATCATTTTGATAAACTTTACACTTTTTATTTGCATTTGATAAAACGTGTGAACACAATATCGCTAAAAGTCGTATTTGTTCTTTTTCTGAAGTGCATGTATTTTAGACGATACTATAGATTGTGTGCTAATTTCACATTGATGGATTTTATTTTGTTAGATTGTAATTAAACTATTGATTAAAAAAAGTGTTGGCTATTAAACATTCTATTAATAACTTTTGTTTATAGAATAAGAAGATAAATAATATAGAGTGTTTAATGCCTTTTTAAAAATTATTGATCATCTGGAACGCTTAGGTTACTTCAATATAGTGAAATTTAGAGCTTTTTAGCACTGAGGAGCTTATATGCAAATAAATATATAGAAATTATAACAATAATCTGTAACATTTCTCAAAGAAAAAAACAATAATCTGTAGCAACGGATATAAAAAAAGAGTCAATGTGGTATCTCTTCCCTCTTTCACAAACAACATGATAGATAGAGATCTTACGAAAGATAGAGACACCAAATTACTTTACAAAAGAAAAGGTTTGTTTTTTTTTTTTCATATCCTTTCCACTTTATCCGCCTTGATCACAGGATTGGCCTTTGCGATTACATCACGTCCAACTTCTTTGAAATCAAAGCTACACTCGTGCTTCTCCAGGTTCCTATGGCTTCTGCAGAACGTGCTACCGCATTTGCACTTAAACCCCATAACCCCAACCTTCTTGTTACAGCTAAAACACCTGTTCGTCCGTGCAGGTTTCTGACGGCTCTGCCTCCTCATGTCCCGTGGCTATAGGAGCTGATGACGGCTCAGCGGTTACAACAACAGAGGCTGGTCTGGTTTCAAGAGGCTGTTTTTGCTCTGGTGTGACAATGAGACTGAAGATGGAAGCTTAAAAGTGAGTTCTTCAGCAGATTTTGCTACAGCGGTTAGATCTTCCTCGGCTCGGAGACTTCTGTAGCATTTGGAATAGAGGTTCATGTTGGAAGACTCGAAGAAACCACATCTATTGTCGCAGAGTTATGGCTCAGTTGGTGGGAAGCTTGGGCTGTTGTTTTGCTCAGAGCTTACTGTTGTTCCTTTCTTCTTCTTCTCAAATCTATTAAACAAACAAAAAAAATTATATTCTGACAGTAACAAAAGAATGTTATAAAGATGATAATCTTTGCATTAATTTGATTCAACCCAGCTACGAAATTGAATCAATTGAATTAAACCCAGATTGGGTATAATCAATTTGCCTCATTTCGATTCAACAGAGGTTCTATATAATAATCAAATGGAAATCAATTCGATATAATCAAATTGATTCATTTCGATTTAAAAACCTTGCTTCAAAGAAGATATATCATCGTGTAGATTCAATGATCGTCACAGGAGGGAGTCGAACCGCGACGGAGGAGCTACAACGGTGCCGATTCAATGCCGAGGAGGAAATCAAAATTAGCAATTTTCTCTTGATTTTTTTAGAAGATTATGATGAAGAGGATTGGACAGATGATTTTTGTGGGAGATGATTTACCTTTTAATCAGCGAGAAAGATGTCTCTGCCGCGTTTGACATTCCCGGCGTCACAGAATTGCAGCAAGCTAACCTGTACAGTGAAAGAACACCTATCAGACTTCAAATCATAAAGAATTATAAGTCTATTTCTCTGCTTAAACAGATTGAGAAGATGGTTTTGAGAAGAGAAAGGCTAACCTATTTATACTCTTCTTATTGAATGCTAGTTAGTGGAGTAGTGGTTTTATCGATTCAATGAGAACGTGAATGCCACAAATTGAATGTAAGTATACCGTTACGTCTTCGTCTGGTAAAATTCTGAGTCAGAGGAAGAAGATGAATCGAAACCCTCGAGTTGGGACCGATATCGCGACGGTCGAGAATGATGAGAGTTCAACCCGTGAAATAGAAAACGACGCGTTTTGTGTGTTTTTCTTATTTATGATGGGCTTTACCAAACTGTATTTAAAAAACAAATGACAATCAAAAGCCCAAACGAAATTAGATCTTGGATTAATGAAACGCAAAGTATCAGTGAAAAGGACACGTGTCAAGCTCTAATCTCCCTATTTGATGACGTGTCTCTCTAAGAAGAGAGTCAATGTCTACTTTATAGTATTAGATTGCTTACACAAATAATTTTACTATACTAGATACCATGGAACAATAGTAAATGTGAGAGATTTCTCTACTCATTGGAAGGATTCAGAATGGCGAAATCTAGAAGTAAGATTAGTACTAGTTCTATTTTGATTATATTTTTTTAGAATATATTTTTTTAAAGTAATATATAATATCTTATCTTTATTTTATAGGTACAATGGGATGGATCTGCAACAATTCCAAGACCTGATAAGGTATCTCCATGGGAGATCGAGCATTTAACACATTCATCAAACACTCTCAAATCAGGTTTACTAAAGCATAAACGTCAAAGCGAAATTTGTGAGTTTGGTAAGTTAGCGCTTCTCAATAAGTTAAAACTTCTTTGTAAATTAGTTATCATTCTTTTTAACACCTTATTTTATTCTTCTTATAGGTTCAAATATGTGGGTTCCTACATTGACCCAAGGCCAAGAAGTTGGACATTCAAGCAGACAACCTTCAGTGAACTACTCATTCCCTACCATGTCCAAACCAAACTATAATGAGCAAATGGTTGAAGCAATGAAAGAAGCGTCAACCACCACTGTGGCTTCTAGCTACAGACTATTTGGAGTTGATCTAACAGTTCCCACAAAAATAAAGGATCCGATAAAACCAATTGACTCATATAAAAAGTCTAAGATTTCTAAAATCTTTGAAGAAGAAAAGGTTGACCACATTCAAACTAGAAGTCATACTAAGGTATAAAATATATCATCATCTTCTTATTTTTTACTTATTAGTCAGGTTTAAATTATTTATCAGGTACAATTAAAACATAGGTTTTCATAAAAATATGATAATATGAACCTGTGTTTGTGTGAGTGTTTGAATCCATAGTTTTATTCTGATCTAATTTTATAAAAAGCATATTTGTAATAGATTTTGATGACTATAAATTTCATATTTTTCCTGATATTGATATGATCAGGTTCGTATGGAAGGAGGCGTGGAAAGAACTGTGGACTTAACTGTTTTTGATGGATACAATGAGTTGATCGCTGAACTAGAAAGACTCTTTGATATCAAAGGCACATTGCTTATGCACAATCAATGGAAAATAGTTTTCATAAACACTGATGGAGATATGATTCTTCTTGGAGATGATCCGTGGCTGTAAGTTTTTTTCTTTCTTTTTTCATTATATTTCAGAATATAAATGATCATTTTTTATTTTATGTAGCAAATTTTTTAATACGGCGAAGGAAATATTCATATGTTCAAAAATCGGTGCGAAGATAGGGAATGAAGATAACAAATTCTCTGAAGGTGACCCAACATTAACAGCGACAATCTTGCCACCTGATGTCAACAACAATTAAAGAGAATTTTGGTTTAATAAAGTGAAACTTGTTTAGTTTATAGTAATATATCACCGATAACACTTGGAAATGTGTGTGACTTAAAAATTATAAGTATATTATGGAGTATCTCTGCATTTGATAATTGATGTTTTGTCTAGCGGTCGTTGAACTTTTGATATAAAAACAAACTATGTCTTTCGTTTTTGTTTTTATTTTTAATATTTTGTTGACATGTTTAGTATTATGGGTGTATGTTATATGTGTGTGGTCTTAGTAAAGTGTGCTTGAAGATATGATTTTCCACACAAATTGTTCAAGGAGAGGAAACCTGAAAATATCGAGAAGCCAGAATTTTATTTAGAACAATTTATTGGTACACTTTTCTTGAGATAACTCATTTAGTGCACCAATTAGGAATGTGTATTTGGATATCCATTTGGGTCCAGTTCGGGTCTATTCGAATTTTGAATTTTTGGGGATAAAGATTTTAGTACAATTCGGGTATCTCTAAATTATAATTCGGGTTTCATAACCCGTTTAATTTATTTTAAAAGATTTTAAAATTCATATATACTTTAAGTTTCTAAAAATAATAATAAAACTAAATAATATATCACATATAAATTTGAATAACTTATGCCAAAGTACTTAAACTTAACATATAAATTTGTTTGGGTTAAATATTTGGATAGAGAATCAATAGAGATTTCAAGTATATTTGTTTTTGATTTCTTTTTTTTTTGCTATTTTTGATATTTACTGACTATTTATATATATTTTCAAGTATTTTGGACAATTGAAAAATATCTTATATATTTTAGAAATTTCTTTGTATGTTAGATCTAAAATAATTAATATATGTAATAATATAAATCTGATTCCTATATATTTGGATACCCAAAATAGTTTAGTTTGGGTCCAATTCGGTTTCAATTCTTAGAATATTTACTAATTTTGATTTAGGTTCGGTTCTACTTTTTTGATCGAATTGGTTTGGTTCTTCGGATTCAGATTTTTTGCCCATCCCTAGCACCAATTTTCTGTTTATACAGAACTTTCTGTCTCCTCACTTAAGGAACTAACATGTTTACAAGAGAATTTTTTTTTATTTTGTTAACAAAGAAAAGTTAAAAGACTTCTCTCTAAAATAACACACAAAAAAATCAATTGCAAAACTGATCTATGCATTGACCAGAAGACTTCTCTAGAAGTCATTGATTATGATTACAATTCATTGATTAAAATCAACCAATCGACCAATTTACTGACTATTTATATATATTTTCAAGTATTTTGGACAATTGAAAAATATCTTATATATTTTAGAAATTTCTTTGTATGTTAGATCTAAAATAATTAATATATGTAAGAATATTAATCTGATTCCTATATATTTGGATACCCAAAATAGTTTAGTTTGGGTCTGTTCGATTTCGATTCTTTAGGTACTAAAATTTTAAATTTGTTCGGATATTTAACTAATTTTGATTTAGATTTGATACTACTTTTTGATCGGATGGGTTTGGTTCTTCGGATTCAGATTTGTTGCCCGTTCCTAGCACCAATTTTTTGTTTATAAAGAATTTTCTCTCTCCTCACTTAAGGAACATGGATTTCAGTGCAGTTGTATTGATAGCGGCAAGAGCCCCAAAAAAGTCGAGAACCAGGATGCCATTAATGCTTCCACCATGTAGGCATGTTTGGTGATCCAAAAGAGGTAATTCAAATTAGTTAACTCTGTATTCTTTTGCTGCAAGTAATCTTGACCAATTAAAATAGGCAAGAGAAGGAATCAAAGAGGTTCATTTCTTTCCCTTTAATCCTGTAAACGTAAAGCTATCACATACGCTGATGAAAATGGAGACTGGCATCATTCGGAGAAGCAAAGGAGCACCTGAGCAAGTAATGTAACTAAGATGGTGATGTATAACTATAACTTATTATATGGTTCTCTTGAAGGCATTGATTGTGGGACAAGTTAATAGCAAAGGTAGAATACCTGGATGTTCTCTTTCCGGTGATCATTGTAACTTCGACATAACAATGGTTACCTTTTATCAGACGGGACCCAGGACCAACTTGAGAAAGGAGACAATTATATCCGCTCGAAGTCCCTGAGTTTCCAAAACTGTGAGAAAATAAATATGGTTTCTTCAGATAAACGGCGATTGACAGCAAATGTATGAATTGCACCTGAATTACACTTGCTTGACAAGGTCATTGGGACAGAATCAAGTGACAAACTTATAATTGTCAACTTTATTCTTATTAGTTATTAACTTATATTTATTATTATTTTCTTTTGAAAATTTGTATCATGTATGTTTCCATACTAATAAGTATAAAAAAGGTTTCTTCTGAAAATGTATGTTCGTTAGTAGTACTCCCTCTGTTTTTTAAAGATAGATGTTTTAGAAAAATAAATTGTTTCACAAAGATGTATTTTTTATGTTTCCTATACAAAAATTGCAAATTTCAATAAAATTGATTGAATTTATTGAAAGACTATTGGTTAAAATGCATTGGAATTTGATAATTTCTAAAAATGATGTATAGTTAATGTGTTTTCTTAATATGTGTGAAAACACCAAAACATACATCTTTGAAAAACAGAGGGAGTATAAACATGTTTTGGCAGCTAAAAACCGCTCATGAAAGGAGGAAAAAACATGAAATCTAATGGAATATTATTATATTTTCTTAATTTTTATTTTGGATCGGTTTTGCTACAAGGAAACAAAAGTATTTGACATGATTTGAGGATTCTTTTAATGCATACCAGTTCTAGATTTCAATAACTCTTCATTTCGCAATTGCCAAAACACATAACAAATTCATATAAATTATTTATAACCAATTATTATTTATCAATAGTTAAAAATTCTCTTTGATTAATTTTAACGTTAAAACAAAGTTTGAACTTATACATTAATTTAACCATATTTTCATAAAGACGCAAGTAAAAGAGAAAATAATAACAGAACTTTAACTACCATTTAATTTACCTTTTGAAAAGAAAACTATGAATTTTAATAATTTCCAACTTGTAGACACCAAAAACAACACAAAAGTAAAATTTGTCTAATAATTTATATAGCATAAAAGTATAAAATATACACTCAAATATAAGTTCTAATATAATATAAATTTAATGAAAATATATTGGAAAAATTCAGGTGTAGCCTGGGAAAATCTCTAGTAAATATATAGATCGTAATTATTAAAACATTGGTCATATTTTTTTCATTTTTGATTTTTTTATTTGGATCACTCGGTAAACAATTTGCAAAAGAATTTTATAACTATAAATATAATATTTTATGCATTCCAAAGGAACTTTAAGGTTTTAAATACTTAAAACTCAAATATAAGTTTCCTTAATTTTCTATCCTTGTACTTATATAATTTTTACATAATGTTATTAATTTTTTTAATCATTTTTGCCCTTTAAATTTGTAATACAAAATATTTAATTAATACTACAACAGATATTATACAAAGATAATATTACATTAAAGAAATACAAAATACAAGAATCTGAAAAAAACACAAACATATACAAATATTACGAAAAATAAAATATCACACAAATTAAAATATTACAACAATATTAATATTCAAGTAAATTTGATAAAACCTTCGCAAAAGCAACATATGCCTCATGATAACCTTCCCACTTCTGAAGAGCAGCAGGAACATGCACCACCTCGTGCTTGTGGCTAAGAGTTAATTGCGGTCTTAGAATGGAATTCGGAGCATACACGACAGAGGAGGATTGCGGTGGAGAGCCGTTGTAACGTGAATGAGGAAGATCTAAGACTGAGAAACGTCGAACTGAGATGGTTGCACCATCTGTGAAGATCAGAGAAAGACAACGAAGGTTTGGAGCTTTGCTCGTAGAATATTGAAGAACCTTGGACGCGAGCAACGCAGATTCACACTGCAAATTGAATATCTCTGTGGAAACGAGGCAATGAGACTCGAGTTTGGACCAAGAACGCGGACCACCGACGTAGATTGCATAAGGCCACGAAATAATGGCAGGGATCCAGAGCAGATGACCACGGAGGCTCGCCGCGGAAAGAGTGACCGTGGTGGATAAGTCGAAGGGTGGATCGATCGATCCACTAAACCGATCGATCTGATCCATTAAACCGATCTGTCGATCAGTTCACTAAAAACAAGTTTTTTGCCAAGATTTTACATGGTTTAATCCGAATTTATCCGGTTAACCCGGTTTACTTTTTAAGCCTATAAATAGGTATCTGAAGACAAGAAAAACCCTACACTACCTAAGTTTGTCCTAATCTCTTCATTTTTCATCAATCTATCATGGGTTTGTATGGTTTCATGGAGATTAGTGAGTAGTCTTGATAGGTTTTGGGTTTGGTAGATAAGAATGAAAGATGGATGATTTCAGATTCTTATGACTAGATTAACATTGTTCCATGCTTATTAGGTGTTATTAATTCTAGATTAATATTTTCATCAAGTTTATTTAGAACTTAAGTAATCTAATCTCCGGAAGGTTTTCGATAAAATGCTTGAACCAACCTAATGTTGGGGTCGAAATCGGTCATGGAAAAATCATCGGCTAAACACCTCCAAGAAATTTTGCCTTATACAAAAAATTGGCTGAAAGTTTCAAAGAAACTATACGGCATAAGCCAAACTAATTTGCATAAGGATACATGAACAAACTTCGTATATTTCATCCCAGACAAGGAATAAAAAGAATTTATATCCAAACATGAAAAGACCGAAACATTTTTATGGAAAGTTTCTGCAATAATTGACAAGTTTCACGGAACAATTTTTCGTAGAACAAAATTTGGAAAATTTACAAGGAAATACCTCTAAGAAAACCTGTGAAATAATTCTCCGCAAAAAAACTTTCGAAAAACTCGTATAAAACAAACGAAATAGTTCCGAAAATCTACAAAGCAATCAACAGAGAGAATGAGAAGTAAGAAAAGGATCAGCAAAACTTTCCTCCCCGCCCTAGGGCGGCCACGACCCTCGTCCCGTTCTCCTCCACGACCTAGGGCGGGCAATACGTCGTCCATCTCCTCCTAGGGAGGGGACGTCGCCTTCTCTTCTTCTCCGCCCTGGGGAGGACGTCGTCCATCTCCTCTCTTCCCAACCTAGAGAGGGCACACCTCTTCCTCCCCACCTCACGGTGGCCAGACCCCCTTTTGGCCGCCCTTAAATCCTTAATTTTTTCTCCTATGAGTCTCGATCGTAATGCCTTTCGTTTTGTCCCAATCGGAGTTTCCGTAGATATTTTATGAAGAAAACAATCAACATATGTTTTCATAAAAAGTTCAAGTCAAAACGTCGAGATGATATAAGTTAACTTACACACCATCGTATCCTCGACTTAATGAATTGATTTGGTTCAGTATGTAAGAGGCAAAACATAGAAAATGGAGATAAGACAAATCGACGTTTTTCCCTGGAATAATCGTAGAACGCGTAAGTCGTAAAACAACCCGAGACAGCCTAAGACAACGAAAATCCCACTTATGGTTTAATATGAGAACATGCTTGAATTTAATGACGGTTTAATTCGAGTTGGATAAGGATAATGAAAAAGAGGATAAATGTGAAATTTCCAAGATAAAATGAATCTTGAGAAGATAAGGAAAACTTCTGCAAATAGATAGGCTCGAATCGGAAAAGATTGCCGACTTTGGAGGCATATATAAGGATATCTAAGGCAAGAAGCACATGGACGATTCTTTAAACTGAGAAATTTTGCACTTAGAAACTTTAGGCTAGATCCTCGATAATCTTGGTTTCTATGACTGGCACCCGATTACTAGAAGAACTCCCAGAGGCAGTTTGATCTCCTGTTCTACTCTTTTAATTGAAGTACGTTCGGCTTGATCCTCAAAAATGCTGCATAGGCAGCTTTCTCTTGTTTCAATACATTTCTTCTTTAAAATTCTTCTACTACTTTTTTTTGGGTCAAACCTTTCATTACTTACTTCAAAAGAAAGAGTTTTACAACTAAGAGAATTAAGAGACACAGCAAGTGCTGCTTTTGCTAAGCTAACAGCAGCTTCATTCTTTACACGTGGGATAAAGAAGAAGGAGATAGAATTCAAGGATCGACTCATCACGCCAATATCGTGGAGGATGCCTTGAACGGTAGTCACAGAGGAGTTTCCTGTGATGTGATCCGAGAGACTTTTACAATTCGTAAAACAGAGTAAGTCTTTGGAACCTGCATTAAACAGCAGAGCCAATAGCTTCTTTCATGGCCAGAGCTTCGGCGACCATAGCTGAAGCAACAAAACGGCGGTGGGAAGAGCCTTGGAGTAGCGTCGCACCTGAACGGTTCTTTACAACCCATCCCATTCCTCCCCTGGTTGTCATCTTATCCCAAGCTCCATCTAAGAAGACGTGCATCGCCGTAGTCATCAGTAGCCGATCATTTTGATGTGGGGGAGGTGTTAGCTTTATTATCGTAGGCTTGAGAGGCTGAGCCAGCTGCCATTCTCTTCCATCTTTGATAGCTTTTATGATCACTTCATGCTCCGTAAACAACTTCTCTTCAAACACCAGCTGGTTTCTCTAGTCCATAAGTTCCAAAGGACCCAAGGAAACATCGGTTGAGAAATTCCTGAGAGAGGGAGATTTACCATTCTTTGGCAGCTCTTGAAGAGCTCTGTTACTACTATTGTTCTACTACTTTCTATTATTTTTATACATTAATCATACAGATAAATAACAAAATATAAATAAAACATGATACCAAAAAAAAAAAATATCAAACAGACATAGAATAATATATTTAATTGGAAGGGTTGTGTTATGCAGAAAAAAAAATTGGAAGGGCTGTGGTTGTGGGAAAGACTCCAGTTAAGAAGGAGGGTTTCTGCCCAAAATATATGTGGTGGCCGTTAAATGAAAGATTTTGTATTTGATCAAAGGAGTCAGAGAGCGAGAGAGAGAGGCTTTAACAATGGCGTCTCTTTTTCACTGCTCCGCTCACTTGTCTTCAACTCCGTCTCGCTCCTCTCTTCCCACTTCATCGCTTTCTCCTCCTCTGTCTCTCTTCCCATCACCGATCACCCGTCGCAATAGTAGTATCGTCTTCACCGTGCTCCCACGCCAGATTCCTCAATCCTTCCCTACATCCCCTTCTCTGGTTACCTTCATTAAGTTAATCAACTCGATTTCATGGCAGAATTATATAAATGTTTTCTTTTTTATTTATTGGGTTTTATAGGTAAGGTGTTGTGTAAAGGAGCCACTGAAGGTGATGATTTCGGGTGCACCAGCTTCAGGCAAAGGCACTCAATGTGAGCTCATCGTTCAAAAGGTAAAGCAATGCTACTAGGAAATGGTTTTAAGAGTATTGGAACTTGTTATCTCATTTATTAGACATTATACCACAACAATATATGTGTTTGGTTAGTTGACAGTATGTTCTGTTCTGTTCTGTTCTGGCTCCTGGTAGCTTCTCTCTTGAGTGGTTATGCATATTCAGTTAAAATTATCTAGGATACTGAACAATGCACATAGAAAAGCTTAATGTGCATCATTAAATATTTTCTTGAATTTTAACATTTACACCAAAAAAAAAATATTTTCTTGAATATTGAGCTGCACCATGCAGTTTGGTTTGGTGCACATATCAACGGGGGATCTCTTGAGGGCAGAGGTGTCATCTGGGACAGAGATTGGGAAGAAAGCAAAAGAGTTCATGAACTCTGGTAGTTTGGTTCCCGATGAGATTGTAATAGCGGTACTGATGATTTAACTTATTACTTGATTCCCCATGTATTTTTTTTTTTACTATTCTTAATATAATTTTCCACACTTTTTTTCTAGATGGTGGCTGGAAGATTATCACGTGAAGATGCTAAAAAGCATGGATGGCTTCTTGATGGATTTCCACGGACTTTTGCTCAGGCTCAAAGTCTGGACAAACTAAACGTCAAACCTGACATTTTCCTCTTATTAGATGTACCTGAAAAAATCACTCTCCTCAATTAGACTTAAAAGGCAATATCAAATGGATATGTTTCTTTTCTTAATGACAGGTTCCTGACGAAATTCTAATCGAGAGATGTATCGGTAGAAGGTTGGATCCAGTGACTGGAAAAATTTATCATATTAAAAGTTACCCTCCTGAATCAGACGAAGTTAAAGCAAGACTGGTCATACGCCCTGATGATACAGAAGATAAGGTTTGCCTTTGGGACTTGTTGCTTGCTTTCTCAATGTTTCAACTACAAGTCACGAGGTTGTTTTTGTTGCAGGTAAAAGCACGTCTGCAGATATACAAACAAAACTCGGAAGCTATTATTTCCGCGTACTCGGATGTTATGATCAAGGTAGTGTACTACTTGTTTCTTTCTCACTTTTCTTTGGTTCAATAAATTAGGATCTTATTATTGATCTCTTTTGAATACAGATTGATGCAAACAGGCCAAGAGAAATGGTTTTCGAGGAGACCCAGACTCTTCTGTCTCAGATAAACCTTAATAGGATGATAAAGACTGGCAAGTACTCACACTTTAATATAAATAATGTTTTCATTTGTGCCGTTGTTGAATCAGGTCTTGTTAACAATAGACTCTTAGATACCTTTGATGGTCAATCATAACATATTAGGACTAAACTACTCCTTTTATTTCTTGTTTTCGTGCAAGCGATGCTAATTATTAAACAGGTCCTTGCAGATAAAGCATCTCCTGTTCAGGTCTTTGAATAATAATTTTTTTTTTGTTAAGCTGGAGATGATCTTTTTTATCTAATATTTTTTGTTTCTTTTTTCTGTTTCAGGATAACTGGAGAGGAATACCGACGAGATTGAATAACATTCCTCATTCGAGAGATATCAGATCTTATTTTTATGAAGATGTTCTGCAAGCCACAGTTAGATCGATCAAAGATGGAAACACTCGTCTTCGGGTGAGGACTATCCTCTGAAGTCTAATTAGCAATGTTAATTTTGTCGTCTTTATTACACAACTAACTGGACTGATGCTGTTGCAAATGAATAGGTAGACATAAATATCCCTGAGCTAAATCCTGAAATGGTAAGTTATTCGTTTTCACTAGCTTTGTTATATAGATTCTGACGCCTCATTAATTTTTTCATACAATCATGAACTATACGTAGGATGTTTACCGGATAGGAACCTTGATGGAACTGGTTCGAACTCTAGCTTTATCATTCGCTGATGATGGAAAAAGAGTGAAGGTAAGACATGGTTTTTTGAAGATTCTTGAAATCATTTGTTCATGAAGCTTCATTCCTCTTCCAGGTTTGTGTTCAGGGGTCTATGGGGGAAGGTGCCCTCGCTGGGATGCCACTGCAGTTGGCAGGCACTCGAAAGATATTAGAATATATGGACTGGGGTGATGATTCAACTTTGGGAACTTTCGTCAAGCTCGGTGCAATTGGTAACATCCGAAACTGAGTGTACTTTTTCAACATAAAACCATGCTTAAACACATAAGATAATTTTACAAGAACTGCGCCAATTTGTTACAATTAATACAAGAACTGCAACAATACTTTTCAAGAATTGTTGTGTAGAAACTTGTGATGCATAATCAAGTTGGATGCAATTAATATAAATTAACCTGCTATTGATTCTCAGGTGGTAAAGAAGTTGATGAAGAAGACGACATATTCATCTTAGTGGCTCCACAAAATGCCGTTGGAAACTGTATCATAGATGTAGGGTTCTTCAAATTACTAGACCTTTTTTATTCACTTGAGTGTCCTATAAAAAATACACATTTGGATAGGACCTACAAGCGATGACTACTGCTGCTGGTAAGAGGCCAGTTGTACTTATCAATCCTCGCCTCAAGGTACACACTTTCTGCTTACACTTTTTTTGATAAAGAGACTTATCTGGTTAAATACCACTATCTCTTGTCGTTATTATTCAGGACTTACCCGCTTCAAGTGGCATAATGCAAGTAAGCACACACATTTATTTACATAAAACCATCTTAAAAAGAAGGTTACGTTGCTTATCATTATTTATTTCTGTGTCTCAGACAATGGGCAGGGAAAAAAGGCTGGAATACGCCTTAACATTTGACAACTGCTATGTCTTTCGGCTACTTTATTATGCTGGAACACAATACCCTATTATGGGCGCTCTAAGGTACGTTTTGGGATGTGAATTGAATATCAAGAAAAAGCACGAAAATCGCGTCTGAATCTTCTTTTACACTGAATATATGTTCAGGATGTCTTATCCTTACCGGTATGAGCTTTACAAGAGAGTGAACGAGGAAAATGGAAAGGAAAAGTATGTACTGATATCAACATACTCTGAAAGGCCAACCCCTGACCAAATCAACGATGCTTTTTCTGGAAAATCTCGGTAAATATTGTTTACCAATGGTGCTTGCTTCTTAACTGGCTGTTCGGTTTATTAATAATAACTAAGAATTGACTTTTCCGCATTCAGGGAGGAAAGCAAGAAGCCTTCAGGAATCTGGTAATGAAAAACTCCCACATTTACTTAAGGCATTTTAGAGATAAAAGATTCATGTATGTGTGCGTGAAGCTGAATGTTCGGAATACCTGCAGGGGGTTCCTAGGCAGCGGATTTTTCTAGAACAGGGGAAGCTAAAGTTGTGATACTAGTTTTGGCCCATTTTATTAGGTCTCAATGTTTTGATGATCTCAATGTGGGGCACATTAAATATTGTGATTATTACGCACACAACCAAAGAGTAACCTCACTTTGGTTCACTATGGCCGAGAACTTAATTCTCCAAGTTTTCAGAACCACCCCAACTATGTTTGTTGCACCGTAGACTACAATCCAGGACGTAGGAAGATTCATGTATAGTTTACTGAGAAGAATATGATTCTATTTCGGATTGGCAATGCGCTTATATGTTCTCGGGTGAATGATTGGACTCTGGCTTCAGCATTAGATTTGCCTGACTTCTCAGCCACGCCATTGTGGGAGGATCTTAATTAAGCCTTGTTGTTGCACATACAGAATGATGCACCAGGTTAGATATGGCTTTAGTTTTTGCTGAAAAGCTAACTTACAAAAATCATTGGTACAAAATATATCAATTAAGGACAAGGGTGGTTCAAAGGTGAAAACTGTGGTGAGCTGCATCCACTAAAGTGTAATGTGTGTCAGAATTGAGGGCACCAAGGAACTGTCTGTCTAGCAAACAATCTGACTATTTTACAAAAGGATAAAGTAAAGTGAAGTAAAGTGCAAGTTGCAAATGTTTTCTCTTATGGCTCATCGTAGTTCTTCTCCTTGACTTGAACTCATAGTCGCAACAGTTCAATGAGGATCATCACTCATTGATTTGGACATTCCTAGCCATATGTCCCCTCTTCCTAACAGTTAAAACATGTGATAACATTGTGCAAACCGCAGCCATGACATCTTTAATTGCTTTGAAACTACTTTGGTCCAGTGTAGTTACCTTTTGGGGTTTAGGCTTCTTGAATCTTGATTTAACATATATTAGTGCCTTTACTCTGTCAGTTTTTTTCGTTGGTGTTTGAATCCATGTTGATCTGGCTCCACTAGTTGTACTACTTTTCAAATCATAGTAGGGTTGTCTCTTCACTTTTCTAGCTATGAGTCAGGCCGGTCAGGAGCTGTGCCACGAGGTGCCCTCCATAATTCTTACGCCTATTGTCAACTTGAAACCAATATGAGCGATCCATGCATATGAATAAATACATATTATTAAAGTATTTTCATTTGGAGAAAAATACGATGAATGGATACCAGGTTCATATATTTCTTGAAATATCTCTATAATATTATTTGAGAAGTCAGTTTCCTATGTGTCGCGCTCACGTTAACTTTCACGATGGTTGATTACACGGATACCCTTAATGAATTAAATTTATTATTGTTAAATATTTTTGTTGATTTTTATTTAGTTTCCTTTTTTATATTTTCCAAATAACATATATAATAAAAAGAAAACATTTATAAAGTTTAAAAGAAATTTTAAAAACGAAAATATATGCCTATATAATATCAGTTAAATATTTTTATTGATTTTTTATTTAGTTTCCTTTTTAAAATTTTCTAAATAAGATATAAAAAGGAAACATTTATAAAGTTTAAAAGAAAATTTAAAACGAAAATATATGCATATATAATATGATTTCATTAAAAAGGAAAGTTCACAAAATAGTAATATATATTCCATTTACTTTTGTAGTAATAATATACTTTATTTATATCTATATTTTTATAGATGAAAAATATATATTTGTATATAATTTGATTTCATAAAAGAAAGTTTCACATAGATAATCTTGATATTAGTATAATAAATATTATTTATTTTAAAACATAATTTTAAACAATACAATTTCAAAATAATAAAAATAGTTTTATATATCTATCTATTTTCTTATATAATTACATAAAATAATTAAGTAACATAAACAAATATATGTTTAACTGACTACAAATAGTTTATAATTAGTATTATTGAAATTTTCTATTTATTTTCATATATTTATTTGACTATAATATATTTCAATTACAGAAAAATATCTATAAATTATATTTTTCTAAAATACAATCACAATTTTTAACTGTTTATTTTTAAGAGATATTAGATAATGGAAAATAGATTTTAACAGTAAACATCTTTTGATCAAATAATTACAAAATATTTTAAATTAAAATAACACAATATACTTTAACAAAGTATATATATTATATTTTATGATTATTATAATTATAGTTTTCTTAATATTAAATAATTATTAAATTTGCTTTTAAATTTTATGTTTTTATGTTTGTGGAACTTAACATAACCATAATCAAAATACTAAAGAAAATTTGAATACAGATTTTTAAGATTATTTAAAATAAGTTTCAGTTTACCATTCAATAAATCAAAGGCATAAAAATATTTAGAATTTATAAAATATTTTAATTACTGTAGATATTGATATGTGTTCATGGGTTTTCAAAAATATATCAGTTAGTTATGTATGTAACTTCATATTGATCATTGATAAATACATGAAAGTACATGCACACTAAACGATAAATAAAAATAATAGAGATTTGATATGACTTAACTATAGTAAAAATAATTATATTTCAGTTTGAATTTGAAATAATACATGCAACTTAATATATTCACAACATGAGTAACTCGACTAATCCAACTTATATCTAATATCGTAGATTAAACTACAATAAGAATATATAGTTTTATGGTAATAATTAATTTTATAAATATAAATTATAGAATGATTCAAAATATATTAACAAATAAAATAAAATATTAACCAACTGTTACAATTTAGTTCTTTTTTGTAAAATTTATATATGTAGGCATGAGACTTCATAATATCATCGTTATATTAATTTATTGAATTTGGAATCCGACACTTTAGTTTATCTTTTATTTCATTCTAAGCACAATATATCTTAATTTATAAATAATCATCCTAAAATATATTTGCATATAAAACATAATCAACAAACCAAGAAACCTAAATGCAAATAATAAAATTAATCAAAATTTAATATATTTATAATAAAAATATTATAACTGAATTCAAAGAAATAAATGCAAACCAATATATCCAAATGATAACTAAATTGATGGTAAAAACAACAAAATTGACAACCTATAAGTAACATATCTAAAATCGAATGTCTAATTAAAGTAATATAATATTATTAATATAAACAATGCATACAATTATAAATTAATATAAAATTAAAAATAAATAGCAATTAATTATTATAGTATATTTACTTTATAAATATTTATACCCGTGCATGAGCACGGGAAAATCACCTAGTATTAAAATAAAATGCAAAAAAAAATTGACGTATTGGTCCAATGAAAAATAAGAGTAGAACAAGAATTAGATATGAATAAATACATATTATTAAAGTTTAAATATTTAATGTATTTCCTTGTAAATGTAAACTTAAATATATTTTAGAAAATATAGCCATTAATTTTTATAATAATTTGTTTTGTTGTTTTTATTTTTATTTTAAAATAAAATTATTTACTTTAGTGATACTTATGATATTTTATTTATTTTATTCTGGAAAATATTTTATTATTAATTATTATTTTAGTCTAAAAACGAATAAACCAAAATCTAATCAGCAGTCAAGTTTTTCCAAAAACTAAAAATCTACAGCAAAATAAAAAAAATCAAAAACTAAAAACTTAAATCTAAAAGTGAAAAACTAACATCTAAAAACTAAGTATTTTATCATCACCAAAAATTTGATAATAATATCAACCAAAATTAATTAATTCGAAGCTCTGGTTGAGTAGTTGAGTAGTGATTCGACAGGTGGCAAATGAGAAAATTGTGTTTAGGTAACGTGGCCGATTATCAGTGGATGCTCGTATAGTACGATAGGAATCAATGAACCTACCGACCTCCATAATTGAAGAGAGCCAAAAAGCAGAATCTCATGAAACACTGTGACGAGACGAAGAAGAAGAAGAAGAAGAATCAAACAACTACCTGAACCGTTGCTCTCGATCAAGGCGATGACATCGCCTGGGTCGAAGAAAGTGGTTCCCGCCGACGGATCCGAGAAGAATCTTTCGGGGAACCTGGGAAGAACCGGAGATGTCAATGATAGTGGAAGCAGCAGCGGTGGTGGAGAAGGAGGAGGAACGTTTGAGTATTTCGGATCGGTGTATCATTTGGGATCGAATAAGATCGGGCACGAGTACTGCCATCTCCGTTTCCTTTTCATCAGAGGCAAATACGTCGAGATGTACAAACGGGATCCTCACGAGAACCCTGACATTGTATGGATCCTCCTCCTTTCGTCTTTTGATTTTTATCCTTCCCGTTGGATTTGTGCTTGTCTTGTTCTGAATTGTTAAGAATCCAATCATCATGTTTCTAATTTAGAACTGTGAAGGGTGTTTTCTTACTTTTAAGAGTTACGTTTTTACTAATTTCACTGTACGGTCTTAGAGTTAATATAAGGAGATTCTGAGCTAAATGTTCATTATTATTATTATTTATTTTCTTTGTAGACAGATAGAGAAAATGTTCAACCTTTTTTCATTGAGATTTTCTTATGGAATTGAAGCTGACCACATTAATCATGCTTTTGAATTTTGATTTTTTAATAATTGATTCATTCTGCCATCTATGATTGCTGTACTCAGCGGTGGTTTAGTCTCTATCTCCGTCCTTTCTGTAATGGGTATAACAACTAGACGTGTTTTGGTATTCGATTATATCCATGTTATCTTTTCGTTTGCCTAGAAACCCATAAGGCGTGGTGTCATAGGGCCTACAATGATGGTTGAAGAGCTTGGACGGCGCAAAGTTAATCACATGGTAATCTTTGCTTCTCTTCTCAATTGCAGTGTTTTTTAGAATGTAGATCTATTGTTCCCTTTTCTTTTTGAACGAGAATGAGAGTAAGTGATACAAGCATTACTTTCTGACTTTTACTTCTTTTTAATATCTTGTAGGATGTTTACGTCATTAGGTTCTCTAACCGGCTGGACGAGAGGAGAAAAGGAGAAGTAAGTTTGATTTCCCTCTTTGCAATAGCTTTGCGTTGGTATCTGAATATTTTCCTTTGAAGACGGACACTAGATTTGAAGCTTGCTACTAGTTTGCATGAATCAAACAGTTATATTGTTAGAGTAAATGCCTTCGAAGTTCATGGTTTCTGATATGTATGTTTGCTTCGCCCACTTGCATTATGTAACTGTTTCTTCTTCTGTAAACTGTACTTTAGATTGCTTGTGCTACCGCTGGAGAAGCCATGAAATGGGTTGAGGCTTTTGACGAAGCAAAACAACAGGTACTAAGACGACTTGGCTACCTTTTCAAATGTTCATCTTGTTTGTTGTTATTGGAGCATTTATTTAAATGCTTATTGGGCTGATGTATCACCAGTTATTTGATTCTATTCTGATTACTTCCTTTTCTGGTTTGGAAGGCTGAATATGCACTATCCAAAGGGGGAAGCACAAGAACAAAATTGAGCATGGAGGCCAAGTATGTTATAATTACCATATGATTAGTACCTCTGACAATATTTTAGAAGCTAAGTAGTTCATGTTTTGGGAAATGAGGATCTCTCCAACAAAATATGAATTAACACCGATATCCTTTATTTTTAACCAGTTCAAAGCGTTTTAAATAGTAGAAGTCTACCGTTACTCTACTATTTCTGAATCACTCTCTATTTTCTTTTGAAGCATTGATCTTGAAGGACATCGACCTAGAGTAAGGCGTTATGCTTATGGGTTAAAAAAGCTTATCCGAATTGGGCAAGGTAATATGCTGCATTTTCAATTTTTGTGCTCTCTTAGCATCATAAGCAAGCAGTTAGATGCTGCTGTCTTTTTTCTGGGGTCAGATTTTCTTTTTTTATTTACGTCTACGAATTCTGAATTCTACAAAATTGAGCGTCTAAAGTGTCAAAAGTTCAAACATATGTCACTGAGTATCTTGCTCCCTGAAGATTGTATTTATTTCTTCATAGATCAACATTGAGTTCAAACATATGTTATCTTGTAAGTAAGTGAAATTACGCTCCAATGGCTCTCGACTTTGATAGTCCTGAGTTCCATGTTATGGTCCCTATATATAACTTAATTTAGTAAAGGTTTTATCTAGTAGTTATTCATGTTTCAAATTCAAGACATCGGTTTCACCTGAAAATTACTTTTCTTTCAAAACAAGGATGTGTGAATATGTTCTTAATTACAGGTCCGGAGACTCTTTTGAGGCAATCCTCTACCTTGGTTAATGATGTCAGGGGTGATAGTTTCTATGGGGGTGGAGACAATGGAGATGCAATCGAGGCACATGAATGGAAGTGTGTTCGTACAATCAATGGTAAGCTTGGCGGTAATCTGTATAGTTTTGATATCAAACAACTTGCACTTACAAATTATTCATCCGCAGAACCAAAAATGAGATCGTTCTTATGGTTTCCTTGCTTTTTAATACATTACTTTCAGTTAAATCTTTTTCTGTATATGGTATGCAGGTGTTAGGATTTTTGAAGATGTGGCTAACTTCAAGGTATATTCACTTTATGTAGACATAATAAAAAATGAAAACAATAAATGACATAAGAGATTGGTCGATGGATTACAAAAGGAAGTCATTCGTACTTTCTTTGTACTTAGAGTCTTAGAGATATGGAGAGTGTTTTGGAGGTAGTATTGGCTGGGTCCATATCAGTTCATATGGACCTAAATTCCATGAAAGAGTGCATGTTTCAGAACAGCCCGAGCTTAAGAAAACTATGAAAAAGGGGGAAATTAAGCTGGTACGACTGAGCACCATTTAGAATGATAGGAGTGGTTTTACTTGGAACTTAGATTCCAAAGCTGTTGTTGAGTTAGAAATTAGAATCCCATGTTGGCCAAGTGCGGTAATGGTTTATAGTTTGTTAATGAATGGGCATTATGCCCTTGCAAGTTATCTAAGAGTGACTTATTTCCCTTGTCTGTGATGATATAGAAAAGTCAATTGGTGAATCAGTTTCTAGACTTATTAGTTCTTGGAGTCTTTTGGATATTTTGTCAATCAGGAATAACATTAATTTATCCCGAGAGGAATGAAGACTGAATTATCTTGTTTTCTGTATTCATTAAAATATTTGCAGTCTTGTAATTGCCATCATATTAAATCTTATTAGCAAGGACACAAGTTGAACTTAGATCTTATCTTATAACTAAATGTTGTCAACGCCAGAACCTATAGCACCAGAGTAATTGGAATAATTTATGCTAAGGTGACAACTAGTTCTTTTCTTTTTCTTGCAACTTGTAGTGCACTGGAAAGAATTGTAATTAGTTGTATTCGTTTGAGACTGTTTGAATGGTTAGAATGCTTCTCTGATTTGTCGAACCGATTTTTTTCTTTAGGCTGGTAGAGGATTTCTTGTGAAAGCAGTTGCGGTAGTTGAAGCTAGTGCGGATGCTGTGTTCGAAGTGATTTCGAAGCTTGACAAACACCAAAGATACGAGTAAGATCATTTTCTTGAAGTTATAAGTATCATTTGTTACTTAGATCTTTCTGATTCCACACAGGTGGGATACAGTAACAGGTGATTCGGAATTGATAGACTCATACGAGGGCCACTATGATGTCATTTACTGCGTATATGATCCTAAGTATCTTTCACGGTATGTTCTTCAACTTAAAGTTCTGGTTGTCCTTAATGTCGCACTGATCGCTGTATTCTTTATGAGAAGGATGTATATATTTGAAATATATTGGTATATTTCCTCTATGAGGTCTGTGTTTTCACCAGTTTGGACATGTACATATATTTTTTTTTGAAACACCGTACATATTTTCTTTGTATCACTTAATTCAATGGGTAGATTTACACTTGAATTAAATAGTATATTTTTCAGATGGCAATCAAAGAGAGACTTTATCTTCTCTAGACAGTGGGTTCGTGGGCAAGATGGAACATATAGTAAGTTTTACTCTTCTAAATAATGGGTTCTTATATTTCTGATGATGTCTGTATCGCCTATGCACAAAGGTAGACATTGATTTAAACCCTGACACGTTTAATTGTCAATTGTATTATGCTAGCTCAAATTTTCTTGGTTAAAATTATTCTTTAGTTGCTGAACTAAATACATAAAACGTCAATTCCCACCTATGAACTCTATTCATATGTTGCAAGATCAAATGCAAGACAGAGAATAGTAATGAAAAGGAGAATCAATATTGTATTGTTTATTTCATTTTCTATAAGCTGTAAGGATATCAATAGTTAATCATGTGAATAAGCTAAGGAAACCTAAATCTAAAATCTGAACTTCACAGTTACAGATTTTTATAAATATCTGTTAGCTCACCACTGCCGTCTCGAAATCTTTGTTCTTTATCCTTCTCACTGTATCTTTTTGTATTCATACGACTAGAGTCTAATTTAATTCATTATCATTCTTTTGAAAACAGCTATCCATATAATCGAACTACTCTTTTATTCTGTAACTTCGTATGCAGCAATCTTACAGTTTCCAGCAGTGCACAAGAAGCGGCCTCCCAAGTCCGGATATCGACGTACAGATATAACTCGTAAGATATTTTTTGTGATAGCATTTCTCTATGTAGCATTACCTGCTGCATGTCAAGATAACTTCTTCTTATTAAGAAATTTCTACCCAAGTGTACTTCGATAGCCAGAGGTTCTTGGTCCTTGTGATTCCTCGTCCTTACAACTAGCTGGTTAAGAGACTAGTTCTTTAATGATCAAAAAATTCTAGAACTGACTCGTAAGGCTCCTGGGCAATCTTATTGGCTTGTAAACCATATCGAGTAGGATGCTGCTTTAGTGTTTCATTTTCTTTCCTATTCCATTTTGACTTTCTTCTTCAAATACGTTGACTTTCGTCTTTCTCACTGGATCATATAATATGCATTCTTACTGTGGACTTACAGAACGCCTAGAAAGAAATTTTTTTTCTTCTGCTTTTAAGACCTTAATCTCTCTTCGTTCCTGTTGATTGCAGCATCCACTTGGGAAATCAGAAACTTGAAAAAGCGATCAGATGCAGAACCTCCAAGTTGTCTTGTAACACACATGCTAGAAATCCACTCTAAACGTTGGTGCAAATGGAAGAGAACTAGCTACTCAAAGTTTGAGAAGACAATTCCATACGCATTACTCCTTCAAGTAGCAGGTTAAATGAATCCCTTCTTTTCTGCTAGATCCTTTTAGAGTATGAACACTAAAATTGAGTAGGAAGTGAATATTTGATTTTTTTTTTGTGGTATCAGTAATATTTAGTAAAGGATGCAGACTCTAAAGATTTATCAGTGGTATGATATAGATTGGTAATCACTATCGGCACGTGTTTGGGATAAAAATCAAACTTATCATGTTTTCTGTGGTAACAAAACGGAAGCTTTTTTGTGGCATAAAAAAGTATAATTTGGTTGGAATTGCCTCACCTCTGGTTCACATTAGAGATGTCACAAGTTCCACATGGGTTCTGTTTCAATTTCTTGTTAATGGTATATCAGGTCTGAAAGAGTACATTGGAGCAAACCCGGCCTTCAAGTATGAAGCCTCCTCTAGTGTTGTACAGTCCAAGTTATCAGATATTCCGAGTGGTGAATATGTAGATGAGGAAATAGAGGAGCAGTTTTATGATGCCACAGACTCATCATCTGATGAGGAGGAAAGCGATGAAGATGATGATGATCAGGACCAGGACAAAAAGGTAACTTGGTTTTGCTTTCTTCTCGTCCATTTATAATATCATTTTCACATTTATAGAGTAAAGAATCACGAATAGAAATACAAAACCCAAAAAGCTCTTCTTCATATAAATCAGAATGATTACATCAAAACACCCAAAACGCAGAAAGTGATTCGCTTTGTATAAAAAGATATATACTTCCGAAGCACTCTCTATCTTAGATGAGTCTCACAGTTACAGTCGAGACTTCATCCCTACATATACTTATATGTAAATGCAAAACACTCTAGAGCAAGAAATATTGAGGATGCACCTCAGGCATAATCTAGTATTTGAAGTTCATATTAAGTATTTGTGTACAGCCCATGAGGTGTGGAACTTGCATGCGAAGTTAATAATCTGTTGTTTACATGTTCAAAATAGGAGATAAAAGTCAAACTCAAGAATGTTTCATGGGCAATCGCCAGCCTATCTTTGAAGCAGCCTAAAGGTTCTCTCTTTACATCTTTTTGTCTAGTCCATTAATCATATCAATGCCTTCATAAGTTGTGTTACAGATTAGAATTTACAACCCCCCTTTTTATTTTGTTTCCAAATCCCAGCGTGTAGTGTTAATATATCTGCTCTATTTTGACATCAGCTCCAGGTGCAAGTAATGTATTAGACACTAGTGTTGATCCTGTGAATATCGATCCAAGTCAGATCCAAGGATCCCTGCGCAAAGGAGATGGCGATAAGGACTCAAATTGCTGGAATTCTCCTAGTGGCATGGGGTTTATGATCAGGGGAAAAACCTACCTCAAAGATAATGCAAAGGTAACTTTAAATTCTTGCATCTTCATCAATATGTCAACAGTTGATGTTCCGTAGATGCCATTGCGCTTAAGTCCTCCCGATCCAACCATGTTTCTGAACTTGTTCTTATATTTCCATAACGTTATCTCTTTAAACTGCATGTATCTAGTTTCCAAATTGATATATGGCTCTGAAAAGTTGAGCTCCTGAATTATCTGAATAACTGTATTCGTTGAGGTTCCCCTCCGGGCAAATTTAATAAACTGTATGAAAAATTTCAAGGTGATGGGTGGGCAGCCCCTTCTGACACTAGTATCAGTGGATTGGCTTAAAGTTGATAAAGCTGTAGACAACATCGCTCTGCATCCGAAATGTCTTGTCCAGGTACCTCAATTTTATAAATTTACAACGATGATGAACCTCGTCGCATTAGGCATTGGGTCATGCCAATTCATTATTTAAGAATTTCTTTAATTTTCTCCTCGTTACCTTGTGGCGAAGACTACTGTTACTTTCTTAGTTAACGAGTAGTTAAAGAGTGTTGAAAAAAGAAGTAACATACTAATTTTGTGTATATTCTCTTCCGTGGTTGAAGGAGCCTGATTGGAAGTTTTTTACGTATTTTGTAGTCAGAACCGGGGAAAAAGCTGCCGTTCATCCTAGTCGTAAATCTTCAGGTTTGAATACTTATGCAACATAATCTCTATATATTTCTCTGTCTTTTCCCTCAAGGTTTTCCATATATGAGTATATGTCTGTGCAAAACCTCTTTGTTTACCCCTAAGTCACAATGTGTCACACGTATATAACTAAAAATTTATATTATTGTGGAATTGTTGTTCCCGTTACAGGTACCAGCAAAGCCTAACTATTGTCTGGTCATGTACTATGCTGCGGATCGACCTGTAAGCGAATCTTCCTCGCTGGGAAAATTTGTAAATGGGAGTGACAGTTACCGCGACTCAAGATTTAAGCTGATTCCAAGTATTGTTCAGGTAAGGAAACTCTCTCTTCTAGTTGTCTCCGATATATAGTAATTTTGATAGCATGTTAACGGTGATGGTGAATCACAGGGATATTGGATGGTCAAGCGGGCTGTTGGAACAAAAGCCTGCTTGCTTGGTAAAGCTGTAACCTGCAAGTACTTGAGGAAGGATAACTTTCTGGAGGTATATTAGAATTAAAAAATTGCATGTTGTCCAACAGACACACATGTGTCATGAGATAGTGGTATTGCAGATTGATGTAGATATTGGATCATCGGCTGTTGCCCGGAGCGTTATTGGTCTGGTACTTGGTTATGTCACAAGCCTCATTGTTGATCTAGCCATCTTGATTGAGGTTAGTTTGCTGCTAGACTTTATCTTAAAAGGAAAGTTTTTTTTCGCTTATGAATTGAACATCTTTCTTCAACTACCAAATCAAATGCAGGGAAAAGAGGAAACAGAGTTGCCAGAGTATATTCTTGGGACGGTTAGGCTTAACCGAATAGAGCTGGACTCGGCCATTTCGTTTGAGGTTTGAGACTTGACTGAGTAGAAAACATTTCATCTAATTGCAACAATCACATTATTGTTCATAGACTCAACTGAAATTAATAACATGATGCAGGAATGAAGAACAGCCAATGGCTACTAAAAACATGCGTCTTATGGATCACTACTACTACCCCTTTGGCGAAATATAGACAAACAACGACAAAGGGGATAACAAAAGATACTTAAGATTTTTGCTTCTTCTAAACTTGTGGATTGGATCAGCAAAATTGAATTCAGGGAATATCAAGCCTTCACTTTGACTCTTTATTAAACCTTCGGAATAATACAAACGGGTATTTTGAAAAATACCCTATGTAAGTTTTAGATTTGGAAAATGTCCTATGTTTATTTTCTTTTAAAAAACCTAGCCCTTTCTTAATTAAAAATACATAAACTTTACATATTACATTTAACAAAACAATAAATAAGTATCGTTGTTTGGATATCCTAAAGTTTACTAGTAGATAAATTTATTTTATCCAGCTAAATCTACATTTATAAAAATAAATGGTATATTTATATTCATCAAATAATTTTAATGATCAACCATTCAAATAATTTTTAATCTAATACTATATTCAAAATAAATTGTAATGTAACATAAATTTAGGGGAGAAATTATATGAAAAATTATTAGAAAAATGATCTTAAATGTCTGTCTTTAAACTAAATTTGTTTTTTCAATCTAGATTTCAAGATCTAATATCATAAAAATATTTCATTTAAAGATGATCAATTACCATATTACCCACAATACTATTTAACCTAAATTATATAATAATAATAATAATAACAAAACATTTTGAAAACTTAATAAACTTTTGACGTCAAAAATGAAAATGCCATCGTCCATCGTCATTTCAGCATCGATTCCGCATCGTCTCTACTATCGTTTTTGCATCGTCTCAGCATCATCTCTGTCGTCGTCTCGGCATCGTCTCCGCATCATCTCCAATCCGTTGTCGTCTCTGCATCGTCTCAGATCTGTCTTCGTGTCCAATCAATCGTCGTCTCTGCATATCTCTAATCCGTTGTCGCCTCCGCATCGTCTCAGATATGTCGTCGTCTCCAATCCATCGTCGTCTCAGATCTGTCGTCATCTCAGATCTGTCGTCGTCTCCAATCCATCGTCGTCTCTGCCTCATTATTTAGTGTCCCAGCATCTGATCAATGTATCATTATTTCATGTTCATTATAAATTGATGATATGTTGTTACGATTGAATTTTTAGTCATTTTGAAACTTAAGACTCGACTGTCATCATCGTCATCTTCTAGACTCACAATCTTTTTGAGTTGTTTTGGAATATTTAGTAAAAGTCTCTGATACACAATTGGTTGATTTTTTTTGAGATTTGCTTTTGATTTTTTACAGATTTTCGAATATGATTGAAGTTTTTTGTGTTTGTGCATAATAGAATTCAAAGGAATCTTTCAACTGAGAATTTCATGTTGATAAGAATAGGACTGCATCATTTATTCACTTAAAAAAAGATTTTCAGTATGAAGATTTACTCAAGATGGTTTCTGAAAATTTTCATATTCAAGAGGAAGATATAATTTTGAACTATGAAATTTCTTTAGAGTTGAAAAGTATTTTTGAAGTTTTCAATCTCCATAGGAAATACTCGTCAATTCAGAGTTTCATCAGCAAGATTAGAGCTTCTAATGGAATATGTCTATTGTGTGTTAAGGGTTGTTGTTTTATTATCAACTAAGCACTATTCTAGATAGCTTTCCTAATTATGTATTAAACATTCCAGAACAATTTGAATTTTGGAGGTTATTACTGATCCAGCTAGCTGTAACAAGCAAATTACTGATACATGTGCTTCTCCAGTTCCTTTGAATGTTATTCCAGATTATGGTTCTACAATGCAGAGAGAAAAACAATTACATCGTTTCTATGATTTTTTTTCTTAGACTATTTATGATAGCTCTCATAATCATGTACTAATCCTTCTAAAACAATTTAACTTTTGTAGACTCTTCCTTATTAAGGTGTCTCTACTGAATGTTATTCCGGATTTTAGTCATATTTATATTGGATTTTCACCAAAAAAGAGAGGAGCTGATGATATTAAGGTGTATATTATTTTAAGACCAAGATAGAGTCAATGTTGAGGATGAAAAAATAGTGAGTTTGGGGGTTCCTAGTTTTAAATTCCAGTCCCACAAGTGCAACAGATGTGGCATAGGAGGGCACAACAACAAAACATGCAAGACCTAAATGATGAAGTTTGTGTGTCTGTTCATCTGTGATAGGGAAACAAAACAAAACAAAGAGTTCAATTTTATATTTTCATTTGTCTTGTGAAATTTTTTCTAAATGTCATTTAAATAGTACAACATGTTCTATTATTTTTTCATTTCAATGTAAGTCATCAATGCATGTTTATTGAACATTTTCTAGATGTGATTTATTTGATGATTATGTGATTTGCACCAGACCACATATATATATTTTCTTTTGGAATCCCATCCTAAATAAGTCAGAAGCTTTCCAACTTTTTTAATATATAATTTATGTTAAATACATTTATGTGTCTGATACTAACAGACGATTCTCCTGAATCTAGAGGCTAAACTACTATGTTCACCTTACCCAGAATATTTGGGTTCGGCTTGTGGAAGATGTAAATTTTGTTCCTACTTTCTTTTTCTTAGAATTCCAAATCACAATTTGCAATTGACCAAATATGCATATCAAATCTTTAGTTTTTGATCTCATTTTATCTTTTAGTTTAAACTTTGCTAGATAGAAACACACTAATAATTTATTCTAGAAACCCATCCAAACATTGCAAAATTCTTTCCAGAAATTATATATAAAATTAAGAGTTAAATGCATTTATTTGTTCGGTACTAACATATGATTCTCCTCAGCCTAGCGGCTAAACCTGTTATCTTACAAAACTTAACACTTTAGTTCAAGTTTTTTTTTTACAAATTAAGACTTCTTTGATGGCCTTCCAGAAAATAGTTCAAGTCATCCTGAAAATGTTCAACAACCAATTTGGAGATCAAATCTTTAATTTTTGGCTAATCTCATTTCATATTTAGATATTGAGAAACACTAATATTTTGTTTTGCAAATCCATCCTAAACATGTCGCATATTATCATATTAAAATCATTACACATTAAGACTTCTTTGATAATCTTCTTGAAAATGATTCAAGTCATCTTAAAAATGGTTCAAGTCATCCTGAAAATATTTAATAAACAATATAGATATCAAATCCTTAATCTTTGGTTAATCTCATTTCGTATTTAGTCACTAAAAACACTCATATTTTGTTCTGGAAACTCATCCTAAACATGTCACATGTTATCCAATTACAATCATAACACATTAATACTTCTTTGATAGCCTTCTTAAAATGGTTCAAAATCATCATGAAAATGTTCAATAACCAGTGTAGGAGATCAAATCCTTAATCTTTGGCTAATCTCATTCCATATTAAGTCACTGAAAAACATTCCCATTTTCATGCCAACCATGGGACGATTGTGTCCTGGTCCGAGTAATCTTTTAGGTTAGTGCTTTAATCAAAATGAATTAGTGGACCGCCAGTATTGTAATGTTCATCAACGCTTGTCAATGCACTTGTCAACGCGTCATCAAAGTTTCTAATAAATAGCAAAACAAAAAGGGTTTAATGATATAATCTGAAACTCTACAATTTAAATTAGCGAGATATCATATCTACAAACTAAAAGTTTACCCAATGTGTGACTCAAACTGGAAAAGAGCAATTATGGCTGCTAATGAGCTTGCCTTCAAATTCATGTTACAAGAATATATACTCTTCGTTGTATGTCTCTCCTTGTATTTCCTTTTGATATATCTCCTTTGACATTTCGAAGTTTCTAGTGGCATGCAAGAATCCAGATGTCAAAGAAAGAACAATATTACCTTTGCAAATATCATGGTTCTCAAATCCCCAGAAACAAAGATTTGATTGCACACAAACAGACAAAATAACTTTCCAATTAAGCTATACATAAAAGTAAAGAGAAAATGTGGAATAAAACCATACATAAGAAAAGTAAAGTTAAGGTGATGTACTCTACCTGATTCGACACTTCCTTTCATAAACTCAAAAATGTCACGAGATTGGTAGAAAAACAATGATTCATGACTCAAAGAAGAATAAACCTCAAATTTTCAACCAAAATCCCTAATTTCAATTTCAATCTGAAACATTTAAAACTTACATCTATCAATTCTGATTTTGACTGTCTAGATTGAAACAATAGAGGTTCACCGTGATACTGTCTCTGGCGTCTTCAATGGCAGCGACGTCATGATCTCTCTCTTTCAGATTCGTCGTCGACAAGTTTGTTTTCTTTTTTATTAATAAGTGAGGGTAGTTCAGTCTTTTGATCTACTAATAGAAGGCAATTAATCTGATTTTCAATCTGAAGGACTAGTTTTGAGAAAGAAACTTAAATATATCTATTTAGGAGAATTTCCCAAACTATTATTATAATATAATATTTAGATCAGTACAAAATCAAAAATATATCATTGGAAGTGGTCTGAAATAGCCTTAAACTTTTTTTCCCTAAATTATCACACAAAATCAAAATAATACATTCAACATTCATTTAATTGATCAAAATACCATTATATTTCTTCCTATAAATTTGTAGTTTAGATCATATAAATTTAACCTTGTTCATCTTTCAACAAGTTTGTCGTTGTCATTTCTAGCTCTTGCAGTCGTTCATCTTTGTCTTTATCTTAGAGATCGTGAGGTCTTTTATTGGTGATATCGTTTGTGCTTTCCATCATCAGCAGTTTGGGTTAACTAATACTATCTTGTGATTTTAGTTTATATTAGATTGATTCTGTTATATGTGAATGAACTAGGTTATGCACTTCCGCTTGTCCATATTAAGAATTTCTTGTTTTTCATTCAAAAATTTTCATCACATTTGAAGTTATTAAATTGTAAAGACTTAATTACAAATATTTGAGGAAATATCCAGAAATCTGAAAAAGTTTAAACTTATGTTTGAAGTAGTAGTGTTTAAGATTTGAAATTAGACTCTACTGAATCCTCATTTATTCTAAAGTAACAAATACCAGAGTTGCGTGGACTCATTTTAATTCACCATAATAGTTATAGTAGTAGTAAATTAGTCTTGGTTGAATGTAGGAATAGTTGACATAGAACATGAAAAAATATACAAAGAGTGGTTCATACTTATGAGAATTGTCACTTTTTATGATGGTTTGTTTTGTAAATTTCTTATATCTTAAGAGGCAAGAACATTCTCCATAGAATTTATAGTTTTCGATATATTTCTAGTTTTTTATTACTGGTTTTGATTCTATATATTTTATAGTTTCTAAATATTTGCTTTAAGTGAGTGACCAAGTTCCTAAGTTTTTTATTCATGCTCTTTCTTCTGCTAACTTGTGAGATTCAGTCAATCAACACGCGATATTTATGAAGTATATAATAATTAAAGCAGAGATTTAACAAAATTTACGTAGATCCATTGAAGTTGGTCATAATGTGTGCATTTTTTTCTTATACTATTCATGGTAGATTTTTTAAATATATACTAACCCTTTCAAAAAATCTGAAATTAGCTAAAAGCACAAAGAGAAAAAAACTATTATATTTATTTTTTACTTCACTGAAACATAGACAAAGATTATACTGAAAGCATACACCATATTGGAGATTTAACTAATTTCACCTTATCTAAAAAATGTGATTGACTATTAATGTCCACGACCAGCTATAAAAAAATAGTGGAAGATCTCCTACAAACAGATCAGATCAGTTGGTGAATTCATTATTACAAGTTCTAAATCAAAATCACACAAATGTGGCATAGGATAACACACATCGAAATTACATGCATGACTGTTATATGATGAATGTATGTCCATGTATCTCCGGAAAAAAAACAAAACAGAGAGAATTATTCAAAAGTTTCTCCAAGACTATTTATTTTTGAAATTCTTCCATCATTCAAATAATATAAACATGTTACATTCTTTTTCGATGTTTTATTCATTTTATTATTTTAGTGGCTTGATTAATTGTTATGTATTTATATGAATTATATCTAATTGTGGACCTTGTAGTATACATCTTATATGTAACTGAGATTTATCCAATATTTATTTTTTTATGGATAGGTTTTTCTAAATATGTCACATGTTATTTTAAATATGTAACTTAGTATAATATTTTACGTTTCAAGCATAAGCAATGTTCCATCATAACTTAGTACTTAAACTACTACTTTTATTTTATCCCAAGCATACATTAACACGTTCAATTCCCTTGGAAATCCATATGTTTCCCCTTTTAATTTAAAAGATACAATTACGTGTGTATAATTTTAATTACTATGCCCAGCATATATAACACTGTAGCCCAGTTGGCTAAACACATTAACTCTTTTTAATTAGCATGTCTTGGGTTCATTTCACTAGCATATAAACCTATTTATTTTATTTTACTTTTGTAAACATAATCTTTTAGTCTTAACAGTATGATATACAAATCATATATTTTGGCTAACCAAATATCAATGTAATTGACATTTTATTCAAGTACATTCAAAATATGTTCTTAGAAATTATTTTAGAATATTTTACATGCTATTCTAAATATATATATATATATATATATATATATATATATATATATATATATATTGGTTATGAAAAATGTTCCACTAACGGTTAAACTACTATCTTACACTATCATGAATCATGTTTTCAATTCCCTTGAGAGTTCTAGTATTTTTCTAATTTTAATTAAAAATAAAAGATTGTATTAAAAATATAACTAATAAGTCCAACGCATAAAACACCATAACCTCGTGGCTAAACACAACAATCCTTCTTCTATCAGGTCTCGAGTTCAATTTCAAAATACCAAACTTTTTGTTTAATTTGTTTTCAATTTATACAATATCATTTGAATTTTACCGACAATGGTATACAAATCATGCATTATAAGCTAACCACATATCATATGTAATTAGTAATCATAAAATATCTTCCTAAATATATATGAAATTTTTTCTAAAGATGTTATCATGAACAAGATATATATGTACTATTTTTCTAATATATACATTTACTTTTTGTTAAAAACAATGTTCCACGTAGCCTACCGGTTAAACTAATATTTTTCCTCTATTCCAATCATACTTGTCTCGCGTTTGATTTCCTAGAATCCGACTTTTTCCTTTTTAAAAAGATGCTGATCTTAAAAACTTTCAGAAATATCCTGAAAATATCTAATGACATCAAGAAAAATTTTCAGGAACATCGTAAAAATGTTCAGAAATATCCTGAAAATGCTTTTATTAAAGTTTTTGAAACATATATAACTTATACCAAAAACATCCAAATTAAACATAAAATTACCTGATTAATAAGATCAAGGTACTCATACAAGTCAACATTCACAACAAAAAGTTCATAAACACAGCACATAATATAAAAAATTGCTAACTCGAAATTGATACAAACGTCTTGCTCATCATTTTTCCATAAATTCTTTGTCGATATAATGTTCAAAGATTTTTGAAGCTAACTTGATTCTTATGTCAAGTGCATAGTAATCATCAATTCTAGATATGTATTTAATTTCTAATGAATGTTTTCAATAATCTTAACAACAAAAAGACCACAGTTAACAATAATGTCTTTGGAATATTTTCTATCTTCTCAACTTGAAATGGGATGAGATCACATGGGGATGTAGCTCAGATGGTAGAGCGCTCGCTTAGCATGCGAGAGGTACGGGGATCGATATCCCGCATCTCCATTTAATAGTTTTTTGATTAAAAAAAAAAAGAAATGAGATGAGATTTTTTCTATTAGCCTCTTTCTTCGAAGTTTCACATATCATAGCAGGATACAACTTTCTGTTAAAGAAAAAATACAGTTTAGTTATTTATACATTAATTGATAAGGATATCTACACAAAAACTGATATAGAATTATATCTGACAGCTCTTTCACTTAAGGAATGTCAATATCTATATATTTAATTGGAAGACCACATTTAAAAATTGTAAAAAAACTTTCTTCAAGTTTTTCTTGATTTTGTTAAAGTATACTTCAACGGTGTAAAATTTTTCAAATCCTTTCTCCACATGTTTGTCTGCCAAGAATACAAACTACAATCATAATAAGTTGAAATGAACTGGAAATCGATTTTTTGTCATAGTTTTAATTACTTTTTAGAATATATGTAGCACTTGCACTAAAAGAAAGTTGGAAGTATACTAGTGTATGTTGCCTTACCAAACTTACGGGAGATGTTATGAGTTTTTTTATAGGCCAAGAGACCACATACCAAATACTCCATCTGTTTTTTAAAGATACATATTCTAGATTTTTCAC
The DNA here is from genome assembly GCA_019706035.1 of Raphanus raphanistrum subsp. raphanistrum. Classification (NCBI taxonomy): domain Eukaryota; kingdom Viridiplantae; phylum Streptophyta; class Magnoliopsida; order Brassicales; family Brassicaceae; genus Raphanus; species Raphanus raphanistrum. Next base: position 23,704,057 of record CM033987.1, on the reverse strand, counting down.
ATATATTAAGAAATCATATTAAAAATGCATTGATTTTTGTGAATAACAATTTTCCATAATCTTTAACCAATAAAAATCCAATAAACACAATTAATTTTTTTGAAGTTAACAGATTTTCATTAAATAATACATTGAAAAAGTAAAAAATGTATCTTTGTAAAACAAATTTTTTTTCTAGAATATGGATCTTTAAAAAACAGAGGGAGTATAAAACAAAAATACTATTGTAAATAGTTATTGCCAGTGTAAATGCTTTCTTCTCCCAACTACATAAAATTTAATATCGGTGCTTCGGAATTTGTATTTAATTTATTGCAGAAATTTTCAACTAAAGTATCGAATGGTTTCAAGAACATTAACCATCCATGCTTGAATGATGGGTCGTGGAGCAGAAACTTTGAGGAAGATGGAGGAAGCTCCATTTTTTTTTATTTGAACTTAAGTTTTGACAATTACGTAGAAGAAAATATCAATGCTCCCCATACCAATTCACGTCTCATTTCGTCGCTAATGTGAGAATCACAGCTCATTATCGTTCTGCGGCTCGTCAGTAAATAAGCTCGTTTTAGATTAATTGGCATATTCATTGCAATTAAAGAAGATATTTTAGTCTTTTAACAATTAATGAAAGCTATTTACCCGAATTTTGGTATGGATGCTATTTGAAAGATAATAAAATGTGGTTAATATAAAAAATTATCTTATATCATTTTAAATTAAAATAAAAAATAAAACAAAAGAAAATATCATAATCATTACTTGTTGAATTTGTTTTTCTCTTACAGATTATTTTTCATAACTTATATTTATTTTATATATATATAATTATAAATTTCTAAAAAGAAAATTTGGTCAATTAAGTTTTTAAGAAGTGAAGATTTTTTTTTAATAAACTAAAAACTGGTCTAGTTATCAGAACTTGATCTTATTGCAGGGTATAATTGCATATTTTTTCTCCAATACAAATCATAAGTTTATAAAATAATGTATGCTTAAAGGACTTTAAGCCTTAAAATAATTTGAACAGCTTGTTTTCAAAAATTTCGTACAAACTGGCGTCGATCATTTGCACAAATTTGGACAATAAGTTTTGAATGAACTGGAAAAATTATTGTTGAAAATGAACTTTTAAGACCTCTGAGTTAACGAAAATATGTGCACCTAGTAGGTGAACTGCAAGAATTCTGGGAATGGATGATAAGTCGGTTTGAATATAATTTTATGAGAGAACAACTTCACATCTGACCTAAAATACGAGGAGAGGTTCCTATGATTTCTACAAAACCAGAAGATGACTATAAAGTAGTCATATCATTTGTAACTAATAAAGAAAAGCTCTAATATGTTCTTGATATACTTAAAGTGAACTTGTACTAATGCAGCTAGTACAAACATAGAACACTTTGTATAATATTCCCCATTAACCTCACTCCTAGCTTAATTCCAAACCTGGGGTTAAACTGCATAATATGTTTTACAACATTTTGTGACAGGTAATATTTTCAAAACCAAATGGTGTCCTCAAGAATCATATATTATCTCGCTTACAGATACATCCACACACACATACAGAGACGTAATGTATGTATTTACTCAACAACAACAAAAATAAAAAAGAATCTCTCTAGCTACAATCACCTCACAACATATATTTGTATATATAAGATTGTACACAAAACATACATTAGTATCAAATCTCACATAAGGCTAGAATATGGATTGTAACCTCCTTGAACCGAGCCATACGGTTGGTGTGGATTACCATTCGAGACAAACGGGTTTCCGAAGGGATTCATGTTCTGTTGTTGTTGCTGTTGTTGCTGCTGCTGCTGCTGATAAGGCTGCACAGGTCCCATCATCATCCCTGAGTTCTGATGCTGAAACCCACCATACGGCTGATGATATTGATTTGCCATTTGAAAAGGAGGAGGAGCTGAGACTCCATTAGACGCAAAGAAAGGCTGGTGCATCATAGGACCGTTATGGACTGGATGCTGTTGCTGCTCCCATGGATTGTGGCTTCTGTTTTGCTGTTGATTCACTCTGATTGCATCCTCGTATAGGCTGTCAAGTGTCAGCTTGTCCAATCCACCCGCCTTTGATACATGAAGAGATCTACTGTAAACTTCTCCAAACGACTATATAAGAGACAGAGAGAGAGAGGGAGGAGTTATTTATTTACCAATTTGCTATTAGCAGCAGCAACTTCATTTGAGCTTGGGGCAGTCACAAGTGCCAATTCCCACCCAGAAGAATTCCCATTTGTGAAATCAGTTGTAGAAACTGGTTGCTCAACTGGAAGAAACAAATATATGTGATGAGAGAAGGAAGACACATATATTGATGATAACATTTTTGAACAATATTAAAATTGGTTTTTACCGCTAACAGGGACAATAGCCAAAGCCAAAGCATTCTTCTCTTCAAGTTGAGAGACCACTGGAGCTGGATCATCCATAGACTATTATAGAGAGAAAAAGTTGAAAAGTCAGCATCAAATCCAAGAAAAAGAAAAAAAAAAAAGGTCCAAGATTGTAGTTAGCAAATGGAAAAAATACCAGCAAATCAGGTTGTTTCTCAACAGGGACAGGCTTCTCTGCTTCTGCTTTAACCGGAGGTTCAGGTGATTCCGGTTTCTCTTCAACTTCTTTTGGTGGCTTTTCGTACTCTATGGCCAAGATTTCTTTGGGAGCTGCAAGCTTCTCCATTACCTGCTCCTTCTTGGCACCTGCTGCTAATGGTGCTTCTTTCACATACTCTTCCATTGCTTGTAGGAAAGAAGTGGGAGGCTTCAATAAAACGAAATAATATATGAGTGAAGATCAGACAAAAGGTCGCACAAATAAATACTCAAAACATGTATGAAAAAAAACTAACCTGCTCAATCTTCACAAACCTATCTCCGCGTCCAACATAAACACTTTTGCAAACTTCGTAAAATTCAGAAAGCCTCTCTGCCTGAAAGACACACCAATCAGAGTTAACTATAAAGTGGTTCTTATGCGTAGAAGGAGAAGCCACTATATATCAAGTAGTAGAGTTTGCTTGCGTGTACCTGTTTGACAGCCCTTCTGTACATATCCAACGCCTTAAGAGCATCGTTCCGTTGCATCTCAAAGAACTGTCAACAAGGACACTGTCAGCAAAGGCCAAATATATATATTATATATGCACAAACTTGAAGCTTTTGGGTACCTTATCAACCAAGTTGTCTATTCCATCAGTCAGTGCTTGGTAGATTTTAGTGCTCTCCGTTACAACCTAGTTGGTCAATAGAATCACAAATGATGTTTACCCAAATATAATCCACAAGTAGCAATGTTAAACTTCCTTTAATCATCATACCATCGAGAGTGCCAATTGTATAATATGGTTTTGTACTGCTGCCCCTTCAGGCTGCAAAGATAACACACCCCTTGTGTAATGAGTGTGAAGGAGATACAACTCAAAAGACTACTCAAGTTTGAAAGATTGGAGATGTCACCTGACAATCAAGAACACGGAAAAGAAGTTCTTGTAGTGCCGGAAGTTGTTCGAGCAAATCAGGAGTGTCCAACTCTTTGGTTCTCTGCATTTATTCAATAGCACATGCTTGTGATTTCTCTACAAGGAAAGCAAAAAACTCTGAGAACTCGAGTTGGAAACAGAAACTTACTGGTGGGTCAATCTCAACATCGTACTTGAGGACACGGAAACACTCTAGCCGCTCCTCTAAGAATAGAGCATAGAAACGGACCCAAGCAGAGTAAACCCATGCTGAAAAATTTGAGTGCAAAGGAAAAGATAAGCAAAAACCAAAACAGCTTGCTCTCTAATAATGCAAAAGATTCAACAGACAGACACTAGTAGTACCATTGGGACTAGAATCATCTTTAAAATGAGACATGTTAAGCATATGAGTCCTGCTTCTGCTATAATTAATAACTTCCTCATGAAAGGTCTGGTCCACTTCCCTCAAGGCACGGTGAATAACAATAAGAGTTTTCAGTGCAACCTTGAATGAAAAAAAAAAAAATCAATCATCAGCAGAAGTTTTAAAGCAGAATGTGACTTTACAAAAACAACACCAGAGAACAAAAGCAATACCGCCCAGTTATGTGTTTTTGATAAGCGCCTAGCAAGAGCATGGATGCAATATGCAACATCTGCACGAGGCCTTGTTGCAGAAATAGCCATAAAAATAGCTGCACAACAGCAACAACTAACTAACTTGTTTAAAACACCTTATGGTACAGAGAGAAACCAAGCTAGGAGGACACTAAACCTCTGATGTATCTTTCTTTAGAAGGACGCTCCACATGATTAGTAGCCTTCACAATAGCAATATCCAATTCCTGAAAGAAAGAAAAAAATAATTCACACCATTGCTTCCACTTAGAACAAAAAAAAAAGAGTTTATCTTCATTTTTTGTATTACCTTATAACCGCTATTGACTTTTGCTAATGAAACTGTTGTTGTGTCTTTGATAGCTCCAAGATACCTTCTTAAACTGCTCTGTGATCCTGACATTTCGTTTGATAAACCTGAAAAAAAAAGTTCAAAACCTTTTAAACGTTAGATTGCATCAAAAAAAGCCCTAAAGATCTCAACTTTAAACTTGAAATCACAGAACCCTTATGTCACCAAAGAGAGCAACTTCAAGAAAACCCAATCAAAGAAACATGGATTTTCTCAAGAAATGAAGAAAGAATCGAGATCCCTAAGAATTAGACAAAATCAAAAGAAGGCAGACCTGATGATGAATAAAAGGTTTCTTGCAAATCTCAAGAAGAAAAAGAAGCAAATTTCAAGAAGATTGAACCGCCTCTTTAATTACAAAGGGGTTTGGGAAACTGGACAAAGACATAAGAATATAAAGATGGAATCGAATCGAATCGATGTAATAAGAGAGAGAAGGAGATGAGAGGTACAGAGTCAAGAGTCTTCGTTGGATGTTTCGCAGAGAGAGAGAGAGAGAGAGAACAAAAAGTGTTAGCGAAAATGAGGTAAGAGCTAACGTGGTTCGCTTTGGGGGCGGCGGCTAATATTCTAATGTTTTCTATAATAAAAAAAAGACATCTTATTAGCTACTGTATTAGAAAGGTCCATCGCTTGACTTTTTTTAAATGTTTGAATGATCTTTGCTTATTATTCGGCATTTAAAACTTGATTAATTAAGCATGTTATTAGCGTTTAATTTTGTATGCATGATTTATTTTATTATTATTCTGAAAATTAAAAAGTAAACCAAAATTGACCAAATCCTAAACGTTCAACCTAAATTCCCTTTAGGTTAGGAAAACCTTTTCTCGATATAGATTTTCTAAGTTCATGGTTCTTTTGTCGGTAACTCGATTCCAATATTCATTTTAACCTAACTTCAATAAATGTTAGTTTTTCTTTGGTTCTTGATTCCAGCTCATCAATTGGTAGACATGGGTTGTGAGAGAAGCGGCAAAATTACTAATAAATGTAATAGGGGAAAGATGATGCTGAGAAGGTTCTTAAAAACAACAGCATAGTTGGATGAAACGATTTGATGGAGGTGACTTTTTTTTTTTTTGTAACACTGATGGAGGTGATTCTCACAAAAGAATTTCATGTTCTTTTGTGATCTTATATGTTAGTATCATGTGATCTCTCAAATGAAAGACATGAAGATAACTACGATACGATTCGAGACAAACTACTTGGAACTAGTGGACACAGTGGCGGAGCCAGAAAATTTTTATACCGGGGTCAGAATTTTTTTTTTCAAAAGTATAATTTATAAACCACTAAAAACTATAAATTATAACTTTGAATTTTAATGTTTTGTAATAATTTTAGTGGAATTATATTTTTTATGGGGTCAAATTTTATATTTTAATGGAGTCAATAATTTTTTCTTAAACAAAAATAAATATATTTTTAAAAATAGTGGGGTCAGCTGACCCCACTACCCATATACTATCTCCGCCCCTGAATGGACATGATTATAAATCTGGAGGATTGGCTAACATTCACGACAGAAATCGAGATATTCCAGAGATTACAGAAGGATTTTGAGGATGTGAGACTGTTTCATATTCTCCGAAATATGAATGGTTGGGCGGACGCATTGGCTAAAGAAGCAAGGATCAGATGTTATATTTTCTTCTATATAGATCAGCTCCGGTCAGACGGAGATGCTCCTCAAAAGATCGGTCCGTCTAATCACCACTTAATCTAATGAAAATAGGCGGTCGACAAAAAAAAAGTTGGATGAAACGATTTGATGGACAGAGACAATCATAATGGTGACTCTCATTGTATACACTTGCGAGAATTTTCTGTTCTTTTGTGATCTTATATGTTAGTATCATGTGATCTCTCATTCTCTCGTTATGCCCCGATTTGATGTACTGTATATATGCTTTCCAGTCTCGTGATACTGTTACTTTATTTCAAGAATCTTAATGCTAGTTTTTAGTTTCTGCCATGTCAGGAGAGGAATTGGATTTACACTACCCAACACCAACCAATTTGATGATATTAGTTTTGTGTATGGAAAATGTTTTATCGTTCAGAAAACCTATGATCTTACTGTGAGCTTTAGATTCCTCTGAACGGTCCTTTTTCTACAAACATAATAGTGTAACTATGATTTGTTGTCTGTTACAAGAACATTAACATGTAATGTTTTTTCTAACTTTTTAACAATAACCAGTATCATGTAATGTTTTAATTTTTATAAGGACTTATTAGTGATTTCTACAATCATGTAAGAGTATGTGCAATGGTGAGTTTTTTTTTGCTCGATTTCCAATGTTCTTTTTTATTTTTTTATTAGTTTTTTTCTTTTTCCGTTTTAGTTAAAAAAAAAAATTAACTAATCGTGGGCCGTCACGTGTCGTGGGATCCGCGACACAGTAACAATACTCAGCTGAAATCAATCCTTAGTTTAGTAATTTTGGGCTTCGATCCGGCACATAAACAAAAAAAATCAATATTTTAACATTTTTTTAAGGATTGGATCTATGGACCCGCGTTGCACATACTCTAATGAACATATATTTTTCAATAACTTATAAAGATTTATTTATGGCAACTTCAACACTTATCGTGTAACACTAAAAAATATTAAATTTGAAAAAAAAAACTCAAATAAATTGTACTACTATACAAGGACTTAACCTATATAACATTTATAGGTATGTAGAGTTTTTTTTGTATTTTACGGTATTAAAAAGGTAATCAATCCACTGTACTTAAATTTTTGAAGAGAGATGCATTGCTACTTTTAATTTAATCTCACAATCATATATTTACATATGTATATTTGAGTTTTTTTTCAAATTAAATAGTTTCCATTGATAGTATTGGATAATTTTATTGTTGTTATGAATAAAACTTAATGGTGTGAAATTTGAAATATATATATATATATATCAAACACTAATTAAAAAGCCAATATGAGCATCACCTAGGCTATCCACCTCAGCAATTTTAATCAACCAATCAGAAATTGTTTATCTTCCACGTCATTTTGGTTTGGGTTTTTTAACTTATTTGTGATAAACTGAAATCAAACAATAGTTGGCCCATAAGCCCAACTGGTGAAAGACGCACTCTCAATTATCAACATCCAGATTCTTCGTCTCCTTCTTCATCGATATCTCCAACCCTCGACTTTTCATCTTCTTTTTTGAAACGATCATAGATTAAACCTCCGCATAACTCCATCTTTTACAATCAATCCTCCATCAAATCCCCATTTATGGCTTCGTTTCGGTTTACTCCATCCATGTGTATATATATATATGTTCTCTTCACCCCTTCCTCTTGATCGCTTTTTTCATCCACACAGAAAATCTCTCACTCGATGAATTCCAAGAGCAACTCCGGCGCTCTGATGTCCAAGCAAGCTGATGGCGTTAACGGTGCTATCTCCGCCGCGTCAAAAAAAAGAGACTGGCAGTAAGGGTGACTCCTCCGCCAATGCTAGGTCCGGCTTTCCCGGAAAGGATGGTGTTTCCTCCGCCGTACCAAACAACCAGAGCGGCGGAGCCGGTAACTCTTCCGCCAAAGCTGTCTCCTGCTCTCCTTCGATGACCAAAGCAAACGGCAAGGCCGTCCTGTCCTCCGACGTGCCCACCAGGCGTATGGGTCAATCCGGTGTCCACTCCGCAAAACCCGCTCCAGTGTTGTCCTTTGCGGATGTGAAATTCGGTCCTCAGGAAGCTGAGTTAAAGTTTCGGCTTATTCATTTCTGGGAAGCTCGGAACCCACACTCGAAGACACTTATTGGTCTAGAGATGCTTCTGATTGATGAACAGGTTTGTTAGGACATGTTTTTTTTAAATTATGTTGCTCAATTAAAAGACTAACATCCGATGTTCTTTTGTTATTCATAGGGTACCGGGTTGCTGAACAAGACGTGACCATCACGTTCTCATGGAACTCTGTTCTCTCCCCTGTCAAGGATTGTTCGGTTCAGATTCCTAAAGACCGTTCCGGTTCTATGGATATGCTGAGTTTGAACCGGCCTGTGACCTGCAGATGGATCTTCATGGTAAGCTCTTTTTGTAATTTATGGTTGTATATGTTTGATTCTTGCGGTCTTGGTTGTATAATATATAGGCTATTAACTTTGTTTTCTCCTCTTGCAGATTTTGTTGGCCACATGAAGCTAGTGAATGGCAAGCCTCTGAGTGAAGGTATGGTGCTTGATGAGGCCGAGATAGCTTCTACGCGACGTATCTTGCTTCACGTTCAAACCCATGGGTACGTGACAAAAGAGTTGTGTTGAGTCTTAATAGATTTCAAAGTCAACATAATTTTAAATTCAATGTGTAGTTTAGGAGTGAATTGTAGTTATGGAATTGTGTCGTGTTTCTGTGTTTCTTTATCGGTGATGAAGGAAATTGAATAAATGTTCATCTGCTTCGACTTGTGAATTGTCCCAATGTAGTTTTGAAATCAAGAAGTTGTTCTGTTGTTGGCGAATATTATGTTAATCTTTCTGAACGATGGTGACTAAAGAGTATTGTTCGTCTTAAGAGTTTCCATTAACTCTGTCGGTTCCTCTATGTTGCAGTGGTCCTGTGATGAAGCTTTGCCTATGGGACAAAGCTGCTATGGATTTCTGCCTGAAGTTCAAAGCGCAAGGAAACACTCCAAGTGTTATTCTGGTGACCACTTTAAACCCAAAGCGACTTGGAGGTAACAATTTTTTTAATAGGATCCCTGACAAACGTAGTTTAGTCACATTAGGGGTTGAGAATGATTTTCTCTTTTTTTCCAAATTATTGAGACTTGGCTTTTTCTGGTTATACTCCAGGCGCTTTTACTCTCAGCACCCTGTCTCCTTCTCGTGTGTTTTTTGACCGGGATGTTCAACCAACCAGGGAATATCTGATTTGGTATGTATTTCTTTGTCAAATATTCATTTTAAAAACTTTGTCTTACTTAGTTTTTTGTCTGCTATCTTTGACAGGTTGAGTTCAAACATGGATGTTGCTACCAGGGTGAATGCCGATATTGTCACCAAGGCTGAGAAAGCTACTATTGCGGAACTATTCTCATACATGAAGCAGGGAGGAGCAAAGGTACAGCATCTCATACTTTAAACACATATATCGTGATGTCATTTGTTGTTTATGCTAACTAAATTACAATACTGCAGGTCGCTTGGTTTGAGTGCACCACAACCATTGATGGTGTTGTGCCATCATCTGCATGGTATTATATAGCATGCGGTGAGTGCAAGACTAAGGCAACCAAATGGACCACCACACTTATGTGTAAGAAATGTGGAAAAGCTGAAGTCACCGGAGTAGCCCAGTAAGAGTTAAAGTTTTTTGTATCACTTATATATTTGTCTTCCTGTGTTGATACTCTGTTTCCATAGGTACCTTACCAAGCTCTCTGTGTATGACAACACTGACCACGCCACCTTTGTGCTTCTCTGTGATGCTGGCCGTGAGTTGACTGGGAGGAAAGCCTCGGAATTTGTTAAGAGCTACTTTGATGTAATCACGAACCTCTCCATCATGTAGTTTCTAATGTGTTCTCAAGTGTTTAATTAAATTTATTGCAGGCCAACGAAAGCTTGGTCGATGATTACGTAGTGCCGGTGCCAGAAGCTCTCATCGCCACCATTGGGCAAACTCACAAGTTCAGTGTGAAGATTTCCAATCACAATCTCACCGGCAAGACCATAGCTTTGACTGTCACAAAGGTACACCCTCCTGAAGCTCCAGCACCAGAAGTAGGCATCGGAGAAGATGTGATTGTCCCTGCTGCTGATGGAACTTTGGAGTTGGGAACTGATGAGAATGGTTCTTCTACTGGAAATGCAGAAGCTGCTGAAGAAAGGGTGAAAAGGGGTTCTGGTACGGCTGAGACAGGAGAAGCTAAGCGTGCCAAATGTGGCTAATATGTTTGAAGTATTAGTTTGGTTTCACTAAAAAACTATGCTATCTCACATTTTTACATTCAGACTTTGCCTTGGTGGCTAATAATTGTGAGGTTCTGGTTTTGGTTTATTAAAAGACTTCTTTTTATATTTTACTTTTGCAGTTTCTCTTTCCATTATTTTAGCTGTCTTGGTTTTTTTTTTTTTTAAAACACAGCTGTCTTGGTAATAATTTGTTTTCATACATATGCTTCACCGAAGCTTTTTCATTCCACTTTTGCAGTTTGTCTTTGCATCATTTTAGCTGGTTTGGTAATAATTTCATTTTTCATACTTTTGCTACACTGATTTCTTAGGTTATCTTTGATCATTTTAATAATGCAGATATGGTAGAATATAATTTGGACTTGAAACATACATTGATTAGTCAAACATGGTATGAGTAGTCATACGTGTTGTTGTTTGATGTCAACTTCCAAACAAAACATAATAGAACTTAGCAAATAAGTTGAGGTTACTATTTTTCTAGATGTCGTTTCTTTTAAGTTAGGGTCTTCATGTGTTAACTTTTGACATCAATTGTTTCATATCTATCTAAATAAAGTTAACTAACTAAATTATAATCTATTGCAGGTTATTCCTTTACGATGGACAACATTAAATTCTCTATTTTTCAGAATACTATAATTCTTTCTTACAATATTTACGTTATTACTATTTCTAGGACTGGGCGTTCGGGTACCCATTCGGGTTTCGGTTCAGTCCATTCGGGTTTCGGGTTTTCGGGGTCAAAGATTTCAGCCCCATTCGGATATTTCTAAATTTTGGTTCGGGTTTGGTTCGGATCTTTGCGGGTTCGGTTCGGGTTCGGATAACCCATTTAAAATGTTTTTAAATTTTCAAAATTCATTATATACTTTAAATTTTCAAAATCTATAAGAAAGATAATATATTACATATAAATTTTCATAACATATATGTCAAAATACCTTAATTTAACATATAAATTGGTTTTCTTTGAATATTTGGATAAATAATCAATAGATATTTAACTATTTTTGGTATTTTTAGTATACTTTAGCTATTTTAAACATTTATTTTTGACTATTTGCATATATTTTTCGAGTATTTTGAAAAACTTAAAGGTATCTTATATATTTTTTAATATTTTAATATACATTATATATAAAAATAATGTATATATTTAATTATATAAATTTATTTCGGATACATTCGGGTACCCAAAATACTTCGGTTCGGATCGGGTTCGGTTTCGGTTCTTTAAATACCGAAATTTTGAACCCATTCGGATATTTAATCAATTTCGGTTCGGGTTCGGTACTACTTTTTCGGATCGGATTCGGTTCGGTTTTTTGGGTTCGGATTATTTGCCCAGCCCTAACTATTTCATTTTTTACATGCACTTAATATCTACCATAATTCAAATATTTGAGTGCAATAGAATAAGCAAAAACCAAATAAAACACACAACTTATGATCTTGAACTAAACAATTTCAACACTTTTCCGCGCGTAGCGCGGAAATTGAATCTAGTAAGTTATAAAAACCGAATGTACTATTTATGAAAGGAGGTAGAAATATCATATATATATGTGAATTGTATAAATTCATGAATATATTATCATAACAAGACGGAATACTAACGAAATCACATCACAATGTTTTTAGAAGAAATCATATAGCCTAGGAATACATGTAAAATAATGTCCAAACATAATCACACCATACCGATAATATGTATTTCAAATTGTAGCTATTTTTTTTGGTTTCCAAAGAAACAAACATAATCTTGGTGGTTGAGAGTCTCGAGACCACTTAAAGAAAATGGAAGGATTACCATTGTTGCAGTCCATGATATGCATAGATCTTATCAAAAAGGTGTTCACAACAAATGAGATTATGCATTTTAGATCTAAGAAACATACCAGTTCTCTTAATTAGAACATGTTTTGGAGCTATGATGTGTGACAGCGATCGCGGAATTTTCTGTTCTTTGTGATCTTATATGTAATTGTTAGTATAATGTGAAAAAGATTTACAATCATCGTGCCTCGGCTTGATATATATGCCTTTCTACTCTGGGGATACTGTTACTTCACTAAAAGAAGCTTAATGATAGCTTTTAGGTCTCTGCTATGTTGGATCAGGATTTAGGTCTGAATGGTGATGGATCAGGATTTAGGTCTCTGCTAATAGTACAAAAATTTCTAAATATACTTATATATCTATATGTTTTTGTTATTATTAGAACTGCACAGGGCCGTGCCTGATACCAAACAGATCAAGCATTTGCTTGAGGGCCAGTAGGTTTAAAAAATTTTTAGGGGCCAAATACACTAAAATTCTGTTAGTGCAGATGGTATATCTTGGTTAATAATGTCTTTATGATGGCGAGTTCGAAACCCAAACTCAATATATTACATTTATTTTTCTATTTTTTATCTTTTAAAATTTATTGTAGGGCCAAAAGAAATTATTTGCTTCTAAGCCTGTATATTTCAGGCACAGCTCTGGAACTGCACCACACTTGTTCTTTTTTCAGTAAATTATAAATGTTTATTTATAACAACTTCAACACTTATCGTGTAACATTAAAAATTATTAAATTAAAAAATTCAAATAAAAGTTTACTATATAAGAACTTAACCTAAAACATTTATGGGTATATACAATTTTTTGTATTTTTTTACGGAATTAAAAAGGCAATCAATTCACTGTTCATACTTCAAAATTTGAAGAGAGTTACATTGCTACTTTTAGTTCATTTGATTTTGTTTTTAAAACTAAATAGTTTTCATTGATAGTATTGGATTGTTTTTATTGTTGTTATGAATAAAACTTAATGGTATGAACTTTGAGATATACATATGTTATAAAAATCGAATGTATTATTTATGAAAAGAGGTATAAATACCATATATATATATATATGTGGAATGTATAAAATCATGAATATATTGGTCGTATCAAGACTGAATACTAGCAAGATCACACAAGAATTTTAAAAGAACTCATCTAGCCTAATAATACATGTAAAACAATGTCCAAACATAATCACAACACATCTTTCCAATTGCAACCATGTTTTGGTTTCTATAGAAACAAACATAATCTTGGTGGTCGAGACCACTAAAGGAATAATGGAATCGTTGCAGTTGCCATTTTTGCAAAGAATGAATGGACAACAAAAACAATTTCATCTCATTCTGCTTGCTTATGTTACCCTATTAAATCATCATTATACTAGTAGAAATTCCATATGGATGCAAGCATAAATAAGTCTTCAAAACTGATATCCCCTTTTAAGAGATGAAATCTGTTCATGATATGCATAGATTCTTATCAAAAAGGTGTTCACAACAAGGGGGATTATGCATCTGAGATCTAAGCAACATACAATGTTATCAAAGCGAGACAGACTCAAAACCACATTCACCTTCTTTTAGATGCTGATGGTAATGTCATAGACAGTCTAGATGAAATCAAGCATCATGCGATTGATTAATTTCAGTGTCTACTTGGTGTGACAACCCAAAACATCTGCTATCCAGCGGATATTTCTTCTATTAGCATGTCAGGTTCTCTGATGACGCCATCTCTGTTCTATCAGCTCCAGTCACTCATCTTGACATCGAGAATGTTTTTTTATCCCTCCCAAAGAACAAATCTCCAAGACTTGATGGTTATCCGACATAATTCTTTACAGGTGAACACCTGCAGCAATGGAGTGCAACTCTTTTTATTTTTACTCTGATTCCGAAAAAGGGTCAATGCAAAAAAGATCACTGAATTCCGACCCATCTCTTGCTGTCTACAAGGTGGCTTCAAAGCTCCTTGCAAACAGACTCAAGGTACACCTTCCAACTCTGATCTCAAACTCTCAGTCAGCTTTAACGTATTTAATGTATTTAAAATCTAAATAGCCACTTTAACTAAAATACGTTTTGTTGTCAGCTGTAGGTTAAGTTAGTTAAGAGTTAAATTGATCAGAGTTAGCACACTGATATTAAGGCTTTATATTAAGTTCAGAAGGAGTTCCATCTCCATACATCTTTATTTGTACTAGTTGGATAAAAACCCAATAGATTTTTAACTATTTGATATATATTAAAAAGACTTAAAAGTGAGGTGTAAAGCTTGACTAGTTTTAACGCATCATGTATGCGTAGGAGTTTTCAGAAACGGATGATGCTAAGCGTTTAATACGACTGACATAGTGATTACAGTTTCAAGTGTGTTTGAAAGATATCACTGATGATGGACCAAGATATTAGAAGACACAAAGCTAGCGAGTTATAGAAGTCCAACAGACTTAAACCAACAGTAAACAAGACCCCAATTTCAAGTGTTATTAAGCTTTTTCAAGAAGTTATATTTTATTTTTCAATTTAGAGAGGTTTGAAGCATTTCAAAGCTGTAGAAAATATGTTCTATGACATGATCACTAACGGGTGGAAACAAAAGAAGCAACCACCCAGGAAATCACTTGCTTTTATGTTTTGCTAAAGCTATCTAGACCTTTTATATGCAGGTATCAGGGTTAGGGGTTTTGTGAATTCAGTTAAACCTACCTTTGGCGAATCATCAAGTTTGAGTTTAATAAAAACCATTAACTAAAAGAAGCTCCATGAGTATCCAGAAACTTTGTAACAAAAGAAGAATCTTCTGCCTATTAAAGGAGTTTAAATAGATAATACACACAAAACAAGCTAACCCACATGTCCCTCTTCAATTTCTTCAATGTACCCAACCCAAAAAATTAAAATATACTCCCAATTTACATCGAAGAACAAAGAGGGATAGCTGAGGTCTTGTCTAGCTAGATTGCTCCGATATTCTTGCCTTCTTCGAGGGTGGTGTATCGAAAAGTCCAGGCTCGGTTGGCTGCAATGCTGTCTGAGCATCTGGGGATACGAATCCGAGTGGATTAGCTGAAAAGAAACAAAACAACCAAAATGTTAACCAATGTTCCTTGAGTACATTGCCTGAGACTATCACACAAAAAAAAATCAAGATGAAGCTGCTGAGGTGTAAGTGGTTTGTAAAGAACACAATAAAGGATGTGTGTTTTCTGATATTTCCTTATAAAAACTCTCAACAAAACTTAGGCAACAGTTGATATAGGTGGGGGGGAACATACCTTCAATAGCTGCAGGGGTGTCACTTGGTTCTATTGGCCGAGCTGGGCGCTTCCTTACATAGTTCTCCTGCAGAGGTTTCGGGACTTGGAACGAAAACTGTGAAAGCTTCACTCCTTCACTTATGTATTCCGGGTTCTCATTCAAGTACCTGCAAGCCAGTGAATGAGCTTATTAGGGTGCTAACTATATGTCACACTAACAACAAAATTTGTAAATCATCACAAAACTAACTTTTGGACCTCCACATTGGATCGAAGCTTCTTGCCCGAAGGAGTAACATAATATCTGAAAGATAAAAAAAAAAAAGAATTAAAAATAACGTTACAAGACTAATCTGTGACTATATAAACAAGAAGGAGAGAAAGAAACCTACACATCAGCAAATTTGGTACCGCCTTCACCTCTAATCCGGAGTTGGCGTTGCCAGCCAGTGGGCGGGCGAGAGATACTAGGCCTATCGATAGCCCAGACACGGGTTCCATCTTGAGAGATATCTTCAGGGACATCACAAGACACGTTTGGCTTCCACTCGCAAGCCGTCTCGCAGTAAAACGGCTTTTCGAGAATCTGTTCCCTTATCTCTTCGTACTTCTGCATCGAAGGCATTACCCTCCACTTGAAACAAGTCGCACACTGGACCGTAAAAGCCCCAATGGAAGGACACTGTGATTTGTGCTGCGAACAAGGCTGAGGTTGGTTATTTGGCTCTTCTTCAGTGTCATTCCCCTTGGGTTCGTAAAGAACCAACTGATTCACGCTCGCAGAGGAAGGGGCAACACTTACTTCCTCCTGTACACTGTTTGGTTCGTTTCCATGGGATGCCTGCGACGACATAACTCAAAATACAGAACAGCCTCCTGTAATAAATGAGTTCACATCATGCAAAAGAAACATAGAATCAGCTCGTTCGTTAGAAACCCTAGCATGAACAGATTCATTCAAAATTACAATGTAAATGGAACCAACAAGAGAGACAAGATCCGTAGACATATCATCGAAAGATTAAATCGTTAAGGAGAAGAAGAAGAAGGATCATTACACGAAGAGAAGATGGGGGTTCAGAGAGAATCCGGGAAGGCTCCCTCTACAGATTTTTTGATAATCCGACAATCTCAGGGAACCAATTCGAACAAGAGCTGCTTTTAGATTTGTTGGGTGCTGTTGTCGAGACATAAATAAGAAAGAGAGAGAAATATAAAAATGATTTCATTCCCTTATTGCATAAATATGTTAGCTTAAAATGACATGTTACAGTCAATATTTTTGATGATATCACTTGTTTTGAAAAGATTTGTTAGCATAAAAGGATGAGAATTTGCACTAGATAGCAAAGTTTCTACACAATATTAGGCAAGTGGTAAAGACACTGTAGCTTTTGTGGTAATTCCAAAACTGTCCCTGTTTTGAATAAGAAATCGTAGCATAGGGGCTGTCAAGTAGGTGACGTCACAGCAGGTCGAAACGGTTGCACACGCAAAGTTTAATTATTATGCAAAAAAGACATACCGTTGATTATCTCTTTTATTTAAAAGTGCAAAAACCCCTAGATTTTTTCCTTTTAACTTTGGATCTCCAATGTATGTGTTTTTCGAAACAAAATCTCAGGTCTTATTAATCTCTACAAAATTTGTTTTCTCCGGTTATCGTGCTTATACGTTTCTGCAAAATCTTTTTTCTCTTACAACCGTCGGTTGACCATAAAAACTGGCAGTAATACCCTAAAAACCGGTTATTTTGAATCTCATACAAAACAATTTCTTTTTTGGCACCTCTTTCACAGATCTTGATTTGAAAGTTTTAGCTTATAATCATAGAGATGGAGAAAGACGATACGGTGGTTGAATAAGGCGCCGAGTCAGATACCGACGACGCTCCAGCGCTAAGCTCCGCCAATCCTTCACAAGCTCACCGTGACTCCTCACCATCTCCTCATCAAAATATCTTCTTCTCTTCTTTTCACTTGACATCTCGAAAATAACCGGATATGAAAGCTTGTTCACTCTCATCAATGGCGAAATAAAACCTGATAAAATGTCAGGTTTTTTAACTAACAATTCTATTTATAATTAATGACATTGATTGTTCGGCTAATTGTTCTTATTGGTCGCATTGTAAATATAATACATGAAAAATTATCTTCGGGGAATAGGGAGTGTAAGGGATAAGGATTTAGTTTGTTACATTGTGGTTTGGGTTGATTGTTTTAGGAAGGGTTTAGGGTTTAGTGTTGAACACGGGGTTTGGGTTGATTATTTGACAATGGATTTAGGGTTTAGTGTCGACCACGGAGTTTGGGTTCATTGTTTGAGGAAGGGTTTAGGGTATAGTGTTGAACACGGGGTTTGGGTTGATTAATTTACAATGGGTTTAGGGTTTAGTGATGACCACAGGGTTTGGGTTGATTATTTGTTCATGGGTTTAGGGTATAGTATTTAATACGGGGTTTGGGTTGATTATTTGACAATGAGTTTAGGGTATAGTGTTGAATACGGGGTTAGGGTTGATAAATTTACAATGGGTTAAGGGTATAGTGTTGAACACGGGGGTTAGGGTTCTTTATTAGAAAATGTATGTAGGGTATAGTGTTGATTGTAAACCCATTGTAAAACCCTTTAATTACGACTACATCCTAAACCCTATGTTCAACTCTATACCCAAAACCCATTGTAAAACAATGAACCCAAACACTATGTATACGAATAATTAACCGGTATATTTATATTCTTAATCCCGGTGTCCAACTAATGTTAGCCAGATAACAATTTCGATAGTTCTGTAATTATTAGATTAACCGGTTAATAATTTGGCCTAGAAATAGAACAAAATCTAGGAAACTCCTTTTCATAAATATCTCATAAGACCCGAAAATATCTTCTCTTATTCAAACATATTGTATTCTCATCAAAATATCTTCTTCTCTCTTTTCACTTGACATAAAAAAAATAACCGGATATGAAAGCTTGTTTACTCTCATCAGCCTCCAAAAAAAACCTGATAAAATGTCAAACCTTCCGGTTCCCGGTTGCATAGAATTTAAGTCACGTGTGATATGAAGGACAAAATGGTGAAGCCGTGTGTAAACTGTCATGGTTCGCCAATTATTAATAAATTTGCACACTTCTGCAAATACATCTTGAAATTTTGATATTGAGCTAATTAGCTCTAAAAGGATTATGTTTCTTACTAGCTCAATGTATAAAACTTTTCAATTGCAATTTTGTATGCCTAAATATTATAATTCCCTTTTCATAAATAATTTCTAAGAGGCAATTAGAATTTATTCGTTATGGTTGTATAGTAAGGATTGCTAGTTTGTGTTCATATTTTTTTTCGAAATCTTTCGTGTATTTGAAACATTTTTTTTGGATATGGCAGATTTCATGTTAGGACTGATTTTGTTTCCACCGTAGTGATATTGGATGGAACCGTCAATCTTGAAATTATACTGATTTTTATTTATCAGTTTAACCTTGTTCAATGATAGTTAAGTTTACTCGAAACGAAATTGAGAAAACTAATAAAATAAAAAACACATTCTGTTATTGGAACGAGAACACCTAATATATTTTATTTCAAGACAAAACCAGTTTGGTATAACTAATGATTCGTATCAGTCAATTGTTCTTACTAATTTCTAGTGCAAAGGATTTTTTTTTTTGAACACTTAGTGCAAAAGATCATTAGTTTAACCTTGTTCAATGATAGTTAAGCATACTGATTTTTATTTATCAGTTTAACCTTGTTCAATGATAGTTAAGTAAAAGTTTACTCGTAACGAAATTGAGAAAACTAATAAAATAAAAAACACATATATATATGAGATTATTATTGTATTTTCATTAATTATATTTGAAGTCCACATGATGTTATTGGAACGAGAACACCTAGTACTCCTTTCGTTTCGAATTATTTGTCGTTTTAAATTAGAATTTTCGTTTTAAAATAAGTGTCGTTTTCGGTTTTCAATGCAAAATTTATTGACAATATTCTCTATTTTATTTTTCTATTGGTTGATATATGATAAGGTATATTGGTAATAGTATTTTTATTTTCAAAATAAGTAAAATTAAATATTTTTTTAATATGTGTGTATAAACCTAGAACGACAAGTAATATGAAACGGATGGATTATATTTTATTTCAAGACAAAACCAGTTTGGTATAACTAATGATTTGTATCAGTGACACTTGTTCTTACTAATTTTTAGTGCAAAAGATCATTAGTTATTTACTCTTCGATAACATAATATTTTTTTTAAATAAGTTTTAATAAAATAAAGCACTAAAAAGACTACTTACTTTTATTACAATATGTATTACTGTATATATATTTCACAAATATCAAAATTTTGGAAAAAAAAATTTCACAAAGATAAATTTTATCTTTTTCTATAAAATTTTCATGATTTAATAATAGTGAACTGTAAACTCAGAAAGAATTAATTGAATTTATTGAGTTTCTATTAGTTAAACTTTTAAATTGATTAATTATCACAATGATATATTTATGATATATATTTAACGTGTCTCTTTATTATGTGTGAACAAATAAAAAATAATATCTTTATGTAGTGAAACGAAAAAAGTATATTTTTGTTGGCTAAACACAATAGTTTGTTATCCGAAAAATAAAATTTGTAACTAATTTAGATCAATCACAGTGAAAACCCTATTTAATACAACCATTACATATACTCATCAAACATCATATAATCATGTTTTAACAATCTAGTAATAGATCTATGTATTTCACACATCTAAGTACCAAGTTATATATCATATATATAAGTATATATAGTTATGGATCTATAGAAACAACAACATGCAGGGATGACTGATCAACTCAGACACTTGTACCATGATGAGTGAATGATAGATGGCGATAAAATTGCAACAAGTCCTATTCTTAGCCTAGATATGTGAATCAAGAGATGAAACGAAGTAGATATGCATTCTACAGATCCTCACAAAATAGATCTACAAGTAACAAGGGTCAGTTAATTTCCACCTAAACCCTATATCAGAGATCTAGAAGAAGAAAGAGATAAGAGAGAACAAAGAGAGAGAGTGATTACGGTTTCCTTACCCTCACTAATTGTTGGATCTAGAAGAAAGAGAGTAAATGATTCAAGGAAACGACGAGAAAGGCCCAAAACAAGGCGAGATCTCTTCTTCGGCGAGGCTACACGGTGATCAGTGGTGCTCTGATGGCCGGCGGCTGCTCCCTCTCCAATTGGGCAAGGCTCCACTGTGTTTTATCTTTATAGAGAAAAATCTGAGGGCTGCCTCCTTTTTATAGAAGAGAAAAGGGAAAATCCTAGGGTTTTCTCTACTTAAGCCATAACATTATTGGGCTACCTCATTATTAATTGGGCCAAGGCCCGGGATGTGACAACTCTCCTCATTAAACAAGAATTCACCCCTCCCCCCGAATTCACGTCAACATCCGCTGGTATCACAACACTCGGAAAGAACTATGGATAACACTATCGCATTTGTGACTCTGGCTCCAAATCTCCTCATAGATTCCATCTCTTTCCCGACTCATAGATCATATGGAATTGTTGCATGAAAACTCTGCCGATGGTAGAAACTGACCCCAAATTCCTTTCCAATCAAGTACACAAGCTATTACAGCATGTCCTAAAGTTCTGTATCATCCGCTTATACTGTCCATCTGTCTATGGATGATAAGCCGTGCTAAGGTGTTCCTTTGTACATAGTGACTTCTAAAAGGCCTGCCAGAATGCTCCTATAAACTTTAGGTCACCGTCTGATACGATGTTTTCCGGCACTCCATGTAATTGTACCAATACTTCCAGATATTTTTTGCTGAACGATCTGCTTCGTGAGTCTTGGTAGCTACAAATGTGCAGATTTGGTGAGTCTATCCATGATCACCCAAATCGTGTCCTTCTTTCTAGTTGTTTATGGCAATCCGGTAACAAAGTCTATTTTCACCATATCCCACTTTCATTCGGGTAATGGAAACTCTTGTAATATCCCACTTGGCGATTGCCTTTCTCCTTTGACCATCTGGCAAGTATGCATTGCAAAGTCCAAGTGGCAACATCCCGCTTCATACCTTCCCGTTGGTAATAGTGTTTCAAGTTCTGATACATCTTGGTGCTTCCCGGATGTATAGAAAACTGAGAGTTGTGCGCCTGACGCAAAATCTCGTCCTTCAGATCTTTATTATTCAGCACACAAACCCTATTTTTGAATAGGTAAGTTCCATTTGTGGTGGTGTGATATCTAACAACCTCAATTGCAATCATTCTTTGCCATGAATCATATCCTTGTTAATCCTTGTTGAGCTTTACTGATCCTTTCTAGCAAGTCTGCTTGATCTAAGGAGATCTGCCAATAACGGTAGTAGTAGATAGCCGTAAACTAGCCAAAGTGACAAACAAATCTTGCACCTCTTTTGTCTCAGAGACGTCGACCTTACGTCTTAGAGGGCGTCAACCACTTGGTTTGATTTCCCTGGGTGGTAGACGATATCTAGATTGTAGTCTGCCAATAACTCTATCCATATGCGTTGCCTCACGTTTAGGTCTGCTTGAGTAAATATGTACTTCAAACTTTTGTGGTCTGTAAAAACTTGCATCTTCTCACAATAGAGATATGACCTCTAAATCTTAAGTCCAAACACAACTGCACATAACTCCAAACCATGTATGGGGTAATTGACCTCACACGGCTTCAGTTGTCTTGAAAGTTGGGGATTTGTTTAGCATTTTACCGTTTCATTAGAGATATGTCAAATTCAGCCAAGAAAAAATAACAGATTGTTTTCTATTACCGAGTAAGACTCCACTTCGTAAATTATTGTTAAATTCACTTATTATGTTGTGTATTTATCAAAATATTAGCTAATATATATTATATAACTATTTGTGTATTGATTTTAATATCATTTTTGATTAATGATGTTTTTTCCCAAAAACTAGACAAATACAATATCATCCATTTATATATTCCGAATATGAAAATGAATAATATAGAGAAAATATTTCTTTTTCTAGAAAAATTTCAACACATATTGAAAGAGTATGCTAATCTGTGAGGGCATACTATCTCTCCTTAGGAAAAAATGTCCATTCAAAGTTTTTGAGAAAGTTAATGAAAATGCATACCATTTATACTTGCCAAGTGAGTTTAACATTTCACATAGAATTAATATTTCTGATTTATCTCATTTGATGCAAATTCACCAATTTTTTAGGAAAAAACCTTCTCATGAGTGTGTAAGAGAGAGGAAATGGTGTTGACTGCCCATGTATATGGACCAAGAGCTAATACTGGAGGTCAAAGAAGCTCCAAGGACAGTCCAAGAACATGAGAGTTATAGAAGGGTTCAACAAGGAAATATCGACCTACCTAACTACAATGCCACGTCCAGCCACTCTGAGAATCCCACCTAAAGTTAGTAACCACCAAAAAAAAATCGACTGCAACAGGGTTAGCCTTAACATAATATTGAGCATTAAAGATTCTCATCCTCAAAGTACATAAGGTACACATATTTATTTTCCTGGAGAATATGCCAAAAACATACTGAAGGACTCAGTAATTTGACTGGAACCCTAATACGCAAAACCCACTGATATAGTATTACGTACATCGCTTAAATGTTGTGATAACAGTTACACTCCAAAAAACAATAACATAACAACTTTCCACTTATTTTACAGCAAATATTGATATAGGAACTATGCATGAAGGTAAATAAACATTCGTCTTCAGCGAGGATAGAGATCTGTGATCGAGGCATCATCAACAGAATCAAGTGGGTCATTTTCGGGTCTACTCTGAAAGAACATACCTGGTTTCCTAGGGACGGGAAGTGTCACAGTATTACTAGTGAGCATCAAAACAATGTTTGACAAGGTAGGACGATCAACAGGATCTTCTTGAATACACAAAAGACTAATATGGATACATCGAACAACTTCATTACTTTGGCAGTTATCTACAATAAATGGATCCACGAGGTCAAGAGGTGTCCCATTAGTCCAAAGCCTCCATGCCTAGAGTATTAATCAATAAATTAATCAATACTTACAATCATGGTCAGGTAAATATAGAAATTGATTAGCTCAAAACGTACATAAGAGACAAAGTTATGTGTGCCATCGGTTGGATATAAGCTGCTATTCCTCTTGCCGCTTATAATCTCAAGAACTAACACACCGAAGCTATATACATCAGACTTCATTGAGTATTGACCATGCATTGCATACTCGGGAGACATGTAACCACTGAAACTCACAACAAAAACTAAGTTGCCAAAATATAATATAATATAAAAAACCTCTAACATATGAGAAGTTAAGACGAAGACTTACTAGGTACCAACTATTCTGTTTGTGTTTTGTTGGGTCTGATCTAATCCAAAGATCCTAGCCATTCCAAAATCTGCAATTTTAGGATTCATATCTGCATCTAAGAGAATGTTACTTGCTTTGAGGTCACGGTGTATGATTGTAAGTCGTGAATCTTGATGAAGATACAAAATCCCTCGAGCAACTCCACCTATAATATTGTATCTTAGAGTCCAATCAAGATGGCCTTGTTTTGTAGGGTCTGTGCAAATCCATAAATTACCGTTAATTAGCTATAATGATTTTCAACCTCAAGTCTCAAGAATCATTGAAACAAAGTATTAAATGAAACTAACCAAAGAGAACGTAATCAAGGCTTTTGTTCGGCACATACTCGTAGACTAGTACTCTTTCTTCTCCTTCTAAACTAAATCCAAGAATTTTAACCAGATTTTTGTGTTGTAACTTTGCTACAAGGACAACCTCATTTTTGAACTCTGCTTCCCCTTGTCCTGTAGACTTTGCCAGTTTTTTCACTGCAACTTCAGTCCCATCCAATAATATACCCTGCCGTTTTTATCAGAATCTCCCCATTATCTAAACATGCTGACATGACGTTTGAAGACAAAACACAATTTAAGACAGTCAAGGAACAATTATTACCTTATATACCTCACCAAATCCACCTTTACCAATCTTATTATTCTCTGCAAAATTAGCTGTTGCAGTTTGAATTGATCTATAGTCAATTTGTAGTGAGTCTGCTGTTGTTCTATTATCTCCTGTTGCACAGTGAAACTCTTAGATGAATGATAAAGATGCTGAGCATTGATACAACTCAAAGGTCAAACGCAAATACAAATATTAATCCTTGAAATTTACCATTGAATGCATATGATGTGTGAATAGCCTTCTTTGCCACATTTTCAAGGAAACAATAACCAGCTACGAAAAGCAGAACAGCCACCACAATAGCCACAACAATTGCTACAACTAACCCAGTTGAAATCCCGCCTTTGTCTGCTTTCCAAACATTATTTTCTTAAGATCAAACAATACAGATCAATAACAAATCTAAATGTGTAAGATGCAAAATGTCTATAACATGGTACTGCTTTTTTAGAGATTTGGGACTAAAGTAGGGAAAGAAGACGGATCATGAAAAGGTCAACTATAAGAGAATACACTGTCGGGACAAAAAGTTGTCTTGTGGAAGAAAACTTAAGGTGTCACTTGGTGATGATGTGGCATGTGGAGTTGAAATAAATGTCAAAAAATATTTGAAAACTTTAAAGCAAACAAAACGTACAAGTGGAGATATGCTTAGGGAGGGGAGATTTAGTTTATGATATATTCTTTTTATTTTGAAGGAGATTTTCCTTTTTATATCTAATCTAAGTGAATCTAATATTGCCTCTAGCCTCTAGGGGATTATTATAGGGTGAAAAATCTCATAGGTATGTGCTGCTAGGATTATAAAAGGAAAACCATAATACAACTATTCAAGGGAGGCGTGTGCTTAAGGGCTAGCCAAAAATACTGAGAAAAAGTAGGTGTTACTTTTTTTGGTGGTAAAAAGACAATTGAGTTACCTGTTGTACTGGTTGTTGGAACATGACATGTTTCTAAGACTTGGTTTTAGGTTATAGATAGTTTGATCACAAGCTATGGTGTGTCCTAAGATGTGTAAACTAAATTAAGAGTGCATTAAAAGTTCTTAATGATTTCATATTCTCACATTTTTATAGGTACTAAAGTGGGTATCTGCAAAAAGTTAGGCTGAACACACATGTGAAGACCCTGGAGAAAGAGATGGATGATGTACTACGATTGATGGGTTCACTCGAAAATATTTTAAGTTAACACTGAAACAATAGAATACTAAAAGGTGTATGTGAAGAGAATCATTCAAGATATCGATAAAGATGCTTAAACACCAATGGAAGACATTTATGAAATTCCAAGAACTGAAGAAAAATACATTTTTATTTTCATCAAATGGTAGGCTAAATGGCCAAAGAATGACAAAATATGTCAAGGTACAATGCAAGAAAAAGACGGTTTCATTGTTAGTTATTTTCACTTCAGTTAACCAAAATCACTTCATGTTGATACAAGGGTGCACATGCAACATCAAACAAAAACTTCAAAAGATGCTCGAATGAACTTCAAGTGTGAAGACAACAAGAATTGATAGTTTTGTCTCTTAAAAAATAGAATGTAAGAGCATGAAAGTATTACAAATTTTGGTTCTAAGTTATGATCAATTTTTAATGAAACACAAGTGCTAGGAAAAACATTCAAGGAGAAGAACATAATTAAGAAACTAATGTGATGTTTACCAAAGATATTTGAGTCTTAATAGAGAGCTATGGGGTTAGTATTAACATGAATTAGATAACTTTTGAAGAAATAGTGGGGACGCTACAAGCATATAAGATGTATGTTAAGACAAGAAAGGTTTTTCATAGAATCCTAACATGTTAGACTAACTATGAGTAATGACAAGATGAACTAAAATTTTTTGAGGAACATGTGAGGTTACTTGTGAATATGTTTGACAAATACCTTAACGAATTTGTTAAGAGAAAAAAATTATGTGTACATGATCTTAGTGTGTACAAAAACAAGGAAGAAGTTAAAGGTAAAATCCAATGCCATAAGTATATTAATATCAAGAAAAATAATCTTGGTGCTTGGAATGTAATAGATATGTACACAGAAATCTGAGGTGCTGACATAGTGAAAATAAAAGGAAGGCATGCAGAATGTAGAGCTATAATGCAACAAATGAAAAGGAAGATGTATTCAGCCTTGTGATGTTGCATACATTCATGGATCATAAAGAAGAAAGAAAAAATTAGAATCAAAATTCGACATAGATGTTGGAAAATACAACTGAAAGTGATCAAGATGTACATTTTCAAACATATTATAAGTTGATGTATGCTGGTTGAATGAAGAACAAAAATGGGACTTTGAGTATAGTGAAACAAAAATTTTATTGCAATCAAAAGTGGTGAAAATGGAAGAACCCACGGCCGAAAAGGAGAAGCTTAAAGAGTTGGAGAGTTGACTTACTAAGAAAAAGAAAAACATTAGGATGCTGAATAGTGGCACGAAGAATCTAAGAATGGAGATGACTAAAAACAAATTTGTTCTTGAATATAGCAGGGGTTCGTTGGATTCAAAGGAGGTCTTTGTTCAAAGAACATATCAACGTCTGCTGGAACAAGGAAAAGTTGGTTGAATAGATGATAACATAATTCATTTGTTATAAGTTTATCAACAAGGTGGATGGAGACTGCAATATGTGTGGATTAAAAATTTAGAAAAATGACATATAGAGTGATGTTCTTATAAACTCTAAGTTGAGATTCAGAGAAGAATATGTGTTGCAAATAGTCAAGTAAAATTTGGGCAGATTCATATCATAAATTCAAATGAGCATCACTAGAGAGCACAGAGAAATACAAAATTTGAAAGAGTTTTAGCACTCAAGTAGAGATAAATTAGTGAAAGATTCATGGAATATATAATAGCAGTGTATTATATAATTAAGAGATAGCTTTTAGATCATAATTTTTTAATGTGGATTCATGCTAATTATGGTGAGGTTGAATTATAAAACTTCGTTAAGAAGTAGGAGACTATAAGAACATACATTGTTGGAACATAAATTTGTCTAGTGGAACAGATGATGATGTAGGCATGTAGCACGTGGAGTTGAGACAGATAAAATTTAAAATGATATTTGGAGAGATTAACCAAAGAAAACATGCAATTGTAGATATGCTTTAGAAAATATTTAGTTTATGATCTATTCATTTTTTTTTTTGGAGAATCCTTTTTCTTTTATATCTAGAAGAATTTAAATTGAATCTATAAGATTATGGAGTGACAAAGCTCATAGATAAAAGATATATATACAAAGGAGACGTGTGTTGCTAAGGTTAGCCAAAAATATTGAGAAAAAGTTGTTGTTATTTTCTTAGATGGCAAAACAACAAGTGAATAATTTGTTGTAACACAAGTTTGATTGTTTAAACATAACATGCTTACAAGACTTGGTGTCAACTGTTAAGTTAGAGATTATTTGGTCACAAGCTATGGTGTGTTGTAGGTAGGGGTGGACACAAGTTGAATACTTGGTATTTTCCATATATTTGATACTCGGTTTGGCTTATACGAGTAATAAATGTTTTAATTTATACTTTAGTTTGTTAAAAAGAGTTTTCAAGTACTTGATAAAAAATGATGGACTTGCAAGTTACTTGTCTTGTTTTATTACTTTTTACATGTAAATTGCTTGATAATTATTGGTAATTATTTGATAATTCGTTATAATTCAAAATAATTTATTATTCAAAATAATTTATTATTTATAAGGAATACCTCATTTTCCTATATTTCTTCAATTCGAGAACATATATATATATATATATAAGAAATATAAACTTTGAAATGTTTATAATATAAATATATCACATATGTTTGATTTGCTTATGTCACAAGTTATTTTACTATGATTTAGAAAAATATACTTTTGTTCATTAACAAAAATGAGAAACAAGCCAAAAAATGAGAAGTGGTTATTTTTATTTTAGTACTTGACTAAATTTTGATCTGCGCTTTCAAACGCATAATAATATCCCGGTGAAGACTTTATATAATTTTATTTTCTCTTTATTTAAAGTAGGCATGGACATAAAATTCGTAACCCAAAGTCCGAACAGAAACCAAACCAAAATAAATCGATCCATGCCAAGTCCTAAATGTAAAAAATACAAGAATGAGTCTTGTAGGATAGTATAAAACATATATGAACCCGAAGCGTTATTACCCCAACTCGAATGAATAACACAAAAAATCTAGAAAATCCAAAAAATAATTATAATGTCCAAATTAATCACAAATATAAATATTTGGAACATAAAATGTACTTAAAATATTCATTATATATTTATTTTGAAATGCTATCTAAAAATAAGAATTTAAATTTTAAATAAATACCTTAAACATTCAATTCTATATAAATAAGTATTATTTCTTATATTTTGTTTTTTTTTTAGATTTAATTTCAGATATATCCAAACCGAACCAATACAGCTTGAATCCAAATGATATATCGTTGTTTTATGGTCTTTAGGATGTGACACAAATTAGAACCAAAACCGATGTGTTATTTCCGAATTCGATCTGTACTTACAAATTTACCATAATGAAATATAAGATGTGATATAAATAAAAATCGGAATTCAAAATACCCAATCTGTATCCCAAAGGGTATTTAAACTCCCAAGCCTAATTTAAAGTGTGCTTTATATTTTGTTTAGTTAGTTTTATATTTGATAAATATTTTACATTTTTATAATAACTTGTAAACTATACTCATAAAATTTCCAATAATAACGTGTACCATCATATCATTGAATATTAGTAGTAGTTAAGTATTAATACATATTTTATCATATATATATATATATATCTAATTTTAATCAATCTTTAAAAATTATATTATCATGTACTCGGTGAGGGTTTTGAAGAATTTGCCTCTAGCATTTGGATTAAAGTAAAGTTGTATATATAAAAATTAGTAAGCATATATAATTCTTTTTGTATATTAATAAATAAATATTATTATTATATAAAAATAGATTAGTTATTTAGTTTCTTAATTTTAGACTAGGGTATATATTAATAATAGTTAAGTTAGGTATAAGTGAAAAGATAAGAAAACTAATATAATGGTCTAACGTGGTCTATTTGTATGTAGATAAAAAAAATTGATATTTATCTTATACTTGCGGGTAATTTAAATATATTAGTTGATAATCGATTTGGTCAAACCAAGTACTCGATTTTATGGGTAAGTACCTACCAACTAACAGAATGATTGTGTCCAACCTTAGTCCTAGGCTGTGTGTAAACTCAATTAAGACTTAAGAATGTTGTAAACATCTTCAAAATTCCTAATCAAAATAAAATTTAGCGTGATGAGGCTTGTTTATTTTGTATTTCATCAACGAATAACAAATGGAAAAGACGAAACTGTGTACATTAATTTGGGAAACATGAATAAACAGAGGAAGAAGACAGAGCTCTGACCAGGTTGCGGAGTCGAAGACAGCTGCGGTGGTGGTGGTGGTGATGGTTTCATAATGGCTGCTGATTCATTGTAAAACAGGTAAAGCTCGTATCTTGAGGAACAGCTACGCAAAACAACTCTTTCTCCAATTCTGTCAATGGATAACTGATTGATGCTCTGTTGCAGGCAACTCAAACAGTCTTCTCTGGTCAGATCTGGAGTGCACTGAACAAGCCCGTACAAAGTCTGGGATGCAGTCCAATTGGTTTTTCTCGCATCGAATTTTCTCGAACTGCTTGCCGCTTCAACGGCCGCTTGGTTCAGCGTCGACAAGACCAAATCTCTGAACCCGTCTTTTTGGTTAGATGTAACATTTTTGATATTCTTTAACACAAGAGGTCCGTTGGTGTCTACCATCGAGAGAATATTTCGGTTGGAGTATCTGACCATGCACTGATCGTAATATAGCACGACGTTTTCTTCGTCCGGACACCGATCTAAAGTGTCTTTAACGACAAAGGCTACGCAGTTACGGCAAACTTCCGCCAAGACATCTCCCCGGCAAAGGAAAAGCCCGGTGACCATGTCCGGGTCTTCCCCGGAGGTAGCGTTTTGGAACCCTGTGGAGTAGGAGGCGTTGTGGGAATAGAGAGAAGACAAAATGGTTCTAAGATTGTTGAAGTAAGTGCTGTTAGTGGAATAAGTTGGCTTCTCCGGGCAGTAGTATCCCAGGTAAGTGGGATCTTGAGCAGAAGCTCTGAGGAACATGAAAAGGGAAAAGAAAATCAAAGAGACGCAAGAAGACATGATTGGGTTTCTTTGGTTTGCGTTTGTGCAAATTCATGTGAAATAAAGTAAGTTGATATTGGCGCGAAACAGACGATGGGTTTGTGGCGAGTTACGACGCGTTAACGAGTGACTATAAAAAGTCAAGGTCCTAAGTAAACGCGACCAACTTTTCTTGAGCTACCAAGAGGAAAAAGACATTGGAAAACTAGTCTTGTTATTACTACTAGATTATTCACCCGCCCTACACGCTTTTTTATTTTTCCTTCAAAGGATGATTCACTCGCCCCACACACACGGTACATGTAGATTTACAATAATAATTGACTAGTTTTATTACAAATTTAAATTATTCAAATATAATAGATTGACGTGAACTTTTTATAAAATTATTTTGAAATACAATGTGTCTTTTTCTTACTTTGAATTTGCTTATTAGTTTATATCCTATAAAATAATTATTATTTAACTATTTCTTTATTTGTATTTATAAATGTAACGGTACATATTTTTTATAGAATATAAATCATATTTTCTAAATATTATATAGATGGTTCGATGCATATAATCTGCTACTAAACTATTTTGATTATTTTTATCATACATTTTAGCTAGCTATCTCTACTTTTATCAATAAATTGAATTAGAAATTTATAAAAAAATGCATATGTAGTTTGTTTTGTTCTTCATGACCATAATTCTTTTCTTCTAGACTACACCGGATTTTAGTTTACTATATTTTAATATATTTTAAATTTAGATAATTATTTGTAAGCACAACCAATATTTTTATATAATAAATTTTAAGTTAATTTTTTTTTTATAAACTTGTTAGGTTAGCTATTTCTATTAATTATCTATTAATTTTCTGAATATATATGATTTTTCATGGTTTAACCTACTTAATACATGATGTTTTATTAGCATGTTTGATATTAATTTCTGAACAGTTATCATAGATAACAAGTTATGTACTTTAGATAATATATATATTTTGAGTTTCAAAATTATAGGATTTTGAATATTTAGACATTTGAGTTATAATTTTCTTGTTTGTCTTTCAAACATATATCATATGAAACTAATTTTTCTATTTTAAATTTATATTTCTGTTAGTTTAATTTTATTGTGAATTATATTACTATCTTATAATCTATTGTAAATAAAACTTGTTAGACATAAGTTTGATGTTAATTTTATACTAAATTAGCATTTATCAATTACTATCTTAATCTTTTCCTTTGTTATTTTATCTTTATTTATTGTTTTACATTTTCTTTTAGTATACATAAATTTATAATTTTTTCCACTCTTTAAAATTTTTGCCTTTTTAAAAAAGTATTCTATTTCTAGCGATTTTTTAAAAAATTCAGTTCATTTTTGTTTTGTTTTCCAATTAATTAGTTTATATATCAAGTTAATCTCTTTTACTGATTTCCTCCTTTTGTTATTTTAACTTGAACGTTTTTAGGGATAAATAAGTATTTTATGTCTTGATAATTTATAAATATTAAAATAATATAGTGATTTGACATATTTTTTAAAAACAAATGTGAACATATTCTTTTTGAGTCTTTGAAGTTTTTCATTCTTTACAATAGTTTTTTTTCTTATTGTTATTTGTATTTATATTATTATTCAAATATTTAAAGTAGTATGAATTAATTTTAATGAAATTATTTTATTAATATATTTCATTATGATTGATTAAAAAGTATTACATGTTAAGAAAAAAAATTATTTAGTAAAACAGTTTATGTCAAATTTCCAAATAGCTGATATACACATCAAATTAACCTATATAAATGATTTTTATCTTTTATTTTAAATTATTTTATATTAATTTTAAAGAAATACTTTTTCAAAAATGTTCATATTTTTATATTCTTAGATTAGGACGCTAATATATCATATTTTATCATTAAAAAAATATTTGAACATTTTTAATATCATATTGTTATAAATTTGACATTTTATATGTTTTAAATTCATATAGAAAAAGTCTTGCATTCTTTTATTTTATATCTTCCTTTGTTAGTTTTGTTTTGTTAACTTAACAAATATTTACTATAGATATCAAGTTCATTCTTTTAATAATTTTTTATTTGTCAATCTTTCTTTATTTTATATTTTAGGGAATCAGTTTTTGTCTGGAAATACTGATAGTTTTAAAATATTTAATTAAGAAAGTGATTTTTTATATTTTATTTTGATAGATTAAAATGGTGTGGAATTTTTAAGTGGTTTATAACCTCAACTTTTGTATACTATAAATTTGTATAGCTCATGTGTTTTCTCTCTGTGAATTACATGTTAATTTTGTAATTGACCTTTTCGTGAGTTTCTTTTAGTATATTTTTGGAAAAATTGACAAGACATTTGGGAAAAAAATTGTGTATGTTACAAGAAATCTGTGAGGTGTCACAAAGTCTACTCATGTCAGTTTTGTAATTAATAAAATTATAGAATATTTATTTTAAAAATAAAAAATTAAGAAATTTCGGAAGAAGTTTCTTCGTGAGCAGGCTTTCTTGATGTCTGCTCGATTTTTATTCAATGATTTTGATCAAACATTTGGTTTTGATAGAAGACTTCAAGGGAAGTGTTCTCTCCCAAAATCTAATCGTACAAAACTAAAGTCAATTGTAAAATTACTCTGAACGGATTTGTAAGATACTTCGAAGACTTTAAGTGATATCAAAGTTCTAATAGTAGACTTTTCTAAATTTTAAATTTCTGCAAGAAAACTCGAAAAAGTCAAATTTCTGATTTTAAGAGGCTTACTCTGAGAAACTCTATTATCAAAAATATAAAACTAACCCACTAATTCAGAAAAGAGACTTTTTCAAGAAATTTATTTATTGAGAATATTTATTACGTTAATTTGTAATGGAAAAAGTAACCTAAAGAGAACAATTTAGATGAAGTATTCCTCATTAATTTGAGAAAATTTGATTTTTCCAAATTCAAAATAAATTTTAAGATTTTCTTATTCATTCATATGTATTTGTCAATTATGGAGCATCTGAATGTAGCAAGTTTTTTTGTCTTTGTTGTTAGTATTTTATCATATGTAAAATTGTGATATAAAGTTGTGTATTATAACTATAATTTTTTGTATTATAATTTGCATGTTCACATTAATTAAAACATAATATAAATTGGAAATACTAAATGATTTAATCTTTTCCAATAATTATATAAGAAAACATAGAAAGTTGATGTTTCATTGTAGCAGGTCAATTGTTCTCTTGACCCCATATTTTATGAGCAAATCTCCCAAGGACCCATTCTAATTATAAAATAATTTGAATTTTTTTTTAATTTGAAAATTAAGTTAATTATATATTTACCTTCACTTTTAATAATCATAATATCAGGAAAAAGATAGAGGAGTCAGCCATCGATCATTGTTCTTCTTTTCCCATTATCTTCTCTCTCTCTCTCTCTCTCTCTCTCTCTCTCTCTCTCTCTCTCTCTCTCTCTCTCTCTCTCTCTCTCTCTCTCTCTCTCTCTCTCTCTCTCTCTCTCTCTCTCTCTCTCTCTCTCTCTCTCTCTCTCTCTCTCTCTCTCTCATGGTCAACTAATAAGATTTAGAGCTTCTAAAAACTCAATGCACCATCTGTGACACATGATAGGGCCCTCGGGCTGAGTGAACAGGGTGAAAGGCCTATTAGGCGTGGCGGACAAGGCTTTATAAGTGGGTATTAGAGATGAACCCAGATGAGTGTTTAGTTCTGAGTTGGTTCACACTAACATAGGTGAATTATAAGATCTCGGCTTGTGGTATATAGTGAAAGGTTTAATATAATTGATTAGGCTATCTTTGCCACCAAATTTCACTTACATGTACGGTCATACATCCAAAAAAAACTCCAAAGTTAAGCGTGTTTTAGCCAGAGTAGTAGAAGGATGAGTGAGCTATCAAGTTCTGATATCATGTAAATGAGGCCAAAGCACGAAGAAAGCTCATGTTATGATTACATGGTCAATAACAAATATTTTGAGCCTCTGAAAAATTAATGCACCACCCATCGCACAAAATGGAGGCCACATGCTGAGTAATTGGGCATAGGAGGCCAATTAGCTGTGGACGGTTCGGGTGTTACAATACACACCAAAAGAAAATAAAAATATCAAGTCTGAAGATCTATATCTTACTTTCTTGAGAGAGAAATGTGAAACTATGAAAACACACAATTTTGAAAAATTCATTAATAAGAAAACAATCATATACTGATTGAATATATTAATTCATTCGGATTTAACACACAAACACACACAAAATATGTAAAAATGAAATCCTACCAATTCTGACATTATGCATAACATACTTCAGGTGATGTCTGCTCGAGAAGACTTTGAGTGAAGTCTGATCCAAAAATCTGCTAATGAAGTCCGATATAACATGCCAACATCTGAAAAATACGAAAAATCGAAAACGTTGAAAATGATTCAAAAAATAGAAATCTTTAAAAATAACTATTTAAACTGAAATAATAATAAAATAATCACATTAAGTTGAATATATAGAATTTATTGAATCTAGCACACAATAATACGCATCTAAAATCCGTTTTAGGAGGAGAATATGAAAACCATGAAATAAAAAACTTGCAAAAGTAAGATATAGTTGTGAGAAAAACGTGATAAAAATATATAATACATTAATATAAAATCTGGTGTCTTTAAGTTCAAAGATATTAGAGAAAAATTATGCTTTTGTTGCAGCCATTATAGTACCAAACCAGTGAGAACATCGACATCCTTAACTTAAAAGAAACTGAAGCAGCTTAGAGTTCCAATCATAGTTGAAAATAGTAAGTATTATCATTGTAAAAAGCTAACACATGATGTGGGATATGACATGAAGGCATGAAGGCAAGAGTAGGAAGGTTAGATAGGAAAGTGGTTTATGATACCGTGCGAGTGAGGGTAATATTAGACACATAGTTGTCCCACATCGGTAGTTGAAAGGGATCATCCTTAATATATAAGGTGGATGGGCCACTCCTCTTATAACCAATTGGTTTTAAGTGTGAAGTCCATCTATCTTAACATGGTATCAGAGCCCGATCTACGCAGTCCAACCCGATCCACATCGATCTGGCCCAAAGTTGGCCCATCGATCCTTGCCTGAGCATTCCGAGATTGACGTTCAAAGAGCCATCATCTCGAGGGGGCGTATTAGACACATAGTTGTCCCACATCAGTAGTTGAAAGGGATCCTCCTTAATAGATAAGGTGGATGGGCCACTCCTCTTATAACCAATTGGTTTTAAGTGTGAAGTCCATCTATCTTAACAGGTAAAACATGGAGGAAAAATGATGTGGCCATTGAAGTGTCAGTAAGCAAGTGTTCCAAGCCTCCAAAAATTCAATACACCGTCATCCAAGTGGTGAATCCGGACACCGAGTGAACGGATATTGGACCTACTAATGGGGACAGTCACAAAAAAGAAGGTGGCGGATATATTCATATACTTTTTTCTACCTTTTAAAAATGATCCGTCTGGATGAAACTACAAATTGATGTTGTAGTAACTTAACTAAATGCAACATCCCAGTTGATCACCCCAACTATTTTTAAAACTCAGTTCGTATTTTCATGAAAATCTTGGTGAGTTATAATGGAACATCTCGATGCACTTATTTCAGCCCAAAAAATTAAATAAAAAAATAACTATTTTAAATAAAAGTGATCTTCTTTAGAATAAATACCATTAAATTAAATATCCCATTCAAAATAAAAAGTCAAATTTTTGCATCAACTACAAAATATTGTTTTTGTCACTAAGAGAAAATCACATTTTTTTGTCAAAACTGTAAATTAATATTTTCTCCTCAAACTTTTGAAATCGCATGTCCTCGCAAAAAGCGAAAAAATCACATTTCCTACCATGAACTGTAAACTCGCATCTTTCATCAAACATGTAAACTACATTTTTCACAAAATTTGTAAAATAGCAGTTATCTACCAAAATCATATTTTCTGTCAAAATAGCAAAACAATATTTTCCACCAAAATTGCAAAACTTTATTTTTCTCATCAAAACTGCAAAATTAATTTTCGCCAAAACCACGAAATCAAATTTTCTTGCCAAAATTGTAAAGCAACTTTTTCCGTTCAAACCATAAACTCACATTTTCTGCCAAAACCATACACCCGCATTTACCCATCAAAACCAAAAATTTGCATATACCTAACAAAACCACATTTTACTGGCAAACTGCAAAATCATATGTTTTTCCAAACCCGAAAATTTGTATTTCGCTAAAACCATAAAAGTAAAAAGCTAATTTTAAAACCTATAATTTGATTTTTTTTTAAAGAATTTAGTTACGTATATTTTGATCAATAACAAAAATATGACTAAGACAAATATGAAAATCTGATTAGAAATCAAATAAGATTATTTAAATCATTTTCTTATTAAACTCATTTATATAGAGAATAAAATATACATCAAATAAGCAAACAAACAAAAATTTATTTAAATATTTCATCCAGATGAACTCTTTAGATGGACAAATAAACAGTCTCAAAAGATATCAAGATGACTCATTTGGATGGATAATCTAAAGAAATCATCTAGATGGGGATAACAAATGAACAAACAAACAATCTCTAGCTCGTATCTCAAGCTTTTGATATATCAGTGAATGTATAATGTTAAGGCTTTCTGAAAAGATTCCAGCCAGATGTAAGTTCTCTTACTAACCAACGACATCAAACTCTTAAAAGCTATTGTGAATCCATTTCTTTACTTTCTTAGAGGTTTTACATATAGAAAACCAAATAGACATGTTGGGTTAAGTGTTAACATCATAGGAACTCTAAAACCCAACATTATGTAAACAGATTACTCTGTTAAACTGTTCGGTGTATAAAATTTGTTGACCTTGACCAAAAACGTAGAGCCTTCCTCTCCATTTACATGTTCTTTCTTTGATTGTTTTTTACTTTGGATTTTTTCTTCAATATGAAATTTTTTTGTGGGTACTTGAGGTATCAGATCCATAAGAATGTAGCTGTGGACCACTCATAATTTCCTGCAAAAGGGAAAATATATGACAAGTTTAGATTTTAGAAGCCTGGCGATACCATGACAAGTTTAGATCTCAATAATGTTCAACCTGTATTACCTTGACCATAAGGCCATATATTATACATATCAAAGATCTTAACCTAATGAAATAAGCTAAGACTATACACCCATATATATCCAAAATAGGAAATATTACATATTCCCAAAAATATAGCTTAGAAACCAAAGGCATCTTCAAAAAAAAATTCTTATAAAAAAGTGTTCGTAGATTCATACATGTAATGAAGTCGTGGACACTGGACTTTGGATGTGGATATTATTCCGGTTCCTAGTAGGTCGTTGGCTTCCGCCAAAGTTAGCAGTGGGCAGCATGCTTTCTTCAGCTAGTGTCCTGAGTCTGTTAAGCTCAGGCAAAACAACACTCCCCAAGTCAGGTCTGTCTTTGCGTCTTAATTCAGCACACTGTAGACCAAGTTTGGCTGCAACCAAAGCCTCTTGGAGTGGCCAGTCATGCACAGCAGGGTCTAACATCTCAGCGAAATTTCCGTTTTCGATTGCACTCTCGACGTGATAAGTCAAGCCCATTGGTGGCTTAGCTGTAAGTATTTGCAAAAGCATAATCCCAAAAGAGTAAATGTCTGATTTAGTCCCCAACATGCCGGTCTTCTGGTATTCTGGATCAATGTAACAGAATGTTCCAGCTGTTGAGGTCATTCTATATTGAGTTACAGTGTCAGCAACCGAAGGAGGGACTAGCCTTGCCAAGCCAACATCAGAAATCTTGCTAACGAAATGCTGGTCAAGTAAAATGTTTCCCGGTTTAAGGTCACGGTGCACCAAAGGCTCCGGTTTCATCTGGTGGAGGAAATGAAGACCCGTTGCGATTTCAGCTGCTATGCGAAATCTTAGCTGCCAAGAAAGTACTGAAGAGTTTGGTCGTCTGAAAAGACAGTCATCTAAGCTACCATTTGCCATGTATTCGTAGACT
The DNA here is from genome assembly GCA_019706035.1 of Raphanus raphanistrum subsp. raphanistrum. Taxonomy (NCBI): domain Eukaryota; kingdom Viridiplantae; phylum Streptophyta; class Magnoliopsida; order Brassicales; family Brassicaceae; genus Raphanus; species Raphanus raphanistrum. Next base: position 23,665,299 of record CM033987.1, on the reverse strand, counting down.
AAACATCCGTACTCCGGACAGGCTCCAAGTAGGAGAACCATGTTTGGATGTCTTATACATGTTAATACTTCAACCTCTTGCTGGAACTGAGACCTTCCTTGTGCAGCGTCTGGTCTTAGAACTTTTATTGCTACTTGAGTATAATCTAGTGTTCCCTTGTAAACAGGACCATAGCCTCCTTCTCCAACTTTGCGACTCGGCGAGAAATCTTCAGTGGCTACTTCAATCTCCTCAATTGTATATTTTCTGTACCTCAAATCAGTTGTTTTTTTCACTAAAGGCTTTTTATTTTCCTCAATATGCTTTGTCTTTTGAGCTTCAAGTTCTGCTGTTCTGTGAGCTGCCACTGCAGTTTCAATCGCTGATCTGCTCTTTTCTTTCTCACTCTCAGCCATTGCCATCGCTGCTTCCTTGGCAAGTTTTACCTCTTCTAGTTTCTGTTCCTTACCTACTTTCCACTTGTGTAACTCAGTAGCCTGAGTAGAGAGAGAGAGAGAGAGTAAGATTATGAGTAAGTTGGTGTGAGAGATTGAATCAGAGTGAAAATTAGTTTAAAAACTCAAAACATACCGCCTTCTTAGCAGAGATTGCTTCCTTGCAGGCACTATTATACATCTCCATTGTATGCTTTAGCTCCATTTTCAGCTTTGTCATCTCAGCTTCAATCTCATCCTGTCAAAATTTTGATTAATCAATGGAAAAATAAAATAAAATAAAAAAATAAAAAAGACTGTTCTAATGCAAATGCGTGCTTACTTGGGACGATAGGGAACATGAAGGTCTCCCAGAGCTTGAAGAGAATGCTGTATATGAAGAGCCAAGATCTATGGACTGCTTATCAGAAGAGGAGAAACTAATAGGATTTTCTTCATAGTCAGAGGTGAGTGAGAAGCGGGGAACATCAAGATGGTCATCAAAGGAAGGGAACATAAGATCCACGCTTGGTCTTCCACTACTCACAAATGATATGTCAGAGTCTGTCATTGAGGGCTGGTATCTTCCTTCGTATCCTCTTCTCATAAAAGGAGACCTATTCAACATTATTGTTGGTTTGCCTTTAATTTAAACTGCTGGAAAAAAAAATGAAACAAGTTTATATAGGAGGTGGTGGTAACAAACTTACTTGATCTCGATCTGTATCTCGTCATGTGTTCTTTGCATTGTATGTTGTTGCCTCCTTTCAACTGCATTTGATCAGTAAGGTTAATAAAAAGTAGTTAAATAAACTATGTGACATGTTAGAACCAAAAAAAAAGAACTTAGTCGCATATATACATACCATTCATATTGCTGGTTTGAGAATGCCGCAAAGTGGAGCTGGGAAGTGAAGATGTTGCTGATTTCATGGAGGAGATTTTTCCTTTAGAGATTGCATAAACTGTGCAGAAACTCGGTGCCCTTTTCATGACGGTGTTTGAAACATCAGCTGCTTTGAACCTTAAAAGATTCATCTTGGATGCACCGAGCACTAGAGTCTCGATTGCGTTCTTTTGAACATAATCAAGTATTCCTTTAGCCGCACTTATGTCCTCCACAATCACATCTTGGCAGATGACCTGTTGTTACAAGAACAAGAAGAATCAGTTCACAATGAACATATATATATATGTTTGGAAAAAAAAGTTAGTAAAAGAGGCCCACGTCTTTTCTAGCACAAAAGCAGCGGAATGGAAGAAACAATTCTGTCTTGTCATCGCCTGACTTATTCGGGTAAGACCCTGAAATTAACAACAAGCACATTTCATTCAATTTCATGAAACAAGAACACAAAGGGTTTAACGATGGATGGATCATTTATTCATACCTGAATAGGGAAGAGAAGGGAACTGTTTGAGTTTGACATGAAGAAGAGTAAGAGTCTGTCCTTTGCTAACAAGGTTGTCCACTGTCCATCTCAACGCGTTCTGACTCTCTTTGTCTTTGTCGATGGCCAATGTAATGCTTTCTTCTCTTTTCTCCCCGCTTTTCAACATTTTGTTTCACTTCCCTTGTCTTGTTGTGTATATGGTTTGGTTTCTGCAACAAAACAGATACTTGATGGGTTTATATATAAATTGCAACTATGTTTGAATATGCTAATTTTAGCAAACACAGCCCAACAACTCTCTCTCTCTCTCTCTCTCTCTCTCTCTCTCTCTCTCTCTCTGTGATAAAATATACAAAGAGTGAGCGAGTGCAATTTTCATCTAGGTGCACTATTCCTGATGTTCTAGAAGTTGTTGCTTCTCTGGGGTTTGACCAAAGACCAACAAATATTATCTGAAAATGAAACAAACTTGTTGTCTTAGTTCAAATCCTGATTCAGACGTGTTGACTAGAAAAAACAGCCAAGGAGAGAGACTCGCCATATAGGGTTTTGACAAATATAGACAAATGAGGGGATCATGTGTTCTGTTGATTATAAGATGAAACAGAAAATTAAAAAAAGAGAGAATTGAGTAATGTTGTTGTATGATGTAATCTTAAGAGCACATCACAGGTCAGCAATTCAAGTTTCACCACAACCCTATTTTTAGAATGCTTTTGGTGCAAAGCCTTTCTCTCTACCATTCATTTCGTCTCATCAGCTGTGTCTTCCAACTCAAGCTGTAATTAAACATTGTCTTCCCCTGCCTCTATCTTCTCTCAAGAGGGCACGCGCCTCTCTAATGCAGGTGTGTTCCCCCAAAAGCTATTTGAGGCCATGATGGTACCAGTAGTGTCTCTCCTCCTCGTCTTGCTTTTCCACCTATCCACACCCATCCATGGTCTTTCGGATTCCGAAGCTATCCTCAAGTTCAAAAAATCTCTAGTTGCTGGCAAGCCTAATGCATTGGCCTCATGGGATGATAAAACTCCTCCCTGCACTTGGACTGGTGTCTTGTGCAACGGAGGCTCTGTCTGGGGACTGCAAATGGAGAATCTGGAGCTTTCCGGTTCTATAGACATTGATGCGTTGGCGGGTTTGACATCCTTGAGGACTTTAAGCTTCATGAATAACAAGTTTGGAGGACCATTCCCAGAGTTCAAAAAACTCTCTGCTCTCAAGTCGGTTTACCTGTCCAACAACCAATTCGAAGGAGAGATACCGATGAATGCTTTTGAAGGTATGGGATGGTTGAAGAAGGTCCATCTGGCGCAAAACAAGTTTACCGGTCAAATCCCAATGTCCATTGCTACACTTCCAAAGCTTCTAGAACTAAGACTTGATGGGAACCAATTCACCGGACAGATACCAGAGTTTGAACATAAGCTCCACGTACTAAACCTTTCAAACAATGCTTTAATAGGTCGTATCCCTGAGAGTCTCAGCATGATGGATCCAAAGTTGTTCCAAGGTAACAAAGGCTTGTGTGGAAAACCTCTGGAAACAACATGTGCTACACCTATCAATGAGGGACGACCAAAACCATCATCATCATCAAGGTCACCTATCGTCATCATGGCAGTGGTCACGGCGCTGACGATAGTCATAATCCTTGGAGTCATCATCTTGGTTAACCGGAAAAACAGGAATAAACAACCACCTTTGGGTTTGGAAGCTAGACCATCAAATCTACAGAAGAAAACCGGGATCAGAGAAGGTGACCAAGGCCATAGAGATAGACAACAGTCTAGCCATGGAAATGGCTCGCGGCGGGGTAAGAAGATGGATACAGCAGCTGCTGGAGTGGAGAACACAAATCTTACGTTCTTGAGAGAAGATAGAGAAAGATTCGAGCTGCAAGATTTGTTGAAGGCTTCGGCGGAGATACTTGGAAGTGGATGTTTTGGAGCATCTTACAAAGCAGTGCTATCAAATGGAGCATCGATGGTTGTGAAGAGGTTCAAGCAGATGAATAATGCAGGGAGGGAAGAGTTTCAAGAGCACATGAATAGACTTGGGAGGTTAAGACACAATAATCTGCTTCCCATTGTTGCTTATTACTACAGAAAAGAGGAAAAGCTATTGGTGTGTGATTTTGCTGAGAGAGGAAGTTTGGCTGTTAATCTTCATGGTAAGAGTTTTAATAACTTTTATTCTAGTTTTAATGATAGCTCAAGGAGTCTAATCTTTGTTGTATTATTAGGTAAGCAATCGTTAGGACAACCAAGTTTGGATTGGCCAACAAGATTGAAGATTGTGAAAGGAGTTGCCAGGGGACTGTTATATCTCCACCAAGATCTACCTAGCCTAATGGCTCCACATGGCCATCTCAAATCCTCCAACGTTCTCCTCACCAAGAACTTTGAGCCTCTTCTCACAGACTATGGCTTAATCCCTATGATCAACCAGGTGAAGGCAGAAGAACACATGGTGGCCTATAAATCCCCAGAGTATTTGCAACACCGGCGTGTCACCAAGAAAACTGATGTATGGGGGCTTGGCATACTCATCTTGGAGATCCTAACTGGGAAATTCCCAGCCAATTTCTTGCAAAATGGTAACAAGAGTGAGGAGGATTTAGTAAGTTGGGTGAACTTGGGTTTCCAAGGGGTATGGGCGCCGGGTTTGTTTGATAAGGAGATGGGCAAGACAAGCCACTGTGAAGGACAGATTGTCAATCTCTTGAAGATCGGTCTGAGCTGTTGTGAACCGGACGTGGAGAAAAGGTTGGAGATAGGAGAGGCTGTGGAGAAGATTGAGGAGTTGAAAGAGGAACAAGAGGATAGTGACGACTTCTACTCAACGTATGTGAGTGAAACTGATGGAAGGTCATCTAAAGGAGTGTCAACCGAGAGCTTCAACTTGTAGTAAACAAGAGACAAGCGGTCGCTTTTGTGCTGTGTAAAAAAAACAATGAAAATCAAAAGATTTATAGACATTTCTACATGTGGAACTGTAAGCTGGATCTGTGTTATTATGAATTGATGAGTGTATCTGAAACAAAGATGATACACAAATGTATGAATTGATCATTACATAACTTCTTCACATATTCATCATATATGGTAAAGGCATGTAAACATACACTCATTGTCCTGAATTTGTAAAAAAAAACTAAATTTGCAACCATTAGCCATAAGAATGAGAAATCAATACAACTCTGTTTTGACGACAAGAGGACCATGCACATCTCAGTCCAATATGTGATAGATTGTGAAATGTATTAAATCCATTCTCAAGAAATGAGACAAGTTTGAGGGTCAAAGTCAACATAACCAACATCGAACAGACAGAGACCTTCAGATGGAGCCGGAGGAGCTGTGGCTCGTCTGCATGAAGCTTCTACAAGTTTTAACAATGCATCATTTTCCGCGCCAGCAGCAGCTTCTCGGATTGATGTTGCCACAAGAACTCGAACCATCTGAAATCGGGTTTTGGTAGATTTTTTAGGCCATGCAGACAATGGGATGAGACTAACATATAATAAGGCTTAGAGAAAATTACCTTCCGGAGAAAACGGTTAGCGACAAGCTCAACGCACATCACTCTTCTTCCTTCCACATACTCCTGTTACAATTCATCAAAAGACAGCATACTATTCATCTCATGTTGGAAGCATAATATTGATACAAAGCTTTTAGCCAAGTCTGGGAGTGGCATTTTGAGAGAAAAGAATATAAAACTTACAGGACAGGACAATCTAATCTCGGCTGCCCGTGCATGGTACATGAAGCATTCTGTAGGTGGACCTCTACAACCGTCCAGAGAACACAAGTAAGAAACAGTTTAAACTACAAAATTTATGCTAATTGAAACAACTAGAATAAGAAAGGTAATATTTGATGCTGGTAAGAAGGTGGTCTAGAACAGTTGCGATGCTAAAGAACCAGTAAAAATGAGCTCTTACTCGTTTCTTGCAGCTTTTAAATCACGTGCAAACATCTTGTAGGATAATAGTTTTCCTTGAAGCTGCTGTAGAAGTTGATCAACCTTGCTTACACTAAAGTCACTTGGTTTTTCTACTACTTCAACACCATTCACCTCTTCTGTTTCTTCAATTTCAAGCTCCTCGAGATTCTCTTCACCTAAGAGCCCATTTCTTTGCTTTCCATGGTTCTCATCAAAGATAAAGTTCTCACGATCTTTGACACTCCCGCACGCATGATCCAAGGGAAAGATATACAAGTATCGCCTCCATTTCGCAGAAAAATTCGGATGAAATGCTCGAGAAACCTGTACTTTCAATTCACAGTTCCAAAAATGGGATTAAAACTTTCTTGATTTTGCCAGGAAACAAAAAAAAAGAAAGAAAGAAAACTATCATGAAGGAAAAGTATACCTTAGAGACTGACACAACCTTAAGTTTCCCAGAAGCATCTTTATTGATAGCATCTTCTATTTCGATGGGTTCAATGTCTTTTCTCCAGGTATCTAAGAGAAAATCTTAAAGTTAGAGAATCATCTCGTAATGATATACTGTTAACTGCAGTAAGAAACCTACTCTCACGAGCAAACAGTCACGCAGAACACAGATGCAAATGTTCTTCTCTTACTTATTAAGACTATATTGTTAAAGAGAATATGAGTGTTGACGTACAGAAAGAACAAACTTGATTAAGAGCAGACACTCCTTTGTCGGTTCTTCCGGCAACAAGTACACGTCCTTCTAATGGTTTACATTTTTTCTTCAGCTGTTGTGCTTTCTTTTCATCCACAAATTCCCCGAGAGACTTCTCTACTACACTTTAAAACCCACAACAGTCATTTTTTTTTCCAGGAAATGAGCTAATACAAAAGACACTAGTCCATAAAAGACAGATACACAAGATTTTGAACAATTCAAAAAGACCTCTGAACAGTGTGCAAGTCAGGCTGTTTCTGCCATCCATCAAAGGAAGCTCCATTGTATGAAAGAAGTATCTTGAAGTTTACTCTTTCCCACCTCCCCGTCCTCCCATCTTTTCTACCACAAGTCTCCATCTCAGTTTCAAGAGGCATCCCTTCGCTACTTTCATGGACCAAAGATTTCTGAAGCAGGAACAAAGTTTAATTTAATTTTAATTCATCTTAACAAACTAGTAGTAACCCATGGTGCTAAAAGATACAAACTTTGGGTTCAAACAAGTTGAGGACTGAAAGCTTCCCTGCCACTGCATTTGAGTAGAAATCAACAACATGTTTCCATGGCCTATCATACATAAACCGGAACGTCTCTCTGCCAAGACAAAAAAAAAAAAGAACACAAGAGTCAATCCTCCAGAACAACATAGCTAGCTAAACGAAAGCTACTGATTAATTCAAACCTGGTGTTCCAGCGAGCTTTGCTGCAGGCATCTCCGTGGTGGTAATGAGCGTACACTCTGCTCGCCATCACCTACCGATATTGATTGACCTAACCTAAGCCGTGTGCACAAGATTGGTGTTACTGACGACGACGACGACGACTCGGCCCGTTTCAGTCTCCAAACCAGTAAAGCCCATAAATATTTTTGCAAACCCGGTCCGGCCTAAAAATATTTTGAGTATATTTCTAACGGCCGGATACCAATACCATAATATAAGCTAGAGTTATTTTTTGGTTCATCTATCGTATGTTCACCAATTAATAGAAATTCGTCATTTTATATTCTGTATCTTTTAGAAAAAAAAACAATATAATTTTCAGGTTATATAATGTTTTTATAAAATGAAAATTAAATAAAAATAGTAGTTAACAATAAAATGAATTTAAAAAATAATAATTTTGACACCGTCAGCAGAGCACTAAACCTTAAATCCTAAACCCCTGGAAAAATCCTAAACCCTAAATTTTAAACCTTAAACTCTTAGATAAATTCTAAACCCTTAGATCTCTAAATTCTTAGATAAATCATAAATCATAAATCTTAAACCCCCCCCCCCTAAATTTTTAATCTTAAACCCTAAACCCTTGGATAAACCATAAACCCTAAGATTTAAAGTTTATCCAAGGATTTAAAGTTTAATTTTTAGATTTAGAGTTTAGGATTTAGGGTATAGATTTAGTGTTTTGTTGACGGGGTTAAAAATATATTTTTAAATAAAATTCTTTATTTTTGACGACTATTATTATTTTTATTTATTTTTACCTTTTTATTTTAAAAACATTAGATAACATTGGTAATTAATTTGTTTCCTTTCCTATAAGATACCGAATATAGAATAACAAATTTCTATTAGTTGATGAACCTATAGGTTCACCTTAGGGAGTGAATCCAAGAAAAAATCTATAAACTATAGGTTTTTAGGGGTTTGGACTTTTCAATGTAATTCACTATTACAGTGTAAATAAAAGAAAATTGGGTCTGATAACCCCAAAACAAAACATAATTAAATATCAAACAAAAAAATACTTCTGTTATTTTTGTAACATATATTATATTACCTCTGGTATCATGTTAATGAAAGATCAAAATACCTTATTCTTCTTCGATTATCAATTACCACCATTTTTCTTTTATCTTCACCATATCGCAATCCATCACTTTTACAATACAATCATCACTAATTTCACAATATGTTTTGTATTTATCATCTTAGATACCACTTTTTTTTATAATCAATCTCTTTTTTATAATCATTGTTATCACATTCATATTCACATTTATCACTGAGCTACCATCACCATAGCCACCACAACCACCTCCAAATTATTTATCTCTACTATATATCATTTTTACCGCTACATACTTCGTCTCCATTTTTGAAATCTACAAACCACGATGGGGTTACATTCGAGGCATTCTCATTTATACTGTAAGTTTCCGGTTGTACGATGCTATTTGTTTGTTACTATTCTATTTTGATAATGCTTCATATGATATACTAAGTACATATTTTGATGTTTAGGTTATAGTTTATATTTCTTTTTAGAGTTTAGTGATTAGTGTTTTTGGTTTAATTTATGGAATGTTTGGATTGATGTTGGGGTAAATATTACATCCTTCCCTACAATCATAGACATTTCAAAATTTGAACAATATGTACTATGCTATTTCGTTTGTAACTATTCTATTTTGATAATGTTTCATATTTTGTACATGTGTATATTTTGATTTAAGTTATTTCTTTTTAGATTTTAGTGATTAGTGTTTAGGATTTAATTTATAGAAGGTTTGGGTTAACGTTTGGGTAAGAATTACCTCATTTCTTGCAATTATAGCAATTTCAAAATTTGAAAAAATATGTACTATGCTATTTGTTTGTTACTATTCTATTTACATATTTTCATAATTGGGTTTAGAGTTTATATTTCTTGTTAGGGTTTAGTGATTATGTACTATATTGCTAAATTGTCTGCCATAAAAGTTATATTTTATGTTGTTTGTTAATTTTAAACATACATAATTTAATATATTTAAACCAATTTTATACTTTCATCAATATAAACTATATGATTTATCATGTTCTATTCTATGTATATAATATCACCATAATCACCATCATCGTCAATACAATAAACATCACCATTCTAACAACAATTTTTATTTTGATTTTCCTTTAAATGACAGATTCTCTTACCGACAACCGGCTTAGAAAAAGGACAAAACTCAAAAAAAAAATGCTAGCAGATCTAATAATATCAACATCAATGCTATATTCCTAATTTTATTCCCAAAATTGGCTATTATACAAATTAACCCATAAATAAATAAATATTTTGGGATTGTGTAAATAAATTCAGACAACCACAAGAGAACATATGGTTAACGACTAGGTTGCATGGAATCAGAAACAAATACGTGGAAATGTGACTTTTAATTTTTCAGAAATAGAAATATTTTGGAAACGTTTATAAATAATTATATATATATATATATATATATATATATATATATATATATATATATATATATATATATATATATATATGAATGATTAACAATTGTCTTCTTTTGTCTAGCCTATCTAAGAATATAAATCAACAAATAAAAGTTTATGTTAAGTGTACCAAAATAGAATAAATAATAGTTAAACATTGAAATCATATCTATTCTATTAATTTTGCAGTATGACTAATTGATATATGTTTGGTCTAATAATTATTCATCCACATAACCTACTTTAATAAATAAACCAATTCTTTTATAACCAAATTCAATAATACAATCAGTTATATTTATTCCTACAGATCAGTTCACACGGGCAGTTACCTCTCTAATCTCTATCTTCCAATACATTGAAAACACATAATTCTCAGATTTTAGATGGCTGTTACAGAAACCTTTTCCAATTTTCAAACATCGATGAATCTATAATTACATGTGTTTAAACCATATAAGAGATTCAAAATTACTTACAAGAAAAGGATATGTAAAAAGTAACACCCAGACAATCAATTTATACATTCATGGTTAACCACGGCTGTTTATCTAAATAAGAATCATCAATTTATTTTTGGTTTCTAAAGGTTAAAATCTGGTATTATATGTCAAATATGCAAGATTTAGACAAAAGAATCAATTGCGGATTCTATAAGAAGAACAATGGCGGCTGTAAGACTGTTCTGCAAAACCTAATTCGAGCAGAGAAGAAGATAGAAAATTACGTTTATGCCATTAATGAAAGAGAAACAAAATAAAATAAAAAAGACTACACGCTGGGGGTGGTCGATCGCGGAATATAGGGACAGGTGCTTGTGGTGTTTCCATTAGGCTACGTAACATTTCTGAAATTTGTGTAACTAAATGTTTATATATATATAGATATATTGATCAGAAAATAAAAAAAATACTCAAACTAATCCCTGAATTTCAAAACTATCTCTTTTTTTAAATAAAACCGTTTAATGTTAAGTGATTGTGTGGTCATATCTAGCGCAATCCCGAACATGGTTATACCCCACTATTATTTCTTATATAGCCGTTTAATGTTAAGTGAATGCTTAGTTAAATAGTATAAATTTAAAAGAATTAACACTATCCAGTTAATCGGATGGTATAAGCCTACATTACTCTATTTAAATTATAGACTACATGTTGGGTTAAGCACTCGGATTCATTTCAGATTATTCGGATATTTGTTTTTGAGATGAGAGATTTAAATCCTATTTGGATAATATTCATAAATTTTAGTTTGAATTCGGTTCGGATAATTATGGTTAGTTCAAATTAGAGTATTCACTTAAATCATGTAAAAATTAAAATCCATAACTAAAAATAATACACAATATATAAATTTGAATAATGTAAAACTAAATACATGAAACTTTGGTTTTATTGGGATAATTGGCTGAAAGCAAGTAGGTATATACTATTATATATAATTTTTTACTTTATAACGAGTTTACTTTATAACGGGTATTACTAAAAGTAAATATTCATATAAATTCATTTAGTTTAACGGGCTTTAAATAGATTACTAGATTCTGAAAATAGGTATACTTTTGTTTTTTCTTTATAAATTTAATACTTATATTTTCATTTGTCTTTAATCATATTTCTAAAATGCGTATGGTGCAAGTGTATAGGAAATATAATTATCAAAATTTTATATTAAATACAAATAGATTACATAAAAATACATAAATATAAAAATTAAATTTCTAAAAAATATAAAACAAGAAATATATCCGCCCTTTAAATGGCGGGTCAAAATCTAGTTATTATCTTAAAATAGCAGATATCCAATACTTAAATATTAAGTAGCTTACCTCAAAATAAATGTACTAGTTACAAAATTTATTTTAAAAAGTTTTTTCACGTTTCCAAAACAAATCACGAGTTTCTAAAGTGTACATGCAAGTTTCCCTTGAGTTTCCAAAATGAAAATTTCAAGAAACGAGTATCTAATGAGTTTCCACGAGTTTCCAAAATATTCCGATTCCGAAACGTGAAACACACCTTCTTCCGAGTTTCTATGCAACATAGGTTAACGACATCATATATATATATACATATATATATATATATATATATATTATTATTTTTAGTTTGGGTTTAACAATATGTTATGACGACGGTGAATCAGTAATCGTCATAAACGTGTGTTGTAAGTTAGTATTTATCATAATTGTTTTAAATAAAGTTTATCATAATTTCGTCATTAATTGTATGATGTTTAGGATTTGTAATTGTGAGGCTTGTATTCAAATAAAAAACTAAAATTATAAATTTATATAAAAAAGATTTAAATGTTTTAGAATCCTAAAATTATATTACAAACATAAAATATAAAACATGGAGTTTGAAAATAAAAATCTAACTAGCGGTCTTGGTTGATACCATCGAAGAGCTCCGAACTGGTGACATTGGTCATGATTCAATTTATGTGGTCATGATTCAAATTCTGCTAGCTCTTCTGTGGTGTGTTGCTAGTGAATCATGAGGTTTTGACGCATAATCTTCCGTGCCCGCATTGTCTCCATTTTTTTCGATACTTTGATATCGAACAAACTTGACATAGTTTCAAAAACGAGCCTTCGTATCATGTTACTCTTCACATAGAGTTGCAATGATTGCTGGTGGCCATCAAATCCAGACGAAGCTGAATAGAATCTTCCAATCATTGGGCATATGACGATGTCGCCCTCATGACATCGTTCACCGAAACGACTTCGATGATCCATCCTTTTTTTTGGGAGAAACTATAATAGATTTAAAATATTAAAAATATAATATTAGAATAAATAGATTTCTAAATATTTGAAAATATATTATTTACCATTTACAAAAATCTTGTCCACTTTTCCGTGGACAATTGAACGGGTGTGCCATCCGGATTTTGTTGCATCAGCTGGGTCTGAGGCTATTTGATCTAAACTGTCAGTTCATTGTTGACCTTTTCAGATCTAGGGTCCACAAAATTGCTGGTCTGCATCTTCTGTGTAGCCTCAAGAAAATTAAGAAAGATACAATAGTTCTCCTTCATGTACCCCCTATAATTTAGATATAATATGTTAGATGCACATTAATATAAACTGATGTTAAACACAAGTTATTAAACTTGCAATTTGTAGATGGATGTGGAGCACTGTTCGTCCACTCGGATTGAGTGGGGGTTGATCCAGTAACGGACAAGGCAATCCATAATTAATTAAAAACTTAACAAAGCAAATATAGTAAACATAAATTTAAAGACAAAATTTTACTAACAGGTGTTTGCCAATCGATCAGGGTCCAGTATGTCTAAACCTTCTCGTCTTGACTGGGAGGGAAGATCCTTGACAGTGTAATAACCATACAGATCATCGGTTGGGACCATCAACTCAGGATGAACTATAGCATCAGGTGCAGGAGCTGCTGCCGAAGCCACAACGGACGTTCTGGTACTAGAGCGAAGGAGGAGGAGCAGGATGTTGCAATCTCTTAGACTGAGTCTTAGGGACTATATCGGAGCCGATGTAAGAGCCAAAATAGATGTCCCGACTTCACTGGTGAGAAAATGTCTAACTATAATGTGGACACTTTTTTATTCTCTTTTTTTACTACCATCCGTAGAAAGAATCATAAAATTTTTATAATGAATCCATAAGGTAAACTTATTCTAAAACCTAAACTAAATTCCAACACGTAAACTAATTATGCAACCTATACTAAATTCCAAAACCTAGGCCAGTTCCCTAATCTAACCATTTCTTAACTTTTGAACCTTTTTTTTCCTTGCAAGTTAGGAGGCTAGAGAGAGAAGATGGTTGAAACAATGGACAACGCATGAAGGTATAATTATTCTGCTTTATATAGAGTGTTTGTTTTAGTTATTATTTCGTCGTAACATAACGGCAATTTAGCGCCAGTTCAAAATTTTTAGTTATCAAGAAATAACGACGATCTACATTTTTTGAGTTACGATGAAATAATGATGATCCGCATTTTTCAGTTACGACAAAATAACAATGACCCTCGTTTTTAAACTACGATGAAATAACGATGAAATGTCTTTTCGAGAGATTACGACGAATTAACTACATCCCGTTTTTTACCATTACGGTTACATTCCGACAGCATGTGTATGCCACACCGTAAACTATAAACATTGAATTGCTACACCCTGACTATATGTAGGGCTAATATGATAAATGTTCTTATAAATCTAATTAATTAAGAAGTAAATTTGTTACCCGCACGTGCTTCATGAACATTTTTTGGAAGCAATTCCGCCAATGCAAATGGTAGTAACCGTTGCATAAACACATGACAGTCATTACTCTTCAACCTTAAAAACTTTTGGTCCTGCTCAACACATTTTGATAGATTTGAACCATAACCATCAGAAAACTTTACATCTGATGCCACCCACTTGAACAATGTCGCATTCGCATCTGCTGACAATTTGAAAACGGGAACCGGAATTTTCCCATTGTTTTTTATATACATCTCACTCCTAGAACATAGTGCAGGCAAGTCCAACCTTGAGTTCTTGTTATCTTTTGTCTTCTCTGGGACGTTCAATAATGTATTGATTTTGTTGTCAAAGAAGTTCTTTTCTATATGCATCACATCAAGATTGTGTCGCATAAGTAGATCCTTCTAATTTTGAAGTTCTCAAATATACTCTTCTTGTGCCAATTATGTTGTGTCCTATTTCTATCAGCCCTTTTCAGCAGTATGCTAATTACTCCCTCTGCGGACGGTTTCTTGTGTACCACAATAATCAATATCATTTGATATACCATGAATTTGACCCGATTTTACCCATGGTATATAAGTGTTTTAGATACTATTTACTACGATATAGAGTCTATTTAGAGTATTTAGAGGTTCAGGGACGTTTCGAAGGAAATTGGTGATTTTGGTGTCTTTTGGAGCCTTTTGAGTGCAGAGCTGCACGCGTCAGATGTTTAACTATGGATGGAGACCTCCCTCTCCCGGTGAAATTTAGCTGATATTTTGACACAAGATCGATTGTTGAGTTATCTTTCCAATGCCACCGGTTTGAGGTTAATCCAACGGTTAGATCAGAAGTTATGCCCGTTTTACTGAAGAGTGGCCAGTCTGCCTCGCGAGAGGAAGCTGTCGAGAAGATGAATGCATATTGATCGATGCAACACAACGCATATCGATCGATATGGATGTCAGAATGTGGCCCGAGCATATTTTATGACCGATTAAAGTCTAGGAGCCACCACAAAGTTACCAAAATACCCTTGGACGACCAGTAACTCTATTTATGTTGTTTTCTAAACCATTGTTGACGGCTAAGCTTTATTCTATTATTTTATCTTAGGTTCTGGAGAGAAGATCTATTCTCCTTCAGAGATTGATTGTACTCCAATGGTTTTATCATTGATTTATATTATATTATATTATATTATTCAGACTATGATTTATGTTATTGCTTCCATGTCTGAGTAATTCTCTTGTTAGGTTTAGGGATTTCATGAGTTTAATGTCAAACTGATAATCAATTAGGATTGCTAGGTCATCTATTGATCTCTACACCAGAGCGATTTGTAATACTAGGATCTGGAGTAGTTAGAAAAGCACGATAGTGTAACTAATTGCTTGACCTAGAATCATAGGACAATTGAGAGGCATACCATCAATTAACGGAACCCGAGCTCTGCTGGATTAGATACCTAGGCGCATACGATAGTTGGTCTAGGAATCTAGTTGAACATAATCGATTAGGTCGTTAATGCTTGTCTGAGGAAGTATCGATCGACGCTCAGGCCATAGCATCGATCGATAGTCTCTCCTTTTTCGCGTGCGACAACCGGGGCAAACACTTAGGCATTTGATTAGTAATTGCATGTGAAAGCTGGATTACTTGCTTATTAAAATCGAGTTCTAGAATTGAATCTATAAACCTTTAGCATCCTTGAATTGTAGTTTTAAATCTCTTGATTGATGAAACCCCAAGTTTAGCTAACCATCCTTCCATCAAACAACTCTCTGCCAAACTAAACAATTGTCTTGTTCATCTTGTTTACTGCTTTGTTTACTGCTCTATTTATTGCTATATTATATTTACTGTTTTAATACTGATTGTCTAGCTTAATCTTAATATCTCTAGTCTAGTGTGTGCCCTAACTCTCCATGGATTCGATCCATAAGTGCTACAACTCGACCTCTTATTTGAGAGAGTTTAAATCACTTCTTAGGGTAATTTGAGTGATATCATCATTCTCGATTTACTCTCTAGATAAATATGGTGGAACAGTGTCCTGTGCAACCACTTTTGACCTGAAGAATGTCTTGTTCCTTCGGCACGAATATTTAATGGGAAAAAATCTTAGATGACAATCAAACTAGCACGTCTTCCTACCATACCTCCATGGTTGTGACATTTAACATCATGGTATAGTACACAACCATATTTATGTTAGAGCTGCTCGCATAGTAAATTTTTTTTTTGATGAACAATCAAGAGTGTACTGTGTTGAGTTGACCATAACTCCATCAACTCTTGTATCAAAGGTTGTAGAAAATCATTAAATGACTGCCTGGGATGCTTAGGACCAGGGACTAATAGACTCAAAAATTAAAACTCCCTTTCCATACACATCTCCTGTGGAAGGTTGTACGGTGTAGGATTTCTCGTCACAACGAATATTATCTTTCAGACATTCGAAATGGACAAAAGTCGTATGTGCATAGCCTAAGATAAACATAAAATGTTTTTAGCGTAATCAAGGTGTGTCGTATCGAAGTGTTTCGAAATTTTTGCATCTAATGGATGAATGACGTCTCCATTCGACTGTCTATGTTTGGCATGCCATCTCATCGCATTCCTTCTGCAGTCCTCTCAGATTGATATAATATTTTCAACATGTTTGTAATTGGTAAATACCACATCCTTGCGGTTTATATGGTAACTTCTTGCAGAATCAATATTTCAGTAGCTTTTCATCGTTCTTCCAGTATATCATGCAGGTGTCGATGCACACATATATCACCTCCGAAGGAAATCCAAGACTATAAACCAACATCTGAATCTCATAGTAAGAATCAAGAAACAAGTTTTCTTCTTGCAAATATTCTTCAAAATTTCAGTCCAGCATCCATACAAATTTCAGGTATATTATGATCAGTTATCATCATATCTACTAAAGAAAATTAAGATAAACCTTCTCTAAAACAAGCATAAATTAGCTGATTTGCAGCATTTAACATTTCATAAAACTCTTTTGCATCCAAGTTAGGTTTTTCTACATTACATACTTTTGCAGCTACTGTTGATGCTGTTTCTAGAAATACATATGTAACCATGTCTTGATCCTTATCATGATCTACCAATATGTTCCTCCTAATGGTAACTATTTTTGTTATGCAAATGACTCAGTTTTTAGTATGCTTCATTCTCCCCATAACATATCCATGTTGAAATCAAATGTAGTATTTTGGGGTATATCCTCTATTTACTAAATGTTTATATAGCGTTTCACTATGATTAAATTTTGTATTTTTGCACTTACAGTAAGTACATAAATCTTATTGGTTTCCTGCGAGATAGGTGTACTTTCGGTTTGGTACATGAATATCTCTAGACCGTTAAAATTTTTCTTTTATCAGTAATTCATTTGAATTTTATGGATATACATCCAACTTCATAGCTCGTAAAAATTGTTATCAGGTGTCTTTTGTTTTCTCTCTTCAAATTTTTTTTGTTTGTCTATCTGTCCTTCATTATAAGAGAAAGTAAAATATTTATAGAAATTTCTAAGTTTGGTAAATGGAATTTTAACAACAAATAGGTTTTCCAAATCTTTTACATGGGTATAACAACTAATTTACGATGATCTGTGTTTTGTATACTACTTATCACAAACATAATAAACACGCTTTTCATCAGTCATCAAACTTATACTCGTTGATTCGACGTAAATATATTGTTAAGTAGGTGATCATAAGTTACTTGTTATATAGCAAGGAAGTTATGAAAAATGACATAAGCCCTCGTTAACTCGTTGTAACGTTACGGCAATTTTACAGCGACATATTAACGTAGGCAACTTAAGAATCAATTATAACAAAATTTTTATATTTGTAAACTTGACGAAATGTTTTGTCCTTAATTGTATGTTTTTGTAGGGATAATCTAACAGGCCAGGTAGTTTTAGCTTCAATTCTTTGAGGTGAGTTTGGCATCTAAGTTTTGACCTCACTTCACATGTAGAACGTGCACATATACAAATAATTGTCAATGTTATATTGGTTAGTAATTACTTAGTCGGTTCAATTTATTTGATGAAGAAAAAATAGCATAATATATAATGCTCTCAGTATTATAGATAAAAGGTTGCCACTATTTCATTAATTTACTTTTACTGAATTAACAAAACTTCAGCAAAGAAAAATTTTACTCACAAAAAATGGTATATAAGGTTATAATGGAATTTCTTATTTTCTTTAAATTAGTTTGTAACTATTTAAACAACAGATAAACTGAAACAATTGAGAAATTGAAAACTGAAAAAAATATAATTTTCTTTAATAATATTCATTGGTTTAAAAGTGATCAGATTTGTGTGGATGAGACGGTTTAAACCATACGTATTATTTATATCATGATTTTCTATTTCTAGAAACAACTAAAATATTTTAAAGTGGATACCAAAATGTAGAAAATAAAGTTATAATTTAACTATATATTAAGAAAAACTTTACGCTTCTGAAAAAAGAATCAAACAACATATAAATAAGAGAAAATGTCCATGGATAATGATTAAAAAAATAAGAAAAATGGATGATAAAACCTTAAGAAAGAGATCAAATGGAGAAAATTGAATATTAGTTAGTATGGTTGAAATGTAGTTTTGAAATTCTCAAAAAAGTGCTTCAATAATTTCCGAGTGTCTTAAGACATATCCATCAGGTCCTTAAACCCTCAAATTTTGAAGTTTTTGGCTCTCGAACAGATCTCTAATCCTTTAATTTTTAGGGCGTGAACAGTATATCCTCAAATTTGTGGGTCTACTATTCAGACCATCAAAACATTATTTACTTTTTATTTAGTCCTTAGAGTTGTGTAATTTGCATATAATTGTACTAGTATTAACTTTCTTGTCACTTTAACCTTTATAAAATATTCTCATCTAAATATTTATATATATATATATAGAGAGAAATATTATTAATACATAAAATATATAAATATGTTAAATCAAAGTAAGAACTAAGATAAAATATTATTATTTCACACAAATTACTATTGCATTGACCAATATATAACAAATTAAAATTAAAAGTAATATAATATATATTTTAAAAGAGAGATTACACACTTAAATATTACACATATTTAAAAAGTAGTACACATATTAGAATCATTTTTAATAATTAGGTAGATATGGTGCCGAGCCTCCAAGATTACCAAAAATATTGTCTATAAAAATTTGGTGTAATAGGAGGTTGTTGTTGTTGCTATTTCCCTTTTTGTATGATTCTTTTTTCTTCAGATCGAATAAACTCATGTGTATTATTATCATCGATAGAGCTTAAACTCTTTACCATACTGAATAATTTGTATTTTTATATATTTTATGAATTAATGTATTTTTAATTATTTTATGTATTTTTGTGTTGTCATAAATTTTATTCATAAATATTATGTTTTAAATATTTTTAATCTGTATGTATTGTTTATTTGTATAAAGTTTAATGACTATAATTAAATTATATTAAAGTTGGCCACTAAAATGCAAATTACATAAACTTTTGGAGATAAATTTGAGTTTCCTTATTAGAGCAACTCACCTCCAACTCTCGTTTTTAGGGCCAAGATGATGCGGCTCTTTTTATTAGTTTCACACAAATTAACCTAGAGCAAATTTACTCTCATCAAAATAGGTCAAGTTGTAGTATTTAGAGATCGAATCCACAGGGAGCTGGGGCAAAAACTAGATCTTATTAAATTAAACTAGATTAAAGATTTAAAGACAGTAAATTGCAAGTAAACTAAAACAGTGAACAAGACAATTGCTCGATTGATTGATTTGGGGTTTAACAGTTATGATGAAAGCGCTAGACTTAGGGGTTTCTATTCAGGTAATCATGATTATAATGATATGAATGCTTATATGAGATGCTTGCATGATATTAAACAACTCAACAATAACCGATCAATTCTCGTTTCTTGGGTTATCTATTACTAGATCTTTGTCCCTCCAACTCATGTTATCATAGGTAGGAAATAATAAATCAATGTTTCTATATATAGGAGAATCAACCAATATGTCTTTCGTCGTGTCGATCGATGTCTCATGGGAGAATCGATCGATACGCTTCTAGTAAGCTTTATGCGCGGGTTGATAGCAGTTCACTTGGGTTGCTAAATCAGCTTTCACTTATTTTATAGCAAGTCCTAGCTCAGAAAAGATAGATTAGAGGACGAATCCACTATTTAATTTTAGGTTAACTAATCTTAAACAAGCATTAAGATCAATCTTTGAAGATGATTATAACAACTCAAGAATTCATATTTGGGGTTAATTCCTCAAAACCTATTTGAACCCTGAACCTAACAAATTGTTTATTCAGACATAGCTAAGCAAAACATCATAATCATTAAATAAAACTGCATAGAATAGATGAATAGAAAGTAATAGAGTACAAGAAAGCTCTCAAGAACAATTCTCTCTCTCTCTCTCTCAACTTTGTAAAACTCTCTCAAACTCTCAAAAACGGCTCTCTTGCCTCAAACACTTAAGCAATGTATATATATTAGGTTAAAACTCGTCAGGAGTATTTTGGTAATTAGATGAAGTCTTGGGCTTTAAGTCGGCTGTGACCAAACTGGCTTATGTGCGTTTGTCATCGATCGATGTCACAAGGTGTGCATCGATCGATATGTGGCTCTCCGTGTCGACCTCAATGCTGGTCGATATGGTCATCTCGGATAAAATCTCTAAAGTGCTCTAAAATGCTCCAAAATCACCATCTTCTCTCCAATCAATTATGAACCTATAAATATGCTATCTAAACTCCAACACATAGTTAATCTATCCTAAAATTACTATATACCATGACTAAAATTAAGTAAAATCCATGATATTTCACAAGACCCTCAAAATGAGGCTGCTTGCTGGAGATCCCCTCAAATGTAGATATGAGAGTTATAAAGTGTCTTAGAATATAAACCTATCTACTCATTTAGTTAATTTAGCAATGGAGTGGCTTACACTAGAAATGTCGAAATTAAACAGGCATAGTATACTCGGAGTTGATGGTTTTTGATATAAATTTTATAACAAAATAAAATAAAGAAAAGACATAAGAAGTCTATTCTTATCTCTCAGTCCCTCGCTGCTAAGGAGAGGCTCACATATCATTCACTTTGTATTATATCATAGAGTGGTCCTATAAAGTTTGTATATGCAAGTTGCTCAACTAAATATATCTCTACCCCTCCCCTTCTTAAGCTGAATTCGTGAGTAGATAACAGAGAAGGAGAACATGAGGATCCTGGTTATATTTTTCCACAGCTTTCTTGAACTTTCTTTTTCATTTCCCTTCTTTTAAAGATGTAATAACTAAAAATTGTTTTTAAACATTTAACACTCTAGAAACAAAAAAAAAAGCTCAAGAAAGCTGTGGGAAAACATGACAATTCAGGGTTTTCTTCATTGATTCAAGTGTCAGGTTCTTTTAAAGGCACTAATTTTATCATAATTTGAAGGTAAGTGTTATTTATGTGAATCGTAACTTGGTACCTTTAAGTAGGATCTGTTTACTGCAAAGTAGATAAGAGATTATATATTTGTCTCCAATGAAGGGATATTTCCCGTAATTCTATACAGCTTCTAATTTCCCGTAAATCCTTTTCTTATTTTTGAAATTGAATGTAAAATTTTATTCAAATAAAAGCATTTTTACTACTATTGCAGCCAATTGTTATTTTTTTACATTTTCCGATTTTGAGTTTGAGTTTGGGTTTAATTCTTTCTGAAGATTTCTAGTCATGGCGCTGATTATTTATTATTAATTCTAGGTTTCCCTCTAAACCATCGTGATATTGTAACTCTTTAAAATGTCTATATGAAAACGAGGAACGAAGCTTCTCTGAATTTTGTTTTAGGAGTTGATCTGAATTGCTTTTATCAACAAAGAAGAAGAAGAAGAAGAAGAAAGCTTCCTGGGTTTCCTGTTCTGTATAGATGAGCTTTGTACATTTCTGTTGATAAAAGTTTTATCTGACGTCATCCTAACCACTCCACCTCATACGTTATGTATGATGGTTACTGCTTTTGGGGTCAATTTTATATGTATGCACATGTCCCCCATGTGATTGTCTTTTCATTTACATATAAATCGTATTGGTTGATGTAAAAAAAATAATGCATCGTTGTATATATTTAGTATAAGCCCGGGTGCTTTCTATTATTTGCATATGATATTTTTCAATAATCTTTTGGGGATTGGTTCACCGGCAATAAGTAAATCCAGTTTATCTACCTTATAGTTAGATTATCATGGTAAATTTTAAATTCCAGATGCTCAACATTTTTTGAACTTGCCGTTTCATTTAACAACACTTTTGTGGTGTGAATGTGGTTCGCATATGATTTTTTTTTTTTGTCAATTGGTTCGCATATGATAGATACTTGCACACCATCCAAACTGTGTATACCTCATATGATACTTGGACATTATCAAAACTGTATGTAAATACCTCATGCATACGTG
The DNA here is from genome assembly GCA_019706035.1 of Raphanus raphanistrum subsp. raphanistrum. NCBI lineage: Eukaryota > Viridiplantae > Streptophyta > Magnoliopsida > Brassicales > Brassicaceae > Raphanus > Raphanus raphanistrum. The sequence continues at coordinate 23,642,871 of CM033987.1, read as the reverse complement.
TGATCAGATGTAGATTTGTACATAAATACATACGTTATATTTGCATGAATCAATTTTTTTTTTTTTCATAGATGCACTAAGACAGGCCTTTCACGAGAGGGGAAGGAATTGTCAGTGTGAACTTGTTTTTCCTTTAATTAACACCAAAAATTTCCAAAAACATACCCATTAGATTTTTTGATATCTGAACGTTTTTACTATTCAGTCTTAAATTTTAATTTTTTTTTTGGTATCCAATTATTTTACTACCCAACTTGATACCTTATTTATAAAATTATGCCCAGTTTAATTTTCAAATTTTTTATTCTTTTAATAAAAATACTAAAAATTTTAAATGATATTAAAAATGTCCAAAATTAAAAAAATATATTTTAAATTTGTTTATTTTAAGTTTTAGGAATGAAATTAACTTAATATGGATAAAATCTGAAATCTATAAAGAAAAATTGTGAAAGAAAAAACTAACTTAGTTTCATATTTCATAAAAAAACTAAATTTGATATTAAAGTTTAAATTTTTTTCAAGATTATTCACAAGTTAATTATTTTTATTTCTAAAAAATAAAATAAAATTGGAAGGTTTCATATTTTTTTGTGAATTTTAGATAATTTTAAATTTCTTTTGAAAATTATAAATATATTAAAATACAAATTTTATAAGACTATACTCTGTTGTTTCTTAAAGAGTGTCACTTTAGCATTTTTTTTTTACACAAAAATGTTGTTTTAAAAATTCAATGCAAGTTATACTAAATTTCAACTTAATATTATACTATATAAATATAATAAATAGTTAAAGTATTAAACTGGATAGTGAAATTTTTGGTTAAACTAGTTTTATGTAATTTTCCTGGCTAACATCATTTATTTGTTTAAAGCAAACATCCTTTCTTTGTTTATCTTAACTGCTTTGTTTTCCTATTCAGTTTCATAGAATCTTCTAAACTATTTTTTTTCATGTTTGATATCATCGGTGGAGTTTTATATGTTCTTTCTAATACAATGGCGTCTAATTTTATTTCATTTCTTAAATGATTCTTTTAGTAGTTTTGTTCGTTCACAAAACTGAAATACTATATATTTCTTTAACAAAAAAAGAAATATTATATATTTCTTTGTTACTTTCAATTCTGAAATTAGTTAAGTACTCCAATTTTGGTAAGAAAATACTTCATTTATGAATTTATTAATATACCATATAAATACTAATTTATTATAATTCTTTTACTTTGTATTGAAACGTTAAATTTATTTATCAGCGAAAAAATGTTACAAGCCGGTAGATTTACGAATTAGAACAAATCTTTTGGTCAAATAAGAATAAGTCTTCAAACTTTCAATTTGAAGTTGGTTTTCCTGTTACTTATATCATGTAACTTTTGACCATCTCCAATGCTGCATCATTTTGAAGAAAAAAAATACATAATTTTTTTTTTTTTTTTTTTTTGTCGACAACATTACAGACTCATGATGACTCTGTAAACCAAACTGGTTGCTCTGTATCCATATGGACCGTAAACGACGACTGTTGCCTCACACCACGTGCTAAGCGATCCGCCATAATGTTTTGCGTCCTTGGTATATGGATAATCTCCGAGCTATGGAAACTCCTTTTAAGACTCCTGATGTCTTCTAAGTAACTTGCAAAAGCCGGCCATTCTTCTGGTTCTGAAACCATCTTCACCAATTGAGAACAATCCGTTGCAAATGTAACATTATATTGCCGTAAATTCCTCATGCACTCCATTGCCCAAATAAGAGCCTCCACTTCTGTATGTAAAGGTGATTGACTAGTTCTTGTGTTTCTTGCTCCCAGAAGTCCTTCGAAACCTTCCAAGGTACTGTACCATCCTTGTCCTGAAAAAGTATCGTCCGTTTTCCATGATCCATCCGTGAAACACCAACGTCCCGAACGAGCCGGGGAATCCGGGTTCACTGTACGAGTAGCAGCATTCTGCTTCTGTTCCACCTCAGTCTGTGCTTCCTTCCAAAGTAAAGCCTCTGTGGTTGCCAGTTGAAGCGTATCCCTAGGATCCACATCCATATTGCTAAACACTTTATTATTTCGTGCTTTCCATATATACCAAAGTATCCAAGCAAATTGTTGATCTTCCATTGATGGCCTGACTCTCCAGAATAGATAATCCATATTCGAAAATAGAGACTGTCCTAGAAAGTGATCGTGATGCGTTGGAATCCCGGAGAGGGCCCAGATTTGAACTGCTGGTGGACATTCAAAGAAAACATGATTTATAGATTCCTCGGGTGCTCCACATCTATCACAATTAATATCCCCTTTAAGACCCCTTGATCTAAGATTCTTCCGAGCTGCTAAACATCCTGACACCAATTGCCATAGAAAATGCTTCATCTTTGGCGGACAACGCACCTTCCAACAATGAGCCTTAAGATCAGTGACTGTAGGTCCAAGTTCTATTGCCCCTTTGTCCCGATCTGGATATGCTCGTTCTATCTGGTATCCTGATTTAACCGTATATTTTCCATTTTTTGTAAAATGCCATCCATCCCGATCGACTATATGTGTCCTACTTAAAGGTATACTCTCGACAATTTTAATATCCTCGGGATCCATTATATCCTGTAGAGCCGTTAAATTCCATGAACGTGATTCTGCATTGATGAGAGAATCCACCTTAAGATCTGGGAGAAGAATATTTTGTTTTTTGTTTGCTGGTCTCGGGCGGTTGGTTGGGAGCCAGGGATCATTCCATACTGATATGGAAGACCCTGATCCCACCCTTTTGATTAGTCCTTTGCTAACCAGAGATCTAGCAGAGACCATACTTCGCCAACCATAGGAAGCTGAGTACGATCTGATCGGTTCCAGGGGTGAAGCATTCCTGAAGTAGCGACCTTTAAATACACGAGAAAATAGAGTATTTGGTTTCTCTATTAATCTCCATAGTTGCTTACCAAGCATGGCTGTATTGAAATCCGTGAAATCCCTAAAACCCAACCCTCCATCTTCCTTTGGCTCACAAACCTTGTCCCACGATTTCCAGTGCAAGCCTTTTGTGTTTCCACTAGGACTCCACCAAAATTGTGCTACCGCACTTGTTAGCTTTTTCACCACCGTTTTCGGCATTCGATAGCAAGACATAATGTGGTTAGGTAGGGCCGTTGCCACTGATTTTAAAATTACTTCCTTACCTCCTTTAGAGAAGAACCTAAAAGTCCATCCATTTATTCTATTGGTTAATCTTTCCTGAACAAAACTAAAAACTTGCACCTTGGACCCTCCCAGACTTTCTGGAATCCCCAGATATGTTCCCATCCCACCCAAATTCTGAATTCCCACAATGTCCCTAAGTTCCTGACGGGTAACTTCATCGATTTTATGGCCAAACTGAATTGACGACTTTTGAAAATTTATCTGCTGTCCCGAAACCTTTTCATATGCCTTAAGAATACCCAAAATAGTCTCACATTCCTCCTTTCGTGCTCTACAAAAGAAAATACTATCGTCTGCAAAAAGTAAGTGTGATATTGAAGGACAAGCCCTTGCTACCTTTATTCCGGTCAACTTCCTGTCTATTTCCGCCTTTTTGATATTTGCTATTAGTGCTTCCGTGCACATAATAAATAGGTAAGGGGACAAGGGATCCCCTTGACGTAGCCCTCGGTTTGGTAGAATCTGTCCTCGCGGTTGCCCATTTAACAAAACTCTATATTCAACCGAAGATATACATTCCATCATTAATTGAATCCAATGTTGATCGAACCCCATTTTAGTGAGTAGAGCCCGAATAAAGCTCCATTCCACCCTATCATATGCCTTACTCATATCCGTTTTTATGGCCATAAATTTATTTTGACACGCCTTATTTGTCCGAAGCCCATGGAACATCTCTTGTGCAATTAGAATATTATCAGAAATCAGTCTCCCGGCCACAAAAGCCGACTGTGTTTCCGAGATTAAATCAGGTAAACAAGCCTTTAACCGTTGACACAACACCTTTGATATTATTTTATACCCAACATTGCAAAGACTAATTGGTCTAAGCTCCGTCATTCTCGTCGGTCTCTCCGTCTTAGGGATCAGGCATATATTTGTTACATTTAGACGTCCATCCAACTTTCCCGTAGTCAAAAAATTATTTACTAAATCCAGAATATCCTTTTTAATGAGATGCCAAGAATGTTGGAAAAAAAGTGCCGTCATTCCATCTGGCCCCGGTGCCTTTTCCGGGTGCATCATTGGAGAAGGTTTTCCTTCATTTTTTTTTTTTTGATGTTTTTCCTCATTTTGAGGAAATACTATTCACAGATTCATTATTTCCCTTCAAAATGATATACCATTGGAGAAGGTTTTCTTTCATTTTTTGATGTTTTTCCTTATTTGGTGTTAAGATTTTCATTTATAAATTAAGCTTTAAACTTTTCCATAAAATTTTTATATCTAAAAACCTCAATATTTGTTTATACCTTAATTTTTTAATACTTTCATAATATACTTATAAGTTTATATAAACACTTGTATCATTTTTAGAAATTAAAGTTGTGTACATAATGAATAATTAAAAAATCATACTTGGGTAAACTTTGTAAATTTTATAAATAGTAACAATTAGTTTAGAATTAATAATAAGTAGTAATAGCATAATATATTTAGAATTATTCTTTTTGAGGGAAAAATAAGGAAAACCTCATTTTAAGTTTATATCATTTTGATGGAAAAAATAATATAAACCATTGAAGATGCCTTTAGAACATCCGACGAGCTGAGATGCTTAGTGAACAGATTAGCTGAACTCCTATAAATGTTTATTTTATTTTTGGTAAAACTATACATGTTTTTTTTATCAAAAAACTATAAATGTTTATATGTAGTACTACAATCAAAAATTACTTTAAAACTATGTATTTAAAATCTGTTTGACAATTTCCTAACCACTGAAACATCAAAGATGCCAACACTGTAATACCATTTGTTAAAAGAGAATTAGTCATTGCTTGAAACACTCTCCGATAAAAAAATACAAAGGAAAATAAAAAGATGTTGAAAATAAGTATTGCAAACAATCAAAAATATATTAGGGCAAAAACTAATAAGGTGAACATGAGGTATGAGTAGTATATTTTTTAACAGTTACATCGTACTTGATTCCGAGATTGTTTCTTACACATGTGTAAAAAGGAATACTGATAATAACTGATGAATGAGATCTGAATTATGTATAGTGATTATGAATGATTCAAAATGGTAAAGGGCCTTTGTCCTTTTATTTATTTATGATAAAACCAGATCTGAGAGTGATTGCATTGTTGTGGGTGTTGTTTGGTTTTCACTGATTCCAAAACATTTTGACGTGGAAATTGTTTGATTCGCTAATAGAATGGGATATGTGAAGGAGAGAGAAGATGGCCAACGCCTTGAAAGTGAAGCTTTTGTCAGTTTATGATCAGCAAGGGAACCTATAGATTCCGATTTCCTTCTTGGATCGATGTAACATTCACTTTTATTCAATTATTCATTTAGAACGTTGCTGTTCCTCAAAAAAAAAAGTTGGTGTTCCTTTCAAGTGTTTTTTTGTAACTGTGTTACTTAAGGTGGGCATTGGGTCTCCTGTTGCAATGTGATCTACAAAGTGGTTTCAAAGATTCTTGCTAATCGTCTCAAGGCTATTCTCCCGAAGATAGTTGTGGAAAATCAGTCAGCTTTCGTGAAAGGAAGATTGCTTATGGAGAACATTCTGTTGGCCTCCGAGTTAGTAAAGAATTACCATAAAGACTCGGTCACGCCTAGATGCATGATGAAGCTCGACATCTCCAAGGCTTTTGACTCGGTCCAATGGTCATTCCTACTAAACAGTCTGGAAGCAATGGGATTTCCACGCAAGTTTATCCACTGGATTCGGCTATGCGTTACTACGCCGTCTTTCTCAGTCCAAGTCAACGGTGATCTTGCAGGCTACTTCCAGAGTGCACGTGGATTACGGCAGGGGTGCTCCCTCTCACCTTATCTGTTCGTCATTTGCATGAATGTGTTATCCCTCAAAATCGATCAGGCTGCTAAGGAGAAGAAATTTGGACTCCACCCCGGCTGCAAATCTATAGACCTCACCCACCTATGTTTTGCAGACGACCTTATGATCTTTGTAGAGGGATCTAAGGCGTCAATAGAAGGTGCCTTATCTGTGTTCGACGACTTCACTGCTTGGTCGGGTCTCTCTATAAGCCTGGAGAAGTCAACAGTCTATATGGCTGGAGTCTCTGCTGGAGTCAGGCGTGACATATTAATGGATTTTCCATTTGCAGAAGGTGAGCTTCCGGTCCGGTATCTGGGGCTTCCACTGATGACTCAAGCCATGAGACAGCAGGATTTTCTTCCCCTGCTTGACAAGATCAGATGTCGTATAACTACCTGGACAAGCCGCTTCCTTACCTACGCAGGCAGGCTGCAACTTGTTAAATCAGTGCTGATGAGTATTGTCAACTTCTGGGCAGGAGTTTTCAGACTTCCGAGCAAGTGTTTAAAAGAGATTGAGAAACTCTGCTCGGCTTTCCTCTGGTCGGGTCCACAGTTAAAGCCTACAAATGCTAAGGTTGCTTGGGTAGATGTCTGTAGGCCCAAGAAAGAAGGTGGTGTGGGGATTAGACCCTTGAAAGAGGTCAATCTAGTCTATGGTTTGAAGCTAATTTGGAGAATGTTCACAGGAAAGTCTCTTTGGGGGAAATGGATACAAAATAACCTGTTAAAAAAGAAGAGTTTTTGGGAGATCAGTATTAAGACCCAGGCTGGCTCCTGGATGTGGAGAAAAATGTTGAAGCTGAGAGACATTGCTAAGTCATTCCACATGAAGGCTGTGGGTAATGGGCGTCACACATCATTCTGGTATGATCGTTGGTCTATGATGGGAGTTTTATCTGAGCTGTTAGGAGAAGGAGGCACATTAGATCTTGGGATTCAGAAAGCAGCAACGGTTGCTGATGCTGTTCATCTTCCCCGGAGGAAAAGAAACTACAGGCGCACTATTTTACGAGATGTCATCAACGAGTTGGACTCGTGTCCGGCCAATCAGTCGGACAGTGGGGAAGACGTTGACCTGTGGAAGTGCTCCTCGGGTTATAAACCAACTTTCTCTACCCGTGAAACTTGGATGCTTGTCAGAGAATCTAAGGCGCTGTGCTCCTGGTCTGGCTTTGTCTGGTTCTCTCAAGCCACTCCAAAGTTTTCTTTCATGACTTGGCTTGCAATGAGGGACAGACTTTCAACAATGGATCGAGTTTCTCATTGGACCCGAGGAGTTGATTCTACTTGTGTCATGTGTAAGAATGCCCCTGAAACTAGGAATCACCTCTTCTTTGAGTGCTCCTATTCTGTTCAGGTATGGGATCACCTTACTCGAGGGATTTTGCAAAGAACTTTCACTACTGATTGGTCCAGCTTAGTGGTGATGCTCTCGGCTTCGAGAATGGAAAAAAAGAAGCTCTTCTGCCTCAGATATGCTTTTCAGGCCAGCTTGTACTCTCTGTGGAGGGAACGTAACAGACGACGTCATGGAGATCAGGGTCTTCCTCCTCAAGTCCTGATCAAGCTCCTCGACAAAGCCATCAGGAACAAGCTTAGTCTGGCTCAGTCTAAAGGAATAAAAGGTTTTGATGGGATTCTTTCATACTGGTTTGGTACTCGCTTGTAAATATTTTTTTGGGCGGGTCTCTTTAGGATACTGCAATGGAGATTAGGTAAAGAATCAGGGGTAGAAGTAGTTCTTTTCTATTCAAAATAAGACACACTTGTTGTACAAAGGTTTTTTGATGAATAATAATTTAGCATTCATTCAAAAAAAAAAAAAAAAAAAATAAGGTGGGCATTGGGAATTCATATGTATCAGAACAAAAGAATAACTAGAGCTACATCAATGCACTCTACAAATGTTTTTTTTATAGAATAGAAATATATTGATTGCATAAAAATATACATCTGCATGAGTGTTTTTTTTTTTTTCAAGGATATGTTTTTTTTTTAATGAAAATATATTATAATCATCCGTAAAAACGGGATTTAGTTTGGATTACAAACTCGACCCGAACAAAAGCTTCCATGCCTATATATTACAACAACTAGCTTCGCCCACCCACTAAACCCGTCACATTCCGCTAGCGTGTTTTTAATAAACCTAGAAATCAAATCCTGTTCTCAACCATTAACGATAACCACGAAGAAGTGAGGTTCTCCTTGTTACTGAGGATGCCGGGAGACCCCGCATCGTTTCTGGAGTAGCTAGGTTTCGATGAACTCGTCGAAGCTTATAACCGTCACCACCATGAAGCACAGAACGCTAATGAAGAAGGGAGTGGAAGACATACCATCGGAAAAATGCTCCAATCCTGCTGTACAACCCCACAAGCGCCATAATCGAACTAAGCCTAAAAGACCCAAAGGTCTAAGAAGCCCAAATCGGAGAGCAAAAAGACGGGACGAGACTACCGTAACACCCTGAAACCAATAAAGCTCTAGACCTGCAAAAGAAATTGATACAACACTACTTCGAACCCGCCAAGGGGAGGCTGAAGCATCGGGATGCGTTGAATCACCATTAGGAGTCACCAAAGCAAAAGAAAACCCACAGACCACGCGAGCCTCTAATGCCAAGCCCAACGCCGCCTCCGAGAACCGGAGAACGGAAACCTCTTGCGGACAGGAAACAGAGTCGGTGACAACGACTCCGAACAAACAATGAAAGACAAGAGCTTAAACACCGAGAAGCTTGTCGACGAGCTTCTACGGCATGACTGGAGACAAGGAACCGGAAGGGGAAAGAGGAATGGGGGAGGGCTCGAAACGTCGCCTCAGATAGGCCATAGACGACCTCCCCGACACTGCGACAATCCGAACCACTACGGACCACCACCGGAGGGGCTAACACGCGCCAACACCGCCGGCTAAGCCCGTTTTCGAGTAGACCAACCTCCAAAACACCCACGGAAAAGGTCACACGAGGCTTGTCCTTCCTCGACACCGAGAACAAGACAGAGTCTCACGACCACCACCACTCCGCCACCAACCAAGGATAAGTAGACCACCGGACCTACAACCAGATCTGAAAAACGAAGTCTCGAAAACCTCCTCATCGAACTGTCGTCTTGCAAGGGCAAAGGATCCATTTGACTGTCCCTAAAATCCGACTCCTCCAAGACCCATCCCAACACCCACTGCGCCACAACTCCAAACACCAGCAAGCTCACGACAGGCCAAGCAACCTCTCGAGCGGAGCCTAACCCAAAGGAACCTCCGGAGCCAGAACCAAAAGCAAAGCAGCCGAGAGGGATAGATCCCGGACGAGCAAAGAGAAAAAGAGTAAAGGGAGGAGGAAGGGGGAGCCGACGCCGGAGAACGCGCTCGCACGCGCCGGAGACGTCGGACCCAAAAGCTTATCTGATAATGAGAGGTCGGGAGAGAAAGATGAGATGAGAGAGAAACTTTTACTTCCCGAAGGAAATGTTATTTCTCTGCATGAGTGTTTGTTCGATTTGTAACGGGGAAATCGCATAAAAACTCTTAAAGTGGCACATACTGACACTTTAAACCTTGAAGTTTTTTCCCTAATACTTTTAATTTTCAAAGTGACATTTGTATCAGAAAAAATCTCCAAACTATAAAGTTGACATCTTTAAGAGGTAAAAAAAAGAAAAAAGTAAATAAAAATTAAAAATTAAATAAATATTCAGAAAATTAATAAAAACCAAAATATTTAATCAAAATACATAAATTTATATAAATTTCAGAAAATTAAATAAAAATTTATAAAATTAAATAAAATTAAATTAAAAAAATCACAAAAGTTAGACAAATTAAAAATAAATAAAAAAAATAAAAACTAAAAAAATAATTCCAACAAATTACAAGATTGTTATTTTTTAGAATGGACCTCATCATTGACAATTATAATTTCAAACATCATTACTTTTTTTTTTGACGGCAAACGGCTATTCTATTACTCAAACTTGAGGTGGTCTGGGTAACCAGACCGGAATAGAACAACTAATAAAACGTAACTTCCTATGGAAGGATCTAGATATCTTAGCTAAAAAGTCTGAGATCTGATTACGCGCTCTTGGAATATAAGAAATCTTGAAGTCTGGGAAGCATATTAGCAATGTCTCTATCCTCTCTAGTTCCGTAGCAAAACTTGGCCAAGCATGAGGTTCCTTGATCATAGCAATCAATTCTTTGCAAACTGTTCCGAAGTTCTGACATGTTGAATGCTGAAGCCTGAAGCATATTCTCCATCGCCCATCGCAGTGCTTCCACTTCTGAGTGCAGAGCTGATTCTCTTCTGGGGAAGTTCTGTGATCCCATGAGTTGCGTATTTCCTCCACTGTCCAACCAGATCCATCCACACCCACTAAAACGCGCATGAAGTGTCCATGATCCATCCAGTAAGCAAATATTGCCCAAGCTTATGACTTGGGGTTCCTCTACATTACTCTCTTGTATTACTGGTGGTATCATCTCATTGGCATTAAACCAAGCTTGACACTCACTCTCAGCATATCGAACTAGTTCCAGAGGATCTCCGTCTATTCCCCTAAAGAGTTTGTCACTTCGAGCCTTCCAAATATACCAAATTAGCAAGGGATAAGGATCCATGTCTTGCTCTGGTTCAAGTGAACCATTTTTTTTCCAGAAGAGGTAGCTCATATTCGTGTATATGCTTGCTGCTGGAAAACATTAGGATTCATTGGAGTCGATGAGTGTAACCAAACTTGTAGAGAAGGTGGACATTCGAAAATAGCATGTGTTACTGACTCCTCTGGTTCACCACATCTTGGGCAGTAATTGTCACATGTCATATTTCGCCTTACTAGATTTCTCGTTACTGCCACATGGTCAGTTAACAATTGCCATATAAGATGACAAATTTTCTTTGGCGCCTTTATATTCCAAGCAAAGGCTTGGAGCTTTGTAATACTCGGCTCTAACACTTGCTTTTCGTCTGCATCCTTTAGAAGGTTTTGAGCAACCCAGTATCCAGACTTGACCGTGTATTGTCCATGTCTTGTGAAGTTTCAGCAAAATGTGTCAGGTCTATGAGTTGTGCTTATGGCTAAACTCCTTATAAGAGGTATGTCATCAGGGCTGACATATTGTTCCAGTAGATTAACATCCCATTCCTTCAACTCCTGATTAATAAGATCACTCACTCTCATATTTGAATGCATAACTGGCGCTATAGGTATAGCTGGCCTAGCAGGATTAATGGAATCCAGGGGTCCTCCCACACCTTAACCTCATAACCAGAGTGAATGTTCTGCCTTATCCCCAGCAACAAAAGCTCCCTCGCAGCGGAAGTACTAGTCCAAACATAAGAAGGACCGTTTACAGAATTTACTCGTAAAGGCGAGCTTAGTCTGTAATATCTTTCTCGTAAGACACGGACGACCAGCGAATCTGGGTTTTGGGCTAACCTCCATAATTGTTTCGCCCGTAATGCCAGGTTGAACTCATGAATCATACGAAATCCAATCACTCCTACTTCTTTTGGTAGGCAGACTTTTTCCCATTTCGATAAGTGTATTCCTCTCTTTGGGGGATTTGAGCTCCACCAAAATTGGGCAATAGCGCTTGCAAGGTTTTCACATATCTCCAATGGGAGCAGGAAAGTAGACATAACATACGTCGGAAGAGCAAGCAAAATGGACTTAATCAATACCTCCTTTTCTCCTTTTGAGAGCCGGCGACCTGTCCAACCATTCACTTTATGCATTAGTTTATCTTTTAGGAAGGCAAAGAGCTTGCATTTTGAGCCACTAATATCTTCTGGAATACCCAAGTAAGTCCCCATCCCTCCATCATTCTGTATTCCAAGTACATCTTCGATTTCTTGCCTTGTGGAAGATTTATCAAAGTTAATACATTGTCCTGATGCTTTACCATAGATCATGATTACTTTCATTATTTCTTCACATTCACGGGGCTCCGCCTTACAGAAGAAAAGGCTATCATCAGCAAATAATAGGTGGGATACCGATGGACACGCGCGGGTAACGCGCATCCCCGTTATCTTTCCCTGGTTCTCTGCGTGATTGAGAAGGCTGACGAACGCTTCCGTGCATAGAATAAAAATTAAAGGAGACAAAGGATCTCCTTGGCGTAGGCCTCTTCCTGGAATAATGTTTCCTCTTGGTTGCCCATTCATGAGGACTTTGTATTGTACTGACGTAATACATCTCATGATCCATGTGATCCATGTTTCTGAGAAACCCATCTTTCTCATCACATCTTCAATAAATGACCATTCCATCCTATCATAGGCTTTGCTCATATCTGTTTTAATAGCCATTCTCTTGTTGCGTCCTCTTGGCTTGGTCCTGAGAGCATGGAACATCTCTTGAGCAATCATAATATTATCACAAATCTGTCTTCCAGCAACAAAGGCTAACTGGGTTTCTGATATCAATCCTGGCAGCACTTTCTTAAGTCTCTGGCATAGGACCTTAGAGATAATCTTGTAACTTACGTTGCACAAGCTAATATGCCGAAACTGAGCCATTTCATTAGGTTTTGTTGTCTTTGGGATGAGACAAATATTAGTTTCATTCAGTCCATCGGGCATTATCCCTTCAGTAAGGAACTTATTAACCATAAGAGTTAAATCATCCTTTACTATATCCCAGAACTTCTGGTAGAACAGTGCAGTCATCCCATCTGGCCCCGGGGCTTTTTCTGGATGCATAGCAAATAGTGATAATTTAATCTCCCACTCTGTTACCGGTGCTGTAAGACTTTCGTTCATTGGCTCCGTTATTGTCGTAGGAACTTCAGATAGAGCTTCTTCAATATCCAGTGGACTAGTAGACTCAAAGATTTGCCTAAAATAACTAGTAGTAATGGCTACTAATCCTTCTTCATCTTCCAAAATATTTCCATTTTCACCCAGAAGCTGAGTGATCTTGTTCCTTGCTCTTCTTTGTTTCGTTAAGAAATGGAAAAATTTTGTATTGCGATCTCCTTACCTTAGCCAAAATACACGACTATTTTGTTTCCAGAACATTTCTTCTGCCTTAAGAGCATCAGAAAGCTCCTTCAAAGCTGATGTAATCTCCTCTGTTGTGGCATCATCATCTGCATATAGACTTTTCACTTTCTCTTTAAGCTCTTCACCAGTTTTGCAGAGTTTATATTATTTTGTGTCCTCCACTCGCTTAATGCTTTCCTACAGCTGGAAATATGTTCCACTATAGAGGCATTGGGAGGAAGATCAGGTGATTTCCATCCCTCCAAAATAACTTGTCTCAGTTCCTCATTGTCCAACCATCTTTTGTCAAACTTAAATTTCCTCGATCTCCTGGATGGTTTTTTGAGGATATCAGCAAGTATCAGACGATGATCCGAACCCCATAACCTCATGTACTTCGTCTTCGAATGAGGGAACTTCTCAAGCCAGTCAGCATTTCCTACTGCTCTGTCCAGACGACATCTAACAGTTACTCTCCCTACTCTCTTACCAACCCATGATAGCATATCTCCAGTGTATGGAAATTCTAGCATCCCACAATCACTTCGCATTTGCTTAAAAGGTAGAAAAGAGCTATCAGTACGTTGTCTACCTCCTTCTTTTTCATTATGACCAGTAATCTCATTGAAATCACCTATCATAAACCAAGGTCCAGTTCTTGTTGTTGAGAAACGCGTAAGACGTTCCCAAACATGATCTCTTCGTTCTAGTACAGGATCCCCATAAACAAACGTCATAAAAACTTTTATTCCATCAATGACTGCCTCAATGTCAATCATTCTGTTATTTTAAAATAAAACATTAACTTGAAAATCATCCATAGAAAAAAGAGCTAAACCTCCGCTGAGACCAAGTGGCTCAACGGTAAACAAATGATCAAATCCTAAGTCGGCCTGAATGTTTTGCAACAGCAGCCTCTTATTCTTCGTTTCAGATAGAAACACGAGTCCTGGGCGATGCTTCTGACACATCTCCATAAGGCATCGAACTGTGAGGTCGTTTCCAATCCCTCGACAGTTCCAACTGATTGTCCTCATTGATAAGTTTTTGGGGGTTTTATTGGACCCCTCCAACTTAGTACCCTTGTGTGAACTTGATCTCGGTTTCTGCGAACCACTATGACGATCGGTATCCCCCAAGGAGATCGGTAGGACACCATATTTTCTTGGCGATCCACGGCGTAGGAACTCAGTCTTCCTATTAGGCATGCCACGCGGAACCAAGGACCTAGAGCTTCCTTTGCTGATATGTCTTTCCTTTGTACTCTTAGATGCACTCTGTGTAGATGTACCTATTTCCTTAGACGCTTTTCCAACTTCCATTGCTTCCAACTCTTCGCCAAGTAAATCATTTGTCGGATCATCCAGCATATCAGTTTCCAAGAGACCATCATTCTCTTGTTCCATTGAGTTTGCTTCCCCCATCTCCATATCTTGTAAGGCACCAATCATCTGACCTTCATCCATATCATCCTTGGAAGTCTCTTTCTCCTTAAGAGAGAAAGTAATAGCACGAGATTCACCTTTGTCTCTGTAGGTGACGTGATCAGTCTTTTGTGCTCGTGACGGAGTTACTATTGCACTTGCAAGCTTGCGTCCACTATGACGAGAGGGGCCCTCCTCCACCAGTATATCATCATCTGCCTGCTGAGTGTGCATAATGTTTGTTGAACGAGCCCCCTCGTGATATCCCAGCCGCAACACATCACCATGTTGCTTATCCACAAGAGGCCTTGTTTCTCTTATGTTCTTAGCTCTCCACTTTTGCTTCTTGCTAAGCTCATATGGAGCGTACATTTGACTGTAGCGTGATCCCGAAGAGGACCTATCACCCGCTCTACGAACCACTGTATCACACGGGCAATAGCGATGAGGAAGCTGACTATCATCCCTCCAATTTCCATAATCAGAGTTACCTAAACCATAGTTGTGAGAATTATAACCATCAGCTTTATACTCCTTGCGGTTCTCATAATTACGGCCAGACCAGTTGTGATAACGATCAGGGTCCGTTCTATCTGCCAACAAAGATTGGCGTGACGGTCGCTCAAAAGGTAGATGGACTCGAGAGAACACTCCAGCCTCCTTCGCCTGTAAACGTTGCTCCTCCAGTTTCGTTGGGCAATATGCTTCTTCATGTGTTAAGAAACCACAGTGGGAGCAATGTTTAAAGAGCAGATCATATTTGAAATGAATGGTCACTTCATCTCCCTCTCGTGACTGAACTTACTTGTTGAAAAGCAATGGCTTTCTCGTATCAACATCAATTAACAATCGTCCAGATGATAGTTCAATGGTATCAACATGACCCAATTTCTTCCCAATGTTCTTGAGGTTCCTTACAGTCCAGAGATGGAGCGGTATACCAGTGATCTCAACCCAAAAAGGAATGATCCAAGGGTACTCATCGTGCACCATTGGCTCCCATCGGACCAAAACAAACATACAGAAATTGTAATGGAAAGGTCCTAGACTGAGTACATATTTCAAATCCTCCTTCGATGTGAAGTTAAACAGAAACTTGCCATTGCCAAGGTCATTAGCAGTGATCCTCTCTTACAATCCCCATTGTGTCGGCATAGCCTTAATCAGCTTCTCCACATTCTGCTTTTTGGGTTTAAGATCTTACCAATAAGCGACATACGGAACTCCCTGATGATGTGTGAGTCATCTTCTTACTCAAGCAGAATCGTGTCATCGTCGTCATCAATCTGGATTCCCTTGCCCTTAACATCTACCATAAGAGCAGATGAGAATCGATGGGAAGATCCCATTATGTGTGTCGAACCACAGCAGTGCTTAGCCGAAGAGCTAAGAGAGATAGATCAAATCAAAGAAGATGACTAGCGGTGATGATGGAAGGATCAAAAAACAGAGATCTTGATGCAGGAGAAACAGAGTTTCGTGATCAATACGCAAGCAGTAGCAAAAACTGTGTAGAAGTCGAACCTTTAGCGGAGAACTCGATGCAGGAGAAGGTGGCTAATCTAACGTCGATGAACGTTTAGATTAGGAGAAGATCAAAATCTCAAGGAAGATTTCGATCTAGGAAAACGCCATCGCCACCTGATTGCCTAGGAGAGCGCCGCTAGGGTTTTTTATGTAGTTGCTAATGGTTAAAATAATAATAACAATAAGAGTACGATAAACATCATTGCTTATGATGATGATTTCTAGCATAACCATTAACAATGACGATTTTGACATATCTCCAACAGTAATTTCTGACACCGTCATCGAAAATGACTGTAGATATGCCAATACAAATATTTTGACAGCCGTATTGTCAACGATGATATGCATAATGCGTGTATTAGACTAAATTTTAAACGATTAAAATGTCAATTTGATAATAAGTGTTTAAATACTAATGTATATGTATATGAATATGAAATCATTGCATTAAAATATAAATATGTTACTAAAATTTATAATTATTTATTCTTATCACCTATATACTGAAAGATGTTATTAACATGTAAATATTCAATAACATAAGTTAAAATACAAAATAATTGATATTTTGTTGAATTAAATATATTTTTATTCATCTAATATTCAAACGCAAATCTAAATAAATAAATATATAATAAAATGTTACAAATATAAATGATGGTAAAAATTTGGTTTTTGGATGATAAACATATAAACCATAACATTATTAAATTGAAAATGATATATATTTATTTGAAAATAGTTAATGTTTATAACATATATCACTAAAGATATAAAAACAAAATTTCAACATAAATAAAAATAAAATGAATACCGCGCGGTTGCGCGAATCGAGATTAGTTGATATTATTAAAGATGGTTTAAATCTCAATGTAACAAGTTGTAAATAATCAAATGAAATAATGGTAATTTTTCGAATGTATTTCAGTTTTAATAGTATAGATTGAACAGACTCATATTTTCTGAAAAAGACCAAATAACTTTGATTTTAAAAATCAAAGCGAAATAAAACGTGACAACAACGGCGTTGTTCTTTATTCTGAAAATAACACAGAACATCCGAAAAAAAATCTTCTAGAAAATGGTTACAGGACAATTCACTAGGTATCAGGTTAACTCGAAGAACTTCAGGATCGTGTTTCGCTAGGACTTTAAATCTCAAAACAAAACAAAACATGTCACATCCGGGGCCAAGCCTAATCATTAATGAAGAGGACTGTGATGTTTTGCCTATGTCGAAGAAACTCTAGGATTTTCGCATTTCCGTTCTATAAAAAGGCAGTCCTTAGGTACCTAGTCGACTGAAGAGATAATAGCCATCGACGAAGGAGAAGCCACTGGAGCCACAGCGAGTCACTGGAGCACCGCCATCAACCATATATTCTCATAGGAGAGGAAATCTCGCTGTGTTTCATTCCATTCTCGTCATTCTTTCAGTCTTCAACTCTTTTTCTTATAAATCCATCTACTGGTGATGGTAAGGAACCCTAATCCCTCTCTATTCGTTTGAGTGGAAACAAATTCTCTTACTTGTAGATATGGTTCGTGAGGAGCTGTAAAACGCATATCAACATTGGTTCATACCTCATCTCACAGATCTAGGCTAATGTGAGGGTTTGTTGTAATCTTTATCTCCTTCTATCATATTATCATATCATGGTTGAAGTGTTTACGTGGATCATTCATACCTACATGTAATCATAAGCATACATGTAGTTGTTTGCTTATATCTAAACATAATTATATTATATATATATATATATATATATATATATATATATATATATATATATATATATATATATATTGATGTTTGAGAGAAATAGATCTATTGCTAGGTTATTAAAACGAATATGGTTGAATGATGTTTGAGGAATTGTATGCGATTATCGCATTGTTTGGGGATATGTCATGTGTGGGTTGTGTACAGAAGTTAGAGAGGGGTTTAAGGCCTATATCTGTCAAATGTGTTTGAGAGTTTTTGAGCGTTGCATTGTTTCTTGTTGGGTCATGCGGGGACCGAATGAGGTGGCATGATTCATCGTCAGAACGAGAAGGCAGCATGCCTGTGTGGAATTGAGAGTTTGGTTGTGGATCACGCGTGACCGGTGTCGGTAACATGATTGTGTGAAGGCGTTGATCTCACAGGAACCAAATGAGGTGCTGAGCTCTCACAGGAATACATGAGGAATGAGGTGGTGTGGTGTCATGTTGGCATCGTCAGAGTTTACCTTCTTTTTTTATTGTTTGCTGTTGTTTTAATAAAATGTTCTAGTTAGATACTTGTGCTATGTTTTTTTGATGATTGTTGGTGATTTGAGGGATCCTAGATCTTTATTCACTGAGTTTTTGTTTAAATTATCAGCCCTTTTTGCTTTTAAGGTGAGTTCGATGTGGTGCAGGAGTAGCCTTCTCAGTGTGGTGCTAGGTTTTTGGGTTGTTGGTTTTTCTTTAAGTTATTTTATTTTAAGACTTTTTATTTTGTTTTCTACTCTTTTTATACAGTTTTGAGTGAAAAATTAAACGAGTATAAAACAATTAAATAGAGCCAGAAATGGATGACGATGAGAAAACGATATGGCTTGGGCTCTTCTCCTTCAATCCATACCGGAATCTTTGATTTTTCAAGTTGGAAATCTTGAAACCTCAAAAGCAGTATGGGAAGCGACAAAATCGAGACATGTGGGAGTTGATCGAGTAAAAGAAGAAAAAGTACAAACCTTGGTGGCTGATTTTGATAGAATGAAGATGAAGGAAACCAACACAATTGGCAACTTAGTTGGTAAGCTTTCGGAGTTATCCTCCAAATCAGCTGCCTTGGGAGAAAGTATTGAATATCCGAAACTCGTTAAGAAATTTCTTAACAACCTACCACTGAAGAAATACATACATATCATTGCTTCTCTTGAACAAGTTCTTGGCCTCAATAAAAAAAAAACTTTGAAGACACTGTAGGAAGACTAAAAGCTTATACGAAGAAAGAATTTATGATGAAGAAGAACAACAAGACGATCATGGCAAGATTATGCATGATAACATGGATATTCTCATGAGAAATATGAGTCAGGCAGAAGCAAGGTCAGGGTGGACGGTTCTTCAATCGAGAAAGAGGACCTGGTCGTTACAACTGTCAACAATATGGAGTCTATAGACAAGAAAGAGATAAATCCAATATTGTGTGTTTCCAGTGTGATAAACATTACATTATGGTCATCAAAAAAGATCAGGGTTAATTGTTTAGCATCCTGAGCTAAAGATGTTGGTAATTTCAAACCTAATTCCTATTTGTGCTTTGAGATCACTCTCTGAATAAATTCTAGATGACTCACCCTTAATAAAATATAAATAAGTATTATATTATCAAATATAATACATATTTTTTTAATATATGTATTCTATTAATAAATATTATAAATTATTTTTAATATATAATTAAAATACATATTATCATAAAACTATTATATAATAATATAATAAGTATATATAATTACATCTTATTATATATTAAAATATTATAAATTATTTTTAAAATAATATTATAAAAGTAACAGAAGGTGTTGCTATCGAAGTAGCTAACTAAAAATCACACAAATGAAAAGAATCTGCAAAAAGAAAAATCATTTCAAATTCAAATTGTTGACCATATCATTCCATCCACATGTTGATAATTCATGATCTATAAGTTAACAAACACCTTCAAATACCCATGAATCTACAACCACCATTAACAAATCATCAAACCATTTCATAACCAAAACATTAGCTCTATTTTTGTTCTATCCAATTTTCCTTGTTTCCGATACTCTCACTTTTTTGTCAACCTTATTTGCATCTCCTCAGTCTTCTATGGTTGGTGTCGCATACATCTCCACCGTTTTATATCTTCGCCATCATTTACATCTCTACCATTATAGAAGTCACCATCAGTTTCATATATGTCTTTGCCGTCATTTATGTTTTCGCCGTCATCTATGTCACTATTACACCACCACATTGATCCGATAAACTCACATATTTTAAAAGATAGATCGGACAACATAGACAAATAATTTAAGGCAAGCACACTCAAAATAATTTTATTTACTGAAAAAATGAATTTAGGAGGAAGAAGATAAAATAACAATTGTGTGTTTACGAGATAAGGAAAGAGAAAAAGAAAGTAAAACGATTTGTGACCAACGTAAGTTAACATTTTTGTAATTTGAGTCGACGACCTATTTCCCCACGGAAACTATTGTATAACATCAAATGTCTCTTAAACTATATCTTCATTCTATATATTCCCGAAAAAGACTTTAAGACTTAATTCCCCATAAATCATGGTTTCGAAAATACCAGACTTAAACCCATGGACAAACCATCAAACCAAAAAATTGAACTGGAAACCGGTTCCAAACCAGAGACATGATCTGATTTAGAACCCGACCTGTAAAACCATAAATTATTTAAGGGAAATTTCCAAAATATAATAAAAACACACTCTTTGTCTTCTTAGTATAAAATATTTTGTGTTCTATTTTTTCCTTAATACCATTTCCAATTATCAAACTTAATGAAATAAATAGTTTTATGAATTAAAAGTATAAAAACTAGAAACAAGTGATTAAATACTCATATACAAATAATGGTAAATTTTTGGGTTGTAAAACTTGTTAAATTAAAATTTCTAGTTATGCTCTACCGAAAGAAGATGTCATCTTCTACAAAACATTGCATGGTAGAAATTGAGTTCCAGGTTAAACAAGTTACTCTACTTTCACTAGAATGAATAACCTACTTTTAAACAGAATATATATAAATATGAGTAAGGTGAAGTCTACACATTCTAAAGGTAGCTATATTTATTCTGAATTCACCTACTATTTTTTGAGAAATTCTAAAGTTTTTTGAATACGAAATCTAGAGACAACCCAAAAGTTTAAAAATGGTAGAATGTATTTGTTCTCTACCTAGTGTAGAAATTATATTTTACGGAAAAAATAACCATTTTTGGAAAAAACTTTACTTTCCTAAAACATGTTTCAGTGATTTTCTTGTCAAAAAAAATAAAAAATCGATTTTCATATATTTCTTTGATTTGTTTCCAAAAATATATTTAAAAAAACTAAAATTTTATTTATTTTAAATTATATTTAAGAATATATATGTGTATACTTAAAATTATAATCTTAGATAGATTTTCAATTATCTATTTCGGTTAAGATATATTAAATAGAACTGTAGAAACTAAAAAAATGATATAAAATTGTATAGTTATAAAACAAAATAAACAGAATTCATATATTAAAAGTGATTGAGGATTTGTTTTCTTTTTCTTTGTATCCGTTTAGATTTTTTTTTATAATTCGATTTGATTTTATTTGTTTTTGTTTTATTTTTTTGTCAAATTTTGTTTTTCTTTTTAATTGATATATAAAAGTGAGGTTTTAAACTGTTAATTGATAAAAAGGGTTAGATTGGTGTTTGTAAAAAACATTATATTAAAGGAACTAACTTAGGTTGATTTTATACTAAGGGGAGAAATGGTATGTGTTTTGTTTATTTTAGCAAATTTCCTGTTTTTTTAACTTCTCAGCTTGAAGACGACAAAGCATTATCTGATTCAAAGTGTAACGGGACATGATGAGGAAGAGAGATTAAGACTGTGCCATGCGGGATTTGCCCTCTCCAATGTATGTAACTGTCAAACTAATACTACGGAAAACACCAAAATTGCACATTGTCTCTGTACTATATTATAGATCTAGTCTTCACCACCAAATCTCAATAAAGTGAAGTTTTTTTCTCAGTTTCTTGTCTCAGTTCTCAAGTTTTTTGGAAAAAAACTTTGCATTTTTTCTTGGTACGTAGTAAGAGAAAGTAATTGGCTAGCCATTGAGCTCTGGAAACGCATATACTGTTTTTTCTTGAACGATATCAAAATTCTCAAGACTACAATGGTTATTCTATTTTTGTTTTGTCTATTGATGTGAACCCTCTTCCTATTTTTGTTTTGTCTATTGATGTGAAGCAAACATTAGAGCATCAGCATTGTATCAGTTTCTTCCCATCAGTTTCTCATTAGATAATAATGATACAGATAATTAATTTAATAAATTTTAAATGAAAATATAATTCAGCCACTCAGTATATGACTAGTGTAGAGACCTTTTTACAATCAATTCTTCACAAAGGTATGCTTCTTCTCTTTTTCCTTACTGTCATCTTCTCTTCCTTAATTTTTCTATTTGTTTCATTGTTCCTTTTTATAAGAAACTGGGTGAGAAATCCCCACTAAAAATGCTCTTAACTGATCATCTCTGTCGCTATGCAAACCCCCCCCCCCCCCCACACAATATTTGCAAGAGCTGGCCTAAGATCCTCTTTCACTAATTTTTGATACTCCAGAGTATCTCCATTACATTTCTTCACTTCCACCATATGAAACCTGCTTCTCTTTCTTATGCTCAGTTTCAGTCGTTGGGGCCATGTAACTATCATTAGGAGGACAATGTGCCATCATGCCTGTTGGATTTTGCTTTCTATGATTTTAATTTGGGATTTTCATTAGGGTTCTTGATAGATGAGAAATTTAAAATTTTAGAGATTTATTCAAGTTTGTATTTTGATTAAATGTATTTATTTGCTGTTCACCGTTTCAGGTTTTATTCAATGTAACCGGATCTTAACTGGATCTTAAACTGGTTAAGTTTCTATTTAAAGTGGTGAAAGGTCTGATTTGAAAATAGTAAACCAGTTATAATTATGTTTTGTGAATACTGAGATTTCAAACTTCAATTTTTGGAGAAATAAATCTCAAATTTTTTATTTGTGGGGAAATAAATCTTGAACTTTTCTTTTCGTATGATCATAGTTTGAGGGTCATTTGATGATATATATATATATATATATATATATATATATATATATATATATATATATATATATATATATATATATTTTTGTGGAAATAGATCGTGTACCTTTATAATTCAGCTAGTAGTTAGTTATGTTTTAATTAGAAACAATAGCAAAGTGGTAGTTACAGATTTCCTATGTCTGAGAAGATAAAATAAAATAAAAGATGTTGAAAAAAGAGAAAAGTGTCTTTGTAGTTAAAACTGTCCTATGGTGTTATTACAAAGAAAAATGTGGTATAAGTTGTAAATTTCTCTAAACTATATATGTATAATCAGAACTATACTAAAAGGATTTGAGGAAGACATTTTAAGCTATCCACGTAGATAAGGAAAATCGACCAATCAGAACATCCTGTTTTTTCGTATGGGCTCTTTATTCACACTTTAGTACAGGCTCTATTGGAATTTATTTTGGGCTCTATTCAGAGTATCCCTTGGCCCATCTCTGACAAATCAGCTTCTTCCAGAGTTGGTTGTCTCTACCCGCTCCCCCCACCCCCGACTCTTCCACTTCATCTTCTTCAAACGTCTGCTTTTTCTCTGTTACTTTCTCAATCAATGACACTGTTAAAGCTATTCTTCAATGTTGTGATCCATCTCCCCTTGATACTTCTCTTATATAAGGTTCAGTCTCTAAACCTAAATCCATCCTAAATAAAAAAAAACCTAATCTGCAAAAAAAATAAACCCATGGCAATGAAACCCGCCTGAAAGTCTCACCTCACCACCGATAAATCTCCTGTCGCCATATATTTCAACGACATCCCACCAGGACGATTTGAGTCAAAAGCTTATAAATCCCTCACTTTCACCTATTCAGTTAATTGGAGCAAATATGTATGTAAAGATGTCAAAAATCACCGGTAAAGCCACAGTTGCACAGTTCTCCAATGATCTCTCTCCTGCATTGAGAGAGCCAGAGCTCCGATTCGTCTTAATGCGTGCGTTGTTTTCTGAGCTACGAGATGAAATTCTAATCGGGTTAGAGTTGCTTCTGAGCTACGAGAAGGTACCTCATCGACTTCCTTTAACTGAGATTTTAACTCTTCACGATTCAAATCCAGTTACCTGTATGATATTGAATCCACTCTCTAAAGCGATGTTTTCTGGTCTTATTGATCCTCTATGAGCATGAATGGAAAGCAAATGAGTAGATTTTCTTTTTGAATGTATTTTTTCAGTTAACAAAATTGGCTAGCAACATATATTATTACAGTAGCAGGAAAGGCAATGTGAATTATATAATCCATAAACCGCAGGTTACTTTTAAAGTAGTTTGTCTCAAGTTGCTGCTGATATGTGTATGCTATTTTTTTTTGACGTTTTGTTATTTGCCTATGTATCCTGACTCATATGAAGATGCCAAATGAGATGACCAGCCAAATAAGGTTTTGTGGATTGGGTACACGACAATAACCAGGTAGTGCATCCAAGAAAACCTATAATTCGATAACTCAAAATGTATATATGTAAATATGCTCATACTGCTAATATAAAGGCCATATATGGTTTGTTTTTATGACTCTTATTTTGTTTGGTTCGGTTTTGACCAAAAAGTCGAGATGAAAATGCACATCAACTATGGGAAATGCAAAAACCAAATCATGCAAACATTCATTGAGCTGTAAGGTATGATTCTAAAACAAACATTTTTTTTCCAAACACTCAGATATATGAGAGATGCAATTAAAATATTGAGACTTGAATGCATGTGGGAATCAGGTTATAGTGGATGAATAGAAGAGCTTGTTTACGGTGTATGATGAATCCGGTCTGCATTGCCTAACAGCTTAAGAAGATCAAACAGAAACCAGTTGTAGTCAGCATTGGACCACCAAGATCTCCAGAGACCAAACCAGAAGCCCGAGCCAGAGTCTTGCAAGCCTTGCCTTCCATACAACAATACATGTGACATGGTAACAGTTAGTACATATGATAATGAAAGCTGCTGCACCATTGTTTGAATTCTCTTCACATCTCTTAGCCTTAATATAAAATCCTGCTCTCTGTAGCAAGACATAATATTGTATGTTTTTCGTAAATTTTTCTTCTGCCTGAAATGAATCTTTGTTATTGGCACCTCTCCTGTTTCTAAACCAAGGCTTATTATTATTTGGAAATACATAATTTAACAAGTAGATGTTCTTTTACTTCAGAGTTCAGATGAGTGCAAAGACAATTCATGATCATTCCTGCACATAAACCATAGTGGTGCAACTAACGTAACAGGTATTTGATCTTTTCCCAAGATCTTTCAGCAGAAAACACACCACATTCCTAAATGATTATAAACACATCAACAACTAACGTAACTTCCACCCTAAATATTTCTGCCTCGAAAGGCAACTTTTATTTTGAACGCCTGAAACCAAACTCCGTATACAGTCTCAACATTTTTACCCAACCACAGAAACAAAGACATGTTCAAAATCATCTTCAATGAACTAACGGAAGAAAACTTCTCCACAGAGGCCCAAAGGTTTGGTTTAATTTCATAAATACATCTGGAAGACGTAGGATCCACTCTCAAAAGGTTAGTTCTCCCAATCCAAAGAGAACCATACTACATTTGTATTGTTGTTTGCGGTAAGAATTTCAGTCGTACTTGAAGGATAGCACACTAATGGAGTTTGATTAAGCAAAAGAGAAGTCCACCTCTGAGTTCTTCTTAAAACATGGTTGCAATCAGCATGGAAACATAAGGGACCAATGAATCAATGATCATATGCTAGAAACCACAATAATTTTACAAATTAGTTGATTGTCTCAAAATGTTAGATAAAAATTCAAACTTTCTTTTAAATAGCTGTCTTTGTTCTTCGGTCATTATGGTTTAACGAGTTGGAGCCCTCTCATGGAACATTT
The DNA here is from genome assembly GCA_019706035.1 of Raphanus raphanistrum subsp. raphanistrum. Lineage (NCBI taxonomy): Eukaryota > Viridiplantae > Streptophyta > Magnoliopsida > Brassicales > Brassicaceae > Raphanus > Raphanus raphanistrum. The sequence goes on along the minus strand of CM033987.1, from coordinate 23,617,171 downwards.
ACGAAGTCTCCTCAATATCTTATCTTTGTTTTGGGTAATATACATATTGGCCAACCCCATTCTATAATTCAACTTTCAAAATTTGAGTTACAAATAAGAAATTTATGACTTTAGAACATGAGTGAATTGCATATGAACGAAGAAATAATTTTTTAACCATTGAATTTGAAAGAGAGTGTTTCTGATCAATTAATATTATTTATTTTAAAGATGCTATATCATTTAGATTAGTGTTAAGATATTTAAATGAAAGAAATTTTAAGTTATTAAGCTTCAATAATGGTATATTAGTTTCTTAAAAAATGTAATTTTGAATTTTTCAACAGGAAATAGTTTTCATAATTTACGTCCCATGTCATTATATAAAATCTTTCCCAAAAAATAAAATAAAATGGTCAACTAAAGCAAGTGTAATTGGAAAATTTTGTTTGATACAAGAAATTAACTACGACAATAGAAGCAAAACTCATAGTTGTGATGCTTTTCAACATGTAAATATAAAAACACAATATTTACATTGAAAAACGTACATTCTAACTCATATAAAAATATATTTTTGAAATCATTGATATTGAATCTTATACTATAGGTCAACAAAACATCTCTATTCAGAGAGCTGCAAAACATAAGCAATCTAAAATAAGAGTAATAATAACTATCTCCAAAATATACAAAGGTAAAAACAATCACAATATATTGATTAATACCTCTTATTTACAAAGAATCTGCACAAGTGTACTTCGACAAAACAATAAACTTCACTAAAGACTTCAAAGGAAGAATCAGAGTAAATTTAAATTCAATACATCAATTGAGATCTATCTATAGTTGAAGAAATTATCATTAAAACACAAAATTAAGAACAATTTCAAGCGCAATATCGTCCGAGCTGTCTATGTATTATGAACTCAGTTTTGCTATTTTGGCAAACTAATATAAATATATTATTTCAAAAGTACGAGAAAAGAAAACTATATGCAAGATTCAAATTTGTTTCAGAGTATATCTTCTCTCATGAACATAAGAAAACTGTACAACATTTGATATTTACAACAATAAAATAATTAGTAAAATTTAAATAGTAGTTATCCACGCGTAATGCGGAAAACGATCTAGTGAAGATAAAAACATTTACATACATACATAGATGTAGGGACGTATTAGCTATTAATACATAATGTGTATGGTATATTCTAACTATTTAGTTGCTATGTACACTTCCTTAGTTTAGTTTTTTGTCATAGGATAAAAGTTTGTGAATTCGTTGAATAGCTATAATGGAAGAAAAAATAAGAATATAGATATGCATTGGTATTTCTGACAATTTGACATGAAATTGAACAAGTTTATGTTTCTCCATGGGTGACCATGTGACAATACATTTTACATTATTATACTATACTATATGTGGCAAATATATAGTTCAGAATGATCGATTCATTACGATATGAAATCGTGAAGAAGAAGAAAAGAAGAACGAGGAAGAATATAGAGAGAAAAAAGGAAAAAAATAAGAGAGAGACGAAAAGAAGAGAGTTGTAGACTTGCATATATGAAAGTCTTCAAAGGTTTTTAAAAATGAGAGAGAGAGAGAGAGAGAGAGAGAGAGAGAGAGAGAGAGAGAGAGAGAGAGAGAGAGAGAGAGAGAGAGAGAGAGAGAGAGAGAGAGAGAGAGAGAGAGAGAGAGAGAGAGAGAGAGAGAGAGAGAGAGAGAGAGAGAGAGAGAGAGAGAGAGAGAGAGAGAGAGAGAGAGAGAGAGAGAGAGAGAGAGAGAGAGAGACTAGTTTTACTCCCCCTGTTTTGATTTTATTTTGTTTACTGTTAATATCTGATTTGGTTCAGCATTAGTTTCAATGCTCAAACCTTTGTTTGTTTAGAGTTAATATCTCGTGTTAATACCTTATTTGATGTCTCTTTCTTTCCCTCTTGTTAGGATATTTGTAATTGCTTTTTTTTATAGAAAAGATGAAACCGGAAGGATAAATGGTGGTCTGACGTCAAGCAGTGCGGTGATGAGAAACTGAAATTAAGAAGCTAGAGAAGAAGATATGTCCGAGAAGAAGAAGAAGAGACAAAAAAACAGGCTACGGGGAGAAAAACGTAAATTCGCTTTGATTCATATGACCAACTACCTAAATAAAGAAGTTTTTGTCTTGTTGCCTAAATAACTTTTGTTTTATGGTTATCTACCTAAATGACTCTTAATAGAAGAAAAAATAGAATGCAACAAAAAACTTTAAAAGAGAAAAAAACATGATATATGTTCCATTATGTATTTCTTTACTTGTAAATTATCATTTTTGCTATAGTCATGTTGTCTAATTTCTCATCATTATTTTTGTTTACACAAAATTTCATCTTGCAATACTAGAAGAATACATAAAATATTATTATTTACGCAGTTTTCTTTTAGTTTTTGTAAAATGAAATAAATGTTAAAGTGTACTTTTGTTTTGTGTGATTCTACACCAATAAGAATCAGAAAGAAAGCAAATAGCTCTGATTGAGCTAACAAAAATAATTAATATAAACTATAGCCCAAGGTTTCTTTGGTTACAAAGTCGAAGGGGTAGTCAGTATGATTCATAATTTGGGTTTTCCAAGTAACTATAGCCCAAAGTAACCTTATGCATATTAACCCGAACCAGAACCGATCCAAAATGGACCAGTTTGGTTCGGGTTTGGTTATGCCACATATACCCAACAAATTTTACAGTCTTTACCCATTGATATATGTTCCATTATGTATTTTTTTACTTGTAAATTATAATTTTTGTTATTGTCATGTAGTCTAATTTCTCATTATTTATTTTTGTTTACTTCTTCAGCGAAGCTGGAGGAACCCCTTGAGTCTCTAACATCAGAATCTGCAATACTAGAAGAATACATAAAATATTATTATTTACGCAGTTTTTTTTTAGTTTTTGTAAAATGCAATAAATGTTAAAGTGTACTTTTGCTTTGCGTGATTCTACACCAATAAGAATCAGAAACAAAGCAAAGAGCTCTGATTGAGCTAACAAGAAAATTAATATAAACTATATCCCAGGGTTTTCTTGGTTACAAAGTCTAAGGAGTAGTAAGTATGATTCATAATTGGTTTTGCCAAGTAACTATAGCCCAAATTAATCTTATGCATATCAACCCGAACCGGAACCGATCCAAAATGGACCGGTTTGGTTCGGGGTTATTTTGGATCGGTTTTGGTTCGGGGTTGGTTATGCCATATATACCCAACAAGTTTTACAGTCTTTACCCATTGATATCGTTTGGATCCAATCGGATTACCCGACTAAACCAAAATACATACCTTAAAATACAGAATATAAGGTAAAATTTTGTGAACACATTTGAACTCGGGTTGGGTAGTAAGAATGAGAAGAATGTTACAACCAAACCACTTTAACTTTTTGTATTCTCTTATATTATAAATATGTAGTATTTTATATTAAAATACTTGTAAAATAGACACTTCAATGTTTCAAACCCTGGTCGTATCAATGCATGAAGACAAGTGTATAATCACTAGATCACTTCGATTAACATGTTAACTAATACATATATATATATATATATATATATATATATATATATAATGGATACTTGGAATCGACGAAACACAAACCAAAACTGAACCGAAATCTCATAAGTACCTATTGGTTATAGGAATCATTTATCTGATAGATTATCCGGACGAATCGTACCCAAAACAGAATCAAACACTCAAATGTCCAAAAATATCCCAAGGACTTGTATAACATTTAATTTTTGTTCTTTTTTAAATATTTAAATTTTAAGAAGAGAAATTGCATTGTATGTACAAGTAAAATAGCATAATTTGGAAAATTGACTTTTACGACACTGTGCTATTTATTGTCAGACAAAAATACTATTATAACTCGATCTGTGAAACTACATTTCATTCTCTCTCTCTCTCTCTTTATATCTCTGCACAGATATATTTATATCTATATTACTCGCTTCTCTCTCCTTATATCTCTGTAATTTTTTTTTTACAAATTTCTTTCAATCTAACAAAAAAATTTCACTCGACTTCTCTTGTTTATGGGTTAATCAAAAACTTTTTTTGTTTATCCAATTAATCTGCAGTTTCCGTATAGAAATCTTAAAAAAACTTCATGCAACTTTTTGATTTTGGTTCTGCCCACTGCAAGTACTTATTAGATTCACAAGTTTGAGAGTTCAGAATTTTGTTATAGGGCGAGCCAGATCCTTGGTTATTAGAAATTTAGAAGATTTGAGGAAGAAGCACGAACAAGGGCTGGGCTTTTCGATCCAGCAGTGGAGATGAGCACATCAAGGTTCATAAGTGTGTTACCGAAGATGGTGATGTCAGAAAATCATGCATGCTAATTTCTTACATCAGTAAGACTTTCCCCTATGTAATTTCATCCCTAGTTTGTTTTTTTTACATGTGTTCTTTCTGATTTTTTTTGTTTGGACTTGTCTTAAGAGTTGCATGATTAACGATTTCTCAAAGCTTGTTTTTTTTAGTAATGTATTTAGGGAAAATTTGGTTTCTACAAGATTGTTTTAACATAAATTTGTGAACTTGTGATCTCAGGAGTCAGGACTATGTACAGAGGAATCACATATATGGTTCAGAGGACTCAAGTTTATAAATCAAGATTTGTCTTTTACTATTATTAGACAAGTTGTTGAAATTTGGATATTTTGATAGTTGATTAGAAGCACACTCATGGTGCATCTCCATAGGGTCACTGATGGATGCATGGTTGATATTGATGCAACGTTTGAATAAATGGAGCATGTAGAAATTGAATATTTTCAATAGGGATGATTCTGGATTTTTTGTGAGAACACATCATGTGGAAAGAGATAGAGAATATGATTAAATCCAACAAGCCATGTCCTAAACTTCTGAAAATGTTGGAGAGGAAGATGAGAAGCTTAGAAAAGAAAACGCTCAGATTGTTGGATCAATTATTATAAGCCTAATGGGCTGAGTAATATTTTGAAGTGTGAATAGAAAATTTTTTATAAGCCCAATGGGCTGAGTAAAAAATTGAATTTAAAGTGAATAATTATGGAGATTATTGGGTTAATTTTGTAAGCCTAATGGGCTGAGCAAATTGATGTTTTGGGTTTTAAATTTGGTATAACAAATTTTTTTTTTAAAAAAAGAGAAACTTGGTGGACAAATTAAGCTAACTTGGTGACCAAGTTAATATAACTTGATTTCCAAGTTTGGTAAGCTTGGTGACCAAGCTTAATTCCCTTATAAAAACCCCCATAATCTCTTCATAATCTCACACACTTGGAGATCACACATCTCTCGCACACTTTCTCTCACTAGAAAGAGAAATATACCCTTTAGATTTTTTTTTAAAATCAAGTGGCTCGAGAGTATATCGTAGTAGTTAAGTTCGTAGATTCTGTTTCGGGTGTTGCGAAACGGTCTTATCACGGTTGTATTCTGGAATTCAAAAATCGGATTAAAAGCCGTCATACATTATGGGCGATTTATTGAGTTAAGGAAAGAGATCAAATCTCGACTCCGTGAATTCGTCTATTTCCTTACGATTTTTAAATGTTGTAAGTATTTATATTATCATCTATATACTTTTTGTTTCGTTATTTTCAATCAGGATTCTCGCGCTCCTACACAGATTTGAGATATGGAGTGACATAGCCAGCTAAGCAGCTACAAATACATATCCAACATATTAACATAAGAAAAATAATAACGACAATGATTTGCATATCTGGCTGCACTTTTTAATTTCAATCCTTCTTTTTACTTAGCTGGTTATACATACATTTAATAATCTAAGTAATGAAACAGTTTCATGAAACCTTGTATTCTTCAAAGAGCATATGTAAAGTCAACTTATAATATGAGTAACTCACAAAGTAACTTACTATAAGCAATTTTCAAGCTACCTAACAATGGACTTAATCAAAGAAATGATAATAAAAACATTCTCATAGACAATCATATAATATTAAAAATACAATGTACATAGTATGTATCCGGCTACACATACATAGTATGTATCCGGCTAAACATACATAGTATGTATCCGGCTACACGTACATTGTATGAACCAACAATTTTATTATCCGGCTACACATACATTGTATGAACCAACAATTTTATTATCCGGCTACAGATACATTGTATGAACCATAAATTTTATTATCCAGCTACATATTCTTTGTATTGACTTACAATTGCATTTATTCGGAGATCAAACTTTATGATTCGTCTTTACAAAGATTAGCATGCTAAAGTATTATAACAACACATGCAATGGCACAAAAGAATATCTACCAATTTTAGTATATGACTAAACTTTCATTTTTTTCAATTTTAATTTTGACTAGCCGGCTACAAATACTTTTTAATATTTTAAATAATAATACAATTTCATATAACTTCATATATTTACAAATTGGTAAAAATAATAGGGATAACACACAATGTGCACAAGAAAAGGGATAACACAAAAATTAACTCTCTATGACCTAGTTGATAAAAGAAACTATCTATGACCCATTCTGTATGCAAACCGTCATTTAGTTCTTCTTAGACCAGTTACACAAATATCTACAATGTTTCAAAACAAAAGGAAATATACATATATAATATTTGTATATATAGAATAAATCATAATTACATGTATATCATCATTACTGGAACTTTTGCACTTCATACATAAAATAATAAAAGAATAGGGTCACGGTGGTCAATTCACAAATTCTAGAGTTGGGCTTCATGGTTGGGCCTACGTTTGCTCATAAGAAAAAAAAACAAGTTACAAAAAAAACCATAAAATGAAGATAACCTTATCTAAAGAATCATACTTCAAAGCTCAGAAACTGCCACGTAAGACTCATATCTCCCACTCCTCATATCTTATGTTTCTTCTCATAAACCAAACTCACATTGCCAAACAAACTCGAAAAGATAGAAGAAGAAAGAGAACGAGATGGCTTCTACCTCCGCCGTGTCATTGTTCATGCCACTCACCCAAAACCGATCGTCATCGTCAGCAAAAACCATTGCCTTACTCAAGCCATCGCCTTTGAAGCCATCTAAGGCGTCATCCTCCTCCGCAGCCATGCGTTCACGGAGGTTTCAAGTGAATGCATTGAACCTGAAGATGGACAAAGCCGTGAGCGGCTTAGCAGCAGCTGCTCTCAGCGTTTCAATGGTGATCCCGGAGGTGGCTGAAGCCGCAGGCTCAGGAATCTCTCCTTCTCTCCAGAACTTCTTGCTAAGCATTGCCGCGGGAGGAGTGGTGCTCATGGTCATCATCGGTGTGGTTGTCGGGGTCTCCAAATTTGATCCTGTTAAGAGAGGCTTATAAAGGACGTAATGATTTGTGAGTTTATGTAATGTTTCAGAAATGTACTTTTGCAGTCTTCTTCTATCTTATATTTGACAATTCCCCATTAGTCTCAAGATTACATTTCTTTTAAAATATCCAAAAAATTTAATTTATTAGAATAACATGAGAAAAAAATTTGTCACTAATATTGTCCCAAAAGAGAATCATCCCTATGTAGTAAACCAAACACGCAAAAAAGCTTCTTTAAAGCACTGTGGTTTCAAGGTAATCTGTGGCTGTTAGTGGAGCTTTCCGGAACAGGTGTGTGGTTCACATCTTCTTTTGGAGGATAGATGATCACAACATCAGGCAACAGTGGTCCAAATTTTCCCTTGGGGCCCCAGTCAAGCGTCACCTTTACCTTGATTCTGTACCGTTACAACTAACATAGTTTATATGTATTAATACCTTGCAATATTTTAGCATTCAGAGCTGAAGAAATCAAAGCATTTAAACTTTCAAGTAATTATCTAAGAAGCAGCCTGATAATTTCAAGAATTTGGTTATCAAAAGATCATGGTCAATATTTTAGCATCTTGAGCTTAAGAATTTGGTAATTTCAAAACCAATTCCTATTTGTTCTTTAAGCCATATATTTAAAGACAATAGAGTTATTTCAGGATGCTTTCTCCACAGTCAGTCAGTCTTGCAAACTTGGTGGTCCCATCTGAAACTTTTAACTATATTTTTTTATGAATAGATATACTAGAACTCAACTCGCTAGTTATGAATCATATGAATGAGAAGTCTTGCAAGTCGTTTTGGAAATAGGATAGGATCTTGAAGAGAACCATTTCTCCCTAGTGAAAAAATTTTGCTTCACTGAAACCAAGATCTCCATGGATGCATTTTGAACAAGCCAAGAGCAGAGTTTTTTTTTTGACTAAAGAATTTCTTATATTAAAATGCAAAAAAATGTAAAAAGAGTTATAAGTCCATAGCCTCTGGTCAAACCTTGCTCAATAGGGGGCAGGCTCGATCGGCTTTCAACAAACAAATCAGATAGAGCTGCAGTTGGAGGATTACCTGAGCGCAAAGTTGTTCCACGGAGGAGATACTTCTCAAGAAAGCCAAATGGCGACCAATTGTCACTCCAAAATCTGTATAATCTTCCATTTCCAACCTTCAATTTTATCCAGGTAAACACCACCTCTCTCATTTTGTTAGTAAACCATGAGTATTAAGGACTAGTCTTCATCATCCAGTAGTTGCTTAGACTCTCATCTAGTATTTCACTCTTGAACCACGCAACCCAAACTGATCCAGATTGGAAGAACAGCAACCATAGTAGTCTAAGGCAGCATGATGTATTCCATGTAGCCAAGTCTTTAATCCCCAAGCCTCCATTGCTCTTCGATTTAGTCAATGTCTCCCATGACACTCTTGCAGAGTGACAGTCAACCTTTCCCTTCCACAGGAACGTACCACAAAGACTATTAATTATCTTGATGCACTCCTTAGGTAGGATGAACGAGCAACACCAGAATGTATTGATACCAGCTATAATAGTCTTGATTAGAAGCAGACGACCCGCAAAGCTCAGTGATGTAGCGCTCCATGAAGTGAACCTTCATTTCACATGTTGGATTAAGACCTCGCAATTAACAATCGACAACTTCTTAGTGCATAAAGAGAATCCTAGGTAACACATGGGAAGATAAGCATGAGGCATCCCAGTTGAGTCTTTTATTGTGCCAAGTTCCTGTTGAGAGAGTCTGGAGGCAAAGAAAGATGATTTTTGGACACTCATTGCTAGCCCTGAGCCAAGTTCAAACTCTCTGAGTATCTGGAGTACATTCTGCACTGATGAAAGGGATCAATCAATGAAAATAAGAAGATCGACTGCAAACCAAAGATGAGTAAGTTTGGAGGAAGCACACTTCACATGTTATTTAATATTCATATCTGCACAGCTTTATTCAACATAACAGAGAGGACATTCATTGTTATCACAAATAGATAGGGAGTCAGTAGGTCTCCTTGCCTCAATCTTCTCTTTCCTTTGAAGTAACCTTGCACACTTCCATTGTATCCCTCCATAAAGCTAGTTGAGCAAATGTAGGCTCTTGGCCTCTTAAGCAAAACATTAGGAAGCTGTAGACCAGCAAGGCAGTTGAAGAAGAAGTCCCACGATAGAGTGTCAAATGCTTTAATGATATCAACCTTGATAGTGGTGCGTTTTGGGCCAATTCTCTTGTGATATCCATTGACTAATTCTCCTAATACCGTGTTTTCCACCAAGAGCCTGTCTTTGACAAACGCAGTTTGATTAGAAACAATGAGTGAGGGAAGTAATGGTTTTAACCTTTTCACTTGCTCCATGAGACCACTTTGTAAATTTTTTTACGACAGGATATAGGATGGAACTCTGAGATGGTGGAGGCTCCTGACCTCTTCAAGACCAGCACAAGGATTGTTGATCTAGTCAAAGTTGGGAGAAATGATGTATGGAAGAAGTGGGTAATTGATTGAATCACTTCTTGGCCTAGGAAGGACCACAAAGCTTTGAAAAACACTAAGGTTAGTCCGTCGGACCTGGGAGCCTTGTTGTGATCTCCTCTTCATTCAGAATAGATTCCAACAAAGGAAGCACGGAGGATGGACAGTTGTATCCCGTTAGAGCTTGAAACCATTATGGAGGTGAGTGAACTGATGGAGGTTGAAATCTGAGAGGGCCTAGAATGGCCATGAAATGATTGACAGCAAGGTTTCCCATAGCAATAGGGTCAGTGATGAACTCTCCCGAGGGAAGCTGGAAGGTATGTAATCGAGTTGTAGCTCCATCTTGTCTGAAACACTCTAAAGAAGTAAGTGGTATTTTGATCTCCTTCCAGCAGCCAGTTAGCACGCGACTTTTGGAGAAATTAGCTTTCCTCAATAGAACTTGTAGCAAACTATTAGCTTCACTAACTCTCTTTTGAATGTTGGAGAAGTTCTCTTGATTTAGTTTTTTTTACACTCTTTTGACTCTTTTTAACACTCTATGACACATTTAAATTTCCAACACAGGTTTGTCAAGTTGAATGACATGCTTCCGGCCTCATTCCACGCTTCAAGAACCAACCGGTGAAACTGGGGATGTTTAGTGAGGTAGTTGATGAAGCGGAAAGGTTTGGTTCCATAAACTGGAAGAAGGTGCGAAAGATCAGTGAGAACGGGCTATGATCTGAGGTTAGGGTTGGGAGGAAGTAGGAAGTGCTATTAGGATAAGCAGATATGAAGTGGGAATTAACAAGGAACCTGTCCAGTTTGTTAGCAATGGGCATTTCTGGTTGGTGATTTGACCACGTGTACAAGGGACCTTGGAAACGAAGGTCGAAAACACCAACTTGTCTCAAGTAATCTGCAAATTCAGTCATCTACGGAGTGATGGTATTAACCTCTCTTAGAGAATGCTCAGCATGATGCCTTGTCTCGTTAAATTCACCTCCAAAAATCCAAGGAGTTAACTTCAGTCCATATGCATAATAGATATTTAGTAACTCCACTCATATGTCATAATGATCAGCTCTAGTGTTAGAGGCATACACTAAGTGTAAATGAAAGGGGCACAGCCAGGGATAGTTACTTGACAAGTGAGAGTTTGACGAGTCTGATCTATCAAGCTTACTGATGCTGGATGCTGCCAGATGATGATGATGATCCTCCCATCCGGATCAGAGTTAAGATTGGAGGCAAAGTTCCAATTCTGACAGAATTTAGATATCAAAGGGTTCAATTTTTGAACTTTAATATGGGTTTTAAATAGGGTTCTAAAAATAGGTTTTTGACAAGATAGTCTTTGGAAAAAGGGCATGTGAAGAGTAGTTTTGCTGTGGAGGAATTGTCATAGTCAGAGTTGGAAGACAGACACTAATTTGTTTGGTTGTTTTAGAGCATCTCCAATGTAATACTCCATTTTTTTCTTCAAAATGGAGTAAAAGTGAACATGGAGTAAAAATACTCCAACCCTACTCCATTTCTTACTCTATAATAGAGTGATAAACAAACAAAAATTAGATTACTCCATTTATAGAATAAACACTATTATGGAGTGGGATATGGAGTTGGATTGGAGCAATTCTTACTTCATATTCACTTTTACTCTATTTTGGAGAGAAAAAATGGAGTGGGGTTGGAGATGCCCTTAGACCAGATAGGGTCACCCTCATGTTAAACCCTTTTTTTGTAACATCCTCATGTTAAACTTAAAACTCTGATATGGATGATGAAAAATGTACTTCAAATATGATTTATCCTAATGATTTAAAACCAAATATTCTCCAACTGGTAAAAATGAATATGAAGAAGAATGGTCAAATCTAGCTCTAGAATATGATGAGTTTATAATTCTATGTTCTTTGTTTGTTGAGTAGATTAACTTGATATGCTCATTATACTTTTAGGATCTCGTCAAACCATTATCTCAAACAAGAGTGCTAGAGAAAATATTTCACAAAAAATAAGTAATATATAACAGATTTAGATCAATTCAATTATCATTAAATGATTTTAATTTAAAACTTACGATTAGTCTGAATTTAATATAGTATCATAGCCACACGGTATTTCACCACTATGTGGATATTGTTCTCATATTTATACACACTTTAGCAGAAGAAAAATGGTAATCAGTGAGTGAAAGTTACACATGGAGTAACTGAATAAATAATCAACGAATAATTAAAAAAAAAACTATCTAATCATAGCTAGTTAATATTTAAGTTGGAAATCCATAAAAGACCTGAAAATTAACAATTACCTACTTGGTAGTTTAAATATTTGATATATCATGTAGTCCATTTCCAAAGACTTTCAAACCTCGAGAGAGAGACTTAAGTGAAAATATAAGACATCAGCCCTGTTCGTTACGTCATCGCGAGACGCAGCGGCAGCGGCAAAGAATTGTACTTCTACGGAGACAAAAAGCAACAAAACCAAAGGTTCAAGTTGACGCTGATAGTTTATCGGAAGTAAAAAATACGGACGCCGGTTTCGCCATTTTTTTCAGCGTCTCTTTTACTTATTATTAATTACCACTGCGTATAAAAACAAGCTAGAGATGTGTCGCCGGTGTCGCGAGTTCTCGTGATGAAAGGCTTATTTTTTTATCGCTGCCGCTGCATCCAGCGATCATGAAACGAACAGGGTTATCCTAGAATTTTGTCATGTCATGCTCACCGAGTTTTAACCGGAGCTCCAATTGACAAAATATTTCTCTTTTGGCCATTGATTTCCAACCTGAATCTCCACTTGACCTGTAATTACTAACATGTCTTAGTCTCCCTCCTTGACCATACACCAATCGCATTCCTTAATTCATTTGAACTCATTACATCTGATTTATTCAATGAAAAATGTTCCTGAGTTTTAGAAAATCATAAATTCAGCATGGTGTACTTGGTTTAACTTTTTTTTTGGTCAAACTTTGTTTACTTTTGAATATGAACTAACACTAAAACCAAGGTCCAAACAAGTCTCATGTAACTTGTTAGATTATTCTTTCTCACTAAAAGAATTACTGAAAAAATTGTAAAAATATCGAACCCTCTAATTATTAGAACATATCCACTGATGGAACCCCAATGAATATCTTACCAATAAATAATGAAATAAATTGTATAAGTAGGAGAAAGATATAAGAGGCTTTTTCATTTGAAATTTGTCAATAAATTCAAGAAAACTCTCCTAGACATGTGTCTTATTTTAACTTTTATGCAATTTTTTTAAATAATTTTATGAATATAGTTTATTTTGATTACCTCTTGAATTTAAATTTTGAATTTGAAGAAAATTTATAATCACTATTTTATCTAGATCTTTTAAATTTAAATATTTAAAAATTATATGAAATAATTTATGAGAAATTCTATTTTTGTTTTATTACTTGTATATAAGTTTAGATTTCAGACATAAAACTCTGAAATAAAGCAAACACCTATGTGAACATATTCATATTTTAGATTTTTAAAAAATAATTTTAATTACAGTTATAAGAATTTATTAAATTTTATAGTAAGCTATTAACGAATCAGTACTATAACTCAATATCTTAATATTAAAAATATTATACTTTAAATAAAGTAATCATTATAAGTTTAATATATATGAAGATACTTTTTACGGAATAAATTATTTTATATAATAATATTTATTTTTTAATATTCTGTAGTAAATTTAAAGTTTTAATTAAATATTCTTATATAATAATAAAATAGAATAATTTATTTTTGATGTTTCTTACATTTTTTTAGTTTTATTTTTAACAGATTAAAATTGAGACAGAGTAATAAATATTTTAAATTTTTGTTTTATAAACTTTTAATATAAATGAGTTTATGTTTTTAAACTGTCTCGTATTTGATTGATATATTCATATTTTATGAAATAAACCATTAAAATCTATAATTTTAAATATATACTAGATCCTGACTCGTGCGTCCGCCCGGGTGTTATTTTATAATTTGTAATAGATGATATTGTTATAAAACTGTGATTTATATATAGATTATATATATTTTTCTAAATGTGTTGGTTGTTAATTTTTTTTAGATGCTGAACTAACTAAAACTACATCTTAATAAATTTGATTCTTTTTATATTGATCACTTTTATATTGTATTTGCTTATAAATTTAACCGTTTAATATGATCAAGATATATATATCAGTATCCAATTATTTAAATAAATATTTTTAAAATCAAGTTATTATCATTGATTAAATATTTACTTTATAATATGTTAAAATTATAAACTAAAACTAAATGTATCTATTTATAATATAAATTATAAAAAACAAATGTTCTCTTGTGTGTACAGTTACTTTAATTTAATTTTTAAAATTTTAAATTAATTAATGGTTAAGTTCTTTAAGGTGTTTTTATTATTTAATGTAATAATGCTATAATTCTATAATTATAGATTTAAAATATTCTAAATTTTATTTTATGCAGATAATTCGAAATTAAAATTATTTTATTGTATAATTATTTTTTAATAGTAGTTACGAAAATATTTAGTTATATAGATATTTGCAAAGCTTTATTACTATTAAATATAACTACATATTTATATGTGAAACAAAAAACACAGTAAGATTTATTATTGCAGTCTTAGAAAAATAGTTGTGATTATCTTTTTGGTTATTTCCTTTTAAAAATATTTATATATTTTTGATAGGATGAAAATGCCTTTAATGAATTGTTAGGAAATATTATAAACTACAGTTCGCATTTTCTGTAACAGAAAGTTATTTTCATAGTTGTGTTTTTCTTTTTCATAGTATTAGTTATACTATGTGTTTAAATAATATTCTTTTTTGTTTGAGAATATCTTAACAATTAACAATGAGGATGCTCTTACCACTTAGTTCAGTGAAGATGGTTGCTCACAAGCTAGAATGCGACTAGGAATGACTATTTTCACCAAGCATTCACAGTCATTTCTAATTTGTTATACGATAATGAACAAGATAGTTTTAGGGAACAGTACAGTTAGAGACTTAACACGTAAGACTAGACAAGTAAATCATGGTGTGAAGTGGGAAAAGCATTTAAATTTCAAAGTGTGTATGTGTGTGACAGATGTTTTGGAAAGCGACTGATGTAACGGACATTGCAACAACTCCCTATAAAGATACTTGATTTAACACAGAAACAAAATTTATTCTCAACACAACGCTAAAGACAATTCTACCAACCAAACAACAACAATAGAGATGATGAGAAAGAGAGCAAGTGTGAAGAAAGAGGAGTTAAACAGAGGAGCTTGGACTGAACAAGAAGACAAGATCCTTAAAGACTATGTCATGATCAATGGTGAAGGAAAATGGAGCACACTCCCAAACCAAGCTGGTACATATCCATGCATCTTTATTGTTTTTAAATGATTTCAAGATTATATCAAGATGGTTACAATCATTGTTTACGCAAACATAAAGGTCTCAAGAGGTGTGGCAAAAGCTGCAGACTTCGATGGAGGAACTACTTGAGACCAGGCATAAAGCGTGGAAACATCTCATCTGATGAAGAAGAACTCATAATCCGCCTCCATAATCTCCTTGGAAACAGGTTACTAACGTTTGCTTTCACCAAAATACATAACATTCTATTCCTTGTTTTTTAAAAGTTAGCGGCGTAACGCAGATGGGCGTTGATAGCTGGGAGGCTTCCAGGGCGAACAGACAATGAAATAAAGAACCACTGGAACACAAACCTCCGCAAAACACTTCCAAAATCACAAACTAACCAACAGAAAAGTATAAAAGATTCCAACAACAACAAAATGAATAAAGTATGTGTAATACGTCCGAAGGCGATTAGGTTCCCAAAGCCTCTGACAATTCAGAAGCAGAGTAGTATTGGCTGTACCAGTCTTCTTACTGTGAAGGAAAACGTGATGGATCATCAAGCTGGTTCTCCTTCGTTGTTGGGAGATCTTAAAATAGATTTCGATAAAATCCACTCTGAGTTTATCTTCTCTGATTTGATGGACTTGGATGGTTTGGGTTGTGGAAACGTAATGTCTCTTGTTTCATCTGACGAGGTGTTGGGAGATTATGTCCCTGCTGATGCTTCGTGTCATGGTAATCTTGATCTCAATAGACCTTTCACTTCTTGTCTTCAAGATGATTGTCTCTGGGACTTTAATTGTTAGACCGTACATAAAACTTCATCTATTTCGTCTACCTGTACGAACAAAAGTATATATTTATATTTTGTTTGAACGCTTCTAATTACTAGTAATTTTTTTTATTTTCTTTTGATTATCAAATCTGCAAATATTTATTATAATTCGAATATTATGGAAATGCTTTTTTTTTGTCTTTCAAAACAAAAAATGATTTGTAAGAGCACGCAAATACGCAATGGCGAAATACATTTTTTGATAGATTACATGCTCAATTTATGTGTATCATGCATGCCGCAAATGATAGAGCTTTTACTATAGCTAACTACTGATTAACCATCCCTATCAATAAAACGAAATTTGACTTTAACATACATTCGTATCCATTTATAGGCAGACAATGTCATATTGTCATAACGGTAAGGAGTTTTTTTTTTAATTTAATTCTTGGAATCATCGTATATATCAAAGGTTGGTGTTGAGGCGATTGTCTACCAATCACTAAAGTCGGATTTTCAAAAATAGTTAGAGAGCGAGACTACGTACGTACCCGATGAACCCTACTTTATAACTGATTGAATGGATTTGCTTCAAATGGTCTCAAGACTTAGAAAGTGTGTTCGGCCTAAGCAAGCAAATTTAGTGAATTGGAAGCTTTACACAAAAGCACTATGAATAATGGCTTGTTCTCGTACTATTTTATTACCGAGTCTCTTTTTTGGTTAGAACGTAAAAGCGATGAAATGAAAGAAGTAACGTATGTGATGAAAAGAAAAAAACAAGAAATGAGTTTGGTGATCAGTCAGTTAATACGTTTTCATAAAATGAGTGAAGTTCAAAGTCTTCACACCAAATCTTTACGCATTTAAATTGGTGAAATGTTAACTAAGCCAGGGTTCCATTATATTGGCCTATCATATTCAACTTTATTGATCACCCTACCTAAAATTGTTCATATATATGCTTAATTTTAGATGCTTTTCTGTTTGTTTTTTTATGTTCATTTATTCTTATTATTTAGCTCGGATATTATCCTTTTTTTTTTGTCGGCTGCCCATCTTTATTAGATCAAGTGGTGGTTAGACGAGCCGGTTCTCTGAGGATCCCCTCCGTCTGACCGGGTCTGATCTATGTGGGTAAATGTATAGCCTCTATTTCTTGCCTCCTTAGCTAAAGCGTCCGCACGTCCATTCCGGTCCCGTGGAATATGAGAAACTCTCACATCCTCAAAACCCTCATGGAGACTCCGAAACAAGTCGGTCTCTCTCACATATATTATATATACATATACTTTCAACAAAACTAACGAACCTTAATTTTCTAGATATTTTACAAACTAACCATTTATAATCTTATATATTTTTAACACCAACAGAAGTCATTCATCACCTCCTTAACCACAGGCGGGCAGCATCCAGGGACGAACATAAAAAAACTGATTTTTATTATTCCCAACATAATATCTTAAATTTAATAAATATTTAAAATATTTGAATTTTAGTTTAATATATTTCCTCTTTGCCATTGTTATTCAAAACTATAGAGTTATCTTACTATAAATACAATATTCTCATACAATAATTGGTTATATTTCTTTTCTGTGTTTATTTTAATTTTAATATTGAGTACAACCAAGTGTCAATCAGACTGTCCAGTCTGGTTCAGCCCAAAATCCGCAAAACCTACAGCTATTTTAATTTGGTCTGGTCCGGCCTAAAACTCGCAAATTACATTACTACTTTACCCGGCCAATTAAACCACAAAAATTTTAGAATATATTTCAAAACTCAGCATGGCCCTAAAAAATCTATAGGGCTTTTTGGAATATTCGATTTAAAAAAAAAACATAAACTAAAATTGAATACATAAGTTTACACCAAAATTAAGTTAATTCCAAATTTAGATAATCATTAATATGTTTATAAGATACAAAAACAAAATAAATATATTACTTAGTAAACAAATAAATAGAATAGCGAATAGAAACAAAAAAATACTTTCAATTCTAAGCAATAGAAATGTAAATTCCAGATTATGATGTTCTTCAAATTCAAACGATCATTCATAGTTTATAAATCCAAAAATAAAATAAATGTATTACCTAGTAAATCAAATAAATAGTATAGTGAATACAAAAATTACTTTCAATCCTAAGCAGTAGAAATGTAAAATCTAGATTATGATGTTCTTCAGATGTATTCCACATTCTCATCATCGTCAAAAATTACATATAAAATATAAAAATATTAAATTTTGAAATATATCAATATATAATAAAGTTATAAATACGAATATATTAGTTGTATCGCGGAATGTAAATCTTTCCAACCAAACACATGTAAAAATAAGTGTTTCAAGGTATGAAACGATTTATGTATAAATATCTCTTTATTTAAAACATAAACACCAATGTTAAAACTAGATGCTGATGCCATTCTAGTTATCGAAATGTTTATAAGATCACATGTATTGTCATATGAGCTAATCCATCGTAGCTCTCTGTTTAGCATTTCCATAATTCTAAAACATCCAAATCTTCATGAAAATTTAGTTCCAATCTATCTAATTCTAAATATAAAGTTAATTTAGACTTTACTTCTTCAGCATTAATAAACTTTGAAATCATTTTATAAAGAAATCAATTATAATTATTAAATTCTTAAAATTAATAAGAAATATATAAAAGAATGATACTTATGATATAAGATAATAGTCAAAATTGATATTTAGAAAATTAATTATTTTAAATAATAAACTAAATTAAAATACAAGTTTCGGATTTTGGAGTCGATCCTAATCCAAAGGAACCCAAAATATTTAAATAAAAAATGGACTATATTTGAATTGTCTGATATTTTGGGGTTTATACAGTAATGTCCACTTGGCGGGTTCGGATTTCGGACTGCGGGGGCTTCCAACCCCAATTGACATGTGAATTATATTATATCCTATACATTTATTCTGTAAACCTAACATTAAAAGAAAATTAAATTGAAAACACATTAAACAGAGAATCAAAACATTTTGAATCTCTTTCCCTTTTCTCTCAAAAGTTGCAGAATGTGGTCTTCGTATTTTGTTCCGGCGTTGGCTTCTCCGGCGTCGGAAGCTTCCTTTTCTCCTCGATCTAGTCTTCTTTTTGCTTCCTGATTCTAAAGAGATCCACCTTCAATATGTTTTGGGATTCTGGGTGTTTCACCGCCGGTGAATGGTTCTTCTCTGTGGAGGGCTAGCTTCGCCGGCGTCTTGAGCTTTCTGGTGTTCCGACGAGTTGGTGTGAGCTTGGTAGAGCAAGGAAGTCGGCTTTTGGTTGGTGTCACCATCAGATCTGGTTTTCTCTTTCAGCCTCTTGCGGTGTTCTCCTTGTTACGGCGGTGCGCGAGGTTCACGATGGATTCGTCCAGTGTTCTTGTCACCATTTCTTATTCAAAGTTGGGTCTTTGTGGTGGAGTGGAGCTGAAGCTTGCTCGTTCCGTTCCGCTCAGGGGTTTAGTCATAGTGGAAACCCATCTTTTGTATCTTCAGCTTTGGTAATCTGCGTTTTGATAGGGTTCTTGTAACTTTGGGTTCGTGAGTCTTGATCAATCTGGCCATGGTGTAAGCGTCTTGAAGGTTGTGACTTAGCAGGTTTTGTTCTAGAGGTATTGTGTCTTATGGTTGCTAGCTGTTTGGTTCTTCTCCTATGAGTGTTGGAGAGGTTCGGCAAGGCTTCATAGTGGTGTTTGAGTGAGCTTCATTCTTTGATCGTAAAGTTTTTATTTATCCAAGGCGTGTGGACCGAGCAGCGAGTTCCCCTTGTCGAGTTGTGAAGAAATCTCTGGGTCTTAGTCTTATCGTTTGGCGGGCGAGGCAGCAGCGATAAGTATGTTTGGGTGAAGAAGTGGAAGGTACCGGGTGGCGAGCGATATGCAGCAGCGGTAATTCCCGACCATTGACATTTGCTCTCTTTTAAAAATCTGCTAGGTGTTCGATGTGGCTTTTGTGGTTGTTATCCGTGCTTTTGGTGTTAGTTTCGATTTAGTTTGTATGTTTTATGTTTGTTCTGAAGTCATCCGATGTGGTTTTAGTCGTCCCCAGTGTGGGTTCTAGCTGCCGCTTCTTATGGGCTCTTGTTTCTGGGGCTATTTCGTTTTGCCGCCAGCTTATGTATGGTATTGCTATTTGGCATATGAATGAATTTCAATTCGGGAAAAAAAAAAGAATCAAAACATTTTGAATATTTTCTTACCGCAAATATAAGTTACGCTTGGTATGAACTTCCCAAGATTTCTTAAAATTTAGTAAAAATTAAGGCAGCAATCTATAAAAATTTCCAGGACATTCAAAATAACCGAAGAAAATGAGGCCTTGAATCGAGTTTGAGAACAAAATGATTTGTAGTGATCTTGAACGCGTAAAACTAGGAAAACTAAAACAATTGTATTTTTGAAATGTCCCAGTAACTTAACAAATTAGCATTTAACAATCAAAGCACTATATGATGAAAGGGTGCACAAAATTGATGAATTCAAAGTAATTTTATATGACTGAACTTAATATTAAGAAAAAATATCTTTTAGTAAAACACAGAACTTTGTAGAGTTGCAAGGAAAAACGGCTCAAACAATGCAAGAAAATAGCCATATTGCATCTTCATCAGTCTTAACACACTTGCGTCTTCTCTTCAGACACTAAATCGACTTCTTCTTGAATCATCCTGCATATACATAGACCACAATTTGAAAAGGCACTAACAATAGGATGATTAATTAGCTTTTACGTGGGGAAGTAGTAATTACATGGTTAGTGAAAGATATCTTGTCGGTGATATCAAGTATCTCCTTCCACTTCTTCCCAATACCCATCTAAGGTTCACAATGACAAACAACAAAGTAGTAGTAGTTTCATCAGAGAAATTGATAAACCAATCTAAATAAACAACAAAAGTAGTAATCTCATCAGATAGGTTCATAAAACCAATCAAAAACATACTGCACAATAAACAAACAACAAACAGCAATTTCATCAGATAGATAGATTCATAAACAATCTTTGGACATACTAACATGTTCTAAACTGATATTATATTACTGTCAGCAAAGTATCAAAACCAATTCAAAGGGAGAAGAGAAGCATGATACCAGAACAGCTTCATTAGATTTAGTCCTAGTCCACAAGGAGAGTTTGTCTTGCTTTTGGCGGACACTAGCAACCACACCACAAATCTCATCTGATTCATCAAACTGCTCTCCAACTAAAGCCATCAACTGCCAAACACAAGAGATTAAAAAAAAAATAATAAAGTCAATATTGTCAGAAAAACAGAAGAGTAAAAAAGGGTTAGAAAAAGAAGAAAGAAGAGTACAGTTTCAAGCCAAGCCTTGTCTAAAGCTTGCTTCCTGTTGTTGGTAACAACATAAGTCCACTTGCCGCCGTTGGCACACTCTGGATCTTCCCACTTTGGCTCAACACCAGCTTTGAACATGTGAATCTCAGCACTGGGTGTCAATCTGCTGGGAACGAATATAGTCTCGTGCAAACTGCAACAATACACAAAACACCGATTAGTAGTATATAAAGATATATACATAGATCGAAGAGGAAGAAGACAAACCCCCAGAAATCTTCGACGGTATCGAAGGTACATGCTTTACGGAGGGAAGCTCCCCACGCGGCGCCTTGCTTTGGTTTTGATTGGTTATCGAACCAGAAACTCCACTTTCTTTCGAGCTTGTGAGGAGGCTGCTGCTTCTCCGTCGATTCAATCGCCGTTACCTCCGCCGCCGCAAGGGCTTCGTTCACATCCTCTGTCGCCATCTCTATTCTTCTTCGCAGAATGAGAGAGAGAATTTTGGAACGTTACTTTAAAGAGGCTTACTTGTCATTAAGGACCCGTTTTGGGTCTAATTTGGGCCGGGCCTCGTAGAGCCTTTTGAACTGTTCTTTCATATGTGTAAGCTTTTAGTAGAAAATACACAAACAATTAAAGTATTACTAGTATTCGGTCCTGTTTAAGTATTTCCTTTTTGGGCAATTCCATTTTTTCGTGTTTTGTCATAAAAATAGCAGAAAACTTTTTATAATTTCGAATTATATGTTCTCAAATTCGAATTTTATTTATAAATTTGTTTTTACGAAACTATTTTCAATTTTGTTTAGAAATTCGAAAATGCTTTTCAAAACTATTTTAAATTTTTTATTTTCATATTTTTAGTATTTTTTATTTTATAAAACTTTAAAACCTAAACTCAAAATCCCACCCCTTAGCTCTAAGAGCTAATGTTTAGATTAGTTAACTTTTAGGAGATAAGTGTAAATTAATTATTTTAATGAAACATTTTGATCATTTTCTCTCTTGTGTGCTATATTTGTGATAAAAAAATTAATGATATCCTAGAAAATTTCTCTTCTTTTTTTTTGGTTAACTAAGTATTTTTTATTTTCTATATAAAAATTAACTATATTTCAATTTTCTATGATTTCACTCATCATTCCAATGAGTTAATATATTTTCAGATGGCCTAATTAGTTTGTCATAGTTATATATGTTAGGTTTATCAATAAAAATCTCTTAAATCCATAACTGAATATTCATTATGATTTGAATTAAGGCTACCAACTATAGTTTAAGGTTTTCAGTGGTGAAACATTTAGAAGAAAAAATGAAGAAGAAATATGATGTTTCTCGAAGTTTACACCATTTAGGAAGAAATTAGTTTTAATATTTATGCATGTCTATTCTTTTAATTCTTCTGATTAATTTCTCCAAGAGAAATATAGAACATATTTTTAATTTTCAAAATTAAGAGAAACAGTGAAAAAATAAAAAAATATTTTATAATGAAATTATTTTAATGATGCATATTTTATGATAAACAATGATGTATATTGGTTTCTAATCTAATTTTTATCATCTTTATAAACTAACTTTTATAGATACCTTTTATTTTATAGTTTTGTTAAAAGAAAATTTATTATCATTCTTCAAATTGTGTTTTCTTTTAATTTTCTAATTACTTATTTTTTATTAATTTTGACGGTCTGCAAACCTAAATTTTCTCGTCTTTACTTTTAGTGTTGTGTCTGTGTGATTTGTACTTTGTATCAGCAACCAAAAACATAGACCTTATTTGTAACACTCGTTTCCTCTTTTCTCTCGAGAACGGCATGGTACTTACACTAAAATTTAAACTAAACCAAATCATTAAAAACTGAGTAAAATATTGAAGCATTTTAATAAATTACGAGCGGATAAATCTTTTAAAAATTTTGTAACAAAAATTGACCATATTGAAAACTCGTATAAAACATTAACTACAACCGAATAAAGTATAATTATCCCAGAGATACTAAACTGTCCAGTTATAAGATTACTCGTCATGCTCACTTGCAAAAAAAAAAAAAAAAAAAGTTAAGTAATATGAGAGTCATTCAGTGAAATATAGTATGTTATACATGCAAACCATTGATTCAGTACATAGCACTACGACTATATAGGCCACATCTAATATAAAAAAACACGGTGTCTAATACACCACACAAACAACTAATGCGCTGATATTACATGACTAATCTCTGTGCTCCGCATTCAGCTCATATACATATATGCAACGCTAGTACAAGACTCCATCTTTATACCCCGCAATCCCCACAAAATGTGCTGCTAGCATAGACCTCTATATGCCCTGCAATACCCCGCTAATACAAAATGTCTATGTTTTCCGCAATCTCCACACAATGCACTGTTAGCATAAACATCTTTGTGCCCGCAATATCATAACATATTTATATTTATATATAAACAATTCAAAAAAATTCAATACAAACAACGGTTGAATCTTCTTATTCTTATTTCCGGCTTAGCAAGCAAAAACAATAAACAAACAAAATTCCAGCCATACTCTATTCAAAGAGACATAACATGTTTCGACCCTAAACTTTCCATAATAGTTAGTACTAAACTAGTACGAAATCAAATGAAATAGCCTTCAACTTAACCAATATCGAGAACCAAAAATGGATTGGAAAGCAAACAAGATGCCTTTATCACTAAGAAAGCTAAGGTTTCGCCATGGATCTCGAACTTGTCAACAACACACCAGATCAGAAAAGAACACAAGCAAAACAATAAGACATGATTAAAATATTATTAATCTAGCGTCTAAGGAACTTGCAACACACGAAATCAGTATACACTCTTTTAATCTTCACGGCTTGGAATCATAGTGGCGGATCTCAGCCCCAAGAGTGTATGGTCCCTCTCCAGTGACTCAAGGTTGATGATCACGGTTGGTCTGATTGAAACGGTGGCTCTGGTTTCATCTTCTCCATCTCATGAGTTATGAATCCAATAGTAACACCATCACCATGGACGTGACGACACATTACGAGGTGGTGATGGCATGGGCTACTCCTCCGTTGTGATAGACGGCTCCAAAGCATCATCAGCAGTGGTGGTGGCGCTAATGGTGCGTGATGAACATTACATCTCCTCTACTCCAACCGTGGATAACCCACGTATTATAACAAGGTAAGGAAGGAGAAACAATAATAAAATAACAAGGATAGAGAAGCAAACATGATATGATCGGTGATACTGAGAAGAAAAGAAAGAGGTGGATGTGGCTGATTCATATTCAACAAAGAGGAAAAT
Source organism: Raphanus raphanistrum subsp. raphanistrum (assembly GCA_019706035.1). Lineage (NCBI taxonomy): Eukaryota > Viridiplantae > Streptophyta > Magnoliopsida > Brassicales > Brassicaceae > Raphanus > Raphanus raphanistrum. The sequence goes on along the minus strand of CM033987.1, from coordinate 23,592,556 downwards.
ACAATCTTATAATTCAAAACAAAAAGAAGAATTATAATAAACTGAACACCAAACAGGTTTTATGAAACCGGGTCTATTCAAGCAAAAATAATTAGGGTAAACTATCAATTTCTTCATGAGAACTGCTATATAGCATCATATCCCCCACTGAATTATGATCCGTACTATTTTTCTCCAAGCTTAAAGTTGTATACTTATTTTTCCTCCAATTATTAGTTGTAAATATATTTCTTTCTTTTGAAACTTAGAAACCCATAGACAATGATTTTAATTGGTTTATTGTTAACCAATCAGTTTTAAACCATCTAAACCAATCAAAATTCTATTTTTTAGAATATTTATAAAAATAAATAAATGTTTAATCAAACAAAAATTAATTTCTCAGAACAAAAAATATCATTGACATTCTCTTTAGATCTCAGTTATTTTAGGTAACCATATAATTTGATTCATCAAAACTGATAATTTCTCTTTTTCGTCGAACCCATCAATGCAATCAGATATATGATTTCACTTTCAAACTCAACCAAATCCTTCAACGTCAAATGGCAACTCATAAGAACAAAACTCAACGAACTTTATAGCAGTCTCGCCGCCCTCTCAAATCTCAGTTCCGACTTCAACACATCTCTTACAAGCATTCTTGTCTCTCTCTCACAAACTGTTACGAGATCGGTTTGATCTAGTGTCGGAAGGGAGATATGTGGGAAAGTGGAGTTTGAATGCGGTGGAGGAGTGGGGAGTTGCGACAGGGTTGAGGTTATTGCTCACTCGTGGCTGCGGAGGGACAATACACATAAGTCGAGACAAGAGGAAACTGATACAATTGATGACATATCTGATTTGGGATTTGATATGGATTCTCGTGTCCATGCTAGAGTTTGCCAACCGTACGGTCGAAGAAGAAGACGATTGTGAGAGATGAAAAACTTTATGGCCTTGATTGTGAGAATACCCGCCTCTGTAAATTTTGTTGATGATACGTTTTTATGAAGATATATTTTAAAATAAGAATTGGAAGGTGTTAAAAAAAGTAAAAACAATATTTGAAATTTCTATTGATTTAGCTGATTCAAAATCAGTTGGTTAACTAGAAACCAATTAATCCATGGTTTATGGATAATTACATTTTAAATTATCGATTTAGAGAAAAATAGATGTGTAACTTTGTATTCATGGAAGAATAGTACGAGGTCATAGTTTTATGGGTATACGATGATATATGATAGTTTTCGTGAGAAAATAGATAGTTCACCCACATAATTAAAAGTTTACAAGTATGAATACTGAAGTTGAAGTTGCACCTAATTTTTTTTTTTTTTTTTAGAAAAGCACCAAATTTTAGTAAAAATAAAAAGTATGAATACTGAAATTGAAAGGCACAGCGACACCTTATCTGCAACGACAAAGTGTTTACCAAAATATTTTTTTTGCACCACTCGTAGAGAACACCCCTATCTCTTTGGCAAAAGCCACTTCACTCAATCCCACTTAAAATAAAAAAGTTATTCCCTTCTATTTATTTTATTTTTATTTTTCTGAAACGATATTCAAATTGTAAGGTTTCTCTTCATATTTGTCAACTCTTTATTTGCCATTTGTTGCAAACACTCGTCTCTTCAAGCAGAGTTAAGTCTTCTTCAAGTTCCCAGGTACTTGATCGTTTCCCCAATACTATTCTTACCTTTTCCAGCATTTGATCTGATTTTGTTACTGGATTTGGAAACCCATTTGTTTCTTGTAAGAGAATCTCCAAGTAAACTAATGTAATAAAAAGTTGAAGTATGTCTTTCTTTGCTGATTAAGCTTCCAAAAGGTTGCTCATAGTAGATCTCGGGTCCACCACTTACTATTAATCCACAGTTCTCTTCTTTTTAGACTAATATTAACAAGGATCATCACACTTTTTCTTATTTTAACTGGATATCTTTGTCTTTTTCTTTTTAGACTAATATATTTTCGTTAGAATCAATCACCTTTTATTGAATTCGGTTTAGTTTAATCGGTCTTGGTCAAGAATCTGGATTTTCAGAACAAGAAGCACAAATCTTGATGCCATCTAGTGATCTGATCAGGGATAAAGTTGTAGATTCTTGATTTTGGTCTTAAGTACTTTTTGATCTGATCAGGGATACAAGCTTGAAACAAAATGGCGCAAGTCTTGGCAGCTTCTCCAACATGTCAAATGAAATTGACTAAACCGAGCCCCATTGCATCTTCAAAGTTATGGAGCTCGGTTGTCTTGAAACAGAAGAAACAGAGCAGCAGCAAACTAAGAAGCTTTAAAGTGATGGCTGTTCAATCTGATAACAGTACAATCAATAGAGTTGAGAGTCTTCTCAATTTAGACACCAAACCTTTCACTGACCGGATCATCGCTGAGTACATTTGGTACATATATACATCTCTATGTCTCATATCAAACTTCTGGTATGAGGTTTCTAATGATTTGTCCTTTTATTTAAATAGGATTGGAGGATCAGGAATTGACCTTAGGAGCAAGTCAAGGGTATGATACTATAATAAACTTTGTAGTGACTTTATGATGCTAGTATATTAATCGATGATTTCTTGAAAATTGTAGACTCTTGAAAAGCCTGTGGAAGATCCTTCTGAGCTTCCCAAGTGGAACTATGATGGTTCCAGTACCGGGCAAGCACCTGGTGAAGATAGTGAAGTGATTCTATAGTAAGATATTTTTCCAAGGCACTAGACATTTCTAAGTTCATTTGATTTTATTTCACAATCTCATCATACATTCGTTTCATGTTGTTGTTACTCAGTCCGCAAGCTATCTTCAGAGATCCTTTCCGTGGAGGCAATAACATATTGGTATGCATCATTAAGTTTTATTCTGTAAGTAACTTTTTTCGTAGTCACACACTAAGTATTGATCTATTATTATGTAAAGGTTATCTGTGATACTTACACACCAGCTGGTGAGCCAATTCCAACAAACAAACGTGCAAGAGCTGCTGAGATTTTCAGCAACAAGAAGGTCAATGAAGAGATTCCATGGTTTGTCATTACACGAAAAATCTCATTTATTTTATGTTTGCCTCCAATCCCATTTAAGTCTGAATACTCTTTATCATGATTTCAGGTTTGGCATCGAACAAGAGTACACTTTACTTCAGCCAAATGTGAACTGGCCATTGGGTTGGCCCGTTGGAGCGTATCCTGGTCCTCAGGTGATAACCAAGTCAAGCTAAAATTTTTGTTTGGTTTTCAATAAAGGTAACCTTTTTTTTCTGGATGGTGTCAGGGACCTTACTATTGTGGAGTTGGAGCTGAAAAGTCATGGGGACGTGACATTTCAGATGCTCATTACAAAGCTTGTTTATATGCTGGAATTAACATCAGTGGTACTAATGGTGAAGTTATGCCAGGACAGGTCTCTTTTTTCTTAAAGAAGCTTATGATAATAAATTCTATTATAAATATATATATTGTTTTATCAAAAAGTTTTATTATTATTTTGATGTTTGACCATGTTGCCAACAAATATTCGTTCAGTGGGAATTCCAAGTTGGCCCGAGCGTAGGAATCGAAGCAGGTGATCATGTTTGGTGTGCAAGATACCTTCTTGAGGTAATCAAATCTCTCTTTTGTTGAGATTCTAGTTGAGATTACTGAGTGAGACTGTGAGAGTTAAGTTATATTAACTGTTGTTTACTTTTTGTAGAGAATCACAGAACAAGCTGGTGTTGTCTTAACACTTGATCCCAAACCAATAGAGGGAGACTGGAACGGTGCTGGTTGCCATACCAATTACAGTACTAAAAGCATGAGAGAGGAAGGAGGATTTGAGGTGATTAAAAAGGCCATCTTGAACCTCTCTCTTCGTCACATGGATCACATCAGTGCATACGGTGAAGGCAATGAGAGAAGGTTGACTGGAAAGCACGAGACAGCTAGTATCGACCAATTCTCATGGGTATGCATATATGCAATAAGAGTCTGAAGCATTTCACTTTTTAAGTCCCAGTTGTTTTGTTCCTCTGCTCATTTGCGTTAAACTTCAACTTGGCAGGGCGTGGCTAACCGTGGATGCTCAATTCGTGTGGGACGTGATACCGAGAAGAAAGGAAAAGGTACTGCTTCTGCTGGAATTGTTACACATCTTTTTTCCTTTTGTGCTATATATAGCTGATATATACCGTTGTGCCTTGTAATATATATAGGTTACTTGGAAGATCGACGTCCAGCATCAAACATGGACCCATACATTGTGACTTCACTCTTGGCAGAGACCACTCTTCTCTGGGAGCCGACCCTTGAGGCTGAAGCACTTGCAGCTCAAAAGCTTTCTTTGAACGTTTAAATTAACCGAAGCAATCACAAATCCGACGAACACGCATGTTTATCTATGTAGCCCTGCCGGGATCATAAATGTTGTTATAAAATGTTGGTTCGGACAAGACATTGTGTGTTTTTTTTTACATTTGCATTGTTGAAAATACTCAAAACTTCATGATGGGCAATGTTCATCCTTTTATATTGAGTTTTTAGGGTATCACTGCAAGACATTGGTCTGGTCATCATGTGTGAGTATATTTGGCTTCGAATCTAAGTTACAGAGAAGGTTTGCGAGATTTTAAGCTAAAGAAAATATTGATTCTATGTAACTGCTATGTTTATTGTATTAACTCGGAATTTATTGTTGGCACCATACGCAAATATAATAATTTTACGGAAAATTTGACCTTATAATTTTACGGAAAATTTGCCACTTTACTCTTGCGACATGTTTGCCGTATATATTTTTCGCTTGTTTTCTTTTAAGATGCGTTCACCCTTCTAATCTTAAACACCTTTAATTTTCATAATACCAAATATATTTAGTTTTATAATCAGTCGATCTGCATAAAAACTTAGATTTTTCTAAACATAAAATGTTTTGAAATTTTTTAAAAACAAGATTTTTACAAATTTAGTATTATATTAAATAAATTGATTTTAGAATTTATACTATATCATACATTTACATAGTATAACTCATTTTCATTTTCAAATATTACAAAAAGACTATCAGATACTATAGTAAATGGTTACAAAAATAGAATATTATGTCTTTATTCTTCTCCACCTCTAGTAGTTTCTTCTCCTCCTCTGTCAACTCCTGTAAAAAACTAAAAACTCTCAGCTCCTCCGCAAGTCGTATCTTCTCTTCTGCTTTTTTAATTTTTATTATTCACTCTAAGATATATTATTTTGTTATGTTCTATTCTATGTAAAAAACATAGAATAAAAATGTAACTTTTCTCTTTCTCTCTCCTACATATTTACATAGTATAGTATGTATTTCATCTATTTATAAAAAGACACTAACTCACGAACCATTGAACCATTGAACCATTGAAGAGAGGCTGGTCACGCTTATGATAAAATGTCGCATTTCGACCATACTACCATTTGGGTTATTCAGTTGAATTTATTTCCTATTATGTATATTTTGTAAATTCACCTTAAATTTAAAATTAATATTATTTAATTTAAAACAAATTTTTATTAATATTTTGACATTATTTTCTTGGACGTTATCTGTTTTTTTTTTAAAAAGAAAACCCTAATTGTGTTTTATAGTCTTGTATCTTTTGATTTTTTAAACTATTTCAATCTGATTTATTAAACTTTAATACATTTTATAAAAAGTATTTATTTTTATATGATATTATATTATATTATACTAGTGATTATTTTTTTGGTATAATTGTTAAGATATTAATGATTATTTAAAAGGTTTTCTTTATTTTTTGTGTAAAACTCAATATCTAGTAGCTTCTTGGAAGATTTTCGATATAAATAATCTTCTTTGACGTCGGATTATTCATATACTTTTCAATCCTTTTCAGTGTAATTAAGTGTGACGAATAGATTAAATAAAATTAACCCAACAACAGATTTATATTGATTATAAGGGGAGAAAAACATTACTTACACGACCTCTAAGGTTCGGGCTAGGCTATGTAGCATAATGCACCGGCTAATTAACGGTACGTCAAAACCGTGCATCAAACGTTATTTATGATAGTTCACTTTCTACATACACTTAACATTTATACTGGTACTATTTAGGTTGTAGTTATTAGTGGAGATGTTGATTCTACACTCCACCACCACCGCCTCCTCGACCGCCACCTCCCTTCCAACCTCCACCTTGGCCACCGCCTCCCTTCCAACCTCCACCTTGGCCACCGCCTCCCTTCCATCCTCCTCCTTGGCCACCGCCTCCCTTCCATCCTCCTCCTTGGCCACCGCCTCTATACGTTTGTACGTCTTCTGAATCACCTTTTATATCTTCGGTGTCCAACTCGGCAGAACCTCCTTTCCATCCTCCACCACCGCCGCCTCCTCGGCCACCACCTCCTTTCCATCCTCCACCACCGCCTCCCTTCCATCCTCCACCTTGGCCACCGCCTCCCTTCCATCCTCCCCCTTGGCCACCGCCTCTATACGTTCGTACGTCTTCTGAACCACCTTTTATATCCTCGGTGTCCAACTCGGCACCACCTCCTTTCCATCCTCCACCGCCTCCTCCTCGGCCACCGCCTCCCTTCCATCCTCCTCCTTGGCCACCGCCTCCCTTCCATCCTCCTCCTTGGCCACCGCCTCTATACGTTTGTACGTCTTCTGAATCACCTTTTATATCTTCGGTGTCCAACTCGGCAGAACCTCCTTTCCATCCTCCACCACCGCCGCCTCCTCGGCCACCACCTCCTTTCCATCCTCCACCACCGCCTCCCTTCCATCCTCCTCCTTGGCCACCGCCTCCCTTCCATCCTCCCCCTTGGCCACCGCCTCTATACGTTTGTACATCTTCTGAACCACCTTTTATATCCTCGGTGTCCAACTCGGCACCACCTCCTTTCCATCCTCCACCGCCTCCTCCTCGGCAACCGCCTCCCTTCCAACCTCCACCTTGGCCACCGCCTCCCTTCCATCCTCCCCCTTGGCCACCGCCTCCCTTCCATCCTCCTCCTCCTCCTCCTCGGTTATCAACTTCATAATTGCTGTCCTTCTGTTCTTCGACGACTGCCTCAGCGGCAGCGTCTCCTTTGCCTTCCACTGTTGGTATCTCTGCCTTCTTAGCATCTGTTTCAAATTAACTTCCTCTTAACAAGATTTTCTATCAAGATCATTTTATTTAAATGAAAATAAACAGTTTTGAACACCTTTCTTGTCCTCCACGGAAGCCTCTTTGGCGACGGTCACGACAACAGCCGCTAACAAAATAAACCATACGATAAACGTTTTCGTATTCATCTTTAGTACTTGCTATGCAATTGACTATACAACACCTCTTGTTATTTATAGTCGCACCCGTTTACGTTAGCTACAAGCTAATATTAATTTAAGATACATGTCGCGTTGGATTCAAACTAAAAAGAAACAGGAAAAGACAATAAAAAGTTACACCAAGCGGTGAGTTATTGAAGATGCACAAACTATCACGTACGTACGGTGGAGTCAGCAATTGAAGATTTTGTTTTAAAGCTCTCGTCTAGTCTCTGAAGCTAACACGTACGATTTCTTACTGCCTAGTAAGAGGTTCTCTATAAGATGGTCTTATAGACTGACAACTGGCTTTTCTTGAGCCACTTCAGATGATAAGTAGGTTAGGTCTAGCTTTGTTTTAAGACACGAATAGTCAATAACAATTAAACGGATTGGTATATGTAATTATTTACATATATATATGGTATTTATATCAAATAATATTGTTTAGATGGAGAAAAAAACATGCAAGTGCATTTGAATTTACTGACAACTGCGTCTGACATCTAACAAAATATTTTTCTGCTGATTATTTTCTAACTTTGGAGAATTATAGTGGAGGGTTAGCATTATTTGGCATGAAAAGGTTGAGTGTACGTAATTTACTCTCAACACCAGTCCACATAACGAAAAGTCAAATAACTTTTGCCTAGGCTATATTTATAGCAATGCAACTACACAACCAAAACAACAAATATGATTTAGAATGACAAAGTTGTACAAAAGGGTCTCTCCAGTAGAGGACCAAGATTAGTGATGAGATATTTCAGTGAAATCAAAGATAATTCCTGAGAAACTTGGTAGCTTAGTGAAGGCAGAATGGCAATTTAGAAATTTCAGGGTTTTGGGTCTTAATGAAGTTCAGACTTATGGAGGTAACTTTACCTGGATTGGAAACAGAAAGAATAGAACAACTAGCTGAAGAAGTTCGGAACTGTCTTCAATGAGCGTTCATCAAGGTCGATATAAAACTATCACTCCATATAGGTTTATGTCCAAATTCTTCTATTCAAGAATAAAATGTGTCATACTGGTCAGTTCCCTATATGGAAAGCTAGCAGTGACTTAATTTACAATGCCAAAGATGGATCAGTCTGGATATCGTAAACTAACCCGTCTTGGATTACCATATGCGGTCAAGCGCAAAATCTCTCAGTTATATATGAAAGATAACAAAGCAATGCATGTTTCAGAAAAAAAAAATGACAACAAGGCAATGCCATCAGAAGACTTCATGCTTCTGTTAAGTGTTAATGATATCACTACTCAGGCATCGGCTGGGCGCTTTATGATGTGCTCGGCGGAGATTGATTATTAAATGATCTGTATCAATAGAAGTCACTGGCGCCATTCTAGCACAAGCCATGGCTTTGAAGGAAGATATAATTCCAAATGAGAAGATTAGCATATTGCAAGGTAGTGTTCCGTCGTGATTCTGTTACTCTATATCAAGGTCTTGAGCAAACATCTTTGAAATATGATCCTCCAAAGAGTGTTATTATCCAAACTTACATCTTTTTGTTAGGTCAAGGGCAGTACCATTTTTCAGTTCATAAGTAGACAGGCCAACTCTTTAGTGGTTGAATTAGCTAAGCAAGCTTAAAACAATAGTTCAGTTCACTTTATGTTGTTCTTTTTAGTTGTCATAAATTTTCCTTATATCAAAATTTATAGTATTCCTTTGATCTAAGTAAATAAAATTGGCAGACAAAAAAAAGGTTTATTAGTGTTTACTATTTGGTTGGTCAGTTCGACCCAAAATTTTTTCATTTCATATACGAGTTTCTCTAAACAGAAGGAAGTGTGTTAGTTCTATGCATTCCCCTACCCTTTGGTGATTTTGTATTTGCCCTTCTTTGCATTTTCGAAATGAGTTAATTATCTATATACTTGATACAAATGTGTTGCCGACAAGAAAAAAGAGAGTTACATGGCACAAAATAAGTTAAAAAGACAAGAGTAAACCGTACCACGAACTTTTCCATTTCCAATGAAAAAAAAGAAAAAGCAGAGACCAATGTGACAGTGAAGGGAATAAAAAAGGTGAATTGAGTGAAATTGCCGTTTGCATAAGGAAAGAACCAATGCGATGCTCTCCATGTGCCACTCCAAAGCAAACTTCCTAAAGTAATCAAAAGTAGAGACCACAAAAACTCACGATTTCGATCAAAACTAATTAAAATAAACAAAACCACAGATGCTTTTCTTCTGGATCACAATCATAACTGTTGCACTATACGCTATACTTGAGCTTTTTTTTCTTTGAATCTCTCTTTTAACATGTACTCTTGTAAATGAGCCATGTGGTTTTGATTCTAAAATAATTCAACTTTTCTTTTTCTTCTTCTTCACCCAGCTTTTATATAATTAACCTCACATGTGTGTTCCCATTTCTCAATTCCCAAGTTCCTTTTATCCAGGATTGTTCTGAAACACATAGAGAGACAGAGAGAGATGGGCGTTACAGGAGGACTAGTTAGAAGCATTTTCTTCAGAAACAAATCATTTGGGGCTCATGACTACAACAACAATGTACATTTTCATCAAGAAACCCATCACCCTTCCTTTTTTTAAATTAAATAATATTTATCATGTTTGAATGTTGTAATGTGTTACAGGGAAGAAGCAATCTAGGAGAGAAGAAAAGATGGAGCTCTGTAAGATCATACCTTTGTGGAGATGAATTCAACTCAGTTCTCGCTGTGGATGACTCAGGATCAATAAAAGATTCTTTAGACCCTCTTCTTACAATGTCTCAGCAACTGAGTACAGAACCTTGTGATTCGGTTTTGGCAATCCAAGATTCAGCTTCTGTGAAACTACTACATCTGGAGGAGGAGGACTCTGTTTCAGGTAAGAACTCAGAGGTTTCAGTAACTCAGCCTTTACACAAAGAAGACCAAAGCGAAGCAACAGAGACGCACATACCAAAGAGGCATCATCAGACTACTCTAATCTCTAAGCTTTTCCTCGAAGAAGACGCTGCTATCATAATTCAATCAGCATTCAGGAGTTACCTGGTTTTGTTTTGTTTTGTTTTTTTCTCTGTATGTATTTGTCGTTCTTTTGTTATGTCCACTCCAATGATTCTTAGGATGCGTTTTCAGGCAAAACGTGGGAGAAAAGAAGTAGAAGAAACGTTTGATAAGGAGGAGAGCTTCTCAGGAGAGGAATCACAAGGTAAAGTATCCATGGGGACATCACTAGAAGTTCAGACATGCAGTTCCGTGAAAGCACCTTTCTTTAAAAGAAAACGAGTATCAAGAACATTACACAAGAACAATACTCAAGTTCTAAGGATAAAGGTAAGCAAACCAACCAACCAACCAATTTAAAAGAAAAAGAGAGAAGAATAACAATATAACATGATCACAATAAAAACAGGAAGACTGGGATGATAGCACAGTGAGCAGCACCATATCAAAGTCGAGGATACAAAGCAGAATCGAAGCAATGACAAAACGGGAGAGAGCACTTGCTTACGCATTTTCACAGCAGGTACTTATAGTCTTAAACAAATTGATGATCTCTAAAGGAAAGTGTCTTTGCTCAAATATTAAAAAGAACAATATTTTGTTTAAAAGCTAAGGATTTGCACAAAGAAGAAGCAAGTAGAACGCAACAGTGAAGATGAATCAAACATCGGTTGGAATTGGCTAGAGCGCTGGATGGCAACTCGTGTACCAGACAGCACTCAGACAAACATTCAAATGAAAAGTCAAAGATTGGTTAGAAAGAATACATCTTTTAGTATAGCTGGCGAGTTGGAGAGTTGTGCCTCCAACGATATCCCTCTCCAATTTGAAAGCATATCAGAAGAGGAAACAGAAGACTTGCACAGAGAAAAGAACATATCAAAGCGCAAATCTGCTCCCAGCTACAAAACCCAGAGAAGGCATAACAGGGTAAAGAAAATAAATACAAAATCCATACAAGTTTTAATACATGTGAAGCCATTATTACGTGGTTCATGTTTATTTTGCAGCTTCAGACAACGAAAAAGGACACGCAACAGCAAACTAAGAAGGCCAAGACAGCACCAATAAGCTGCAAAATGGGAAATGAACAAGAAGAAGCCTCTCGAAAGTTAAATAGCTGCAGCAGCTAAAGATGATAATAGTTACCTGTATGCTGTTTGTTCTTATGAATCTGATAACAACATTATGTAAATTGTCTGGGGAATCAAAATGATATGAGAAATATTTATGTTTTCAGCAAATCTTATGTGTGTCTCAGAATTTGATATTACAAGCTGGAACCAGACCAAAGTTAGATGATCCTATCAATATCAAAACTCAAAGTAATCAACAATGCCTAAAGAGACAAGTAAACACAAAGAACATATCAAAAAGAAAAGAAGAAATCCTTTTAAGGGTTTTATTACACAAATCTCTTAAAGATATCTCTTATCAAAAATACTTAAACAGAGATACCCATATGATCTAGTGATACAGAACAAGTTGGAAAGATAACTCAAGTCTCCTATTTAAAAGTTGTGAAGCAAAATCAATGCGTAAGAGACTATTAGAAGTTTTATTTTAAGAGTTGAACTAGATCTTGCGCTGATGTTTGTTTTTATTTATTTTTATAAATATTTTGTTTTCAATTCTAAATTTGTGTATATTATAATGTATATGAGATGTGTCTATCACTTTTTAAAACATAATAATTTTACAGTATGTTTTTTATTGAGTAGGTTATTTCAAACTTTCACATGTATTTGTATCTACTTCTATATATATATATATATATATATATATATATATATATATATTTGGATTATTATTTCATTATTAAACTCGTAAATATATATATAAATAAAGATTGATAAAATATTATTTTATTGTCACCTCCAAATATATTGTAATATTTCAGAAATTTAGAATTTTTTAAAAAAATTAAAATTTATATCATCAAGTATGTGTAAAGTTGTTCAAACATTATAATATTAGAGTATACTTGTTCTCCGTCAAATAGATTGTTTCAAATTTTCACATGTGTTTATTTTTTCTTATATATTTTTTTGTTTGTCGGATTAGTATTTCATTAAATATAAAACAATATAATGTTGATTTTTTTAAAATATTATCATCTCCAAAGATAATCAAACATTTCAAAAAATAAAAAAATTAACAAAAACTACTTCAAGCTTCGTGTATAAATTTTATAAAGAACTTAATTAAACATTTAATTTAATTTTTAAATGAAATATATAATGAAAATAAGTGATTAAACAATTAGGATTGTTTTTGTTATTTTTAAAAATGTGAACTAACTATCAAACAAATAACATTGATATATATTTAAATAAATTGGTGATTGGATTAACAATAGGATAATATATTAGGAAATATATCTAGAATATCTATAAATTAATTTACATTTAATAAGGAATCAAATATTGGTTTGTTAAGCAATTCAGTTTTGTAGGAGTGGATGGTTAAATTATGTGTGACTTATTATTAAACATATTATTAGCAATGAATAAATATAACTGATTTTTTGGAAGAGTCCATTTTTAAAAAAGTCACACATAAATCAAAGTTGTGAAACGAGAGCTTAAGAACCTATGGTTGAATTTTGCCCAAAAAAAAAAAAGAACCTATGGTTGAATCAATTTCAAACTAATCATGAAGATTATCAATTTCACACAAACGCTCTCTCGAAATTCTATCAGATGAAATGTTTTCGTGTAGCTTCCTTGCTCTGCTTTTTCTGTGCTTCTCGCGAGATGAGCAATTTTCTTAAATTACATACATGTTCTCGGTTTGAAAATTTAAAAAGAAAAATAAAAATTGCCCAAAAAACCCCAGTTTTCCGCATTGCAACAAAATTGCCAAAACATGTTATAAGAATATTCCTCTCTTGTGTGACCAAAAATAAACAAGATTATTCCTCTCTTGCACTTTTAAGTGATGTTATAGGAGTTTTTTTAGTTTTCATTTTTTTAGTTTAAGTATGTTTTCAAATTTGTACATAAAATTTTACCAAAAAAAAGTTGTACGTAAAAACCACTGTTTTGAAAAATGGACCAGATCGGTCCGTCGAACCGCTCTGACCGTGAGTCGTCGAAGAAGCGAGTTCAGTTCTGTTTAAAATCAAGATTTAATAAAACCGGTAAACTCGGCTAAAACCGATAAAATCAGTGATCCAGGTCAAATTTAAAATCCAGTTAAAAAATCAGCATACAAATAATGTGATTTCAATTATTATTAAAATTTAATATTTTATAATTAATGTTTGAATATCACTATTTAATTTGTTTTATATTTAATTTTATTTTCTTAAGAAAAAATGTAAACCAAAATCTTTTTTTGGCTTTCATATACATGCCATAATCATAAAATTTGAGATTTTAGTTGTAAGAATAAATAAATATAGTAATTTGAGCGGTTAATTATTTAGTTTTTATCAATTTTATCACATAGTATTTACTTATTTACTATATGTACCTTAATTTATGATTATTGTTTATTTCTTTAGTTAATAAAAGAGAAAATAAAGAACATATCATATGTATAACTACCTTTTTAGATTTACACACACATATATATATATATATATATATATATATATAATTTTTTAGAAAATATAAAATTTTGTTTGACCGATTGACCCGATTCAATCAGTCAACCAATAACTACACTGAGTCGGTATCTGATCTGGTTTTTAAAACATTGGTAAAACTAAAAAGTAAATGTAATTTGATGCTCAAAATCATTTGTATTTTACAGTTGTAATAAGACTATTATGACTCAATTTGTATTCATTCATCTATATTGAAAATAATTAAATTTTAGTAGAACTAAATTTATATCATTTAGAAATGTTTATTAATACATCATTTCAATTTTTTCTCCATCAATCTTTTTTTTATAAAATTATTTTAAAGATCTAGTGAACGAGAAGATTTACGAAGAAGTCATCTCTGAAAAAACTTCTTTGTAAGTTTTCTCAAGCGTGGAGTTATAATTGTAAAATTCAATACATAATTTTTGTTTGGTCATAGGGGGTTGTCATAATTTCATTAGCCTTAAAATTACTTTTGCATTTGATTAAATTTAAGATATATTTGTGTATTCAAAATCAAGTTTTGAATCATTTTTGGCAAACCCCTGTATATATATATATATATATATTTTTAGAAAATATAAAATGTGGTTTGACCGATTGAACCGATTCAACAAGTCAACCAATAACTATACCGAGTTGGTATATGATCTGATTTTTAAAACATTGGTAAAACTAAAAATTAAATGTAATTTGATGCTCAAAACCATTTTTATTTTGTAGTTGTTTTTGTTGGTTGAGTTAACTATAGTTATTGTTGTTTGTAGGCGTACAAGATACATGCTGAATAAAAGTTCGTAATCTCTTAATCGGTGTATAAAAATCTTAAAACAAATTATTCTGAGCTACAGGGAGTAAGTACGAATTAAATGATACATTTTAGACTTTAATCTTACGTAGATAGACATTATAACTATTTAAGACAATTCCTCCTTTCTTATAAAACACTATTGGGAAAAACTATTGGGAAAAACTCTCTTCTCCTCTTTTCATCTTCTTTTTTTAATTATGATTTTTAGATAATATTTTACAAATATAATTACTTATAATCATTTTTTTTCTTAAATCTCCAACGGCGCAAACATGGTGGCTCATACATGATCACCGTCTTACTTTCTTCCGATGATAGAATTTCAGATGTGTATTAAAGGTCCATTCAATACTGAGTTTCAGATGTGTAAATCTTTTTTTATAAAATTAATGAGGAAACTAGATTCTGACCCGTCCTTCAAAGGACGGGTATATTTTTTGTTTTAAATTTTTTTGTTATAAATTTAGTTTTTATATTTATTTTTTCTTTATAATCATATTCATATATAATATTTTTTTAAAGAATTAGTAGTAAGAGGTTTTGATAATTGTATTGAATTTGTGATGGTACATAACTAAACACTTGCGTTATAGCCATCTTACACATTAATTTTAAACTTTATTCCAAAATAGTTATTAATTTTTTCCAAGATAGTTATTATTTTTTAAATAACAAAGTATAGTTACAATTTTAGGTAGGTGTCTTTTTTCATTTATTAGCATTAATGAGTTATTAATGTAATTAGCTAATAATATTCATACTTGAAAACCGACATAGTTTCGACTTGGAACCTATAAAAATCAGGGTTTTCAACCCGATTAAGATATGACCTATATACTTGAACATGTTTTAAAATTCTATATTCAAAAAATTGATACCATATCAGATCGCAACAAAAAACGAATGAGTATTCAAAATAAATATGTATATTTGTATGTACATATATATATATATATATATGTGTGTGTGTGTAAAACTTTTACAATACAATAAATATGACCTATTTAATTTAAATCTTATAGGATTACTCATTTTGAACCTGACAATTATATTGATCTTAGAGTAATGCCTTTTTGGAGTAATAATTTCTTTATTTGTTCATAACTGCATTTTTACCATTTTACAGCAAATTATGCAGTTGAGTTGGAGATGCATAATACCTGTCTAAACCTATTTAAATATTTTTAATATTTTTTTTAAAAGATAAAAAATATTTCAAAAGTATTTTCTTTAACATTGTTTAAATTAAAATTTTAAACAGTTGAGAAAATGTGTGATATTTTTTTAATATCATACATCTATCAACTATTGTTAATTGGACACATTCCTAATTTACTCAGATTAAAAATTGTTTTTAAATGAACTCAAATTAACTGAATATACCAAGAGAAAGTTTTTAAAGAGACGTCAGAGGATTAAGAGTGAGAAGATTTTATCTTAAACTGTTTTTTTTTATAAAACATAAAAATTGTCATATATATTTTGTGTTTTTGTAATTTTATATGTAATCTGAAAAACCTTGTGGTTTGGTTTGCATCGGCGTCTGATTATGTCCCATGGTTTACTGAATTAATAAGTAATAGATTCTGACCCGCCTTTAACAGGGCGGATATATTTTTTGTTTTATTTTTTTGAGAATTTTTTTATATTTGTATTTTTTTGTAATTATATTTATGTCTAATATTAATTTAATCTAGTATAATTTTTGGTAACTATATTAAATTTATAAAGTTTCATTACTATTCTCTTATACCATAAGCACTTCTGAAATTATTTTTAAATCTTATTAACAGAAGTTACAACATGTTATATTTTCTTAGCAGTTACCTAACATAATTAATCAAGTATATTTTAATCGAATAACCTATTTAAAACCACTTAACCTAAATAAGTTATATAAATAATTATTTCTATTATAAATCCACTTAAACCTTATTAAACTCTCTTTTTAACATCATGTGCTTTGTTAATTGATAAATTTAATGTATGTGCCATATTTAAAATTTAAATAAATTAATGTATGGTTGAATAAATCATAATTTCTTGAGCTGTGATGTAAGTTATGATGTCCTATTGCGATAATGATTTTTAATATCAAATTTTATTATAATTAAATGTTATACTGCAATAGTCGGTGAAAATAGTATATATTTTCTTTCGTAATAGGTGAAAAAATGTCTCTCGGTGAAAATAGTATCTATTGGTCAAATCAATGTGGAACCTACCCAGAAGTCTGGATCTCAAATCCCATTAAGTCCAGCCTATATACTCAAAAATATTGATTGCGATGTTTTCATTTTAGATCCAAATCCGGGATAAAAAAAGGTAAATTTAGTGATCCTCATATAATCCAGCTCAAATTTAGGATTACTTATAAAATTATATTTTAGAACTCCATAAAATCCGATTAAAAACTTCAAAAGTTCGTCATTGATATGTGATCTGGCAATGGTTGACCCGATAAAAACCTAGATAAATCTAATAATTTTTTAAAAAATTCAACTTAAATTTAATTTCATAATAATAATAATTTACTAATTTATAGGCAAAATCCTAATTTGGTAGATAAATTAGTCAAATAATTTGTAATTCATGAAATTGAAATAAAGTCTAGTTATATTTTGATATGTATAGAGAATAGGACAGTTATGGTAATAAGATATTCTGGTCTAGTGGTCGTGGAAGGGATTATATGGTAACTGCTCTCTTGTTCGAACCTGTATGTTTGTTTTTTGTTTTGATTTTTTTTTTATTAATGGTACAATTGTAATTAAATTGTCTTCCTCCTCAAGACAGCTTTTAAGTTTCCTACAACTTTTTCCATCGTAGCAATGACTATGACT
This sequence comes from Raphanus raphanistrum subsp. raphanistrum, assembly GCA_019706035.1. Lineage (NCBI taxonomy): Eukaryota > Viridiplantae > Streptophyta > Magnoliopsida > Brassicales > Brassicaceae > Raphanus > Raphanus raphanistrum. The sequence goes on along the minus strand of CM033987.1, from coordinate 23,575,054 downwards.
TAGCCTTTTTCTTATTGTTTTTCATCAAATATACAGATCTGGTAGCCAGTATTCGATTGCAATGATTCAAAAATAGAAAAAATGAATTATTTTGATAAACTGGGTTATGGAGATATTTGAAATTCCAGTGGCTGTTTTTAATAATCTGGATATAAAAGGATGAGTTGAGGAGAAATCAATCACGTATCCTTTGATACACGAAAAAGGTAAATACATAAATCCAACCGTTTTAATACAGAAAACGTAACTGCTTGTAGTTAGATAGAAAATCGCTTTATATTAAATAGATTAATATATAATTATGTAAAAGTTGGAATTTTTAAAATGGACACAATTAATATCAATTGGTCATGCTGGAGAATTAATAGAATAGATTGATTGACGTTTTGGCCCTAAACCGTCGCTTATGCCGCTTCGGCAGCGAGCAGGGCCTGGATATATAACTCGTTCTTGTAAGCAATTTATCATGAAAATTTAAAATGTGATTCCATTGTTCTTAAGATGTAATTTCAATATTCTTAGGAATTATGTTCAGTTATGAGATTTATAGATTTCTAGAAGTATTAGATGTAGGTAAAGTTCGTGAATAAGAAATAGTGGATAGGTTTCATAGAAAATAAATGATATTGTTAATGGGTCATCTACGCTTGTTTATTCGGCCCGTGAATCTTATCCCATTTTATGGACGGTACGTTAATTTTTCTAAAGTTAAAAATCATTGTTTACTGCTAGTTTCGGTTTTAGTTCCATTATTAGTCTTTTATAGTAGCCATAACTTGAGTTTTTTCTAGATTTCCCTTTTTACTCTTACGATTATGGGCAATACAGTAGAACCTCTATAAATTAATACTCGATAAATTAATAATCTCTATAAATTAATAAATTTCGCCGGTCCCAATTTGGGCTGGTGTAAAATATGATACAAATCGATAAAATAATAAGATAATAATATTTTTAAAATTTCCATGTAAATATATAGTCCCATTAAAATCATAAATTAATAATTTATCAGTGTATAAATATTATATAAGTACAAATAAACATTATATTTTTGGTTTTATATTTACAATGAAAATACATCAATTTTTCTTAATATTTCAATATATTTTAATAATATTTAGTAAAATTATATTGAAAATCACATAAAATTGTATGAAACATAAAAATATACACTAAATAAAATAATAAAACAATATGAAAGTCATTATTTTTTTAAATTTTAATAATGTATATATGGTAAATCAAATATTTTCTTATTTTATAACCAAAAATAGAAAAAATCTAAAATAGGAAATTTTTGTAAATTAATATCTCTATAAATTAATAAAATTTTAAAGTCCCAACATTATTAATTTATAGAGGTTCTACTGTATTAGTTTTTCAGCCAGCTTATGTATTTGTTCTTGTATTCATGTTTGAATCAATATTTAAGTTTAGATGAATAATAAAGGACTATTGGAGGCTATTCACATACCAGAATGCGCACAATAACCAAATGCATCCAACAAAGTAGATGACGTCAGAATATGTTTCAGCATTGTTCAACAACAAAACCTCACCAAAGTAAATAAAATTAAATAGATTTTCATAATTAAAAAAACTGAGAGGTTTAAGTACACAAGTTTTACGTTGTGTACAAAGCCCTCTTTGTTTGTATTGTATACACCAAACCAGGTTCTCCTTTTTTTTTCTGTCTTGCATTGCACTACTTCAGGCAAAACCCAAAAAGAAGCAGCAATAAAATTACCAACCAAACACGTTAAGCATCATTATTATTCTCACCATCACCATCACCATCACCATCAACCTTATCCTTATCCTCGTCTGCCTTTGTCAATAATTCTTGGTCTTGGGCAATCGGAGAGGACTCGGAAGCCTCATCAAGGGACAAGTTGGAGATTTCACCTGTAACAGAGTTTGCATCGCCTTCGTCAGTAGCATCTTCTGAGACATTCGACTCTGTGTCTGATTGTTGCTGGAGACTCCAGTACATAATGCTAGCAGCCAGAATAAGCATCATCTTCGGGTTCACCTGTTTCAAACAAGTAAAATTGACTCAGAAATAAACCGGAAAGGCATTCAAGCCTGTTTCAATGTAGAGATACTATTTATTACCTCTATGATATCCTCAGGCAACAAGAATATGGAGCATCCGAGCTTCCTTGCAACACTGATTATGTACGTGGCGTTCAACTTCTTATCCTCCTCTGTTTAAGTGTCAATTCACAACCAAACATAACCCATTCTTTAAAAACAGCATATGACAATTGCATGGAGTGAAGTTGAAATATCATAGTTTTACCTGTTTCTCCACTGGTAACAAGGCTCCAGTTGACAACTCTTGGCTCTACCGCAGTCAGAAGCTCCAGAAAGAAGATTCCACTTGACAGATTCTTGTCCTAGAATCAGAGAGAAGCAAACATCAAAGCTGTTAGGGTATCTGAAGAATGTGTATCACATTAGTACTTGGTTGACACTTACCCTGAAGCTCTCAGCCTGAGAAGTTCGTCCAACTCGTTTCACTTTCCTATTCGCCCAGTAAAGAATATCGGCATCTGTAATTTCTTTACCTTGCGAGTGAGATCTCAAGTTCTTCAGAAGTTGGAGCATTGTATATCTCATTAGTTGCCACAGGAAAGCTGCATAATCATTGTTCAAAAAAAATATATCAACTTATCAGTGCGAGGGATATATCTTAAGCTGATGAGTTTCATAAAATAGTGTGACATTAAGAAGGACTAACCGAGAAGGAGTTTTTTGTTTCCTTGCACAATGTCGTTACCAGCTACATTTACAAGAGAGAAGCGCAGCTCTTTCCCAATCTCAATGACTTCATTGCAGTTCTCAACCTTTTTGAATGGCATTTTTATGGGAGGTTTATTTGCTTGTTTCCAGTTGACCGAGCCAGGTGAAACTTTATCAAGAACTTCAAGAAGAACCCATCTGAACGTGATCAGGTTTAGTTAAGATACAATAAGAATTTTTTTAAAAAATAATATACAAAGTTCTGTAGCTTACCCATTCCTAAGATCCTCAAAGACATTGTTGACATAAGTAGCAGTTCCAAGACTGTTAATCCAGAGGCGGAAACATCTTTCTTCTCGTGAAGTTTCCACATCATCAGTCATCATCTCAGCAAATGACGTCGACTTTGAACTGTCATCGGTCAATCCATTCCTGCAATCAAAGAAAATAGCAAAAACAAACAATTATTATCAGCTTTCAAAGCACTATCAGAAGCAAAATCAAATGAAAGAAAACAACATATTTTATCGTTGAACACCATTTGGACATTTATATAATTAAATAAAACCCACTACAAAGATTTTGGTAATAACCTGTGTTGAAATATTTGGGCCACAAATGCAAGGTTAAGATTTGCAGAGCCGTCCACTATATCCTTTGGAGAAAGGTATCTTTTACAATCCATCTTCTCAGCCTGTTCAAGAAGCTTTTTGGCTCTTTCTGTGGGGTCTTTGGTCTCTAATGCCAAATGTGAACTGTGTTCTGGAGCTAGAGCATTAAGCAGATACGCATACGCCTCGCCATCCTAAATAACACATAAAAGAAGGCAATGAGAAAGTGAAAAAATGCATCAGTTGTAAGTCAAGAGCAATGCTTTGGTAGAATAAAAGAGAAATATATGAGCAGGTTCAAATTACCTTGACATCAGAAGAAAAATTGGTGACCTGCTTTTCATAACCAGCCTTCTTGAGATGAAAATTCATCCATTTTAGCAATACTTTTTCAGGAGCCAATCCCATGAGCTCCTCCGCATCCTGCAACGTCATGAAGATATTGATGCAGTTTCATTCTCCTAGAAAGCATTGTTATATATATATATATATTACCGCAGTGTCATCCACCAATTGGAAAAGTGAAGGAGTTTTCTTAAAATTGAGATCAGCCAGCATTTGGATCTGATAACAACAACAACAAGAAGAGTAAGTAACTCTTATATACAAAATGAAACCATCAAAATAGATTCCTATAAGGTAGAAAAGGAGTACCTTAATAATCTGAGATATCAATCCAAGTACGAGATATGGCTGCAAAGGAGAAAAAGGGGTCATGTAAATAAATAGATAAATCTTCCAATGTTGTGAATGTAAACTCACTCTTCCTTCAGCAATGTCCTGTGTTCCAATGTTGACGACAGTGCATCCAATAGCTTTGGCAGAATTGAGACCTAGAGTAAGATTCTCATTCCTCTCCCATGGGTTGAGTATTTTCTTTGTGTTGATAGCTCGTTCGTCGATGGTCCCAGGAACAGCAAGATTTATAAGCTTACTGAATAAAAAGGAACAAGAATGACTACTAAAGAACAAAAAAAAAATTAATACAAAGAGGAAAGGCATTTATATACCACAAAAGGACACCATCTTTAACGAGATCAAAGAAAGCATTAGTAGCAGGATCGATAGGAAGGTAAGACTTCAAGAAAGGATCATCTCTTAAGTAACTATTGACATGGGAAACATATGAAGCCTTCTCGGATTCGTTAATGGCATGGTGAACAGTGGTGGTGCCACTTTTGAGGAATGAAGAAGAAGAGGCTTTTGATCCTCCTGACTTTTCCACTCCTCTGGCTTGCACACTTAAATAGGCCTATAAGAAAAAAATTGTAACCAACCAACAAGACATTGCTTAGTTTAAAAAAATCACTTAAAAACTCAAGGAAGAGAGACTGACCCGGAGGAAAGTCTCGAAATCGACTTCTTGATCAGTAGTATCGGAATAAGACTTGTCCAATACAGATTTGATCTCATCCTCATCAAAGGTGCCACTAAATGCGTTCAACTTTGCGAACACAGGAGGTAAGTCTCCAACCGTGAAACGATCCAAGAGCGTTTTATTTGAGTTAAACTATATAATAATAATGAAAGTTTCAAAAATTTCTGTTATAGATGCTTTTGAATCAAACGTCAAGGAAGGATGTGTATATTTTAGATTTGACCTTGGATTTAAGGGTACGTAACTCGACTTGTGTGAATTGGCTATGTAACCATGGATCAGAGACCACAACACCTACGTAACTTGACATTTCCCTCTGCAAAAATTAAATACAATCATACCCCTTAATCACGCAAATCAACGATTTTAACAAATAAAATAGATAAAAAGAGATCAAAACTTTGAATCTGACGATGGTTGATATGATTAATGGATGGGCCTTTTAGAGATGACGGGATTGGGTGTTCATAACTAGACAATTAGAGCTTGGAGATGGAATGCGATTTCGTTGTTCAGACCTTTTGAGATGGGCGAAACAATGGAAGGGATGAATTCAAAGTTTGAGAGAGAGCGAGCCACCACTACTAATGATGGTGAAGGGGTTGTATTTATTATTATTTTATTCTTTCTCCCTCTTTTCCTCCAACATTTCGGGTGCAATCTTCATTATTTTTTTTGTAACATTTTTATTCTTAATTAGGAATTATTTATTTATTTATATATGCCCTTTTTCAGAAATAAAATAAAAATTCCTTATTTATTTCGTTATTGTTTTAAATGAATGATGATGAATTTCCCAAAATTATATTCTTAATCAGGAATAATTTTTACATATGCTTTCTTATTATTCTTTTTAGACTGTTTCTTATTATTCTTTTATTTTTACAGAATTGTAGAAAAAACATGTATTATCAATTTGAAAAAGAAAAAATAAGTATCAAATATTAATTTGGGTGTTGAATGATTGATTGATGTGCTTTGCTAGTTTGAAGTCAAAGTTGGTTTTTTGTGATATTATAAAAATAATAAATCAAAAGAATTAAATAATCATTTTAAGAAAAAGTACAAACGTTTAAAGTATAAAACTCATATTAGAAAATATTACACTCAAAGGCAGTTTTAAGTTTATTATTACGCACTTCTTGCTACTAGGGTAATTTTTCTTAACCAATCTCACTTTCTTATTGTAAACTAACTAAATAACCTTGTAAATATGTGTGTATAAAAATAACTAATTTATTATCTATTCTTTTCAGTTATGGGACAAATAAAATGGGCCCATGTTTGTTTCTTCTTCGTCTTCTTCCTCTTAAACTTTCTATTTTGTCTGTAAAATGAAATTTGTTGTTTCAGAATTTTATTTTAAGGAAATTTATATTTATTCATTTTCTCTATTATTTGGTTTACTTTTAGAGATATGTCAAACTATATTATTTTATGGTGGTAAAATGGTGGTATATACTATGGTGACATGAAACACATAGATTGCTTCAACCGTGGCCACGATTGATACTTTGCAACTCATTTATAGCGTTTCTATGAGCAAAGTCTTCGCCCCCAATGCGTCACGTCTTCACTTACGCCGTTGAAACAACAAATCCACCATAGTCTTGCTTGTCACTTCCTTGTTTCTACATCTTATCATCTCATCCGTCGTTTTCTACACTTTCTATGCGTCGTGACTCGTTCTCGTCGGTGCATCACTATCGCAAGAAGTTCGAGACATCAATGGCCACTTTTGGCTTTTTTGCACATTTGGTCCTTAACTTTTTGCAGAAATTTCGTGTTAACCCTAATTTTTTAATTGTATGTATGTCTATTTGAATTAAGCCTTTAACTTCTTAATTATTCATTTCAATCCATCTTTGTAACTGCACGAATGGTCCTTGGTTTTTTTATTGCTTTTATTTTCTATCTCATGTACACATTCGTGGGTTGTACACATAGTAATGTTTATGTACACTATTATATTAGTAATTTGTAAACACATTTAAAAGTGTTTGCTTTTTAACATATACTTATAAAAGAATTTTTACATGTACACATATGTTTTTGTACATGTAGATATGTTTATTGTTGAGCTACTTGTAATATTTCAAAATATACATGTCGATATTAGTAAATAAGTGTACATGTGGATATTAAATCTTGGTGTACATGTAGATTATGTACACATCACCTAACGTCATGAACTTTAGATATCATTTACAACAACGTACACATATATAGTTACAACGTGTACATAATGATATATTTACAACCTCATAAATTTTAAATATTATTTTGGTGTACATGTAGATATCATTTACAACTGTGTACACGGATATAGTTACAATGTTGTACAAAATGATATATTTACAACTGTGTACACATCGCTAAAACTCACAACCACTATGCAACTTGTCTTTAATGAGTGACAATTTTGTAAATAACTTGTCTTCTTCATTTTAGGTTACAATAACTCTGGAACTTTCTATTCGAGCCGCCATCAATTTCTTTTCATTTAATCATCATTAAGTGAAAAGATTACGAAACTGTATATAATTACATATTTGTAAAAATTTTAGATGAAATTTACAAATATTTGTACATGTAGATTTGTCTATTTGTACATGTAGATATGTTTATCGTTAAGCTACTTGTAATATTTCAAAATGTACATGTCGATATTGGTAAATAAGTGTAAATGTGGATATTAAATTTTGGTGTATATGTGGATTATAACCTTTCTGTAATAGTCAAATGAATTGATTATTCTTTCCTTTTAGGATTATAACCTTATTTATATAGTAAAATAGTTGGTGAATTCATTAGATATTTTTTTTTGAGAATATAAGGGTTAAACCCGGGTTTATTAAAAACACAGACCTAACCTCCGGGTGGAGATACAGCCCACATATAGATCTTCTTCTGGGCATTCAAATAAGCCGAAAGCAATAGCCCATGTCCGTGTGGCCGGTGGGGTTTGTACCCGGGTTCGCCGAATTCATTAGATATCTGGAAATTCGACTATACAATATCTTAAAATATGAGAGTATTCTCAATCTAGAAATTTTATTTCTTATACAGAGACACAATAAGAAAACTCATGGCCTGGATGTCGGAGTTCTTGCTTTTCACCAGTAAAATTGGTCGTGGGTTAATTTATATCAAACAGTCATCCTTTATTTTCCAGGGTCACGTTTGAAGGCGAAAAATAATTCGTATTTCTTTTTGTAGGATTTCTTGAGTTATGCGGTAGCATCATGTTCCTTGTAATACTGATCGTTTATTTACAAGATATCATGTCTAAGCCGTGATACAAATTTGATAGTATTGTTCCAGTGCAAGGATGTATGGCCTAAATTAATGAGCTCACAGCCTTGATTCGTTGTGGCCTTGAGGGCATGCAGTTTTAATGGTCAAATGGTCTTGTGAGGGAACAATCTCGTGAGAGTATGTGGTTTTCAGGTTGATTAGTATTATCTAGGCGATGATTGTTTATCTAATTTTTAGATTTTAGTTTTTGGTTTCTAGATTATATTTTTTTTGGATTTCGGTAAATTTTTGTTTTTTAAAAGAACATAAATGGTTATTTTAAAGTTTAGTTTTTAATTTTTAGTTTTTGATTCAAAATTAATAAAATAAAAATATAAATTATTTTCATCAAAATACATATAAATTTAACTAATAAAATTAGTTTTTAAACAAATCTGTAAATACAAAATAAAACTATCGTGACTTCCATATAAATATGCAATAATTTGATCTCAATGCTTTCAATTTTTTTTAATCTCAAATGCTATTATACAGGTTCTAAGTATTGTAAATTAAAAAATATTGTACATTTGATAAATATTTTCTTAAATAATTTTAGACATATATTTCTATTTTACACATATACTTCTATGTTTATATAAAAATTAATTAAATAATAACATTTACAATAAATTTCCTTTTGAAATATTTTTGATCTTCTTTTAATTTAAAATTGGGAATATATTACTTAGTAACAGTATATTATATCATAACAATATATTACAAGTATGAATATATTACTTAATAACAATATACTACATTATAAAAATATAATAAAAGTATGAATTATTACTTGATAACAATATATTAATTACTAAGAAAATAAAAAATAATAAAAATATTACTGCATAAAATATTTTAACACTATGATAAGTGTATACATTATGTAATTTAAATATTAATAGCTAAAGTTTTAAAATATAAATTAATATATATTTCAATATATATATATATATTTATAACTGTATAAAAATTAATTTCTACATTTAAATACTATGGTAAAGTATTACTTAAAAATTATTAAATAATTTACCTAAACAGAGCTCCAAACTTTAATAAAAATAACTATATTTTTCCTATTAGATTTTAGATGTCAGATAAGTTATTTTTATTCAACTATAATAATTTAGAATAATTACTATTTAATCAGTTTATTTATTTATCGGTTATTTTTGGTATATTAAGGTATTAATATAAGAACATTTTAACAAAAACGCATGGATTTTGGTTTTTGTTAAGAAGCAGTAGTTATTTTAAAAATCTGGTTTTACTAAAATCTAGAGAATCTATTTTCTAAAGAAACTTTTGGTAAAAGAATAGTGTTGTTTTACTTATAAGCGAGCAGTGTCATGGCCAAAGCCGCCAAACCCCTAGCTAGGTAGAATCGTGAGTATGTTAGAATGAGCAGACACTTTGGTTTGGTTAGTAGTGATCATGTGGATCTATGGATTATGGCTATGTTATTAGAGGGAGATTTGATTGCTTCGGGATTTCTTGATTAAATGGCATTGTTATTTTAATCGCAATCCCTAAGTCTAAAATGGGATTTTGATTTCTATGAACTTTTAAAATTATTTTCTCTTTGCATTCGTGAAACTAGGGATAACAAAGAAAAATAATCGTAAAAGGTAAATATCTTATTCACAGAAATCAATTGTGGATAGAAAAGTTCATTGGTTTGTTATTGTTGCAGAAAATATGTCACCTAAGACAAGATGAACAAAGAAGAATAATGCAATTCCTAAAGACGAAGGAGACACAAACACATATCTTTTGGGTGAAGCGATAAAAGTTGTAGCATGAGGTTCTTGGACACAGATTGTTGAGAAAATATGAACTAACGAAGAAGAAAGAAATAATGTTGAGGAAAGTATCAGCCAAACCGTGAACGACGGAAATGAGTAGTTTAAATTGTTTCGTGTTGTAGTTAGACTCAAATAATTTGGTAGAATTAGAGAAAACTACATTTTATTAGGGCGATTTGTTTACAGAAAAAGAAAATAATATTTTCATAAAACTACATTTTATTAGGGCGATTTGTTTACAGAAAACAAAATAATAGTTTAAATTGTTTCTTATTCTTATACAAGCTTTTTATTTGTTGGATGTTTTGTGACTAAATTATTATACAGTCTTTTATGATTATTTAATTTTTATTTGATATATATTTTTGTAAAATAAATATTCTAAAACAGAGAAAATATATAGTTATACTTATATATATATATATATATATATATATATATATATATATATATATATATATATATATATAAATTTATTTACACAAGTTACAATTGTATTTGGAAGTCTCTTTCCCAATCAAACCCATTTTTTTACATTGCTAAGCCTAACAACAATGAAAGTGAGATGCTCCACATGCTAATCCTAAAAACCACGGACATCGGAAAGAACAAGAAGGAAATAAGTGCATGTTACCAGATTCGAGGGACTTCTTATGATTGCACCTCAAATAAATAACAGAATTTTATGGATATTAGCTAATTTCTGCATCGTTTTGTTTTTGCAACACTTTTTAAAAGAGGTGCAACACAAAAATATCTCCGGATATCATTGATCAATCTTCCAAGTACTACTTTCATCTAAACACATTTAACTGTAAAGTGAGATCCGGTGCATTTATGATGAAGAATTTCTGCATCTAGAATCCTAGTTTATACTATAGAATTCTTACACTTGGCCATCGGTTATTGAACAGAATGAATGTACTAGTTGAAAAGAAACAAATCACACATAGTTTTTGGCAAAAATCTATGTAACGAATTTGATAATAGCAGTTTGTAAAAGCTCACAACACATGGAAGAGTTAGCTCGTCTCATATTAACACAAAAATCTATTAATATCCATGATTCAGTCAAAAGCTTAAGCATCTTCAAGATCTCCCCATCTAACATTGTACTTAGATGCAAGGTAATGTGCGCCAACAGGACCTCTGCTCCCATATGGATACAGCTCAGGAACTATTTTCTTCTGCTCGAGTTCCTTCAAAGCCGGTGTGAATAGATCCCATGCTGCATCTAACTCATCACTTCTTATAAACAACCTCCTCTCTCCTTCAATTGCATCAAGAAGCAGCCTCTCATATGCATCTGGGATCTCTCTTGGATACCTATCCACACACACACAAACAAAAAGAGAGTAAAAATTGAAAATTCTTGATTAATAGAATTAGAAACAAAAAAGTATGTACCTGGACCGATACAGAAGGTTAAGATCGCTTCGGTCTAGTCTCATTCCGAGACCAGGGACTTTGTTGTTGATCCTCAGGTATATACCTTCATCAGGCTGAACTCTGATCACCAGCTCATTAGTTGCCTTGTCTAAATCAGTGGCGAAATTCTTCTTGTACAAGTTTCCTGGGACGTGTCTGAACTGAACCCTGATCTCTGCACCTCTGGTATGCAGAGCCTTTCCGGCTTTCATAAGGAAAGGAACACCGTCCCATCTCGCATTGTTGATGAACATAGCCGCCGCAGCAAACGTAGGAGTGAGACTGTTTTTGGGAACCGTTGGGTCGTCTGTATAGCCTGGATAAGCCTTTCCTCCCTTGCTATGCCCTTTGTACTGACCAACAATCATATCTTGAAGCAGTAACGGTTTCATTGACCTCAGAACTTTGACCTTCTCGCTCCTTATGTCCTCAGCGTCTAAGCTCACAGGCGTCTCCATTGCGAACAGTGCAAGAATTTGCAATAGATGGTTTTGCATGATGTCTCGTATGATCCCATATTGATCAAAGTAACTGCAATTTTAAAACATTAAAAAAAAAAAAAAATTTAAAACATTTATTTAGATATAACAACGTGTTACATGAGAGAGTATTTTATAAAATGATAGAAAGTTTTTACCCTCCGCGTCCTTCTGTACCAAAGTCTTCAGAGAAAATGAGCTGAACGTTGCGTATGTAAGTTCTTGACCAAAGAGGCTCGAAAACAAGATTTGAGAATCGAAGCACCGAAAGGTTCTCAACGAGCTCCTTTCCCAAATAATGGTCAATCCTGAAGATTTGCTCCTCTGTGAGATACTGTTTAAGACATCTGGTTAACTCTCCAGATGATTCAGAGTCACGACCGAATGGCTTTTCGACGATGACTCTTGTCCAGCCATTCGCTGAGGAGGCTCTAAGGCTTGCACACCTTACCACGTCCACGAATATGTTTGGTGGAATAGACAAATAGTACAGCCTGTTTGATAGCTTTCCTTCCTATAATAAAAAAATATTAAATAAAAAACAGGATGAAATGAGAAAAAAAAAATAACAAGAAAGAAGGTTGACCTCTTTCTCTTTGAGCTTGATGTCTAGTTCTGCAAAATCTTCTTCAGAGTTATACTGACCCGAATGGTAAAAGCATCTTTTTAAGAACTGATCCATTTTTTCCACACAGTTCTCCCTGTTTTAGATCCCAACCCTTTTTAGATAATATATTTATTTTTAATTTGAATATCCACTAACAGAAGTGTAATAACACCTTTGGTCTATCCGGCAAGTTAAAGTTCTACTGATCATGACACGAAGCTCCTCATGGGTGAGTTTGGTCCGAGCATAACCAAAAACAGAGAAGTCCTGAGGAAGACAGCCCTCGTAAAAGAGAGCAAACAATGCAGGGAATATTTTCTTCTTGGCTAAATCTCCAGAGGCTCCAACCACTGTAATACTAAGAGTGGTTGATGTTGATGACTCTTCTTTTGTGTCATGTTCCTCTGTAAGATTATCTCCAGCTGCCCAAAAAAAAAATATATATTCAAACGATAATGATGTGGTGAAGAAAGGAAGATGAAGGAACTCACAGTCTTGTAAAGAGGCACAGCCATTAGAGGAATAGAGCTGAGAAAGTTTCTCGGCGAAGAATCTCAACCGAAGACGAGAGAAGGAGGATTTTCTCTGAGGGAATGTGAGAGATCTAGTTGTGAAGAGTGGTAGAGTCTCTTTTACTGGAGACGAAGCAGCGTGAGCAGAGGATGAGGAACGAACGATCATAGTATGAGTCGCCATGGAGAGAGAGATTTAGATTATTTCTTCAAACAATTCAAATGTGACTTTTGATGATTGCTTCCGCTTATCATTTGTGAGGCTGTCATATGATCTATCTTTTACATTATCCACAAAACACTATTGTCATATCCTTTTTTTTATCTCGCATTATCCGTATCTAAAATATTAATACTGAAGTACAAATAACTCTATCCCTTTAGTTTTGCACAAATATTACCACTGCATGTCACTGCCATCACAATTAAAAAAACGTCGCCTATTATCATTGTCTTTGGGCTTTCTTTTTAACATGCACATGGTCCATCCTAAAGCAATCTTAAATTTTCGAATTTTTTTAATTAATATACATTAATGACATATAAAGCTATTTATAATTGATACTCACTCTAATATTTTCCTAATACTACGCGATCTTTCTGTTATATTCACTCAGAGATTTTTCTAACGGAAAAAGAATATAAACTATTTATTGTTGAACAGTTCGATGCAAATAACTAACCATACGAAAATCTTTCAATGTAATCTTGACCACCAAGTTCTTTTCTCTATGAAAATCTTTTTAAATATTTTGACCACCAAGTTCTCTTTTTCTCTACGAATATTCCTTTTCTTTAATAGATACTAAATAATAAATGTACATTTAGTTACTTTTAAGATCTTTTGCCTTTGATTATGTTTTTAAATTATAACTACCAAAAATAAAATATCGACTTAATGACATTTAACCTAACCTGCGGCATCTTTCACCACCAGTATATATATCTCATCATCTATTCTCCAAACCATATCCCAAAAAATATTATTTCCATATATTAGCAAATTGGGCCTATTTGCTATTCTCGCCTATCATAATATAATTTTCAAAACAAAATAATTTGGGTACATTTCCTTTACTTTTAGATTTTAAAAAATCATGTAATTAAAACTTTAGAATATTTAAACTTACATACACAAGTTATACTAAATTATAATTAAAAAAGTACACACAATAATATTTTCAAAATTATTTAATTTTGGTAAAATTTCCATTATTTTTTTTTTAAATCATGTAATTCAAAGTTTAGAATATATAACTTTACATACACAAGTTATAATAAATTTGAATTTAAAAAAAAAAACACACAATAATATTTTCATTCTAAAAAAATGGATATTTATATAAAATCATATTTTTTAATCAAATACTCAACAAACCGAACAAAAAATACAAATATAAATTCAACAAATATAAAAGCCTCTAAATTTTTATTTACCATTTCATCTTTCCAAACATACACCCGCGCGGGCGTGCGGGTCCAAAATCTAGTTTATTAATTGTAAGAGAAACAAGTTTTATTTTTGAGTAATTCTGTAATTGGCTAATTGCGAGGTGCATACAGCAAGGTGAATTTTCAGTATAATAATAACACTATCAAATATACTTTACTTCAGTTTGGTTCCAAAAAAATATATATACTTTACTTTATTTTTCTTCTTGTTACTTAACTTTGTTAGTGAGTTTTATATATAATCTTTGTATATGTAATTCATAAGTCTTTTTAAGGCTTACATATTAATATATTTTTTTATTACAAGAAAGACAAAACATAAAAATAAATTAAAAAATACAAAACTAACAAATTTTAATGAATTTGAAAACGAGCCCCAAAAACATAAAATTCACCATATGACCAAAATGGAAAGGATCCCTGATATCCTAGATGCCAATCGACTAAACTCTCCGTCGTCAAAGAACACATGACCGCTGGAGAAGAAAGCCGCCAAAACCACTATGACGACAATGAAAATACTGTATCTTTTTTTTTGTAAACTTACAATGAAAATATCTTCAGTATGTAATCTTCGTGGGGACTGTCAAGAAACTACTCTCCATCTATTATCTATTATTCAAACGTCGGGTTTCTAAAGAAATTTGGGAGTTAGTTGATATTAATATACCATCAAGTCAGCTGTTTCCATCTCAATCTCTATTAAATTACATCCATCATCTCTTGAAATATAAGGACCATGCAGTATCCATTTTCCCTTTCATTGGTTAGAAGATATGGAAAGCTAGAAATGATCTCCTCTACAAGGGTAAACATTGGGATATAGTAAAGATTATATTTAAAGCTTTTATGGATCACCATATATGGATGAAAGCTATGAGTACAAAAAGAGACCATGACTTCAAAGCATCGTGGGTGGGTGAAGAGCAAAAAGCAGGAATTTGATGGGATTTTATCTGATTCTGATCACAAGACGATTTTACAAGGATCATCTTCCATTGAAGCAGTGCAACACCAACTGTACTGGAAGCGGAAACACTGGCACTGAAGGAATCAGTGATTCAAACTAATCGCCTCAACTATAAAAGGGTAAAAATCTTCTGTGGCGATAATTCTACTCTAGGCATGTTCTTTTCGTTGCCGCGGCAGGGTTCACGACTGAAAATTAATACTTCACAATGACTGAATTCTTTTTCTCTATGTCGTTTGAGTTGACGCTAAACACACAGCGACTGAAAATTCAACGATTTTGATGATGCTATAAAATCTAGCCACACAAAAACCGGAGGAAGCGTATGTTTCTTATAAATCCAGCGGCGAGTATTAGAAAGATGAAGCCTTCGATTATTTGTTTTCCTTTTATAAATTTAACCGCTGGATGCTGCTTCCGCAGCAACCAAAAGAACAGGCCTTCTATATAATAATAACCTTGCAAAGCTAAATCATGGTAAACACAAAGATAAGGATATCAGCATAGGGGATATTCAAACTCATCTGGATGATTTAATGAGGTTGATAGAAGAGAAAGACTACAAGTTTAAACATATAACTCGTTCAAATAATCACCAAGCTAATTACTTAGCTAATAGAGCTAGAATACAAAATGCTCCTTGTGTTGTTCGTTGGTTATTGTAAAAAATGTACTGTGTGTAAAATTTTCTTGTTTTAATAATATATATAAGGACGACAAAAAAACTCAAAACTTCCACGATTAACATTTCAAAATGAGGTATAAACTCTTCTACATGCAACTCTCAAGAGTGAGGCAATGCACATAGTCGTCACGACAGCCAACAAAAATCCGGCCACCAATCATCACTGGTGAAGAGAAAATATCCGCCTGCAACTCCAACTTCGCTATTTCTCCTACTTTTGATTCATGTGAATCTTTGCTGAGACTAGGTCTCACGCGAAGGACATGAACTCTTCCCGAGCTAGAGCATACAGACACCAACCTAGAAAACATATGTATATCATCATACATCCATGATGATTAAAAACATTCATATGTGCTTATTCATATACCTGTCTGTTCCAAGGAGTTGATGCGATTCAAAATGCAGATTTTCATCGATGTATGCAGATGCCGTGATTGGGTCACCGATATTGTATTCCCACAAATGACACCCAGACTCCTGCAGCAGCAAAATTACACAAAACAGTCATGACTGAAGATTTGAGACCAGTATCAATGTTTTTTTGGTCCTAAAAATCTTCTTTTTGTACAAAAAAGGTCTTAATATATATGTTTAGAAACTAAAACCGACTTCCCAGGGAACAGATTTGATTCCATTGATTTCGCTTGGAATTCAAGAGTTATTTTAGTGCATCCACACAAGCTCTTAACATCAAGAGAGGGTATATCCCTTGAGATGCAAATGTTTTTGGAATACAACGAGACATAATGATGAAGTTGTACTTGCTTGGAATTAAAATTCTATCGCGCTACTTAAAAACAAAGCACCTAATAAAAGTAGACAGTAACAAGGGAAGTATATTAATGTCCAAAGAAAATAGGAAAGTACCGATTCTAGTGAATAAACTCTTCCATTTCTACAGCACACGAGCACCTGCAGAAAAATAGACGTGTAGTCAACAAAGGATGGATAGTAGCTGTACTTAAGAAGTAAGTAATTTACATGAATTAGCAGAGAATTTACAAGCCAACAAAAAAATACCTGAGAAGGAAGCACATGTGACATGCAAGGCCCAGAAAAAATTGGCCCGCCAGTCCTATACTGCATCAAAGTAAAGAGTAGTTTGACAACTGCGAGAAGACCAAACGAAATTGCCAGGAACAAAAGATGCCTATATGGATTATATGATATCATTGAAATGCACTAAGATCAAATTTTACACATACCTTCCAAATAATAGTTCCAGACGGGCTCATTGCGACAACTTGGCCATCAACTAAGCAGCAAATAACTGTGACATAAAATAGAGAATGACAGTGATGCTGATCAGGGAAATGAATGAAGATTTAAATAGAAAAAGCAAAAGAAAAATATACATACCGTTTCGGCTTGACGGGATAATGGACAGGGAACCAAATATCGGTGCCCCTAGTTCAAGTACCCACAAGGTGTGGAATGGTAAATCCTGCATTTGCAAACATTTTCTGAATAAATAAATTTAATCGATAAACAACAGACTCTTTTCTGGATTCAGAACAGATAAGCTAAACATTTCTACTGAGTAAGACAATGTTTTGGCCAAAATTATTTGGTAGATAACAATTACTCCAAGGACTATTTTGTAGATCTGACCTATCCTATTAATATCATACATACAAAAAAATTAAGCAATGAAATTCATCATCAAACACTCTCCCTTTTCAAGTAACAACACGTACGGCTTCAGCTAAGATTGTGGATCCTGAGGCACATACCTTTATTGATACAGCTGTCACGCGGCCACTTGTAGATGCCACATAAAGTGAACTACGACCCTGGGTGAAGAAGCATTAAAATGAATTAGGTGAGATCAATATAGCTCCAGTAATCATTAAAGATGAACCACGGATGATGTGTTTTTAGCTTTGGACAGGCAAATATGCATAACCAAGTGGAAAGAGTAGTTTAAGACTTCACCTCATCAATTATAGGTGATGCAAATATGCTCCCACCACATTGCAGCTTATAAACACAGCGTTGGCTCCTATAGTCAAGGGCATAAAGAGTGTGGTCATGTGATCCGCACCTGCATGAATCGACCAAAAATTAAGCTTTGGTGGTTGGTAACTTTTAGAAGAACTTTGGCAAAATACAGCAACGAAATAAAACTTTTAGGCAAACACATTTTTTACTTCAGTCGCTACTTCTGATAATTATTTCCAAACTCCTTAATCAGTTGCTATAACTAAGGTCGTATTAGTTTACATTACAATTTTCAAGTAGCTAATGGATTTTATGTGAGAAACAATTAGAACATAATCAACAGTTGGTAACCATGAAAGTATGAACGTAAGGTCTACAGAGTGAAACAAAGCTTTTAAGTAAACACACAGTGAGCTAAAACAGTAACAGAAAGGGTCATCAATAGTATTACCATATCAGTTGTGAAGATGTGTGAACCACAGGTTGGCACTTTATCTTCATCGAAAAAGGAAAGCAAATTGTGTTAAGTCAGCTAAACCATCGAAGAACAACTTGTAGACATGAGAAAGTATAAAACACAGAACTTAAAGGTACAAGTATATAAACAAAGTACAAATCTAAGATATATACTAGTAGCTTGGATCATACCTCACCACCTGCTTGGAATGTCCAAGATAAGCTTCCAGTTAGGAAATCTAAGAAATATAATTTTCCTTTGTAGCATCCAATTACGACCTAGCATTGGAGATGTCCCTAAAACTGTTCAACTGAATTATAAAGGATACAGCGAGCAATACAAAAGACTAACCTGAGAGAAGTCACCAACTACCATGGCTGAACCTTCGATCCTTCCTTCTAAAATGGTCTCCCAACAGATCGAACCACTAGTTAGCACAGTAAAGTGATCATTTTTTAGAAGTCCGGCCTAAAAATTTCAACCCAAATCATCTCATTTTATACCTATATCCAGTAATGAGTTGATATCGAAGATAAACAAAGATGCATACCTTTCTGCATCGATGCAGAAAAACTTCCGTGAGTGAGACCCAATAAATAGATAAGTTTTAGAATGCTTCAACACAACCAGGGGCGAGGCATCTACACAAGACTCCATATGAACTTTCCATAGCTCTTGTATAGAGACTATTTGGTTCCTTGGAAACTCCAACGACCAGTTTTCTCGGTTTCCCCCTTCGTTACTACACGAGTTTGGATAATGTACCTTGTTGCACCGACTGAATGCACAGTGCATTTCAGAATATCCTGAATCCCATGATATTTTATCTTTCATGATTTTGGAAGAAAACTGTTCTGAATCAATTTTCAATCGCTTTGCAGAGACATTCTTCTCACACTGCATTCTTGAAGGTGTCGGCTCTGATGTAACACCATAGTGAAATGGAGAAGGTCTACTAACCAACTCATTACTATTCTGACTCTCTGTCTTGTGGTCTGGCTTCTGAATGGTGCTGTGTTGCATATCTTCTCTTAGCTTTCCTTTCTTCTCGGACATACAGATCACAAGCTTGAACGGACTTCGGAATTGGTAAATCAATCTCATATCAATACCGAGACTATGAGAAAGATGCGCCGCGGCTAGAGAGTCTCCACCAATGTCAAAGAAATCATCATCGTCTGAAACTTCTTTGACCATTAAAGCATCACAAATGGCCTGTATCAGAAGTTCAAGAAATTGTATATTTTCAGCATAGTTAAACGCTCAAACAAATAATGAAATTCAAAGTTAATGTACAAACAGGATGCAAGCTTTCAGACCTTTTTAATAGTATCCAGTAGACTATTAGTTTCATTGATATGCATCATATCTTGACCATAGGTTCTAGGACATTTCAACCTTGCTAGTGCTTCATAATCAACTTTCCCACTTGAAGTACTAGGCAATGACTCCACTAAAACAAAATGGTTAGGAATCATCACCGAGGGAAGTTTATCGCTTATCCAATTTCTGATAGAATATATGACATCTTCATCAGGCTTGGTTTCCTTGTTCAGTACTAAAAAGGCATCAAGTGAAGCAAGATCTGTCTGATCTCTGTTATATATAACAACAGCCTCAGTAACATATGGATTTAGTACTAGAGTTGTTTCAATCTCTTCAAGGGCCATGCGTTGTCCATTGAGTTTAACAGTTCGATCCCTTCTCCCAATAAAAATCAAATCACCACTAGAAAGCTTTCGACCGTAATCACCAGTTCTATAATATAGCTGACTTCCACAATCGACGGTTAAATGATTACAGAGTGAGTTATTATGCAGCTTCACGTAGCTTTGGGACTCTACCGAGGAATGCAGGTATCCTTGCGAAAGACAGAGACCACCAACACATATTTCTCCCTCAGAGGGTTCATCTTCATCACCAAGAAGTAAAATTTTGCAATTGGAAATCGGCTTGCCAATAGGAACACTACCAATTTTCTCGGTCTCTAAGAGTTTTGGCAACTCACTGCAGTCAAAATAAGTGCAGTCCCCTGATACCTACACAACGAAAGGCTAATCGATACACAATCAATTTCATGAACTGCTGCAAAGGGAATGTGGAAAGGATACTATCAGAAATATCTGACCAGCTAGCTACAACCAGTTACCCTCAGTTTAAATATCAAACAAGAAAAAAAGACAAGACATCAAATTATCAACATCTTTCCAACCTAAAATTGGCTCCAGTTATCAACATCTTTGAAACCATTAACACAGCCTGGTAACAACTATCCGGCACTGCTAGGAGTTTTTTAAAGTATACAAGCTTAAGAAGATCCTTGAGATTAAATAATAATAAGCATATTTTCTCACCTCTGTACTCCCATATAGGTTCAGAAAACATGTATCCGGAAGTAACTTGTGAAGTGAATCCCACAGGCTCACAGGAAAGGGTTCTCCGCTTAAAACTACCAGCTTCAGGCAACTTTTGAGCTTATTATGTTCACGATGTTGTAAAGTAGGTAGAATAGCTCTGATCATCGATGGGACAGCTACGAGCCTACTGATAGAATACGCCTATCAACATGGAAAAATAAAAACTTTTGCGACCATTACTAGAATTAAAACAAAAAGTAATACAATGAAAGATAAAGCAGTTTTAATCTAATGAAAGAAACCTTAACGTAAACAACAAACAAGAGAAGCGATAACTGTTCTTTATCATGACAATGATTTACTTTGCTCCAACTAATAGTAACGTTATATGCTGTTCTTAAGGATAAATCATGACTAAACTGGAGTTCTATATAAGAAAGTAGAAAACTATCATGATGCAACATATCATCCAGTGAATTTATCATCACAATGATAAGATAAGATACAGTGGGGACTTTCTGCATTTTTTATTGCTTTGAGTTACGTATGTGATCCCCAATATGCAACCTAGTGAAGATACTTAAACCAAATTCTCGATTTGTTAAAAGTAATATAGGAAGAGAAAAATGAGAACCGACTCAACAGCATGACACATACAGAAGGTGGTTGTATTTTCAAATCCAAACAAAAGAAACCATAAGTAATACCTCGAGAAAATCAAGGATGGATATCATATTGTCTTTTAAGAGAGTAAATGGAGGAATGACTAATGGGGTGGAAGTGAGAGTAGCACCAAGAAACTCCTGTAAATGATCAATAAAACCAACTGAAGTCTTGAAAACGAATCGCTGCTCTCCAACAACAGGATAGTGCTCTTGCATCCACTTGAAACGGTTTAAAAGTCCTTCACAGATCAAAGGACAGGATCAGATATTCACTTTATACATAAAAAAAAAAGAAGATCAGATACGAAAACTACATATGAATTTATTCAAATTATCCAAACCTTGCTCAGTGCCACATATTCCTTTAGGCTTTCCAGTAGATCCGGAAGTGTACATGAGATAACAAAACTTCCTTTGCCTCTCTTTCTCGCAAGGCCAAACAAGGCTCGATCGAGATTCAGTTACAGCACTCAACCTCTCACTCATGGAAAAGAACAACACAGGGAGGGCGGCGCTGCTGCTTTGAACAAGCCAATGCGATCTGCGAAGCGGCGCACACCCGAACTGATCGAAAGAAGAGCCGCAGGCGATAACAAGAGAAACATTCGAAGAGGAAACAATAGACAAGACTCTTTCTCTCGGCCAAGAAGGATCTAAAGGCAAAAAGGCTTCTCCGATCCTCAAAACAGAAAGCACGGAGATTATGTATTCAACTGAAGGCGGCATGTATAAGGCCAACACCTTTGGGGTGTATACATCTGATGACTCAGCTTCTTCGAGGTTATCTGTAGTAGTAATGCCTGGAGGTTGTTTTGTTGGTGGTGGTGGTGTGATGAGGTGAGGGTCGTTGTTGTGGCCAGGAAGGTCGAGGAGGATGCGACGGAGACGGAAGCTGAGAGAATCGATGGATGAAGATAGTTCGGCGAAGGTGAAAGCTGTGTCGCCGTCGTGAACAGGGGAATGAGGTTGAGGAGAATCCGACATGAACCTCGCCGCGGAGTGAACGACGGCGACTTTGTGAGGGTTTGGGGAGGCTGCGTCGGTGAATATGTGAGAAATGCAGCAGCTATTGCTCATCGGAAAGCTGTTTTTGGGATTTCTCTGTGACATTCACTGCTCTCGACTCGGAAGTCAGAAGACGAGAGGAACTATATGGCTTGAACCTAAATACCTGTTTTTTCTTACAATACATTGATTTCTTTTCTTTTTTTTTGGGTCAATATATATATTAATTGATTTTTTTTTCTGGAACACTCGTTGGTTTAAACAAGTACCAAACTGAAAATCTTACCAAGGAGAAGTCGACGAACGGAAATCAGTGGCCCGTAATGTTTGCTCTAACTGTGTGGTGGTGTTGGAAATGGAGGTGTGGATACGTGTTTGGTGAGACCGGGAGATGTCGCGATAGGGTGTAGTTTATCAGAGATAAAACTCAGGAAGTGATTCTAGCGAACAACAAGCTGAAGCCTCGGTCAGCTGGTAGGACACGAGTGGAGAGGCTGATCAGTTGGAGTAAACCTATAGATGGATGGTGCAAATTAAATACAGATGGATGTTCTAAAGGCAATCCTGGGATGGCGACAGCAGGTGGAGTTATGAGAGATGAGCATGGAGAGTGGAGAGGAGGTTTTGCAATCAATATTGGTACATGCTCAGCTCCACTGGTGGAGTTATGGGGTGTGTATTATGGCCTCTATTTTGCATGGTACAAAGGGGTCCGAAGACTCGAAGTGGAGGTTGATTCAGAAAGTGTGGTGGGTTTTTTTAAGACAGGAATTCATGATTCTCATCCCCTGTCATTCCTAGTACGGTTGTGCTATGACTTCATATTAAGAGACTGGTTAGTCAAAATTTCACATGTACATAGGGAGACTAATTGTCTAGCAGATGGATTAGCTAAGTATGCGTCCTCTTTACCTTTCGGTTTACAGTATTTTGAGTTTGTTCCGGAGCATGTTGCTTCCATTTTGTCGGATGATATCCATGGAATTGCTAAATCGCGGATGATTTGCTTGTAAGGTTTTAAGTTTGAATAAAAATAGGGGACCTTTGTCTCCTATCACCTACCAAAAAAAAAAACAAGTACCAAACTGAAAATACAAAGAGAGAGTTTTTTTCAGATATTTTAGTTTATTTTCATAAAAAAAGTTTTAAAGATGAAAAAATGACCAATTTTTTTTATTAAAGGATAGCATAAACATTTATACCCCTTAGATTAATTAATATAGACTTAGTGTTTAAAATTAAGGGATGAGTTTTGGGGGTAGAGTTTCAAATTTCAGAAAAAATAATTAAAAAATATTAAAAAATTTAAAATAAAAAAAAAAAATATTTTGGTCACTTTTTTAAGTTATTTTATTTTTTGAAGTGACCAAAAACTTCTAAAAAACTATTTTAGAATATCCCGAAAAACATAAATCTATAAATTGGACATCTAGAACTCAAATACTGTATGAACTAATTTAAATTCAATCTGGACACTGAACCGGATGATAGTCCAGATCACCGGGTTTCCGGGCTGACCGTGGATGAACTGCGAATTAATAAATGAATTGGTTTTATTATATAGTGATATATTAGCTATGAAAATAAATTAACAAAAGCTAAACTGACATATTTTCTAAATGTTTTGTAAAACACAAAATAATAGTTTGGATATTTAAAAGATACTTAGCTTTAGTTTTATATTTTATTTTCATTTGACATACAAAATATCAAAAACAGTTTTTTTTGTCAGCAACTTTACAGACTCATATAGACTCTGAAAACCAGGTTGGAGGGATCGCATCAATGTTAACGACAAAAGACGGTTGCTTTCTTGCACTGCGTGCTAGATTGTCCGCCTTTTTATTTTGTGTCTGTGATACATAGATAACCTCTGAGGATGTGAAACTTCTCTTCAGACTTCTTATATCTTCTAGATAACTTGTAAAGGCATGCCATTTTTCTGGTTCCGAAACCATCTTCACCAATTGAGAACAACCCGTTGCAAAAGTAATACTATATTGCCTTAAATTCCTCATACATTCCATCGCCCACACAAGAGCCTCAATCTCCGCATGGAGAGGTGATTGGCTCGCTCTTGTATTTCTTGCTCCCATTAATCCATCAAAACCTTCCAACGTGTTGTACCAACTTTGTCCTGAAAAAAATTATTTGTCCTTTCATGATCCATCCAAGAAGCACCATCTACCTGGGATGACCGGGATTGGAACATTTGTGTCTAATCGAGGTTGAACGGTTCTCTGGTCAGTTGGGATTTGCGCCTCATGCCAGAGTCGTGATTCTGTTTCAGCCAATTGAATAGTGTCTCGGGGATCCACATCCCAATTACTGAAAATTTTATTATTCTGTGTCTTCCAAATATACCATAAAACTATGCATAATGATGATCTTCTAATATTGGAGGAAGCCGCCAAAACAGATATTCCATATTTGAAAATAAGGATTTTGTAGGGAAATTTTCCGGACTCGATGGAATCCTAGATAATGCCCATACTTGAACCGCGGGTGGGCACTCAAAGAAAACATGGTTAATGGACTCTTCGTGATGTCCACATCTATTACACGTGATATCAAAAAATAGTTTAGACTATCTTAATTTTTTTGTAACAAGTTAAGAGTTATGACATCTAACAAAAAATATCAAACGTTAAAAAATCGTAAATATTTAAATGTTTAATATGATTAGTAAATTCAGATCTAAAATAAAGCAAAAGTAAAATATCATTAATAAATTATGTATAACAAAAATAAACTAATACAAATCAAATTAATCAATTATGGTTCTATATATCATTGTTCACTTCATTTTTCAAGTAAAAACTATAAAATAATATGTAAAAGTTATTTATTGGTTTAACCATTAGTTTAACCGGCAACTGGATTCTGGGTTTTAGTGAATTTTTACGGTTTTATTGTTTAAATATTGATTTTTCAAAAAATCCAAACCGGTTTTTTGGGTCATCGGATTTACCGGTTTAAATGGGTCCGGATCAGATTTCAGTACACTGAATTAAAGTAACTTAATAAACGACTTGAGAGAGAGATAGTAAATTCCCGAAATGGTTCCGGAGAAAAGAGAATCGGAATAACCAATTTTAGCTGTTTTCGAGACCAAGCAATACTAATACAGTACTAATTATTTTAATTTTTTTTGTCAGAAATATTTACTTTATCAATTAGTATGAAATTATATTATAATATATTACTAAATTTTGATTCGCGTTTTGAAAGCAGAGATTTTTCTTAAATTATATACAAAGTTTGTGATTAGTATTTTTGAAATTTTTGTATATTGTTATGTTACAAAATCATATGATATGGAAGAAGATAATTTGTTTAAGTTATATAATTCATGAATTAGTTTATTTAAGATTTTGTATATACACTCTTGTAACTTTTAGAAATGAATATTTTACCAGTCCGGAAAACCAAACTGAAATCAACCTGGAAATATAGATACGGTTTGGATCCATGTTTACATATTCAATTTTTTTGGACCCGCAGTTTTCTTTTTAAGTCAATATCATACCTGAAACTTGTTTTGGCCACATTTTTGATTTAAAAGAAAATTATTAAGGACTTCTAAGTCTTTGGCCACATTTTTGATTTAAAAGAAAATAAAAAGTAAGTAAAGTATTATGATGGGGTATATAAGAATTTTTGATGGAGGTCGTAGGATAAATAAGAATAAAATCCAATTGATTGTGAACTGTGTTATTCGTGGGCTACTCGGATGGAGATCTGTGTTCTCGAGGAAAGTGGCTTCCCTCGGATGAAGCTTGTTTTTGAGGGACGGTTACTCATGGAATTTTTTTGGAACTTTATGCGCATCCAGGGGCGGAGGTAAGAAAAGGGTAGGGGGATCAGCTGACTCCACCTTATTTTAAAAAATATATGTATTCTTTTAGATAAATAATGTGTTGATCTCATGAAAATATTATCTCTGATTCCACAAAAATTCAATCACACTAAAAACAAAATGGTAAAATTAATTTACCTAACTAAATGATTAAATAGGTTCATGGAAATCAATTCCCGTTAACTAAATTTGGGTTCATAATAAGTTTAAGTCCAATTTAAATATAACAATAATCATTTGTTAGTTAATTAAAAATTTATTACTATATTTTTGTTTTAGAAAACATAAAGTTCAGAATATGACTTTAAAGACTTGTCTTTATCTCTTCAGTTTGAGTTAATTTTTGTATTCTTTTAAATCTTCTATATTTTTACTTTATGAACTTTAATTTTAATTAAATTTCAAAATTTTAAGATTTGTTTTAACTATAGAATTTAAATATTTTTCAAAATTTATAAAATTTTAAAATTAATTATTTTAATTTATCAAATAAATAATAGATTCATTTTGAAATTTCTTATTTACTGGATGATCATACTGATTACGTTAATTTATAGCATGGTATTGAAAAATATATTATAATATTATTTTAATATTTAAAAATGAGAGAAAACAATTTTTTTTACAATCTTTTTTTAGCTTTGTAATTTTGAATGTAAACTTATAGAATACATTATTCTAGTGTGCAATATTACATCTGCAAATTTTTAATACTTTATACATATTTTATATTTTTTTTGACCCCGACCAGTTTAAAAAAAATTCTGGTTCCGCCGCTGTTCTCATCCCAAATAAATTTTAAACTTCAACGCCTTCTTGCTTATTTTGACATCTGGTATCTACGTGCTTCGATTCTTTGATGATTATGTGTTTGTCACAGGAGGTTTAAATGTTCTGGTTCCTTTTTTATTTTATTTTAAGTTTATTTGCTCGATGCCGTTAGGTCTTTATAGTTTTTGGAGGGTAAAGTTTACCTCATCAACTTATGGCTGGAAAAAGTATGTTCTTTGCCGGCTTAGACATGTAAAATTTGCATTTCACCCGTTTCAGATGACAAAAATAATAGTACACAAATACACAACTATGCCTTTGCTGCGTACTAATACTTGTATGCTTTCAATAAATAAATAAAATCTACAAAGAATATTCACTTACTATGCGCGATATCATTTCCATTAATATCTTGTTGACAAGTGATGCATAACGATTTTTTATTCAAAAATGATGTAATATCTTTTTTTCCCTTTGTTGTTTTTCATCCATTTCCGTTCTTCAAGATCTAACTTTCTGAATATTTCTTGACATGTTCTCATCTCTAAAAGCTTTTCGATAAAAGGGAACTCTGCATTTCATGATGCACTTGAGATCGTTCAAGTTGCCTTTGAGGATCTCAACGACCTAATTTTAAGACAAAAAAAATTCAAAACAAAGGTGATTTCTTTACTTGTTATACCAGACAGAGTTTGGTTATGTACCTGACTCATCCCAGGCCTCTCTATTGATGATTCTTGGATTGATAGCGAAGCAGCCAGAAGCACAAGTTTAATCTGCATCCAATCATATTCGCCCGCTAAAGATGGATCAATTAGCTCTCTTATTTTGTTCTTCTTCATCAATGGTTTAGCCTGAGAAACAAATACCAATGAACTAAGAACAGGTGTGGAATTTCAACCCTCAAAAATATATTGGCTCTCTAGGACTAACCCATAGAACAAGGCTTTGCTTGGAATAGTCAAGAGCTCGTCGTCCAGTAACAAGCTCTAGTAAAAGTACACCCAGGGAGAATACATCGGTCTTTTCATCTACTATCCCATGTGTTAAGTACTCAGGAGCCAGATATCTGAAAGAAAATAAGGATAAATCCATCTCTAAACAATTAATATCCAAGGGAGCATATATATGCTTAAAGCATGGACTCACCCAAATGTGCCCTCAAATTTGGAAACTATATGGTTTGTCCAGTGTTCAGGTAGCCACTTCGCAAGCCCAAAGTCGCATATCTAACACAGAAAATCAGAAATACACTTTAAGAACTGAAAATAATTATCATAAGTACCAATCGTACCTGAGGCGAAAAATCATGCGTTAGAAGAATGTTTGCGGCTTTGATATCTCTGTGAATGATTCTCCTGTGACATCCTCTGTGAAGATACACCAGACCCTCTGCAACTCCCAAAGCTATTTTGTACCTGATGCTCCATTTCATCTTCTCCTTTGAGCCTATCACATCATCAAAAACAATTTAATTATTTTAAATTTTTGAATATGCAAGGGTAGTGATGGAGGAAGAGAGTTTACTATAAAGCATAGAAGCTAAACTCCCATGAGGTGACAACTCAAGAACAAGGTGCATTCCTCCTTCGACACCATAGCCTAATAGCTTGGCTATGTTTGGATGATTAACATGTGCCATTATACCCATCTCTGATAGAAAATCTCCAATGATCTCTTCGTTGTTTCCACGCATCAGACGTTTTATGGCTACCACTTGGCCATTTGAAAACTTCCCCTTGTAAACTTCAGCATAACCTCCTTTTCCAATTAGATTCTCTGCTCAATTTCAAAAGAAAAAAAAAACTAATCATAATATGAAATTCTAATGTAAAAAAAAACAATCCTAACATTGAAGGACATACCTGGAGCGAAATTGTTGGTGGCAGTTTTGAGATCAGAAAAGGAAAAGATTGTTCGAGGAGAGTGTGCAAGAACGTGAGAATCACTGGAGGAGCCAAATCTGAGAGTGTCTCTCAAGCTACTGCATCTTCTCAAAGAGCTTGTAACGGCATTGTTGTACTGAAACTGGACCTTCAGATTCTCTAGAGATTTTTTCGACGTGCTTCTTAGAAGTTGAACAACCCTGCGGAAACGAGAGGAGGAAGGGTTCTTATTGGTAGTTGTACTCTGGGAGCTTTCGAATTCTTCTGTTCTGAAGAACTCTTCGAGAACTCCAGTAGGTGAAGACGAGTCTGAAACTTTCATCATCTGAGAATTGAGAGGAAGATGACGAACGGTTTTTGAATTTAGACAGACACATTCATCATTTAATTTGAAACTTCAACCGGCCTTTTTTGTGTAAAAGGGAAAAGTCTTTTTATTTTATTTTTGTAAAGGAAAATTTTATTAATATATTTCTTCTTTTATCATATTTAAAGGAAGAAAATATCGAACATGGAAATTTTCCAAGCAAAGTTAAGATGAAATATCATTTAATACATTTTTTGTTCAAGAGATAAATGCTAAAGAGTCAAATTTTTTTTTCCAATTTTCGAATCAAAACTGACAATTGTTTTATGATAATTAAACATACTACTGATTTTGAAAATTCTGATTTTTAGGATTTCCCATATAGTAAGAAAAGTAATTTTTTTTTTCATTTTTAGCTTTTTTAGTTAATTTAATATATTTTATTTGTTTCTTTAATAGATTCTAAACTTATTTTTATATTTTAATCTGTATGTTTTAATTTAGCTTATTTTTAAATACGAAGAGGTAAAAGATGAACTTGTTGAATCAATATAATAAAAAACCTACTTTTGTAATCGACGATAAGAAAGTAGAGAACATCTAGCTACAAAGAACAAGTTGGAAACACATTATCTCCACAAGGTCCGATCTGAAATTTAAGAAGCTATAAATATTTATTAAGAACTCTAATATTTTTTCTTAAACAATCTGGAGGCATGTATTTACATATATAATATATTCTGTTAAAACTGAAGTACAAAATAATATTTATCTAATTTTAAGTGGATTATTACATTTTTTTTTTGACTAATTTAACCAGTTCATTTATTGTTTTCATTTAAGTGTTTTATTACATATTTTACATTTTTAAGTCTTGCAAACTACTTCATTAATTTGTATTTTTCATAAATAAAATTACTCTATCAGTGACAAGAATTTAAGGGCCAGAATTCAAACTGGTTAAAAAATTATTTTATTTATTTACATAATCAGTTATACATGGACATTCAGGTATATATTATAGATCAACTTTTACGAGTATCATGTTTTTATATTTTAAAATTAAAATGTACTTGATATTATGATAGTATTCTATTTGAATTCTTTCAAATCTGAATAAATTTGTATAAATTTAAAAGTATTTAAATAGCCTATATATTTAAAAATGTCACTAGACAATTTATAGAAAAAATCAAAACTTAATTTCACTGACATGCGAATCAAGTTCTAGTTTCTATTAACAAACGTGCAGACCAAAACTAATATTTCACTAGATTGTGTCCATATCGATCCTTAAATCTGGACAAAGACAATAATTTGAATGACTAAAATAATCTCCATTGTATTTCTCTATTTTTTTCTAAAATTAAAATATGTTTATTTTTAATGTATTATTCTATTTCTAAGCTTGAAATTAATCCTATATATTTTTAACCTCTACAAGATTTTCATAAAATTATGATTTTGGTTAAACTAATTTTTTTCTAAAAGACTATGTTGCACAGTTGCAGCATATTTTTTCTCTATTTTAGTATATTCTGGGAGATGAAAATACGAGTTGTAAATACCCTGAAAAATTACTGTATGATGTGAAAAAGACTTTAACAAATATTCTGAAATTTTTTGCACATACCGAAACAAGTTGAATAATTTTTGCACATACCGAAACAAGTTGACTTCGTTATTCAAATATTGTCGTATAAAGCGAAACACTTGCCAAGAAAAGAAGATGAGTAACCAATAACTCTTCTAAGAAAATAGAAAACAATTCAATGGAATAGTGAAACACAATAAAAGAAGGAATAAAAATGGGGAATCTACGGGCTTTTGCTTTGTTTTACCCTAGTCTATTTCTCAGACGACTGTTACTGTTCTAACGCTCCTCTACGGGATGTTAGGTGTTTTGAAAATATTAATATAATATTTATTCAAAAATAAATAAATGGAGAAAATATAAGAATAAGAAAACAGATCAGCTCACCATGCCAGAAGAGAAACTGAAGAACATGTGAAACTCAATATATTCTGCTTGGATGATGAACTAAGAGATGGGAAATGGTAGA
The DNA here is from genome assembly GCA_019706035.1 of Raphanus raphanistrum subsp. raphanistrum. Lineage (NCBI taxonomy): Eukaryota > Viridiplantae > Streptophyta > Magnoliopsida > Brassicales > Brassicaceae > Raphanus > Raphanus raphanistrum. The sequence goes on along the minus strand of CM033987.1, from coordinate 23,543,771 downwards.
GAGTAGATAACTACCACTTCAGTTCAGGTACAATAAACCATCGCTTTCTTACCAGAAATATATAAAGACAATCCCATGGTTATTTTTCATAATAAGCAAAATGGTAATGATAGGAATTAGAAAGAGAAACTGAAAACAAAACGATTTATGTTTCTCTTAGATTTGATAGTTATATAATACGTCATATATTTTAAAATGTATAGTGTTTTAGCTAAAAATGTAAAGTGAAGACAATTCCTTTTTTTTCTGAAAAGTATCAATCAAAATAAATGATTGAATTATTTTCAGTTTATATCATTTAAAATACAAAACTGAAAATAATTCAATCATTCATCCTGAAACATTATAGAATACGACTTATCATATAGTACTTTTAAAATTATTTTAGATATTATATTATTATATTTAAATTTATATTTCAAATATTAAAATATTACATTTTAAAATTTTGAAATATCGTACATTTTAAAATGGGCAGAATAATAACACGAAGTATGTTATTAAGATGGGGGAAATAATTAATACGAAGCATGTTATTAATAGAAATACTCCCTTTGTTTCAAACTATTTGGTGTTTAAAGTTTTTACTCCAATTAAGAAATTTGTTAACTTTTATTTATTTTAGTTTTAGTATTAACTAAATTAATTCAATCAATAGAAAATAATATAATATAATACAAATGGTCATAAATATCAAATAACATTAAAGTCTGTATGAAAAATATTTTTTTTTTTAAATGAAACATAAATAAAATCTTTAAATTAAATTGAAATAGAGGAGTATAACAAATTTATACAAGATATACTGTAATGATGGATCGTCAAAAAAAAAACTGTAATGATGGGCGACGAGTAATACCGTGTAGATCCACCAATCTCCAAAGCTAACATATCTACCAAACTCATATCTACCAAACTGTAATCATTATAGAGTAATTAAGGAATTTTTTTCCCTTCTAAAAGAAGATACATTAACATTGAACAAACAATCATTCGACTGTCATTAGTTGTTGATACGTGGTACAAATAGTCCAGAAAACCTTACTTTGCGACCAAATCAAGGCATAATTATAACCACCACTGATTTGCTTTCTTGTTTGTTTTCATTATGACGTTTCACGTACAATCATTTACAACAATACTGAAAGCTTTTTTTTTTTGTTTCAACCCGACTCTGAAACGATTCGGCTATCCTAATCGGAGAGTACATGAACAAAAAAAACACTTTTTTGTGCTTGAAATCTCTAAATCTCTGAATATGAGTTGTGAACAAAAAAAAACACCTTTCTAAAAAGAAATAAAAATACAGAAAACTGAAACTTCATATATTTAAGAGTATTGCACGATAAGCTCCTTGAACAGACGATTCCCGAACGTCGAAACAACCAAAAAAACATCATCCGACCAATCCAATTCGTCCAATTGGATCGACCAATCCAACTCGCCATTGGGCGAGTTGGACACACCACATCCAACTCGCCCAATGGCAAGTTGGATCGACCAATCTAACTCGCGCAATGGTGAATTGGATGCACCAAGTCCAACTCGCCCAATGGCGAGCTGGATTAGTCTTGTCCAATTCGCCATCAGGAGACCTGGATCAGTTTCATGCCATGCATTCTCGTCCGGAACCCCCACTTCTGGGTCTCAGTCAAACTATCTCTTGTTTCGTCTCTATTGGAGTTACCGTTAGAATTTTAAGATAAAAACTGTAAAGACTTGTTTTCTCGTATAAGTTCAAATTGATCGTATAAAACAGCTATGGTTAACATAACACCAACACTGTCTCGACTATACGAGTGATTTGAATTATTTTATAAGAACCAACGTCATATTAAGGATGACTTCTCAAAGAAAATTTACGCTTAAAGTTGTAAAACAGCCCGAAAGGGTCTAAGACACGGGAAAAGCCCATCTACGATTTTAAACGAGAGTGAGGCCATGATTACCATGATGGTTTATCGAATATTCTCGAAAGAAGATAAATGTCAAGTTCAAAGATAATTTTCAAGTTTCAATGGATAATCATGAAGATCAAGAAAAATAGAATATTTCCGCGAGAGGATAAACTCGACCCGAGGGCAGGAAAGGAAAACTCAAACCGACCTAAGGAGGAGTATATAAGGGATGCAGAGGCGAGAGGTGAAAAGGACGATTTTAGACTCTTAGAACTCTCTGCACTTAGAAACTCTAGGCATTATTCTCGACATGTTTTGTTTCTATGACTGACACTCGATTACTAGACGAACTCGAACATGCAGTTCGATTTCTTGTTCTACTCTTTCAATCGAACTACGTTCGGCTTGCTCCTCGAAAAGGGTACATAGGCAGCCTTTCATAAGGTTCAGTCCGAAATCAATCAAGAACTATTTTTGTATCTTTTTGGCCTTTTGTTATCAAGATGTGACTCAACTAGGTTTAAGGTTAGGTAGCTAGAACTAGAAAACTCGCTGACAGCTCTTGAGGCCAAAGCTTTTACAATGTGTTGTAACTTCGTTACGCTCTTACGCGGATTCGAAATAAGATCTACTTTTCCTGTAAATTTGTTTTTTTTTTCTTTTCGTATTTTCCAAATTTTTTGGTCACTTGTCGTTGGCTCTCGCAGAGAATGAGGGACCTCAAGGAAAATTAGGATTTCTTGTCTTTTATTATTTTACGAAAATCGACGGTGTGAATTTTGGTTCCCACAGATCTCCGAATATAAAAAGGTGAGTCTTCATCCCTTGAACATCATCCTCGCAAATCCTAATAACCTTTAGAACTTCTTTTTCAGTAGAATGACAAACTCATCTCTCCTCCTCAGCTGACCATTGTACTTCTTCCGTCGAGGTCCGACTCCTTAAGTTTTAGGAACCTATCTGCGGAGATCTTTAGGTTATGTTGTTATTAGTAGCTACGGGCTCTAGCAAATACAAACACAAAATTTTTAGATCTGTTTCAGAACTCACATTACACCAAAGCGACAACCAAACGTCTACATATTACGTATCCGAAATCACCTTTCTTATTAAAACAACATAAAATTATTAATATTTTCCATAGTATGAGTTCTGAAATAGACCTGATGTTTTGGTGTTTGTATTTTCCAGATCCAGTAGTTGCTCATAGCCACATAACCTAAAGAGCTCAGGTGATAGGTTCTCAAAACCAAAGGAGTCAGACCTCGACGGAAGAAGTACAACGGTCAGCCTTCAAATCGGCGAGGAGGATAGATGAGTTTGCCAGTCTACTGTAAAAGAAGTTTCAAGGGTTATTAGGATTTGTGAAGATGATGTTCACGGGATGAAGACTCACTTTTCTATAGCTGGAGGTCTACCTCTTTGTAAAGAGGGAAGATGCATTGAATAATGAATCATGATTGGAGTGGGTCAATGGATTTAAGAAGGTTGTTAATGGCAATGAATTAATGCATACAGTAATGTTTGAGAGGAGAAGAACCTGAGGAGAAACGACACGAACATAGCTCAACCAAGAAATTCCTCACAAAGATTGTATTACACAACCTTCCAGAAACTCTATTGACGATTGAACTAATCGAAGCTTGAATAATACGAAGAAACCTACCGTCATCTTCTGAAGAAGGCGATGGAAAATGACTAAATTTTGTCTATTTTGTCAGCCCAAATCTCATTCAAACCCACAAAGTCATCACTTTTAAAAGTTTAGTTATAACACGAACGAAAAAACAACAAAATTTATAGAGAAAAAGACAGTTGACTTTTTTCCTTTCTTTATTTAGTGATGTGGTAGCACAAAAAGGGAAAAAGTTGCTATTTTATATATTGATAGATGTTATTGAGATTATAATAATAGTATTATTACAAAAGTAAGAAAGATGAAAAAACTTAAGGCAACTGCATTGAGGGGTTCACACAAAAGTTCACACGCAAATCGAGTTAAATAAATGATTAAAATAAAGAACATGGAAGACTTCGCCTCTCCACGCCCCTTCTGTATGAACCGGGGTCGTGACTGTTTAGCGGGCCCCACGTCACATGGCGGCCCGCAATTGATCACTTTAATTTTTTTTTTTAAAAATAAATGAAAAGTAAAAAAGAAATAGTAAAAAAATCGATCTATGAACCCCTTTTATCGGTTCAGTGCTGCGCATGCCCTAAGGAAAGAGGAGAGAAGATGCTCTCAAACTAGAACACAAAAATAAAAAGTGAAAACAAGTTCTAATATATGTCATGTTATTATTGGTTTGATTTTATTTGTGTTAAAAATTTAATTACAGCATAAAATTATATTCGTTTTTAGTTAGACCATCTCCAATGATGTTTCATTTTGAAACAAATTTTGCTCCAATGGTGTTTCATTTCTTACTTCAAAATGAAGCAATACACGATATTGCTTCAAATTTGAATCTATACTGTTCACAGCTTTATTTTTGAAACTGAACTTTATAAATTGGTCCTTAAATTTTATCTGTTCTTATTTTTGATGTATTAAATTTTTAAATAATAATCTAATTAATTAATAATAATATTTATTATTATAGTTATAATATTAAATTTTATAAAAATATATATTAATGAAAGATAAAATTATATAATTAATTAATATAAAACTAAAATACATGATTGATAACACCAAACTAAACATAAAATACTTAATACAACATAAACGTGATACATATTATATAAATCGCTTTATGGTCCATTAATATCATTAAAATACTGACCCAAGAAGTTGATGTTTGAAGAGAATGTTGAGCTTTTTTCTCTTTACTCCCGTCCAATAAAATTCGATTTTGTTCAGACGGAATGTATCCGCGAACTTTAGGATCTTGTATGGAGTTTACATCACAAAATAAAATTTTGTTTTCTTATTTATGTTTTCCAAAACTTAATTTCTACTTTGAATCTCCAAATATTTTCGTCTTTGTGTGCTTGTCTTCTTTAACTACTCAAATATTTACTTATTTCTTTTTTTATAAGGTGCTAATAACAAGTGATGTTTGATCATCATTTTTTATTTTCATTGGGGATTTTTTTCACTCCCATTGGTCTTTTAGATGATGATCCACTTCGAAGCTATTTAACGATCATTTGTGGGAAATATATATATATGGTGCTTCTTTATAAAATATAATATTGTTTTTCTTTATTTATGTTATGTTTAATAATTTTATTATATGATAAGGATGAATTTATAAAAATTATGTTGGATTATTTTAAAACAAAATAGTTGAACAAAATTAGTAAATATTAAAAAAGTATAAGATATTATTAACAATTAATGACAAAACAGACATAAATATACTTAGAATATTCTTTTTACAAGAAAGAATTAAAGTAAACCATTGGAGAAGATGTTGTTTCATTTTTTGCTTCATTTCAAAAAAGTGAACTTTAAACCTAAAAATGAAGCAAATCATTGGAGATGCCCTTGTAGAACAGTTTGTTATAACTTTTATCAAAACTGGTTTGTTTGATGGATCATATATCGCAGGTGTCAATCGATCAAAAATTATACTAAAATAATATTTTGCACATTATATATAAGTAGTTATTTTAAACAAAAAATATCTAATAAATAATAAAATTTTATATATCATATTAAAATATAATAAATAATTAATACATAACAAGCAAGTTATACATAATAAAATATTATAACATTCAGTTTTTAACAGTTATTATTAGTTATCTTGATATCATAGTTTACGTTCTGGTAAAATATAATAATATACTAGAACATGATCCGCGTAACAACACCGATTTATTTAAAATTAATTAAATAAATCTTATAAATTAATTGAGTATTCTTTAGTGTAAAAGAGATTTTCATTGTATAATTTTTATTCTATGTATCTTAATTAATATTATTATATTTTGTGTAATTTATCTTGCTAATAATTATGTTCATATTATTATTAGTTTAAATATGTTGTTAATAATTAGTCTTAAGCATTTATCTTTAGATAATATATATTTTAAACAAATTCATAATAATTATTGTTATATATTTACTGTATATATATTATGTAATCGTTATTATTGAATTATTATGTTACTTAAAAAATTATAATAATTTTTACTATATTGTAGATTAATGCATACAAAAATAACTGATGTTGTTAACATATAGGAATGTGAATACATTTCTTTGTTCATATATATTATATTAGTTTTTTTTTGAACTGTATATATTATATTAGTTACACTTCATATAAATACTCTCTGCTCTATATATTTCAATTATAACGTAAATTAAGATTTTAATTGATTAAATTGTATGTAAGTTTTATAATCTCTATAACTTTATTTTACTATATAATTTTATGAAATCATTTTTATTTGTTTGAAAAGATTGTCCCAACACTTAAAAAAAGAAAAGTTTATCCCAACAAAAAAAAATATATAAATAGAAACTTGGCCCAAAGAATTTTGATAATTATCAATTTCTAAATTGAAGCCCGTCATCTAACAAAATTTTCACTGGAACAACGAATAAACGTTTATATTATCTATTTGTGTTCTATTTTGGTTTATGTTGGACCCGGGTGACCAAGCGAATTATTATTCAATCATATAAGCTATTTTAATATAATTTTAAAGCCCGAAAATATTTTTTAAGAAAATATAATTTACGAAATCAATATTTTAGACATTTTGTTAAGTTTATTTGAATTTTATACATATAATTATATTATTTTAATTTATTAAATATGAAATTGTATAAGATATTATTAATTTAGTTATTAATTATTTCAAATCTTTTCATCATGATTTTTTAAGAAAAACTACTGTAATTTATTTGATTAACTGTATAATATATTTTGATTAAATTTTAATTATAAATTTTATTTGTTGTCAATTATTTAATTTTATTTATATACAGTATTCAATTTTACTAGAATGTTTTATTATATTTAAATTAATGTAATCTTGTATATATGAAAATATAAAAAATATTCACTAATTTAATTTATTTGATATTGATTGAAATTATTTTTAGTATCTAAACCTAGAAAATTAGTTAGAATTATTTTTTATATATTCATAATTTATTTGAATGTTTTAGTTAGTTATTTTATTTTATCAAATAATTTGATAGAAAATTGATAAAAAGATTTATAAGATGAGACTAATGTTTTATATTGTTTGGACACAAGATTAATTATTTTATTGTATGGAAACCTAGATTATCAAATTCAAAGGTTAGTGTATTCAGAAATTGTATAAAAATTAAAAGTGGTACATACTAAATTTATATTTTTAATATTGATAAGAAAATCAAAAGTATATATTTTCATCAGTCTGAACAAGAAATCACTATAAAAATCCCCAAAAAGACATAAGACCATACTGAAAATAAATTACTTCAAATAAAACAAACAATTTAAAAAAAAAATACATTCCCAACCAAACCATAAAATAGTCCATTTCCAACAATCTCAACGGTTTCAAATAACCATCTAAAAACGATTCAGACGTAATCCCTTCAATCTAAAATCAAATGTCAAACAGAACAATTAGTGAAGATAAATTTAATTTCTGTCCAAAACGTAAACAAACCACTAGTAAATCTAAATAATCTCACAAAGTTTAAATATTTTAGATGCAAACCCCATGCACAGACAAACAACAGAAAAAATTAAGCCTTTAGCCAAACAAAAAAAAAACAACAGAAAAATATTTGGTTTTGTCAAAACTTAACTGCATTACAATATAACATGTTTACTTCTTCACAAAATACATAGGGATTGATTGTGGTGTTGTAGCTTTAGTTATTTCTTCTTAAAGAAAATGGGATGTGAGTTTTTTTTGGCTATGGATTTAATATTTTGCTGTGTAATTATTTTCAAAATACTAAAAAAGCTTTAAAATTTAATTTTGAGAACTAAAATATTTATTTTTTTCACTTTTGACATTAAATTAACATTTTAAAGTTAAAGTATAATTTTTTATTAAAAAACTGTCTAAATCATATAGCCATTTCCAATCAAACCATTTACCGTTACACATGTCTCTTTTGTTCTTTCCCCCAAAATATAACATTTATAAGCGAAAATTATTTGTATAAATTGTGACCTGTAGTGTAAGACTATATAATATTATAAATACAGCCGAGAAGTAAGACCAAAAACAATACAATATGTATTTATCTTTGAGAAGAATAGGTTAATTAGTTGTCTGTAAATTACAACCACAAAGAGGATCAAATGAATCATCTCGTTTTAGCAAATCTGTGAAGTAAAAATGAAAGGAAAACCCAAATTAGTATCGACAATAATGTAAAAAATGTTCCGTTAACCACCTAAGACCTAACATCTTTTCTCTGTTTGGTATGATATATATCTAAATGCTACCACCTAATATCTGTAACTTTACAAAATAAAAAATAAAAAATGATTGTACAAGGATGTCTCATGCTGGAAGACATGTAATTGATCTATATAGAGAAGTTTCAAGTGCAGATGAGAAATATCTGATATAGTACGATTTGAAACTTACCTCCCAAAAGGATTACATCGGATCCATCCTGAGTCGTCATTCCACCAGATTGCCAACCAAAGCAGTACACGTCTTCCTGTTCGAGAGAGAGAACAAAAGCTCAATTTGTGGATGAGAGAGACAAAAATTCTTACACATGTAAAAACATGAAGTTTCTATTGGGATATAAACACATCAAAGTGGGTTATACGAAAAATAATCTAATAGAACTGAAATTCATGAAAATATATAATGCATAAACGCTAAACACAAATACACAACTAAGGAAACGAGGAAAATCGCTAGGAACACATCAAAGTGGGTTATAAGAAAATAGTCTAATAGAACTGAAATTCATGAGAAATATATAATGCATAAACACTAAACACAAATACACAACTAAGGAAACGAGGAAAATCACTATTAGTTAAATAAAGAAAATAAAGAAAATACATGTTCATATTTTTTTTTATTTTTTTTCAGCAACATAAATATACTCATATTTCCAGCTAATTAGTTAAATACTATATCCAAGTAAGCTATTTGTATTTCTTATTTTCTAATACAAATCTAAATTTAAACTATACATCAAAGGGGCAAATGTTTGATAATATAAAGCTTTACTTTTCAAAATTCAAAAATTATCCACTCCAACAAGGGAGTTTACGTGAACAACCAACTTCAACATTAGAACTTTATGATTGTAAATAACCTTTTACACGATGTCTAAAAACCTCTTCCAACGTTATACAACTTTTCTAATCCCTAAATTTTCATTATACTGATTCTATCTTTAGAAAACATAACTACATTGGTGTGGTTTTAAAAAAGGGAAAATTATTTTTTTTAGGCAAAAAATGATAACTATGTTCTATTAAGATATCATTGCACAAAAATTACATAAAAGAAATATATTATTACAGGCTTCTTCTTCTTCTCCTGCGAGACCTGATTGGTCTTCCGCCGCCGTCTAAAAGATTCAGTGGTAGATCTAAAATTGAAGGTAAAAGTTTTTGAATAGAGAATCCAGAAAAAATAATAAGTGCGGGAGGAGAGGGATGAGGGTGAAGAGAAACAGAGGAGACAGATATGGGATTAGTGGCTGGGGGTTGAAGAGAAGAAGAGAGTGTGGCGAGAGGAGGAGGCGTAGAGAAAAAAATATGACTTATTGTAATATTGTAAAGAAGAAAAGTGACATATGGTGTAATTGTTTCTTGAAAAAAATATGCCTAACCACCGAGGAAAGCCAATTTTCTATGAAGGCATCCGATAAGACTGAAGCAAGGTTAGCATAAAATATAACACTCTATTCACATACAAAGGATAGATACAAAAAAGCTAACCAAACAGAAGTAAGTAGAATATGTATGTATTATTTTTGGGATTGTACATGGCCAACCAATCATTATGCTTGAAAAATTATATATTCAAACCATTTCTTGCCAAATACTATATATATAACACATGTCACCAATTTTAAAAGTCTTTAGATAAAAGGAAATTCTTAGAATAAATTCACAATTCTCTTTATAAACATTTCAGTCAATATTAAACATTCAACAAATCAACTATATCATTCCATCAACTATAGATAATTATTTTATAAATTACTTCTTTAGGTGCGACACTGAATTTCATGAAACATCTATAATAAAGTGTTAAACTTATAATTTAGGATTTAAGGTTTATGTTTTAGGTAGAGAATAATTTGATTTAGGTTATTGAATAGTTATATCTTCTGCTAAATTATCATGATACATCTTTCGGTTTTGGCTACAATTTTTTATAAACAATTTAAAATATGTATTAAAAAAAACTACTGTAGAACTTTTTATAAGATACAATCCGCGCGTAGCGCGGAAAAAAGATTTAGTAAATCTAAATAATCTCACAAAGTTTAAAACCCCATGCACAAACAAACAACAGAAAAGATTAGGCTTTTAGTCAAACAAAAAAAAACAACAGAAAAATATTTTGTTTTGTCAAAATTTGACTGTATTACAATATAACATTTTTACTTATTCAAAAAATACATAAGGATTGATTGGTTGGTGTTGTAGCTTTAGTTTTTTTTTTATTAAAGAAAATGGGATGTGAGTTTTTTTATATGGATTTAATATTTTGCTGTTTAATTATTTTCAAAATACTAATTAAAGCTTTAAAAATTAATTTTGAGAACTAACATATTTATTTTATTTTTAAATTTTGACACTAAATTTATATTTTAAAGTTCAAGTATAATTTTTTATAAAATAACTGTCTAAAGCTTACCGCCATTCCCAATCAACCCAATTACCATTACACATGTCTCTTTTGTTCGTTTCCCCAAAATATAACATTACACGAAAATTATTTGTAAATCTTGCGGGCATAATCATTTTATTTATATTTATTAATATATGTTTTATGATTTAAATACCATGATAACTTATTTTTTATATTCTTAATCATTTAGTTTTTTCGATTTTTATTACGGTCTACATCTTCTTAACACAAAAATGCTATGAGACCATGAGAGCATAATTACATATGAAAAATATTTCACACAATAAAGTAAAGTAAGTATGTGAACTTTTGGCCTCTCTTAATCTACTTTGTATTTTTGAACCAGAAACATGTATTAAATTACCAAAAATACTAAAACACATAAAATGAGAACGAAATAAATAAAACTAAAGTTAAATGATAATTTAGAAGATTTTTTTTTTTAAAAAAACAAACTGAGATAATGACAATATTTCATTGGTTTAATTCATCAGTATATACATCCACTTATCTTCATATTTCATAAGTTTACTTTTAATAAAAGAAAAAATAGATAAGGATAGTTTTACTGTTAAAGTAATTTAGGGCTAATCATATAATGATAAATTTAATTATTCATTAAAAATCTATCTACTTTAGCCGTTTTAGAAATTAAACCATTAAACACATGTTCATAACATGTTCATAAACTTAATATCAAAGCATATTTTTTATAGATTAAACAGTAATAAAACATACACATGAAATAATTACCGAAATAATTCATAATACCTAATTCATATTCCAAACTCCATTTAACAAAGCCGATTTTCATATGAGAAGAAAAACATAGAACTCCAACTAAAAAAATATCAAAAGTACTTAAATACAGATGTCAAAAGCCATAATCAAATTAACTTGGATGAATGAGAAAAATGAAACTATCGAGTGTAAAACATCTTACATCATATGAAAATAAGAATGGTCCTAACTTGTTTAAAATAATTACGATTGTATTTACAATTAAAAAATTTTGAAATATTTATATTATTTAAATTAATAAATTAATGATTTAAGTTAAAAACTAATAAGAATCTTGTGAAAGTTAAAATAATTATAATCATAATTACAATTAGAAGTTTGGAGATTAAAATTATTTAAATTAATAAAATTAACTAGAAAGTTCGAAATATTTATATTATCTAAATGAATAAATTGATGATTTAATCTAAAAACTAATAAGAATATAACAAATAAACATGATTAGCTAAAATCATGGAGAATGTGACAAATCAACAAAATTACTTCATAAATAATAATATAGATTGTGACCTGTAGTGTAAGACTATAATATATTATAAATACAGCCGAGAAGTAAGCCAAAACAATACAATATGTATTTATCTTTGAGAAGAATTAGTTAATTAGTTGCTGTAAATTACATCCACAAAGATGATCAAATAAATAATCTCGTTTTAGCAAAACTATGAAGTAAATGAAAGGAAAACACAAATCAGTATTGACAATAATGTAACAAATGTTCCGTTAATCACCGAAGAAGCAGAAGCAGATATGAGATTATCTGCTTCGACTGAGTAAGCAGCTCCTGACCCATCTTTCACTTTGATGCTTGACGAACCTGACCAAACCCACACAAAAAAAATATTGGTTTCTTTGTTCTGTCGTGCTTGTTCTCAGTGTACTAGATACTTACAGTTGTGGTCTACCCATCCAATGACCTCATTGTCAAGATCGTATACTACTAACTTGTTCGAGAGCACCAAATCTACATATGAAGAAACCGAGTTTAAAGTCGGATACATCAACTGAAAGTTGTAATCACCTAAGACCTAACTTCGTTTCTCTGTTTGGTATGATTTATATCTGAATGCTACTACCTAACATCTGTAACTTTCGTTTTAGGATAAAATGAAAAACAAAAAATGATAGTACAAGGATGTCTCATGCTGGAAGACATGTAATTCTATATATAGAGAAGCTTCAAGTGCAGAGGAGAAATATCCGATATAGTATGATTTGAAATTTACCTCCCAAAAGGATTACATCGGATCCGTCCTGAGTCGTCATTCCACCAGATTGCCAACCAAAGCAGTACATGTCTTCCTGTTCGAGGAGAGAAAGAAAGCTCAATTTTTGGATGAGAGAGATAAAAAATACTTACACAAAACACGAAGGTTCTATTGGGATATAGACAAATCAAAGTGGGTAAGGTGCGTATTGACATACACGAAGCGAGAAAAGATAGTCGTGCGGATAAACAGTCAGTTTGAGTGAGTCCTCGAAATGAAGATTGACTACCGGAAATGCTTTATCTGTGCTGCAAGCACAAGAAGAATATTATTAGCACATCCACTGAATACTTTAGAAAAAAAGAGTGTACTAATATCCAAGATCTTTTACGAAGATGCTAGAAACATGAAGCAAGTCATCTTACTTGGAGGTGAAACTGAAACACGCAAAAGTCTCCTGTACCATGTGAAGTTTCACCGGTGTCCGAGCAGTAATCTATATATTATTTTCAAAAAATAACATGTCACGGCTCTGGGGTTATAGACTAAAAACAAAGGGAGAGAAAACAAAGATTTTGGCACCTGTTTTATTAGTGAGTTGTAGAGATCCTGTGGTAAGTAGGCTAAAGTTGTACCACTGTCAATTATGGTTCCTCCATTCCCGCCGAAACTAGCTATACTTGGTGGGAGGTCAAGAGGTTCACCATCCACATCTATTGCCTTTAAAATGACGTTGTAGTGTACCCTAAGAAATTGTTGGATCAAGTTAATTACAAGAGAGAGTTTTACATTCACATGACTCATTGTTAGTTAGTTACTTCCTAGATCATAATAGAAATAAATTAAGGTCTCTCTCTCACTTACTGATTAGGAACTAAAGGAGTTGTTTTCACCACAGGAGACTCCACTTCCCCAACCGCAAAAATTCCACCTCCGTTAACATTGTCCAAGCAATGTGAGAAGACTCTCTTCGCATTACCCGCGACAGCTAGTTGAGAAATGACTGAGGTATTAGCTTGTCCAAATCCCATGATTCCATCAAGGGCTGAGTCAGTTTGCCCAAGTTGCCCAGACTGATTGCTTCCACACCCGAATATCACTTCCTGGGAAAGGGGTGCAGTTCGTAGGTTTCCAGTGACTTTATCTAAAGTAATGTTATCCTTGACAAAATCCCCATCACTTGTGCTTCCATCCCCATACACAACATGATAGCTACATGGCTTCGTATTTGGTTCGCAAGTGTCTGATTGTGATATTAAGGCACAGAAATCATCTTCACATCCAACTTTCTTCCAAGTTGATGAAGCTTTTGAGTCGTACAACCTTAGAGGTATCTGCATTGAAACATTTTTTAAAGAATTTTAGTATAAAAGTTTTTTTTCAAAATTTGGAGGTCTATAGCTATATGGAAAACTTTCAAAAGTTTTGAGAGGGGCCAAGACTAATGTTTCTCTATGAATGATATAATATAAAATAGACTCAAAGTTCAAAAAAGAAGCAAAAGCATACACCGAGATCAGTTTTGACAGGACATTTGGAACAAGGTGCACAATTGACCCAAAGAATATCACTTCCTGTATCAACTTGAACATGGTATTCCTTTGGCGGTGATCCAAGCTTGATTTTCGTGAAGTACAAACTGATATCACACAACAAATCAACACAATAATCAGCACGACAAAAGTGTAATTTATATATCACAATCTATCTAGAGATAGCGCAAATTGGGATGTAGAAGAAGAGAACCCAATTGAATCAGCGCGGCTATCCCCGCCAAGAGGGAGATCAATGTTCGCAAGCATTCTAGCGTGACGGAAGCTGTCGTGAGACTTGAGCTCCGACAGCTGCTTCTCTTTTCCGGCAAACTTATGCGTCACGTTAAACACGAAATTCCCGCAAGCATATTGGATCAACACCAGGAAAACCGCCGCTATTATGCGTAAGGTTAAACTCATATCCATCTCCGTTTGTTAATTGTAAACCAGAGATTATCTCCGCTCCGAGAAAGAAAAATGAAATAGAAAATTTGAAGAATTGACTTTTTCTTTCTGAATTTTTTATTTTAGATTTGGTGTCTATAATTTAATGTCAAAACATAAACGAAAGGAATCAAGAGAGGAAGGGAGGGAAGAGAGGAAAATGCAAGAGAAAATGACGCGTTTTCAACGGTCAGTTTTAAGCATATTTAAGAAACTTATTATAAAAGCGTTTTCGGTTTCTCTGTTTCTCCTCACTTCTCTCTCTTCACATCTTCACGTTTTCCTCACTTTTCCAACAACAATATTTCCTAATGTCTTTTTAAATATATACTATATACTATAGTTTAGTCCAAATGTGTAAATAAAATTTTCATTTTATAAATGTATATATTTGATATTAGGTTTTAAACATATGATTTACATTTCAGTAATATATTGTATAACTTTATAAACTTATTGTTTAGGTTTTTTATTTGACATTATTACTATATGATTTGTTTTAGATATTTTATTTTATTATTAGTTATTAATATAACTTTATAAACTAATATATTTTTTTATTCAGTAAAATAAATTCATAATGTGAAACAAACAAATAGTAAATCTTCTTCTTCTTCATATATATATATATATATATATATATATACACATTATTAATATAATGATTTGTTTTAGAAATTTTATTTTATTATTAATTATTATCATATACTAATATTTTTTATTCAGTAAAATAAATAAATAATGTGAAACAAACAAATAGTAAGTCTTCTTCTTCAAATATATATATATATATATATAATTTATACTGTTTGAATACAATACATATTAAATTTTGATTTAGTCATACTATAAACATGATTTTATTTTAGGATAATTTATATTTCAATGTTGTGATTTTTAAAAATATACTTTAAAATATATTATTTTATTATGGGTTTCTTTAAAAAGTGACTCAAAACTTTCAGTCAAACACAAAAATGACCTATGTTTTTTTTTAATCTTTGTTTTGCCTTATTCAACCTAGAAATTCTAGTTATTCACAAAAATGCCATTTTTTAAAAAACAATTTCGAAAATGATGATTTCATTTTACCATCCTCATCTTAACCAAGTATTTACAATATTGCCAGTAACATCAATACATTAACCACCATGAACAACCAAATTGAGGGTTTTAATGACCTAAAGTTTTGATTTTTTTTCTCATCCTTTCTCACTTCCTACCCACATAAACACATATCTTATACTTTCTCTCAAAAATCATCCAAAAAACTGAAGATTTTGATTAAAATTATGTAAGGTTCATACAGGCATTGAAGCTCACGATTTTTGGTGATTAACGAGTTGGTAGTTGTTGTGGTGAAGTTCTGGGCGATTGGAAAAGCCACACAAGTCATCTCATGGGTTCAATGTATGAAATCGTGAACCACATTTCATTTTTCAGATCTATTTGAACGAAGAAAATTTCTACAGAAGTCTTCTGATCAATGCATAGGTTAGTTTTGCAATTGACCTTTTTCCTTTGTTCACAAATGTTTTCGAAATTCCCAAAGAAGACTTCCCAAGAAGTCTTCTCGGATAAACATGTTAGTTTTGTAATTGACCGAAATTGGTCAGAAGTTAACTTTTTATAGAAGACTTCTTGTGAAATCTTCTTGGAGAAAACTTCTAAAAAAAAGTCGTCTAAAAGTCTTCCTGAAGTCTTCTCACTGTCGTGAGATTTGTGTGTGGGTTACTTTTGCAATTGAAAATAATAGTAAAATATTTAACATTAATGAGAAGACTTCTAAAGAAGTCTTCTTCATAAGTCTTCCCAAGTTTTATTTCGGGTTTTGGTCAAACCTTTGACTGCGAGAGCAGACTTCTAAAGACGTCTTCCGCCAGTCTTCTCTGGAAAGTTCGAATATAGTCAATTGAAAAAGTAACCCAACAGAATTCGTGCGACATTAAGAAACCGATAGAAGACTTACGGAAGACTTATAAAGAAATCTCATATGAGAAGACTTCTCTAGAAGTCTTCTCTAAAAAGTCAAATTTCTGACAAACTTTGATCAATTGCAAAACTAACCTGTTTATCCGAGAACACTTCTTTGGAAGTCTTCTCTGGCATTTTTCGAAAAAGTTTCAATTTCAAAAGTAAGCCAATATTTACAAAGGAAGACTTCTCAAGATGTCTTCTATAGAGTAGACTTCTTAAGAAGTCTTCCCTCGTAAATTTGCAATTGCAAAAATGACCTAAATGAAAGACTTAAAAAAAGTCATCTACATAAATTCTTATTAAACTTCAAGTTTCTCTAAAATTAAAGCGAATATTTAATATTTTCTTGTTAATTCATGTTTATGAGTCAATATTGGTGATAATTATGAAGTTACAAACATTGATGTTTAATAATGTTTTTAGCTAAACGGAGAAGTCTTCTGTAAGTCTTCCTGACTTCTTTTGATGTCTTCTCTGATGATATTTTTTTATTAAGTTGATTTATGTGTTTGCTAATGTGTTCTAACTTCAAGTTTTGTTTTTTGTTAGATTTTCAAGAGTGTTAGGTAATTTCAAGTTATGTTTTTTTAACTTTCAAAAATGTTAAATAAATTTAATAATATCAAGTCATGTGGTTTAATGTGTCTTGTAGATCATAAGATATTTTGTGAATTTGACTAAGTTTTCTTGAGAACTTTTCTCTCTTAATTTTAGTAAATTTGACTAAGTTTTGTTTTGTTGTGTTTTGTTATGAGTGGGTAGAATAGCTAAAACAATTTCTTGGTAAGTTGTATCAATAACTTTAATAATATCAAGTACTTTTGTCAAAACATGAACATATTTACTAAATTCTTTTGATTAACATCTCTTAAAGTTTACAAAATAATTCACAGCTACAATAGTACACATACAAATCATAAAACAAACCATAAACAAAATTATTACACATTGAGCTAGATATTATTCCTCAATATAGATAAGTTTGGACTCTACTTGACATCAGCCATTTGCACTATTTTGGACATAATACTTCAGAAGACTTCCTGAAGACTTCGGAAGACTTCCTGAAGACTTCGGAAGACTTCCTGAAGACTTCGGAAGACTTTCTAAAGACTTCGGAAGACTTTCTGAAGACTTTGTGGGAAGTCTTCTAGCATAATATACATTAGAAAATTTTCCAAGAAGTCTTCTGAGAGTCTTTCGAGAGTTTTCCAAAAGTTGTCTCACAAGTCTTCCAAAGTCTGTTTCAGATCTGAAAAATCTACATATTCAAACGCATTCAAATGACTTCAAATAGAGAACACTTTAAATATAAATTTTTATTCTTAAATAATAAACAAGACACTCACATTAGGTTGGTTCTATAACTTTTTAGAATCTAATATATAAATATAAATTTTTATTCTTAAATAATAAATAAGACACTCACATTAGGTTGAATCTATAACTTTTTAGAATCTAATATATAAAACACAAAATACATATCTTAAATTTGTACCATTTTGGACATAAGACTTCCTGAAGACTTCGTAGGAAGTCTTCTAGCATAAAATGAATTAGAAGACTTCTCAAGAAGACTTCCCAAGAACTCTTCCGAGTGTCTTCTGAGAAGTCTTCCGAGTGTCTTCTGCAAAGTCTTTCAAAGTTTGTCTCAAATCTGAAAAAATCTGCAAATTCGAAAACATTCAAATGACTTCAAAACGGAGAAAAACTTCAAAAATGAAACTGTGGTGCTACAAAATATACAAAACAGTTACATTAGGTTAAATCTATAGCTTTTTAGATTCTAACATATAAAACAAACAAAAATGCATATCAAAATTTATAGATCTACCTTTGAAAGAGTGAAAATGACAATCATGTAATGTGTGGGAACCGAAATTCGCACCGTCAATATATCGTATAATTTAGGAAACTAGGAAAACCCTAATTCCCACAGGTCCTGGATTTCTGAGGAACCACACGTCAAGCAATCAGAACATGACAATAACGAGAAAATAAAATAAGAAATCGTAAAAGAGAGCAAGAAAGGTTTTTATTCCGAATCTGTGTATGAGCGTAACAACAACAAGGTAACGTGCTTCGGCTACGAGAGCTGTCGGCGAGATCCCTAGTTCTAATACCCGAAGGTGGCTAAACCTAATTGAGTCGCAGCTCGAATAACAAAAACGGAAAGTTGCCTAAATGTTCTAAGTGCTAAGTTTGCTCTAAGAAAAAGTCTCTCTCTATGCCTCTCGCCTTGAACTCCTTATATACTCCCTCCAAGGTCGGTTTACGCTTTCCCCTTTTGCCCTTAAGCCGTCATAGTCGAAAAATGGGAATATTTCCATTTTTTCCGATCTTCATGATTATCTGCGGACAGTTTCCATTTATCCGTGAAAACAGATGTTTATCCTCCAAGCATAAACCGTCATAAGATTTATGGGATTTTAAGAAATCGTAAGTGGGCCTCGAATCAAGTTTAGGACCCTTTTGGCCGTCTTTCGATTTGAGACGTTTGTTACATTTCTTCGATAAAGTTAAGTTTCCGCGGTTTTATCATAAACCGAACGGACGGTCTCATTTGATCGAGAGATCAAGAAATGGTTAGTCATGACTTGCGGAGAATTGTTATACGGATAGTCGAGAATGCATAGTTTTACGTCGTATCGTCGTTTCAGAAGACTTCGGACGGTTTGGAAAATGATCGATGTACGAATGCTCGGTCGCTATAGCGACCGAGCTTCGTATGATCCTGCGATTGCCAAGCCCCCATCCTCGTGTTTTAACGATCTTTTGTTATCTCCGATGATCGTGTTTTAACGAGAACTTCGTTTAATCGCATAACCTTTTGCAAGGAAACGATTTTTTACGATTTATTTTCGTAAAAATAAATAAAGTTTTATTTTATCGAGTGTTTCTATACTAACTTCGTAGCGACGGTTTTTGACCCCAACAGTTAGCCCCCCAGTACGTTACAATCGTTTGGGGATTCTAGCGTACATTAAGGTGAGTCGGGCAAGATAGTCGTTCTTTAGACGAAGTTCATATTCGTAAACTCGTAAAAGATAGTCATACGAAAAAGGAGATCGATTTTTAAGCGCATGAATACACGTATATATATATATATATATATATATATATATATATATACTTTTTGAATAGTATGTAACCATACTTCTATAAGTATTGGGATTTCTCCTTCACTTCTTTCATACCTCTTCACTATTCTTTCTTCCAAATTCTCTCTTAAGATGTCTTCCTCTCAAGATGGCAAGAAGAACTCAGATGTTGAGATGACTGAAGCTCCGCTAGCTACGGTCGTCGAGCCTACTGCCGAGCCTTCTTGTGTCGCCGGCTTCCTTTCGTTCCGCGAGAAGATGGCTCGTCGCAAGGCCGAAAAGGAAATCATCCGTGCCGTCGAAGAAAACCCGCCCTCTCCTGCCGAGGATCCAATCCTTCCTGAGGCCAGAGAGCATTCTGAGATGCAATCTCTAGGAGTTCTGACCCAGGCCTCAGGATCGTTGTCAGTTCCGATCATCGTTGATGACAAGGAGGAGTCCATCGAGCCAGTACCTCCAGTCAAGAGGGAGATCGTTTTGGCGTTGCGTGCAGCTAGTTCTGCTCCGGTTGCTTCTGCTCGGTCTCGGAAGAGGAAGTGTGCCGCGCCTGCCGAGGGAGGTCCTTCGCTGCCAGAGGGATTGCGTATTGCACCTATGCTCCGCGGAAAGGTACGTTGTCCAGATTTTAACTTATCCTTCACTACAAAAAAGTCTACATTGATAGCATATTGTTATAGCACGTTTAACTGAACTGCTATCGTTGATGATTTTAAATTTTCATAATTTTTAATAGCATTAGATAAAAGCTATGATAGAATAAATGCTATAATATTAGTAAGCGGGAACTAATTTCGCCAATACTCAGATAAAAATTAGGCAAGCGCCAAATACATAATTTTTTCCCTCCGCAGTTCATATCTCTGATCGACGGGATGATTAGAGACTGCAGCACCGAGGCCGCTCGTCTTGCCAAGGAACTCGGAGAAGCGCAGGGCCAAATATCCGAGATCCAGGGTATAATGACGGCGCTGACGGATTCCTGCACTGCTAAGGTGTCTATGCTTGAGTGGCAGGTTGGCGAGCTCGAGAGAGATCTCGGGAAAACAGCAAGTGCTTTGATCAAGGAGAAGAAGACCAGGAAGGCAAAGGCTTCGGAGGTTCGTCGACTTCAGCGTCAGATCGAGACCAGCGAGGATTTGACGCGTCGTAGTGCTGATGATGCCATGGGTGCTTTGCGTGCTGAATTCCAGTCCCGTTTAACGGGTTTCGCTGAGATCCTGAGCTCCTTAGAGCTCGTTTACCGCAGGGATCTGATCTCGGCAAGCATCAATGGCGGGATGGCGGTTGTCCGTGCGCTCAAAGACGACCCTTCTTCGTCTCTTCAGTTTGAGGAGGATAGCTTATTGGCCCGTAGGGCCGAGTTAGGATCCGTGGATAGGGACTTCAAGCTTCTGCTATCCGATCTGCAATCTGAGTGTGTTATGGAGCGATCTGCGGAGGATCCCGAGAAGCCCGGTTCAGCGACTGGAGAGGACGGCGATGACACGGCCCCGAGCGAGGCAGGTGAAGGAGACGTCTAGGTTTAAGGTTATGGTCTTTGGTTCAAGTGTTTTCTGAGTTTGAGTTTGTTCCGGCCTTTAAAGGCCGTGTTTTTATTTTCGGGACTGGCCACTTGTGGGTTTGAATCCCTACCGCATTGTGGTTTTTAATCAATGAATATTAGATTTGCGTATTTATGAGAACTTATGTATATCGAAGTTTGAGGGACGGGGTATGAGTTGTCGTCTCATTCCTACCTCTCAGAAGATCACCGTATCCTTCGCGTGTGCAAAGCGAGATTTTTCTCGGTTTACAAATTTACGCGAAGGTTCGTAGAATGGATAAACTTAAGTGAAGAGACAAATTTTGGGATCTCGTATCGGGTGTTGATACCATGTCTATGAGATGTTAAGTACCAGCTAGGCTGGGTTTAGGGCAAGACCTAGGTTTACTCTCAGACTGAGGCTTTGCAATGACAAATCGGCTTTCGTTTTGCCTGTTTGCGATTTTAACCTGACTCGTACCGTTTTAAAATCCGCGAAGTGTTATCGGTTTATATGATTTGTCTGGGTACGAATCGAGCTACTTCCTTTACGAAGTGCTAGACGAAATTTCGGTTTTCTTGTATAGTGCGCTATATTATCCTTGTCGGATGTAAGAGAGCCTACCCTTAGGTGGCTTGTCTGTTTAGGAAGTTAGAGTTCGTTTGTTGTGATCAGCAACAAAGATATGATGCCGTTTTGTAGGCGTTTTAAAAGTTTTGTCAGAGAAAAAAATTATTCGGGCACAAAGCGACTAAAAGAATTAAAGAATTTTTCTTATGCCATAAAAGAATTACGGGCTTTTGGATAGCGTAGTTAGACCACGAATTGTCTTCGGGTGATAATTTTTTTAGATGTGATAATCTTTTTGGTGGATGCTGGATCCGTTGTTTGTTTGCGAAGAGTTTCGTAAATTCGGAGTCTTTGTTTGTAAAGAGTTTCAAAAATTCGGAGTCTTTATTTGTAAAGAGTTTCGAGAGTCGTGGAAGTATACGAGTATACGCACCCCGCTCTCCTTTTAATCGGGGGGATAGCTGAACCCGCCGGTTAGCGAGTTGCCTACGTACCCCTTTCCCGGGATCATGCCGTCTATGGATTCCGGAAAATTCCACCTCTGCGGGAATCATGCATTTGGTGCCGTATACGAAGGCGAAGGGTGTTTCTCCCGTTGCACGCCTCGGAGTTGTGCGATGTGACCACAGGACTCCTTCGAGTTCCTCCGCCCATCTTCCTTTCTTTTCATCCAAACATTTCTTAAGTCCGTCAAGGACGGTCTTATTGATTGTTTCTGCCTGTCCGTTGCATTGCGAGTTCTTCAGCAGGTTCGAATAGTCGGAGAGTGCCTCTGGCAATTTTTACATTTCCGTGTGAATTTGTCGCAATCTGCGATCATCGTTGGCCAGTAATACCCGTGGCGTTTGATTTTTACGGTGAGTGATCTGCCGCCGGAGTGATTTCCGCAGGAACCGGAGTGAACTTTTTCCATTACTTTTCTTCTGATTGGACTGTGACTTCCTCTTCGTTATCATCTCGAATGAGATTAGTCACGACGGGAGGTCCAATGCTCGGATGTTCGATGAACTCAACCGGAATAACTCTTTTAAGTCCCGGATCCGAACACAAGGCCAGGGCTGCGAGGGCGTCTGCTTGCGTATTCTCGAAACGAGGAATTCGAGTGAGAGCGAAGGAATCAAAGTCTTGGGACAAATTTTGGACTAGTTTGAGATATGCTTCCATCCTTTCGTCCCTGGCTTTGTGTTCTCCGCTATACTGGCTCACAACCAGTTGAGAGTTGCAGTAAGCATGGATGTTTCGTATTTTCAGACCGTGGGCTAGTCGTAATCCCGCAATTAGGGCCTCGTATTCTGCCTTGTTATTCGATGCATGGAACTCCAATCTAAATGATTGCTCGAGGATCTCTCCGGTCGGCGATGTCAGGCGGATGCCAATACCGGATCTTTGTTTGGACGACGATCCATCAACGTGAAGGAGCCAAGTCGAGTTAGGCTCTTTGTTAGTTATGGCTTTGGTTGATAGTTCCACCAAAAAGTCTGCGAGTACTTGAGACTTCGCACTCGTCCTGGGACGATAATATATATTGTACTCGCTGAGTTCCATGGCCCATTTGGCTAACCTTCCCGACTGGCTCGGACTTGCAAGATAGTTCGGATGGGGAAAGTCGTGAGGATGATGATGGTGTGGGATTGAAAATACGGCCGAAGCTGCCGTGGTGATGTTACGACTCCGTATGCTAATTTTTCCATCAGAGGAAACCGTGTTTCGGCATCCAGCAATGTTTTGCTTACATAGAAGATGGGTTTCTGATCTCCAAGTTCTTCCCGGATCAGGGCGGCACTAACGGACGTTGCCGATACTGGTATGTATAGGAATAGAGGTTCCCCTTCCAGGGGTTTTGCGAGAACTAGGGGAGTCGCCAGATAATGCTTTAGTTGTTTGAATGCATATTCGCATTCATCCGACCACTCGAATCTCTTGTTCCCCCGCAAGATATCGTAGAAAGGTAAGCACTTGTCCGTTGAGCGGGATATGAACCGATTGAGTGCTGCGACCCTCCCGATCAACCTTTGTACTTCTCGCTTTTTTGGAAGAGGCCATCCAGATGAGCGCATCGATCTGTTTTGGGTTGGCTTCTATCCCGCGATAAGTTACCATGTACCCGAAGAATTCACCTGATGCTACGGCGAACCTGCACTTGGCCGGGTTGAGTTTCATGTTATGTGAATTCAATCGAGCGAAGCACTCCTCAAGATTGTCGACATGGTCGTCAGCGTGGAGGGATTTGGCGAGCATATCATCGATGTAAACCTCCATCTTTTTCCGAGTTGATCGGCGAACATTCGATTGACGAGTCTTTGATACGTTGCACCGGCGTTCTTAAGGCCAAAGGGCACTAATTTGTAGCAATAAGTCCCACGGTCCGTAATGAATGCTGTTTTTTCGCGGTCGTCGGGATTCATCATAATCTGATTGTATCCTGAGAACGCGTCCATGAAGGATAAGAGTTCGTTTCCTGCCGTCGCTTCAACTAACCGGTCGATGTGCGGCAAAGGAAAACTATCTTTCGGGCAAGCTTTATTGAGATCGGTAAAATCGACGCACACTCGCCATTTTTCGTTCTTCTTTTTGACCACGACGGGATTCGCAAGCCAATCGGGGTAACGGACTTCCGTTATGGATCCCACTTTGAGAAGTTTTTTGACTTCCTCGTTGACCGCGGTCGCTCATTCGGGGCCTAGCTTTCGCCTTTTCTGCTTGATTGGTTTGAACGTTGGGTCGGTATTCAGTTCATGGCAGGTATTGTTAATGTCGATTACTGGCATGTCCTCCGCAGTCAATGCGAATGTGTGGAGATTTTTCTTAAGACAAGTTACGAGTTTTGTCTTTAAAGGTTCACGGAGATTGGCTCCGATTTCGACGCATCGCTCTGGGAATGTTTCATCGTGAGAAACCGTAAGTACGGGTTCACAGGTTGGTTCGCGTTTTTCTTCTAGGGCATCAGCCCTTCGGGATTGCCAGAAGTGTTCAGGCAAATCCTGAGTGTCTTCGTCTTAAATTGTTTTCTTTGTTTTCTTGGGAGCAGTGTCGAGATCGAACCTCTTGCGCTTGAGTTCCGCAGCGAGGCATATGCGCGACATTCTGGGATTTCCCCAGATCGTTTTGATCCCGTGGGGGGTCGGAAACTTAAGGCACATATGATACGTTGACGGGACTGCTCTCATGGAATTTATCCAGGGAGTGCCCATGATCGCGTTATACGATACCAGGAGATTCACTACTAGGAACTCCGTGAGCCTTTCTGCCGTTCCGGCTTTGACTGCGAAACTGATCGACCCTGAAGCGATAGTGGGTTGTCCTGAAAGCCCTATCAGTGGGCTGGAGTCTTCCGTGATTTTCGACGGATCGACTTTCATCTTTGTGAGAGTCTCTTTGAAGATTATGTTAACCGAGCTTCCGGTGTCAATCAGTACTCTTCCAACGTCGATGTCGTGGATTATCAGCTCAATTACCAGGAGATCGTCGCGAGGTTTGGTCTGTTCGACCGCTGCTCTCTCCCTGAATGAGATCTCGTCTGGAAAAGATGAGATTTTAATCTCGTTCCTGATTGTTGAGCGGTTTTTGCGGGTAAGATTGATTTGTTCCCCCCTCCTTCTAGCGCCAAACTGTGGGAACCGAAATTCGCACCGTCAATATTTCGTATAATTTAGGAAACTAGGAAAACCCTAATTTTCCAGAGGTCCCGGATTTCTGAGAAACCACACGTCAAGCAATCATAACACGACAATAACGAGAAAATAAAATAAGAAATTGTAAAAGAGAGCAAGAAAGCGTAACAACAACAAGGTAACGTGCTTCGGCTACTAGAGCTGTCGGTGAGATCCCTAGTTCTAATACCGGAAGGTGGCTAAACCTAATTGAGTCGCAGCTCGAATAACAAAAACGGAAAGTTGCCTAAATGCTCTAAGTGCTAAGTTTGCTCTGAGAAAAAGTCTCTCTCTATGCCTCTCGCCTTGAATTTCTTATATACTCCCTCCAAGGTCGATTTACGCTTCCCTCTTTTACCCTTAAACCGTCATAGTCGAAAAATGGGAATATTCTATTTTTTGCCATCTTCATGATTATCTGCGAAAGTTTCCATTTATCCGCGGAAACTGATGTTTATCCTCCAAGCATAAACCGTCATAAGGTTTATGGGATTTTAAGAAATCGTAAGTGGGCCTCGAATCAAGTTTAGGACCCTTTAGGCCGTCTTTCGATTTGAGACGTTTGTTACGATTTCTCCGATAAAGTTAAGTTTCCGCAGTTTTATCGTAAACAGAACGGATGATCCCATTTTATCGAGATATCAAGAAATGGTTAGTCGTGGCTTGCGGAGAATTGTTATACGGATAGTCGAGAATGCATAGTTTCACATCGTATCGTCGTTTCGGAAGACTTCAGACGTTTTGGAAAATGATCGATGTACGAATGCTCGGTCGCTATAGCGACTGAGCTTGTGTGTGGGCTCGGTCGCTATAGCGACCGAGCTTTGTATGATCCTGCGATTGCCAAGCCCCCATCCTCGTGTTCTAACGATCTTTTGTTATCTCCGATGATCGAGTTTTAACGAGAATTTCGTTTAATCGCGGAAACTTTTGCAAGGAAATGATTTTTACGATTTCTTTTCGTAAAAATAAATAAAGTTTTATTTTATTGAATGTTTCGATACTAACTTCGTAGTGACGGTTTTTGACCCCAACATAATGAAAAACCTGCAAAAAGAAGATAAATTAGTGAGAACACGTAAGAAAAAAAAAAGAGAAATAGATTTAAAGTTTGGTGTTTGATGTTCAAAGAAATTAGAGACAAATTGGAGAGTTTTAGAATGAGAAATAGTACATTTTTGTTGCAGCCATTTGAGAGGAAGAAAGAGAATGTGTAAATTTTCTTTATATATGGAGACAAAATTTTCAATTAGGTTAAATATTTTCGAAATAGAAGACTTCTTAGGAAGACTTCTAAGAGAAGACTTCCAGAAGACTTATGGAAGACTTCAACTTAGGCGGGAAACCCAAATTCTTCTAAAATTTAGGCGGGAATTGTAACACCCCCGGACAGTCCTAGACATAGGTCGACCCACCGGTCAACAATCAAACAACCGATGAACCAACCAACGCCAAGGGTTGGAGATGAAAGGCGAACCGGCCAGCCAACAATCAAACAAGAACATGACTGGCCGTCCAACCCAACACCATGGTTCAGAAGAGCTACGTGACGGGCTGGGGACGATCCGGCCAGAGTCACAAAATTTACTCCACGACTTAGACCAGTTCATCCACTAACTCGTCCCGCTAAATCAAGGCATAAGGCTTTGCAACCCATACCAAGAGTTAACAGTTTCCGTTAGACTGAGGCTAAGGCTTTTCAACCCGTACCAGACCTAGCGTTGTGTTAGACCGGACTAGTCAATTATCAGAGTACTCACGAAGCGCATATAAAACAATTGCTTTATTGATTCAAAGAAATATTCATACATGAAATAATTCAAGACTGGGCCCGGCCTAATGCCAAATTGAGTCAACTAAACATAAATCAAAATACCGTTAACAAAAGGCATAAAAATCTACACTGGCGGTTCTAACATCCAGCTCCAAGCTATCTGATCAACTAACTAAAGCAACCTGCAAAAAGGACAACGAGAGTTGGGTGAGTAACCTAATGTTACTCAATGAGCTGGCACCCACTACCCCAACCTAGAACTAACCCAGACAACCCAAGCTAACAATCAATCTAACCCTAGCAAGCAATCAAAGCTAAAGCTACACAATCAATCAAATTAACATTAAACAAACTGTTACTAAGTTAGACATGGCCTCCTGCCATTGCCTAACTTCGAGTAACAGGAACCTACAAGTAAATCAATCAACCACAATCACAATAATAATCATCACTCGATACTTTCCCCATGGAAGCCGAGTGAATCAACGAGAACATAACATAAATAAGATAAGAAGCATAATATAATCCACCATTAGCAGTATATAAGGATATATGCTACGACTATATATATATATATATATACTATACCACCTCACTTCCATAATTACGGAACACCTAACTCGCAGCCACAAAGCACATGGGCTAGAACATCCAATATAACTGACATGTAACCCCGATAAGGTGTCACACGACGAAGCATGCTTTCTAGCAACCTCTCCGTACAGGACATGCTTTATACAACCTCTCTGCCCAGCCGCGTAGGAACATACTCTAGCAACCTTCCTTGCCGCAAGCTAACATGCAGTACCCACCAAGAATACGACATGACGGAACATGCTTCCTAGCAACCTCCCGATACAGAGCATGCTTTATGAAACCTCTCTGCCAAGCCGCGTGGGGACATGCTTACGTAACTTTCCTTGCCGCGTATCCTAGCATTGCTGATCAGGCAAGCCATCGGCACAACTCAACAGTAAAACACTAATACCAGTAGTCCAGCCTATATGGCTTATGACCCCGAGTACTAACATATACTAAACTAAATAATAATATCCACATTAATCAAATCAACCGGTTAATCACTCCCTTACCAAGAGCTGACTAACCTCAATCAACAAGATAAACTAAACAAGCAAGCATTAAATCTATCAAGCAAACTACTCAATCAAAACGTTACCCAGATAGTTAAGCCTCCTGCTATGAAACTATCTTTAAAGATAATGGGAACCTGCACTCAACTAAATAACCAAGCAAGACCAGAAAACATGATGCAATCTAGCCCTAGTCCTAGTCAGGTTATTAACTCAGTCTTAATTCCATTCATCTCAGCTTAGCCGGTGATAAACTGAGTCCAATTCACAAATAAAATAACCCTAAAGACTCTACCATGCAATAGCGTGATCTAATCTAATCTATATGCAGACTCGATCTACCCTAAATTCCAAATAGAATTCAAACAAGCCAACTCACAGTGTTCTATGACGATAAGCAGCTGGTTGATCGGAGAGAACTTAGCCAAAACCCAATGGACGACTTGAATGGACTGGACTGGACTGATCTTGACTTGGACATAACCTCCCATGATACTGGCCTGGACATAACTCAACTCGAGCAGAACCTTCCCTAGCTGCTGAACGATTCCTTCGGACTTTCGACAGAGTATCGAGCTTCAGATCTTCGACTGAACTGAACCCATGGAACTTAACTAGCCTTGAAAAACACCTCCACTTGGTCATCAGAGAATATGGTAGAGTTGGACGAATTGATTTGGACAGAACCTTTCCTAGGCACTCACTCGAAATCAGTAGAGAAATTGGTCTCTAAAACTCTCGAAAAAGATCGGAAACTCTTACTTTCTTTTTCTACTTTTCTCTCACGTTTTTAAATTTCTTTGGACAGCTCTGAATGTGTAGAAATGGCAAGGGTTCGTGGGTATATATAGGATGCAGCAAACAATCAGATTGAAGCAGTGTGGCAGTCCGTGTGTCTCTTCGCATGGCTCCGGACGCATGCGCAGCGGCACCTCGTGCTCCACATGGCTGGCTGCGTGACCAGGAGGTCATGCAAGGTGACAGCACACCCTCCACATGTCTGATCCACGTCCAGACTGCATGCAAGTCAACACTACAGCGCCCACATGTCGATCAACATGCTTCGTTCGCAGGTTGTGCGGCATCTCGTGCTTCTGTGTGTCAAGCTGCATGTGAGGCTTCCATGTACGGCGACACCTAGACCTTCTGAAGATACTCAGCTGCTTAGAGGATAAACATCAAGTCCTGATCACTTGAAATGAGACACCTCGAGCTTCTCCGTTGATTTGTGCGTTTCGGCTCTCCCGGTGAATTTTCGACCCGCGATCAATCCCGAATATTTTTATTCTCCTGTTCTAGTGCTCTGAATATTTTTTATAAACTCCTTAAGGATTCTGAACTTGAAGAAAATATTTCCCGAGCCTCCGGCTTCCTCAAGAAATTCAGCAATACCGAAATAAGGGTTTTCGCCCAACTTTGGGTTTTCCGTCGTGCTGCGATCCCGTCGTGCTTGCTTCCCGTCCTGCTTGATTCCCATCCTGCGTCTGACTTATGATGTCTCTGAAATAATATTCCGCTCATTCGATGTTTCGCGGGAACCTTCGTGGTTAAGTAACGTCGGCTTCAGAAACGTCGAGCTTCTAAACCGTCGTTCTTCCAAAAATGTGGTACTTCCAAAACGGCTGTCTGATCAATCTAAGAAACTTCTAAAAATTGTAGAGCAGCTTATCCGACTCCTGGTTCATCCACGATTAATTTTTCGACCACCCCATTCTTCAAAACTTCTCGATCGGTCCTTATTGTCCGCGATTCGGCCTCCACGTAGATGCTCGACCAATCTTCTATTTTCTCCGAACCATATCAAGTTTTCTATGATCAAAACTCAACATTCTTCATCATTCTTCAATTCTCAAAAGCTTGGCTCCAAACTCCGACTTTGTTGATCTCGACCATTTTATCCCGAAGGACAGGTTATCACATGATCCCTAAATTCTATCAAGTTATTAGATAGTAAATAAACACAAATAGGTCAAAGTAAAAAAAAAATTGATAAGACTTCAAAATTTTACCCTAAAAATACAAACAATACTACAACACATGTTACCAAACCCTAAACCAAAGACCATCATGACTTAATCTACATTCACTTATCTATGTTAAAAATAGTTCAATTCTAATAAAACTAAATTTACATTTTCTAGAAATGTTTATTATTACATGATTTCAATTTTTCCTTCATCAAAAAAAATTTTATAAGAATTTTAAATTATTTTAAAGATATGTTGTATGAGACGACTTACAAAGAAGTCTTCTTTGAGAAGACTTCTTTGTAAGTGTTCTCACGCGGAGGGTTATAATGGTTTCCATGAAAAAACTTTATGTGGAAAATTTATGGAAGACTTTGATTTAGGCGGAAAATTTAATTCTAAAAATTTTAGGTAGGAACCCTAAATTTTACTAAAATTTAGGCGGAATGTGCGAGAAGACTTCTTTTTAAGTCTTCTGTGAGTTTTCGAGACCTTAAAGTCAAATAACTATGCAAAAAATATTTTCTCAAACTAAAATAAACTTAGAAAGTGTTTAAATCAAGTTATTAGATAGTTACTATATATATATAGGTCAATTTGAAAAAAAATAAAGATAATATTTCAGAATCTAACCTTAAAGATACCAACAAGACTATAACATATGTTACCAAACCCTAAACCAATGATTCATGAATCAATCTACATTCACTCATCTATGTTGAAAGTAATTCAATTTTAAATAAACTGAATTTACATCACTGAAAAACGTTTAGTATTACATTACTTCAATTTTCTACCCATCAAATTTTTTTTATAAAAAATTAAATTATTTTTAACATATACTGAACGAAAAGACTTACAAAGAGGGAAAATGTAATTTCATTAGGCTTATCATATCAATTAAGGGTCTGACTGGTTTAACCGCAGATGTTGCGTTTGCGGTTGCGGGAGTTTAGAGGTGTGGGTGGTTGCGGTTTCAAGCATTTTTAGAGATTTGTACGACTGGTACAGCGGTTAGTTATTGTTGCGTTTGCGGGACTCTTGTGACTAGTAAACTACCAAACGCAACATTTGTTAAATAATAAATGAACAATATTTATATTTTATATAATTATGAAAATATTAACAATTATAAAAATATAATAAATATAAAATTTATATTTATAAAATCATATTATTAAATTATAAAATTTATAGAAAATATTTTGGTTTGAAATTTTTATAATATAAATTAAAATATAATATTTATATATTTTACAATTTCTATTATTTCAATTTAAAAAATTTATTGGATATTTTTAGTATTATTTTTATTTATTTTGTTTTTAAAGAAAAAAATTATCATCCCGCAACCGCCCGCAAACGCAAACGCTAGCTGGAACCAGCTTTTGATTTTAAGAGATTCGGAGCGGTTTGAAGCGATTTGTAACGTTTTCTGTGATTGTTTCGAAACGCCAACAACCGCTGCGAACCGCAAAAAAATTGACCCCATCTCCTCAACCTGTCTACGCCAGTGCACTTGCCATACCTCTTCCCCACCAAGGTCCGCCCTCTATAACGATATTATTTAATGCTGGCCATTCATTCTTCTTTCAAGTGTTATTAACTATCAAAATTTAGCTGAATTCTAAAAAGAATTGATCAACTGCGCTAATATAATATATAAAGTCAACTTTCTATTTGCTTATAAGCGAGTACAAACTAGGGTTGACTATTTGAGTTTTCAGATGAACAAACTATAAACATTTTCGGAGAAAAAGTTTTCTTTAATGGCTGAGATTTCTGATACTTCCCCACAAACACAAACTGCCACCTCCTTCGACATCGAAGAAGGTGGATCAGGAGGTGATTTAGGATCATCGGGGTTTTCCCGTCCTCTTGTATCCGTATCTTTCGTTCAAAAGGTAATGATATTAGTTACTAGTTTGCATATTTATTTCATGTTTTTCTAACGTTACGGATACATATTAATATTAATTAGTCTGATTCAATATTAGCATATGCCTGCTCAATTTCGACGTTGGTTTGAGTTTTTGGCCTTAATTTTTCAAATTTATGAAGTATAATAACCAAACCGAATTAACATCTAATATTGGATCGGTCTGGTATAGTTTTGTTTCTATGACAAACAAAGAATAACTTAGTTTAAAAAAAAACTTAGTTTTTTACCCAGGAAAATAGTTTAATAGATTAGTTTTCTTACAGATTTTTTAAGGCAGTTGTATTGATTATGACGTTGGAGCTAAAAAAATATCTGTCTGAATCTCTTTCCTTTAATTGATCGGAATATGTTGATTAATTAAAAGTTTTAATTAGTTTCTTAAAAATATTTAATAACATAGGTTCAGCTGAAATCGTATTGTAAACGTATATTCTAGTTGATTGGGGAGTTCGTGGGGACATTCTCTCTCATATTTGCCGGTTGCGCGGCTATCGTGGTAAATGATACGTACGGTAAAGCGGTGACACTTCCTGGTATAGCTTTGGTATGGGGACTAACCGTAATGGTTATGATCTACTCAATTGGTCATGTATCCGGTGCACATTTCAATCCTGCTGTTTCCATTGCATTTGCCTCTTCGAGAAAGTTCCCATTTAAACAGGTAACCACATATACTAATATCAACTAATTCAGTTATTATTTCTTATAGTGTTACAGTTGTACCCATTCACCAAATTGTATAGAGTTTTGTATGACACGCGGATTACATCATCCATTATGTGATAACATTTTATCCACCCATTTGATGATCTTGCAATATCAATAACTAAAATCCAATGGAAAAGTCTCCTCGCAAATTTATAATCAAATCAGCTGATCTCATATATATTCATATTCCACTCTTCAATTTTCTCTTTCATTTCCATAAATATCATAGTACTAATCTAAGCCATAAACTCTATGTATAATGAAGTCTTGATTGATCTCTTTATATAGGTTCCGGGGTATATAGCTGCACAAGTTCTCGGCTCAACTTTAGCTTCTGAGGCTCTACGACTTGTGTTCCAGCTAGAGAACAACGTTTGTAGCCTCAAAGGCGATGTTTATGTGGGAACATACCCGTCAAGTTCCAACATGGCGTCATTTGTTATGGAGTTCATCACTACTTTCAACTTGATGTTCGTTATCTCGGCTGTAGCTACTGATAAACGAGCTAATGGATCATTCGCAGGCATTGCTATTGGCGCGACAGTTGTACTCGACATCCTGTTCTGCGGGTTATTAATCCAAGGATTAAAATATTGTTTACAAAGTTATTATGTTTGGTTCATAATAATGTGCAGTAAAGTTCTCTGTTTTTGTAAATTGATTAGGCCAATCTCCGGAGCATCAATGAATCCAGCAAGAAGCTTAGGGCCTGCACTTATATGGGGATGTTATAAGGATTTATGGTTATACATTTTTTCACCGGTTATTGGAGCATTGGCAGGTGCATGGACTTATGATATGTTACGGTCTACAAACAAATCATATGGTGAGATAATACGTCCAAATTGCAATAAAGTTTCTTCAAGAGATCGCCAAGAAGCATCTGAAGATGAGATTTGTGTTCTTCAAGTGGTCAACCAAGCTAACCGGAAAGAATTCATATGTTCATCGCCCACTGATATCAACGACAAAAGAAATGTCACATGCAAGTTGCCTTAAGATTATTCACAACATGAATCTGTCGTGCTCTGTACTTTCAAAACTTAGTTGACAAGTTGCACACACACAAAAATGCTTTGTTGACAAAAAGAATTTCAAAATCTGTTAAATATTTTCTATAAATACAGAGGTTAAAAATAAGGATTGTACTTTGTAAAATATTTTGTAACATCCCGAATTGTGATATGTGAAAAGGGTTAAGAGAATTGATTTGGCTACCTATGTCACCATAGTTGATTTACATTTTCCGTCACATATCCGTTTAGAACTCCAGAGTTAAACGTACTTGGACTGGAGTAGTGAAAAGATTGGTGACCTATCGAGAAGTGATTCGCGATACCGTGTGAGTGAGGCCAAAGCACGGGAAAAGGTCGGGTAGTGATTGCAGGATCAGTAAACAATGATTTCGAGCCTTGGAAAATTAACGGACCGACCATCGAATGGGATGACGCCCACGGGCCGAGAGAGCGGGCGTGGATGGCCCATTAGCTGTGGGCGGTCGGGGCGTTACAAGTGGTATCAAAGCTGATTAGTCGTCTCAGTTCTGACCTGAGAGGCGTCTTGAGACCTGTCGTGGACCGCAACGAGGATGTTGCGTTCTTTGAGAGGGGGTGAATTGTAACATCCCGAGTTGTGATATGTGAAAAAACTTAAGAGAATTGATTTGGCTACCTATGTCATCAAAGTTGACTTACCTTTTCCGTCACACATCCGTTTAGAACTCCAGAGTTAAGCGTGCTTGGGCGGGAGTAGTGAGAGGATGGGTGACCTATCGGGAAGTGATCCGTGGTACCGTGTAAGTGAGGCCAAATCACGGGCGGTGATTGCAGGGTCAATAAACAATAATTTCGAGTTTTGAAAAATTAACATACCGACCGTCAGATGGGATGGGGCCCACGGCGTATGCGGTCGGGGCGTTACATATTTATTCCAAAATATCACTAGAACAACATTAACATTAGTACCCAAAAAACTGAGTATATATAACACTAAAACTTAAGATACCATGAAAAAAAGCCCATAATTTAGTCTATGTTATTGTTCAAATCTAATCTTAAATGGTGAACCCTATTTTTAAAAGCAAAGTTTAAAAATTAGAAAACCTATTATGAATCGAGTTTGAGTTCTATAAGTGATGTGATCAAATTTCAAGAACTAAAATAAATCGCAAGTACGCAAGCAATATGCATTGATATTTGAGGTTTAAATCCACAAAAAAATAATGCTACGATTTTGGAAGAGTAGAATTTAAGACTTAAAAGATGATTTTGTTATTTTCAATCCCCTATATATTAAAGGAGATGCCTTGTCATTTAATGCATTCACATTATGTTTGCCACGTGGCAGCTTCATAGCGATTTGAGAACAAATACGCTTACGTGTCACGTGCAGAGGGTTCTCGACCAAACTCTACATAAATGCGTTCACACTATATACTATTTTACGTTTGTTTCAATATAAAACTCACATACACGGTTCTACGGGTTATACAAAGTTATAAATAGAAAGATAATTTACAAAAAAATCATTATTGTCTATACTTATTTTATTTTTACTTAGTTTATTTTAATAAAATAATATCTTGCATGTGTTATTTTGAAAAGAAATGTCTTTTAATGTTACGTATCCCCTATATATTATTTGGAAATCATTTAAAAAGTATGAATCTTAGTTTTGTAAGAATTATAAAGGACTCCTTCCTATATGGCACTTGTGTATACCTTCCAAAACCTATTTCAAAAGAATTCTAAAGCACTTTATATAAACTATAGTCTAAACATTATACTCTCTAGCATTACATTGGTCGCATATATCATTCCTTAAATAAAACCTACGGAATTACCTAATATGATTAAAATATATATACGACAATTAATAATCTTAAATAATAAAGATTTGAGAACAATTTGTATACTTTCTATCATTTTTGTTTAATTCTTTATTATTAAAATAAATTACACAATTACATTAGTGATATAATAAAAAATTAGATTTTTTGTATATGTTGTATTTTTAATTTTTCAAAACGAGTATAAATTACTAAAACTGTTAATCTTATATAAACTTTTGTGATCAAGGTTTAAATTTTTTTTATATTAGGATACAATGATTATAAGACTGTATGAATAAATAATTTCATTTTAATAGGATTAAATATATATATATATATATATATATATATATATATATATATATGTATATTTCATATCGTTTAAATTAAACTATACATCGTATGAAAATACATACTAATATTTTGATATTTGCATTGAACATATATTGAAAAGTTAATATTTTAATTTTGAAATCTTCATTGTTTTTTTAAATGATTATAAATCATTGAAACTACTAAACATTCACATTAAAAAAAATCGTTGGTGTAAAATTTTGTTTCACAAATATGCAAATAATCATAAAATCATATGAGTAGAAACCTTATTAAATAAAATCAATATTAAAAGTAATATCTGTGTTAATATCGTTTAAATTTAGTATAGTTATATACGACAAATAAGAGTAATTGTTTTGATTTATTTACCCTAAAATGATTGCAAAAAACAAGAGTGATCGTTTGATTTATATGCGCACACCAATTTATTACATATAGTAATTGATTTTTTTAGTTATTTAATATATATAATTGTTATTTTATAATTTTATAATTTTCAGAAAAAACAGAAAATAAATAGTAAATATAAAATATTGCACAATATGATGCGTGCAATTGATATATGTAGTATATAATTTTCATAAGTTCAGTAAAAAGAATATTTGTATTAATTAGAAAGATCGGTGAATAAATGAAGAAGATAATAAAATAGTTAAAATTTAAAATCATGCAATTAATTTATCAATATCTGAATTATTCGAAGGTTCCACTAAAAATGTATACTAGTATTAATGAAGAAAATAATGTCTTAGTGTCAAATGATGATTTGTTTATGTTCTTATAAATTATATTTTTGTAACTAAAACAATACTAGAAAAATCAATTCGATTGAATTAAACAAACACAAACAAAACCAAAATAAAACGAATCAAACACAAACCAAACTAAATTAAAACTGAATCGAATACAATCCAAATCGAAATAAAACCGAACACAAATCAAACCAAAGTAATTTGAATTAACTTTGGTTAAGTGTCTCTTAGACTTTAATAAACCAAATCGAACATAAACCCATAGGCTTTTTTTAACAAAATCTAAACATGTAGTTAAACCGACATGTTTATCCCTAATAAAACCGAGATATTGCTGATTTGACATCATTTGTCAATATTATATATATTTAAAATATTTATCATAAAATTCACCCTGCGCAAGGCGCAGGTCTTATCCTAGTTCTCATGAAAGTAAAAGCAGAAAGTAAATAAGACTAAACTTTTTTTTAAAGCATTAGGCAATGGTAATTTCATGAAACACATATCATGGAACAACTACTAGATATGGAATGTTTTAAGTACCATTCTCGAATTTAGATAATTGAATTAGATTAACATTCTCCTGAAATGCTAATTCATATGTATTAGAAAATAAAGACTAACTTTCGCTGAGTTTCTGATTCTAAACATACAATACAATCAAATTGACTTAATACCTAAAGCATCTCAATAAACTACTAAAAACCTCTAAAACACATACTTTAAATCAATAAAAGACTACATTGCTAGACAAATGTTAGAAACATACTATAAAAACCTCTAAAACAACTTTAAACAAATGTTAGAAACATATTATAAAGTTTAAATAATGTGGAAAACCTCTCTCACCATGTCATCCCCATCTTCTTCTCTGTTACGGTGATGCTTTTGCAAAAGTTGATTTGGATCAGATCTGGTGCCTTTGAACTCACCTAGTGGCGTTAATGGCGGTGGTGGATGGCTTCAGAGGATCACACCTCTTCCTCGCGAAATATTCTCTGATGTGATATTCTTCTTCGGCATCGTCTATTTTTCTTGTTGTAGTTGTTTTCCTCCGTTCTAAGTGGCGTGTGGACCGTCAGTGTACCCAATCATTCTTGGATCTCGACATCCGTTGGGTTGGTGGTTGTGCTTGACAAGAGTGAGGGTGAGTTTGACATGTTGTTTACTTGATTGGAAAGATCTGGTTTCTGTGCATGTTATAGTCTCTGATGGATGTCCTTAAAGTGGTGTGTGTTAGCTTTCGAGAAGCAGAATTTACTCTCCCAAATCTTTTTGTGGCAACGCGTGTGGTGCATGTGTCCTGGTCACTGCTCATGGTTCTCTATCTTCATTGTGACTTCTGTATGTTTCCTCTGTTCTTGTGCAACACTGACAGTGTGGCCCTTTCACAGTATCTGTGCGGAGAAAATATCACTGTTTGATGCTTTTTTTGCAAAGACTTGTCTTGGGGGAGGGGGGTGAGGAGGTTAGTCTAGTTGGACGCAAGATGTCAGTTATGTACTTGGCTTTTTTTCTCTTCCAACAGTGGAATCTTAAGAGGTTGAGATACCCATCGGTCAGTCTGCTATATACATGCTTTTGTTTAAATGGGGTACACGCTTTCAATTGAGAGGTTTGGAGGTGAAAATTCTTGATCTACTTCTGCGTACGATAATATTGCGCCCTAATAGATCTATAGGAGATGGATTACATACATCCACAAGGCCCACAAGATAACAGGTCTGGCCCGTCAAACCCCATGATATCAGCTCGGCTCGACTAGTCACAAGGCAGCGAATCAACTCGGTTCAGGACTGCTTTTGGCCGGCTTATGTAAGAGACTAAAAGCATCCAACTCAGCGGCTCCATGCGTGCCCAACGAGCTAAAGCTCATTAGGGTAAGATGACCTAGGGTAAAGAGAGGTGCAGACTAGCTATATAAGGAGAAGAAGGGAAGGGATCGAAACACTCACACACACACACCTGGTGGCTAGAATAGGGTTTACTCACTTTGTATTCTTGCCGACTTGTACTTTCCCGGCTAGCTCCCTTAGCACTGGCTGGATTTCATCGTTTATTTCCTTATTTGTAATCGACAAAAGACTTTTCCGATCTAATAAGTGTCTTCAAACTAATTTACCGACGATTTTCGTCTCCCTACCTGGGATCCGACCAAACTCGATTCAAACAAGATCCACCTTTGTATTCATTGCACAAGGAACATTGCAAATGACAAAATTAAGGAAGAACTCCTTACAACTTTGAAATTTCTCTAGATGGACGAAAAACATGCCATTCAGTTGGTATAAACGTTATCTTCATCATCTAAAACTAATCTATTACAAATTCCACATCAAGTTGTTAACAGATATTTATGAATTTCATAACCTAAATCAGCGCTTTGCATTCTTCTTTTAAATGTGTGAGGTTTCCCCATACATTCCTACCTTCTTTGCTAAAAAACCAACTCTATCCCGTAAAAGGCTAGTATGTGTCCAATCTACATCAATATGGCATTATGTAGTCTTTATGTTTCAAGTAACACTTATTTTGGGTGCCCTTCGTAATCTTTCTTATCTAGAAAATGTGCTTCCTATCCTTTCACATTCATTCTTGTTTCTACTTTATCAGAATACCTTGTGAATTTTTATTCATGAAAAATTATCATTCATACTTTTCCAAAATTTACAACAAAATTCATGGATATTCATCATTCTGGTCATCGTACGGTAGTTCCCGATGAAAGACTATCCAAATTTGAGTAAATCGCCGTCATTGGAAAAACTCCTGATTCAACAGAATCATGGATATTAAACACACATGATTTACTGATTTTCATCTGCTTTGTAACAACTAAATTTCACATCATAACATATCCAAAATGATCTTAAATTTATTATAACCTGACAAAAAATTTCAAATAAAATGTCTTAATGTGGTGGATATTTAATCTTCCAAAAAGCAATAATGGTTATCTATGGACCAAAGAAAACCACTTTTGTCCCGAATTTGGATACATTTGTTTAATATTATATTTTTAATTTGACCTTACATATTTCACTCTTTGTACAATGTCAACTGAGAGTGTATGGTTTAAGGTACTGGTTGGTCATAATATATTCAGCATGATCTTAAATTTATTAAAACCAGTAAATAATCCGACAAAAATTGTCAAATAATTTTTTTTTAATTTTAGTGGACAATTAATCTTCATGAAAAGGCAGTGATGAATTTTTATCTGTACAAAAAAATAGTCCCAAATTTCGATAAAATCTGTTCATATTATATCTTGATTTGACCCTGTATATTATATTCTTTGTATTAAGCTTAACAAAGATGCATGGTTCAAGATACCGGTTTTACGCATTTTGAATGATTGTTATATCATCTAGAACTATGATTTCATTAATTACCAATGTGTCCAAGTGTAACAAATGAATGATCAAGCTTCCATTTTTCAATTTAGTGGTTGATGATCTTGGCCGAGAGGTAGAATCCACTGATTATTCTATACCAAATGAATGATCCTGCTTCCATTTTTAATTAGTCCTTTTAACCAGAAATCGAACGTATGAAAAGTCACGACTTCACATTTTTGAGAAAAATACTAACTTTGAAGTTTCTTTCTCTTGTTTTCTCACCCTATCTTTGCTCTCAACTTCCAACAGCTTTGTTGGTCGCCTTGGGTTTGTGTGGGGCCGTGCACGGCCCTGCCGCAGGAGGGTTTTTTCTCCTGTTCTGTTCAATTTCCTTCTTTCTCTTACTTCTCTTTACTTTTCTTTACTTCTCTCTCGCCGATATGCAGTCTGCTCTGGAAAAAACAAATCTGCCGGCAAAGAAACCGCAGCTGGATTCGGCGCTTTGCTTGCTTCTCTGGTGTCGTTTTGAGGTTGGAGAGGAAGATGAGGTTGTAATATCCCAATTTTCCAAAATAAAATAATAAATAAATAATCCTGAAATTTCCATTTATTATTCCGCATAAATTATCTCAATAAATCTAATAAATAACCATAAATCTAAATAGTAAAATAAATCTCGATAATATCGATAAAAGAATAAAAACAGCAAGTCTGAAAAAGAAAGAAAAGCAAACGCCCAAAAGCACCAATCCGATAGCTATCACTCCTGCTGGTCAGTCTCATCTGAAAGAAAGAAAAGAGGGGTGAGTAACAGAGGAGTCACTCAGTGAGGTATGGGATGCTAAACATGCAAACCACTGACTTGAGTAAATAGAACTCCCATAATGGAAGCTTAGCTGTAACATGAACAAACAAGATGCCTAGAGCATCACACACAACAAACAATGCGCTGATAGTTCATAACTAGATCACACACCCCACATCTCCTCATACGGATATACATACGCTACTTCGCTAGTACATTATGTCTCTGTACCCCCACCCTTCAAAGCTGCGTCGAATGCAAACGTCTCTGCACCTCGCCCCACACAATCTGCGTCACTAGCCCATACGTCTTTAATCCTAACCAAAACTAGATCATGACCCGCGCGCCTGCGCGGATTTATCTTTTGATTCACATATTTTATATACATGTTGTATATTATTTAAGATTTATAATTTAAAAAAGTTAAAATGATCCGGAACCAAAAAAAATCTTCCCGGACAAAAAAAAATCAAATACCTACTTAGATCCAAATGTTGAGAACTCGAAGATTTATACCCGACCCAGTGAGCTAAATTTCAAACATAATATCTTTTGTTATATTTTTAATTCATTTTTTGGGTTGGTGAGATTTACTATTTATTCGGAAGATTTTTGGCTAACTTAATGGTATATATTCGTAGGTTTCTTTTTTTTTTGAACAGGAAAAAAAAAAGATTTGGGTCTTGATTAAATTTATTTTATATAACAAATTGCTGCTGTAAATAATTTTTATAAAAACAAATTTGTAACAGTAATATCATTTTTGTTATAAATTAGTATATCATGGTTTATAGGTTCAAAGTATAGAGTTAGTCGTCTTCATAGTATTGCTAATATTGATAGATGCAAGTTAATGAATACATATAATATATTGTATTATTAGTAATTTGTCGTATAGTATTATATGTTAGTAGATGTATTATTAATAATCTATCTTATAGTATAATATGCTAGTGGATGTATCTAGTTTATAGTAAAATATATGCAATATAAGGAAACATGCGTAGTGGATATAATAATAAGGTAAGAAGTGAAAAACTATGGTAATGGTTGATATTAATTATTTATATAAAAGCATGTCTAATAATAAGTAGATTAATATAGCATTAATTACATAATGTCCAACTTTAAAATCCACCTAGAAGAAGTTGTAATGTTTCTGTTTTAATAAGATAGATAGAATCTTAATAACCAACTTAACCAAAATCCATTCGACAAAACTGAACCAGCTAACTGGTCCACAAAATCCATTAGTGTTGAGCATTTTTCTTCAGATAATATATATTTTGAACATTTTTCATAATTAATTTTTATATTTATTATAAAATGTAGTTATCTTCAATGTATAGTATATATATATATATATATAATGGTTATTATTGAATTATTATGTTATTTAAATAAATGATATAACCATTATTTATGAAATATAAATCAAATATCAGTTAGTTTACTTGATTTTTTATTGGTTGAAATGTTTTGTAGTATTTAAACCTGAAAAATAAGTTCTATTAATTTTGTTTTTTATAAGTTATTTGAATTTTTAAATATTTAATATATCTAA
This sequence comes from Raphanus raphanistrum subsp. raphanistrum, assembly GCA_019706035.1. Lineage (NCBI taxonomy): Eukaryota > Viridiplantae > Streptophyta > Magnoliopsida > Brassicales > Brassicaceae > Raphanus > Raphanus raphanistrum. Next base: position 23,501,146 of record CM033987.1, on the reverse strand, counting down.
ATAATTTGAAACATAAAAAAATATTAAAAATATGAGATCTAATTGTATATAATAAAGTAGATTTTTCTCCATAGAGGAAAAAATGCCATGTGTCATGTCATCATTTACTTCTTTTTATATTGGGCCATTAAAATTATTTATTGGCAAATTTATTTAATTAAGATGCTAAGATCCATTTCCAGAATTTGACAATCAAACTCAATTGTTTACATCGTTCTTCTTTGACGAACATCGTCTGTTCATAATGTTTCCGTGTCATGGAAACTTGCTCAACAAATCTGGCCATCAACTCTCTCATTGAAGATATCTCCCATGATGTTGATTTTAATAACATTTTTCCTAACTTTTATTGGAAATTTCTAATTTCGAGTGCTAATAAATAGGGATACAGATAAATCAAACGTTTCCTGCTTCACTAGATTCAACTCTTCTGCTTCTTACACACACATACTGCCACAATGGTTTCATCATACATCTTTCTTTCTAAGTAAAGTTCGGTTGTCTCTCAGATGGTGGTGACGCGTTTTTTCCATCTTTGGAAAACATGTAACCATAAGAAAGGAGAGGAGCTGATGGAAGTTGACATGCTTTTCCTTAATGAGAGGGTTTGTTTCTTCTCTCTACCTTGATTTGTAGTATCCTTAAACTGTTCCAACATATATATTATATTTTATATATGTTGACAAAAGTATAATACTTAAGTGCTGTTAAAAAACTTACAATGAACAAAATAAGATATTACTAATACTTTTGTGTTACATATCTTTGTAAATGATCTTTTGAATATATGTTTACAAAATTATTCACAATCGACCATGTTTATGTTTTCACTTTTCACAGTCGACCCTTGCGCATATCAACATGCATCGGCTTAACAGTATCAAACACCTTCCTAAAGAAGGGGCCATTTACAAGATCATTGGCTTTGAGATTGCAAAAAAACAACACCCACATCAAACTGGAAGATTCGAGCATCCTTATTCGCCTCAACATCTTACGAAATTTGTTGAAATTAGTTGAGATTATGTGATAAGCTCATGGAATTATTAAGCGCACTAATACTAGGTAAATCGGTAAACTGAATAGTCACAACTATTCGACAATCAGCATACAAAGTTTAAAGACCTCAACTGTATGCTTTGTAGACATCTTTGGGTTTGTTGGTGAGATCAAGTCAACCTTCAATGACCATGAGCAACAACTTAATGGATCATGGTTAACCTTCAGATCAACATGTACAATCCTTTCTACACTGATTTGTTTACATATTACAATTTTTTTAACATGCATCGTCTCAGGTTCAACTCTTCTGAAGGACTTGGACCGTGGGCCTGGCCCGTAAAGGCTTGCTGCGGGGCGGGATTAGGCCTCCATTTGATAAGCCCGCAAAATTGCGGGCCTCGCGGGACGGGCTCAAGTGGGACGGGTTCAAAGCGGGGTGGGCTCAAAGCGAGACGGGCCGAAAGCGGGATAAGTTAAACCGCGGGATTTTGAAGACCCGCAATCCTAAATCTCTATTTCTGCTTTCACCAGAGAGAGAGAAGAGAGAGAGAGAGAGAGAGAGAAAGAGAGAGAGAGAGAGAGAGAGAGAGAGAGAGAGAGAGAGAGAGAGAGAGAGAGAGAGAGAGAGAGAGAGAGAGAGAGAGAGAGAGAGAGAGAGAGAGAGAGAGAGAGAGAGAGAGAAGGGGATTAGACATTATGGAGCTCTGTTGATGGTGGTTTCAAGGTCGATGATGCTTCCGGTCTCCCAAGTGCCTCTGATCTGCACCGGTGGAGCTTCTTCAAGCCATCATAAATGATAATAAAAACATTTGTTTTGTATAAGCTTAATGTATTGATCTTGTAAGAGTATGCTCGATCATGTGCAAGCTGAAACTCAATTCTTGTCTATGTTTGTTTGTGCATGTAGAAACAAGCAATGTAATATTTGATGTCCCATGGGACGGCCCGCGAAGGCCTGCATATTTCGCGGTATGGGATTGGGCAGCTAGTTTGAGGACCGCATCCCGCGCGGGACAGGCCTGCCGTGTACCGCCAGAAGCCGAACCCGCAGCGGTTTGGGACGGGAGAGCCCAATTGCCATCCCTAGATATCATAAAGACCACGTCTTCCCATAGTGTCGTGCAAAGGCTCAAACAATAATTCATGACAATAAAAAAAAGAACTCCCACTTAATTTTATAATGGTACAATAAATCATAACTCCAGACACAAAATTCAAAGGTGAAAGAAATTCAGTAGCATCGGTTATAGAAAAAAAAGTTTGTAACTCTATCACATTATTAACTTTCATTTCCAAAATATAAGCCAGTAAATCACAATCACAAAACAAACTCCCACCATAACAAAAAAAAAAAATATTCGATATACATCTCAATAACTCCAGCGGGATTCATTCTCACATAATATAACAGGTCATCAATAAATTGACCAACACATCTGACCTTAATAACAAACGCCAAAAAGTTACAATGTCCCTTCCTCTCTGGCTCTCTATAGACTTAAAATATTGGATACACTTGAATAGAAAACAGATAAAACTCGCATCGACAAATGCTGGAAACAAACCAATTATAGATGCACAAGAGCAACAATAATATGTTACCGATCCAACATAATTAAATAACCGCTGTGACACATGCTATTATAATAAGTTAATGAAAAAAATTATTTCCGTTATTTAAGTGAAATATAATAAATTATGTTCTAAAATACCTTTTCCCTGCTGTTGACAAAAAATCTGATTTAACACTAAACAAGAAAAACTCTGAGAAGATAAAACATGGTAGATTAGCCAAAGACATTGCGATTTTAGTATTTGGTTAGAAAACTTTTTGAATTTAAATATTGTTAGAGACACACTCATAACTACATATAAAATACATTAAGAATTATCACAATCAAACATAAAACTTTTACTCATAATTAAAAAACTACACATATAATCTCATGCAAGTGCAAAAGAGAGAACATATTTCCATTATAAAAAATATAAATGAAATGAATACTGAAAACAAAATAGTACAATGTCACAAAATATAATTGATAACAAATAAAAATCTAAACACGTAAGAATTATAAACAATGGTCAAATATTAACCAAAATAAATATATATGATCTAATTAGAGAATAAATTATATTTATAATATTCCATTTAAAATAAATTTTCAAATATTTTATGAAATTAATATATATTTTAATATAAAATAATTTTAGTGTAAACTAATCCGCCTATAGGGCAGACCAATCCCTAGTGTTTTATATTGTTTGGACATAAAATTAATTATAGTGTTATTTGGAAACATAAATAGTAGTATAAAAAATGTTTTACTAGTGCATTAAGGTAGGTTTAACTATCAAGTAGAAAGGTTTATTTACTTAACAAACTTATAAAAGAAATTTCAGGTCCAAAAGTAGGATTATGTTTTAATTAGAGAGATAAATCAGTGATATTAAATTCGATTCGGACATGTGGTCAAACTGGTTATGGTGATTAGGATTTAAGAAATACTAGTTTTTGACCCGCGCGCCCGCGCGGGTGTATATTTTTTAATTAATATATGTTAAACATAAATTTTACAATTTCATATTTTTAAAAATTTTTATATGTATTTTATTTTGTTTGTTCAGTGTGTTATTATTAAATATTATGTTGTAAAGGTTTTAATTTTTTTGAGTATGAAATATTATTGTGTTATTTTATTCAAATATATTAAAATTTCATTATGTAAAGTATACTTTAAATTTATAATTATAGGATTTTTAAAAAATAAATCCTAATGAACATGTACCAAAACTTTAGAAAATAGAGATTTGTATATATTTAGGAAGCCCAACATTTAAAATTGGGCCAGGTTGTTAATGTTTTGGACAATTATCAATTTTTTTTTAGCCCACACAATATATTTTTCCGGGAAAACAAACAGACATATTGGCTAAAAAACGTTTACATCAAGGTAAACAACTTTTCTTTATTTTTTTTTATGTCGGTCTCTCTCTCTTCTCTCTCGATCTCTCTCTCTTTTCTCTCGATCTCTCTGTCGATGATTTTAACAGGAGAACACAAATCGTTTCAAGAATCAAAATTTATGAAATCATTCACTTATCGATCAACCGGGTAAATCTATGTAGTTTTTCTCAGGTAATTGACCTTTTATTTTTTAAATCAGATGAAAGGATTTTATTTCTAACGTTATGACCTAAGCATCAGTTTAATCGCTTTTTCTTATCTCGACAGATCAGTTATCTCCATGAGTAGATCGACTTCAGGTTTCGTCTTAGGCATTAGAAAAGTCTAAAACACACGAATTTGAAAGAAGGGTTCAACATAGATGAAGACAGAAAATCAACATTGGTGCATGGTGGGTCTTTGATTGTGTCGGAGAAAGACAGTGGGGACAAACCGTTGGTGGATATGCAGATGGAGCTAGAAAGATCTTGTTTTCGAAAAGGTTAAGCTTCTAAATAAAATAAAGACCTCAACTTTGATTGGTCTCTGTTCTGGAAATTGAATCTTATACTCCTACTTTATGTTATTTTTAAGGTTGAAATTTGTATTAGCTCTTCCACATGGACCATGAATCATCATATCCTTAATGACTTCATACAGCTCTGGTTCTTCCTTCTTGTTAGGAATCTCCGCAGAGATGATGTTGTCGATATCGTCTGTTGTAAGCTTCTTTGCCTTCTTCATGAATAAGAGAATGTGAGCATGTGGCAAACCACGTTTCTGGAACTCAATTGTGTACATAGCTGTTCAAAAAAAAAATATTAGTCATAATTTTATCAAATTCAATCGTGAAAACCATTTAAATATACAACTCAGAGAGGTTTCACTTACATGATTGAGTCTCTCCCAAAATTTTTTTCTTGGTCAGAGTATCCATCAACGAATCTAGCTTCATCTTGAAAATTCTACAGATAATGTCTGATCTGTCTTCAGCCTTTAGCTTCATCGCCTTAACATATCTCGTGATCTCTGGCCATTTTGGATTACATGTGAAAGTGATGAAATAATCAGGAAATCCAAAATGCTTACATATTGCCATAGCATCCAAGTAACAATTCTTCATGTATCTAGGACTCCCAACAAATGAAGCTGGTAATGTAAACTCAGATCCTTGCTCACTCATATCCACTTTGCCTGCGTTCTCAGACTCCTTAATGGAGTCATAACTATCTGATCGCAAAGAAGGCTGGTTTAACTTCAAATATCGCAGCCGATTAGACTCAATAGTTGTGAAGGCATCCACCACAAACTGCTGAAATAGTCTTCTAGAATGTAGGAGAGCGTGAGACTCGTTCTTGCGCTCATGCAGACGAAAAGCAAACCATTGCCTCATACTGATATTAGGCTTCTTATGTTTTTTTGTCTTTGCTGTTGCTCCTTTCTTAATACCAAGTCTGAATCCATCTTCACCATATGTAAACAAAAGCGGATACTGAAGTGCAAGATATGAAGCATGAATCTCGTTAATTCTCAACAGTTTCCCAGAATTATGTTGTAGAACAATATCCCTTTTGTCCATATCAAGACTAAAATCACCAGGAATCAGCGCAGCAACCTCTGAAGCTGAGGGTGTGTCATATGTCCTTCCATCCTTTAACCTCTCACTAACAATCCTCATATGGAAAGAATTTTCAGGATCTGTGTTGAAGCGGTCCCTTGCTGATCTAAACTTTTTAACATATGGATTGACTTCATTCAACATCTTCATCAAAGTCTCAATAATATCTTTTCTGAGATGATCCTTTTTCTTCACCTGAATTTTATGTTTCCCAGAGCTACCAAACCATTTTAAAAGACAAAATGTTAGTAATTAAAAAATTAAAAGGTCATATATTTAAACTGATTCAAAAAATTATATACCTTATACACTTTGCTCTGTTTTCAACTTCATTCTCTGTGTCAACTATATATAGCTGTCCAAACTTTGGTTCACTTCCATCAGGTGGTGTTATACCAGCATCCAATAAATGGTAATTTTCTCCTTGAAGCTGAAACATATCAGGGCCCCTTCCTTTTTTCAGAGATCTCTCTACTCTTCCACCTAGAGAAGTGAAGGAAAAAACCATATTGTATGGCCTTATATGTTTCTGAAAATGTCTGCTCCTTGGGTCATCTCCTTGCAAGAGATTTTTTAGAACTGTCGGTGGGTCCTTCAGCAAAGGCAATTTTACTTGTCCTTGCATACAACATAGTGAAAATATAGGATTCTTTGCGTTTCTACGCTTGTTTAGCCGCTCTCCATACCACATGATAGCACCACAATGAGAACAACTGTAGTCCGGATCACCTTCATCTAAGTAGCCTACAAATAAAATAATTTGTTATCAAAATAGAAATATGTACATACGCCAGTATACTGCTAGAAAATCGTGTTCTTTAAAGATGAAAAGACAGACGTTCATTACCGTTTTCAACTAAAATCTTTTGTTTAGCTGCTTTTGGTGGCTTTACAACACAATCCGTGTGCTCTGAATTAGGTGCTATTCTCTCTCTCTCGTTTGGTTCAACCTCTGGCTCAAAATCCATATGATCATCTAAATCCGAGTCATCAGTTTCTGTATCAGTGTTCTCTAGAGAAGAACAGTCAAACACTTGTTCGCTATCGGCATCAATGATCCCTGGATAACAAAAATCAAATTTATCAATGACAAATAATAGATAAAAGAACAACACAAAGTAGTAGGAATTAAAAGTTTAGCTACCTCCAAACAAATCAGTTCCAACTATATCATCTTCTTCTTCTATGGATTCATCGAATGCATTGAATGTAGATGATGATGAACTGCCATTTCTTGTCCTCAGATGCGCTATATTAGTAATGTCTTTCAATACATTACTTGAACTTGTTTTTCTCTGGCCTCCCTTAGTTTTCACAGATTTGAAACTACTCTTATGTAGATCCTCTGGTATAAAATTAAAGAAAGTAGTGATTAGTATAAACTGTAGAACCGGTTTTACAAAAGTGAAAGTAATAAAATTAACTAAAACTTACTTGATAATGAGGTTAAGCAACTGCTAAAGACTGGGGTGTCAATCACTTGGTCTTTCATTTTATCGAGACCTTGCAAACATTAGAAATTTGAAAACATGTTATATAAGTTGTAGGTTTTTCATATTTGACAGTGTTAATAAAATGATGGTATAAAATGAATCACTTACCAAGTATACATCTTCTTTTATTTAAAGGTGTTTGTGGTGAAAGCTTGCTTATTTGTTGATATGGTGGAATAGTGTAGGTAGGAACAGGCCGATTCTCAATAGTTTCGAAGAGTCTATAGTAGATTGAACTTAATGGAATTGCCTGGACAGATTTCGGATTAGAAAAACTCTGAATGTGTTGAAGATTAGTGATATCACTGACTGCTGATTTTCTTCTTTTTTTTTCGTGTCAAAACCGAGTTGCAACTCATCTCTCTTGCGAGTCATGTCTCCTAATTTTCGGTAAATTTTTTTGGTTGCAGGACAAAAATGATTAGAGTCGTCTGGGAAGAATCAACTTTGTTATGGTGAGATTTTAGTCATATTGAAAAGGTAATTTCCTAATTTTCGGGGTGTATTTTTAGAGTGAATATATATGGTTACCTTAAATTTAGGAAAATAGTTAAAATCAGGATGTTAAATAAGGATATTTTTTTCTTCTGTGATTTGATTAAGTAATATATCATTCTATTAAGGCAATATTTTGGTAATTACATTAATACATCATTTAATAGTTTAGATACCTCCTTTCTTAATAAAATTTTTAATCGATGGATAATTTAAGTTAACAACTTCTGTTAATATGAAAATTACAATATATGAACAGGTCTGATGAGAAAAAACGATGGAACGGGCGTGCGGCTCTTTCTTTACACTGGTTCACTCTACTTCTCATGTAAGTTTGTACTCTTTTTTCTCTACTTTATAACTAAGGTCAATAAGCTAGACTAAGTAGGTAAGATTGTGCACTTTAGAACTATTTGAGTTGATTGGTTAGACTAAGTAGGTTAGATTATTTATATATTTTACAATGATATGGTAATTTATTTTTGATTCGAGATTGAAGGATATCGCGAAGTAAATGTGTAGAGAAATAGGCAGTTTGTGATACTTGATTGCCAAGAATATAGGAAGATCATTAATGTATATGTTATTGTTATTAATTTTGTGATAATTGATTACCAAGAATATAGGAATATCTTGGTTAGAGTTCGACATCGGTTTAAGGCATGATTTTGTGATAATTGATTACCAAGTTTGAAGGAATATCGTGGTTTTACTAAGACGTCGGTTTAAGCCAAACCTTGCGGTTTAATGTCACCATGTATTTTGGTTTAATTTTCTTTCAGTGATTTTGTCTTATTGTTTTTTTTAATCTGAGCTCTCTGTTTTTAGCAATCACTCGTTAACAGAAGAAGATTATGTTTCAGGTCGTGCTCCATGAAGGATCAAAGGACCTTTCTGTTTCATTGCCCTTCACAGTGAATCAAGACTTACAGGTACATAAATTCAAACAGGAATTTATAGCATGAAGGATCAAAGGACCTCTCTGTTTCGTTGTCATATCTAATCTAATGTAGTTCCAACTCACAAAGGATAATGGACTAACTAAGGTTTCGTGGTTTATGGCATGTATATGTAGTTGTTTTAAAACAGATTATGAAGGAAGAAAAGGATAACGTACTAACCCAAAAAAATTGGTTATAGTTCAACGTCGGTTTAAGGCCAACGTCCCGGTTTGAGGCTCAGCATCGAAGTTGGTTTAAATTAAGTACAAAACACAGAGTTTTAAGACCAGTGGCATTTCATAGTAATATTTGTGCAACTCTATGGGGTAAGTACAAAATGTACTTCCCCTTTAATAGTTTAGATTCATATTTGAAACATGTAAAGATCACTAAAACCTGAGACTAACCGATTGAACCAATTTATGACTGATATGTAATCTAATTTTATTTAAATTTTTATAGTTTCATATTTTTCACCTTTTAATCCAAATGTTAAAGTTCACTGTTTTGCAATTTTATGAAATTATGAAGTTTCTTCAAATTTTTGATATAGAAAATTATAGGTATAAAACAATTAAGAATTATAAATATGTCTTGATCATATTACTCTTTTTATATAGCCTGATTACCTTTACTATAAATATTTTGTGTAATTTATCTTGCTAATAATTTGGTTCATATTATAATCAGTTTAATTTTTGTTATTTACAATTAGTTTTAAACACTTTTCTTTAGATTATATATATTTTGGACACTTTTTATAATTATTTTTGTTATTATATTTATTGTACAGTATAGTTATCTCCAGTGTACAATGTTATATATATACATTATGCAATGGCTAATATTGAATTATTATGTTATTTAAATAAGTGATATAACTATTATTTATGAAATATAAATAAAAGAATCTGTTAGTTTAATTGATTTGTTATTGGTTGAAATTTTTCTGTAGTATCTTATTTGAATTTTTAAATTATTTAATTTATCGAAACAGTTTAAAAGAAAATGGTTAAAAATATTAAAGAAATACATTTGATGTTGGATATAAAATTAATTATAGTGCTGTTTGGAGACATAAATAGTAGTATAAAGAAAATTGTATTAGTGATATGAGATAAATTTAACTATAGAGTAGAAAAGTATATTTAATTTTAAAAGTTTACAATAGAAATGACAGATCCAAAAGTAGAATTCTTTTACAATAGGATAGATATTTTTTAAATAGGAATAACATATGGAATATCATTATGTCTATGATCTAGTTGGATCCAAAAGATATGGTTAACCTTAACCTAATATCAACTAAATATTTTAGCAAAAAAAGAAGAAGAAAATCAACTAAAATTTAGGCATAGGCATTTTAATCGGACCTGAAAACCCGAACCGGAACCGATTCAAAACATATGGTTGAACCTGCAGATCTTTTTTGGTCTTTTTTGGACCTGTGGATCTTGGTTCCGGTCCGGGTCTTATCCGAGACCCGATCGGGTACCCGAAGTACCTAATAATTATTGTATATATTAGATATACTTAGATGATTGGGTATATTTTGGTATTTCAGATATTTTTTAAGTTTTAAGTGTATATTTTAGATCTTGGATAAAATTTTAGATTTTCAGAAAATATAATTCGGGTAATCGGATAAAATTTCGGGTATCTTTTAGGTTTTTAGGATGATTTAAGATAAATTTCCGAGTACTTTTGAGGTTTTTGGGGGAATTTTTAAAGTTTCCGGATATTTCGGGTTGTTTTCAGGTTCTAAATATCTGAACCGACACGAATCTAAAATATACACGAAAATTGTGGATATTTCACGGGTATTAAAAGTATAGATCCAAACCGACCTTGATTTGGTAAAATCCGACCCGAAATTGATCCGGAAAATTATAGATATCTACATGGATCTAAAAATTCTAAAAAGGTAAATCTGACAAGAGCTGATCCGAACTCAATCCGAGGATCCGGATGCCTATGCATAATACGAAAGCTAAATATTAGGAATTATTTATCCAAAAACTCACGAGTCGAACTTTTTTTTTTTTGGTAACAGTTTTACTCTCGTCGCTATATTCCCCTATTGGTAAACCCATAAATAATTAAAGATCCGCCCCACTTTCTTTCTTCTTCCCTTTCGCCTGACTCCAAACTCGATCTACCCTCCCTTCCTTGCTTGTCCCGCCGGTCGCCGATTGCAAATTTACCGATCACATCCGGCGATCTCTCATCGCAGACAGATATTTTTCGGTAAGTGTCTAATACTCCCGCCAACAAATTGTTCATGTTTTCACAAAAGCAATCCAGCGAGTTCTCAATCGATTCGATAATCATGCATCGGAGTTATCTGGCTGTGTCTATGTGCGTAGATACGTTGAATCCGTGCTTGCGATTTTGATTTTATCTAAAGAGAACTGACACTTGTTCAGATCGTAGGTGATCAGCGATCAGATTCCCTCACTCTTTGGAAATGGCTGTGTAAGTGCTTTCTCTCCCTATTATATTATTACAAATCTCTATGTTTTTCTTTTGATTTTGAATTGGATTTATACTCGCATTAGTGTTGGTTGTATCGATTTCACTTTGGCTAATGTGCTTTCTTTAACTATTTGAAGCAGTGTTGCTTCTGCTCCTGGGAAGGTGTTGATGACTGGAGGATACCTTATACTCGAGAGGCCAAACACAGGTCTTGTGTTGAGTACAAATGCACGTTTCTATGCCATTGTCAAGCCCATCAATGAAGAAGTCAAGCCTGAGAGTTGGGCCTGGGTATCCACTTCTTCCACAAACATTCATTTTCTCCTCATTCATGGAAGGCTGATAAAAATGTTTTGGCTTGTTTTTTTTTTTTTTTTTTACAGAAATGGACAGATGTCAAATTAACATCACCACAGCTCTCAAGAGAAAGCATGTATAAACTCTCACTTAATCATTTGACTCTTCAGTGTGTCTCTGCAAGGTAAGATCCTAAACACTTTTTTTTATTTCAGTATCATAAGGCTTACTCCAGATACTTCATTTGTCGAATATAGGTGAGTAGAGAACTTATACTTTTTTTTTCTTCTGAAAATAAAATTTTAGTGATTCAAGAAACCCCTTTGTAGAGCATGCTATACAGTATGCCATAGCTGCTGCTCATTTGGCAAGCAACAAGGACAAAGAAGCGTTGCACAAACTTTTCTTGCAAGGCAATCTTCAAGTCTCTGCTTTTTCATCATTTTTATTTCTCAAGTAGAGGCTGAATGTGTTACTGTTTCTTTAAATTGGTTTTGCAGGTCTTGATATCACAATACTAGGCTCCAATGACTTTTACTCATACCGGAATCAGGTGTTCTATCTTTTCCTTTGCTGAAGACTGCCTAAATTACGCTTTCATTTGTTCATTTATCCTTCTTCTTGAGATATACTTGCATAAAATGTTGATAGTCTTGTTAATCTGATAGATAGAATCGCTGGGGCTTCCAGTGACACCAGAATCGCTGGGTACCCTTTCACCTTTTGCATCAATCACATTCAACTCAGGAGAGTCAAACGGTGCTAACTGCAAGCCTGAAGTTGCGAAAACTGGCTTAGGTTCTTCTGCAGCAATGACAACAGCTGTAGTTGCAGCTCTGTTACATTATCTCGGTGTGGTTGACCTATCCGATCCATGTAAAGAAGGAAAGTTTGGTTGTTCTGATCTAGATGTTATCCATATGATAGCACAAACATCTCACTGTCTTGCACAAGGGAAGGTTGGAAGTGGGTTTGATGTCAGCTGTGCGGTCTATGGGAGTCAGCGTTATGTTCGCTTCTCTCCGGAAGTCTTGTCATTTGCTAAGGTCTGTAATGAAAAGTATATTGTGTAAATTTCCTAAAAAGGTTGAGAATATACTGACTTCTACCAAATTTTGCAGGTTGCAGTTACGGGTTTGCCATTACATGAAGTTATTGGCGGAATCTTGAAGGGAAAATGGGACCATGAAAGAACGGAGTTCTGTTTACCTCCACTGATGAATCTTGTAAGCAAACAACCAGACCTAATGTATTACCTGGAAAAACTGTTGTCCACTTCACGTACTTCTTTTTTCCCTTTGAAACCTGGTGTACTAAAAATGATGTTATCTTACATAGTTCCTTGGAGAACCTGGAAGCGGTGGATCCTCGTCACCATCGATGGTAAGTGCTGTAAAGAAGTGGCAAACGTCTGATCCAGAGAAAGCACGAGAAAACTGGCAAAAGTTGTCTGATGCAAATTTGGAGCTGGAAACTAAGCTAAACAGTCTGAGCAAATTAGCCAAAGACCACTGGGATGTTTATCTAGGAGTCATCAAGTTTTGTAGTGTGCTTACTTCTGAAAAGGTATATTTTCCATTTACTTTGATTTCATTAGATATTTTGCATCAAGGAACAGCCTGGTTGATTTGTCTCTTGTATCTGATGTTTAGTGGGTGCTACATGCTACTGAACCAATCAACGAAGCGGTTATTAGAGAACTCTTAGGAGCAAGAGATGCTATGTTGAGGATTAGGATTCTTATGCGGCAGATGGGTGAAGCTGCTGGTGTTCCAGTAAGTTATTGTTTTATTCTGCTTTGACCATTTGTGACTGATAACTTTGTGCTGGTACATATAATAAGCATACAATTTATAAGTGTTCTAAATTGGCATTTTAAGGAAGTTGGCTGGTTTTGCATCTTCATTGACCTTGAGTTACCATGGAATTGCAGATAGAACCTGAATCTCAAACTCAACTTTTGGATTCTACAATGAATGCGGAAGGGGTTCTACTTGCTGGTGTTCCTGGGGCTGGTGGGTTTGATGCCATATTTGCAATTACTCTATGGGATTCTGGAAGCAAACTGACCCAGGCATGGAGTTCACACAATGTTCTGGCGTTGTTGGTGAAAGAAGATCCACACGGCGTTTGCCTAGAAAGTGGTGATCCACGCACCACAGGTATTACTTCAGGCGTTTCATCAATTCATATTGAGTAAGCAACATTGGTTGGCAGTGTCCAATGAATTAGGCTCATCACCAAGGCTGGTTGAGTATACTATTTTGCATATAGACTTGGGTGCTAAGTGCATCTTTTCACCCATTTGTAAGTCTTTTGACTCTTTGGAAAAAACTAGCGGAAAGAAAAAACAAATTAAGGAATAATTTAGAATGTTCTTATTTGTGTTTGTTTCAATTCACTGCTTCTGACGTTGGTATCTCAATGCTTGAAAAAGTAGTATCCAAATCTACATTGATCTTTACAAGAACAAGTTTCATAGACTATCGAGATTTTCTTTGTATATGTGTGACTCAGTGCTACATTTGAGTTTGCTTCGTCCATTACCGGCCTATATGTTTTGCTGCAGACCATAATAGACCTGTAATTGGTGGTCTGAGCCAAAACATAATAGGCCGGTAATGGATTGACCTGTTACTCTAATTTTGTTTGGGATAAAAAGTGGGTTGGATTGGTTGATTACTGGACCCAAATAACTTCAAAAATTAGATTAATTATTTTTTCAAAAAAAATTATTAATATCAACAATATATTTATTATGCATGCTCATTTGTGTTGAATAATATTTAAAGTGAATAGACATTTATTTAAAGATGCTTTTGTGCATTAGTAACTAAGGAGAAAAAAAATTGTTTGTTTTGTTTGTTTTATGTGAGTGGATAGCAAAAAAATAGTTTTTTTTTATTTTACTTAATAAAGCAAAAGAGAAGTGATATTTATAGTATAATAAGTGTACAAATATATAAAAAAAAATCATAAAAGGGTGATGACGCAAAATCAATTTGAAAGAGGACAAGTATCATATTATGTGGATGATCATATGTAACATTGTCTTTTGATTATTCATCTTGTTTTACGCACTTATTCATTAAAAATCTAGTAACTGAAAACCCCCCTGGTGAGATAAAAATGGTGATGAAGGAAAAAAAACATTAACGTAATCTTACACTGAGAATGTGGACATAGCTTTTTCTTATTTTGTAAATATGGCTTTTTTTTATTTGGTCATGCAAATAGCGCATTCCGATACCATTGATATGTTTTCAGAATATTGTTATAAGAAGCGGTTTTGTAAACAAATTTGTCGGATTGTGCATGACCATATATACTCGATGTTCACTTCTTGATTTTTCGAGTTCTCGTATGTACGAGAAAAATCTTGGAAGAATATGCTTTGTTCTATTCCTCTTGATATAGTCTTATTTGTGTTAAGCGACACAAGCCAAATTACCTTCAAATATTTTCGTTAGATTTTTCTTCGTAAAGATTATTGCGCTTCGTGAAGCGCAATATTTTTAAATATTTTAATATTTGTAACCAGAGTTTGTTTCTAGAAATGCCATGAAATCTTTGTTCCGCCAATTATAAAAATATACCCGATTTGCGATCAAGCTTTATGAGGATATGATAAATATCCTGCAATTGCAAATCCAATCATACCAAATTCGGAGTTTCTAGGATAAATTCATCTTAAGTCAACTGCATCTTATAGATAACATAATATATACTTTTGTTATATTCTAATGTCTGTGATTAGGAGAAGAACATATCTTGCAAGTAAATTAGTAGCAAAAACAATATCAATTCTAGTATAGTTTTTGCAGAATACATGAAACCACCAATAGTGCTCATATAAGATACTTCAGAACCTAATATCTCTTCGCTATCTTCAAAGAGCCTAAAATGATCTTTCTCAACATCAAGAGATTTATTAACCATTGGAGTACTCAAATGAATCATTTTGTCCATATAAAAATGTTTCAAAAACTTTTTCGTATAATTTGTTTGATGCACAAATATTCCTTCTTGGGAATGTTCTATCTGGAACCCAAGACAAACTTTATCTTTGAAGATCTTTCATTTTGAATTCTTCTTTCATATGAATTTATGAATCATCAACTTTCTTTTGAGTTTCATTTATGTTCAAGTCATCTATATATAAATTATATATATATATATCAATGATTACAAAGTCAAATGACAATAAAAAAAAAAGTCAAATGACGATTTCTAACAAAAACGCATGGACATATCGCATTATTCATATATCCTTTCTCGATATATATTCACTTAAGTGATTGTACCACATGCACCTGGATTGCTTTAATCCGTATAGCTGTAACTTTGGGACCAAATCTCTGTTGATTTTGTTCTCGGTGCTTTCGGCATTTTCTATCCTTTATGATCCATATAAATATGGTGTCACATCCATGAGATGCATTTCAATGTTTTAATATGCCGCTAGGCTCGTCAAAACTAAAAATGTAATTGTATCCATTGCCGAGGAATACATACTCAAAATAATTTCCCGGTCTCTAAGAAAAACTTTGAACAACAAATCGGGCTTTATATCATGTTACTTCATTCTTCTCATTCACCGTTCTCACGAATACTACTTGTACCCAACTGGATTCACATTCTCATGCGTCATGACTATAGATCTAAAGACATTTGTTTTATTCATGGTGAGTAACTCAATTTATACGGCCATCTTTCACCTTTTCCAGTCATGTCTTTTCCAGACATTTTAAAATGGAGTTTGGATCTGGATCATCACTTTCATTATAAATTTCTTTGGACACTAGTGATTTATTTCTTTGATCACATAAAACTAGAACATTATATCAACATCATTTATCTTATTTTTGTTCCATAACTTTTCACCTCAAGCATAGTTGATGGAAAACTCATATTTTTTTGTTCCTTTCTCGTCATCGTGATTTTTATCTTTTTTCTTTTAGTTATTTTGAACCTTTTTATTTATGTCTTCTTACAGACATTTTTCATTAATATGTTCTCCCGGAACCGTTTTACTTTGCTCTCCCACTTTCTTTATCATTCAGAGATTTTTATCTTTAGAAGTCGTTGGCCTCCCTCTATATAACTGAATCCAAAGTTTAGTTATTACGTTGCCATCAATTTTTTTCAGGAACAACAAATCCTGGTGGAACATTTTCGGTGGGTATATATGTTTTTGTCACCTTTTATGTATCTGCTAACGCATACAGTAACTGGTTTGTCATGTTTTGTAAATGTAGAAATTTCTGAACTTCTAAATCGCGTTGATTTGTATGGGGGTCAAGGTGAAATAATGACGTTGTACACCATGTAATATCTTAAAAACATTTATAATTCCACTAATTAACGCTGGAAATTCATCTTCATTAAAATGGCAATCGGCAAACATACCATAAACATATCAACATCTTTCAGTTCAAGATTACCTTATTATACTTGGTGACATATAATCCACATATATTATCAATTTCCTTTTTTGGCCCAATTTTATTTGTGGCGTAGGTAACCGAACATAGACCGCACAACCAAAGACACGAAGATAAGAGCTCCTAGCCATATGCCAATTGTAACGGGAGTACTTATGATATGCAATCGGTCTTAATCAAACCATTGCAGCCGTATTCAATATGGAAGACCCCATACTGAAAGTCGAAGAGAAAGGAGAAGAACAATAATGGAGCCGTGGCGCTAATGGAGCCGCCATGCGCGGTCATTGGAGAGAGAGAGAGAGGAGCTTTTTTCACAATTAAAAAAAAAAGATAAGGTTGATACTCTTGTTTTATTATTTTCTTCTCGAATAAAAAAATTTCATCTTAAACCTTCTATTCAATAAAATTTATCAAAAAATAATGTTGATGATTGGTTGGATTTTAACTTAATACTTTAGTTCTATTTTTTTTAAAATTACTAATCCTAACTAATCATGATGTAAGTTTAACTTTATTTTTAAAGTTAAATTCTAGTTATATCATCTTATGTTTTTTGTTTGTTTGTGTTTTATTTTTTACATTGTTAAAGTAACTATTAAAAGTATTTTAAAAGTTGTAGTATCTTATACAACAAAATAACATACCTATACAACAATAAAAAACTATAGACTAAATCCTACAACAAATAATATACAAATAAAACAATAAAACTACATACTAAATCCCAGAGCGAAGCTTCTACATGTACAATCCATTCAATCATCCCAATAATAATTAATAAGTTGAAAATAGAGGTCTCTCTTTCTTTCACATTTCAAATCCTCAAGAAAAAGAGAAAAATCATTAAAAATAATATTTTGTTTTTCTTTGGAAACTATATTCCAGTACATTAAGATCTTTATTTTTCCTGCTTTGTCGGATAATAAAGATCTAATCGGATTTTTTCTGCGTTTAGTTATCTATCCGATTAGTTAGGGGTTCCTTTTGTTCGCTTATTTTTCATATTGGCTCAAAATCATGGTTTGGTTGAATTCTGGAGGGATAAAAATTTCTCATCCTTGCAAGACAAGATCGATTATTCTCTAGTTGGGAGTTTCTCCTTCACTTTATCTGCGTAACACATAAACCAAAGTAATATGAAGTTTTCCCATTAAAGAGAGTTTGAAGTTAGAATATTTTTCTGTCTTTAAAGTCGGAATTAGCAAAGATGGTGCCAATCGACGTCCTAGCAAATATATTGTATCTTAGTTTAGTCGTCGGGTTTGAAGTTTTTGCAAGCTGTATAGATCCATTTAAAGTATTTGGTGAATCCATTTCAAAAGTACAAGCAGTGATACAATGCTAGAAGCTCTAAGGCAGAGGATTATAATGAAATGCTGAGACGGTGGACGAAGATGCTTCTACAACACAAGTCATGCATGGGACACATGTGTGTTTTCTTCTTTTACTATTTTTTTAATGTGTATGTTGACGTGAAAAAGTTAAACTTTTTGTATTGTTAGGCCCATTAGTGATTTGAACTAAATTACTGTGTATCACTGAAATTTGCTTGTTGTATTAAACTCTTTGTATTGTTAGGCTAATTGGCGATTTGTAATAAATTACTGTGTATAACTGAAATTTACCTTTTATAGCTTTTCCATTTAATGGAAAGTTGACAGAAGAAAGTGGATAAAATACATTGTACCGAAAAGATAAAAACTCTTTTTCTTGTAACAAAAAAGGGTGTTTTATCATTTCGGTACAATGTATTTTGAATGCCCAAGAGATGGTTTATCCGTGGGATGTACTTCCACCGGGGGTTAGGTCTGTGTCAAAATAAAATACTCTTGAAAACATGTCTACACAGTTAGAATACGATTAGACAAATACAAATTCCAAAAAACAAAAGATGAATCTCACTCCAAAATTGAGGTTGACTTTTTTTACAAATAGACTGGTACTAGAATGATTTTGTTCCCCATTTTTTTGATAACATCACAGTTCTTTTCGGCATTATAGTAGACTTGAGTCACATTTATTTCTTACACAACACAAGTTATCTAGATTAATATATATTTCTTTGGTTATATAGGTCACTTCAATTAAGTTTGCTATAGAACTCGTTGAACAACCTGCAATAACTATTATAATAAAAAATTGGAACAAATAGGTATATCTCTTATTAGAAAAACCAGAAAAATAAAAATATCTCTGAAAACCTTTAAAACAAAAAAAATCACTTCTTTGGCACAAACAGATTCACCGATTTAAAAAAGAGGGGTCTTGGGCCCAAGTTTTACCTAGTAAATGGGTTTACAATATATTCAGCTGATAGGGTTTGTTTAGCGAAGATATCTGCCTAAACATTTTTGTCACGACGGAAATGATAAGATAGCGATGAAAACAGAGGCGATCCGTATGATGTCAAGGACGATTCCATAAATTGCCTTAGCCTGAATGTCGCTGGTGATTGCTCGGATGAGTGTTAGTGTTGTGGGCACAGGATCAGGCCTTCCGGGAATATGGAACTGAGGTTTAGTCCAATAGTTCGGATTGGTACCTGAAACAAAGAGTGAACCTTTTTATGAGTTTTATAAGTTTATGATGCAAACAGAAGCAAATATGAATATGAATCAGAATGATAATATGAATAAAAAAACAAATAGAAAAAGAATAGATTGATGGAGATGGGATCTTTGTTGCTGGATTGAAGTCACTCTCAACAAGATCAATGAATGGAAGATGGATAGATATGGGATTTGCTTGCTGGACTGAAGTCTCTCTCAAGGCAAATCAGTAGATGGAAATGATGGGGGGATTGAGGACGCCACAAAGCTCTGTGAAATGAGGCTTTGATAAGTCAGGTTGCTCAAGAGCTGCTTCTCACAACACTCAAAAGACTTAGACAATAGTTTTAAGAAAAACTAGAAAAACTGCATATTCATTCATAAAATTCAAGGGTGATTAACAAAGACAAACTAAATGAGCTTATATAGGCTTGACCTTGGGACTCTCTAACAGTCTAAAATTGACTAAAAGAAAGAAATAAACTTGAAATAAAAGTCTTGGAAGCAAAGGCTTTGATGGCTCCAAAGAAATAGCCTTTAGCTTGATTTATGCTCTCTTCAAAGGGGAAACTTGATCTGATCTTGTATCTGGATGTTTTCTTGAACCTGGATGGTTTAAGAGGATATGAAAGCATCCTGGGAATCTTCTTTACTGTCTGGAATGAGCTGAAGTCGTGCCTAATCTGAAGAGAAAGAGCTGTTGGAGCTTTATTGTAAGAATCTTCAAATAAGGCAGTTTTGGTGTAAGTGTGGATCCTCCTGATCCAATGGGGGCTGGTGCATTGTAGAAGCTTGTGGAACTCTTCTTGGACACATATAATGTCTCCTGGACGTCCTGGTTTAGTCATGATGTCTTCTGGTCGGATTGAAATTGCTTGAGAATGATCAAACCGAAAGATTGTCCAATCTTTCCATAAATAGCTCTGGTTTGATTTAAGTGAGTCTTCATTGAACCAATTGATCTCCTGTGTTCTGGTGTAGCTAAGGACTTCTTGAATACCTCCTGATTGGTTGAAATGATCTCCTGGACGCCAATGTCTGGTTTGAAGCTGATTGAACCGGTTAGCTTCCAATTGAGGCAAGTGTAGGACTGGTTTGACCGGTTCTGGCAAATTGGATGTAACTCCTGATTTCCGTGGCCATTTCTCCTGATATTGGGCTTTCTGGGACGATGAGAGATCCCTCTTGAATCCTATGATTGGCTTTGGTTCAGGCCGCTTCTTCATTGGGCTTGAATCTCCTTCAAAAGTCTGGTACTCGCAGATGGACTGGCTGGAGAACCTCCGGTTTGTAAAATTCATAACTTCTTTCTCCGTGAAGATTTTCTTGTAATTCCAAGCCTCAGTGAATCCTTGATGAGTTGGCCTTCTAGGAAAATTGGATTCATGACAAAAGACCTTCTGGTTGTGGAGATATTTGCCTGGGACTGGACCTCTGTCGCTGGTACTTCCAAAGTGGCCGGTTTGGGCAGGTTTGTTTGATCTCTGGTTCGACCACTGGTTTGATGACCACATCATCCCCTCCCCCTTGTGAAGGTTTTGACCTCAAAACTGGATAACTTGATACACCACAATAGAACAAGTCAGGTTTCATTCTCTTTTGGGAGTTTAGAACCTTACCTTGATACAATTTTGGTTTGGTAATGGGTTGTGCATCTGGTGGCTCTTCTTTAAAAAGATGGGAAATGATCACGCCTCTGGCCTGGATAGTGTCATTTCTTCTCTTCTGGAGTTGATGGTACTTTACACTAGTGGTAACCTCATGGTTGATCATCTTTGGGACTGATTCTCCAAGTAATAAAAGATTATCCAGTGGGATTTCTTTTAAGCTTTCTTCTTTGCAACCTGAAAAATTCTCAACATTCTGGACAAAGACAAAGTGAATTATATCTGATACTGGAGTTTCATAAACATAATGTGATATGGTCGAATTTACCATAGGTGCATCAGCATGATGATGAATTAAATTCTTCTTTGGACAGCTTTGGATTGATGGCTGCCTTTCTTGCACCCTTTTATCTTGTTTGGTGTGATCTTCTTCTTGTCTTGTATCTGAAAAATAATTTCTTGGCAAAGACAAATTCATTATATCTGTGGTTGAAGATTTAAAAACAGAATATTTAAAATTCATACTTACTTTGATTGCATCAAAAAGTTGAAGTATGATTTTCTCTTTGTTGCCAGCTTCTCCTTCATTCTGTTTTGCACATGTAATGCTGATGGTGTGCCTTTCTAGGGACGTGGGATCTCTTCCTCTAGGCTCTCTTTCTTTTGTTATTCCTGGATCAAAATTCCTTGGCAAAAACAAGTGCATTATACCAGAATTTTGAACCAAAATCAGATTAAATAAAACTATCACTTTTTATAGATAAATCGGTTTTCTTTTCTAGTGATGTTTGTATCAATGCTTGCTTAGTGGGGCAAGTCACAGCAAAGTGTCCTCTTTTATGACATCTATAACATGTCTGATCTTTTAAATTTTTAAAGTTAGAAGACTTACCTTGGGTTGATGCCTCTTCTTTCTTTTGGTTTGGAATCTCCATTTTTCTTGGAAATAAATCATGGACAACTCTTGATTCCAACAAGGGTGTGGGGGTCATGTCTTTCTGGACCTCAAGACCTGTCTTAATATCCTTGGACAAAGACAAGTAACTCATACCAGTGGGAGATGATATATAAACCAATTTATCAAGTATAGGACTTACCATAGCCTTTGCTTGAAGTACTGGTTTGTTTAGCTCTTCTTGGGTCTGCTCAAGGTGTCTTGGCTGACGTTTTTACTCACCTCCATGACCTTTAGGATGTCACTTTTCTGTTCTAAGCAATGGACAATGGCGTGCCCCTGTTTTGGTTGCAAGTTGGCTTGTTGAGACCAGCCTCTGTTACTCTCTTGTGCAACTTTTCTAGCATCTTTGGAACCATGAGTTGGGTACCTCCTTGGATAAAGTTCCTTGATTTCAGAACTTGTCAAATCTGGTGCAAACTCATGTCTCATGGCTTCCTTAAGAGCTCTCCACGTTTTGATAGTTGGCTCTTTGTAAAACCTCCTATCATCTTCTTCTTGTACCCACCATTTGAAGGCTTCTTCTCTAAGTAGATCTATGGCATAAGCTAGCCTTTCTTCCTTCATGATGTTTTTGTAATGAAACCATTCATCAAGGTTTCTCTCCCATCTAAGATAACCTCTTTTTCCTGAAAATTTTAAGATTACAATTTTATCAGCAAAAGAGTTATAATCAAACCGAGAATTAACAACATGATGGTTGTGGGTTTTAGAAATTGGAGTTTGATTGATCCTTGAAGGATCTGGTGGCTTGGGCTCGACATAGACAGCCTCTGGTGCATCTCCAAATCTTCTTTCTCCTGGCTGTGGACGTTGGCCTTGTGCCTTTCTTCTTTTCTTCAACTGAGCAATATGTTCAACCTCTTGCAAAGCTGTCGAATGTTGGCTCTTCTTGGCCATCTGACTTTGTCCGTGTGTTTCTCCTACCATGGCTTCCTGAAAACACTCTCAAAGATCAAGTGAAGAATAGGGAAGTTCTGATTTAGCAAAATAACAATGCAGCAATGCAAACTAATTTAAACAAAACCGATAAATATGCAAATATGAACTGAAATGAAATCAACTATGCAAAAAATATATTTCTTTTGGTTTTCTGGATGCAATCTCGAAATAAAACAAATATGGAATGCTAATGACACAATGAAAGAAAAATATGGGAATAGAAACTAACAATGATTTTTTTTTTTAATTTTCTTTGATATGCAAACAATTAAAATGCAGATTTTTTTTTTTTTGAAATGAATGCAAAAAATCTAAAAATGGCAAAGGGAGTTGGGCAATGAATGCAAACACAATGTGAGATTTCTTTTCAAAATTTTCGTGAATCAAATGCAAGAAACTTCATCTTTTGTTTTTTTTTTCTTTTCTTTTCTTAGGAACAAGAACAATGCAAAAACTTTTTTTTTTTTATTTAAGATGAAACAAATGCAAGCAAATATGAAATGCAAGGATAGATATCACCTTAGTCAGGAGCTTGAGCTCTGATACCAAAATGTTGTGGGCACAGGGTCAGGCCTTCCGGAAATATGGAACTGAGGTTTAGTCCAATAGTTCGGATTGGTACCTGAAACAAAGAGTGAACCTTTTTATGAGTTTTATAAGTTTATGATGCAAACAGAAGCAAATATAAATATGAATCAGAATGATAATATGAATAAAAAAACAAATAGAAAAGGGATAGATTGATGGAGATGGGATCTTTGTTGTTGGACTGAAGTCACTCTCAACAAGATCAATGGATGGAAGATGGATAGATATGGGATTTGCTTGCTGGACTGAAGTCTCTCTCAAGGCAAATCAGTAGATGGAAATGATGGGGGGATTGAGGACGCCACAAAGCTCTGTGAAAGGAGGCTTTGATAAGTCAGGTTGCTCAAGAGCTGCTTCTCACAACACTCAAAAGACTTAGACAATAGTTTTAAGAAAAACTAGAAAAACTGCATATTCATTCATAAAATTCAAGGGTGATTAACAAAGACAAACTAAATGAGCTTATATAGGCTTGACCTTGGGACTCTCTAAGAGTCTAAAATTGACTAAAAGAAAAAAATAAACTTGAAATAAAAGTCTTGGAAGCAAAGGCTTTGATGGCTCCAAAGAAATAGCCTTTAGCTTGATTTATGCTCTCTTCAAAGGGGAAACTTGATCTGATCTTGTATCTGGATGTTTTCTTGAACCTGGATGGTTTAAGAGGATAGGAAAGCATCCTGGGAATCTTCTTTACTGTCTGGAATGAGCTGAAGTCGTGCCTAATCTGAAGAGAAAGAGCTGTTGGAGCTTTATTGTAAGAATCTCCAAATAAGGCAGTTTTGGTGTAAGTGTGGATCCTCCTGATCCAATGGGGACTGGTGCATTGTAGAAGCTTCTGGAACTCTTCTTAGACACATATAATGTCTCCTGGACTTCCTGGTTTATTCATGATGTCTTCTGGTCGGATTGAAATTGCTTGAGAATGATCAAACCGAAAGATTGTCCAATCTTTCCATAAATAGCTCCGGTTTGATTTAAGTGAGTCTTCATTGAACCAATTGATCTCATGTGTTCTGGTGTAGGTAAGGACTTCTTGAATACCTCCTGATTGGTTGAAATGATCTCCTGGACGCCAATGTCTGGTTTGAAGCTGATTGAACCGGTTAGCTTCCAATTGAGGCAAGTGTAGGACTGGTTTGACCGGTTCTGGAAAATTGGATGTAACTCCTGATTTTCGTGGCCATTTCTCCTGATATTGGGCTTTCTGGGACGATGAGAGATCCCTCTTGAATCCTATGATTGGCTTTGGTTCAGGCCGCTTCTTCATTGGGCTTGAATCTCCTTCAAAAGTCTGGTACTCGCAGATGGACTGGCTGGAGAACCTCCGGTTTGTAAAATTCATAACTTCTTTCTCCGTGAAGATTTTCTTGTAATTCCAAGCCTCAGTGAATCTTTGATGAGTTGGCCTTCTAGGAAAATTGGATTCATGACAAAAGACCTTCTGGTTGTGGAGATATTTGTCTGGGACTGGACCTATGTCGCTGGTACCTCCAAAGTGGCCGGTTTGGGCAGGTTGGTTGATCTCTGGTTCGACCACTGGTTTGATGACCACATCAGTTAGGTTCTCAGAGAATACCTTAAGCTTGGTGAGCTCGAGGTTAGCTGCGGTGGTGATCACGGATCGAAGCACCAGGGCCTCCACGATTAAAGGTGAGTTTACATAATCTTTGGTGACGGATCCTTGCTTGATGAGGTTGTTGGAGGTTCCTGTGATGATCCAAGCTAACCTCGCCTTCTTTGTTTGTTTATTCCAAGCAGAACCAGATTTGCATGTGGCTGCATCCTATATTGTGATATGAGGTCGTTGATTTCTCCACGGCACTGCTTCTGCAGAAGACTCCATCGTGATCTTCGGTGCTTGGGCCAGGTTCCACTCCCTGACTAATCTAATCCCAGTCGTTTCCTCCGATGAGAAGTATCTACCTTCAAAGATAAACACATTCCGAGACTTTCAGAGGGACCAGCATATCCACAAAAGGATATTATTTGAAATCCCCGAGGTGGAAGGCAGACGGCGTTCCTGAAAGCCACCAGAGCTTTTTTGAAATCCTCCCCTGTAGCTAAGTGAACTACTCTTTAGAGGAGGGGGGGGGGGGGGGTCTGCTCCAGACTTCTTTAGCAAATGGGCAAAAGAAAAAGGTATGACACGCTGATTCATTTTCTGTACATCTAACACAGAAAGCCTTTGTGTTGATACCTCTGGTTTGTAGATTTTCTCCAAAGGGGAGTGCATTCTGGATGATCGACCACAGGAAGACACGCATCTTAGGGGAGAAATTGCCGCTCCATACGTATTTGATCCAGTTAAATACCTTCTCCTGCTCCACCACAGATGTGATACTAGTAGCCACTGAGTAGTACATGGATCTCGTTGAGTAAACACCCGTTGGTAACAGCTGCCAAATGTATTTTCTCTGCTTTTAAGTTGCTTGGTTGGAGTCACTTGATCAGTGACACGAGATGAGGTAAGATTTCTTCAATCCTCTTTGTGTTCCATTCCATGTCAGTAGTGAGGAAGTCTGACACAGTTAAGTCTAGGTACCTGTCTGACACAGTTAAGTCTAAGGCGCAGAACAACAAACTAATCAGAGGGATAAACAGAGGCCTGTTGGAAACTGTCTGACATGCAGAATCTTAATGCCATGCCTGGTTTGAAGCAAATCAAAAAAAAGAACCAATGGAGAAACTAGCTGTGCAGGAAGTCGAGCTCATTGAGTGATGCATAATAGACGGTTCGTGGATACATGATGCACTCTTTAGTGGTTATGGATGGATATGGACAAATTCAAGAGAAAAAATCCAGTTACTGGGTGCTAGGAACCAAAGGCGACGTATCTCACCACTACATTTGGAACTCGAGGGGTTAACATGGACAATGGAATGCATGTTACAACTATCGACTTGTCAATCTTTTGACACCGACTGTAAGGATTTAGTTGCGATGGTCCAATACCCTGGAGCATGGCTGAGTTTCTCCACCGAGTTGAAAGAGCTGATGAAGATGAAGGACGTATTCACGGAGCTCACATTGACTTATGTTTTTCGTTCTCAAAATGTATCATCTGATTCATTGGTTAAGATTGCAAGATCCTTCTATAGGGAACTATATTATGTTGGTTGTTATGTTCCGTCTGATTTCTAAACCACCTGAAGCTTGAATAATAGAATTGACGTTTGATGTGAAAAAAAAAAACTAATTTTGAAAATTTGTTATAATCAAGGCGTTGACAGAAAGATATAATCTAATTAGTTAATATATATATATATATAATTGAAAATTGATGTAAAAGAAAAATCTATAACAAAAATTGAATCGTTACTAACATGACATCCGTAATTAAACTAATATGGAATGCAGCATCAAACCTCAGTCTTCTTCAATCAAAACTGGTGCTGTTATTCAACAATGATGTTGATTGTTTTTTTTTTTTGATAAATTGATTGTTTTTTTTTTTGCAGTCACAATGATGTTGTTTTGGTATATGCAATACACGGTTCATATTCTCCCACATATGCATTGCCTATAGTATGAGGAATATTTTATAAAATCGTTTAGCGATGTTTCTGCTAACATAATCTTTCATTTGGCGTGTTTGAACTGGCGACACAAAAGTGTCTTAGTTTAGACCCAAATTCTAAACTCTAAATTTGAATCCTATACCCTAAACCTAAATCCTAAACCCTAAACCCAAACAATATACCCTAGACCCAAATTTATACCCTAAACCCAAATCGTAAACCTTAAATCCAAATCTTTAAGTTTAGGGTTTGGATTTAAGGCGTAGAATTTAAGTTTAAGGTATACAATTTGGGTTTAGGATATAGGATTTGGGGGTAGGGTATAGGATATATGATGGATTTAGGTTATAGAGTTTGGATTTAGGGTTTATGGTTTGGGTTTAAGATTTAGAATTTGAGTTTTAGATATATGGTTTGGGTTTAGGGTATAAAATTTGGGTTTAAGGTATATATATTTGAGTTTATAATTTAAGATTTAGGGTTTAAGATTTAACTAGCGTCATTAAATTTTGACATTATTTTTCTTTTTAACTATTTTTAAATAATTTAATATATTTTATTTAATTATTTATATGACACTTTGATTGGTTTTAAAAGGAGTGGTGAATTTAAAAGTTCACCATAGGGGGTGAACCTAACGTTTTATAAACTACAATAAGCCCCTTAGACATTATTTACAAAGAGATTTACCACATGTCTTTTCTACTTTAGTTTTTACAAAAAAAAATATGACATCTATATTAAAATTGATGACATGTCATATTGTTAAATATGACATAGACAATAACATTTAATGCTGATATATATTGTTAGAAAAGTTTTAGAATATGGCAATAACTCATATATTACATTTAATGTTGATTTATATTTTCTGTAATTTTTTAAAAGTATGGTAATAACTCATAAACCATCACTAAAATAAATATATTCAAATATGATATTTTTAATTTTGAAATATTATTTAATTTTAATTTTATAATTATAAATTTTTTATTATCTAAATTTTTCGAAATTTTCTGCATTTTTAAAAAATTATAATTTTTCAATCGTAATATCATTAGTTTCTTTTAGATAAGTTTTTGATAACTATACAATTTTTACATGATTTTTAGTAATTTTGTACAAGTGGATTTAATACATTTAACCAAAATAAATAGATAAAAATTTATCTAAGATTCTAATTTGAAATATATATATATATATATTCTTAAATGTAATTTAAAATAAAAAATGATTTTATCTTAATTTTATGCTTAATTAAATGATATTTATATTAATTATCGGTCAAAAAAAATAAAATATATATTAATAAATTTCATTTTTAAATATAATTTAACTTTTAGAAAATTTATTACTGCACATGGTTTGCAGGAAAACATCTAGTAAATAAACGAGAACAATGATAATTTGTCCGTGACAAAAAAAAAACAATGATAATTTGGAAAATTTATTGACATGTTCAGATGCACGTAAACAAAGTTTTAAATGAAATCATTCATCTATGTCATTACCATCTCTTAGTGATCATTCAATGTTACAAAAAACATCTCAAAATACGTTAGTTTTTTCTTCTTCTTTTGTCCTTAGTTTTTTTTTTTTTTTTTTTTTTTTTTTTTTTTTTTTTTTTTGATTAACCTGGGGGTATCCCGGGCCTATGGAAGGACCCAGACTAATCCCCAAGGGGAGGTGCAGCCCACGGATAGACCCTCTCTCCGGGTATGCAAATGGGCCCTAAAGCATAGGCCCATATCCGTGTTGGTGTCCAGAAATCATGACTTAGTTCCCTCCAGCAGGGTTCGAACTCACAACCTGGGTGCAGGAAGGAGCCCGTCCTTACCATTGGGCCATGATGTTCTGGACAATTGTCCTTAGTTTTTTAGTAAGCAATAAACAAACTTCATTAACAAAAGAAAGATTACTTAGATTTTCCCTTGTGCATACTTATATAAATATGAAACTAAAACATAAAAATGTCTGAACAGTTATGCTACATATAATATATTCCGATTAAATTTGGTTAACGTAGAATGCTGGTTAGAAAAAGAGTGACACAATATAAGAATGAAAGTTAGTTACTAACTACAAAAATAGTGTCCTTTTTCTTATTCAAGATCAATGTTGTCCTTTAATTGTTTAATTTCCCAACTTTATAAGAGCCAATTAGATGAGAGGATAACAAAAAGGAGAAAATTAAAGTGGAAAATGGAGGACAGAAAAGATCATAGAGTTTGTATCTTGTATTAATTTACCTCTCTTTTTTTGAAACTTTGATTAATTGGCACGTTTCTATCACATCAGCTATAAAATATGTTCGTGTTTTTAAGCTTTCAATTTTTCTCAGTAAAGAAAAAATTTATCACTAAACAAACAAATTTTAATTTATATTATAATAATATATTGATTTTACATTATTTTTCTACCAAAATTGTTTTTTCTATAAAAAAATATTACCTTTTCTATCAATACTCCATTTATCTCTCTTAACATATGAATCGCTAGCTCTTTTCTCAAGAGAAAAAAAACACACATGAAAATCGTTGCTGCATCATACCATAATTTCATTATATACCGTTATATTACTAAATTCACGTTAGACATGCCTAGTAGATAATGTGTTATATGTTTAACTAGATATTGATCTGCACATCCGTGCGGGAATTAATTCTTATGTTTTTATACATTAACATTTTTATATTTCATAATTAGCTAGTGCTATATATTTAAGATGTCATGTAATATAATTAATTCTATTCAAAAGACATGTATCGAATCGATAATATAACTATTTTGATACACTATCCGAACCCGTTTTAGACATATTAGTTATTTAAATATTTTTAGGTTTCTATACATCAAAACCAAACTCATCCAGATCCGAAAGGATCCAACTCAAAACTCATACATAAATCTATAATATTGAAACAAACCTAATTTAAAAAAAAAATATTCGGAAAGAACAACTTGTACCTAAATGAATAACCAATGTTCATGCCTAACTGATTTTAATAAAAAAACTTTTTATATGTATTTGGCTAAATTAAGTGAAATAAAAGAGTTCTCTTATTTAGTAAATTATTATATGGAGTGAAAATTTAAGTGACAGTAAAAGTAACACATTTTTATTATTTTAATTTTAAGTAACTATTTTATTCACAAAAATATGTCTTAGAATTATGTTTTTGACTACGTAATTTTCCAATGAATTTAAACTAAAACAAAAAAATGAATAAAACAAACTTAACCGAACATTTAACCATATATAAAATCTAATTATTTATATTTTTGATTTTATAATTGGGACAAGTTTATATTTATTAATTAATAAATAAAAATCTGCACTTTTATATCATGGTAATATAATTAATGATGTGAATTATTGTTAAACTAAGTAAAATATAGAAATGCAATTAATGTAATACTGCTATTCATGTTTCCAAACAATTTTAATTTAGACTATTATTTTTGTTTCCAAACAATCTGAATGTGTACTTCAGTTTTAATAATATAGATAGATGTTCGTATTAGAATGCATGAAATAATAATCATGCCATAAATATAATTGTTTTTAATTAGTATTTATTATTTTTTATTTGATTATAAAATTGTCATTTTAACTATAACTTTCTACAATTAATTTTTCCATCTGTAGATGAACTAGTAAAAAAATAATCCGTAAAATCAATAATTTAAAGACGTTATGTCAGCCACACAAACATTTAAATTGAAACCGCAATCACATATTTCTACAAACTCCAGCACCAATAACAGCAACCGTTACATTTAAAACCGAGACCCTAAGTAACTGACAATATTTACACATACCAGACTATACATGTCCACTATAAGTTCATGTTTTATGACTATCAGTAGACATGTCAATTAGGGCCAAAATTCCCAGCCCAAACCCGCAGCCCAAACTCGCCTGTCCCTAAAAATTATTTGGTTTGGGCTTAGTTTTATTAGCCCAAAAAAATCGAGCCTTTCGGGTTAAACCCATTTGGGTTTTGGATACATTTGTCCCTAAACTTTATATTTTACTTTAAATATTATCATTCTTATAATCAAAATTTTTATTAGTACTAACATATTATTTTAATGTTTTTAATCTAAACTCTAATAAAAATATAAAAGTTGTTAATGTACCTTATAGTTTGATCATTACAAATGTCATATTTATATTTTGCAAATGTAACTTTTTCTTATAACATAGTTTTTTCAACATACAAAGTATGAAACGTTTGATTATGTTTATCATAAATTTTATTTTCTTATTTGTTTAATTTAAATTTGGTTAGTTTATAATATGTTTTTAAAGCATAGGAAAAAGTAAAATATTTTAAATAAAGAGAAAAAGTTGAAAATCACTACATTTTTTGAAAAAAAAGCTAAAACTGATTCTCTTTATAAAATTCATATGTATTAAAACGGTAAACACAAAAAACCCTATAGCCATATAAGGGTCGGGCCGGATTTTGAATTATAAGCCCAAAAATATTTTCGAACCGGATCGGACCGAGCTAAAATATTTACGGGCTTAACGGGTTTGGGCCGGGCCGAACCGGATCAACCCGAATTGACACCCCAAAGACAAATTCATAGACATAAAATCACATAAACTAAAAAATTCACTTATATACTATATTATATAAAAATATAAACGATCATATGTTATATAAATATACATTTACATAGAAATACATATTCAACAATCATACCATAATAAATTTTATAATCGACTGTTTTTATTTATCTAATCAGTCATAACATCTAATAGGCCTGGGCGTTCGGGTACCCGTTGGCGTTCGGATCGGATTTTTTGGATTTTCGAGTTTTCGGGTTTACGCTCCTAGGTCTCAAAGTAAACATATAATAACATTTCGGATTCGGTTAAAAATTATATTGCGTCCTAAAACCTATACAGTAACCATATATCATTCGGATTCGGGTTATATCAATTCGGTTCGGATATAACCAAAGTAAAAAAACAAAAACTTAAAAAAAAACATAAAAAAACAACTAAATTAATAAAAATTAATCTATCAGACTCACACATAAAATTGTTAAAATAACAATAAAATGTTAAATCAAGAATGAAACCAAACATTATTTGTAAACAATATACATTATATTATAGAGAGTAGACTTGTTATTCTAATGAACAAATTATAAATTACTTATTTATAACTAATTGTGTACTTAAAATATTTTTAATATTGTTAATATTTATTATTATATATCATATTACCACGAATATTAAATTTAATAACTAAAATACTTATATATATATATATATTTCAAAATATTTATATTAACTATTAGTTTCGGGTTTTCGGGTTCGGTTAATAACACTTTAGGTTCAGATATTTTTTATACCATCCTACAAGACCCATTCGGGTATTTTTACATTTCGGATCGGATAATGAGTCGGGATTTCGGTCCAGGTTCGGTTCGGATTTCGGGTTCCGGATTTTATGCCCAGGCCTAACATCTAACAATATAGTTTTCGTCATTTACCATTCATAATTTAAAAAGATTTCAATGTTGATACTATATTTATTTTTAGACAATTCAAATAGAAGTATATATCTGCCGCGGTTTTATCTGAGTTAAAAAAAACATATATATTGGCTTATATATTCTTAACAAACTATTTGTAACGGAATGATTAGAGGAATATCCTATATATTCGTAATATATTGTTCAAATTAATAAAACTTTTCATCATATTTATATTTAAAAATTTAATTCAAAATTTTGATTTAATAATTATTGGATGTAAAACCTATCCAATTAGGAAAATATTTACAAAATATACTTTTGAGCATATACACACTTTTGGAAAACAAAATATTTAATGAAAATTTATTTAAAACTAATGTGTTTATACTAAATTGTTAATTATTAAGAATCTATTTTTTATATTTTATAATAATTAAATTAATTATTTCACACTCTTTAATATTTTAAAGTTTTTTATAATATATATATCTGACTAATCTATTTAAAATCAACTATAGTTTTTATAATACACAATTAACACAAAGCTATACCACAAAAAAAAAATATTGTTCATGCAAGCAATTTATATTCACAAATATAATACTGTTAAAATTGTATTAAGATAATACAGTTAAAATCCTAAACATTTTTAAATAGCAAAAATATATATTATTTAAACAATATATATTATATATAACACTTAAGTGTTAAATTCATATTATATATTATATATAACAATTTATATTCACAAATACAATACTGTTAAAATTGTATTAAAATAATACAGTTAAAATCCTAAACATTTTTAAATTGCAAAAATATACATTATTTAAACAATATATATTATATATAACACTTATGTGTTAAATTCATATTTATTTATTTATCAAGTAAATAAATAAAAATTATTATACTAAATTAAATATTAAGATTAAGGTTTAGTTACATATGGAATAATTATACCGAATAAATTTTTCCATTTGTATTTAGATTGCTAATTTTGCAAGTCACGAAGAGACCCCTATATATATATATATATATATATATATATTCTTTGCCAGATCTATGGGAGCAAAGTTAAAGTCTGAGAGGATCTACAATTGTGGTTTTATCTGTTAGAGTTCTAAACATGTATATATATTCATGTATATGTAATTGTAGGGTCCATGATTTTTCCAGAAATCAACTGAAATTTTTTTTAAACACTTTTTTAAAGAAACTCTCGATTGAGTTTTCCGTAAAATTATGTACCCTAAAATTACATATACATATACAACATATGATATATATGCATGTTTAGAACTCCCCAGGAGGTGCTGAGAGATAGAGACAGAAACAACACACCAAAGACATGATTATGAGAATAAGAAAAGAAAAACAATTTGGTTAAATTGTAAAAAATAATTTTATTATAGTTACGAATTTATCATTTAGTTATTTTATCTAGAAGTGAAAATAACAAAGCAATAAATACAACATTTTTCAACGTTCATATTAAATTTCATGTCCCACATTTGGAAACTTATTCGCACGTAATTTCTTTTAGAAAAAAAAACACAAAAGCAAAAACCCAACAAAGACAACTTATATAATAACGTCACCAGTTCCCATCATTACGGAAAAAATCATTAGCCGGCCGGGATTAGCCTTCCGGTTCTAGTAATGTTTCATGAAGAAAGGTTCTTCGTACGGAAACGAGTCCCAGAATCCATCGACTTTGTGATCATTCACGTCTAGCGAAAGATCAGGGAGATCGCAGAAAGCGTCGTCAGCGACGACTGAAGATGACGTCACCGACGAAGAAGCTGTGCTTGAAGGAGACTCCGGTGGTTTCCATTCTAAGGCGGCTGCTGTGGCAGCTGCTTGAATATCTTTAGGATCAGCGCTTGCCGGTCTCGGCAAATGGCTGGCGAGCTCCGGGAAATTGAGGTGAGCAGAGACACCTTTGATAGCTAGAGCCGCGACGTCGTGTGCACGCGCCGCCATCTCCGGCGTGGCGAAAGTGCCGAGCCAGATTCTTGATTTCTTTCCTGGCTCTCTGATTTCAGACACCCATTTTCCCCATTGTCTCTTTCTGACCCCACGAAAATGAGGATGCTTAGAAACACTATTTTGCTCATTTTTAGTCTTTGAGTTTTTGCCGGTTCTCTCCGGCGCAGGTGATCGTGGAAGAGAAGAGTCTTGCATCTAAAAGAATTAAAAAATAAACGAGAGAGATAACTTTTGGTGGGAAGATTACAAAAAGAAACCTAAAATTATTCTTGTGTATATTTTGGGGTGAGAGAGTAGGAATAGTTGGAGAAGAGAGATTGGTTTGCTTCTTCTAATATATACATCCAAATACCAACCAATTATTCTTGTGTGTACGTTTATTTATTTAAATTATAGATAAAAATTCAAAGCTAGAAAAGACCTGACTAAGATCTTTTTTTCTTTTTCTTGTTGTTTCTTGCTTTCGATATGTCAATACAATACTTATTTTAATTTATGTATTTTTTTTTATTAACCATGGAAATCCCAAAAGTTTTATAATTTTATAGACAATATCACGAAGTCTTGCATTCGGGTACGCGAATTGAAACCCGATCGTTAAGAACACGGCAAGGTGGCTAATGCTATTCAAAACCAAGGACATAAACAGATAAACTCCAGCTGGAGACGATGTACAACTAGATCAAAATAACTTGGTTAATTTAATTATGTATTTAATTATCAGGTTGGACTCAAAGTTGTGTAAACCATGTGGTTGAAAAGGGCCTGTATTTTTATGTAAAATGGTGAAAATAAATAAAATTTTGGTTAAAATTTAGCAAAGTGTTTAAATTTTGAGGATTGAAAATATCAACTAGCTTAAAAACATAAATGTTTTACAAATCCAAACACTAAAGATATGTTCTTAGTGACACTTTTCTCTTCATGTTTTCTTCAGCATGTTCTGTATATACGTTGGATACTAATATGTCTTAAAATTTAGGACCCTAGATCTTAAAGAACTTAAAAAAAGAGTGCAAAAGCACAGCCTTAGAGCTGCTCTTCATATTTATAGTATAATTCATTATTTATACATTACTTGGACACTTGTTCGTTTGTATCTCACATTCGGGCAATTTTTCCCCGGATGGTTCTGATCTCCATGAGGAATGGTTTTCTCTGAACTTGTACGGGTTGGTAAGATTTCAAGCTTTGTAAGTGAGGATTTTAGATTTGAGTTTATTATGGATCTCCAACTTAAAATCAATTGCTTAATTAGTGATCAGTTCTAATCCTTTATATATTGTAGTATCCCTATTCAAGATGATGGTTTTATAGGACATAAATCCCCAAATTTTAAGACAATTATACTCAGTCAAGGGAGTTAATTACGACATTTATATCCAATCGGATAGAATTATATTAATTAGGGGTTTAGCATATCTAGGATATGGACTATGATACCATGTTAGATTCAAGTTTATTATGAATTTCCAATTTAAAATGAATTAATTGATTCGTGGATTAGCTTTACACTTTATATATTAGTTAATGTCCTATTAGATTTCAGATGTGGGATAACTTTATCTTTAATAGAGGGTGAAAAGCTTTTCCTTCCAAAGTTTCTATAATATATAAGGGTGTGGAGTGGAATTTTTTATGGGAAGGTTCGTCTGGAGATCCGAGGTTCTGCATGTTAATTGTTTATATCAGTTAAAAACTTAAAAGTATAAGAACAACATAGTTTGAACTGTCTTCTCATTTGGTTCTAAGTGTTTTTTATGAAAAGGTGGATTTACCTTTTCCTGAGCTTCTGTATGTTATGATTTTTTAAATAAAATGTGTTCCTTTGTTTCCAATTGATTTTGGAACAAAGAAGAAATTGGAGCTCATCGTAGTGTTCCATTGCAGCATTCTCTCTACAGTTGCTAATCTGTTTCTCATTGTCAGCCATGTCATAAAAGAAAACTTTTAAGTGTGGCATCCATACTCCTCTATTCCACGAGCATGCATGATTCTCGTGGATTTGCAACCAAGTGCGCTTCGAGGAGAATTTGTTTTTGAACTTATCCTCACAATCTTTCCACAAAGCTATATCCACCTCACGATAAACATTTTCTTTTAGTTTGGCCATCTAATATTCTAAACCTTCTAACATTGGTTCTGGTGGCTTCTCCTTCGTTAATGTTTGATTACCTCTTCCGCCGTCGCATGTTCTCTTCAATGGATCATCGGACATCTAAAATGTCATGTAAACATCCCTGTGAGGACCAAGAATCATGTCAGATGAGGCTGTAGCTCCGCTTTTTACATCAACCCTATGAAATCGTTTGACTAGATTTTGGTGTTTGAGAATTTTGGCCCACATACATGATCTATAAAACTATGGGAATTCGGAAAAAAAAACACTGAACATGGCAAAAATGGCCAAAAGAAACATGGACTCGAGGCTGGCCAAAAAAAGCCTGAACTTTTGTTAACTTTTATCAGTTTATTAAGAAACTTTGATTGACCGACCAGATTAAGATACCGTTAACGAACAGTTAAGACGGTGGTTAATCAACGTTAAATACAATCGTTAAGTAAAACGACGTCGTTTTACCTATTTTTATTATCAAAAATATGTTGTTCACGTGGGTCGAACTTGAGAACTCATGGCTAAATGACAAAGTTTCTTACCACTAGACTACTGTCACTTTTAAGTATATTCATAACATATTTTCTTTTATTGAGTATCAAACAAATCTCGAAAAATCTAAATTCTTTTTTAAAAAATTCCAAAGAATCTTAAAAATTCAAGAAAATTCTGAAAATTAAAATTAAAATTGAAAATATAAATATTTTTAAAAAAATCAAAACATTATTTTTTTTTAATAAAAATTAATGTATCTAAGATCATTTGATTTTTTTATCTTAAATACATTAATCATACTTTTATTTATAAATTAATATATTTGAGATAAAATAGAAAAATGATATTTATCACACTACAAATGTTTTTCATTTAATTATTATCATATTTTAGAAAACAAATTGTGATAATATCGTTTGTTTATTGTATCTTAATTATCATTTGTCTATTTTATCTTAAATACATTATTCATACTAAAATCTATAGTGTGATAAATATCATTTTTATTTTATATTACATACGTTAATTTATTTAAAAATATGTTTCAAGTTTTTTAATCATTAAATTTAATTTGTTGCATTTTTGAATTATTTTAGATTTTTTTTGAAATTTTTAATGTATTGATTTTTCTTTTAAACTTATTTGTAATTTCAATTTTAATTTTACTTTTCAGAATTTTCTTGAATTTTTAAAAAAATTTGGAATTTTTTAAAAAGAATTTAGATTTTTGAGATTTGTTTGAAACTCAATAAAAGAAAACATGTTATGGATATTCTTAAAAGTAACAGTAGTCTAGTGGCAAGAAACCTCGTCATTTGGCTATGAGTTCTCAGGTTCAATCCACGCGAACAACATATTTTTGATAATTAAAATACGTAAAACGACGTCGTTTCATTCCATCTCAAAACGACGTCGTTTTACTTAACGTTGTTTAATCATTCTGTAACGGTGTGTTTAATTTGGCGAGTCAGCGATAACTTACTGATTAAAGTTTAAAGTCAAATATAGTTCGGTGTTTTTTTGGCCAGCTAATATATTCGTATTTATTATGGCAACTCGTGCAAAGTTCATGATTTTTTTGGCCGAATTCCCATAAAACAATATAGTAAAATGTCGTTTTAATTTACTACTAGTTCTTTGACCAAACATAAAATAAATTAATAATTAACTACTAGTGGATTTTTCAATGAAAACACATGGATTTATAAAGATAGATAAAAATTTGTTTTTGGTTTGCCCTATTAGGAGATGTATGAGACTGATATTGGACAATTCCACAAAATATGTTTTTGAAATACCGACATGCTTTAGCCATCATTCCATTAAATTTTAAAGA
Source organism: Raphanus raphanistrum subsp. raphanistrum (assembly GCA_019706035.1). Taxonomy (NCBI): domain Eukaryota; kingdom Viridiplantae; phylum Streptophyta; class Magnoliopsida; order Brassicales; family Brassicaceae; genus Raphanus; species Raphanus raphanistrum. Next base: position 23,462,833 of record CM033987.1, on the reverse strand, counting down.
ATTTTTTTTTTGTTCAAAACTTTTTTATAAACCTGTTTCAGAGTCGGACAGTTCATAAATAGAATATCAGGAAAAAATGAAATAATTATATTCCGTATTAAAATAGTAGTGGTGCAATTTTTAGAATTTGTTTTTCTTTTCTAGAATTGATAGAATCATTAACTGTGATCGGAGAAATTTAGAATAAAAAGAATAAATAAAAATTAGGGTTGTTCATTCCGATAAAAACGAACCAAATAAAACCAAATCGAACCGAAATAAAGAAATTGGTTTGTCTCTGATAGTACCGATGAACCGAATGAATGTTATTTTTAAGAAACTGCAATATATGAATTGGTTTGATATATAAAACAGTCAATATAAACCGAATAAATTGATTAATTACAATATATTGGTAACAATAAATTGATATATGTATACATATCAATTTTTATATATATATTGGTAACAATAAATTGATATGACCTTAATTTTAACACAAAAATGCCATGGTCTAGTCCTTTACCAACGATGTCCTTGGCTATATAGTTGAACACAGCCTTCATGCCAAGCCAAAACAATTGAGCGACCACCGCTCCAATTACTTAACGGCTAAACGATAATCCATAATTTGTCATAAGATGCCAAGTAACGATTACGCAAACAATTTGTCGTATACCCGGAAATGGAAACTATGCGATAAATTCTTCATAACAAAACTCAGTCCTAAAAACCAAACGGTTAACGGAAAGCTTGAGCTTATCAACAGTCGACTAAGCTATATATCCTACACGATTCGCTGTAAACCCTCAGCGTTTTACCCGTAAAAAACGGCATGTAAGGAAATATTCGTAACAAAACTCCTAGAGCTATACAAGTCTTCCTTAAAAATACATGAAATAAATCTCGAAGGGCCGACTCTTCACAAAGCACCAATGAAGGAAAACGCTTCTTCCCAGGGAAAAATCTACACAATCCCTTGGTCCTAATTCCTCTATCATTAGTCAAACTACTTAACATCCAAACATGAACAACAGTTCTGGCTGCGAACATCAGCAAACAAACCAAAATGTTTCTCCAATGCAGGGTTAAGACTAAACCCTTGCAACACGGTGAAAAATCTTCAAGCCCGCGAACCTTTCAAGCACGAATGTGGCTTACGAAAGAAACACCAATCTTCAGCATCACGAGACGTCGCAGACGCCGAAGAACCGTTTTTCGACAAAATTACCTTCTCGATAAAAACACCTTCTTGGAAGATCAAATAGTCATACACACTAACACCCTCTCGAACACGCATCGTTCACGAAAACTCAAAACCGGTAATATCTACCATTTTGTTTGTTGCTGATCAAAACAAACTCTTTACGTCCTAAACAGACTTAACATTATTTCAGACATCAGACACAAGGATAATAGCGCTATTAAAAAACCAAAATTTTGGTCAGCACCTCCAGATGATTTAAAAATTGTCTTTGGAGAGATGCTCGATTTTACCAAACAATTTATATAAGCCGAGAACCTATCGCAGACTTTAAATTGGTACAAAATCAGGTTGAAACCGTAATAGGATACGGTAAGCTGAATTAGTCATCACACACCTTAAAACCGGAAGTAGACCTAGGTCATGCCCTAAACCCATCACACAGGTCTATAACATCTCTAGGCACGGTATCAAAATGATACGAGATCCCAAAATATGTCTCTTCGTTTGTGTTCCAACGTTCATGAAATTCTGAAAATATTATTTTTGAACATTCTCATCTAAAATGAACATCGAATAAAACGATATACAAAGAGTTAGATATGAGATGACAACTCATACTCTTCCCTCTACATTCACACGAATACAAACATGCTCTTAAAACGCGAAGCACAATTGATTAAAAACCGCTAAGCAGCGGGGATTCGAAGCCACACGCGGCCAGTCCCAAAAATATAAATACGGCCACACTTGGCCAAACCAAACCGCCTCCAAGGCTGGACTCGAGGACGACAAAGGTCCAATACAAAATACCATCGGCAGCAACATGCTCGAAAGTCTCCACACTACACATAACCAGACCAAAAATGTCTCAATTGCAAACAGGTCATAAGAATCTTAACTCCAAAACAAAATGATTGATCCCTTCGACAAGGGTACTTAAGAAGCCTTTCAAAAAGCACAGCCCCAATCTTACTGCATTCAACTCTTTTTAGAGTGAGAATACCACTTTCAAAGGAACTTTTCAACCATTAATCCCGTCTAATTTACCTAACATATCTTACCGTTCGTTAGAACCTCACGGTTCTAACAAGCTGGGGGTCAAACTGTTGGGGTCAGAATCGGTCACGATGGAATCAATGCCTGAAAATTCCCAGAAAATATTCCTCGAAACGTAACTTTCATGTAATTTTTAGTGAAAAGTTTGTAGGACAAGTTTTATAATTAATTTATCGGCAATATCGAAATTAACGTCTGAGATTACTCATCTTGGAGGATTCATGAAATAATTTCAGAAAATGACCAGGGAAGAAATATTCGAGGGATCGAAGAGAACTCACCCTTGAAAAGGTCCGGGTCTCCATATGGCGACTAGGACGTCGCTAGTTTGGGTCGCCATATGGAGACCTGGGCATCAAGCATCCAGGTTGCCATAGGGGAATCAGGACGTCACAAGTCCGGGTCGCCATATGGCGAACTGGCATCACGCACCCGGGTCGCCATATGGCGACCGGGATGTCGCAAGTCTGGGTTGCCATATGGCAAATGGGACGTCGCAAGCCTGGGTTGCCATATGGTGATTGGGACGTCGCAAGTCCGGGTTGCCATATGACGACCTAGGCATCACACACCCGGGTCACCATATGGCGACCGGTACGTCGCATGTCTGGGTCACCATATGGCGACCTAAGCATCACCTACCCAGGTCACCATATGGCGACCGGGACATTACAAACCTGGGCAAACCGACTAGGAAGACTATATAAGGGATGCCAAAGCGAGAGATGCAAAGGAAGATTATTTTTAGGCTCTTAGAACTCTCTGCACTTAGAGCAACATTATTGCTAGGACAAATTTTAGAGTTCTTAGGTTTTTTATTATTATTTTGAAGTTAAGAAACAATGTTAAGAGACATAAAGAAAAATGAAGATTATTGGTAGATAGTTATGTTGTCTCTTAGTATCATTACAAGAAGAAAAAACAGTAAGCAATAGAACTAATGATTTCCAAAAAAACATCCAAGATAGAAATTACAAGAAGAAAAAACAGTAAGCAGAAAACTACAATACCGAATTGTGTGACAATCAGTAGTAACCAACGCCTCTAAGCTCAGCGGAACTTGGCTGCTGCATATCACCGGCTTTTCCTAAAAACACAACTCGGCCTGCAGGGAGTAGAAACACAATTCGATATTTTAGAAATACATCTACATCAACTCTGAAATAAATAAAAACCTTAGCCCGAGAGGTATTCTCACGATCAAGAAGATAAGCAGGAACAGCTCTTTCCTGAACATCTTCATCAGTTTTACACCTTGATGATGTCTCCTCATGCATCCTCATCGGTTTTACGCCTTAGTAATCATGCCACTAAACATGGTTAGAGTGGCTAATCAGACTCATTGATATGATAACAGACGAACGTATTGCGTAATGATCTACTAATAGGAGACAGATCAAAAGAGAGTATAATAAAGCAAATGCACGCTGCAATTCTAACATCAGCGTTATTGTGTCTAAGCGCATTAACCAGCAGAGTGACTTGTACCCTTCCTTATCAACACTATCACCACCACCCATGTTTTAAGCTTGCCTAGCTTTCCTAGTTCTTGAAAACGTTCCTCTTCTTCTGCTTCTCTCTATAGGTCTAACAACACTTGGCCTGCTCAAGACCTTTCTAAACACAACTGACAACATGGAAGGAACTGCTAATGCCATTAAACCCGCGTTTGAATCTGTTCCTAGAATCAAAGATAAGCCGATGGGTGCAAGCATCCAACTTAACGTCCTGAACACCTGAAACAAAGCATTACACATCGAAAGTGAGAAACTTTTGTACTAAAACCGACACTAAACACCTAAAACACGTTGAAAGTGAGAAACTTTTGTAATGAAATCGTCATTAAGAACAAGAAGCAATACCTCAAAGACCATACTCCAGTCTTCGTCGTCATTCAACAAATCATCATCATCATCATCTTCGTCGAGCCACCACCACGGCCTCTTCTTGTTTCTGTACCCGAAGAAGTCAAACCCTCTGTCGCAAAAGAGCTCATCCTCTGCACATATTCACCATAGTTAAATTGAGGATTGGAGAAGAGAAATTGGGGATCAGAGACAGACTTACGCTTCGGCATCAGGAGGGAATTGGCCATGGATGGGGAGAAGAGATCAAGTTTCAGAGATTCGATTCTCAGCTTCGAGAGAGAGTAGGAGACTTCTATGTCCGACGCGTGTCCCATAAGAGACTCCTCTTTCGTCTCTTAATTAAGCGACATTTTTAGATAAATAGGTAATTTTTTTTAAATCACAATTATCTGCACTTAAGATATCGCGATAATGATGCTCTTAGAAACTTTAGGCAATATTTTCGACATGTTATGTTTTATGACTAGCGTTCGATTACTAGACGAACTCGCACATGAAGTTTGATCTCTTTTTCTACTCTTTCAATCGAAATACGTTTGACTTGATCCTTGAAAGGGGTACATAGGCAGCCTTTCGTAGTGTTCAGTCCAAAATCAATCAAAACCTTTTTTCATGACTTTTTCGTTTTTCGTTATCGAGCTGCGATTCAATTAGGTTTACGATTTTAGGTAGTTAGAACTAGAAAATTCGCTGACAGATCTCGAGGCTGAACCTTTTACAATATGTTGTGACTTCGCTATGCTCTTACGTGGATTTGAAATAAGATCTACTTTTTCTATAAAGTCGTTTTGTTGTCTTTTCATACTTTCCGCATTTTTGGTTACTTGTCGTTGACTGTCACAGAGAATCCGGACCTTGGGGAAAGTTAGGGTTTCCAGGCTTTCCTCCGTTCATTAAAATCGACAGTGCGAATTTCGATTCCCACAGTCACGATAAAAACAATAGTGAAAAATTTAAATGGTCATCCGTTGAAAAACGAAAGAATTTTGTAAACGGGTGAGTTTACATATAATGCATGTTTTTAAGAAAAACTTATAACTCGGCCATCATCAGCTAATGTTGGGAATTAATCACCAACATTTTTGGAAAGAATTCATAGTGATATATGTGAACCGTTAACTATTTTATGGTATTGAGTGACGTACCCAGTAAATGATCAAATGTCTGTCTTTTGACAATAAGAAATGCAGCTTTTACATAGTTCATTATCCAAATAATAAGGCTGAGAGTGAAATTCTTTGAGTATGTCATTAAGAAAGTAAGGCTTGGTAATGCTGGTGAATTTACATAGAAATCTTGTAATGAAAAATTTATATCAATAGGGATTGATGTAGAGCATCTAGATCTCCATATTCATACACAAAATCGCATGGTCAGGTCAATGATTGGTTGGTTACAGTTGATTGTAAGACCATTTATATTGAGAACAAAGCTCCAGTAGTTCTTGTGGTCATTTTCTATTGGGGTGGTGGATCTGACTAGTTGATGGTCACCAGTTTTCATTTTCTTCGTTATCAAAGTGGTGGCTGTGATTAGTTTTGGTGGAGTCTGTCCTCGTTCTTTCGTTGTGGGTTATACTGGATCAGAGCTTTGGGGATTTTTCTCTTGAGATGGTTTGGAGAGGTGAATGGGTCAAGCTCCACTTGGAGATTGTGGTGGTCCTGAACTGGTTGGTAGGGGTCTGTCACCATTAAAAACGGTTTGTCTATGCCTTCTTCGAGCTTCTCTTGTTTACCGCTCTCCATTTATGATTAGTTCTTTGGGGTTTTAGATATGTTTTAGGGTAGTGGAGAGTTGATTTTTGTGCCGAGCTTGGGTTTGATGGTTTGACTGGTACTGGTTAGTATATTTGATCTGGTTTGCGGTGTATGTACTGGCCGGTTCAGATATACGGTTATGTGTTTTTGCGGATCGTTGCGGTTATGTATGTATCAGGATTCTGGTGCTCTTGCGGCTTCAATCCATACACCCTCTATGTTTTAAATTATAGTCGGGTGTGGAAAAATGATTAAGGTTACACTTAAGCTTTTGTTCTTGTTTCAATAATGGTGGATGATCTCTGCTTTTGTTTGTGACAAGAGTGTCTATCCCGGCTCTGATGAAGATCCAAATGGTTTTATTTGTGTTATGATATGGATGGAGCCAATGGAAGTACTGACGGTTGTGTGAGCTTTGAGGTTCCACAAAATTGGTTCTATGGTTCTTGGATCTGATGTTTCTTCAAGTCTCCAAACAAGTTTCGTCGACTTAATTCTATATGCAGTTTGAAGATCGGTTCGCTCTTTTCCATTAGTCATTATCATCGGAGTATCTGCTTCAACTCCTTCTACAATACTCTTCGCTTAAATCTTAGTATACCATCTCTTTATTTTTTCTTTTTGTACTTGTGTTCTCGACAGAAGGATTGGAAAATTGATAATCCTTGCGGACTTATGGCTCTGAAAACTTATATCAATCATATAAACTAATAGATGACCAAAAAAAGTACCAACCTTTTTAAACAACTAGATTTTCAACTCGCGCTACGCGCGAGTCTATATTAATAATTAGTATCATTGTATACTAATATTCAGATAATATGTATTTTATATGAAATTTTATTCAATGTGTGCTTTATTATTTTTCATATTCAGACTTTTATACAATTATATTCTTTAATAACTAATATTTAGATATCTTCTTGTTGACCCAAAATATCTTATTCTGTGTATGTAAATTTGTTGTATATTTATAAATGTGTTTAATTTTTTTTAATAATATTCTTAAAAAAATACATTAACTGTAATATTCATATTAATTAATATTACACTATAATAATTATTTTATTATATTTTATCTACCTTTCTATTCGAAGGAAATACAAAAATTAATGCAGATGCACCATATCTAACTTTACTTTGTATTTACCAAAATTTTACAATAAAATTATAATTATTATACATTTTGGCATATGTAATTGAAATATTCATTTTAATTCTATTTAATGCATATCTGGTAGTATTATATTTAGGGTTGTTCCATAAAAATGTTTTTTTGATTAGCTTAATGAATATTTTGATTATTATTCTTAAAAATATTTATGTAAAAATTTTATTCAAATTTTAATTGTTGATTAGTAAATAAATATGTTAATTCATTTGATTGATAAAATTCAGTTTGAAACAACATAGATAAACGATTTGAAAACACATAGATAAATTACATGTTTAACAATATATGACCTTACATAAGTTTTTTTTGCTTAATTTCATTTCTTTTGTTATAAAAATTATCCTTATCTTATTTTTATTTTACTTTGAGATAAATAATTTTCTGAATTTAATATTTAAATATAAAATTAAAATGCTGATATTTTATATTATTACCATGAATTTTTTTAATTATATGTGAACACTATAAATAATATATATCCTAAGATTTACCTTCTATTATTTCATTATTTTCATTTTTTACTAAATTTAATAATGACTTATTTTTTTAGGAAATAGCATCAATTTTTAAATCATATGTTTTCAGTATGTAATTAAAATTGCTTTAGATTCTTATTTTTTTATCATTTAAAATATTTAAAATCAAACTGATTTTAATTATTTTTCTGTTTTACTAAATCTAATATTGATTTCCTTTTTATGTTGAAAGAAACATTTTTGAAAGTCTTGAAATTTTGTAAGATGATATCTAAAAGGTAATTTGGCATATTTTTGGTGCTTTAAAATAATATGTGGACATTCTCAATTATTTTGTGCAACAAATTATATATAATATATATTTTTTGAATATTGTCAGTAGCATATAACCTATACTTTAAAAGATCATGTTTTTAGTTTTATATAGGTATAGTTGTTCGAAGTATTGCATTTTAAAATTAATTATTAATTTTTTTTGTTATTTTTATGTTAATGTTTGAACATTTTTTTATATTAAGTTAAATAATACATGATGTTTTTAATTTTATAATATAAATTATTTGACATTTATTTATATTTTGTTTTGAAATAAAAAGTCTTCGTAATATTAACTTTTTAGAAATAGAAAAATTAAAAAACGATCTTGGCATTGTTTGGTGCTTTAAAATAATATGTAGACATTCTTTTTTTTTAATATGTAGACATTCTCAATGATTTATAATATCAAATAATATATTGTACATGTTATTTATTTATGAATATTTAAAACAGTATATAACCTAAACTTTGAAAATCATGAGTTTAAATTTAGATTTATATAGTTATAATTGTTTGAAAGTTTTGCATTTTTAAACTAATATTATTTTTATTTATTTATTAATTTTGAAAAAACTATTATACTATGTTAACTAATATATAGTATTTATATTTTTGTAAATTCATCTTATTTTATATTGATTTATATTTTATTTTGAAATAAATGATTTTTGGTAATATTGATATTTTTAAAATTAATAAACGAAAATAACTATTTATCATATTTTGATTGGTAGTCTGGCAATAATGCATGGAAATTCTCAATGGTTTATATAATCAAATTATATATAGTATATGTTATTTATGATTTTTTTCAGTGATGTAGTCTTTAACCGAAACTTTGAAAATTATGAGTTTAAATTTAAATTTATATAGTTATAATTATTTGAAATCTTTTATTTTTAAATTTATTATTATTTTTTTATTTATTTGTTACTTTTCGAAAATAATATTATAGATTATGTTAATTTATATATAGTATTTATATTTTTATAAATTTACCTTATATGATATCAAATTATAATTTATTTTATATTAAACGATTTTCTTGTAATATTTACAATTTTAGAAATAACAAATTAAAAATATGATTTGAATTAAGAATTTGTAAGAAGTCACCTTATAACTTGTTTTGTTGTTGATGACCAAGAAGTTCTTTATCATGTAGATTACATCAGTCCTTAAATCTCCTTCATACTATTCAATTAGTTGGTATGAAAGCGTGGATTGTTCCTCTCTGTAAAAATTTGTGTCAAACAATATACACTGTTTATAAAGTTTTGGATTGATAATTTATAAATAAAATTCTTTATACCTTATTTGTAACAAAAGGGTGATTGTATCCAAAGGTTGATTGTATCCAAAGGTTGATGATCTTAGAAAAACTTTTGTTACATCATTCCCAAAAGTAAACCACTCTAGCACGAACTTCATTATTAGTAAAACTTTTTCTAAGATCATCAAAAATCAACAAAGAAGCAACCATTGTGTAAGTTTCTCGTTTTCTTTCAATACTCCCCTCAAGTTAAACTTGAAAACTTTTTCAAGCTTTAGACAATTGTTTATAGTTACCAAATACTTCATATATTAAAAAGTTTCTTCTTTTGTATTTAAGTGATTTTCCCTTTTCAGATGTTTAACTTTTTGTTATTCATTGACTTTAAATTTAGTTTTCCATTTTTAATAATTTAGTTTTCTATTTTCTTGTATAAATGATACTTTTAAAATAAAAAATTAAATTATAACAAAAATGGTAAATTAACTTAAAATAATACACTAACTAACACAAAAATCTAAAAGTATTTGTTAAACCTAAAAATAAATATTTATTTTGCTAATATTAATATTTTCTTTTTATTTTCCTTTTTACTTTAATAATTAGCATATATAAGTAAGATGTGAACTGTTAATTTATAAGTTTAAGCTATATATGTAAATTAATTTTGTTTTTAAATATTTTTTGGAAATATTGACATTTTAAAAATCAATAAATTATGTTGCTGATTTGTCGAGTTTTTTAATTTGTTAATTTAACTATGTTGATTTTTCAATTTTCTCTAACATTTACCATTTATTTAATTAAGCTGTAAAATGTTAATATTTATTTTGTTAGTTTAATTATATATATTATCAATTTCGTTTTAAAAAATTGGAAATACTAACATTTTTTAAAATAATAAATTAAAAGATGTCTTTCATATTTTAATTGGTCGTTTAAAATCGTATGTGGACGCTTTCAATGGCTTATAACCTCAACTTTTATATTTCAATATCTCTCCCCTCAAATTAAACTTGAAAACTTTTTCAAGCTTTAGACAATTATTTATAGTTACCAAATATTTCATATATTGGAAAGTTTCTTCTTTTGTATTTAAGTGATTTTCCCTTTTCAGATGTTTAACTTTTTGTTATTCATTGACTTTAAATTTAGTTTTCCATTTTTAATAATCGAGTTTTCCATTTTCTTGTATAAATGATACTTTTAAAATAAAAAATTAAATTTTATAACAAAAATGGTAATTTAACTTAAAATAATTACATTAACAAACACAAAAAAAAAATCTAAAAGTATTTGTTATACCTAAAAATAAATATTTATTTTGCTAATATTAATATTTTCTTTTTATTTTCCTTTTTACTGTAATAATTAGCATATGTAAGTAACATGTGAACTGTTAATTTTTAAGTTTAAGCTATATATGTAAATTAATTTCGTTTTTAAGTATTTTTTTGGAAATATTGACATTTTAAAAATCAATAAATTATGTTGATGATTTGTAGAGTTTCTTAATTTGTTAATTTAACTATGTTGATTTTTCAATTTTCTCTAGCATTTACCATTTATTTAATTAAGCTGTAAAATGTTAATATTTATTTTGTTAGTTTAAGTTATATATATTATCAATTTAATTTTAAAAAAATTGGAAATATTATCAGTTTTAAAAATAATAAATTAAAAGAATGATGTGTCATATTTTAATTGATCGTTCTAAATCCTATGTGGACGCCCTCAATGGCTTATAGCCTCAACTTTTATATAGTATAGATTATTAAAGAGAAATTTCATAGGATAATTCTTTATTGTTTATTTTCACCAAAATAGTTTCAGAGAAGAATGCGACTGTGGAAGCACTTTATCCTAATGGTTAAGGTCTAAAGGCTTCTACACTCAGGTCTGAAATTCGATTTCCAGATTATGCAATTTATTGCAGATTTTCTCAAATCCAGATTTCAAGTCCCGGAGAGAGCGCGATTTATTAGACAACTATGTAGATTATGGAAAGAATGATTCAGTTAGGCGACCAAAAACAAGTTTTATGGAAAGATTAATATATCTTTATATTTTTAGGGTTAACTAACCTTAAACTTTGAATTTAGAGTTAAAAGTGGATTTTTAGGTAGAGTTTAAAACTAGAAACATAGAAATTTAAAAATAAAAATTTAAAAATAAAATCTTTTAAATTTTCAGAAAGTATCTTCGAATTTCAAAAAAAAAATTAAAAAATTGAAAAAGAATTCAGAAAGTAAAATAGTGAAAAAGCTCAATTTTAAAAACTTATAATTTGAAATTATAAAAAAGGTTTATTATCTCTTTGATTAAATATTTTTTGGTTATTTTTTTGAAATATTTTTTCTTATGACAAAATCTTTAAAATGGCTATTAAGGAGAATTTTCCATTATTAAAATGCCAAAACCCTAAAAACCTTTTTTGTACAACTAAAAACCCTAATAAAAACCTAAACCGAACAACGACTCTTGTTTGGCCGTTTCAACTCTCACCGTAAACAAAAAAAAGGGTGGAAAAAAGCAAAGAGCTTCCTGTCTCCGGAAAACCTTTAGCCGCCGTCGAGAGTCCGATGACAGAATCAGTCAAGAAGAGTAAGAAGAACGAACACTCAGAGGAAACTCAGGAAGTAGAAGTGCCGAAAGAGGTCACCGATGGTAAGGAGTTGAGTAATAAAGAGAAGAAGAAGCGTAAGAGAGAGGAGAAAGAGGAAGAGAATAAAGTCCCTGACGTATCAGGTGTTAGCAACGGAGGCGGAGTAGAAACTGAACAGAAGGTCGTCGTTACCGGAAAAGATGTGGAGGAAGCCAAGTACGCAGCTTTAACATCTTTCGCTGAATCGAAGTTGCCTGACAACGTTCTTGATTGCTGCAAGACTTTCCAGAAACCTTCTCCCATTCAGTCGCATTCGTGGCCTTTTTTGTTAGATGGTCGTGATCTTATCGGGATTGCCAAAACTGGTTCAGGTTCGTTATGTGTTTGTGTTAGCTTTAGCTAGTTTCATAACGTTTTTTTTTTTTTTTTGAAATTGGAACTTTATGATTTGAGTGTGTTTAGGTAAGACGTTGGCGTTTGGGATTCCTGCGATTATGCACATGTTGAAGAAGAAGAAGCACGGTAAAGGAACTAGGAACCCGACATGTCTTGTTCTTTCTCCGACGAGAGAGTTAGCTGTTCAGGTATAGAGAGAGAGAGATAATATTAGTTATAAAGATGAAAGGAAACGTATTCTTATTATTATTTTTTGCATGTGTGTAGATTTCTGATGTTTTGAGTGAAGCTGGAGAACCGTGTGGTTTGAAAACGATTTGTGTGTATGGTGGAAGCTCTAAGCGGCCTCAAATTAACGCTATTCGATCTGGAGTTGTAAGACATCTTATTATTCTCTTTCTTTTTTTTGTCAGGACACAGTCTTGTGTTGGCTGATCAATCAAACAAATGTGTTTTTTTTTTTTGTGTTATCTTGTGTGTTTAGGATATTGTCATTGGTACACCAGGTCGTTTGAGAGATCTGATTGACTCTAACGAGCTTCGTCTCTCTGATGTTTCCTTTGTGGTAAGCAACATAACATCTCTTTATTCATGTTTTTTTTTGACTTAGGATCATGTAAGTTGCATTGTTATGTCATGTAACAGAAGTTTTTCCTATGTGCCAGGTATTGGATGAAGCAGATAGAATGCTTGATATGGGTTTCGAGGAACCAGTCCGGTTTATACTGAGCAAGACGAATAAAGGCAAGTGGTCTCACCCAACCAAACAACTCATGGGGTCTTGTTTGATTCTTCCCGCCACATTTTAATGGAAGTTCTTTTTTTTTTTTACAGTTCGTCAGATGGTAATGTTTAGTGCAACTTGGCCTATGGAAGTTCACAAATTGGCTCAGGAATTCATGGATCCAAACCCTGTCAAGGTTTGTTTTCCTCTCTTTCTCTCACCTACACCGTTGTTTCATTTTTCTCAATTGTCATTCAATTTTCTCTCAGGTAGTCATAGGTTCTGTAGACTTAGCTGCCAACCACGACGTTTTGCAAATCATCGAGGTATGTTCTCTCCTCTCCCTCTGCAAGTAGCGTTTTGTCTCATCTCACCCACCCCTTTAACAACATGTCTTTGTTTTGCCTAAAACGCAGGTGTTGGACGATCATGCTCGTGACCAGCGCCTAGTTGCCTTACTAGAAAAATACCACAAGTCTCAAAAGTAATTCTGCTACTCAATAATCCAACCTTTCCTTTTGTTACCATACTAATTGCCACGCTCTTTTGGTGTTTGCAGAAACAGGGTTTTGGTGTTTGCCTTATACAAGGCAGAAGCTGACCGTCTTGAGCGTTTTCTTCACACAAGGTTTGATCTTCTTTTTTTTTCATGAATCAGCTCAACAAATAGAAAACAAACATCTTGACTAGTTTGCCAATCAATCTTTATTACATAACCTTTTTTTAGAGGCTGGAAAGCTGTATCGATACACGGAAACAAACCACAGAGCGAACGTACCAGATCTTTGGCATTGTTCAAAGACGGATCCTGTCCGTTACTGGTACGTGTTTCTCAACTCCTTATAATACTAATTAACCATATGATGTTCCTAAGACAGAGAGCATTGTAGGTGGCTACTGATGTAGCAGCAAGAGGGCTCGATATCCCTGACGTGGAAGTTGTGATAAACTACAGTTTCCCTTTAACAACAGAGGATTATGTACACAGAATCGGGAGAACAGGAAGAGCGGGTAAAAAGGGCGTTGCGCATACCTTCTTCACACAACAGAACAAGGTAAATGAGTTTTACTCCTAAAATGAAAAAAAAAAAATCTCTTTTTATAGATTCATTGAGCAGTTTCTTTTCTTGATATATGTTGTTGTGTCACTCACTCACTGGCTGTCTCTTTAAGGGTCTTGCTGGAGAGCTTGTGAATGTTCTGAGGGAAGCTGCACAAGTGGTGCCGGCTGATCTTTTGAAGTTTGGCACTCATGTCAAGAAAAAGGTTTGACTTCTTTGATCATATTCTTGTGCACTCCACGCACATTTTGCTTCTTCTTCTTCTCTTCATCTAGAGTCATTGATTTGTTTTCTTTTAATTAAAAAATGCAGGAATCAAAACTTTATGGACCTCATTTCAAAGAAATAGCAGCTGATGCTCCAAAAGCTAAGAAGATTACATTTGCTGATTCTGACGATGAAGACTAGTTTTTTTCTTATTATCTTATGTTTAACATATAGTTGGATATTATAAAACCTGCCTTTGATTTTCGTCTTGTTAGTCGGCTCGGCCCGAATATAACATATGAATTTTGTTTCACCATTTTCATTATTTTTGTATTCTTTTGTCATATTGTTTGGTTATAAAATACACAAGACTATTATATCCACTGTCCTATATGATCACCACGGAAGAAGGGCTGTAGTTTAGATTCATTCAACAGTTTTTTTGTCGAAAGATCCCGAAGAAGCTTTGGCAGGTCTTGCCTTAGCTTTGTCTTGTCAAAACGTCTACTTTGCTGGCTGCTCAGGATGCAAGATTCGTCTTCTAGTGATTTCCTTTAGTTGAAAGTTGTTTTTGAGTGGTGACGTACGGTGCATGTTTCCTTGGAGGAATGTGTCTTGGATTTCTTATCTCACCTCAAATGAATTGGATCGTCAACGCTTTCTAGCTCATCCTTGCTTCCGTTTTCGATCGAATTCACGTCTGTAATGATTGTTTATATGCTCTAAAAAATAATTTTCGTGATCCCTTGCTTATGTTTTGTTATGTGTTCGTAGTTGGTTAAGTTTAGCTTTGTCTCGGATGAGTAATGTTTATCTTGTCGCATACGGCTCTGGAAAGTTTACATTCTTTCGCCACCAGTTTAGTGTAACTGCCGTTTTATTTGATAGTCCCTCTGTTCCAATTTAGATGAAGTTTAGTATAAAACACACATATTAAGAAAATATTATTTTTATTCAAAAATACTTGATTACCAAAAATTAATGTTAATCTTTTTTTTTTCGTCCAAAAGTGTGCTAATTATATATTATAGAAGCTCATTATTGTCACATTCCACAAAGCTAGTTACAAGTTGGGTATACTAATGATACATATTCATATATCTGGAACAAAACCACACGAAACAAAAATCAGAGGGAAGAAGAAGAAAGTTTTCAGGATTTGGAGAAGGCACGGAGCGTAGCATCCAAGGCCTCCCGATCATAATCTCCCGTGAAAACGCAGTTTCCCAGCGGACCTTTCAGGAGAATCAGCCTCAGCAGTCCATCTGCCACTTTCTTGTCAACCACCATTATGGACTTGAACATGCTCACGGTCATGCTCTCTGGCGGCGTTGTAGGCAATTTCACTCGTTTTAAGATGTTGTTCACTCTCTCCACGATTGAGTCATCTATCCAGCCAAGCGATATGACATGTCCACCGCCATTACCGTGCCAGCTGCAACAGCTTCTCCGTGGAGCCACTCTCCATACCCAAAGCCAGTTTCTATGGCATGGCCAAAGGTATGACCCAATATCGCCAATAACACCGCCACCGAGGGCAACAAAAGTAGAACGGCGATCAAGGTGAGACTCAATGGCCTTGTCGAAGACTTTCATGAGAGTATCTATGTCCTTGTATTTCTCTCCATCAGGGAGAATAACAGTCTCCACAGTGACGTAGGGGTTTCCAAAAGTCAAAGCATGAACAGTCTTGTCCAAGTATAGAGGAGCAACTCGTTCGTTAGTGACCACAAGCATTTTCTTTCCGTGAACATGCCTTTGAAGAAGATGTTGAGCAACTTTCTCCTCAAGACTTCTCTTCTGTTGACTCGTTCTAATCCATTTCGAACAGACAAACTTCGTGTCGTTTTCAAACGAACTACGCGTTGTTTATTCACGAACGTCATGCTGTTTTTCATGAAATAGAATGGCAAAACATTGATCTTAACTTGGTCCAAAAAAAATAGTCTTAATGGGCCGGGGGCCCTCCACCAAGACCCAAGACCCACGCCCACGCCCACGCCCACGCCGAGCCGAGCCGAGCCGGACGGCGGCAGCGCGCACGTGGAGTGCCATCCCTTCTACTGAGTTGTTTACACACTCATAGCAAGGGACCATATATAAATAACTCCATTCCTCTCTTCATTTCCGATGTAGGACTCTTCCACATTGGCAATTCTCATTTAAATGACATTTTACTAGGCCTACAGCATCTGAAGCCCAATGCCATTTTTATTCACATTATTATTAATAAAAGCCTATGGCTATTATTGATCCAACAATCCCCCACATGAATAGAAATGACTCTAAACATATGCAGACTAAATGCAGACTCGATAGACTCTAAAACTTTAAATTTTACTGACTAGACTTAAACTAAAGACTAGACAGACTGACTTATCGAGAGTGTTTGCGAAAAATTCATTGTGTTTGAGTAGGTAGCATTTTTAAGCCTTGAACCCCTCATAGTTAATATCTGTCGGGTTTACTTTACCAGAAGTTGAACATGATGTCTTGAACCAACCGGTGTTTTGTGTAGACCGAGACAACAGGCACAACGCAGCTTCATTTTCTCGTAGAACTTAGTTCTCTATTGTGTTCATTGTGGCCCTGAACTATTCATGGTTTTCATGAGTGAACTTAGAGAATATAGCCTTGCATTCATTCTCCTAGAAACGGCCTCATTTCACACTCATTAGGTGATTGACCATGAAAAGTATTGAGTAATACTTCGCTTTAGAAGCTATGGAATCATTAAAAGCCTATGCTTATCCTTCTCACATTCGTTAGCACTTATCATCTTTAGGAGCTGGGATGAGACTACTTTGTCTCAAAGTGCTTTGGTTAGATTCTGCTTGATTTTGTTTTCCCTTTGAACCTACGTCTTAGGATCTCCAATCATGATAGGTAGGGTTGCAGTCAAGCATCCTCATTAGTTATAGGCTTTAAACCCATTCCTTTTGATGATTTAGCAACAACATCTCGTGGCAAACCTTTAGTAAATGGATCCGCTAGGTTGTCAGCCGATTTGATGTAGTCTATTGTGATTACACCAGTTGAGATAAGTTGTCTAATGGTTTTATGTCGTCTTCTAATGTGACGAGATTTACCATTGTAGAGATTATTCTGAGCCCGCTATAGCTGATTGACTATCGCAATGTATTCTTATAGCTGGTACATGTTTCTCCCACATAGGAACATCTTCCAAAAAATTTCTAAGCCATTCAGCTTCTTCTGATGCTTTGTCTAATGCTATGAACTCAGATTCCATAGTTGACCTAGCTAGCACTGTTTGTTTGGTAGATTTCCAAGATATTGCCGCTCCTCCTAGTGTAAAAACATATCCACTTGTGGATTTTGAGTTTTTAGAATCTGATATCCAGTTAGCGTCACTGTATCCTTCTAAAACTGCTGGTTCTTTACCATAGTGAAGCCCAAAATCTTTGGTGTAGCGCAAGTAATTGAGTACTCTCGTTATAGTTTTCCAGTGTGTATGGCCTGGATTACTTGTATATCGACTAAGTACGTTTACTACATGCGCTAGATCTGGTCTTGTACAATTGGTCAAGTACATGAGACTTCCGATCACACGTGCATACTCGTTTTGTGAAACCGCTTCACCTGAATTCTTTGTCAAGTGCATTTGGGGATCTAACGGAGTTTTTGCAGTACTATTAGAGTAGTTTTTAAATCTCTCTAATATTGTTTCAGCATAATGAGATTGAGTTAAAGTAATTCCTTTTCAATTTCTTATGATTTTAACTCCGAGAATAACATCTGCTAATCCCAAATCTTTCATCTCAAATTTTCCTTTGAGCATGTTTTTTATTTGATTGATAATGTCTTTATTGCTTCCAATAATGAGCATATCATCTACATATAGACATAACAAAACATACGCATTTTTGGCAATTTTGTAGTATATGCATTTATCACATTCATTAATTTTGAAACCATTTGACATCATTGTGTTGTCAAATTTTTCGTGCCATTGTTTAGGAGCTTGTTTAAGCCCATAAAGTGACTTTACAAGTCGGCATACTTTGTCTTCCTGTCCAGGAATGACATGGCCCTCAGGTTGTTTCATGTAAATTTCTTCTTCTAAATCACCATTTAGAAAAGCTGTTTTTACATCCATTTGATGGATTTCTAAGTCTCTTAAGGCTGCGATAGCTATCATCGACCTTATAGATGTTATTCTGGTTACTGGAGAATATGTATCAAAATAGTCAAAGCCTTCCCTTTGCCGGAACCCTTGAACTACAAGCCTAGCTTTATATTTTTCACCAGGTTTTCGTGTCATTATCCATCTATTACCTAATGCTTTGCAGCCAGGTGGTAAATCCGTTACGTACCATGTGTAATTTTGCATGATAGAATCGAATTCACTTTTGACAGCTTCATTCCAAAACGGAGCTTCGGGTGAAGCCATAGCTTCTGCCAAAGTTTTTGGAACATTTTCTACTAGAAATGCCATTAGGAAATCATCACCAAAAGATTTCTCCTTTCGAGCTCTTTTGCTTCTCCGAGGTTCATCTTTTTCTTCATTTTCTGAGATATCATTTATAGAAACTTCAACGTTTGTCTCAATTTCTGAGTCCTTGTCGTTGTCTTTTTCTTCTCGAGTTCGTTTTGAACCATGTTTTTCCTTGTATGGAAAAATATTTTCGAAGAAAGATGCATTTCTACACTCCATAACTGAATTTTTATGGATGTCTGATATTTCAGATTCATGTACCAGAAACCGATACGCAGTACTATTATGTGCATATCCGATGAAAATGCAATCCACTGTTTTAGGTCCAATAGTGACCTTCTTTGGTGGTGGTACCGCAACTTTTGCCAAGCACCCCCACACTTTGAGGTATTTATACGAAGGTAAATTACCTTTCCATAGTTCATATGGAGTTTTGCCAGTTATTTTGTGTGGAATCTTGTTGAGGATATAATTAGTGGTAAGCAACGCTTCCCCCCACATGTTTTGGGGTGACCCAGATTCCTGCAACATTGCATTCATCATCTCTTTAAGAGTTCGATTTTTTCGTTCAGCAACTCCATTAGATTCTGGTGAATAAGGGGCTGTAGTTTGATGTATTATTCCATGTTCCTTACAAAATGAATTGAATGGACCATCATACTCGCCTCCTCTGTCACTTCTAACTACCTTAATAGTTGTTTTAAGCTGATTTTCGACCTCGAGTTTAAATTCTTTGAATTTATCTAAGGTTTCATCTTTGCTATGTAAAAGATAAACATAACAATATTTTGTGCAGTCATCTATGAAGGTCACAAAGTACTTTTTCCCTCCTCTAGTTGGCATATATTTTAAATCACATAAATCAGTGTGAATTAAATCTAGAAGTTTATTAGTTCTTTCAACACGAGGTGAGGGCGTTTTTGTGAGCTTAGCCTGTACGCAAACTTCACATTTTTGTTTACTTGTTTTAAATTTGGGAATTAAATTTAAATTCATTAATCTTTGTATAGATTTATTATTTACATGGCCTAATCTTTCATGCCATATATTAAAAGACTCAACCAAATAAGCAACTGGCTCTTTCTTATTCATTGAAACTTTTGGAGCTACAACTTTCGGAGGACGGTCATTACATTCAACTTGACCAGTCCATCCTTAACATACCCCTTTCCCAAATACATCCCATTCTTCCTAATCACGAGCTTATCCGCCTCAAAGCTTGTGGCGAATCCATTCTTGCTGAGCAAGATTCCCGAGACCAGGTTTTTCCTCATGTCAGGCACATGCTTCACATTTGTCAGAGTGACTTCACGTCCAGATGTCATCTTCAAAATCACATTGCCGCGTCCTTCAATCTTGGAGACTGCAGTGTTTCCCATCCTGAGCTTCTCATGAGTCTTGCTTTTCTGATAGGTGTTGAACATCGCCCTATCAGTGCAAATGTGGGTGGTTGCACCAGTGTCATACCACCATTCCCTGGGGTTGTTGCTTTCAACCATGTTGGCTTCAGTCACCACAGCAACAAGATCCTCCTCAGTGAGATTTGCCTGAGCCTTCTCATCTTTGATCTTCTTGCGACACTCAACAGTCTTGTGTCCCACTTTATTGCAGTAGTGACACTTCCCCTTGAATCTCTCCACATTCGCGTTGATTTCAATGCCTTTGTTCTTGAAGTTTTTTCCAGTAGCCTTCAGTGCTGCAGCAGTTTTCGAAGGCTTTGCTGGAGAATGGGCGTGTGCCTTTCCTTTGCCTTTGTGCTCAGCCATGTTGACACTATGCTCCTTAGCATTGATCTTGTCAGCAATTCGGTTCCTGGATTCCATCTGAAGCCTCATGATAAGCTCCTCAAGGCCCATCTTCTTCTTCTTGTGCTTCAGGTAGTTCTTGAAATCTGCATAGCTTGGAGGAAGCTTTTCAATGAAGCTGAGAGTTGTGAATGTCTCGCAAATGGACATCCCTTCAGCTTTGATTTCATGGCAGATGAGCTGGAACGCTTCCACCTGATACATGATGGGTTTTGAATTCACCATTTTGAAGTTATGAAATTTTGCAACCACATACTTCTGGCAGCCAGCGTCCTCACCTCTGTACTTCTTGTCAAGTGATCTCCATAGCTCCTTTGCCGTTGGAATGTCACAGTAGACACGGTACAATGGGTCAATGAGGCGACCCAAAATGTAGCCTTTGCAGACGAAGTCAGAATGCACCCAAATGTCAACACTTGCGAGAGTGTGCACATCATCAATCCCGTAAGGGACAAGGGGCTTGTCCTCCTGGATGAACTTGTCCAGCTTCATCGTTGTTAGGAAGAACATCATCTTCTTCTGCCACGTTTTGAAGTTTTTGCCATCAAACTGGTCTGGCATCAGTCCTTGAGTGAACAGGCTGGGCACAGACGGAGGAGTTAGTACTGCAACCGGACCACTTGAGGTTCCTAGACCTGAACTCGTTTGATAAAGACCAGCACCGAACAAGCTACGGCGCGTGGTTTCATCAGCACTGTTTCCCGCAGGAAGGGTAGTGGTTGTTGTTGCTGCAGTGGTTGAGGAAGCAGGGATGTTTCCAGCGGTTGTCACACCAGATACATCAGTTGCAGCAACGTTGATTGGAGTTTGTGCGATGGTAGTGTCAATGGGGGTGTTGTTTGCATCCGTCATTTTTCTGTTGAGAAAACATGAAAACGGATTAGTACTCCATTCAACAATAACAAATTATTATTAATATAATAATAAAAATAATAATCTAAATCGATTTTCATTTTTGATGTTTGAACCAAATCATATCGATTTAAGTCTGAGAAAACGTTTTGCAAACTCGCTTAAAGCGTTCGCAGAAACCGTTTGTGTAGACTTTTAGATCGTTTCACAAACTCGCTTTATGAAGCGTTGGTGGAAACGATTCGAATACATAACGTTTTGAATAACAAAGTATCTTAAATGTTTCGCGGAAGTGCTAGAGAGCAGATCACAAACACGTTTTTGAAACCGTTTACAAAACCTTAAAACCCATTTCATAAATCGTTTTTCAATCCGATTAAAGCTTTAGACAGAAAGCGATAAAGAGTTAAGATTGTAGAAGCCGGAAAACCGAATCAAATAAACGATATAATAAAAGCGAGATGTTAAGGAAAGAAACGATTGAATAGACGAAATGAAACCCGATAAGAAAACGTTCATGGAGTCGAGATATGATATATCTTTCCTTAACTCTTTATATTTGCTCCGTAGTGAGACGAGACTGTACGAATATAGAGTCCCAGGATAAAACCATGGCGACGATTCACGCTTCACTCGTGAACGCCCTATCGAACTATAAAAGCTACGAAACACTCTCGAAACTAAAGACTTACGCTAAGGGATTTTTTGATGTGATATCGATGTGAAAAGTAAAAGTAGTGAAAAATGAATGAAGAGGAGGCGAGTATTTAAAGAAGAGAACGAGATTTGATTTTCGAAACTGTTGCACACGTTTTGCAAAAATATCTCTGAAATCTCGGGAGTGGGAAGTTGAGCAACTTTCTCCGCAAGACTTCTCTTCTGTTGACTCGTTCTAATCCATTTCGAACAGACAAACTTCGTGTCGTTTTCAAACGAACTACGCGTTGTTTATTCACGAACGCCATGCTGTTTTTCATGAAATAGAATGGCAAAACATTGAGCTTAACTTGGTCCAAAAAGAATAGTCTTAATGGGCCGGGGGCCCACCAAGACCCAAGACCAAGACCAAGCCCATGCCGAGCCGAGCCGGACAGGCGGCGGCGCGCGCGTGGAGTGCCATCCCTTCTACTGAGTTGTTTACACACTCATAGCAAGGGACCATATATAAACAACTTCATTCTTCTCTTCATTTCCGATGTGGGACTCTTCCACATTGGGAATTCTCATTTAAATGACACTTTACTAGGTCTACAGCATCTGAAGTCCAATGCCATTTTTATTCACATTATTAATAAAAGCCCATGGCTATTATTGATCCAACAAAGATAAGGACAAGGACTTTGGGAAGGAAATGGTTGTTGGTGCGGGAATCAAGCCGCCGCGGGGGATCTGAAGGGAGTGGAGAGTTTTCGGGGAGGAGGAGATTGTTAGCGAAATGGTGTTCGCAGCCATTGGAAGTCGATCCGGATCGTAAGAAATTTGGGTTGGTGAAGAGACAAAGACCGAGGAGGAGAAGAACCTCTACACAATATATATACAAAGAGTCACATATTAACAAAAAATGATAATTATTCCTAGTAACTATTTTATTACTTTTTACATTAAAAGTCTCAAAACTTTGTGTAAATTGAAACACAACACATTCTCTAAAACTTTGTCTAGATTAAAAATGGAAGGAGTATTAATCTAACAGATAACAAAAAAACAAACCACGTGTGGTTGTATATTTTACTTCTCAATTAAATATGAAAACTTAAAATAAAACAAGACTTATTCTTAGGTTCACCCCTAGAGTGAATATAAAGGTTCACCCAACCAATAGGAATCACCTATTTCACAATTGATATCTTTTACAAAAGGAAACAAAATATTATCAAGTTATATTATATTTTTAAAATAAAAAATGTTAAAAATAAATAAAAATAGTAATATATGCAACAAAAAATTTAAAATATTTTAATTCCGTCGTCAAAACACTAAACATTAAACTCTAAACTCTAAACTAAAAACATTAAACACTAAATCTTAAAAATACCAAACCATTAATCCTAAAAAGAGTTTAGGGATTAAGATTAAGGTTTTAGTATTTTTAAGATTTATTATTTTAGTGTTTAGTTTTTTAGTTAAAATTTAGGATTATCCAAGTGTTTATGATTTACCTAAGGGTTTAGGGTTTAGAGTTTAGAGTTTAGTATTTCGATGATGGCATTAAAATATCTAATTTTTTTTGCATTTACTAGAGTTTAGGGTTTAGAGTTTAAGATTATACAAGGGTTTAGCGTATATCCAAGAGTTTAGGGTATACTTAAAGGTTTAGGGTTTATGATTTAGGGTTTAGGGTTTATGATTTAGGGTTTAGGGTTTATGATTTTCGATGATGTTAAAAATATATTTTTAAATCATTTTTAACTATTATTATTTTTATTTGTTTTCATTTTATTTATTTTAAAAACATAATATAACTTGACAATATTTTGTTTCCTTTTTTAAAAGATATCAATTGTGAAATGAGTGATTCTTATTGGTTGGGTGAACCTCTAGGTTCACTCTAGGGGTGAACCCAAAAATAACTCATAAAACAATGATAAACACGGACGGAGAGAATATGGGGATGTAGCGTGAATATATAACAAAAAGAATTCTTGTAAAATGCATATTTGATGTGAAAGATAACAAGAAACATATTTTTTTCTGAAAAAGCAGCGAGCCCTATAATGGAGAAGACGGCGAACCTTCCATGGGATTTGGTGGAAGAGATCCTCTCTCGCCTCCCTCCTAAACCACTTGTCCGATTCAGAACCGTTTGCAAACAATGGAACACTCTCGTCGACGACAACACTTTCATCAACAACCACAAGATGACGTTTCGATTCATTTTAGTAACTACGTCCAAGGTTTATTCGGTAAGCCTCAATCCCAAGATAGAGGTGCGTGAGTTAACCTTAGATATCCCCGGCTTAAAAGATGAGGAACCTAATGACTTGGTCGAGTGCAATGGGTTCATTCTATGTGGCATGGCGGAAGGAGCTGTGGTTTTTAACCCGTGGTTAGGACAGACTAGATGCATCCAGGGTGATTTTGAATATCTTGGCATAGGTTATGATGATAATACCATAAATAAGAAAATTGTTTATAAGACCCTTGCTTCAGACACTACCACTGTGTGGAAAATCCATGACTTTGACACAGATGAGTGGAAAGACCAAGAAGAAAAACCTGAAACAACGGGTGAATCGAATCTGTTATATATACACTCGACAAGAAGTGTATTGTTGAATGGAAATGTGTTTTTTATTGCTTACGGCTTGACTCGTCCCTCCTTCTTCATTATTTTCTTCAACTTTCCGAGAGAAAAAAACTACCATCTTTGTGATCTACCATGTGCGCAGAAGGATCATAGTGATACTCTTGTCCTTAGAATTTATAGGGGAGATCGGTTTTCGTTATTAAAGCAGTGCCATGTAACAAAGAAGATACAAATTTGGGTGGTCAAGGACAAGATTGATATTTCGTCTAGAATGGAAGTGAAATGGAGGATTTTCATGGAAGTGTCAATCCCTAACTTGCCGGATTTAGTACATATACAATCATACTATCAGCAGCCAAGTTACTTCATTGACGATAAAAGGGGTAGTAAAAGGCTCGTTGTGTGTTCTTGCGACGTGGATGGCTGGGCTTGGATCTATGTTGTTGGGGAAAACAAGTTAATCAGTAAAACACGATTGGATTCTGTAGTGGATCCTTGGCCTTTGCATTGTACCTGTTTTCCCAGTTTGGTCATGGTGCCTGGATTTCGAAGAGAAGAAGAAAAAGCAAAATTACAAGTTAATTATTCATTCGTTTGGTTTTTTGTTTGGTTGTTTCTGAAGCTAAAGTTCCTTTTTAGCAAAATAAAGTATTTTTAGTTTTTCAGGAATATGTTCTTTCGAAGAACTTGTTAGCTTTTTGCTTGTTGTTGGACTTTAAGCTTTTGCGATAGTTTTAAGATGGTTTTGTTTTGATCTTGCAACAATAGAGTTTCATACATGTTATATTTCAATACTCCATACGTTATGATCATGTGTCCCGTTTAGAGGAGCTGTATTGTCCCAACGTACATAAATATCAGAAAGCATGCTGAAGAAACATGCAGCATCTTCTCAAATGTTACGTTTGTATTAAACCTACTAAAGGAGGGTCTCTTTTCTTTACAAGAAAGATGCAAAATTGCAAATAAAGCAGAAGTAGCGTAAATAAACTAGCTACATTGAAGCCAAATGCACACAATATCAGTTCAAATTTAGCTTTTTAGTCTTCTCCCTTCTGTCACTGGCATCTCTTCCCATAACATAAAGAACAGGTGATATAAAATGAACTTCATTACTATTTTTTTGTTACGAGGGACATTCTTTTTTTTCTGAAACTCAGAGGGACATTCACTAAATCTTTTTTTAAACGACATTCACAAAGCATACAAATATTGGAGTCTGTAGGAACCAATGACAAATACACATGACATAATTTTCTTGGTACTAATGTTAAAAACTATTAGTTAAATAGATGTAATTATCATGATAATAACATTTGATATTATGAAAAGTGTATATGAATTTTTGGAAATCAATAAAAAATTAATTCAAACTAAAAACAAATGAAACCATCTGATTTCTTAACTTCTTATTTGATTACGTTCCTCTAGAAAGTCAAGGCTAACGCGACATTGCGGTCGGTGGTGATTTGATGTTTTTTCATGAAAGGCATGTGCCAAACTATATTTGTAGACTTTCTTCGTATGTGTCTGATATCTAGCATTTAGTTAAAGCTCAATCTGTTCCAAGGCAGTGAGCATTTAGTTTGCATATATTTTGTAAATTTTGTATATCTGATATATGTTTTTTCAGAAAAATAAGAAAAAATATTAAATCTAAGTTGCATTAATAAACATAACTTGTAATATTTTAAAAATTCATGCACATTTACCAATATATAAAATAATTAAATCTTACTAATTAGTTGATTTGAACATTTTGATTAGTTTGTTTATTCATATCTTAGTATATTGGGTTCTATTTTTTTGAAATGAATAAAAAGAGTTTATTACGATTAAAATAAAATAAAAATAAATTTGATTAATATATTTTGTAAGAGTGTGTATATTTTTATATATGTTGTTTTTGATAAAATTAAAAATTGAAATGTTGAGAAATTTTTAAGATAGTTACACCAAAAACTTACAAGTTTTCTCCCCATCAGTTTGCTTATATTAAGTTCAGATCAAACAATATTAATAGGTTTTGAATGTCATTCTAACATTCTTTGAATTGTTTATTCCGTTTAAGTTAGTATTTATAAAAACATTAAAATAAATATGATAATATACGATAATTTTTTTTTGTTAAAAATTATATTCATTTAGTCAAAGTAATATTTGTCGTATAAATATTATTTTTCTTATCTAACAGCTTCACATTTTTAAATACTTATTTGGTTTCAAAGTAGTCACAAAATAATCAGTTTTCTGTTGTTTTAAATTATTTTAATCATCTTATAAAAACTAAATTTATCATAAATTTATTATTTTTGAATAAGGATATCTATATTATTTTGTATAGTATATCTTAAAAATTTAATACATTTCTTTTTTTTTATGTTTTTAACAAATACAAAGAATAAAAGATCGTTTATATATGGAATCTGTATAATTTATATTACATATAATTATATTTTTATTATTTATGTTTTTGTAAAAAGGGAAATTTTGAGTTAAAGCTAATTAAAGTTTTATTAAATAAATAAATATAAAATATATTAAAGTTATTATATCCAAAGTAAAATATTATTATCTCATAGGAAAACATTTTAAAAGAATTTATATTAAATTTTATATATTTTCCTTTTTATTTATGTTTTTAGAAAAGAAAAATAATTAAAAAATTTATACGTAAAAATTTATGTTTGTATTTTATAAATATTTATTTTTCTATTTATGTGTTTTAGATAAATGGAAAACTAAATTAAAACTTAACTAAAACCTTATTATGAAAAAAATAAATATGTTATTAGCAATCATATATAACAAGAAAATATATCAAATATTTATTCAAAGTAAAAATATTATTATCTTTTAGAAGAAGATTTCTACAAGAATTTATATTTCAATTTTATGTGAAATTCCGTTATATATATTAAAAATTATTTCCTTTTTATTAATACTGTTTTGAAAAATATAAAAAGAAATAATTAAAAATCGTTTATATATAATATTTTATATGTTTACATTTTATAAATATTTCCTTTTTATTTATTTGTTTTAAAAGGAAAATTAGATTATTAAAAATGTGTATACAAATATTATATATGAATAAAATGCTCAGTAAATTGACTTCAATTGGTAATCCTAGATACATTTTCGGATTATATAGTAAATAATTAGAGGTCATAAGTTTAATATACTTTAGAAAATATCTGCTTTCTACAGGAAATTAAATTATATAGTCTAAACCTTATTTTATAGGAATCTACCAGTGTACATGTCTACAACTTTCTAGTCATTCTATAATATATATGCATATCTATACTATTAAAGCTGAAGTACGAAAATCAAATGTTTGGCAACATGGATAAGAAAAAAAATTACCTTTGATTGGATACATGGATAGCATCTCTAATTATTATTATTACTCATTTTAATAAATAAACATCACACAATTAATGATACCAAATATATTACTTAACTACTTTACAAAATCTACTCATGCATCTCCCACAAATATCTCCATTTTAATAACTCACTTAATTTAGCGAATCTTACTTACTTTGTTCAATATTATATTTTCACATTCTTTTTCCAATAAAGTATATTAATAGTTTTAAAAATTTGTTACTAAAAAAAAAGAAAAATCGAATTAAAATTCAAAAACCCTATTACTTTATAAAGCTCTTACTAAAATGTTTACTGCTTATAACATTTCATGGACCCCCTGTTACAGAATAAAAATATTAAACAGTATACATCTATATAATTAAAATTCAAATCATTAGATTGCAAGTTTAGAAATAGTTATATATATTATAAAAATATAAATTCGCCCAGTCGGGCGGGTCATGATCTAGTTATGATTATTAGAAGGATAAAATAAGTAGGTATTTTGGTAAATTAAAGAGGAAGTACGGCAAGACTTTTGGTACGGCAAGTTTTGTTGAGTCATGGAAACGTCATCGATACTAAAATAGTGGTGAGTCACTCTAGATCATTTTGTAACTTATATTTGAGAAGTGATTTTGAGAAGTGATTTTGTCACATGTCTTTTCTACAATTATTCTCACAAAAATAATATGACATGACTACTAAAATTGATGACATGTCTTATAGATTAATATGACATGGACAATTATATTTAATGTTAATTTATATTCTTGGTAAACTTTTTAAAATATGGTAATAACTCATACATTACATTTATTTTCGATTTATATTTTTAACTTTTTTAAAATATGGTAATAACTCATAAATCATCATTAAAATAAATATATTCAATTATGGCATTTCAAATTTTGAAATATCATTTAAATTAAAAATATTTCAAAAATATATACATATTTTTAGAAAATTATAAAAATTAAATCATAAAATCAAATTAAATCGTAAAATCATTAGTTTCTTATATATATCTACAGATTTTATAAATATTGTTTAATTTTAATTTTTGATAATTATGAAATTTTACATATTTATTTAATATATTTAATTAAAATAAATAGATAGAAAAGTCTACCTCAGATTATAATTTTAAATATATACATGCACATTCTTAAATATAATTCAAAATAAACAAAATTGTTTTTATCTTAATTTTAATGTTCAGTTAAATCAAATTTATATTAAAATATTGATAAGAAAAAGAAAATTTGTAATATTAATAAAAATTTAAATATAATTTATATTTATCTGTTAAAAATATTTTAAATTTTTTTACTGTACATAGTGCAGGAAAACACCTAGTTACATAGATATTAAGAGTATCTATGTAATCAACCGTCGTGGAAATTAACATAACCAAAGATTTGACCAAAACCTGGAATAAAATTTGAGAAATAGTAACCCATGATATAAACTACAATAAATATTAAAGGAAATAAAGGTAATTATACTTTATATATTGATCGACAATATTTTTTGGTTATATTAAGTTAATATTTTCTATTTATTTTCATAATCTAATATAATTTCACATATTGTAGATTATTTTATAATATACTTAATACAATAGTTTTAATGATCTTAAACCGATCATTAGTTTCTACTAGGTGATTCTCCTATGCATATGCACATGATACAAACTTTTACAAAATAATTAGATTATTATAATTATGAAATAGTTTCTTTTATTTTTATTAGTTTTAGATCATTCTGTAATTTATATGTATAATAAATAGATAATAAATAGTATTAAGGATCATTATGTTATCATCATAATTAGATAACGTGAGCGCGACACCTACGAAACTGACATCTCAAATAATAATTATTTATATTTGTGCATGAGCAAGAAAATATCACCTAGATACAAAAAATAAAAAAAAATGTTTTCTTATAGGGAAAATCAACTAGATACACATATTTTGATATTATTAATCAAAATATGGAGCAACAAATCAACCAATTTTTATGATTTAATTATTTTATATATTCATAAATGTCCATGAAATTTTAAAATATTACAAGTTATGTTTATTGATGCAACTTTGATTTAATATATCTTTCTATTTTCTGAAACATTATATACCAGATATACAAAATATATGTGAAGAACTGAAATTTGATTTAAGAACAAAAGAGAGGATAAACTGCAATACTTGAAGTTAAGAAAATAATAATTCAATTTTAACATAATAAAGAAAATAAACAAAAATCTTTGCTCAATTTAAAAGAATAAAAGTAACTCAATATACCAAAAATTAATATTTAAATTAATATAAATATAATATTTAAATATCACATATATAATTAAGATGGTAATATAATGATACTTAATATAATTTTTATTTACTAATCAAACATATAAATTAAAGAATAACCTAATACACATAAACATACAAAAGAAAATATTTAATAATTCTTATAATTTAATTATTTTATAAATGTTTATATCCGTGCATGAACAAGGAAAAATCACATAGATACTAGATTATATTTGTATATAATGTGATTTCATAAAAACAAATGTCAAAAAGATAATCTTGATATTAGAACAAGAAATATTATTTATTTTAAACAATGAAAAATATATATTTTCAAAGTAATAGAAATCTTTTTATATATTTTTCTAATTTCTTAGATGATTACATAAAATAATTAAGTAACATAAACTGATATATGTTTAATTGACTAAAATAGTTTATAATTAGTATTATTGATTTTTTATTTATTATCTATATATTTAGTTGATTATAATATCTTTCAATCATAGCAAAAAATATCTATAAATTATGTTTTACTTATATAGACGATAATATTTTGAAATCTCATGCATATATTTTTTACAAAATAAATTAATTGTAACAAATATTTAATATTTTATTTTTATTTATTGATATGGTTTGAAGCATCCCATAATTTATATGTATACAGATAAATAAAAATTAGTATAAAATAATCTTTTTTTTTGATTTTACCTTTGATCTTAGATATAATAAATTGATCTTAGATATATAAAATAATATGTTTTGTTGTTTTTAACAGTTTACTTAGTTATCATTTGGATATATTGGATTGCATCTATTTCTCTAAATTCAACTATAATATTTTTTGTTCTAAATATATTTTAATTTTTAATATTTGTATTTAGGTTGATTGATGTCTTAGATATATAAATATATTTTATGAATATTATGTATAACTTAAAATATATTGAACTTAGATCGAAATAAAAATAAACTAAAATATCTTATTCCCAATTACATAAATTAATATAACAATAATATTCTGAAATCTCATAAATATATATAAATCTTTACAAAAGAACTAAATTTTAACAGTTGGTTAATTTTTTATTTTCATTTGTTAATATGTTTTAATTTATCCTATAATTTATATTAAAGATAATTTATTATTATAAAATTATATATTCTTATTACAATTAAATTTATGATTTTAGATATAAGTTGGATTAGTTGAGTCACTCATGTTGTGAATATTTTGAGTTATATATATTTTTCAAATTCAAACTGAAGCATAATTATTTTATATATTTTAAAATTAAATCAAATTAATTTTATTTATCCTTTAAATGTACATGTATTTTCATAATATTTATCAAACTATATATTGATTGTTGAAAAATAATAAAATAAGCGATGATAAATAAGAAATTACAAAATAAGTAACTAAGAGCATCTCCAATGGTGTTACCACCATTGGAGTCCTTAGCGTTATTTAACTATTTTTTTTTGTTTGAATAATTAAGGACTCTAATCAAAATTATGTGTCCAATGGTGTTTTCCAATTTGAAGTTCTTAGGAATAAAAAATATTAAATTTAAAACATGTGAAATTAAAATTTTTATTTATGAGAAAAACCCAAAGTAGCACCAAACCAAGTTTTTGTCACAAAATAACATCAAAAGAAGGAAAATGATCAAAATAAGTTTTATTGAAGGGTAAACATGTATTTATAACATTTGCATTAATTAATCTAAGACTTAGGGTTTGTAGTTAAGGGGTGGTATTTTAGGATGTGTTCAAATTTTTAAAAATAAAAATAAATATTAAATTTTTCAAAACAAAAATGTGCTATTTTGGTCATTTTATTTTTGATTGTTATTTTGTGAAAAAAAACTTAAAAAGATTCTATTTGAAAGAATTGCCCTTTATTTATTGCATGATTAAATACAAAGATACAATAATTATTAAACTTTTTTTTCTAAACCGAAATACATAAAGATACAATAATTATTTAACCAATGCGACGCTACCACATGGCTAAGGATTCATTCCTTAAACTCCTTAATTAAGAACTGCTCCTTAGCAAACTTAGCTTTGATAATATTATTTTATTCAGACTAACCTAGGATTATGTGCTAAGGATTGGTGAAAAACCACCGTCGCGGATGCTCTTACATTTTGGAAGATCATGAACACATATCAATATTTACAATAACTAAAAATATTTTATAAATTCTAGATAATTTTATGCCTTAGAATTATTCCTGAAATTTATTTTAAATAATGTTAAAAATCAGAATTCACATTTGCTTTGGTATTTTGATTATGTTTATATTAAGTTCCACACACATTAGAACATAAAATTTTAAAGCAATTTAATATCAAGAAACAAATAATTTTAAAAATTTAACATAAAATCCCCTAAACTATATTTGAGAAGTGATTTTGTCATATGTCTTCTCTACAATCATTTTCACAAAAATAATATGACATGACTAATATAATTGATGACATGTCTTATAGATTAATATGACATGGACAATTATATATGTTAATTTATATTTTTGGTAAACTTTTTAAAATATGGTAATAACTCATATATTACATTTATTGTCGATTTATATTTTTGGATTTTTTAAAATATGGTAATAACTCATAAATCATCATTAAAATAAATATATTAAATTATGGAATTTCAAATTTTGACATATCATTTAAACTAAAAATATATCAAAAATATAAACGTATTTTTAGAAAATTATAAAAATTAAATTATAAAATCAAATTAAATCGTAAAATCATTAGTTTCTTATATATATCTACAGATTTTATAAATATTGTTTAATTTTAATTGTTGACAACTGTGCAATTTTACATATTTATTTAATATATTTAATTAAAATAAATAGATAGAAAAATCTACCTAAGACTATAATTTAAATATATACAAGCACATTCTTAAATACAATTCCAAATAAACATAATTGTTTTTTATCTTAATTTTAATGTTTAATTAAATCAAATTTATATTAAAATATTGATAAGAAAAAGAAAATTTATAATATTAAAAAAAATATATAATTTATATTTATCTGTAAAAGAATATTTTAAAAAAAAATTACTGCACAGGGTGCAAGAAAACACCTAATATTTTATTACTTCAAAAGTACTTTTATGTTATTATTTTTTAAATGGAAGTTTACTATTTTTGAATTTTCCATTTTAATGAAATCATATTATATATACATATATTTTCGTTGTTAAATTCATTTTTAACTTTAAACTTTTCCTTTTTGATATATATGTTATTTTAAAAATTTTAAAAAGAAAATTAAATAAATATCAATTATTTAAATGTAATATTTTAATTTATTAAGGATATCAGTGTAATCAACCATCACAAGAATAAACGTGCACTCGACACATAGGAAACCGATAATCTTGTCTAATTTTATCGGATGATTACAAAATATTTTAAATAGCATAAATTAACATATCTTTGATGAGCTAACACATTTTATAATTGCCACAACTCAGACGTTTATTCATTTTTGCATAATTGTTTTTATTTTTTGTTTTTTTCATTTTCTATAAATATGTATCAACCTACATAAATAAATACAAATAAACAAAATACTATCAAACCTAATATACCACTAAAAATTCTGTAAGGTTTAATATTTTTACTTTTTCTTTAATTTTATAAACAATATTAAGCCACGGTTATGTATTCAAATATACCTTTAATTCGAATACATACACCAATATGAATTTTAATGGTTAAGGTAAAGGTTATCTACAAGTTTTTGAAATTTATCTTTATACATCTAAAGTATACAATTATTTAAAATTTATGAAAAATAATTATTTTGTAAATATTGATATCCATTCATGATGTTTTAGAATTTTATTAAAGTATAATTAAATATTAAGATGAAGAACTGAAATAATGTAATAAATAAAACTAACCAAATTTTATTTTAAGTAAAATCAAAAGTAGTTATACTTCGATTTGAAAGAAAAATATGTAACTCAGTATAACCCACAAAGTGAGTATCTTAAACAACGAAAATTCAAAATTTTATACCCAAAATCATAAATCAAAATGATCGCCAAAATTTTAATATATTTAAAACAAAAAATAGTTGAATTAAATTATAATATATCAGTAATAATCAAATCGATTAGATATTATATATCAAAATTATATATTTAATTATAATAACAAATATTATTCAAAATAAATTATACATATAGTTTAAAAATGAATAAAATAAAATTAAAATATGAATAAATTTATAATATATTTATTTTATAAATATTTATATCCGTGCATGCGCACGGAGTAGTCACCTAGGATAATTTAGATGATGATATATTGTATATTCTATAAATGTTTATACCTTCTCTATAATATTATTTGCGAAGCCAGTTTCCTATGTGTTGTGTTCATGTTAACTCTCATGATGAATGTTTACATGGATACTCTTAATGAATTAAAATTATTAAAGTTAAATATTTTATTGATTTTTAATTTAGTTTCCTTTAAAAAAAAATCCTAATAACCTATATAATAAAAGAAACATTTATAAAGTTTAAAAGCTAATTTAAAAACGAAAATATATCCCTATATAATACGATTTCATTAAAAGAAAAGTTCGCAATATAGTAATATTCCATTTTTTAAATATTCCATTTAAAAAATAACATAAAATATAATTTTGAAGTAATAAAATACTCTATTTATATCTATATTTTCTTAGATGAAAAATAGATATTTGTATATAATGTGATTTCCTAAAAACAATTCACATATATAGTCTTGATATTAGAAAAAGAAATATTATTTATTTTAAAACATAATTCTTAAAAAATACAATTTCAAAGTAATAAAAATATTTTTAATATATATACATATATCTATTTTCTTAGATGGTTACATAAAATAATTAAGTAACAAAAAAATATATGTTTAATTGACTAAAAATAGTTTATAATTAGTATTATTGAAATGTTTTATTTAATTTCATATATTTATTTGACTATAATATCTTTCAATTACAACAAAAATATCTATAAATTATACCTATACAATATAATTTCTCAAAATCATCACAATTTTTTTGCTGCTTATTTTTAAGAGATATTAAAAAATAAAAAATATATTTTTAACAGTAAATAACTTTTGATCAAATAATTACAAAATATTTTAAATTAA
The DNA here is from genome assembly GCA_019706035.1 of Raphanus raphanistrum subsp. raphanistrum. Taxonomy (NCBI): domain Eukaryota; kingdom Viridiplantae; phylum Streptophyta; class Magnoliopsida; order Brassicales; family Brassicaceae; genus Raphanus; species Raphanus raphanistrum. The sequence goes on along the minus strand of CM033987.1, from coordinate 23,427,479 downwards.
CATAACACAATATACTTTAACAAGGTAGATATATTATATTTTTTAATATTAAAATTATATGTTTTCTTAATATTAACTTTGCTTTTAAATTTTATATTTTTATGTTTGTGGAACTTAACATAACCATAATCAAAACACCAAAGAAAATCTGAATTTAGATTTTTAAGATTATTTAAAATAAATTTCAGTTTACCATTAAATAAATCTAAGGAATAAAATTATTTAGAATTTGTAAAATAATTTACTTATTGTAGATATTGATATGTGTTCATGTGCTTCCAAAAATAAATCAGTTACTTATGTATGTAACTTCTTATTTATCATTGATAAATATATGAAAATATATGCACATTAAACGATAAATAAAAAACAATTTGATATGACTTAACTATAGTAAAAATAATTATATTTCAGTTTGAATTTGTAAGAATATATGCAACTTAATATACTCACAACATGAGTAACTCGATTAATCCAATTTATATCTAATAGCAAAGATTTATCTACAATAAGAATATATAATTTTATGGTAATAATTAATTTTATAAATATAAGTTATAGGATGATTCAAAACATATTAACAAATGGAAATAAGAGATTAAACAACTGTTACAATTTAGTTTTTTTTGTAAAATTTATATATATAGGCATGAGACTTCATAATATCATCGTTATATTAATTTATTTAATTTGAAATCCGAAACTCTAGTTAATTTTTTACTTCATTCAAAGCACAGCATATCTAAGGTATAAATAATCATCCTAAAATATATTTAGACATCTAAGACAACCAACCAACCAATATAAATGAAAATAAGAAAATTAATCAAAATTTTAATATATTTAGGATAAAAGTATTATAATTGAATTTAAAGAAATAAATACAAACCGATATATCCAAATGATAACTAAATCGACTATAAAAACAAGAAAACTGACAATATATAGCATATCTAAAGCCGTATGTCTAGTTTAAAAAATATAATATTATTAATATAAGTTATGCATATAAATTATAAACTGATATAAAATTAAAAGTAAATAGTAATTAATTATTATGATATACTTATTTTATAAATATCTAGATCCGTGCATGAGCATGAAAAAATACCTAATACAGTAGAACCTCTATAAATTAATACTCCACAAATTAATAATCTCTATAAATTAATAATTTTTATCAGTCCCAATTTAGGCCGGTGTAAAATATGATACAAATCGATAAAATAATAAGATAATAATATTTTTAAAACTCTCATGTAAATATATAGTCCCATTAAAATTATAAATTAATAATATATATATATATATATATATATATATATTTATATTTATATAAGTACAAACTAAATGTTATACTATATTCACGATGAAAATACATCTGTTTTTTTAATATTTTACTATATCTTAAAAATATTTAGTAAAATTATATCGAAAACCACATAACAACATAAAAATATACACCAAATAAGATAATTAAACAATTCAAAAGTCAAATATTTTTCTTTTTTATAAACAAAAATATTCAAAAAATGGATACAATTTAAAAAAGGAAACTTTTATAAATTAATATCTCTATAAATTAATAAAATTATAAAGTCCCAACATTATTAATTTATAGAGGTTTTACTGTAGTTAGTTATTAAAAAACCAAAGTAAACTGAATATAAAAATTGTACTAGACCTACCCTTGCGGACAAAACTCTTTTTTTTTGAAACTTTGATGACAAAACTTTTTTTTTTTTAACTTTTATGACAAAACTTATTGGATCGAATAAACGTCCCAATCATTGCCTCGTATGCACAAACCGACACTCTCTTGAGGAAAGATATAAAAGCGTAGTATAGGTTCAAAGATGAAAGATATACAGGAAAAAGAAGAGTTATTCTTGGGTTCACCAACCAATAGAAATTTGTTATTTTAGATTGAGTATCTTTTAAAAAAGAAAACAAAATAATTATAAAATTGCATTATGTTTTTAAAATAAATGTAAAATAAATAAAAATAGTAATTAACAAAAAACGGATTTTTGAAAAATAAATTTAAATCCGCCAGCAAAAAACTATACCCTAAACCCTAATCCTAACCCCTAAACCCTTTGGTAACCCCTAAACCCTTGGATAAATCATAAATTCTAATTCATAAATATCAAACTCTAAATCATAAAAACACTAATTTTTTAATTCTAAATCTTAAACCTTTAGATAAATGCTAAACCTTAAAATTTATATATAATTTTTTAAATACATTTTATTACTATTACTTTTATTTATTTTTACTTTTTTATTTTAAAACATAATATAACTTGACAATTATTTTGTTTCCTTTTTCAAAAGATACTCAATCTAAAATAACTAATTCCTATTGGTTGGTGAACCTAAAGGTTTACCCTAGATCATGCAGTCAGTCTCAGTCTCCGCCGTCAACCAAACACTCCCAAACTCCGACAATGAAAAAGAGAAGTTCACCGGATACTCCACCGCAGTCCATAAGGTCGTAGTCATGATTTTTTTTTTTTTTTTTTTTTGTAAAATGTAGTCATGATTCTGCGCCGGAGTTAACTCTGTGCGGCTACATCTTTCTCGTAGTCATGATTAATGCCGGAGTTTTAGGGTTACTTCAGCTCACGGACCAACAGTCATCTGTTTTCAAAGCACATAAACCAACATTGATCTGTTTTTGTTTCCTCGTTTTCTTCTACGCGGTCCTTCGAGTACGTGGAGCCATAGACGTGCCTCGACAATTCGGGTTCGTCTCCAGACTCGTCGGACACACGAGCCATCTGTTGGGTGCTCTCGCCCCTCCCATGCTCATCTCTATCGTTTCCACAGAGTTTGCTTTCGTTTCTTCTTCTACTATGGTTTTTCTGGTTCTCCTCCGTAGCTCACGATACTGTCAAAGAATTTATAATCATTTACTCTGAGGCAAACAGTACCACCGGAGATGGTGCACCCCATTCCTCGGCGGTTTAATGTCTACTGATACGTACTTTGTTTACGTCTCATGGACAATTGCTTTGCTTTGTATCAAAAACATATTAAAAACGCTTGATACGTTTCACAACAGCTGGAGAATAAAATCTAAAACTATATATTTCGACGTTTGACGCTAACCTCACGATCCATACAAAATGTCTTTTTTGTTATTATTAGTGCAGAAAGAAAGCCTAAAACTATATTTTATACAGGGTATACATAACATAATACTTGCTAATGAGTTAGGCCCACCTTGAAGTCTATACCCAATTAAAACTATAACGGCCCATTTACTTACTGGGGGTAGTTTCGTAAATAGCAATGATTCCGAATCCCGCTTTCCGTGTGGGAAAGAGAAAAAGAGTGTCCATTCATACCAGTTTCCTACGCAGTCGGTTTGCTATCTTTTCTCTCTCTCTCTCTCTCTCTCTCTCTTTTTTTCGGCAATCTTATCGGAAGAGTAAGATTCGAGTTCGTGAATCTAGGGATCTGCAATCAACAATGAACCGCCACCACGATCCCAACCCTTTCGATGAGGAGGAAGAAGAAATCGTCAATCCCTTCTCTGTAACGCTTTTCTCTGGAATCTCCACTTTCTATTTTTAGCCTTTTTTATTTATTTTCAGTTCGTGAACAGTAGAAGAATCTTGTAGATCTCTCACTCATCTCGAGTTCCATGAAGTTCTATGTGTTTTCAAATGGATTAACAATGCTCGTTTCTTCCTGGAATTTGATTTTAACAGTGTCGAGGTTACGGATCTCCGATTGTATCGTTAGATCTGGGAACTAGGTTAAGCTTTTCCGAGAAACTACTAGTGTTAAGCGAATAGTGTTTGGAGTGTAGTCTTTCCTTTTTAACTCGTTGTGAGAGACTAGTAGAGTTTTACCGTACCGCGCACTGTATCGTTAGATCTAGGAACGATATAGTGTTGGATTATCATCTTTGAAAGTTTTCTTCTAGGTTACTGATTGTTGTGAACTTTTGATTTGATTTTTTTTTTAACAGAAAGGCGGTGGACGGGTACCTGCTGCATCTAGGCCAGCTGGATTTGGTCAAAGCCTTGATGCTACTGTTGATATTCCCTTGGATAACATGAATGTAATATCATCCTCTTTCTTCTCACTTTAAAGTTTTATCTTACGTGCTTGTGTTTTTAATTGGTTGCAGGACTCTTCACAGAAACAGAGAAAGCTTGCTGACTGGGAAGCTGAGCTTAGGAAGAAAGAAATGGTATTGTACCACCACTTTATAGTAACTTGTTTCAAATATAATCTTCACTCTGCTTCTTAGATACTGATTGATATTGTACTCAGGATATTAAACGGAGAGAGGATGCTATTGCTAAATGTAAGCCAACAACAACAACTTGATGATGACACTACTTTTATTTTATTTGTTTTTGTGTATTTATCGACTAACTATACTCTGTAAAATTATGTTGCAGCTGGTGTTCAGATAGATGAGAAGAACTGGCCCCCGTTTTTTCCAATCATACACCATGACATTGCTAATGAGATACCAGTTCATGCTCAAAAGCTCCAGTATCTGGCCTTTGCTAGTTGGTTAGGTAAGCGAGTCTAGTTTGGCTTGTTTTCCTGTTTACGTGAAATGTTTCTAGTGTGTTGAATTGTACTGTACTACTGGTTTTCAGGTATCGTTTTGTGTCTGGTATTCAATGTGATTGCAACCATGGTCTGCTGGATTAAAGGCGGAGGTGAGCTTGACACTATACTGTTATGTTTTAGCTTCTAATGTTAACTGTTATTATGAAATTTTGTTTTGATTTGAATGAAAAGTTGAACTAATCCTGGTTTTGAAATTATTAATGATAGGTGTGAAGATCTTTTTCCTTGCCACGATATATGCGCTGATGGGATGTCCACTTTCTTATGTTGTATGGTACAGGCCTCTCTACCGAGCCATGAGGTAGTGCTCCTTTTAACTAGTTTTTATTCCGATGGTTTTATTTCAATTTCATTAAACAAGACAGTTAGTATAACTGATATACTTTTTACGACCTTGTAGGACTGACAGCGCTTTGAAGTTTGGTTGGTTTTTCTTCACCTACTTGGTGAGTCATAAAAACTTGTCATATCTAAATTCATACCTTACCTACCTATAAGCAGATGTAGTTTCCACTTCCCCATATGATTAACCTTGGCTCTTCACAGATTCACATTGGCTTCTGCATCGTTGCCGCCATTGCCCCGCCGATCTTTTTCCATGGAAAATCATTAACGTAAGTCCTCCAATCATTAGCAACCATTCTTTTTGCGCTGCTTGAGCTTTTTGCTATTTCGTTTATACTTGATTAGTCTCGTGAGGTTTACACTGAAAAGTTCTAAATTGTTTGGTCGATTTAAACCTTGTTATAACTTCAAATTGGTAACTATAATCACTCCTTGACCTTTCGTTTTCTCTAGTTGTGTTTCAACTTTGTACGACTTTTGCGGACAGAGAAACCTAACGACTGTCAAATTAATACTCTCTCTCATAATGCTTTAGACGATTTCGCGTCTCTTTATGTTATATTGCCTTGTGATAATTTTGTTCACATTTTTTTTCTTTGATCAACAGGGGTGTGCTTGCAGCAATTGATGTCATCTCAGACAGTGTATTAGCCGGGGTACACGCCTTACATCCATTTTTTGTTGACCACACTTATAATATGTTCCCAAAGTATATGTATATGTTCACCTTGAAGAAAGCCTAATGATAGCTAAACTAAATCTTTACCTTAATGAATGAATGCAGATCTTCTACTTTATCGGCTTTGGTCTCTTCTGCTTGGAGTCACTTCTGAGTCTATGGGTTCTTCAGGTAAACCTCTGATCATACCCTACATGGCTTCTAACAGCTGCTATCCAGAACGGGTTGTGCTAATTGAACGGGTAACATCTTGTGTTTCTTGCAGAAAATTTACCTCTACTTTAGGGGAAACAAGTAAAAAGAGAAGGAAGAGAGGATGGTGGTAATTTTCCCTTTCGGGTAAAAGGTTTGAAGTATGGGCATCTCGTATGAATATAATTACATATTACCATTGTGTTGAGGTAAATTCTTTAGTTACTATAGTTGCAAGAGTGGTTGTTCAGCTATTTCTTTAGTATTTCTTTTTCTGCAATACCTTTAGTACCAGTGTCGTTCTCTGAACGTTTGGAATTTTTTCTTGACTAAGTGAACTTTTGAAAGACAATCATATCCATGGAATTATTACCAATCTACACTTCACTTCGGTCTCAATCTCTGATTCTGTTGTTTATCACAAGGGCTGGGAATTTTAATCAAAATCCACGGGTCTTTCCCCGTTTGACCCACTACGTAGCGGTGCAGGATTTAAAAAACTTGAGTTGCGAAATTTAGCGTTACTGTTTGTGGGCACCTATTAAGTATTAACACTGCATAATGGTAGTGGTCTTGTCATTATGTCAATAAAAAAAATTCTTATAAATAGTACAAATTAAAATAGCTAATTATCTTATTTTGGCTACAAAAACTTATTTGACTCTTTGTATTATTCGTACTTGAAATTTTAACGAATTTGAATTTCTATGGACTAAGACCATAATCATCGCGGGATGGTGGGGAGTTTCTTGGTGTGGGGGGGGACCACAAGGGTGGGAACCAAGAAGAGAAAAGGAGAAGAAGTTGTTTGACGAGGAAACGTTTTTTGGGTTTGTTCGCGGGCCCCACGACACGTGGCGGCCCGCGATTGGTACATCTTAAATTTTCTTTTTTTCTAATTCGGAAAAGAAAAAAGAAAAAAAAAAAGAAAGAAAGAAACCCAAATAGGTATTAGGGATAAACATGTTCTAAGGCGAACGAGAAGGCTTTTGGTCTAATACTTGGTCCTGGAGTTAAATGAAAAGAACGTTTGTTCAAAGGCCATAAAGATTCGAAGTTAAGGGGATATACGGGGCGTGACAATGGGACCCACATAAAACACTCTAATACAACTTCAGACCATAAACACATAATCCCTATTCCTCCACTTATATTCTCCCACGTGTCAATACAAATATCTGAAACCCCAAAGGGTAAGCAAATAACGACCATGTGTCTCTCCATGCCTTGTTTTATCGCTTCATCGGCAACTCCACCCTCTCTGAAACTTCAATATCCAGTAACCATTTCAACTTAATGTTAACCAAATACTAGACATTCATGCAAATTTTAGCTAAAGACAAACAAAAGAAATCATGAAGTAAATAGAAATGTTGCTTGTTTTTGTGGCTATAAATGTTTTGTTATCCTCTATACCATCAACAATTATCTTGACAATGAGACTAACAAGATTACAAAGCATATTACTCCAATAAACCAAAACATGAGCCACTCATTACACAACCACATTAAAAAGAACTATTAAGGAAAAAAAACTCATTTTCTTCTTTACAAATTGCCATTTGTTTCCTTTAGACCCATTTTCCTCCTCTCATTTATCTCTTTATATCACCACACACACACACACAACAACAACCCATAAATCAAAACTCGTTACCCACATTTCTCACATTCTATCCTAATCCTCATCACTCAAACCAAAGCAGAGAGAGCTTAGGCGGAGAAGAAGAGGAAGAGGAGGAACCAAACATCAACAAAAATGGCTGCTGTCTCAACAATCTACTCAACACAAGCTCTCAACTCAACTCATTTCCTAACCTCTTCTCCTTCTTCCTCCACCTCAAAACAAGTCTTCTTCTACCGCCGTCATCAATCCCAAACCAACCGTAGGTTCAACACAATCATCACTTGCGCTGCACAACAAACCGTCGTGATCGGACTCGCAGCCGACTCAGGATGCGGTAAAAGTACCTTCATGCGGAGGCTGACCAGTGTCTTCGGTGGCGCCGCTGAGCCACCAAAAGGAGGGAACCCTGACTCCAACACACTCATCAGTGACATGACCACTGTGATCTGTCTCGATGATTACCATTCCTTAGACAGGACTGGTCGCAAGGAGAAAGGAGTCACTGCTTTGGACCCACGCGCCAATGACTTTGATCTCATGTATGAGCAAGTCAAAGCTCTTAAGAGTGGTATCGCCGTCGAGAAACCCATTTATAATCACGTCACTGGACTTCTTGATGCCCCTGAGCTTATTCAGCCTCCTAAGATTCTCGTCATCGAAGGTCTTCACCCAATGTAAGTAGGCTACTCATACTCGCACTCTGTTTTTTGTCTCTCAAGACATATGTTTGAAGTCTCTTTTTTTTGGTCGGAATTTAGATGGTTAAAAATATTGGATTTAGACAAGAATCAAATATAATGGATTTGAACCTATTGCATGAAGTTTATTATGATTTGACAATGATTAAATAATATCCGAATAATTTAGTCTATAGTTTCGGTCATCTAATATTTCTTTTATAATAATTATTACTTTGTCTACACGTGAAGGTTTGATGAGAGAGTAAGAGAATTATTGGACTTCAGTATCTACCTAGACATTAGCAATGAGGTCAAGTTCGCTTGGAAAATCCAGAGGGACATGGCTGAAAGAGGTCACAGCTTAGAGAGCATCAAAGCAAGTATCGAAGCACGAAAGCCCGACTTCGATGCATTCATTGGTATAATTCAATTTTCAATTATTCCCGGATAAAAGAAAATGATCTGTTTAACAATCTATGAATGGGTTATACAGACCCACAAAAGCAGTATGCGGATGCGGTGATAGAAGTGCTTCCAACGCAGCTGATTCCAGATGACAATGAAGGCAAAGTGTTGAGAGTGAGATTGATAATGAAGGAAGGTGTTAAGTACTTTAGCCCGGTTTACCTTTTCGATGAAGGCTCAACAATCTCGTGGATCCCTTGTGGTCGCAAACTCACCTGCTCGTACCCTGGCATCAAGTTCAACTACGAACCTGATACCTACTTCGACCATGAGGTACATTCATCTATCTGTTAGCATTGCAAAAAAAAAAGAGTTTAGTTTCTTTAGCTTTAGTTTGAGCATCTTTTTGTTCTGTCTGTTTCAGGTTTCGGTTTTGGAGATGGATGGGCAATTCGATAGATTAGACGAGCTGATTTACGTGGAGAGTCATTTGAGCAACCTCTCGACCAAATTCTACGGTGAAGTCACTCAACAGATGCTTAAACATGCTGACTTCCCTGGCAGCAACAACGGGACTGGTCTTTTCCAGACCATTGTTGGATTGAAGATCAGAGATCTCTATGAGCAGCTCATTGCTAACAAAGCCACTGTTCCTGCAGAAGCTGCTAAAGCCTAAGAAAGAAAAATAAAACCCGTCGATAAATCCATTCTCAGTTTCTTTCCTTCTTTCTTTATGCCTCGGATTTTCATGGCGAAAAAGGACGGTCTTGCTTGGTTTGTAATTTGTGTGGAGTGTCAAAAAGAAAAATATGTAATGTAGAGAAGTTTATATATAGCAGAGCAATAATATTCTAGTTAATACATAGATCCATCTTCCTATTGATCATACTCGTATTTGAATCTTAAATATTGACCAATATATCTCTGAAGAAAAGCCCTTACGAGCTTTTGTACAAGAGCTTTACCGATCCCTGACCCTGAAAGCCAAAACAACAGTTATTATTATACAGAGAGTTCTAGTACAGATACTAGTTAAGTTTCTGATATTGAGGATCACAAGAACATCCCAAATTCTAAAGGTAAATTGTAATTTAACGTATAGAATAAGCTATTCCACATTATTTTATTTCATATACTGATAATTCATTTACAACCTTATTATATTTATCCTCGTATTTCCTTCTATTCCTTTTTATTTTCCATATTTTCTTTTATGTTTATAACTCACAAACCATCTAATAAATTTGTTCTATCAATTTCATATAAAAAAACTTGTAGTAGAATACTTTTTGCTAAAATCCATTTGTTTTTTTTAATGGATGGAATAACCATCCACTTCCACTATGACTCGATTGCTAATTTTTGAAAAGAAATTACAGTAAAAACTCTATATATTAATAATGTAGAGACCATGGTATTTTATTTATTTACAAAAAGTTTACTTTTTAGTTTTTTTTTACTATTTCGGAATATTTTAATAAGAAAATATTTGATTTTACAGCATATACATTAATTTAATTTCAGACATATGATTTTCATATTATTTATTATATTATTTGGTGTATATTTTTATGTTTTTATAGAATTTAAATATGGTTTTTGATATTAATTTTACTATATATTATCAAAATATATTGAGGTGTTAAGAAAAAATAGAAGTATTTTCATTGTGAATATAAAACAAATAATATAATGTTTAGATTTTACTTATATGAAATGTGTATATAGATAGATTATTAATCTATAAATTGAATGGGACCATATATTTTACATAGGACTTTTTAAATATTATTATTTTATCGATTTGTGTCATATTTGAACTGGTTCATCGAAAAAAATATTAATTTATTTATACTATTAAAAGTAAAAGAGTTCTTAAAAAATCTTCTTATGAAAAATTACTGCATCTTTTCATTTAACTAATTATTTATTTGGTCTATCCCTATATATTTTAACAACACATGACATATATATGGTTCAAATGTTTTCGGTTTTCACTCTAACCATAAAATGGATTACACTAATTTATATTTGAACCATTTAAAACAGGTCGTAACCCCTTTAGTCAATTTGCTAAGGATACTAAGGGGGTGTATTCAACTAAGAGTTTTAAGTGATTTATATTAAAATGACAAATCCACTGTTATTCAAACTTGAATTTTAAAAAACACTTTAAAATCCAGTGTTATTGAACTTGACATTTTATAAAACACTCTGAAATCCACTGTTATTGAACAAAATTTAAGTTGGAGATTTTAGAGTATTTTAAGTGTTTCTAGAGTGTTTGAGGTGAGTTCCTTAGTTATAAAAATAAAAATCCAAATCTCACTGTTTTAGATGAGATTTTAGAGTGTTTTAACAAAAATCACACCAAATTCTCTAATTCTCCTACAATCATCTCAAAACTCATTAGAAATCAAATCACTTCAAATTTCAGATTGAATACACCCCCCTAAATAGTGTGGTCGACTAACCCAATACCAAAACAATATCATTCATATGCCATTGACTTCTTAACCAATTAATATAATTTGAAATTTATTTAAAAGAACATATATCATACATTATATTACATTGTGTCATCTTACATTGTATAGTTCTAAATATTTACAAATTCAAATTTAATAAGAACACTTTAGCAACCACCTGTTAAAAACAAATTATATATTTTATGTTAAATTATTCTCTAAATGTTTTTAATAAAAATTGTTATTTAAGATAAATTTACAAACTATTAAAAACTTTACAAATCTAGACTATTAAATTAACCGAAAAATCAGCTAGATAAATCTTTAGTTTACCAACTCAACAAATATAACTTTTATAAAAATACACAAAAAATAATGAGAGAATGTAGGTTAGGGTATTCGCATCGGGTACGGATCAGTTTTCGGGACTGAGTTTTTAAAATCCTAAACATTTGGCCATAATTAAGTATTTGAAAATTTCTGGTATATGTCCAGGTCATGTTTTTTTCAGATTCAGATATATTCGGATCCATAATTCAAATGCATGAAGACACATAATTTTTGAATATGTAGCGGGGGGATTGATTTGGGTATTTAAGACCCGAAAAAATTGAAGTAGCCAACAACTAGAAAAAAAGATTCAAAACACAAAAGAACATGAACACCCAATTAAATACCAGAAAAATTCAAATACCCAAAAGACACAAAATTTTACCTAAAACCTGATCCAAAGACAAAGACCGAAAATACCCATATTTTTTTCAATACCCAAAATATTTTTTAGATATTGAATTTTACCTGAAACCCCAAACTATAATCGAAAATATGAACCCAAAACTAAAAAAGTATATGTAATACCTAAAACATATAAAAATACTTAAATGTACCTAATATACACAAAATATTTCATATATTTCGGGTAGGATCCATACTCGAATAGGGATCTGTGGATCCAAAATAATCTAATATGTACTTTACCATGGACCGAAACCCAAATAGCTTCTATAATACTGGGTCGATTTCGGCTTGGTTTTCCGGGTCCGATAAATGTCCACACCTAAGAGAATGTTATATAAAAGAGTACATACAAAATTTTAAATAAACCAGTTGATAAATTATATAATTCTAAACAAATTTATTTCTTCGATATAATATGAATTTTTAACATGATATTATAAAACAATTCTAAAATAATAATTTACAAATTTTGTATACAATCCAAAGAAAATCCTGCACTTCAAATAAACACGGATCAAAATCTAGTAATCTATATTATAATGAGGAAGTTTTGTTCACTTTTAAATTGAAAAAAATGAATCAAGAATTATTCTGCTCTTTCTAAATACATGAAAATAAATCATTTAATGAAAATAATAGTCTATAAATAAACCAGTGGCATTTCTTGGTAAATACTATTGAAATAGAAGTTCATCTCAAAAAAAACTTTCTATTTTAATAGTTATGATAATTAGTTATCTGCATATAGTTACCATTTCCCATTCTTTTCGTTTTTTATATCTATCCTCCCTTTCCAAAGATTGTAAGAAGTCAGCACGTAATCGATCTTTGATTACAGAGACATAAAACGACGCCGTGTAATATTTAGACCGTGGAAAAGAACTGGTTCAGTTTAGGTGGTTATCTGAGAATGCAAGACCGGTTTGCTTACAAAATAATCGACTCAAAATTTAAAATATAACTAACCGTTGGGAGACACGTGCAGTCGAACGCCGATCGAAACCGACTCAAAATTTGAAAAAAAAAAGCGTTAGGAAACAACTTTCCCAAAATCACTTTATTTCTACAGCCGTTTGACGGAGAAAAAAAAGCTCCAAGGGTTTCCATAGTTTCACAAAAAATCTCTCTCTCGAGTCTTGCAGAAACGGAAAATTTCTCAGATTAGTAAGTGTTTCGATCTCTGTAAATTCATGAATTTCTTTGAGGATTTCTAAGCTTCGATCGCCATTTTCATTTGATTTGATTTGATTTGATTAGAGTTTTTTTTGTTTTCTTTAGATTTCGCCTGAAACCGAGACGGATTGGTTGAGTTTCTCGCTCGCTCGTCGTCGTCGAGGTGCTTTCTATGTCTATGCTAGGGTTTCTATGTTTCGTGTGATTTTTTCTTGTTCGCAGATGATTTCTTGTTCCTTTACAGTTGGATTGATTTCTTGTTCCGTGCATTTTTATACAGATTGGATCCAACAGAAGACATCATGGTAGAAGGATCTTTACTAAACTAGGAGAGGTCTGTGGTTTATATTGAAAAGCTTTTGTTTTTTAAGTCACATTTTTCAAACAATTCTTTAGAGTTTTGTGATAAGTTAAAGCCACACCCTTTGTTCCTTTCTCTGTCACTGCTGATTCCGATGGTGGTCAAGGTCTGTGTTCATATCTGTAATCTTCTCATTTATTTATATTCATAGCTTTGTAGTGTTGTGGGTTTCGTTAGCTCTTCTCACTGTAAGTTTGGCTATATGAGCGTTGAACTTGGCAATCTTTATTCCCCTGGGGCAACCCTCTCAAATTATTTATTTCTCTTGTTTAATGTCTCACTAGTTAGTTCGTGTCTGAACATATATGGTCAAGTTTATGCTATAATTTCTAAATTGTTCAAGAGTTTCCATGAACATGGTTTTGGTGTATCTGACTGACTACTGTTTTCTGTTTTTATCTCTGCAGAATCTAAGAATATGCCTCTTCACATTGTTCAGAGGATCATAGCAGAACAAGAGTTCAGTTCAGTTAGCCTCCCGTGAGTAGAAAGAAGCTGACGAGAGAGAGAGAGAGATGCTAGAACTGAAAGGCAGAAACTACAAGTGATGAAGCAGTTTGCTGTGATCTTCTTGGTTTTGTTTTGAAGCCTGGCTCCGCACCAAACCGTCCTTTTAAGATAAATTCTCTTTCTACGCTAGATTTTTCGCTCCGATTTGTTTTGAAGCTTGATTCCGGTTTCTGTTTTGAGATGATTTCTTTATTTAACACACATCTCATGTCTTGGGGTTTTGACATCAGCGTTCCTCTTTAACTGGTCTTGTTTTTGAATTCAACAACGAAGTTAACAAAGCCTTTCAACACCTTTTGTTTTGTGGTTTTTGTCAAACCCAAGATTTCAAAACCAAAAAGATCATAGGCTGACACTCATCTATAGTGCACTGTCAAATTCTTATTTTTGGAACACTGTCCCGTTGCTGCCTCTAGAAGAAATTTATTACCCACTGCTTGAGAAATGTCTGTTTTTGATTATTAGGATGGATATGGGGTATAACGATCAAAGAAGGAAGTCTTTAGACAAAGACTCCAAATCAAAAACAGATTCCTTACTTCACACTACCCACGGCTTATGTCTTAAAAGACAAATGCATAAAGGCATGTTGACCCACGGCTTATAAAAGTCTTAAGACAAAAGGCTTACAAAAGTCTTAAAGACAGAGACAGACAAAGTCTGTTTTTCAAAACCAAAAAGATCATAGGCAGGCACTAATCTATAGTGCACTGTCAGATTCTTATTTTTGGAACACTGTCCCGTTGCTGCCTCTAAAAGAAATTTACTACCCACGGCTTGAGAAAGGTCTGTTTTTGATTATTTGGATGGATATGGGGGTATAACGATCAAAGGTTAAGGAAGTCTTTAGACAAAGACTCCAAATCAAAAACAGATTCTTTACTTCACACTACCCACTGCTTACGTCTTAAAGACAAATGCATAAAGGCATGTTGACCCACGGCTTACAAACCTATATAAACATGTCGGTTAAAACACATACAGATGGAATATGTCCTTTACACAAAGGCTATGAAACATGTCCTTAGAAAAAGGCTATGATGGGAATCGAGACAATTTGAGAGGGAATAAACTCATAGTACCCACGGCTTACAAAAGTTTTTTGTGACTGTTAAGATGGGTCAGGTAAATGTACAGATAGAATGTGTCCTTAGACATGGGATATGAATGGGAACCGAGAACCATTTTTGGATGAGGAGAAACGATCAAACCAGCTTAAAGAAGTCATAAGACAAAGAATACTGTTCTTTTTCAATTCGTTGGATGGAGTAAACGACCAAGAGTTGAGATAAATCTTAAGGCAAAGAGTACATGTCCTTCTATATAGTTGGACGGAAATTATGGTTGGTAGCGCATCTCTAAGGAAGGGATGTTAGAGGATGCAACAAATAACTCAACTACCCTCGGCTTTCTAAAGTATGTTTTTGCTTTTATGTGTGGATGGAGTATAACGACCAATGGTTAATAAAGTCTTGAAGACAGAGACTAAAAACTGAAAACATACTTCTTACTTTTGCTACACACGGTTTACACAGTCTTTAAGACAAAACAGGGGTCAAAAGTCGTTAAAGCCAATGGGTCGGTAGATTTGCTGGATGGAACAAAACGACCAGCGAATACTACCATGATTATTTATGTTCCGTAACCACAAGGCTTAAAAGAAGACTTGTTGGGTGGATAAAAAATAACAGCCAGACTCTGAACTGAAAACAGATTACTATACACAGCTTACCAAAGGCTTAAAAGAAGACTTGTTGAGTGGATAAAAAATAACAGCCAGACTCTGAACTGAAAACATATTACTACACACAGCTTACCAAAGGCTTAAAAGAAGACTTGTTGGGTGGATAAAAAATAACAGCCAGACTCTGAACTGAAAACACATTACTACATACAGCTTACCAAAGGCTTAAAAGAAGACTTGTTGGGTGGATAAAAAATAACAGCCAGACTCTGAACTGAAAACAGATTACTCTACACAGCTTACCAAAGGCTTAAAAGAAGACTTGTTGGGTGGATAAAAAATAACAGCCAGACTCTGAATTGAAAACAGATTACTACACACAGCTTACCAAAATTTGTTTTCATATATATTGGATGGAGTGGAGTATGACCAACGGCTTAAGAAAGTCTTAAGTTTACAAAGACAAGCAATAGTTAAAACTTGAAAGACTCATAGGATGGAAAAAAGTACCCACAGGTTACAAAGACAAGCAATAGTTAAAACTTAAAAGACTCGTAGGATGGAAAGAAACTACCCACGAGTCGGTTTTAGAATGCGGCTTAGATAAAGACTGTGAACTGAGAACTATTTGGATGGGAATAACGACCAAACAGTTTAAATAAGTTTTAAGACAGACTGAAACGAGAACAAAGTCTTTATATCCAGTCATGGCTTAGAATAATAGTCTTAAAGACAAAAAAGAGGGGAAAATCGCATAAAAAACCCTCAAAGTATCACTTACTAGCACTTTAAACCTTGAAGTTTTTTCACTAACACTTTTAACATTCAAAGTGACATTTGTATCATAAAAAACCTCCAAAGCAAAAAGTTGACCGGTTCAGCAGGTAATTTTCCAAAAATAATTATTTAATTAATAAATAAATAAATAAAAATCTAAAAATAAATAAAAATCGAAACTTTTAATAAAATTTACGAAAATGAAAAAAATCAAAAAATTAAATTAAAATTTTAGAAAATTAAATAATTTTCTAAAATATTAATAAAATAAAAATAATTAAAAATTAATAATAAATAAGATTAAATTTAAATAGAGTAGAACTAAATAAAAAGTTCACAATTTAAAAAAAAAATAGAAAATAGAAAATTCAAAATTCACTAGTGACGATGATGGTTTCTCACATAACCATTAATAATGACAATAATTGCCATATCTCCAATGATAGTTCCCAACATCATCGTTGAAAATGACAGAAAAATCTTTTATTTTTCTGTTTTTTTAATTTGATGTCATTTATTTTTAAATTTTAATTTTCTAAATATTAATTAATTTTCTGATTTGTTTCTAATTTATGAGTTTTTATTAAATTTTATGACTTTTGTTTAATTTTCTGATTTTTATTTAATTTTTGATTATTTTACTAATTAAATAATATTACTAATTAAATAATTTTTAAATAATATTATTTAATAAGTAAAATAAAAAATAATAAAATTAAACAAAAATCGTAAAAATTAATAAAAACTCATAAATTAAATAAAAATCAGAAACCATCATTGTCACTAGTGATATATTTAAAATTGTTATTGTCCACGATGATATGATATATTTTTTGAAAAAATACTTTGAATTTTCTATTTTTTTTAAATTGAACTTTTTATTTAGATATTCTCTATTTAAATTTAATCTTATTTATTATTAAAATTTTAGTTATTTTTTATTTTGTTAAAATTTTAGAAAATTATTTAATTTTATAAAATTTTAATTTAATTTTTTATTATGTTTTCATTTTTGTGAATTTTATTAAAAATTTCGATTTTTATTTATTATTTGAATTTATTTATTTTGTTTATTTTATTAATTAAATAATTATTTTTGAAAAATTACCTGCTGAACATGTCAACTTTTTGCTTTGGAGGTTTTTTATGATACAAATGTCACTTTAAAGGTTAAAAGTGTTAGTGAAAAAATTTCAAGGTTTAAAGTGCTAGTAAATGACATTTTGAAGGTTTTTTATGCGATTTTCCCCAAAAAAGAGTATGGGTTGGTGTTCGGCTTCTTGGGTGGAACAAACGACCAAAGGCTGAATGAAGTCTTAAGGCAAAGACATAATGCTTTCTCTACCACAAGATTTGAAGTGGTTTGTTGTATGGAAAAACGACCAACACTTCAAAATACAAATCTTTACTGTACCACATGCTATATAGCGACAGAGAGACTGTCAAATTTGAAAAACTGATTCATGATCTGGGCATTGCAAGGAACATGGTACGCATGAGGCATACTAAATATAAGTAAATACTAATTTTTTTTTTGATTTCCTCAGGTTTGTGCTTGAGGACGTGTTCAAAGTTTTTAGACTTCGACGGTAGAACAGAGATTGCAAGTCTAGCAGACTTCTGTGACAGGTATGTGCTTTTCAAATCTCTTTCTAATTACTTGAGTCTCACGCAGATATATATTTTGAATGTGAGGTTTCTGCAGTTTATAATTGTGGTTTACTTGACTTTCAAATCTATTTGTTTCTGTTATCCACTAACTCCTATGGTGATCATCCCCTTCTTATTATTTGAGGAGCACTATTAGTAATGAACCTTGGCTTGATGTATGATTAACAAAAATACCATTACTTATGTGGCAGCTCCATAGCCTTTCTCAGCCCACTTATTAAAATAGACATAATTTACTAGAATATTTACAATAGAATGCCATTGGACATATTTGTTATATCATGGACTGTTACATATAAACAAAAAAAAATATTAATAGGTTAATTTAGACGGACCAAACATAATTTAAATATAAACTGGACCGTTACATTATTTGTTTGGCTGTCATATATCGCTTAAATACTCTTTAAATATGATTAAAAATATCATTATGTTATATATTTTCTTTTCATTATGTTATACAGTGTAACCTCTTTAAATTAATAATCGATAGATTAATATCTCTATAAATTAATATAATTTCATAGTCCTAAATTGAGTTTTTGGTTCAATTAGTATCTCGATAAATTAATAATCTCTATAAATTAATAAAAAAATATAGTTTTGGTGTAGTCCCAACATTATTAATTTATAGAGGTTTCACTGTATATGACTTTTATTTGATTCATAACTTCTAATATATATAACTTCTAATGTATATGACGTTAAATACCAACATAATATAATCCACTTCTATATATCTAAATTAATCATATAATATACTAACATATTATATATGAAAGTGAAGTTGTCATTTATAGGTTTACATGTAGATAATACCAAGTCAAAATATATGCCTTATTAACTTGACCAGTAAAACCAGCCGTGTTAATATAATTGGTACTCGGTTAGGGGGAATCAGATTATTTACTGTAAACTAATTTGATTTTTTAAAAAATATATTTTCAATTGTTTTGATGAATCACTGTTGAAACAAATATATATTTTTCGTACTATAACCTTAATTTCTGAATCACTATTGAAACAAATAAATTTTCTTTAGTTTTATTATATTTTCATGATCAAAAAATATTTTTAAAACTATATTCCAAATTATCTTCTATACATATATCATTTACTTGACGATGATTTGAATATATATTTAGAACTTGAATAAACAGATATAATTGGTTTTTATTTCTTAATTGATTGTACAATATTAAATTTAGTCTTTGCAATCCCTTAATTTAAGCCCCAAGATTTTTTTAACTAAACAACCAACATAAATGGTGACAGATAAATAATTTTGACCATATACATTAAATTATTGGATTCCTTAATATTGTCAAATCTCATAGAGTCATAGTTAATATTGTTACCTAGAGTCAAATCTCATAGTTGATATTTTTTCTTATTTGTTGATTTCTTAGTTATAATACTTTTCAATAATTTTGAATTATAAACTAAAAGTTAGGGATTATTAGGATTAAAATTTTGGGGATAGAATATCCGTTTTATTTCAAATCGAGATGGAACTAACCCTATCAGTTATCACTATATATACATGACTTGAACTAATATCTACGGTACCTTTTAGTGAATTGCTAAACGTAAGTTTAGATTTCTTACTGTTTAAAGTGAGCTCTAATGAGCTATAAGTTAAAACTATATTCCAAATTATCGTCTATACATATGTTATTTAGTTGACGATGATTTGAATATGTATTTATTGCTTGAATAAACAGATATGATTGGTTTAATCTCTTAACTGATTGTACAATATTAAATTTAGTCTTTACAATCCTTTAATTTAAGTTCCAATATTTTTTTTAACTAAGCAATCAACATAAATGGTGATAGACAAATAATTTTGATCATATAAATTATTGGAATCCTTAATATTATCAAATCTCATAGTTAATATTGTTTTCTAGAGTCAAATCTCATAGTTAATATTTTTTTCTATTTGTTGATTTCTTAGTTATAATTTCTTTCAAAATTTTACATTATAAACTAAAATTTTGGGATTATTAGGATTAAAATTTTGAGGATAGAATATTCGTTTTCCTTCAAATCGAGGTGGAATTAGCCCTATCAGTTATCACTATATATACATAACTTGAATTAATATCTACGGTACCACAACTTTCCTATCATCACTATATATACATGACTAGGGTAGTCAATTTCTCCTTGACACCTTCTTACGGTTTATACCAGACAACCAACCATCATTATAAGATTGACTTTATCTTTTTAGTATCTATTAACTAAAATTTATAATTTCTTTTAGTTCATTCATCATGCGCAAGGCGCAGGTTACCACCTAGTTCTAATTATAGGAAATGACGCACCTCTAATTTATAATCAAATTTGGTTGCTGCATTCTACAGTCTGCATCATGTCTTTACAATTCTGCATCCTGCATCATGTCTGTACAACTTGCATTCTGCACATGTCTGTATAACTTGCATTTTGCATCATGTTCGTACAACTCGCATTCTACATCTTGCATCATGTCTTTAGTATCTTGCATCATGTCTTTAGCATCCTGCATCTTGCTTGCTGCATATGTCCATAAATTTTTCATTATGTATCATGTGTACTATGATCAAAGGAAACTACAACTCTCCGGAAATAGCTTTAGGGTTATCAATTTAACTTCATATTTTTTCAGTCAAAATTTTGAACTTTATGTATTTAGATCGATGGACTCTCTCTAAGTTCCATCTTATAATCGAAGTATATGACGTTCCAATTTAGGCAAACAAAGAAAAAATTATACATTTATAATATTCCCAGAAATAATGAATATCATAACATTCCAAGAACTAACGGATGTATGCCCAAGTAGCTGCAACTTAGAAAAGTGGTGTCAACCTAAAGGCTTTAAGGCTAAGCATACAACAAACCAAGATTTGATTATCTTTTACTAAATATCTTTACTTATATAGAAAACAAATTAGTTCGAGTGAACATAGTCAAATTTTATCCCCCTGATTCATCTATTATACGGCTTATCTTTTCTTTCTTCACAAGCAATGTAAAATAAACCTTAAAAATAATTCTTGCAAAAGAAAGGCCCTTTTGAAAAACCCTTTAACAAAAAAAGAAAGAAAGGCCCTTTCCAAACACAAAAATATACAACTTTTCATATTTATTTTGTAAACCATTATAAGCTATTTTCGAATAATCCAATCTCAACAACAACAACAAACAAACCTATATACATGCACACTTTAGACCCAACCTTTTTTGTATTTGCGGAAGAGATCCTCAGTCTGAGCATTCCTAAACTGCACTACACGCAATAAAATAAGTGTGAATTACATATATGCCTAGAGTAGTAATATGTCATTTCCTCTTGGACACTAGAAAGAAACGTTTAAATTGTTCAGAAACCATGTTACTTGAATGCTTGACTAAACCTGTTCAACTTTACAGTAGATTTTTTTTTATCGAAAGAGAAACAAAACGTTAAAAGCCACTATAAATTTATGATATGAGCATTGGCGAAGCTACACAGTGGAGTGAGGGTGCACGTGCACACCCAATTTTTTTAAAAATTAGTGTTAACTGTTATGAATTTATAATTGTGCACCCACTAAAATTTGCTTGCATCAAAGCCTTAATGAAAATAAAAGGAAAAAATAACTTAGCCCATTACAGATTACAATTAACTCCAAAGCCCAATTATATTCTCTACAGTTTTTGTTAAACCCTAACTATTCTAAATTATGTCTACGCTTAATACAAAATTTAATCGCTCAAGCTTCTTCTTCAACGTGCAACTGCAAGTGCAAATCATCAAATCAAATTGAGAGAATTTTCTTCTCTTGTATACCATACAAAACTGGTAACTAATTAACTATTCTTTATATTTGTGCAATTATGTTTTGAATTGTTCAATTGTTCCAGCAATGTCAATGTCTATGATTAGTAATTATTTAAATAGCATCTGAATTTTTTGTTCCAGTCGTACAAGTCCAAGATCATAGATAGAGCCTTTATTCTTGATTAGAGTTGATAGTTTGCAAGTTTTACATGCTTATTATTTTTATAAATAATACTTTTGCTAGACTAAACGTTTTGATTTATGTTATGTTTTTGGTTTTTTAGCTTAATCAATGGAACGGTACTACAAAAAAGCATCAGTTTCACCATCTGATAACACTTTACCATCTGATACTGATGATTTGCCGTGGGATCCTGCTAAAAGAAAAAATATCAAGGATTATAATGCAAATCAAGTCGATGAGGTAAGACGCAAATACCTTCTTAGAGGTCCGTGTCAACCACTTGGTCATAACTTTGAAAAGAGACTCATAGGTGGTAAAATGAGACGATTTAATCCAGCTTGGTTTGGTCTGTATGGTAATTGGCTAGAGTATAGTGTATCAGAGGAAAAGGCTTATTGTTTGTGTTGCTACTTGTTTAGAGATGATGCGTATCCTGGATTTGTGAGGGATGGATTCTCGAATTGGCATAAGCCTGATAAGTTATCTTTCCATGTAGGAGAGCTTAACAGTTCTCACAATAATGCTGTCAAGAAGTGTGATGATTTGATGAATCAAGGTCAATCCATAGTACATGCTATGTACAAGAAGACTAATGCGATGAAAAATGAGTATCGTATCAGATTAAATGCTTATGTTGATGTTTCTAGATACTTATTGCGACAAGGATTAGCTTTTCGAGGTCATAGAGAAGGAGAAGGGTCTTCTAACAAAGGAAACTTTTTAGAACTTCTGAAATACACAGCTGATCACAATGATGTTATAAAAAAAGTTGTTTTGGAGAATGCTCCAGGAAATAACAAGATGGTTTCTTCAGAGATTCAAAAGGATATTGTAAACGCTTTTGCAGAAGAAGTAGTGAAATCTGTTATTGAAGAAATTGACAACGGAGTGTTTGGTCTATTAGTAGATGAATCTGCTGATGTGTCTGACAAAGAACAGATGGCTGTTGTTTTTCGATTTGTTGATAAGAAAGGAGCAGTCAAAGAAAGGTTTGTTGGAGTTGTCCATGTGAAAGAGACTTCTTCTTTATCTTTGAAGCATGCTATTGATGAGTTGTTTGCTAAGTATGGTCTGAGCTTGAAAAAAGTGAGAGGACAAGGTTATGACGGAGCTAGTAATATGAAAGGAGAGTTTAATGGCCTGCGATCATTGATTTCTAAAGAAAACAGCTCTGCATATTATGTTCATTGCTTTGCTCATCAACTTCAGTTGGTTGTAGTGGCTGTTGCGAAAAAGATATTTGAGGTTTCTGATTTTTTTGATATGGTTTCTATGTTATTGAATGTGGTTGGAGCTTCTTGCAAACGAAAAGATCAAGTCCGGGAAAATTATCGAGCCGAGATCAATGCTGGAATTGCTAGTGGTGACATTAACACTGGGAAAGGACAGAATCAAGAAATTTCTTTTCGAAGGCCTGGAACTACAAGGTGGGGCTCTCATTATAAAACGCTGTTGCGTTTGGTTGGGTTGTTTTCTACTATTATTAAAGTTCTTGAGTATATCGAAAAGGATGGCGCAGATGATTCTAAGAGATGCCAGGCATATGGTCTTCTCAAATATGTTCAGACATTTGATTGTGTGTTCTATATGCATCTGATGTTACTTATTTTGGGAATATGTGAGAATCTATCGATGGTTTTGCAAAGGAAAGATCAAGACATTTTGAATGCTATGTCACTAGTAGAATCTACTAAGCGGGAGTTACAGAGAGTAAGAGATGATGGATGGGATTCACTAATGTTGACAGTTTCTTCTTTTTGTGAGAAACATGATACTCAGATGCTCGATATGGAAGAAGTTTTTATCGATTCTCGGAGGCCAAGGAAAAAAACCAACATCACTAATTTGCATCACTATAAGGTTAATTGCTTTAATGCAACTTTGGATTTGCAACTTCAGGAATTCAACGATCGTTTTACTGAGGTAAACACTGAGCTGCTTATTTGTATGGCTTCCTTAAATCCTATTGGTGCTTTTCGGGCATTCGACAAGTCAAAGTTGGTGAAGTTGGCTAAGTTCTATCCAGAGGACTTCAGTTTTATGGACTGTTTATCTCTTGAGCAACAACTTGGTATTTTCATCGACAATGTACGGCATGATCAGCGATTTAAAAATCTGAAGAGTCTTGGAGATCTTTCTCTTCTCATGGTAGATACGCAAAAGCATATTGCACATCCTTTGGTTTATAGGCTTTTGAAGTTGGTTTTGACTTTGCCGGTTGCTACTGCAAGTGTTGAAAGATGCTTCTCTGCAATGAAGATAGTGAAGACAGCTCTAAGAAATCGAATGGGGGATGATCTTTTAAGTGATTATCTCATTTGTTTTATCGAAAAAGAATTGCTTGATGATGTCGCAAACGAAGAAGTGTTGATCCGATTTCAAGCCATGAGTGAAAGAAGAATGCTTTTATAAAATGTTAGTTTTTTTACACAATAATGTTGTTTTTAATATTTGGTTTTTAATATTTTAATAATTTATTTAATATTTCTTACTTTATTATTGGTGCACCCCTTGAAAAAACTTCCTGGCTTCGCCACTGGATATGAGCCCCCTACTTCACTTTTTGAATAATAGACCTTTCTTTCTTTCCTTTTCGTTTATAAAAAAGAAAAATCGCATAAAAAACTTTGAAAACTATTACTTATTAATACTTTAAATTTTCAAAATTAAATATTTAATTAATAAAATAAACAAAAAATAAATAAAAATAAAAAAATTAAAGAAAAATCAGAAAATTTAAGAAAAACTCATAAATTAAATAAAATTCTCAAAATAAAAAAGTATGAAATTAAATAAATATTTGGAAAACTAAAATTCAAAAATAAATGAGATCAAATTAAAATACAGAAAAAATCATAAACTGAAAAAAATGAAAATTCAAAATGATATCGGAAACTATCATCGAAGATATGCCAAATATCGTCAATGATAATTGTTATGTAAAAACCATCATCGTCACTAGTAATCTATTTGAAATTTTATTATCCACGATGATATGATATATTTATTGAACAAAATATTCTCCTTGACACTTCATCAACCATCTAAATAGAATTTTCCAAACAGAATTATCACAATATAGTATGTCGTTAGTGATACTGATATTACGGTTTTGGTTGGCTAATTGACAAATTCACCGCGTTAATAGACTTTAACTTTTCTTTTTGCACCATTAAATTTTGAGTTTACACTTCACATGCATATTAATTAGTGTTGTATCCCAGGTAAATTCATTCACTATGATTTATCACTCCGAACCTACTTCAGTTAACCACAGATTGCTTACTAATAGCATCTCCAAAAGAAACTCTATAACTTCAAATATAGAGTTTTTTGCTCTCCAAAAAGAAACTTCAAAACTTCAAATTTAGAGTTTTGTGGAGTGAAACTTTATATTTGAAGTTTCACTGCTCAAAACTTCAAATTTGAAGTTTCATCTTTTTATTTGCAATTTAATCCTTATAATTAATTACATATAACATTTATGATTCTTAATTATTATTTTTGTCTATCATTTTAGTCCTTAAAGTTTTTATATTTCACAATTGTTTCAGATTTGTTTTAATAAATTCAATTTTAACACATAAATTAAATAAAAAAATTAAAATAAAATGTATATTATTTTAAAACTGTAATTAGAAAACAAAAATATGACAAAAGAAACATAATAAAAAACTTTTTTAAATGGGTACATGAAGAAATAATTATTATACATAATCAAATATTAAACTACAAACAAAAATACCACATTGTATAATAACTATGTCTTCATGTACCCTTTTAAACAAAATTATTAAGTTTCTTTTGTAATATTCTTGTTGTCTAATTCTAGTTTTAAAATAAAACTATAAATAAAAATGCATAATTAGATATTAAACTACAAACAAAATACCATATTATTTCATAAATTTTTTTTTTATTATATATCTATATTTATAATTTTATCTTTTAGTGTAAGATTTTATTAATTAATATTTCTGTAATATTTTTATATATGTGTTAGTTATTTATAAAAAAAAATATGGATTTACATTAATTATGATAAATACAAGGACCATAGAGTAAAATACAAATAGTTTTGAAGTTAAGTTTGAAGTTTTGCTTTTGGAGAAAAACATCTTGAAACTTCAAATATAGAGTTTTTGCAAACTCTAAAATAGAGAGTCTTTTGGAGATGCTCTAATGCAAGATATATGAGCTACACAAACTAGAATACACAGTAACACATGGATAATTTTTTCCAAGAAATACGACTAGATTAATTAATCCTTTTAAAAGCGCATACAAGTTCTTTCTAAAAACAATATTTCAATAAAGCTCAAAAAAAAACTTAACTTGTTGGCTAGTCTCACTTGTTCACAGACCTGTAGCAGTCTCTGAACCACTCAGGCTCCTAATTCTAGATGTTTTTCTTCTCCTTATTTAGACATACAAAACTCTCTCTTGCTAAAAACTCTCTCTGGGAGTTAACCGGTCACAGAGGACCCTTTATATATTTCAGAGGAAACTCTAAACCTAAAGATCTATCCGATAATTCTTTAGCGAATAAGCCAATATTCCTTATTCTTTAAGAAACAGAGCTTGTGGTATGGTGGTGATTAACTTGAGGATAAAGCACACTAAGGTGAAGATACAAGAGTTCCAGCTCCGGCCACTGTGAATTAACATTTCGGTATCGCCAGATACAAAAGACCGTTACATGGGATGATAATGTAGGCTGTTAACACATGGATAGTCTAGTGGCAAAAAGAGACACCAAAGTTTGTAGGGCTGCCAACGCTAAAGGAGGAGACTTGAGGCGTCAAAATTGTTGCAGATAAAAATGGTACCACATAGAAAATGGAATTGATTGTGAAAGATAATTTAATTTTAATATTATATATTGTAATGACAGGGGTTTAGTAAAAAAACAATAAATATATATATATATATATATATATATATATATATTCAATTGAAATATTTAGTAATAATATATGATAAATATTTTAGTTATTTATTTCGTAAATAAAATTTGAAAACATTCATGCATGCATACAAAAACATTATACAATATATATATAAGGATTTATATTTCTTTTTAGTTTGAAGTTTCTTATGATGTAAAATAGTTTTTTGCATAGTAAAATATAAATTATTTTTAGATAATGATAATTATCAAATCAATGAAATTTATTTTTCATTTACGGATAGTCTATACTATTAAAATATAATAATTCATATTTTTTCTTTTTAATGAAAACTTAATTTTACCTGAAATATTCTTATTTTCCAGGGACTTTTTAATTCTCAATAATAATATTTTAGTCTTTTAGTTTTGCGGATATACTACAAATGCAGCTCAAACAAATCATGGATTTGGGTCATAAATTTCATTATTTAAATACCCAAATTTTAGAATCCATTAGTTTCATTTGAAGAAAATATTTTTTATATACATAAATGAAATTTAATCTTAAATATAGGTAAAATCAAACTAATAGTGGTTTTACTTTATTATACACATAAAATTCATTAAGAACTATATTTTTTTAAACTCGTTATGCAGATGATACTTTATTATACATAAACTAGATTATAATCTGTCCTTTAAAGGGCGAGTATATCGTTTTCTTTTATATATATTTTTTTGATTAATTTTTATTTTTGTATTTTTCTTTGTAATCATATTTGCATTTTTCTTTATAATCATATTTATGTAAAGTATTTTCTAAAATTAGTAAGATGTTTTGATAATTGTATTAAATTTGTGATGTTGCATGACTATACACTTGTAGCATAGTCACTTGGACTAAATCTATATCAATAAGTTATGTTCCTAATTTTAATAGAATAGATTAGTAGGTAAACATCTTTAGCCATGTGTGTTTATTCTTTAAGACATTATTACTCAAAGTTACTATATAACAATGTACTACAATAATACGAAAACATCCCATTAGATCATATCAAATTCAACCACATGGTAAATCATTTTCTAAGAACATTCATTATTTGAGGTCAGGTATTTTTTTCATTTTAAGTTTGTTAGACACATATTATATTTTATAAAGACTACCTTCAACTGGTTAAGCGGGTTTCTAGTTTTTATCAGGTACAATCGGATTTTTAATTAAAAGTTTCATTAAATCCGAACCGGATTATATACATTGCATCAGGTCCACTAGTTCGACCATGGATCTGAGTCAGATATGATTGAAACTCATACATTATAATAGAAAAACTTTTAAATTATTTATTTTTTAATAAAATATAAACTCATGTAAATTTTTATCAAAATGTTCAATGGAAAGATATCCGCGCGTTGAAAGAATGTTTCAACAATTAGTAGTAGCTTCCAAATGGAATAAAGATAAAATAATAGAATAGATTGATGGTTATAACATGACACAAATATATGATAAGAAAAACTTGTTTCAACTAAAATTGACAATTCATATCGTTATTAAATTTTAATAATAAGAACACATTATTTTTCAATAAAGAATATATATACAGTTAAATCAAACCTATTATTTAAATCTATTTAGAATAAATACCACACTTTGAAAAAAAAAACACAAATGATAAAATATTTAAACTCAATTGCTTAAGATAGAAACAAAATTAATAGTTGTTTTTTATCAGTAATTGAAAAAAAAAACAAAACATGGGCTTTCTTAGACTATCAACAATGGTTACACAATTCAACACCCTTGTTTTAACTTTTTAACAAACTACATCATCTTCTCTCTCTTTTATCTAATTATTCAATACTTAACTTCATTTCTAACTCTTACAATAGTTTTGTTTAGTAAAATTCAACATCATGCTCTACTATTTTTAATTCATATTTTTATCTTTTATAATTTACAACTACAATTTTTTTAATTAACTTAAATTACTAAAATGATATAGCTTTTAATAAATTTTATTTTATTTGGTATATTTATCCTTATTAATTTTTTTAAATAATACTAAAAGTATTATTATTAAAACCAATAAAATTACGAAACTTCAAATGTGTATGATACAAAAATAAAAATAACAAAATAAAACATATAAGTTAATTAATACTCCCTCCATTTTTTATTGTAAGTAGTTTAATGAAAATTTCCTTGTTTCAAAATGTCAGTAGTTCACACATATTTACGTAATTTTTCATTTATTAGATATAATATAGCCAATTAAATAATATATTTTTTTTTATAATTGGTTGAATTTATTAATTAAATATTACTTTTTAAAAAGTAACAACTTTCTTGATAATAAGTAATTAATGATTCACAACTCTATTTTCCTCAAATAAACTGAACAATCATTTTAAGTAATTTGTTTAAAATAACAATACATATAATTAACTGTAAGCCTGTAGAATCTGAATTAATCTGAAAAAATCTAAATTAATCTGCTGATCAATCTCCAATTATTTTGGCTTTTACTTAGTGTAGTAGATGTAATCAAACACAACAGAGAACACCTAGCTGGTGAGAATACCAATGAAAGTTTGCTAATTATGTGAAAATATAAAATCAAAACAGTTTGACATATAGAATAAAGAAAATATGTTTATAAAGGCAATAAACAAAAAAAAGCATGATCTGCCATCGCTCCCACCATCAAATGGATTAAAACACATGACTGATATTTTTACTTTATAACATCAAATCTTATTTCAAAATCATTCATAAAATATGATTGAACATTAAGAAAGTAGGTCTGCATGAGTAAAAGACGGATAGCAAAAATCCAAGACGATCAAAAGAATGCACTATCTCCACCTTTTTTTGAAATGATCAAGAACGGTTTCCAGCTTCCCAAGAACCCTCATTGCGTACCGAAAACACATTTATTTTGCTGACCAAGCAATTCTCTGTCACATTTGTACTTCGGTTTCCATATTTCAACTTAATTATGATATTGTGGTTTGATTCAACATTTCAGAGTCATAGGAGGAAAAAAACTGAGTGATAGAGAGCTCGTTCAACTAGTCTTCAAGAATCTTTTCCAAGGAAGAATAACCTACTTACACTCGGGTAAAGGACGAGACATGTCGCTGGCCATGGGAGCACACCAAAAACACGCTTATTGTTCGTAAGATTCCAGCAGCTAAGCTTAATATAGGTATTTCAATAAAGAGGAAAAAATGGTCTAGTAACCAAAAATATAGGTATTTCAATAAAGAGGAAAAAATGGTGGTCTAAAAATGGTGGTCTAGCTCACAACGAACCAGCAGGCCATATTGGTTCTGGGCCGCGCCGAGCCGTTATCCGTCCACTGCTGAGAGTGGGAGGTGGTCGCTGCTCTGTGAAACCAGCCTTACGCATTACCCTCCACCTTTAGCATACCCCTAATTCAAGCCTTCGCTCAAACCAGACATATAACTCTCAGCTTGGACTGGGCAGCTCAGAAACATGCCAC
Source organism: Raphanus raphanistrum subsp. raphanistrum (assembly GCA_019706035.1). Taxonomy (NCBI): domain Eukaryota; kingdom Viridiplantae; phylum Streptophyta; class Magnoliopsida; order Brassicales; family Brassicaceae; genus Raphanus; species Raphanus raphanistrum. The sequence goes on along the minus strand of CM033987.1, from coordinate 23,397,169 downwards.
ACCAGAACCAGCCCGTGGAACAGAGTCAGTGTCCCACCATCTTGTTGTCCCCACATGGGTCACAAGCTCTTGTTACTTAGCTCGACGTTTAATTGTTGTTTCTATGCTCTATATAAAGAAGCACACTATCAGAAGAAATACCGATGTGGGAAGAAAGACTTAAAACTTCTGAACTGAAGAGTCTTTTGATTTGGGCTAAATTCTTTTCATTTAATGCTTGAAAATAAAACATAGTCCAATACTGTTCAGAAACAATTTTCTACATTTTACCCAAAATAAAAAATTTCCATACTGCAAATGCTAGAAGGATTTCTCATCCAACTCCTAAGTCAACAAAATAAAATTTTGTCTGAATAGATTCCCTTAGAAACAAATCCTAGCTTCTGAAGAAACAATAAGAATGGTTTCCGAGCTCCAGGAGGAGGAAAAGAGACTGAGACAGTGGACTCTCTTCTTAAGTTACTTAGGAACCCATCCGGGAGAACAAAGAAGAAGAAAGTTGTAACTTAAGTTCTGGGATGCAGCTACAAGACAGAGTTCCAATCACAGTTCACAGTGATGATGTGGAAAGACATGATCACAGTTCCAATCATCTTGATTCAATAAACAGAGATCATAAAACAAAATGCAACACCCTTTAGTAAAGCATCAAAATATTGATAAAGCAACAAAATAAATGATAGGAATGAACATTGCTTTAGTCTTTGATACAGCCAACGAATCTCCAAATATTTATTTCATTCAGAATCCTAGTGCTTTCTAGTTAACATTTAGTTTTCTCCATTAGTTAAAAGAAAATACTCTTCTCTTTTCTAAGACTCTTGCTATACTTATATCGTTATAACCTAACAATATGTGTATCTCACCTTAGAGCATTTCTAATGATATTTTTTTCTTATCTATCTTATTAAAACATAAATATTATGTTGGACCTAACATTTATTTTGTAAGTTTTTAAATTAAATACACCTTTATACTTTATAGTTAAACCTACATTAAATCGCTAATGTTTCTTTTTTTTATATTACTATCCATGTTTCCAAACAATATACTTATTTCTTTATACTACTATCAATGTTTCCAAACAATATGTTTTTATACTACTATTAATGTTTCTAAACAATACAATAATTAATCTTATTTATTTTATATCTATCATTTTCTCTTTAAAATTTTATAGAAATGTCATAATTTTATAAATTGCAAAATAATAAACTTTAAAATTTGGATTATAAGATTACAAATTATGAAACTATTACAATTTAAGTCCAATTAGATTACATATCGGTCATCCATCAGTTCAATCGGTTAGTCTCGGGTTTTACTGATTTTTTTAATATGAATATTTTAGAAACCTAAATTAAATTGTCAGATCTCCGGATTAACCGGTATAATCACAATCGGGTTGAATTTAAAAACACTGATTTAAATGCAAAAATATTATAAATACACACTCTTTAAAAATTACCAAAATATTTGTTAAGTTATTAGTGAAATTTTTCATCGTAAAATATTCCGCGCTTCCAAAACGCGGATCAAAATCTAGTTAAACGTTAAATATAGAGAAAAAGTTACACCAATGACAATCTTATATTAGATATAGAAGAATGAACAGTATTACATGAAACAAAAACAATTTATACTATATCCATTCTCCTTGGGAGCAAACAGAACTGTACATTTTACATGCATTTTACATTTTTTTCATTTTGAGATATTCCATCAAATATTTGGGCTAGGAGTGCTCTTATGATTTGTATCATTTTTTTAATAGTGTGAACTATTGCAAGAAACTAGTGTTGAAGTTGCTCTAACAATATGCTCTTATAAATTTTTATCTTAATACGTTTTAACTCGCATACTTAATTATTTTCATCAAGTTAACTGTTTGTATATCTTAAATATTTCAAAATTACACCGGATCAAACTTTTGAAAATGCTAGTTTTAGCAAAACAATAAGAGTTTTGGAAAAAGCAACGAACAGAGTTAGAGTTGTCGTTAATTGCTGGATTTTTCCTGCTGTAAAGAGATGGCAATATCTTACATTGCATGTATATATATATATATATATATATATAAATATATATTTTTTGCACGCTCCCAACAAGTGAAAATTGTGCATGTGTACGCAAAACATCAGGGCCATCTCGAATTATTTATAGACTTTGTTGAAAAAGTATTAATGGTATATTTAATGATCTAATAGAATAGTTTTAAAATTTTATAAATTTATTTATATATATTTGACATCTTTTTTGAAATCACCAGTTCTAAATTTAGTACTATATCTAAAGATTTAAAATTTTATATCATAACTTATATATTTATCTCAAAAATTCTTAATGTTTTTTTTAATTTTTAACTCGAACACTGTCGACCATTCCACTTGCACGTGCTGTTAGACGGCTTTGCAAAACATTGACGTCCTCAAATGTATTGATGGTACTTACTACTTAATTTACTGATAGTATGATAACTCTCGTGAGGCAAATGTTCTAAATATCTGTTGATACTCCTTCTGTTTCATATTATAAGTAGTTTAAGGAAAATTTATATGTTTTAAAATATAAGTAGTTTCATTATTCTATGTAATTTTTACTTTATTGGGTATAGTATGACCAATCAAATGATATATTATCTATCAAATAATATAGAATTATTTATGATTGGTTTAACTATACTTAATTTATATATCAAATAATATTTTAAAAATAAATAATATTTTTCTTAATCTATGTGCATTCACTTACATAAAAAGAGAGGGAGTATAAGATTTTCTTTTCTATATCCAAAATCAAACGAAACAATTATCTATTAATAGAGCATAAAGTTTATGAATTTTATATAATAAAGTTAAAATAATAGCTTACATTTTTATAAATAATTAATTTCAAATAATTAGGGTGAAATAAAAAAAATGAAAAATCTCAAACATCCAATAGAAATTAAACGCCTAACTTCATGAGACCCATTTTTTTCTTTCAACATGTTGAATAAATGCAACTAGTTGAATGCCATGTCATTGTTTTTTTTTTCAACACCTTTACTGTAGACATTAAACAGTTGAATAAGATATTCAACATGCCCATTGCACATAGTCTTAGCGCGGATAAAAATATAGTTGTATATTAAAATTATATTTATTCATCAAATGTAATAAAAACCATAGCCATGTAAAATAAAATTTCCAACTTAATAACATATGGATGTTCATATCTTTATATAAATAAACTAGGTGTCTTTCATGCACTTGCGGGCTTAATAATTTTACAAAAATTATAAATAATTATATTATAAATTCAAAATATTAGAATGAATTATTTTTATGGTTTAAAAATATTTGATAATTGAATAAATATTAATTTTTAATATATGAGAAAGTTTTTTAATTTTAATAAAATATATTTTATTACGTAAAATAAACATAAAATATTCATGTATACAAAAAACTACATAGAGAGATTTATATTTATTTTAAAAATATTATGATGTAAAATATTTTTGGATAATATAATATAGAAATGTTTAGATAATGATGATTATCAAATCAATAAATTTGTTTTAATTTATGAGTAATTATATATTAACAAATATAATCTAATTAATAAATTAATAAGAAAAATAAAAACTTTAAACATTCTAAGTTTTGACGTAAGAGTGAAAAAATATTTTACAAATAATATTATAAATATTTTTGAATTATTTGCTAACATTTAAAAAAAAAACAAATTATCACAATGAGTGATTTTGATCTTTTAAGAAATTTATCTTAAAAGGTGGATGGTTCATTATATCTTATGTAATATATTGATTAACCCAAATATAATATAAACATATACATATACATAATGTTTTAATATTATTAAAATAAATATAATATAAATCTAATTATGATATTATCATTATACTTTTAAAATTATTCTCAAGATAATAATAAATTATCAGCTAAATCACTAAAATTATTTATTAACAAAAATAATTAAACGTAAAATATAACCAAATCTAAAATTATGGAGAACATGATAAATTAGAAATTAAATAACATATATATAGCTACATAGAGTCAATATAAATAATAAGATAAATTCAGCATCTTAGATGATTTTCTTTATGTTAACACTTATGTATTCTTATCATGATAAGATAGAGTCGGTTATTATATTTGAAAGTCAATCACTTACGAATAATGAAATAATGAACCAATATATATCAAATCTAGATGCACCAAATATACATCTCTTATATCAGTTAGTATTTAATATTAATCCGAAACATACACCGAAAGTAAATATTTACCCAAAAAGCACTTAAATAAGAATCAACCAACATATATCAAAAATTTAAATAGTTATAAAAAGATGATATATCATAACTAAAACATTATAATATTTTTATTATCTTAAACCACATGTTTAATTAAAAAATATGAAAATAAACAAAATTATTAGCTATAATTATTAAAATATAAAATAATAAAATTACCTAAATTCATGGAAATACTGACAAATCAGTCAATTCACTTCATAAATAATAGTTAGATAACTAAATCTATAAATAAAGTGAAATAAAACTACAAGAACCAAACCAAAATGAAAAATATGTAACAAACTAGAAGTTTCAGGTTCAAAACGTTTGTATCAGACAAACAAGCCCTCATCTTCCCCCAGTTCTTAGAATCCACAACGTTCTCTCTCAACCATTTCGAGTCTATACTCAGTGCCGGTCTAACATTTTACACTGCCCTAATCCAATTTTTAAATTATGCCCTTCGATGTTTTATCTAATATACAGATGTTAATATAAAAATAACTAAAGCTTTCATAAATCAATCAAATCACATCAAATTTTTATAGATAAACAGTAAACAAACTAAAAATATAATTACATTTTCCTGCAAAATCATTTACTAATTTAATAAATCTTTAATCATATCAGTCTTAATAATCCACTTAATCTCATGTATAACATAGTTAACCACAAATAAATATATATCAATTTTAATATCAGCAAAACTTTTAGGTATGATAATAGATATTAGAGTAGTTAGCAATACACATTAAGCAATTTATGTGTTTGATAACAATCTTCCATTATTCAACAAAAAAAACTTTACTAGGTTTGTAATTTTTTGATGTTCTCATAAAATTTTTAGTCATGTAAACATATTATCATCAACTATTTATTAATGCATATCATTTTGAAGTTTTCAAGTCTAAACACTATGATTTCAAATTATTATAACTAAAAATGTTAGTATTATATTAAGTAAAAAACCTTATCAAAATTTTTAATTTATAAACATTAATAAGAAAACAAACTTCAAATATGCCCTTTTAAATCGAATGCTCTAATCGATGGCTTGGGTGGCTTCTTTTCTGGGCCGGCTTTGCCTATACTCTTTATAACCTCGACCTAGAACTTGATAAGACCCATCGGGTCGGGTCACGACAAAGGTGAATATCAGAACGACAAGCAAAAGCCCGATGAATATGACCATACAGCACAAGTAAACAGCCAGTAGAGTTGACATCTTTTGCCAAAGTCTGTGTATGTGAGAATTAAGAACTTACTGGTAAGCCGCAGGTGGAGACGAGGAGGATGAGAACGCCGAGGACGACGTCGGGCCAACGGAGGAAATTGACACACTCGTTGTTGGGCTTTGAGGCAAGCCATATCCCTGACGCCGTGATCGGTATGGAACATAGTAACGCTAGTAAAGAATTAGATGAGGAAAAAGCATTCATCCCATAATAATACTTATAAAACCAATCTCGACAGACCTATTGTATCCTCAGAACCGTTTGTTCCCTCCACGAAACCTTAAAATCTAATGGGCGCTTTCTACAACTACAACAAGCATCCAAAAACATTTTTTGGATTCGCGTCTCTCCAACGAACTAGGGGAGGACTTATTGTTGAAGGTGGGCTCCGAACACGTATCAATGTCCAATCTAGTTCTAGAAAAAGTTTATTAAATTTGAAGGCTCGAAGACAAACAAAATCCAACTCTCTAAAAAACAAAATATGACAATTAAAGCGACGTGCGTGCTCGCGCCCATGCTCAAGGGGAAGCATCCTCGGCCAACAAGTATTTGTGAGACAGCCCGACCCACATTGAATGCCTTGGGACGAAGCAAGCTACATCCATGTCGCAGAGAATATGTGACCTCACCTGACAAGATCGAATATGTGACCTCATCAGCAAAGATAACGATTTGTCATTTATCTCATATGGACCATCCCACTGCTATAAAAGAAGTGCTTCATCGACTTCACCTGGGTACCGTTTTTTTTCTCTGAGAGTTTTTAGAAAGAGATTTTAGAGAGAGAGACTATATTCATTGTATAGCTAGCTCAATTCAATAATCGGAACTCGCTTCTGCATTTGTATTCACATTTTTTTCTATCCTGATTTATTTCTAACACAAACGAAATTTCCACCTGCTTTATATCTAATCTATTCATTAATCACTATCACGAACAACACATTAAGAGGGGTGTATTCAACTAAGAGTTTGAAGTGATTTGTATTAAAATGACAAATCCACTGTTATTCAAACATGGATTTTAAAAAACACTTTAAAATCTAGTGTTATTGAATTTGACATTTTATAAAACACTCTGAAATCCACTGTTATTGAACATAAGTTAGAGATTTTATATTGCTTTAAATGTTTCTAGAGTGTTTGAGGGAAGTTCTTTAGTTACAAAAATAAAAATACAAATCACACTGTTTTATATGAGATTCTGGAATGTTTTAATAAAAATCATACCAAGTTCTATAATTCTCCTATAATCATCTAAAAATTCATTAAAAATTAAATCACTTCAAATTTCAGATTCAATACACCCCCTAAGTTTATGTTACTAACAGTGTTAGGTGATAGTTAGAATGCAATATATGGATCTTGAAAAGATTTACGGGGTTAGTTTCACAAATAATAAAAAAATTTGGGGTTAAATCATATAACTCAAATTGTAAGAAAGAAAGAATCAATTTTATATATTCCCGGTCAAGACCACGTATCTTCCTTCCTCTTCCTCCTCACTGCCCGTCAGAAAAACACGACACGACCCGACCCAATCAGCAAAACTTAAATTCTCTCTTCTTTAAGACATTTCGATTCTCCTAATCCCAAACTCCAATTTCTGCAAAAAAAACCAAAGCTTTGAGTTCTCCTCAGAATTGCCGATCCCTTTTGAGGTACCTTTTGTCCGCCGATCCCTAGTTTTTTTTTTAACCCAAGATTCTGAATCCCCAACGCTTGATTCAGTGTACTTCCTTCAAATTTTTTTTGTATATTTAGATTTTGTGTTATCGTCTCTAATTGACTCCTCCAACATTGTGAACTAAAAAAGCTATCCTCAGATTTAAAATGTGATCCTTTTTAGCTTCTGCTTTTAATTTCGTTTTTTTTGCATCTTTTTTTTTGAATTCTGCATTTATTAGTAAAATTCTTTTCTCAATTACTCAACTCTATAGCATCTGGTTTGGTAGGTTTTTGCTTAGATTAAGCGAATGTGATAATGGTTGGCAGCGAGATGGAAAAAACGGGTCAAGAGAACGAACCTAAGACTCCTCCTCCTCCTGCTCCTCCTGTTACTTCACAGGTTTGCACTGTTGCAAATTGATCTGCCAAATGTGTTTGTTTGATTAAAATGTTTATGTGTGTTTTGTAGGAACCTTCTTCTTCTTCTGCTGTGAGTGCTGGAATGTCTACTACTCCTGATTGGTCTGGTTTCCAGGTCCTAAAAAAAAAAAATAGAGATTCCCTTGTTTCCTTGTCTTCATTTTAGGTGTGTTGCTATTGTGGTTCATTTTTTTTTTTTTATGTTTCTTGTTTTAAACCAGGCTTATTCTCCTATGCCGCCTCATGGTTATGTGGCCTCAAGTCCTCAACCTCACCCTTATATGTGGGGCGTTCAGGTGAAGTCCCTCTTTGGAGCTTCTTCAGGGGCTTACACTTAACTAGTTGTGTAGGTTTTAATCAAGCTAAACATTATGCTGATTACTGAATGTATTGTGTTTTGTAGCATATGATGCCTCCTTATGGAACACCGCCTCATCCATATGTGGCGATGTATCCTCCAGGTGGGATGTACGGTCACCCTTCACTGCCTCCGGTACTCACTGCTACCATTTTATATCTTCCGGTTATATATTCAAAATAAGTATAATGTTCATGTTATCTTTCTGCAACAGGGATCTTATCCGTATAGTCCTTATGCAATGCCTTCTCCTAATGGAATGGCTGAAGCTTCTGTGAGTTTTTTTTCATTTTTTGTTTACTCTCATTAGTTTCTTTGTCAAAATGGAATCTTGATTGAGGAATGTTTCTGGGTTCAGGGAAATACAGAGGGTGATGGCAAACAAGCTGAGGTGAAGGAGAAGTTGCCAATCAAAAGATCAAAAGGAAGCTTGGGAAGTTTGAAAATGATTATAGGAAAGAACAATGAGACTGGCAAAAACTCAGGAGCATCAGCTAATGGAGCTTGTTCTAAAAGGCATGTGACTTAGATGATTGTTTGAAAATCAAAAAGCTTGTTGGCGTTGGACTTATCTTTGTTTGGTTTTTTCTACAGTGCTGAGAGCGCTTCTGATGGTTCAAGTGAAGGAAGTGATGCAAATTCACAAAACGTAAGTTTACCAGCAACCCCCATTAAATCAATTCCAGTTACTGATTAGCTTTGTAACTTTTGTAGGACTCTGGGTCTAGAAACAACGGGAAGGATGGTTTGTTAATATCTATCTATCTTTTCACATATCTCAACTCTTATTATGTGATGCATATTTCAGAGAGTGTTCTTTTACTTTCAGGTTCAGATTCTGCTCATGGACCACCACCGCGTAATGGAAGTAATCAGCCGGTGAACCAGATCGTCCCCATCATGCCTACAGGTGTTCCAGGCCCACCAACAAATCTAAACATAGGAATGGAGTATTGGAGCGGTCATGGGAATGTTTCTACAACAGTTCCTGGAGTTGTAGTAGATGGCTCCCAATCACAAACATGGATACAGGTTTTGTGTAACTGTGCCCCTTCTTCCCCCTTTCTCTACCGTTATTCTTCAAGCAGCGTGTGTGATTTGTTTTGGGGAAAATAGGATGAGAGAGAGCTGAAGCGACAGAAACGGAAGCAGTCCAATAGGGAGTCTGCTCGTAGATCCAGGCTGCGTAAACAGGTATCACATAAAAACAAGTTCAAAAGCACCAATCCCTCCCCAGTTGATATGAAATGATCAAAAGCTTTTGTGTGGTTCAGGCGGAATGTGATGAGTTGGCACAACGAGCAGATGTGTTGAATGGAGAAAACGCAAGCCTTAGAGCAGAAATTAACAAGCTTAAAAGCCAATACGAAGAGCTTCTTGCTGAAAATAACTCTCTCAAGGTTTTAAGTTACAGTAGAAATAATCTTCATCTTTGTGTGCCGCCAGTCAGTTTCATAATAGATTGATATAAGTTTTACCTGTGTTTCTTTCTCTCTTGCAGAATCGATTTACGGCAGTCCCATCACAGGAAGGAGTAAACTTGGACAAGAAGGAGCAAGAACCAGAGGCAAGTACACGTCAAGATGTTGCGGAGACCACTTATGGTTCCTACAACAACTCAGCATAACTCAAGAACAGTTGTATTAGGAACCAGAGTTTGTTTAGTAGTAGTGTGTTTATCTAAAGCTTAATGGTGCGTGAGAAAATGCTCTCTTCTTTAACAAGTGTATATTTTATTTTCAGTGTTTAGATTTTGGACCCCTTTTGTCTTTTTATAAAATGGACATAAATTGAGTTCAGGTATTGCGTATGGGTCAATGACAAACGCAAAACCAAATGTAACATCGACATTGATTTGCCGTCCATATCAGAGTGACGAGCTGCTATCCCGATGGAGAAGCCTTGGTTCGGGAACAATGTAACGTCGCAAGCATAAATATATATCTATCTATAACAAATGGAGCAGAACATGATTCTGACATTAGACTCAAACAAGCTGTCCTATTATTAGCAAGTGGATGTGTTTGGTAAGATATTTTTATAAGTAAAAAAGTACACCATTCTTGTTCAAGAAGAACACTTGTTTCTGTAATTTGTTATTAATCAGACAAAATCATATGCTTTCAGAAACAACAACAATAAGTAAGCAAAGTTATAACAACATCATGCTCATTTCAGCTACGCTCTTGCAACAATCCTCTCTTCTCTACAGTATGAAGTTTTTATATGCGTATGTGTCTGCATGAGTGGCCTCCCTATAAAACTCCCAGATTCACTTGGTTCCTTAATAGCTTTCAAAATGGTTCTTCTTGATGACATCTTGAACGTATTTCAGCTTTTACTAACTTCTCCAGATGAAGTTTCAGGTCACCACCACTAAAACACGAACCTTTTCGACTTGTCTTAGTAAACTATAAAATAAACTCCAAAACAAGTTTGACCTGTGTCTGGATGATTAGATTGCAGGTAGTTGAAACATCACATTTGATATTAAAAAAAACTAACAAGAAATAAAATGAAGATTACACACCATCAACAATTTGAGTAACATCTAGATCTAAATCCAAAAGATCAAAACTTTGACATTTTGAAAGTTCGAAAAGCTCATGAACAAATAACATTCAGGCAAGTAAGTACAAGAAGACCTCAAAACCCAGAAACAATGCAATGGAAAAAAGGAAAGTGGTTACCTTTAAGAAGCTCTTCTTCAGAGATTGATGGAGAGAAGTCGCTCGACCAATTTCTGTGATTTAATCCGGTTTATATCCGGTTTACAAGACTCGAACTCATGATCTAGTTCGAACTAGTACTAAAAACTAAGAAAATTTGTTTAGTTCGAACTAGTATTAGAAATCTAGGAAAATGTTTAGTTTTGTAATGGATTCCTCCGTACAGAAGATGGCTAGATTGTTATTTAGTTTTTTTTTATTAATTATCAAGTAAAGGATAATAATGTTACCATCCATTTTATATATATTTAAAATTACGATTGTAATCAATATAATATATTAATTTTTAAATTACAATATATCTTTAAAATATATTTAAATAATTTAAAATTTTAGATATAACATATTTTAATATAATATAGATCCTCTAAGATGATACATATTTTATATATATATTCAACTTATATTATTCAAATGGTGTTTCAATATCTATTCATATTTTATCATCAACTAATTAAAAAAATTCCATATACTATGTACTGACAAATTTTGATGGACGCAGTTATGATTGAATACTAGCAAACTATTACATGTGCAGATTACTTTACCTGAGACGTTTTTCATTAGCTAGAATTCTAGATATATAATACTTACTGCTAATTGACAAGTGTGAAGTTTTACTAGCTACGACAACTTTATTTTCACTTATATTTAGAAGTGTCTGCATAAACTTTAATTTATTTTAATTCTTTGATGTATTGGCTGTGAAATATATTCCAAATTGATGTGCTATTATGGATTATACATGATCTATCAGCTGCCTGAAACTTTGATTCAAAAAGTATTGTCTCCACTTCCAACAAAAACAATTAATCTACGAGTGTTTTGTCTATATAATGTTGGCATTACTAGAAGTTGGTATCAGAACTCAAATTCCATCTTGAAGACTACAGAAATGAACACCGATTTTTTTGATAGGAAAGACTGAAACAATTCTTTCAATCGAACACGATATGTTTGATTCACGAATTGTTTTAAAGTTTTTTTCTATTAAATTATTCGTTTCGTAGTCTCTAAAATCAAACTTGAGTTTTGATACCAATTCTAAAAAAATCGTTATTTTGTAGCCAAAATACTTGTGGATATAAAAAAAATTACTATAAAAGAAAACAATATCTAAACCAAACCTTTATGCAGATGATCTATCATCTCCTCTTTCATGGATCCTTGATTTGGAAAACTTTTGAAATCCAAAACATAAAAGAGGATATATTATATTAAGGCCTCAACTGTTTGCATGATTTTTTTATAAAAATTTAGTACTTATATTTAGGTTGGGAATTTTTTTTTCTAGTTTGTGGTTTTTATATTTTTTTTGTTGATTTTAGTTTTTTTCTGAAATAATAAATTTTCATTTTTTTTTTCAATAGCTTATATTTTGTAAACATATACAGCCTTTAAGCTAAATGTTTTTTATGTGCTTAGAATTACCAAAAAAATAATTTATAATTTTATTTTTGTAAAAGAAATTTATACCTAATATTATAACTCAAAAAATTATAACTATATTTATTGATAAAATATATTAAAATATATTTTTATCTGTAATGTACAAAAACCTACAAAAAATCTAAATTTTGAATGACTAATAAAGTACATATATTTCCAAAATTAAAAACCATAATCTATTAAAAAATCTGAAAAAATCAAAACCTAATTTTTTTACGAGAGTTTTATAACCCTGGAAAATTATAACTTACCTTTCCCAATTGTCGTTACCTCCTCCAACAGATGTCACATCTCTCTTTTGCATTCTACAAGACTTTCCTTGTTTTTCTTATGCACAGTCTTAGTCTATGATTCATGTTCTCCATTTCCAAATAAAGCAAAACTGGATTCAGAAAGCAAAAAAAAAAAAAAACAATGACATACATAATTGTTACAGTTCATTATATATCTCTTTGTAAGAAAATGGTTCATTATATATATCTCATCATAATATATAAACTCTATCAAACGAGTATTTTTGTATTTTCTTTCACAAAAATAGATGGAAAAAGACAAATCAACCAAAAACATCTAAGAGGCTCTCTCTCTCTCTACATAACCCTTATCAAATAAAGAAGAAAACTTAGTAACGAAACCACAAAAGAAATGGGGGAAACAGAAACCGTTTGAGGAGAAAATCGTATGCTTTTGAAACTTATTGCAATAAAAGGCTAAGTAAGTGTTACTTTATTTAAAGAATTCACATGCTCGTTTCTTAATGTTTCTTAGTTGAATTATCAACAAATGCTACCTATATGATTCCCCTTGAGATGATACCATACATATACTTTAGAGTTTACATGCTGTAAAAACACATGTACTCTATAAAAAAAGAACGTACAGTTACCAATAATGTATATGTCTGGTTGAAATCTCTAGGTTAAGATGACATCTGCTTGAACACACTCTCTCAAAACAATCCCTAACTTTGACCTTCTTTCCTGTAAATCCAAACAATAGACTTTGTGATAATAAACCAGCAACTTTCTTGATATCACACGAATTGATGTATTTCCTTACCTTGTTATCAAATAGCCGGGCTTTTTCTTGTTTTAATTTTACCGAGCAGAAGTAAGCAAATATTATTAATCATGTACAACTAATAACATATTAGAGATACATCAATAAACATATCCGACAAAAAATTAATTTGCATGACCGCATATATATGGTCTCTTTAATGACATTCTATCACGGTTATCTGTAAAATATATCCGCTTTTACAAAAAAGCATAGAAATATTGGCGTGTTTCAATTATAAAATATAGGAGTTTTGAACTTGACCCAAATACAATTGATTCATCTTTGTATTTGAATTTAGGTGGAAAGGTTTAAAACTCCCGAGCACCATCATGTTATTTACAAACATCCTAGCACACAAGTTATATATACAAAGATAGATTCACTTTTAATTAAAAACTCTTGTTCTTCCTAGCAAAATACTTATTGGTAATTGAACAACCTAGTGTATACTTGCAAACTCTGATGAAAAAGAAATATATATTAAAAGGATCATTAACAGAATATCAACTATTGGAGCCTCTACACAACGTCTTAACAGAATATGTTGTCTCTACACAACGTCACAATGATATCCGATAGATCATATGCACAAAAAGTTGTCTTAGGATACAATCAAAGGATTGGTTTTAGAAGTAGATATAAGAACATAGTTGAAAGAGCAAACAAAAACAACATATGCATATTCTACCCTCATCCCATGTCTCTTGCTCTCGTCTCGTCCACAATGTGTCAAACGAGAGATAGAGATATGGGATGAGGTAGGATATGTCTGAAGAGACAATCGAAGAAGTTTAGGGGTAAATACAAACTTGGTTGAGAATGAGCTGCCATATAAAGAGATGAAAGATTTTGAAATACTTTGACCCCAAAGATAGAAATCAAATTTTAGGGTTGGAAACGTTGGACCCAGAGATTTCTTTTCTCAATTAGAAGATAACTTTCTTTTATTCATTATTCACATGATCTTATGATCTTATCCTTTAAATTGTAGAAAAGAAATCTTATTTCTTTGATTAATGTATGTCACTAACTTTCAATAAACTTTTAGGAACGTCACATATTAAATTAAAATACTGCTGGCTCGATAACAAGTGTATGTGTTATATATGTACATTTGTGAAAAAAAGTTCATAATCTCTATAATATAGATATGAATTTGTCGATAAACAGTTGATGATGTAATTACAATCATGCATTAATATTCAGTTAAAACACAAAATAATTGGTTGAATTTAAAACATGGTGGTGGATAGAGATGGAAAAAATAATAAATTAAGTCTCCGTTAGAGAGGAGAGATTAATGAGGGCCCACATCGTCAAATATCGTCTACTAAACTTTTAAACTAGTTTTACTTATCATATGATGGCATAAATATTGCATTCAGAGAGAGAATTCACATGCTGTGTGATAATGATAAGTCTACTTACCTTGTTATATATTACTCATATGCCTCAGAATCTAATTCTCCTAACATAAAATGACTTTTGTATATAATATAGCGGTGGTCTAAACAAAATTTAATCATATTTTGAAAAAAAGCGTAATTTATTGGTCCTTTTCCTCAGTGAAACTCAATGTGGAAGAGTGCTTTGTCTTTGTAAGTGGATAGTCACGAGAAAGTTACACTCTCAATATATAAAAAAATTGTTAGTTTTATCTTCCATAACCGTTGGAACTATTTCAGATTGTCATCCTTAGGAGGGACACCAAATTCGAACAGGCTCTTGCCGCTGCTGCAGCCGTTTGATATTTCCATTTCACATTATTATCTGATATCTAGTTCGAAGAATCATCAGTTCCTTAATCAGGTTTTGACTTTGAATAAACTTCATTGACTACTTCACTTCTCTTAACGTTGTTAACATACATTTTCCTCATACTTGGGTCTTAATTCAAAATTGAACATGAAGAGTAAGATATAAATGCTGTCAATGCTATTTAAATAGAGACATTATTTAAAAATTGAGTTGATTGTGTACTCTATGCAATGCATGATATGTGATATGCATTCTTTAGTTTCTTTTTTCTTTTGGCTTTCAGTGTCATGGATCCTCAAATATTTTAGATTCTGTGATAAATTGTTGGTTCAACCAATTTAGTTGTTAACTAAGTATATAGTAGTAGATGTTGGAATTGAATCTTAAAAATCTGGTGCCTCGATTCTTTTCTCTTTGATTATGGACAATGGTGTGATTGTGGTGACCATGCGAATATGCACTCCCAATAAGTGGAAGAAAATCTTGATGTTGAGAGTATTAATCTTAATCTTAATATTTTACTTGATAGTTTTGTCTTTTTATCCCAACCTCTCATTGTTGAACTTGTTAATTATCCTCTTCATATTGTATTCCTAACTTACATGTACATGACTGTCCGTACATACATTATAATCTTCAAAAGAAACTCAAATGCTGTTAATATAGTCTAATTCAGATCTAAAAGTAGGCTATTGCTCTTGATTAAGCAAAATTGTGCATGTAATGAAAGACCTCCCACTGTGTGATTGAGGTAAAATTTGGACCCATGATAGAGAAATTGGGTTATTTCCAGTGCCACCTGTTTGAGGTCGATCTGACGGTTATACCAAAATTTATACATCTTTTTACTGAAGACTGGTATATCTGCTAATTCAATTCAAGAGAAAATAAAAAATTTGATTTTCTTTATTTTCAGTTTGGTTTAGCCTCAAATTCGATTGTGACAAAAAAAAGACAATGTCTGCTATTTTAGCCATTATTTAGGCTACAGTTCTTATTTTTTTTGTTTACATTGTTCTAGAGTGGAGAGACGATTGTATCTCTTTTCAAGAGAAGAATAACAAACCCCTTATTTATTTATTTTTGCTTTTATGGCTTATTTATTGATTCTCTTCGTTTCTAATTCCACGTCTTAGTCATATAGCACGTTAGTCTTAGAGTTGTTTGAATGAATCATGAAATTGTGAAACTGATATGATAGGTTAGGGTATATACACGGTTCTTTATCTAGGTTGTTCTTGATGCAGGAATTAGATTCATTACCTATTTTATGAAATTCGGCTGTTTAACGCACCAAAAGAATTTGATTAAATGTCTGAATGAATTTAAAATGAGCGGAATAAACTTAGCCAATGGAAGATGATGTTAGAAAGTTTCATGAACCTATCAAACTCAATTTTATGCATGTTTAGAATCTAAATTCAACAGAAGTCAGTCTCTAGGATTATATTACATAGGGTTTTGGCGCTGCGAAGCTAGGTTAATTCTAATTATTTTTTTGAGTTCGTGAATGAATCTTAATGCATTCCATGTCTATAAATTGTTCACGATCTGTGTTTCTGAGAATTGCATGATGCCAGCACCTTTACGCATAAGTTTACATCGCATTTGCATTTTGTATTTTAATTTCTTGCAACAAAAAAATCATTTTGTCATAGCTCCACTCTACTCTCAAAGAGTGGTTGTGTAACTCTTGTCCTTATTGGTTCGATCACTAAGTACTACTACGCACTGTCGTGCACTACGGTATGCATTTAGTGGATAAAACCTTATCACACCAAGTTTTGCTGCTGAATATGATTTTCACTTGCAGTGGATCTAGAAGCTCAAAAAGATTCCTTACTGAGAACATTTGCACTTGTACTACTCTTTTTACATCACTATAAGTACATCATGTTTCTCATTCGTTTGTGAGCTCATGTTTTGCAGATAATGGTATGGACTAAAGCATGTGATGTTGGTAAAGAGAACCAAGGAGAAGGTTTGTTGCATGGACCTCAGGCAAAGAAATGGAGTAAAGATGATGCACACTAACTCTCCCACATGAAGAATGTCGTGATTTTGGTTACTCAGCTCGGTTGTCCTATCGCGATGGAAACATTGGACATTACTGCTGATGTTGAGACATTGTTCGAGTATAGAGTCATTAATTTGCAAGTGCACATACCCAGACTTAGTGCGCCAGTTCTTGGCATCTACACACCCCCACATCTAGTAATGAATAAAACTAGATGATATTATTTCTTTCATCATCAACATGAACTACTCTGAGTTACCCATCATTAACCTCTGTGGCATTTTTTTAATTCAGCTCATGAATTACTACCTTTTTCTATTGGTTTTCTGAATTGACAAATGGATAAGTTTAGTTGGCACAGTTGAAAGCTGCTTGGGAGAATCCTCGCCTTTCTAGAAGCGCATAGGTACAAGAGTCTATGAGGTGCGACATGCTCAAGAGTCACTTGGTCTCAGTCCAGTTCTGGGTATGCGCATTATTGGTTCCTTGCTTTATGGAACGACTGAAAGCTGTTGGTGTTACGAGTAATGAGTTGTTCCTTCTTTTTCAAGAGGTGAGACATCTTTTACCTAAGGCTACAAATTGCTCTTTCCCACCTTTAGGCGATTTCAACATGCAATTTCAACATGGGAGCAGTACTAGCTTCGAATTTGACAGAATACAAGGATTTTTAGTTGAGAGTAAGGGCAAGGCAAGTGGTTTTGGATGAAAATCTTATGTATCCCTCATATAGTTGGTTTTGATCTTCATGAAACTGTGGTGGTAATATATTAGCAGAAAGAAAATGTGTTGCAGTTTCTTGGCATTTCTTCATTGACAAACAAAAAATTATTTTGTGGACCTAATTCTCAAGTGAGCATGCATTGTCCTTTGTCTATTGTTTCCTGGATCCGGGCAAAGTTATTCATTCATATCACACTACTGCAGCCCACTCACACAACCTTACTTTTGTTTGATGAAGTGGAGTTTCTTCCTTCAAAAGAACTCATTTTCCCTCCACCACGACCCAAGCGGGATGCTACAAGCGACCAGGTTCACGAAGGTGATGACCAGGATGATCATAATGCACCAACTATTGACCCTAAGATTGAGAAGGATGGTCCCCAGGTGGCGCAGCGTACGAATGGGTGAACGGTCGATCTAAGAATTTAGGGTTCTTCGAGACCTGTTCTTGGATTGATTAAGGGTTTCTTTCGATAGCTCCTTAAGACCAACTTCTTGTTAGATGAATTAAATCGAATCAAACAAGGGATAAAAGCAAAGCTCTTCTTATTAAAATCAAACGTATCCTTTAAGAGAGTTATTAGCTCTCTTTATATAAAGACTTCTAAAGTCACAAACCGACTTAGAATAGGAAATAGAAAACCTAGTTTAGAAAAGGAAATTATTAAGATAAACATAAGTTATTAAAAACAAAGAAATCCATTCGTAATATGAATTATCATCTTGGCGCCAAGAGTAGAGATGCCGCTGCATCAGGTCTCCCCGGGTTTGAAGGATTCGACCTCGAATCAGGGGCATCAGTGGTAGGGAAGAAGCGGGACAAGTATTTGACGTTAAAAACGTCTGAAGTGTTAACACCTGCAGGGAGACGTAGACGATAAGCATTATCATTTATACGCTCCAATACTTCAAGTGGACCAATCTTCTTAGCCTTCAGTTTGTTATATTCTCGAGCAGGAATCCTATCACGAGTCAAGTAAGCCCAAACTAAGTCACCAACTTCGAACACAAGACGTCTGCGATGGGAATCAGCGGCAGACTTGTACTTAGATGTTGATGCCTCCAAGTTCGCGATAGCCTTTTGATGAATGTCGTGTATAGAATCCACAAATGTCGTTGCATCTCCATGCACCCTGGTACGATCAGGTAAGGTAGAAAGAGCGACTGGACCTCTTGGGACAAAACCGTAGACAACCTCAAAAGGACAAAAACCCAAGCTGCGATTTAAGGAATGGTTATGAGCAAACTCTGCATGCGGCAACTTAGAATCCCAAGTTTTGATGGCATCACCGACCAGACAACGTAACAAGTTACCTAAAGAACGATTAGTGACTTCAGTTTGCCCATCTGATTGAGGGTGATAAGCGGAACTCAAATCTAAAGAAGTACCCAAATTTCGCCATACAGATCTCCAAAAGTGCCCGAGAAAACGAGAGTCACGATCAGAAACAATGGACATAGGTAGACCATGCAACCTGTAAATCTCAGAGAAGAACAACGAAGCTACTTGCACGGCATCGGTCGTCTTCTTACAAGGAATAAAATGGACCATCTTAGAGAAACGATCGACCACAACAAAGATAGAATCAAAACCTCGCTGTGTACGCAGAAGACCCACTACAAAGTCCATACTAATGTCCGTCCAGGGTTGCGTCGGAACCGGAAGTGGCATGTATAAACCTGCATTAGTAGCGTGACCTTTAGACTTTTGGCAAATAACGCAGCGCTCAACAAACCTTTCCACGTCGCGACAAAGAGCAGGCCAAAAGTAAGATGATGCGACCAGCTGTATTGTTCTGTCACGACCAACATGGCCTTCCTGGTGTAACTCCGTGATGAGCTGAAGACGGAGACTACAGTCGGGAATATACAGCTGTGTGCCATGAAACAAGAAACCATCGTGGATTGTGTACTCCGAAGAACGACCCGCACTCGCAGCTTCAAAAAAAGGACCAAAGAAGCTGTCTGTTGGGTAAAAATCAACGAAAGAACCAAACCCCGGGACTGAAGCATGTAACACGGCAAGAAGAGAATGGCGACGGCTTAACGCGTCGGCGACCCGGTTAGACGTTCCCGAAGTGTGTTTAATCACAAACGAAAACTGCTGAAGATATCCGATCCAAGAAGCATGCCGTGCGGACACCTTGCCTTGACTGCTCAAATGTTTCAAGGCGTCATGATCTGTATACAGCACGAAATCTTTATGAAATAAGTAATGCCTCCAATGCTTAATAGCTTGAAAGATGGCGTAGAATTCGACGTCATAAGTACTGTATCTAGAACGTGATCCCGCCAATTTCTCACTAAAGAAAGCTATAGGACGTCCTTTTTGGCTAAGCACAGCACCGATACCCGCCTTGGATGCATCACAATGTAATTCAAAAACAAGATTAAAATCGGGTAGTGCCAGAATAGGTGCCGTACATAACTTGTCTTTGACTGCAGCAAAAGCTTGAGTAGCTTCCGGAGACCAGAAAAGTTTACCCTCGCGAATGGAGTCTGTAACCGGTGCCATAAGGCTGCTAAACTGAGGAACAAAGCGACGATAAAAAGACGCAAGCCCGTGAAAACTTCGCACTTCAGTTATAGTAGTCGGAGTCGGCCAGGATTGGATGGCAGAAACTTTGCTTGGATCGACAGCAAGGCCTTTATCAGAGACAATAAGCCTAAGAACTGTACTTCTCGAGACCCGAACTCGCACTTTTTGAGTGTTGCGAAAAACTGATCCTGATGTAATACTTGTAAGACCTCCTTCAAGTGAACGAGATGGTCTTCTAATGAAGAACTAAAAATCAGAATATCATCAAAATAGACGACGACGAACTTCCCAATAAATGGTCGGAGAGCTTGATTCATCACACGCATAAACGTGCTTGGAGCGTTAGATAAGCCGAAAGGCATCACAAGCCATTCGAACAAACCCTCTCTAGTCTTGAACGCTGTTTTCCGTTTGTCACCTGGATTGATGTGAATTTGATGATATCCACTTTTGAGATCGAGCTTAGAAAATATGGTGGCTGTGCCGATTTGGTCCAGTAAGTCGTCCAAACGTGGGATTGGAAAACGATATCGGACAGTGATCTTGTTTATCGCTCTACTGTCAACGCACATAGGCCACGACCCATCCTTCTTTGGGATTAGTAACGCTGGCACCGCACACGGGCTGAGACTCTCACGCAGGAAACCTTTGGAGACAAGCTCTTCCACTTGGCGACGCAATTCCTCATGTTCACTTGGACTCATTCTGTAATGAGCTCTGTTTGGAAGAGTCGCATCAGGAATAAAATCAATACGATGCTGGATATCTCGAAGAGGTGGTAACCCTTCAGGAAGATCTTCTGGGAAAACATCAGCGAACTCTTGCACAAGTTGAGTAAAAGCTTCTGGAACGGTGTGAAAGCGATCAGGAGTTACCAATTTGGTGAGGAAGATAACGACAATTCCCTCTTCTCGCATAGCATATTCGAACGGGGAACGTTGAAGGTATAGGACCGGTTTCGGAGGTGATGGTGAGTCTGCATGCTGGTCAAGGACCGACGACGGAGTTGTAGGTTTGAGAGTGAAAGTACGGTCATTGAAGCGAAAAGTGTAGGTGTTAAGGAACCCATCATGAATCACTCGACGATCAAATTCCCAAGGACGACCCAATAATAAATGGCAAGCATCCATTGGAACAAGGTCGCAATAAACCTGATCTTTATAAGAGTTCCCAACCGAAAATTGAACTAGAGTTCGTCGGGTAACTATCAATTCATTGCCTTGATGTAACCAACCAAGCTTGTATGGAGAGGGATGAGGTTCAACCGCAAGATCAAGTTTAGGGACTGCTGACTCTGCAATCACATTCTCAGTACTTCCCGAATCAATGATAAATGTGCAAACTTTACCGTTGATGGTACAACGAGATGAGAACAGATTCTTGCGTTGAGGATTTTCATCGGTCTCTTGGAGAAAGGCAAGTACGTCGCATCATTAGTAAGGTACCCTCATCAGCTTCAAGCTCTTCTCTGGATTCGTCAAGTTCATCAGGGCTTTCATCATAAATAGCCTCAACATCACGGCCAGTGGTGTCAAGAAGTAAGCCACGACGATTGCGAGTAGGGCAAGCTGATACGCGATGACCCAGTTCTCCACACGAGAAACAACGTAGTCCTCCTGGTCGTTGTTGTTTCGTAGGGTCAGTAGGGACAATTTCCGACTCTGTTTTGGTACCTGCAGTGTCCGTTGAAGAAGAAGCTTGAGGTGTAAGTTGCTTGTTCTAACGGTTAGTTCCCCATGGTTGAAAACCATTGCGATTATGATTCTCAACAGTTATTGCTTGTTGATGAGCTTCAGAGATAGACTCTGAACGAAATAAGTTCAACGTAAATTGGATTTGTTGACGCAGACCGCCAACGAAACGTGTGACCAGCTGCTCTTCTGTGTCCCGAATTTCAATCCTATTAAGCATCTTAAAAAAATCTGTCGCATACTCGTCAACTGTCCTGGTTCCTTGTCGGAGGTTTTGAAGCTTCTGAAACATTAGTTGATCATAATTATAGGGCAAAATTTTTTTTTGCATCTCCCTCTTGAGCTTGTCCCAAGTAGAGATTTTATTTTTGCCCAGTCGCTTTCTCGTTGTCTTGTTTTGGGACCACCAGGCTGCTGCACGTTCGCGAAAACGGATTGCGACGAGTGGAACACAACGATTCAATGGGACTTCTTTAAACTCTTGAATTTCTTCGACCTTGACAAACCAATCCAGTAATTCCTCAGGTACGGTTGATCCTTTAAACTCAGGGATGTCAAGTTTGAAACCAGATTTCCAGGCAGAGTCATCATCCTCGTTGTCAGAATCTGAGTTGTTATTGCGGCGTTGTTGTTGTTGTTGTCGCAGCGCGGCGAAGGGGTTAGTAGTGTCTTCGTCAGAGTCATCATGGACGGAGAGTTGATCGTTGCGGCGGCGGTGAGTGTTTGCAGGTGCGTTTTGGTGCGCAGTTAACACAGCCACAGCGGTGGTTAAGTTTGCGATTTGCTGCTGCAACTCATTAACAGATTGTTGGGTAGCTGGGATATCGTCTTCAGCATATTGCTGAGAACATGTTTTACGAACCATCGTAGCGGTTGAGAAAGTTTCGGAGCGTAGCAAAGCTCTGATACCAACCTGGCGCAGCGTACGAATGGGTGAACGGTCGATCTAAGAATTTAGGGTTTTTCGAGACCTGTTTTTGGATCGATTAAGGGTTTCTTTCGATAGCTCCTTAAGACCAACTTCTTGTTAGATGAATTGAATCGAATCAAACAAGGGATAAAAGCAGAGCTCTTCTTATTAAAATCAAATGTATCCTTTGTGAGAGTTATTAGCTCTCTTTATATAAAGACTTCTAAAGTCACAAACCGACTGTGAGATTCCTATCATGAATCTACTTGGATTTGGAGATCAATCTAAGAACAATCAAGAACAAGCACAAACGAAAGAGACACATGATTGTTTACCCGGTGTTCACCGCACTCCTCCAACGTGGAGAAGCCGCTATACTCACAGGGGCTAGCTTAGCTAGCAATCCACTAGAACTGCTCATAAAATCGAGCTCATCTCTACAATGGTGTTTTCTCCTCTCTATCTCTCTCGTATAATCTTTCTGTTACAAGCTATCTCTCTCACTCTTAGCTTGTTAACAACGAAGAGGATAAGGCTTTATCTTAGCCTTTTACATACTCTCTCTCACGTGTAACTCACGTGACTTGAATAGACTATTAATATAAGTCTAAACCCTCTCCTTCATCCAGTATGTCTTCACACCAAAGATAGCTCACAGGATATAGGGATACTTCTCAACAATTCTCCACCTTGTCCCTTTATCCCACATCTTGTTCTGGTGGATAGCCTCGGATTCAACCTCCGGCTGTAAGAGCAAACCCGCTCAACTTCTCTTCAACGTCTCTGCGATATTTCTGTGACGTCTCCTTGAAGCTTCCTGAGATACCACCTTCTCAACTTCATATCTTCATGGATAAACTCATCCATCTTCTTATCTTCTGAGCACACTTGCTCACTTGAGCTTCCCCACTCAACTTTGATGCTTCTCTGGAACTTGAAAAACGTCCTTGTTGTTCCTCTGAAACTGCATCTTGAACTCTAGTTGTGATATGCATCACACCACCATTCCCCGAGTCTTCTTGAGTTCTCTGCACTTCACATCCTCTTCCCAGCACTTCACCCGCTTGCTTCTTCTTCACTGATTCTCCATTAACCTTCTTCATAACCTGAAGATCGATGACCACTTTGCAATCCCAACAGCACATACTTCCACAAGCTTCACCTTTTAACTTGTATAGATCCGCCTGTTAATCACTTCCTCAATCACAGAAAAAACACCTTCTATAATGATTGATGCCATAAGCCTGTTGCTACTCATAAGATCACCATCTGTACTGAAGCTAGCTTGAAACTTCTTGAAGAAACTGAGCACCTCTGTCTGCTTGAACACACGCTGAACCTGAACTGAGCATCACCCTGCACCGCTTCCGTTGCCAAAAGAACACGCCACCTAACTCAACTCAGATAAGTAGACTTTCGACGTAGAGAAATTACTGCTCAGCTTCTGATCAAACACATCTGTATCAACAGACCTTTTACCAACAGATTTAACCACCTGCTGACTACCTTATCTCTGTCTCATAACTCACACACCTTGTGATAAACCTTGAGACACCTTTGCTGTAGCGAAGAACCTGTGCTTCGCTGACCTGCGAACTCTACCAGACCTTGGTACTTGCACCTTTTTTTCGTTCTCAGACTTTACTGAAACCCTTTCTGTACCTCAGCACCACTTCACTAAGCCTCTGATATTACCTTTGCTTGACCTTGCTATAAGCACTGCAGTAGCTGGCATTTCCTGAAACATTATCTCTGAGACAGCACATCAAACTTGATCCTTGTCTCTCTCAATTACTTCCCTTGAGACTATCTGAATGAACTTTCCAACAACCGGATTCGAACTGACCACTGTATACACGTTCAGTTGCTTCTCCTTGAGTACCATGACTTTGTCAAGCTTGATCATCTGCTAAAGTAGCTCCACCTTGAACTATGTCTTCTCTTTGTTTGCAGAAACCTGCAAACAAAACTCATAATTCTGTAAGATAATAATAACTTGATCAATACCTGCCTTGACGTTTCTGTGGTGTGTATCCTCTGTGATGGATGCATCCTGACTGACTGACTGATTACACAACCCTGCTCATCCCATAGCAACTGAACCATTATACTCCAACTGTTAACCCTTGCAGTTCATATGATCAAAACCTGTAGCTCAACCTCGAACTGGTTGTCATTCATCTGCCCTTGGACTTCTTTTCTTCTTTCTGCACTGAACTAATTTGAATCTGATCTCCTTTCATGTATGTAGCTGAACATACACTTAAAGCCACTGTTAAGCTGAACCAATCTTGAGAAACCTTCTGAAATGAACCATGCTCCACCTGAAGCCAAAAAAACATATGAGATGTGCTCTACAATGCATGTAGATACAAGACTCCACCTGTAGCAGTACCCTTTCAGATCTCATACTGATTCTCTTACTTAGTTCCATCTCCCAGAATTTAATCTTCTCTGCTCTTTCTTCTTTGATCCATCTAGTTGTTCAGTGTAACTGACTGAATATACATGGCTCTTTACTCTGAAATGTATGTCAAAACCCTCTGGCCTTTGTGTGTACATCCTGCAGCCACTTCAATTTAGTCACTTGTGGAATCACCAAGAGTTGTTGCTTCTTAAAACTTCTCAACCGGATCTTGTGCCAACAAACTGAATAATCGCTAAGCTCCTTGATTATGTTGTAACCTGATTAAGCTCAGATAACCTGACTTCTTCATATCACTTTGAGCTTAGGCACATCATAACTTGCGTCTTGTGCAGTAATCTCAACCGATCCACCATTCTCCTTACTGAAATCTCAATACATTTCTGAAACTTCAAGATGAATGAAACCTGAGCAATCTTCTGAGATGTATGACGAATGCCTGAACTTGTAATCTTCATCTCCAAATGAAATAATACCCAGAAACTCTGTTGATCTTTCTTTTCGCTGTGTCACTGATTTTACACAAGCCTTATGAAGATCACATCACTTCTTGCTCCTTCATTAACTCCTTGAATGAGCCACTGAGACTTGTCGCACGACCTTGCACTTCTCCACTCACTATATTTCTTCAACTTACCAGCTGATGTTGCCACAAACAACCTTTGTTTCCACAGCTTCATGTTGATCTCACACTGAAGTTCTCTTCTCCAGCTGTTTTTCTTCTTGAGAAATAACTTTCTCAGCTTCTGCTACTGACTTGATGACTCCTTATACTAACTGAATGAGTCTTCTCTGACCCAAAGCTTTAACACTTTTCTGCTGTGATTACTGTAGAAGACCATCTGAATAATCCCATCCACTGTCATTTATCCAAAAAACACCAGCTTCATCAAACTTAGTACATATCCCATGAACTCAACTGTCTGCCAGAGTTAACATGAAAGCGTCTCTGAACCTTAGACTTTGTAACCTGATCCTTATCTTCAAGACTGAACCAACACCGAATCATTACCAAAGCCATAAACCTTGAATCCTTTAAAAACCATTAAGCTGCTTTTACTTGACCTATTTCTATGAACTTGTTTCATACTTTCCCTGCAGTCCTCATTCCAGAATCATTAACCTTATTATGATTTTCCAACCAGCCATCAACACACATAAGATTCTGAACTCTAAGGCGTCCCCTAGACTGAAGAATCCCATTACGACAGCTTGCTTTATGAACATAGGAGAACACTAAAAATATCTTTGATTCACATTACTGGATTTGCTACAACACCTTGCAGCCTGAAGATAGCATGAGAATCTCTTATGCTTTTCTGTAGAATCAACATAAGCAAAACAGTGTTCCACTAAGCTTGATCCCTGAGAATGCAGACGAAACTGAAACCTGAAACCTCTGATGCAGAACCAGCACAATACAATCCTCTGACCTTACTGCAAAAACTGAGAAACTGTCACTGAATCTGATCCACTTGAATGATGCGCCGAGTCTGATTTCATAACCGATTCCTCATATGTAGAGCTCTGCTTTCCTTGAATCAGAATACAACCTCCTTGCTGGTGAATGAACTCCACCATAAACCATTCCTCTATCTTAGCACTTGTTCTGAAAACCTTTAACCTTCAGTCTCTGGATCCTCATATTTGGTTCTTGCTTCATCTCAATGAACCTGCGAGATCTTCATCTTCCCTTCTCGCAGTAATAAAGATCTTCATCACCGAGAGAGTAGAGAGTTTAACTTACTGCTCCATGATTTCAAATCATGAAAATCATCTGATTGATTTCTTCTACGAGCTTCCAAGATCATCGCCATCCTTCCGTCTTCTTGCACAGTCGCGTACCTTCCATCGCGGCACACCGTCGCATACCTCGGAACTCATCTTCGATGTTACTCTTCAAGTCGCGATGAATGGATCGAGTCGCGGTGATTGGATCGAGTCGCGATGGTTGAAGAATCCAAGATCCTTCGATTCTTCCTTGCTCTTCCTCCGTATCGATCTTGTTCTTCACACCGATGAGATTCTTTTCACCTGAATCTCTTCCCTTCGATTCCGGTATCGCCGATTCAACGTCACCGGAGCTCGCGTCGTCACCAAATCCGTAAATAGCTAAAACCTCAGCTCTGATACCAATTTGTGAGATTCCTATCATGAATCTACTTGGATTTGGAGATCAATCTAAGAACAATCAAGAACAAGCACAAACGAAAGAGACACATGATTGTTTACCCGGTGTTCACCGCACTCCTCCAACGTGGAGAAGCCGCTATACTCACAGGGGCTAGCTTAGCTAGCAATCCACTAGAACTGCTCATAAAACCGAGCTCATCTCTACAATGGTGTTTTCTCCTCTCTATCTCTCTCGTATAATCTTTCTGTTACAAGCTATCTCTCTCACTCTTAGCTTGTTAACCACGAAGAGGATAAGGCTTTATCTTAGCCTTTTACATACTCTCTCTCACGTGTAACTCACGTGACTTGAATAGACTATTAATATAAGTCTAAACCCTCTCCTTCATCCAGTATGTCTTCACACCAAATATAGCTCACAGGATATAGAGACACTTCTCAACACCGACTTAGAAAAAGAAATAGAAAACCTAGTTTAGAAAAGGAAATTATTAAGATAAACATAAGTTATTAAAAACAAAGAAATCCATTCGTAATATGAATTATCATCTTGGCGTCAAGAGTAGAGATGCCGCTGCATCACCAGGTTCAGTACCTATTACCGATATACTCCAGTCAGTACATGCTTCCACCTAACACCACTTCGCGACGGCAGCAGGACCAGAGCATCATGACTAACAACGACATGCTACAAATTATGTTCAACATTTTTATAATATGATATCGGCCTAACCAAATGTATTTTTTTATGTTCAACAATTCTATAATATTTGCAAACCCCCATGTTAACAACTTTATTCTGATCCAATATTAACATAAGATTTTTATTTTATTTTTCTTAATAAATATTAAAATAATGAATTTGTAAGGTTTTATTGAAATCAAATTTAGGAAGTTAAATATTTCACCATATTTTGGTTTAATACAGCAGATATATAAAATAGTTATATGATTGCTATTGTATGTAGTCAGTCGTAAATGGTATCTTATAGTTTTACTAAAATTTCAGTTGTCTATATTGTAAAATACATGTATGGGAAAATTAATAAAATCTATTTTGTATAACTAAATTATTTAAATATTTTAATGGATATTATTAGTGTGTGACCAAACTTGGACACGGTACCATAAGCGCACAAAACTTGCATACTAATCAATCTTCAAAACATTATCATTATATGCATTTGCGTATAAAAGTTTTTCCACAAACAAGATTGGAGATAATTACATGTCATACCCCACCATCTGCAATTGATTTTATATCTCGTGGGTTGTAAGTTGTAACCACGTTATTATTGGTTAAATATCATTTTCCCATAAGTTTCCGATAAACATCCTCAATTATTGATATATGGATTGTTTGTGCTATATATGGACAATTGCAATAGTGAGTTACATCTATCAATTATAATAAGAATCCTCGAGTAGGTTATATATGTTCCTAGCTTCGTTTTTAAGGCATCTTTCGAATCAATTTATGTATATATATAGTAAACTGATATCGAGTAGATAATATTTTCTCTTCCCTATCCAGAATAAACCTATCTGAAATTAGGTGTAATAACAAAAAAAACTATAATTCACTCACTAACCAAAAACCTACCCTCTTTCCTACCCAGACTCTCTCTCCCAAAATCTAATTACCTTTTTTCTGTTATTAAACAAATCCAAATCCATTAAGATTTGGGAAGACTCCTGGCTTAGCTATCCTCCCGCTCAGACCCATGGGACCAGCTACTCAGAGCACATCCAACCTAATGGTTAAAGACCTCATCAACGAAAACTCAGGGGAATGGAACCGAAGCTTGATACAAGCAGTTCTGCCCCATGAAGAGGAGCGTATTTTGAGCATTCAACCAAGCAGAAAAGGAGCACAAGATGCCCTCAAATGGCTCGGTACGCGAACAGGGATTTACTCAGTGAAGTCAGGGTATCATGTTGCTATGGCGGAGGTGAAGGAGGAAATACTAGAAGATGAGGCGACTCCTGAGTTTGATTGGAAGAAAACAGTATGGAACCTTAAGCTAGCACCAAAAGTTAAAATGTTTACCTGGAAGAGCTTGAAAGGGATCCTCCCACTGGGAGAAAGATTGGTCGCTCGACACATCAATGTGGACCCGAGGTGTAAGAGATGTGGCTGCTTAGAATCTATCAATCATCTTTTGTTTCATTGCCCGTTTGCTCGTGAAGTGTGGAAACTCTCCCCTCACGAAGGAAGCTTTGAAGTAAGTGGATTGACAGATTTAAGAGCAGAATGGAATGAAATTCAAGCCCTGAAGTGCCTCCCTCCAGCAGGGCTAACTGGTACACCACTAACGCCATGGATCTTGTGGTCCTTGTGGAAAGCGCGTAATAAGTTTGTCTTTGAAAACTTTGCTGGGAATCCAGCTGACACACTAACGCAAGCTTTGGTAGCAGCAAAAGAATGGGTGACAGCTCAGGACAAAACTGAAAAGAGAAGCCCGGAAGCTAGGCAGATCACAGAAGTGCAGGTGAGGACGGTGACTAGATCGGATGCGGCATGGAGTGCAGCAAACAGAACAGCAGGCTTGGGATGGGTGGTGCTCTCGCAGGAACAGAACAGTCGAGGTCAGAGGGATTCTGATTTTGTCCAGTCGGTAACCATTGCAGAGGGATTGGCGTTAAGGGAAGCAATGCTGTCCTGCCAACAGCTGGGAGTGAAGGAAGTGCGATTTGAGTCTGACTCACAACACCTAATCAAGACTATCAACAATAGAGAACCGAGCTTGGAGTTGTATGGCATCGTTGAAGATATTCATTTGCTTGCTAGAGAATTTGATGTAGTTGTTTTTGATTGGATTCCTAGAGAGAGAAATGTTGTAGCAGATTTGCTGGCCAAAAGTGCCCTGTCTTTGTTTAAACAAGAGGTGGTTGTGGCTGAGTTAATGCCCCCACCAGACTAGTATGAATGAATGAAGTGGATTTGTGACAAAAAAAAAAAAAGCAAAGAAGCCCTTCTTTCTTTTATGACACTCATTGAGCCTATCTTGTAAAACAGTATTTCCTCTAAATCCTAATCGTTTTCTTTAGACAATAGAGCTGTAACCTGAAATGTAAAATAGTCAATTATTAGTTTTCAATTTGAAATAACATTAGTTTAATTATGGAGATTAATATAGTAAATAAAACCTAATTATTAATGATGACACCCACATGCAAATGATGTTGTATAAGGTCAACTCCCTCTAGAAGATTATACCAAAAAAAAAAAAAATTATACAGGTGAGTTTCTACCATATTCAATACTTCAAAATTTTCTCATTCTTCTCTGGTTGGTTAACGATTGCTAAATTGGACCTTTTTCTAGCATATATATATATATATATATATATATAAATATATATGTTAGAGGTGTTTGTTAGTTGTTAGTTGTTTGTTATTAGCCAGTCAATTTTATTAGTTTTTTCAAAAATCGTACAATTGTTATCTATGGTGTTCTTGTAAATTTAACGTACTTATTTTCTTTCCCAAAATTTTGTTTGTTATTCCAGAAATGTTCTTAACGAACTCAGACGTGAAAACACATCACTAGAAGATCGCAGTACAGCATAAAAACTTTTTCTGCCCATCTTCTTTGCATCTCATATGTGATTTTTTCTATTTTTGTAAAGTTGCATATGTGGTTCTTGCCATCATTTTGATGTCCCTTTCGTTTCCAAAGTTCGCTAACTTCGCTTCTGCCATCTTTATAATCAACAAAATTATTTTTCTTAGAAATTTGTGTATTTCATTATAATATTGTTTGAAAAATGCTAATAAAAACTGTTCATAACATTTACTTTTGTGGCGGTTAATACGCATGCTAATCATTGATATGTTTATGAGTAAGTTAATTAATTTCTAAGAAGAACCAATGTCAATTTACTAAGGTTTCAATTATTGGCGGCTCGGCCTAATAAACTACGTACGAAAGTCATATAATGCTTTTCTGTCCGTGGATTAGTGAAAAACGAAAAATATGCATCAAGTTTATGATACTAATTCAGTCAAAAAATGGTTTATGATAATAATTACCTATAAGAATATTTTTAGTAGATAATGTTGAAAGAAAACAATTTTGACAAGAAAATGTCGAAAAGAACATATGTAACTTTTTATTTATTTTCTGAATGTAGAAGGTAGCAGACATTTGAACACTGTGGGCCATTAGTGATTGTATGTACAGATGGTAATGGAATCACTATATTTTCTAAAAGAAAGGAGAAAAAAGGAGAGATTGCTTCCTTTAGTAATACAAATACACAGCTGGTGTCTTTTTTTTTTTGCGTAAACATAGTTGGTGTCTGCTTTTTCTGATAACTACTTACTACATAATTTTTTTCTTTTTTTTTGAAAAATACTTACTACATAGTTGGTGTTGGTGATAACGTATGTTTCATGTCGTTTAATTGTCCACGAATGTTATTTTTCTTTTGTAAGTTCTTTTCTTTTGACTTACCAGGCCACTTTGTTAAGTAAGTTGTGAAATTAACCCAACCAAAAAACTTATCTAATTAATTAGCAGATCATGACAAATCCTATTAATTAGAATTACGAAACCCTGAGTTAATAGTTTGTCTTTAATTGCTTTTGTATGTATATAAGTTGATGCTTAGATGCATGCATGCATAGAGGTTAGAGAGGTTGGTAAACCAAATCAACTAACTACACATTTACATACAGCCTCTTTGCACATATAAATATTTTATGTTAAAATTATATAAAATGTTAGTTGCATATTGAACACTGGTGATTAATATATGGAAGGATTAGTTAGTAAATTAGCTAGAGTTTATATCATAACATAAAGTAGAACTAATATATTAAAAAACATGAATAGGTAACTTTGATTTCAGTTTCAGGGCAGATTTTGTTTAATTAGGAAACAAATTGAGTGACTTTAGAGTAACTATGTGAGACTTAAAATGCGAGGATAAATATTAAATAAGATAATTGATTTTTAGAAGAATATGGAAACAACTAATTTTTAATAGCTACAGTTTTAAATTTTTTATTTTGAAGAAACAGTTTTATAGCTGTTATAAGAGTTTAGACGATGAAAACAATAAAAATTAGTAATTAAGAAAATGAGTTGGAAATATTTTTTAAATACAGGAGGAATAAGGGTCTGACTAGTTTTCACGCTACTATCCGTAAACGCAGTTTTTGCGGTTGATAGCGGTTGACGGTATTCGAAAAATCATAAAACTACTATAAGTCGCTATGAACCTCTTAAAATCAAAAGTTGGATCCAACTAACATTTGCGGTTGTGGGCAGTTGCAGATGGATAAATACATATAAAAGTTTTTGCAAATTTTATAAAAAAATTAAAGTTAAAATTTTAAAATCGAAATATTACAAATAAAAATATATACATATTTTATATATTAATTTAAAATCAAAAACAGTATCGTAATTTGTTTTATAACAACTTTAAACTAACTATTCATTAGAATTTTTAAAAATTAATATAAATACATATATAAAAATATACACATATGTAAAACGAATTAAATACTCTTTTAAAAGTTTTAATAGAAATCTTCAAAACAAATTTTATTAAAATTTTAACCTTCAACTAATTAAAAAAATTAAATAAATAAACATAATACTTTTATAATCATAATATATTGATAATTATTATATTTTATTACAACAGTATATTTTTATATTTTTATAATGTTATAATATGTTAATACTGGTAATTTATTATTAAACCGCTGCAATATCTTATAATCAACTAGTCACAAATATCTTGCAAACACAATAATATTCAAACGTTGTGTTAGTCATATAAAATGTTTAATAACACTAAAAACCACAACCACCCGCATTCGTAAACTCCCGCAACTGCAACTGCTGCGTTTAACATTTTTCTTTACTTCATTTTATTTAAGATTTAATAATATTTATATTGGTCAGCCTAATTAAATAAAGCGTTTAACTAGTTTTGGAATAAACATTCAGTCCATTCTGGAATCATAATTAACGTTTGGTTCACTCGGATAACAATGATTTTTACACAGTTTTGAATTTTTGACTTACATTTTACTAAAGTTAAATATCTAAGTCGAAATTGACATCGCAGCAATAAAGACTCATAAACTTTATAAACGATTAATTGCTTTTGTCTGGAGTCGGTAGTTCATTTACGGCTTTGTTAATTATTAGAAAGTGAAAATAGAAAAATATAAAAACAGTTACTCATATACCATAATTTATTGGATAATGTGGAGATTTGGGTATCTGGTACGGCTGATTAACAAAATGGACTAGTCTTAAGTTCATATATGAAGCTAATCAAATTTGAAATATGCTTATACATATCAATAATGCTAAATTTTGTTAATTACATAACTAATGTCATGTTAATCATTGTCTAGCCTATATTATGTTCATGCACTTGATCTTATGAAAATATCATTGAAATATTGTGGATACAAAAAAGGAAAAAGAAATATTGTGGATACAAATATAAAGAGGAAGTGAACAAAAGATATATAGAGAAAGAGGAAAAGTGTTGTGGAAATGTCTACGTGTGTCTGTCCATAGTTTTGGAATCAATCATTTTATTAATTTTGTTGTCAAAACTACGTTATATTTAAATATAATAAAAAGAATCTATTTTGTTATCAATAACTATCTTTTTATATTTGATTAGGAGTAGACATTCGGGTACTATTTGTTCTGTTCGGTTCAGTTTGGTTTGGTTCTATTATGTTCCGATTTTTGCGGGTTCGATCCGGTTTGGATCTAAGGATTTGGGTTTGGATTCGGATATCACATTTAATTTTATAAAAATAAAATAAAATTCATATATATTTTAAATTTCTTAAAATCTAAAAATAAAAGTTATATATGACATGTAAATATGTATAATGTAAGATAAAATACTTAAACTTAAAATAGCTTAAATATTTGGATAAAAAATCAATAAATATTTAAGATATTTATTTTTAAATATCGTTTAACTATTTTAAACATATATTTTAACTATTTGTATATATTTTCAAGTATTTTAGACAATTTAAAAATATTTTATATATTTTTATATTCTTGTATAGATTAAATTGAAAATAATTAATATATTTAAAAATATATATTTGGTTTGAATATATTCGGATACTTGAAATATTTCGTTTCGGATCGGGTTCCGTTATGGTTCTCTAGATACCAAAATTTTGAATCCGTTCGGATATCTAACCAATTTTGGTTAAAGTTATGTAATATTTTTCGGATTTGATTTGGTTTTTTTTTTATTCGGATTTTTGCACAAACCTATATTTTTGATTGTTAACAAAATTTTAAACAAAATGATGATGGTATATTGATTTTGGTAATGCAACTATTTTTAAACTAAAACACATTCTTCTATGTACGTGTGGTCTATTTAATTAATCATTAAAATGGTTCTAGGTTCATTTAAGAAAATAGACAATCACAAATAAACATATATTTATAATTTAGATTTAATATATTTTATTATTATGTGTGAAAATTATAAAATATGCATTAGTTTGGAACAGATAGTATTTATTTCAATGAGAGATTTTATTAATTAGTGATAGTTAGACGAAAAAAAAAGATTTTCTTTAGTCTTAGCATGTACTTATTTTACTTTGATGTTTTAAGTATTAGTTCAAAAAAAATTTAGGTTATCTTCACATATATTTTAAGGATACCATATCCATTTCTTATATCAAATTTTTATAGGTTATAGAAAGTTAATAACAAATATAAATTCAGTGGTGCATTATTTCTGTTCATTTTAGGAAAAAAGAACTGTTCATTTTTTGGAAAAAAACAATCATTTTAGTTTGATTTCGATTAGATTTTGATTTTTAGAGACAGAAACAATCTAACTATTAGAATTATAAATATTCTAAATCTTTTTATAATCAATTTCTCAGATTATTTTTCTTTCAGTTTGATTCAAATCAGTTTGGGTGCTTCGACCATTCTTTAAATACTCATCTTAAAAAATCTCTACATCTATATATTATTGAAGCTGAAGTACACATTAAGACTATTTAGAAACATGAATAATAGTTTAAATTAAAATTGTTCGGAAGCATTAATAGCAATATTACATTACTGCATTTTCATATTTTTCAACAATTTCATTAATTATATTACTTTAATAATAATTCACATCGTTAATTATATTACCATAGTAATAGTGTAGATTTTTATTTATTAATTAACCAATATAAACTTGTGTCAATTATAAAATCAAAAATATAAATACCTAGGTTTTATATATGATTAAATGTTCGGTTTAGTTTGTTTTATTAAAACATTTTTTTATTTTTGTTTCAGTTGATTGGAAATTTACGTAGTCAAAAACATAATTCAAAGACATGTTTTTGTGAATAAAATAATAATTTAAAATTAAAATAATAAAAATGTGTTACTTTTACTATCACATAATTTTTCACTCCGTGTAATTATTTTACTAAATAAAAAAACTTAATTTAGCGAAGCACATAGAAAGAGTCATTTTATTAGTTTATAAAATCAGTTAGGCATGTACATTGACTATTCGATTAGGTACATGTTGTTCTTTTCGGGTATTATTTTTTTTGTTTGAAATTAGGTCAGTTTTAATATTATAAATTTATGTATGAGTTTTGAGTTAGATTTTTTCGGGTCCGGATGAATTCGGTTTTGATGTATATAAACCTAAAAAAGCTAAATAACTAATATGTCTAAAATAGATTCGGATAGTATAACAAAATAACCATATTACATGATTCGGTCAAAATCTTTTGAATATAATTAGTTATATTACCAGACATCTAAAACATATAACACTAATCATGAAAAATATATATTAATGTATAAAAATGTAAGAATTAATATTACACGAGTGGGTGTGCGGATCAATCCGAAAAGAAGGGTAAAATGGGAAAATAGAGAAGAAGAAAATTCAAAAAGATTATTGAATAAATCTCTCCCTTTATCCTCCTATAAAGGCCACGAGCGTTGAAGGCAAAGAGCAGTTTTCTCTGACCAAAAGATTAAACCTCATCTCAGAAAAGAACAACAATGTCTAAATATAATCTCATCTTCTTCATCGTTTTCTTATGTCTGGGGTTAAGACCATCAGCGTTTACGAATCTCAACACCTTAAGCTTCGAAGAATCACTTTCTCCTCTCTTTGGCGATGGCAATCTCGTCCGTTCACCTGACGATCTCTCCGTGCGCCTCCTCCTGGATAAATACACCGGTATATACATATATAGCTATATATTCACATGTATTCTATATTTTTGTGATGAAAAAATGATGATGGTACTGATGATTATGTATAGGTTCTGGTTTCATATCATCGAATATGTATCAACATGGATTTTACAGCTCTATGATCAAGCTTCCCGCCGATTATACTGCCGGCGTCGTCGTCGCCTTTTATGTAAGTCACCTATTTTTTATCGGTTTGATTACCATAAAACTGCTTTTTATATAAAAAGAATAGTTCTCTCTCTTTTATTGATCGTCATGATTGTTATTTATTTTTTATTTTTTTACTTTTTGACCGAAATGTTTAATTATTGTTATGGATGATCATGAATTCAACGCATTTGATCTAATAATAAATCTCTTGTTTTGTTTTGTTTTGTTTATTAGTATGTGTTAAAGAAACTAAATTTAATATTTTATGTGTAGACATCAAACGGAGACGTGTTCGAGAAAACACATGACGAATTAGACATAGAGTTTCTAGGGAACATAAAAGGGAAACCATGGAGGTTTCAGACAAACCTTTACGGAAATGGAAGTACACATAGAGGTCGTGAAGAAAGATATCGTCTATGGTTTGATCCTTCTAAAGAATTTCATCGTTACAGCATCCTCTGGACTCCTCACAAGATCATGTAAGCTTCCTTTTCATCGATCATTTTTCTTTCGCGTTAGCTTCATTGGCGTTGACCAAACCCAATTCATAAATATTACCAGCTTGATGAAAGAATGTTTGTCTTTCTGAAAACGTGTCTTTTTCCTGATAAGTTCATAAGATAGTTAATGAATCATACTAGTATAATATTCTCTCTCTTTTTACCAAAATTTGTTAGTTTCTTATTTTTTACATTTACTTTTTATAAAAAAAAAATATTTTCGTAAAACAATTAATTGGGCTTACTGTAAAACATCAGTTTAGTATCCTTTTGACGCGTA
Source organism: Raphanus raphanistrum subsp. raphanistrum (assembly GCA_019706035.1). NCBI lineage: Eukaryota > Viridiplantae > Streptophyta > Magnoliopsida > Brassicales > Brassicaceae > Raphanus > Raphanus raphanistrum. The sequence continues at coordinate 23,359,563 of CM033987.1, read as the reverse complement.
ACTATCGCACTCAGTTATCACGCGTAGCGTGTTTAAATAAAAAGCTGAATTAGTTGTTCAAATATATGACTTTTTATTGACCTTCTTTTTTGTTGAAATTAAAGGATTTAAAAGCAACACTTGGTGATATGTTATTAATATTTTAATATATTTAACTTATATATAATATTTTAATTATAAAATGTAGGTATTTATATCAAGACATGTGTGTTAAGAATATTCAAAAAACTTATACATTTCCTCAATTGAAAAACCTATCTCATTTTCTCTTTTTTTTATATATATTTTCGTATATATTTGGGTGAAATAATAAACTGTAACTTATCTAGCTAGTAGCCTAGTATGTACAATATATATGTATATTATATATATGTATATTTTAACATTTTTGTATTTTTTAAATCGTGAAATCAAAGTTTTAATCATAATCAAAGACTCGCTGACAAAAAAAATCATTATTAAAGATCTTATCATCTCATTATTTTCATATTAGTTTTGCTAGATATTGTAGTATAAGTTTTGACTTTGTTAATACCTTCTCATATTTTAGATTTAATACTTCAATTTTTTTTGCTGACAACTAAGCAAAACTTCTTGAAACAATGATCAGATTTTGGGTAGACGATGTTCCAATAAGAGAAGTGATAAGAAGCGAAGCAATGGGAGCAGATTATCCAGCGAAGCCAATGTCTCTCTATGCCACCATTTGGGATGCTTCTGACTGGGCTACTTCTGGCGGGAAAATACAAAGCTAATTACAAGTATGCTCCTTTCGTCGCCGAGTTCAAATCCTTCTCCCTTGATGGCTGCTCCGTTGATCCCATCCAAGAAGTCCCCACCGATTGCTCTGACTCCGTTGACTTCCTCGAATCACAAGACTACTTCTCCATCAACTCACGTCAACATGCTGCCATGAGAAGATTCCGACAACGGTTTATGTACTATTCATATTGTTATGATACTGTTAGGTATCCAGAACCACTGCCTGAGTGTGTGATTGTTCCAGCGGAAAAGGATAGGTTTAAGGAGACAGGGAGGTTGAAGTTTGGTGGTACAGAAGCACGTGGACGGCGTAGGAGTCGTCGTCAACAAAGGTCGGAGATTGAGAGTGACCCTGACGAAAGAAGACGATTTTAAACATAAAATTTCTGTCATTTTTTCATTTGTTATATTCGTTTGTGAGTAAAAGAGAAGAATAAAAGTAAGGATTTGAAGAAAAAGAAAGAAATAGAGAATATGCATATGTATTCAGATGCACGAAGTAAGTTATAAAAACAATATAAAGGTTTCTTTAATCTGTGCAAGCGGGAGAAAGTGCCTTCTTTAGATGGAGAGGTTGCAAATGCTTTTAACATTGTGGCAGTGTTCATGATCCTTCATGTCTGTTGGGATTCGAGACTACGTCAGAGACTACCTCAGAGACTACGTCAGCGAATACTTCAGGGACTTCGTCAGGATTTGGTGATGGAAATCAAACAAGATCGCATAACTTAAACCAAGACAAGGATGTCATATTAGGAAAATGAAATATCACTTTATTGAAGGTGATAGGTTCCTGGAAATATTACTTCTCATGGAGTTATGGAAGTTGCAAGTATTTTGGAATATTTCCTAATAGGTTTATGGAAAGGGGCGAATGCCCTAATCCAACTAGGTTAATGTAATAAACTCCTACTATATAAAAGGAGCTCGTGTGCACTCTTCTCTTAAACCTTGGCAAGGTCCAAATAGGTCCAGACGTGACCAAGCAAGCCGGCTTGTGGCTTGTGTGAGAGAGAGAGAGGTGCTATGTCTTTGTACTTGAGATTATAGTGAATTGCCTCATTGCCAGGCCCCAGGGACGTAACCACGTTTAGGTGAACCCTGGGATATCAATTCTTGTGTCTATCTTCTATGTTTATTCCGTGTTCTTCTTCTGTTCTCCATAGATCTACAAACTCATACTTTCTAACGTACTACGACAAGTGCATCAGAGAGTGCTTCAGCGAGTTTGTGTGGTGAGTTTTCCCAACAAAGTGGTATCAGAGCCTTAGGTGGTGTTAATCTCAATACCTAAAGTAAGGATTGAGGTGGAGCGGTTCGATGGGAAGGGAGACTTCTCGTTGTGGAAGAAGAGGATGCTTGTGCATCTGTCTGTCCTTGGTCTAAAGGATGTATTAGAAGAGTCCGGGTCACCTTCTGTCTCAGCGATGAAGAAGGATGAAGATGAGGATTTTTTACAGGGAGCGGTTGGTGAAAGAGGAAGCTGAAAGGCTTGGAAGATCAGAGACGGTGATGAATCTGATCAGTCTTAGTGTGGGAGATCATGTGTTAAGGAAGATCAAGTTGTGTACTTCAGCGGCTTCTTCATGGTCTGTGCTGGAGATGTTATTTCTTTCCAAGACTCTACTGGATATAATTCACTTGCATCACATATTATATATCTTCAAGATGGTTGATACTCGGAGTATGAGAAGATCAATGGCTTCTGGAAGATGTTGTCTTACCTGTCAAGCGTGAATGTAACTGTGTCAGAGGAGGTGCAAGGACGATTCTTTGTTTGAATCTGCTACCTTCACAGTTCGGCTCTCTCAAGGAAACGATTAAGTACGGCAAGGATGTTTTGTCGTTGTAAGAGGTGACGGTGCTGCAAGGTCTAAAGATCAAGATCTTTAAACCTCTAGGGTTTCACATGATGATGGTGAAGGATATTATGCTAGAGGCGAGTCTGAGAAAAAGGATCTTGTGAGGAAGGATATGGTCGGTTCTAGATCAAGCTCAGGGTCTAGAATTACCTGCTGGTTCTGCGAGAAGCAGGGGAACACCAGGAATAACTGTTATGTTACAAAGAAGAAGTATGACAAAGAAGCTGAAGCAGCGGGTGTGATAGATCCTGGTCCAGAGGGTGATGCACTATCGGTAACAGATACGCAGCGTCATGATAAGTGGGTGATTGGTTCTGGATGTTCTTACTACAGGACGTGTAGGAGGGATTGTTTTCACATGGTTCAAGAGCTGACTTCGGAGAAAGTACTTCTTGGTAATGATTGCGCGGTTGGAGTGCAATGGATTGGTACAATCAACAAAGCTTATGGAGGTTCGGTTAAGACACTCATAGATGTCAGGTATATTTCGGAATTAAGAAGGAACCTGGTATCTTCTAGAACCTTGGTTGTATTAGGCTTTGAGCATAGTGGCAGACGTGGGAAGACTAAGTTTTACAAGCATGGTAAGCTAGCTCTTCAAGGAACTGTGTCTCAGTCATTGTACCTGTTAGATGGAGAAACTGCATCAGGTGAAATATATAGCAGTGGCAGAAAGAAACCATCTATGGATGAGACAGTCTTGTGGCATAGACGTCTTGAGCACATGAGTATGAAGAATCTACAGATTCTTGCCCCAGAAAGGGGTGATCGATAAGGAGGACGATTGGAGTTTTGGAGTTCTGTGAGAGTTTTGGGAAACATGATACATGTAAAGCTCTCAGGTATGTACATGCTGTTTTGTGTGTGGATCTCCAAATGTAACTTCAAGTCTGGTGTGGATGTTACCCTCAAGGTGACCTTGCGAATGGTACCACGTGATCTTGTTGTCGAAAGTCTTCTTAACCAAGGGAGTTAAGCGGCGTGTTCCGTTGGTACAGACGGCGGTGCAAGATGGGTATTGAATATTTTTGCTGGAAGGTTGAAGAATCACTGGTTTAGGTGGTCCTTGTTTTAGGAGGGTGGTTATAATACTGTAATCCACGGTTTTATATTATTGATGAGGACACTACGTCAGACCAGAAGTTGAGACTTCAGGTGGAGCTGTTGACGAAACGGCTGATATAGTTGCTGACGTAGATGTTGAACAAGGTGACACTGCATCAGACCGGAAGTTGAGACTTCAGGTGGAGCTGTTGACGAAACAGCTGACATAGCTGTTGATGCAGATGTTGAACAAGGTGAAAGTCTTGAAGGATGTCAGTTAGGAATGGACAGAGTATGAAGAAGAACAGTGCCACCTGCACAGTACTCTGAATCCAAGGATGTAGCAGGTTTTATGCTATATGTAGCTGATGAGGTATGTGTTGGGCCCAAAGCTATCGTGAAGGCCTACCTAAGAGCCTTCCGGCTAGCTATCGTGAAGGCTCACTTCACGAAAGAAGAATGCGATGCAGGTTACTGCAGGACATTCGCCGAAAACCTTGTCGGAACAGCCCTCGAATGGTTCTCTGGTCTTGAACCAAATTCGATAGACAGTTTCGACCAGTTAAGTAATGCCTTCATGAAGCAATACTCAACTCACATCCTAAAAGCAAGCATCCGAGGCTGACTTCTGGAAAATTAAACAAGAAGTGGGAGACTCGCTACGAGCCTACATTGAAAAATTCAGAGCAGTGAGAACTAAGCTCTCGAATCCCAATGATCTAGTTGCCATCAAGGCTCTCAGGAGAGGTCTCTGGTATAAATCAGAACTTTGGTCGGAGCTAACGCTCAATCCTCCCCCAACTATCGACTATGCTCTTCATAGAGCCTCCAGATATGCTAACCTGGAAGAGGAAATAGCTGCACTGAATAAACTCCAAAAAAAAATCCCAGAGTCATTCGAAAAACGAAACCTCAGAAGCAAGAGGACCTCATAAAAAAGGAGAACCCTCGAAATAATCAGACCCAGGGGGAACACTCCTATGCAATCGAGGAAGATAAGGAAGGAAAACCTGTCGCCGCAGCAAATAAAACCCCTTGGTCAAAAAGACGTGATGAGAACAAACATTGCTCTTACCATGATCGGAAATGGCACGCACCCAAGGAATGTTGGGACCTCCAACGACAACTGGCAGTTAAATTTGCTGCCGGAGAAATAAAGGGTTTAGACCTCAAGAAACCATAGCCCTACCAGAAAAGAGATCCCAGAGATACCTCACCGAAATGAGAAAGGCCTCGTGAAAAAGAGACCGATTCACCACCCCCAGCTCCTAAGAAAAGAGTCGACATGGTACTCGGGAAGCTCCCCCAAGGAAAAAGCCTACAAGTTGAGGCCCTCCTGAGCAAACCGCTACCTCAATCGAGCCCCAGCTCAAGGGTAGACTACATCCTCGAAGGATCCGATATGTGTCAAGACTCCGTTAATTCTATTAAAACTCATGTACGGAAGGCTGTGTCTAACACTCAATCCAAGCCTCTTAACCCCGAGTCGAACACTAAGATCTCCTTTTGGGAAAGTGAGACGTCAAACCTTGACAGACCTCACGACAATGTCCCGTCACCTTGAACATCGTAGGGTACGAAGTACCCAAGCTCATGGTAGACACCGGGAGCTCCGTTGACCTCATTTTCTATAACGCCCTAAAGGGGATGGAAATAGATGAGTACGAAATCATCGACCAGAAAGCTAGCCTCATAGGCTTTTCCCGAGAAACAACTACCTCATTGGGAACTATTAAGCTCCCAATTATAGCTGGCGGAATCATGAAAATGATGAATTTCGTAGTCATCGACAGACCTTCCCCGTTTCACGCGATCCTAGGAAGACCTTGGATCCATAAGATGAAAGCAGTAGCTTCAACTTATCACCAATGTGTGAAATTCCCGACACCTGAAAGGATATCTACCGTGCATGGTAACCAAAAGATCTCCAGGATCTGTTACCTGGGAAGATTCGAAATTCTCAAAGAATCACCCCAATAGCAATTACAGATCCATGAGGGTCGTGAGATACAACAAAATATTCGAGGTCCCCCTAAGAACCTCACCGAGCAAGTTAGTATCGACGACTCAAATCCTGAAAAGCAAGTGAGTATCGGATCCGAGCTACCTCTCGAGACTAAGAAGGAGCTCATCGACTTTTCAAAAAGTAACGTCGAAACCTTTGCATGGACCACCAGTGACATGAAGGGTATAAACGCCGACGTCACTACTCACAAGCTTAATGTAGACCCCACTTTCAAACCGATCAAACAAAAGCGTCGCAAGCTAGGCCTAGAAAAGGCTCAAGCTGTTAACGACGAGGTTGACCGACTTACGAAAGCTGGGTCCATTCGTGAGGTACATTACCCAGACTGGCTAGCTAATCCAGTAGTTGTAAAAAAGAAGAACGGGAAATGGAGAATCTGCGTAGATTTCACCGACCTAAATAAAGCTTGTCCCAAAGACAGCTTCCCGTTACCTCACATCGATCGTTTGGTAGATTTCACCGACCTAAATAAAGCTTGTCCCAAAGGCTAGTGAATAAAATGTTCGCTGGCCAGCTCGGGAAAACCATGGAGGTCTATATTGATGATATGCTAGTCAAATCTTCAATTGGAGAAAACCACATTTCCCACCTAAGGGAATGCTTCGATATCTTCAACAAATATGATATGAAGCTCAACCCTGCTAAGTGCACCTTCGGGGTACCTTCAAGCGAGTTTCTCGGCTACCTCGTAACCGAAAGAGGCATCGAAGCCAACCCGAAACAGATAGCTACCTTTCTGGAAATGCCGTCACCTAAGACAACCAGAGAGGTACATAGATTGACTGGACGAATCGCAGCATTAAATCGATTCATATCCAGGTCCACCGATAAGTGCCTCCCATTCTACAAACTTCTAAAAAATAATAAGAAGTTCTTATGGGACGAGAAGTGCGAGGAAGTCTTCAAGCAATTGAAAGCTTACCTCTCCGAACCTCCCATCTTGGCCAAACCAGTAATGGGAGAACCACTGTATCTGTACCTCGCTGTGTCAACCGCTGCAGTTAGTGGTGTGCTGGTACGAGAAGAGCAAAACGAGTAAAGACCTGTCTATTATACCAGCAAGAGTCTGATAGACGCCGAAACTAGATACCCTACTATGGAAAAACTAGCTCTAGCTATCGTAACAGCTGCCAGAAAATTGCGACCTTATTTCCAATCGCACTCAATCGTCGTAATGACTTCACAACCATTGCGAACAATTTTGCACAGCCCTAGCCAATCATGACGATTTGCTAAATGAGCAATAGAGCTCAGTGAATACGATATCGAGTATAGACCTCGAGCAGCAGCAAAAGCTCAGGTCCTTGCCGATTTCATAATCGAGCTAGCTTCCGAACAACTAGACTTGGAAACAGAAGCTCCGAAGTGGAGTCTGTACATTGACGAGCCTCGCCAAGACAAGGTTCCGGCATCGGTCTAAGGCTGACCTCCTCAGCTGTAGAAACCATCAAAAAATCCTACAGGCTCGGATTCAGCGTTTCTAATAACGAGGCTGAATACGAAGCATTAATTGCAGGATTAAAACTTGCCTTAAGCCTCGGAATTCGAGAGCTGAACGCTTATAGTGATTCACAGCTAGTAGCTAGCCAGTTCCACGGCGAGTATGAAACAAGGAACGAAAGAATGGGGGCATACCTAGAAGTTGTCCGGAACCTCACTAAGCAGTTCAACAGATTTGAACTAACGAGAATCCCACGAGGAGAGAGATGCTCAGCAGACGCGCTGGCTGCTTTAGCGTCAACATAAGACCCCCTCGTAAAACGGATCATACCCTTAAAGGGAATCGAAAAACAAAGTATTGACATAGCTACCAAAGCTGAGATCGATAGCAAGCCGAAAGAGCAAACGGAAGGTAGCTACCCCCAGACGGTAGCAACCCAAGTTCTTACAACGCACTGGTTCCCAAAAACCAGAATTCGTAGCTTTAAAAAGCATACCTCCGGGGGCAAGATCCAGACCTCGGATTCACCTGTCCATGCAGCCAGGACCAGGAGTCGTTCTGCTTTTGAAATCGCATCCGAAGAAACGACCCAGACTCCGGAGAACAACACCAGAACTGGAGATATTCCTCAGAATTCAGACTCCTTCGAGCCTAATCCGACCAATATCTCCGGGGGCAATAAGACATCAGGTCACGACATTCAGGGACCTGAACAAGACACATCAGGTCACGACACTCAGGGACCTGAACAAGACCCGCCCTCATCTCTTTATGACAAAATCATTAAGAGAGAGGATTGGAGAATACCGATCATGCAATACATCTTGTAGGGTAAGATCCCCCCCAATAAGTGGGAGGCCCGAAAACTCAAAGCATTAAGCGCAAGATACTGCATAATCGAGTCAGCCCTCCATAAACGAAGCATTTCTGGACCTTACCTAAAATGCGTCCATGGCCTCGATGCTATCAATCTTATGAAAGAAATGCACGCATGCTCCTGAGGAAACCACTCTGGGGGCAGAGCTCTAGCTATCCGAATCAAAAGAGAGGGTTATTTCTGGCCCACCATTATAGCTGACAGCGAGGTTTACTCCTCTTCATGTGATAAATGCCAAAGACATGCACCGATTATACATCAGCCTGCGGAAAAATTATCCTTAATACCCGCTCAGTACCCGTTCATGAGGTGGTCCATGGACATCGTAGAACCATTCATAACGTCAGGAAGAGGAAGGCAGAAGCTACGCTTCCTCTTGGTCTTGACATACTACTTCACGAAGTGGATAGAAGCTGAAGCTTTCCAACAAATAACTAGATTCGAAGTCGAAGGATTTGTGTGGAAAGACATTGTCTGCCGCCACGGCGTCCCGTATGAGATCGTAACCGACAATGGAGGACAGTTCATTTCTCGCGACTTCAAAGCATTTTGCGACAAGTGGAATATCCACCCTACCTTCTCAACACCTCGACGACCTCAAGGCAACGGTCAGGCGGAGGCTACTAATAAGTCAATATTAGCAAACCTCAAGAAACGCTTCGGAACCAACAAGAAAACCTGGTTTGAAAAGATACCTGAAGTACTTTGGGCATGACGAACCACCCCTAAAAAGGCTACAGAGGAAACCCCTTTCTCTTTAGCCTACGAAACGGAAGATGTCGTTCCGGCGGAAACCTCCACTGAGAGCCTCCGTCGAGAGCTCTGTACGTCTGATCCCGCAGCTAACAATCAGCTCCTAACGGACAGCCTCGACCTAATCGAGGAAAGACGGGACCGAGCCCTGCTTCGGATTCAAAACTATCAGCAAGCAATGGCCCGACATTACAATTCCAAAGTCAGGCCCCAACAATTCGTTGTAGGTGACCTAGTACTTAGGGAAGTTTTCGAAGCAACCAATGAACCAGATGCTGGGAAACTAGGGACCAATTGGGAAGGTCCTTACCGGATTATCCACGTGGTACGAACTGGCGTCTATAAGCTCCTGAAGGTACGAACCGAGGTACCTGAAATCAGATCGCGGAATGCCACAAATCTGAAGAAATACTATCATTAGGTACTTAAATTCCTCGAATTATGTTAGCCTTGACCCCTTGACTGGGTACGTAGGCAATTGTGTTATGAGTGTAACCCCAATCTCATTTTAACACTCTTTCCACCATGGAGAAAGGGGGCATATGTTTGAGAACATATAGCCCAAACAGCGATTGTATGATTATTGTGATACCATGTATCCTATTATCAATAAAGCAATTATCTTCGATACCTTGACTTTTTAACAAATTCAGGTCTCTACGAACCTGAACCTAAGGTCTTAAAACCCTTCGAACAAATTCAGGTCTCCGTGAACCTGAACCTAAAGTCTTAAAAACCTTCAAACAAATTCAGGTCTCCGTGAGCCTGAACCTAAGGTCTTAAAACCCTTCAAACAAATTCAGGTCTCCGTGAACCTGAACCTAAGGTCTTAAAAACCTTCAAACAAATTCAGGTCTCCGTGAACCTGAACCTAAGGTCTTAAAACCCTTCGAACAAATTCAGGTCTCCGTCAACCTGAACCTAAAATCCTCAGTAATCTCGAAGGTCTTAAAATCCTTCCAACAAACTCAGGTCTCCACGAACCTGGACCTAAGGTCTTAAAATCCTTAGTAACCTCGAAGGTCTTAAAATCCTTCAAGCAATATCAGGTCTCGACGAACCTGGACCCAAGGTCTTAAAATCCTTACCAAATCTCCAAGGTCTTAAAATCCTTATCAAATCTCCAAGGTCTTAAAATCCTTATCAAATCTCCAAGGTCTTAAAATCCTTATCAAATCTCCAAGGTCTTAAAATCCTCATCAAATCACAAAGGTCTTAAAATCCTTATCAAACCTCAAAAGGTCTTAAAATCCTAAGCAAACTTCAATGGGTCTTAAAATCCCACAAACGAATTCAGGTTCCCATGAACCCCCTCCTAAGGTCTTCAGAGTAGCTCAGGTTCCTAAAAACCCGGAGCTAATCTCAATGTTTCAGGAACTCCTTCTAAGGATCCTCGTAATCAAATGTACTCGAAATCTTCGAGACCTGATAAGTCATTGGACATTGTATATAATAATCACGATACATGTCCTAACCAAAACTTCCACTTGACAAAAGTCAATCTCATCCAAGAAACGATCAAACCAAGTTAAATGACTTAATACGAAAAACAAAACCGAAATTTGAATAAAAAGGTTTAAAAGCCTCCCAGGCTAACGAGGGTTCAGAAGACCCTAAGGTTTAAAAAGCCTCCTCAGGCTATAAGTCTGAAACGTAAACAAAGCCCATTGGGCAGAAGTCATGAAAAGCAACATTACAATTCAAAAAGAGCCGCAGCTCTTAAACATCATTATCACGGGAGCTCATCCCGACATCCTTGTCTCCCTCGACTGGATCACTTTCTTTGGCTGGATCTCCCTTATCTGCCTCCTTGTCATCGCCCATCTGGGACGTCTCGACTGGAGCTGAATCAGGGCCCACCAAACCTAAGTTAGAACCATACTCTCCGGAAAAGGATAGATTAAACATGTTAATCTCGAAAGTACCTGAACTCTCTGAGAATTGAGGAATGGGAAGCTTGCTGGCCGAGAAGTCGGATACTTGCGCCTTTTCATACGCAATCGTAGCCATCAGATTCAGCAAAGGAAATCTTCAATAAAGATAATTGTTGCTCGAGATCTCAACGAAAAGATTGATGCTCGGCGGCTAGGTCTAGCTTCCGAGATAAGGAATCTTATCTCGAAAGCTGGGGGCAACTGTTGGGCCCAAATATGACCCCCTAGCTAATGATAGACAATAAGAAATGATAACGGGCCGCGAAAGGCCCATCACGAATTCAATCTTCAAAAACAGCTAAGTCAGATCCGGAGGCTGTGAGCTGGAGATGTTCATCAGAGAGGTCAAGGAAAACATGCAGCTCGTTGACAAGTAAACAGGCACAGGCCCGGTCAAAGAGGTAGCTCGTGGACAAATAAATAGGCGCAGGACCCGGTCAAAGGGGAGCTGTTACAAATCCCTCAAATCACGGAGGAGATCTCGGGAACCAGTTGATAGCGACCAAAAGGGGCCTGAGGCTATTTAAAGAAGACATCAAACAATGATCAGAGGATCCGCATTCTCTACGATTCATACACATTAGCTCTTAAACACTATTATCTCTTTGTAATCTCAAAAACATTCCTTGTAAACAATTCTTATCAAAAATCATCAATAAAATCATCATTCATTCTTTAAGTTCTTACGGGATTCAGCCCACGTTATCTTTCCCTAACCTTTTCCTAAACTTTAACCTGACCTAAAATCAGGAGGTGAGTTTAATCCCTCACAGTATGTGCTGAAGAACCTCAAGACAATCATGGAGCGATGAGCAGCAAAATAAATTGGTCAATGGAATGAATCATGGGGTGAAGAGATGACTTCACTGGATAAGAACCAAATCTGGAAACTTGTGAGAAGGCCTGAGAAGCGTGAAGCAATTGGCTGCAAGTGGATGTGTTAAACTGGAATCTGGTACAACTGGTGTTGAGAAGCCTCGATTCGAGGCTTGGTTAAGTTGCAAAGAGATATTCTCAGAGAAAGGGAATTGATTATCAAGATGTGTTCTCACCCATCGTGAGACATGTATCTGTGAGGTTTTCTGCTACAGAGAACTTTGACTTTGAGCAACTTGGTGTAAACCGGCCTTTCTTCATGGATTATTTGAAGAATGGATTTACATGAAGCAACCAGAAGGATTTCAGCTTAATGGAAGAGAAGATCACGTGTGTCTACTTCATAAGAGGAGTGTTGTAACACCTGTTGGTGTACACTTCAGAGCGTCTGCTGTAGTAGATGATGAAGCAGAGACATGTATGGATGATATTCCATGTACAAGGAGTGATCTGTTATATGGGTTGGTTAGGAGGTTTATGAGTAAGCCTGAGATGGTTCATTGGACTGCGTGGGAGTTGAGATATCTCACGGGAACACAAGATCAGACTATGCTTCAGAGAAGAATGAAGTGTTTATAGTTGAAGGATTTTGTGATTCGGATCTTTGCTTCCTGTTTTGGACAAAAGATTGTTGATCTCGGATTATGTTTACATGGCTGGTGGTGGTACAATCAGCTGGAGATCAAGACTACAAACTGTAGTGACTCTGTCAACGACTAAAGCAGAGTATATGGCGCTTGTTGGAGGTGTCATAGAAGTGGCACTGGTAGGAGGTGTCATGGAAGGAATGTGGTTAAAAGTGGCTTAGTGTAAGAGCTTGGATTCAAGCAAGACACGGTGGTGATTGTGAGGGATTAAACTCACCTCCTGATTTTAGGTCAGGTTAAAGTTTAGGAAAAGGTTAGGGAAAGATAACGTGGGCTGAATCCCGTAAGAACTTAAAGAATGAATGATGATTTTATTGATGATTTTTGATAAGAATTGTTTACAAGGAATGTTTTTGAGATTACAAAGAGATAATAGTGTTTAAGAACTAATGTGTATGAATCGTAGAGAATGCGGATCCTCTGATCATTGTTTGATGTCTTCTTTAAATAGCCTCAGGCCCCTTTTGGTCGCTATCAACTGGTTCCCGAGATCTCCTCCGTGATTTGAGGGATTTGTAACAGCTCCCCTTTGACCGGGTCCTGCGCCTATTTATTTGTCCACGAGCTACCTCTTTGACCGGGCCTGTGCCTGTTTACTTGTCAACGAGCTGCATGTTTTCCTTGACCTCTCTGATGAACATCTCCAGCTCACAGCCTCCGGATCTGACTTAGCTGTTTTTGAAGATTGAATTCGTGATGGGCCTTTCGCGGCCCGTTATCATTTCTTATTGTCTATCATTAGCTAGGGGGTCATATTTGGGCCCAACAGTTGCCCCCAGCTTTCGAGATAAGATTCCTTATCTCGGAAGCTAGACCTAGCCGCCGAGCATCAATCTTTTCGTTGAGATCTCGAGCAACAATTATCTTTATTGAAGATTTCCTTTGCTGAATCTGATGGCTACGATTGCGTATGAAAAGGCGCAAGTATCCGACTTCTCGGCCAGCAAGCTTCCCATTCCTCAATTCTCAGAGAGTTCAGGTACTTTCGAGATTAACATGTTTAATCTATCCTTTTCCGGAGAGTATGGTTCTAACTTAGGTTTGGTGGGCCCTGATTCAGCTCCAGTCGAGACGTCCCAGATGGGCGATGACAAGGAGGCAGATAAGGGAGATCCAGCCAAAGAAAGTGATCCAGTCGAGGGAGACAAGGATGTCGGGATGAGCTCCCGTGATAATGATGTTTAAGAGCTGCGGCTCTTTTTGAATTGTAATGTTGCTTTTCATGATTTCTGCCCAATGGGCTTTGTTTACGTTTCAGACTTATAGCCTGAGGAGGCTTTTTAAACCTTAGGGTCTTCTGAACCCTCGTTAGCCTGGGAGGCTTTTAAACCTTTTTATTCAAATTTCGGTTTTGTTTTTCGTATTAAGTCATTTAACTTGGTTTGATCGTTTCTTGGATGAGATTGACTTTTGTCAAGTGGAAGTTTTGGTTAGGACATGTATCGTGATTATTATATACAATGTCCAATGACTTATCAGGTCTCGAAGATTTCGAGTACATTCGATTACGAGGATCCTTAGAAGGAGTTCCTGAAACATTGAGATTAGCTCCGGGTTTTTAGGAACCTGAGCTACTCTGAAGACCTTAGGAGGGGGTTCATGGGAACCTGAATTCGTTTGTGGGATTTTAAGACCCATTGAAGTTTGCTTAGGATTTTAAGACCTTTTGAGGTTTGATAAGGATTTTAAGACCTTTGTGATTTGATGAGGATTTTAAGACCTTGGAGATTTGATAAGGATTTTAAGACCTTGGAGATTTGATAAGGATTTTAAGACCTTGGAGATTTGGTAAGGATTTTAAGACCTTGGGTCCAGGTTCGTCGAGACCTGATATTGCTTGAAGGATTTTAAGACCTTCGAGGTTACTAAGGATTTTAAGACCTTAGGTCCAGGTTCGTGGAGACCTGAGTTTGTTGGAAGGATTTTAAGACCTTCGAGATTACTGAGGATTTTAGGTTCAGGTTGACGGAGACCTGAATTTGTTCGAAGGGTTTTAAGACCTTAGGTTCAGGTTCACGGAGACCTGAATTTGTTTGAAGGTTTTTAAGACCTTAGGTTCAGGTTCACGGAGACCTGAATTTGTTTGAAGGGTTTTAAGACCTTAGGTTCAGGCTCACGGAGACCTGAATTTGTTTGAAGGTTTTTAAGACCTTAGGTTCAGGTTCACGGAGACCTGAATTTGTTCGAAGGGTTTTAAGACCTTAGGTTCAGGTTCGTAGAGACCTGAATTTGTTAAAAAGTCAAGGTATCGAAGATAATTGCTTTATTGATAATAGGATACATGGTATCACAATAATCATACAATCGCTGTTTGGGCTATATGTTCTCAAACATATGCCCCCTTTCTCCATGGTGGAAAGAGTGTTAAAATGAGATTGGGGTTACACTCATAACACAATTGCCTACGTACCCAGTCAAGGGGTCAAGGCTAACATAATTCGAGGAATTTAAGTACCTAATGATAGTATTTCTTCAGATTTGTGGCATTCCGCGATCTGATTTCAGGTACCTCGGTTCGTACCTTCAGGAGCTTATAGACGCCAGTTCGTACCACGTGGATAATCCGGTAAGGACCTTCCCAATTGGTCCCTAGTTTCCCAGCATCTGGTTCATTGGTTGCTTCGAAAACTTCCCTAAGTACTAGGTCACCTACAACGAATTGTTGGGGCCTGACTTTGGAATTGTAATGTCGGGCCATTGCTTGCTGATAGTTTTGAATCCGAAGCAGGGCTCGGTCCCGTCTTTCCTCGATTAGGTCGAGGCTGTCCGTTAGGAGCTGATTGTTAGCTGCGGGATCAGACGTACAGAGCTCTCGACGGAGGCTCTCAGTGGAGGTTTCCGCCGGAACGACATCTTCCGTTTCGTAGGCTAAAGAGAAAGGGGTTTCCTCTGTAGCCTTTTTAGGGGTGGTTCGTCATGCCCAAAGTACTTCAGGTATCTTTTCAAACCAGGTTTTCTTGTTGGTTCCGAAGCGTTTCTTGAGGTTTGCTAATATTGACTTATTAGTAGCCTCCGCCTGACCGTTGCCTTGAGGTCGTCGAGGTGTTGAGAAGGTAGGGCGGATATTCCACTTGTCGCAAAATGCTTTGAAGTCGCGAGAAATGAACTGTCCTCCATTGTCGGTTACGATCTCATACGGGACGCCGTGGCGGCAGACAATGTCTTTCCACACAAATCCTTCGACTTCGAATCTAGTTATTTGTTGGAAAGCTTCAGCTTCTATCCACTTCGTGAAGTAGTATGTCAAGACCAAGAGGAAGCGTAGCTTCTGCCTTCCTCTTCCTGACGTTATGAATGGTTCTACGATGTCCATGGACCACCTCATGAACGGGTACTGAGCGGGTATTAAGGATAATTTTTCCGCAGGCTGATGTATAATCGGTGCATGTCTTTGGCATTTATCACATGAAGAGGAGTAAACCTCGCTGTCAGCTATAATGGTGGGCCAGAAATAACCCTCTCTTTTGATTCGGATAGCTAGAGCTCTGCCCCCAGAGTGGTTTCCTCAGGAGCATGCGTGCATTTCTTTCATAAGATTGATAGCATCGAGGCCATGGACGCATTTTAGGTAAGGTCCAGAAATGCTTCGTTTATGGAGGGCTGACTCGATTATGCAGTATCTTGCGCTTAATGCTTTGAGTTTTCGGGCCTCCCACTTATTGGGGGGGATCTTACCCTACAAGATGTATTGCATGATCGGTATTCTCCAATCCTCTCTCTTAATGATTTTGTCATAAAGAGATGAGGGCGGGTCTTGTTCAGGTCCCTGAGTGTCGTGACCTGATGTGTCTTGTTCAGGTCCCTGAATGTCGTGACCTGATGTCTTATTGCCCCCGGAGATATTGGTCGGATTAGGCTCGAAGGAGTCTGAATTCTGAGGAATATCTCCAGTTCTGGTGTTGTTCTCCGGAGTCTGGGTCGTTTCTTCGGATGCGATTTCAAAAGCAGAACGACTCCTGGTCCTGGCTGCATGGACAGGTGAATCCGAGGTCTGGATCTTGCCCCCGGAGGTATGCTTTTTAAAGCTACGAATTCTGGCTTTTGGGAACCAGTGCGTTGTAAGAACTTGGGTTGCTACCGTCTGGGGGTAGCTACCTTCCGTTTGCTCTTTCGGCTTGCTATCGATCTCAGCTTTGGTAGCTATGTCAATACTTTGTTTTTCGATTCCCTTTAAGGGTATGATCCGTTTTACGAGGGGGTCTTATGTTGATGCTAAAGCAGCTAGCGCGTCTGCTGAGCATCTCTCTCCTCGTGGGATCCTCGTTAGTTCAAATCTGTTGAACTGCTTAGTGAGGTTCCGGACAACTTCTAGGTATGCCCCCATTCTTTCGTTCCTTGTTTCATACTCGCCGTGGAACTGGCTAGCTACTAGCTGTGAATCACTATAAGCGTTCAGCTCTCGAATTCCGAGGCTTAGGGCAAGTTTTAATCCTGCAATTAATGCTTCGTATTCAGCCTCGTTATTAGAAACGCTGAATCCGAGCCTGTAGGATTTTTTGATGGTTTCTACAGCTGAGGAGGTCAGCCTTAGACCGATGCCGGAACCTTGTCTTGGCGAGGCTCGTCAATGTACAGACTCCACTTCGGAGCTTCTGTTTCCAAGTCTAGTTGTTCGGAAGCTAGCTCGATTATGAAATCGGCAAGGACCTGAGCTTTTGCTGCTGCTCGAGGTCTATACTCGATATCGTATTCACTGAGATCTATTGCTCATTTAGCAAATCGTCATGATTGGCTAGGGCTGTGCAAAATTGTTCGCAATGGTTGTGAAGTCATTACGACGATTGAGTGCGATTGGAAATAAGGTCGCAATTTTCTGGCAGCTGTTACGATAGCTAGAGCTAGTTTTTCCATAGTAGGGTATCTAGTTTCGGCGTCTATCAGACTCTTGCTGGTATAATAGACAGGTCTTTACTCGTTTTGCTCTTCTCGTACCAGCACACCACTAACTGCAGCGGTTGACACAGCGAGGTACAGATACAGTGGTTCTTCCATTACTGGTTTGGCCAAGATGGGAGGTTCGGAGAGGTAAGCTTTCAATTGCTTGAAGACTTCCTCGCACTTCTCGTCCCATAAGAACTTCTTATTATTTTTTAGAAGTTTGTAGAATGGGAGGCACTTATCGGTGGACCTGGATATGAATCGATTTAATGCTGCGATTCGTCCAGTCAATCTATGTACCTCTCTGGTTGTCTTAGGTGACGGCATTTCCAGAAAGGTAGCTATCTGTTTCGGGTTGGCTTCGATGCCTCTTTCGGTTACGAGGTAGCCGAGAAACTCGCTTGAAGGTACCCCGAAGGTGCACTTAGCAGGGTTGAGCTTCATATCATATTTGTTGAAGATATCGAAGCATTCCCTTAGGTGGGAAATGTGGTTTTCTCCAATTGAAGATTTGACTAGCATATCATCAATATAGACCTCCATGGTTTTCCCGAGCTGGCCAGCGAACATTTTATTCACTAGCCTTTGGGACAAGCTTTATTTAGGTCGGTGAAATCTACCAAACGATCGATGTGAGGTAACGGGAAGCTGTCTTTGGGACAAGCTTTATTTAGGTCGGTGAAATCTACGCAGATTCTCCATTTCCCGTTCTTCTTTTTTACAACTACTGGATTAGCTAGCCAGTCTGGGTAATGTACCTCACGAATGGACCCAGCTTTCGTAAGTCGGTCAACCTCGTCGTTAACAGCTTGAGCCTTTTCTAGGCCTAGCTTGCGACGCTTTTGTTTGATCGGTTTGAAAGTGGGGTCTACATTAAGCTTGTGAGTAGTGACGTCGGCGTTTATACCCTTCATGTCACTGGTGGTCCATGCAAAGGTTTCGACGTTACTTTTTGAAAAGTCGATGAGCTCCTTCTTAGTCTCGAGAGGTAGCTCGGATCCGATACTCACTTGCTTTTCAGGATTTGAGTCGTCGATACTAACTTGCTCGGTGAGGTTCTTAGGGGGACCTCGAATATTTTGTTGTATCTCACGACCCTCATGGATCTGTAATTGCTATTGGGGTGATTCTTTGAGAATTTCGAATCTTCCCAGGTAACAGATCCTGGAGATCTTTTGGTTACCATGCACGGTAGATATCCTTTCAGGTGTCGGGAATTTCACACATTGGTGATAAGTTGAAGCTACTGCTTTCATCTTATGGATCCAAGGTCTTCCTAGGATCGCGTGAAACGGGGAAGGTCTGTCGATGACTACGAAATTCATCATTTTCATGATTCCGCCAGCTATAATTGGGAGCTTAATAGTTCCCAATGAGGTAGTTGTTTCTCGGGAAAAGCCTATGAGGCTAGCTTTCTGGTCGATGATTTCGTACTCATCTATTTCCATCCCCTTTAGGGCGTTATAGAAAATGAGGTCAACGGAGCTCCCGGTGTCTACCATGAGCTTGGGTACTTCGTACCCTACGATGTTCAAGGTGACGGGACATTGTCGTGAGGTCTGTCAAGGTTTGACGTCTCACTTTCCCAAAAGGAGATCTTAGTGTTCGACTCGGGGTTAAGAGGCTTGGATTGAGTGTTAGACACAGCCTTCCGTACATGAGTTTTAATAGAATTAACGGAGTCTTGACACATATCGGATCCTTCGAGGATGTAGTCTACCCTTGAGCTGGGGCTCGATTGAGGTAGCGGTTTGCTCAGGAGGGCCTCAACTTGTAGGCTTTTTCCTTGGGGGAGCTTCCCGAGTACCATGTCGACTCTTTTCTTAGGAGCTGGGGGTGGTGAATCGGTCTCTTTTTCACGAGGCCTTTCTCATTTCGGTGAGGTATCTCTGGGATCTCTTTTCTGGTAGGGCTATGGTTTCTTGAGGTCTAAACCCTTTATTTCTCCGGCAGCAAATTTAACTGCCAGTTGTCGTTGGAGGTCCCAACATTCCTTGGGTGCGTGCCATTTCCGATCATGGTAAGAGCAATGTTTGTTCTCATCACGTCTTTTTGACCAAGGGGTTTTATTTGCTGCGGCGACAGGTTTTCCTTCCTTATCTTCCTCGATTGCATAGGAGTGTTCCCCCTGGGTCTGATTATTTCGAGGGTTCTCCTTTTTTATGAGGTCCTCTTGCTTCTGAGGTTTCGTTTTTCGAATGACTCTGGGATTTTTTTTTGGAGTTTATTCAGTGCAGCTATTTCCTCTTCCAGGTTAGCATATCTGGAGGCTCTATGAAGAGCATAGTCGATAGTTGGGGGAGGATTGAGCGTTAGCTCCGACCAAAGTTCTGATTTATACCAGAGACCTCTCCTGAGAGCCTTGATGGCAACTAGATCATTGGGATTCGAGAGCTTAGTTCTCACTGCTCTGAATTTTTCAATGTAGGCTCGTAGCGAGTCTCCCACTTCTTGTTTAATTTTCCAGAAGTCAGCCTCGGATGCTTGCTTTTAGGATGTGAGTTGAGTATTGCTTCATGAAGGCATTACTTAACTGGTCGAAACTGTCTATCGAATTTGGTTCAAGACCAGAGAACCATTCGAGGGCTGTTCCGACAAGGTTTTCGGCGAATGTCCTGCAGTAACCTGCATCGCATTCTTCTTCCGTGAAGTGAGCCTTCACGATAGCTAGCCGGAAGGCTCTTAGGTAGGCCTTCGGGTCCGAGGTCCCGTTGTATTTGGGGATCTTAATTTTTCGGGTATCTCTTACGTAAGAGCTGGCAATTCTGTCAGTGAATGGAGTTCCACAGGTATCCTCAATCAAGCTCTCGATTTCGGGAGCTGAGCTCGTTGCCTTGTGGACTTGAGCACCCAGTTTTTGGAGAGCTGCGTGAGTCCGCTCCATATATCTACGAATAGCCTCAGGTCCCTCTAGAGGAAGGACAGTCGGGTCATCGTTAGGTACTTGACGAACATGTACCTGGCGAACAGGTCCATGATGGAATTGTGTTCGATCATTTTTCCAAGTGCTCGGTGGGCTGATTTGCTCACTGGCTATTGGGTTATTTTGACGAGTTAGGTTAGTGGGGCGAGCTGTAGGATCAGCATCCGTCCTTTGATGTTCGCCCGGATTCGTGTTTAGGTTTCTGGCCCGAAACACCGGAACTGACGTTCTGCCCCCGGACGGGTCGGATACTCCTTCTCCTGACCTAAGAATAGGTGGTGGAGGAGGTAAGCGAGCGCTCTGACCAGTAACCTGATCAGGAATAGAGCTAGTCGATGCTATGTTGCTTCCCATAGCACTGGTGAGGGGTGGACTGAGCACGGGAGCTGTCCTAGCATGAGGCGTTTGGAAAGCTGGTCCATGTTCTCCCGATCCAGTGTTATCAAGGGAAAAGTCGAGACGTCCTCGAGGGAACGAGGGGTCAGTTATTCGATCTCGGAAGGTCACTCCCGAGCCCTGACGTTGCGGTGGTTGGGTTGTTGCGGTTAGAGATCTAGTGACCTCTTCGACTCGTTGCTGCCGAGCGGCTAGCTGTTGCATTGTACGCTCACCTTCTTGAGCTTTTTCTACCACCTGCATCATCATGCGACGGATCTCAGAGAGCTGAGCCTCCGTCTGGTTCGGAGCAGGTTGGTGCTGAGGGGTAACAAGGGCTGGGAGCCCTGGATCGATCCCACTGGAGGTTCTCGTGTTGGCTGCTCCAGCACTGTTCATCGAGATACTGTTCATCGAGATACTGTTCATCGAGATACTGTTCATCGAGATACTGTTCATCGAGATACTGTTTATCCGAGTACTGTTCATCGAGATACTGTTCATTCGAGACTGTTCATCGGGATACTGTTCATCGGGATACTGTTCATCGGGATACTGTTCACCGAGATACTGTTCACCGAGATACTGTTCATCCGAGTACTGTTCATCGGGATACTGTTCATCGGGATACTGTTCATCGGGATACTGTTCACCGAGATACTGTTCTTCCAGTACTGTTCATCCGAGTACTGTTCATCGGGATACTGTTCATCGTGACACTATTCAGTGGTTAGATGAATTTGTTGTCTGATCGACTGGATTCATCCTTAAGTTGGAGTAAGGGATTCCATTGTTTCTTCCCCACAGACGGCGCCAATTGTGAGGGATTAAACTCACCTCCTGATTTTAGGTCAGGTTAAAGTTTAGGAAAAGGTTAGGGAAAGATAACGTGGGCTGAATCCCGTAAGAACTTAAAGAATGAATGATGATTTTATTGATGATTTTTGATAAGAATTGTTTACAAGGAATGTTTTTGAGATTACAAAGAGATAATAGTGTTTAAGAGCTAATGTGTATGAATCGTAGAGAATGCGGATCCTCTGATCATTGTTTGATGTCTTCTTTAAATAGCCTCAGGCCCCTTTTGGTCGCTATCAACTGGTTCCCGAGATCTCCTCCGTGATTTGAGGGATTTGTAACAGCTCCCCTTTGACCGGGTCCTGCGCCTATTTATTTGTCCACGAGCTACCTCTTTGACCGGGCCTGTGCCTGTTTACTTGTCAACGAGCTGCATGTTTTCCTTGACCTCTCTGATGAACATCTCCAGCTCACAGCCTCCGGATCTGACTTAGCTGTTTTTGAAGATTGAATTCGTGATGGGCCTTTCGCGGCCCGTTATCATTTCTTATTGTCTATCATTAGCTAGGGGGTCATATTTGGGCCCAACAGTGATATCGTGTGACTCTCAACGTTCATTGTTTCCAGAAAAGAACAATGTGGATCGTGAGAAGGCTAAGCACGTCAGCAGAAAGGTGCACTTCATCAAGGATATCGCTCAAGGTGATGCAAGTGTGTAGAAGTTAAATACTTCAAGGGATCCTGCTGATATTGTAACCAAGGTGGTTCCTGAGTTTGAGGAAGCTGTTAAATTTCTTGGGATGGTCGAGAGCATCGACTTCATCTGGCAAAGCACGAGTTTGCTTAACCTAAATAGTGGATCATGTTTGATGTCATCAAGGTGGAGTTTGTTGGGATTCGAGACTACGTCAGAGACTACCTCAGAGACTACGTCAGCGAATACTTCAGGGACTTCGTCAGGATTTGGTGATGGAAATCAAACAAGATCGCATAACTTAAACCAAGACAAGGATGTCATATTAGGAAAATGAAATATCACTTTATTGAAGGTGATAGGTTCCTGGAAATATTACTTCTCATGGAGTTATGGAAGTTGCAAGTATTTTGGAATATTTCCTAATAGGTTTATGGAAAGGGGCGAATGCCCTAATCCAACTAGGTTAATGTAATAAACTCCTACTATATAAAAGGAGCTCGTGTGCACTCTTCTCTTAAACCTTGGCAAGGTCCAAATAGGTCCAGACGTGACCAAGCAAGCCGGCTTGTGGCTTGTGTGAGAGAGAGAGGTGCTATGTCTTTGTACTTGAGATTATAGTGAATTGCCTCATTGCCAGGCCCCAGGGACGTAACCACGTTTAGGTGAACCCTGGGATATCAATTCTTGTGTCTATCTTCTATGTTTATTCCGTGTTCTTCTTCTGTTCTCCATAGATCTACAAACTCATACTTTCTAACGTACTACGACAAGTGCATCAGAGAGTGCTTCAGCGAGTTTGTGTGGTGAGTTTTCCCAACAATGTCAATGGTGCGGAGCTGCGACTGAGAAAATCAACCACATTCTTTTTGAATACCCTCCGACCCTACAGTGTTTGGCACTATCAGCTACCCCATCACCTCCGGGAGTTTTCTCGTGTATTTCACTGTTCTCAAATTTTGATTTCCTAATGAATTAAATCTCGACACTTAACAACCATGCAGATGGCTTCTCGATTTTTCCATGGTTACTGTGATACATATTGAAAGCGAAAAATGAGAACTGCTTTAGTGGAAAGATGTATCATCTCTTGACACTTTACACACGGCAGCTCAAAAAGGGAAATGCAAGTTGCAAAGTGCCGAGCACCAGCAAGAAGACCCAGTTTACGTAGTAGCTGGACATTGATTTAAATGCCAAGTCGATGGATCTTGGTCAGAGAAGGACGACTGGTTGAAAATGGGCTTTATTCTTCTTGAAGCAGACGAGGTGATCATGCAAAGACATAAGTGTATCCCCATCAAACAGGTGCAATCGCCGTTACATACGGAAGCATAAGTCCTTACATGAACGATGTCAGAAGTGATACACCGATGATATCATGGAGTCGTCTTTGAGTCAGATTGCCAAGCTGATAAACCTCATCCACAATGAGAGAATGATCATCGTTAGCACCAGAGATGGACGAGATCAAAATACTTAGTACACAATTTCATGATCTTATGTTTTCTTTTATCCCTCGTACTTTAACCTCTATGCGGATTCTTTAGTTAAAGGAGGCCGGTCACGAGTAGAATGCTTAACATATGTAGACCTTTTGGCTCCTAGTAGGCTGCCCACGAGGCTTGCCTAATCTGACGAGAGCGATTTTTATAAAAGTTTGGTTGATGACAAAAAGAAATTATGATCTAAAATACTATTTGGATAAGGCTTTAAGTATGCACTTTGAATTGTTAGGAAATTAAGTTGTTCTTAATAAATCAAAGAAAACGTGAGAAAAAATAAACAAACAAGAAAGAACAAGTGAACTGTATGACTCATCTTTATATATATAAAATAGTTTTAATCAATCTCTCCTGGGCATGCCAGCTCGGATGCCATGTCACAAATATGGGCTCTATGGTGTTGTCACGTCGGATCCGCACCGTTTTATTAATGTGCTCTTCTCATAATTGCTGGCTTGACGGTGGCCTTATTTCTCGAGCGTCTTGCGGCCCATCCACCACATATGTCGTTGGAAACCCTTATCTGTTCTGATGCGAGCGTTCGTGTTCTTCGTCTCTTTCGATCGATCCAGATTCTGTAACGGTTCCTTGGATATCTGATTTTGACCACAAGACAAATCACTGTGAAGAATCTCTGTATCAAGCTTATACTGCGTCGATTCGTCTTTGGTTCTTTCCTCTGAAACGTTACGAAGTGTCTTGATTCATCACCTTTAAGAGACATCTTAACTCCATCAACGCAAATCAAGCACGGCGTCTCATTCAATGATACACATCCACTCCAAAGCAGTGTTTCTTTACCTATAAAAGGGTAGGCCTTCGTCCCTTGAATATCAACCCATCAATCATCAATAGAAGCACTCTCTTTCTCTCTCGATGGTTTAATTTTTGCTTCTTCTATCGATCTGCTATATTTATTGGATGGATTTTGTTTGATATGCATCTCTAATCTCTTTTGATGTATTTTCCCAGAGTTCTTCCCTGCATTTACTAGGATTGTCGGGGCTCTCAGTCATAAACAGTGGATCGATTCGATTTCTTTTGAGGTGACGCTTACTATCACCATAAGACACTTGATAATCTGAAAATTTCAGTGTGTTCTCTTTTCTGTTTGGATCATTGGATTCATGTTTTTGTAAATGCGTGCTGAGTCCTTTTTTTTGGATTCTTAAGGTTACGCTTGATATGGTGGGACCTGTTTTGCATATTATTAACAATTCTGAGAAAGCTATTTATCTCAAAAAGATGTACTTATGACTTTGAAACCGAGCTAAGATCAAGAAGAAGCCTCTTCTGAAGTCATTCCCACTAATTTAATGGGCTTGCCAACGTTGTTCTCTATGTGAATGAGGTGATATAATATATCTAATTTATGGTTTAGTGTGTTTGCTTTTAGTTTTTTTTCCATTTCCTAACAATGGATTTAATAAATTTGAATATGTCGCGCTCTCTGAGTTGAATAGTACCAGCACCCACCACTTGCTAATTTTGCACTCCAGGTAATGTTCATACATATTCTACTTTTTTGTACATATCACTATGAATGGAACAATACTCAGAAAAGCTTTGTTGGTAGAGTGGTAAGTACCATACAGATGATGATATGACAGCAGGGGCTGTTAGTCTCTATGGACTCAAACCCAATCGTGAACAACTTTGGTCCAACTAAGACCAACAGGTGTGATGCTGCTACAATAATCGAAGGCTGTTCACAAGTGCCCCAACCAATTCCTCCGCAAACTGATCCACCGGTCAACACAAAGGAAGAAACAACAGATGGTGACAAGGGTCGAAATCTTAAGACAATGAAGCTGGCGAAAAATTTTCCAATTCCATTTCCGGTTGAAGTTTTTGCGCTTCACTCAGTAATTTGTTGTCTTGCAACGTTTTAATTATTCAGTTTTGGTTTTCATTAGTTTAAGGATAATTGGTACTCCTGATAATTTTTATTATATATGTAGTGGTTCTGAAACTTCTTTATTAACCCGAATTTTGGTTTCGGATTGTTCTGGTATTGTGTTGGAAACAGTCAAAAATATCTAGCAACAATAAACACCACTATTACAATAAAAAGATGTAATTTAAAAAAAAAATTAAGCGAGAGAAATCTCTCTCTTAAACTGAATGATAAATATAAGGAAAAGATTTCAAATTAAAATAAACTAAAATAATCCGATTGTGATTGTGAGAATAAAATAATTAGTTGTAAAGTTTGAGCAAGTACCTTAATATACAAAAATTCGGTGAAAACAATAACAGATGAACTAAAATAACTATTCTCTAAATAAAAATATTGTTTAATTAAGAAATCATAATTATTCATGATGTTATGCAATTTAGTCAAGCATCTTTGGTACTTAGCATTTTAATATTGTATTAAATTTAACTTTTCAATAATGTAATATTATTATTTGTTCAATAATAAATTAAATAAAGATAATAATCAATATTTTAAAATAGAAATACATTACAATATAAAGCAAATGAAAATAGTCATTTAGTGATTTCTTATTTGAAAATAAAATAAAAATATAAAGTTCTATGGGATTTTATTTTTACAATATAAAAGTAGAATGATAATAATCAGTTAGTAATTTTGTTACTTGAAAATAGAATAAAAAAGTATTTTGATAACTGAACAATATAAGGACGATCCATAAAATAAAATAACAATATAAACTCAACTTTTTGCTCCATAAAAGCCATAGAAATCTTTCACGATCCATGATTTAACAAGGGTTCCTTATTGTGTTCTCTTTTGCTAGATTTCGTTTGATTTAACTCATAATGTACCAGATTTTAATTTAGAGAAGTGTTGTGAGTATTAAAACACTGTAAAATCTTTCAACTCTAAATCAAATCAACGAAAAATATTGAGTTTCCTCTCATATCATTTTAGTTGTGTAATTCAAATTTGGAGTAAACAAAACTAATCTATTAACATAATCATATTCACAATCAAATGAACATAAAAGAAAAAATTACACAAAAATAATATCTTTGATAAACGCAAATAGATCTCATCCCACCCGTAGGGCGGGTTTCCCCTAGTTAACAGTAAAAAAAAAGTTGAGAAGGGATCCCAAAAAATCCTTTGTGTAAATGAATATGACAATTCCTTTTTTTTTTTGTCGACAGGCGACAGCATTACAGACTCATGATGACTCTGTAAACCAAACTGGTTGCTCTGTATCCATATGGACCGTAAACGACGACTGTTGCCTCACACCACGTGCTAAGCGATCCGCCATAATGTTTTGCGTCCTTGGTATATGGATAATCTCTGAGCTATGGAAACTCCTTTTAAGACTCCTGATGTCTTCTAAGTAACTTGCAAAAGCCGGCCATTCTTCTGGTTCTGAAACCATCTTCACCAATTGAGAACAATCCGTTGCAAATGTAACATTATATTGCCGCAAATTCCGCATGCATTCCATTGCCCAAATAAGAGCCTCCACTTCTGTATGTAAAGGTGACTGACTAGCTCTTGTGTTTCTTGCTCCCAAAAGTCCTTCGAAACCTTCCAAAGTAGTGTACCATCCTTGTCCTGAAAAAGTATCGTCCGTTTTCCATGATCCATCCGTGAAGCACCAACGTCCCGAACGAGCTGGGAGAACCGTGTCCACTGAATGAGTAGCAGCATGCTGCTTCTGTTCCACCTCAGTCTGTGCTTCTTTCCAAAGTAAAGTCTCTGTGGTTGCCAGTTGAAGCGTATCCCTAGGATCCACATCCATATTGTTAAATACTTTATTATTTCGTGCTTTCCATATATACCAAAGTATCCAAGCAAATTGTTGATCTTCCATTGATGGCCTGATTCTCCAGAATAGATAATCCATATTCGAAAATAAAGACTGCCCTGGAAAGTGATCATGATGCGTAGGAATCCCGGAGAGGGCCTAGATTTGAACTGCTGGTGGACATTCAAAGAAAACATGATTTATAGATTCCTCGGGTGCTCCACATCTATCACAATTAATATCCCCTTTAAGACCTCTTGATCTTAGATTCTTCCGAACTGCTAAACATCCTGAGACCATTTGCCATAGAAAATGCTTCATCTTTGGCGGACAACTCATAAAAAAATGACCAACTTTTTTTACTAAAAAGACAAAAGATTGTTCTACCATTTACTTTATATATATACTAGATATGAATCCGTGCGTTGCACGGATTTTATTTGATGTTTTAATTCACGAACACATAAAAAGATTGGAAATTTTTTTCTCACGTTAGTTCTTGGATTTTCAGTATATATTGGTGACATTTTAATAATAATAATCTGTTTTCTTACATAATTTTTGATTGATATTCTATTTCAACAATAATGGTGTTTTAAATAGTTCATTGATATTTTTATTTTTTAATAAATACTTCACTTTTTATTATTTTCAAAATAATATTAGCTATAATTAATTGAAATATATAGAACTGTGAACTCTCTATATTGTTTATATTGTGTAAGAGAAACTAAAAACGACACAATGAAAAATATTAATATTACATAACACCAGTCAATATGTTTTATCGATAGTCAGCTAAATATCGAATATATTTCTAGATAAAACATCAAATTTATTTATTTTAACATTCATGGTGTGACTTTAACATCTTTTTTTATATACAATATTTTGTAAAACACTATTGTCGCTATGTTTTAAAAATTTGAAGTTCTCCAGTTGTAGTGACTCTTGATAGTGCGACATATAATTGTAAGATTGGACTTGACAAATAGACCAGCTTTTTAAGCTTTGACCTTAACTCTGGTTGATAGTCATTTCATTAAACACTCTTATAGAAAATTGAAGTCTTTTCATTTTGAAAGATCATCTTGCATATGTCGGTATAAGACTTATTCTAGGAATACAAATCTGTTTTTCCACATAACTTCCGGTTAGGATTTCGGCTTTAATATTCATGTTGTATAGGCGAGTTATTCATAACATTATTCTATTGGAAAATCTTCCTTTTTGATTTAAATTCCTTAATAGCATTACCTACAACAATCCATTGGAAAGTCATTCTCTTTGATTTAAATTTCATAGTAGCATGATCTACAACAACATAACCAATTTTTATATGTTGATTACACACATAATCATAATCACATATAAGCATAATAGTCACATTAACTTAGTCACAATAGCATAACAACTGGACAAAATATCCGTAAATTTTGATTTTATCTGTTTTGATTTGAACCGAAATTTCAAATATGTGTAACTCTACGAAGCAAAGAAAATATTTATATGCAATATTTGTAAGAAAAGAAGCAAATCACAAAATACTAATATTATTAAAAATGAATATCTGATCTGATCCGTTATATGAATACATATACATGTTTGTAAAGACATATGTAAATATATATAATTTTATATAAATATTATATTGAATATAAGTTTTTTAGTACTTTTTTAATAAATTTATTAAGTTATTTATTAGAATTTTAGAAGTAATAAATTTTTATTTTTGTAATAAAATGTTATTATTATTTTATCTTATTTTGGGAATTTATGATTTATTTACTAATTTTAATTTATTTTTGCGGATCGAATCGGATATCCGGTCGAAAATCTTACGATCACACCCTTAATGAATTAAAAATATTATATATAATTATTATATTAAAATTGATTTTCTTTTTTTTTAAATAATTTCTGTTAATTAGAAATTTCCTTTTTAGTTAACATATATATAGTTAAAAACATCTTAAAATTAAAAAAACGAATTTAAAATAAGATAATATATTTATATATAATGTGCTTTCATAAAAAAGGAAAGTTAACAAAAATAATTTTGATATTTAGAAAAATAGATATTTCCTTTAAAACATAACCTTAACCAATATAAAAATATTTCCAAAGTAATAAAAATATTTTCCTTATGTCTATATATTTTCTCAAATAGTTACATAAAAATTGATTAAATAAACCAATATACCGATAGTTAAATAATAATATTTTTAATTAGTATTATTGTAATTGTTTATTAATTATTATAATATTTATTGAATATTAATATTTTATAATTAAAAAAGAATGTCTATAATGTTTTTTTACTTATATAAAATAATTTATCAAGAAAAAATTAAAAGAACTGATATTTATTTTTAAACGTTAATTGATATTTTTATGACAACTAATTTTATCACAAGCATATTTTGAACAAGAAATTACAAAAAATATTTTTAAATAATATAATCCTAAAAGTTTTAATAAACTAAAATATTATAGTTTGCCACAATTAAAAATTTATGTTTTACTTAATATATAGTTTGCTTTTTTTCCTTTCCCCCTTATATTTGTACAATCCAATATACCTATAATAAAAGTACATAAGAAAATCTGAATTATTATATTCAAGAATATATTGAAGATTATTTAAAATAATTTTCAGTTTACTTTTATAAATCTAAGTTATAATATTACTTAGAACTTACAAAATATTTTAGTTATTATAAATACCAATATGCGTTTATGAGATTAAAAATTTTATCCTTTATTTTCTTTTATGCAACTTTCTACTGATTATTTCTTTATTTTAAAAATATTTTAAGAAAATAAAAAATAACAAATTGTTATAAATATTACAAAAAATATATTTATACATTTAAGATGAAAAACTGAATTGATGCGATAAACAATCTAATTGGATTATTAAAAATAAAAATAATTATACTTTAATATAAAAGAATATTAAAATCAAAGGTAAAATAAAGAACATATTATTTTATAGTAATGTGTATTTATTTTATACATACAAATTAAAGGATGCTTCAAACCATACCAATAAATAAAAATAAACTACTAACTAATTGTTATAGTTTATTTTGTAAAACATATATATATGAGATTTCAAAAAATTATTGTTATATTTATTTATGTATTATGAATAGACCAACACTTAAGTTTTTTATTTGATTTTCAAAAATATATATAATATTATTACTAAAATATATATACATATCTAAGGGAAAAATGAATCCAAATTAAAATAAAAAATATTCATAATTTTAATATATTTAGAACAAAAAAATACCATGGTTGAATTTGATGATATCTAATATACTAAAGTGATAATCAAATTAATCATATATTACATATCCAAAATCACACATCTAAGTAAAATAATATGATATGATTTATATAAATTATAGAATAATCGAAATTAAAACTAAACTATTAATAAATTATTACAATATATTTAATTTATAAATATTTATATCGGTGCATGAGCACGGGAAAATCACCTAGTTAAAAGTATAAATGTATATTATCTTTTAATGAAATCGCTTTTGGTCATTTTTTTTGTTCTAAAGGCTCTTTTGATTGAAAAGAAACTAAAAACAGTTTGAAATATATAATTTCTCATGATTATAATGATGAGAAAAGGTTGTAAACCGAAACCTTATTTATTTTCAATAAATATTCCTTTAATATAAAATCACTCATTAACAGTAAAAGGTAAAGTGTCAACTGTTAACCAAAACAGATTCTAATCCGTAGTTTGATTATCGCCGGCCACTGTCATAACGCAAAATTAATGGCAATATAAAGAAATAGTTCCAATCCCTCACTCAATTTGCTTTTTGTTTAGCTTGAGTGTGTTTATTTCAGAAGAGGAGATAGATAGTGGAAAGAGGATAAACAGAGGAGACACGTGATACAGAAACAGAAGCTTGAGAGTACTGTGACATCAGATTCAAACAAACCAGACACTCCTCTTTGTCAACTTGCCAAGTAACAGATAGTAAGCACAACGAACTCTCTCGACGTATGAAGAAAAGTATGAGTAAGCCGAGAAAAAAAGACGCATAAAACTGATATTGTGAATTATCCATTCGGCGGCTCTATATAAAAGAAAAGAATAATACATATGAAGAAGGCATATGTGATCTAAAAAGAGCTTAGCAAGAGCTTGCTATTCATATGTACACAAACCAACTTTTGTTTCCTACGTTAAAAAAAAAAAAACAAAGGGAACCTGTGTTTCTTTCTTTCATCAGGGAGAGGCTTTGGAGTATATTTTCGTACTTCTGTTCCATTGACTGAGTATCCTGCAGATACATGAACAAGAATCCTGAATGGGTTTTTCTTATATATATATATATATGTATAGTTACAAACTTCTGAGATGAAAGGCGTACCCTAAACACTGAGAGATTCATTCCAGGGTTGTGACAAAGAGACCGTTGAAGTTGACGCTTCTATTCCTCTTCCCTGCTTGATTGCAGAGTTAAGAGTCTTGTACTGTTCATTCACCGACTTGTACAGAGCTTGGCTGTATGCTTCTTTCGCCTGCACATATAACAACAACAAAGTTTAGTCAATGATGAAGGATGAGATAAATAAGTTTGCTGATTTTTGAGTAATAGACGAGACCTCGTTAGGGCTGTTGCAGTCTTGCGTGACATCTGAGAAGCTGATTTCTGGAGCAACTGATAATCCTGTACCGTGAAACCCAACTAATCTTCTCTCTCCAATTTCTTTCTCAACCTGTAGATGCCAAATGAGGCTATGACAGGAAAGTAAACCAGACAAAGCACAGAAGGGAGAAGGGAGAAAAGAGAGAGCAATACTTTGGGTGGAGGGGGCATGATGTCATAGCAAAGCAAAGACATTGGATAGATATGTCCAGGAGTACCAGAATGTTCAACCAGTCTTCTCATGTTGTCCACCGAAGAAGGATCAAAGGGTGCCTGCACATTTGTCTAGATAAGTATCTATGATATCCACCAGACACAGATAAAATCTCTGCATTCCATAAGGTTGACTTACAGGAAACCATTCCCCCGTAGAAGGATTTGGGCGGTCCCTTCCACCGCTTGGTGCAATCCATATAAGTTGGGATCCAGACCTACAGTGTGATTCATGCTACATTAGTATATAACAACATCAACCTAATTTCCTTTATTTCGAGTCTCTGAAATCTAATAAAAGTATTCGTACTATAGTTCCAATAACCTTAGCAGTGTCGCCATCTCCTTTAAGCTTCGTGTATTTGCCTTTCTTTTCATATCCACAAGCTCAGGATCATCGTTCATGTGGTTTTTCGAGTACACACATATCAGATTCCTGAAAGCAAGAGAAACCCCGGAAGTCATAAAAGGTTGCTCATATTAAACTTCACCCCATCAGGTAGCGTACCAATGTCAAAAGAAAGGTTGTGATACCTTCCCATACTAAACGGCTTACAAAGAGGATCAGTGATTACTCGATCACCATGCCACACATTTCTGCAGCCACACAAAAAAAAAAATGTGGGATAAGTATAAGAGATAGTAGCGAATAGCTAGAACAAGGCTCGAAGGCTCACAATGTTCTCTCCTATGTATGGAACATTGCGCTTCGAGTAAGAGTGAAATGACAGCTGGATCAGCTTCACTTTGATGATTTGATATTAAAACGATATTGTGTCCCTAAAATCAACCAGTTAAACGTGTCAAAATTCCTAAATGGAAAGGAACTCAACTACAGATAGATGGAGTAGAGCATAAGAGAGGACCTGCCGAATCTTGTCTTCCAGCTCAGAGAAAATAGAAATGTTTCCAACGTAAGAGTTTCTGCATAGAAAGTAAAAAACTTAAAAGCTGTTAGTAGATGAACAAGAAGATAACTATAAGATCCAGTGAGACCGATAAGCAGCTTACTTGAAATCAATGAGGGGACGGATGTAAGTATGGACAAAGTGGAAGTAGTCAAATGGTTCTCTGATTGCTTTATGATACGGATTAAAAGTATAAGGATGCTGCAATAAAAAATCACACCGAGAATTCAAATGATTAGAAGAAGAAAAACTATATGAATGGGAAAAAGAAGAAGGGCCTACTAGTACTACCTCAACACCAAGAAGCATGCGATCGAAAGCAAGAGACATGTTTGATATAACAGTCTCATCTGCCCTGGAAGCTCCGCTGCTCAAAACCTATTGAAATGCAAAGCTGAGTTTCTTTCTGATTTAAAAATAAAAAAGAAGAATTTTAATTTTACAGCATTTTTGTAGTTCCAATAAAGTTCTTCCATCCCAGATGCAACATTAGGAGGCAACGTTCCAGCTTCTTGTTCCTTCCTTATTCCAGATATTAGATCTGCAGAGAACAACAATAAAGGCGATTCCAAGAAACAGTAAACAGGTCACTCGATCAACCTTATCCACTCTATCAAACACGATTTCGATTATACGTATTGTGATCTGCGATAAGATAAAGGTTTCGTATACTCTGAAACGAACAATGTACGAGAGCTTCCGAATCCGTCCCCTAATTTCTACCGGAGAAGAAGAAGAAGAAGAGTAACCTTGTTCAGTTCGCGCATCCAAGAAGGTACGGGAGTGGTTGAGCTCACTCGGCGTCTTGTTATTCGTCTCTGTAGCAGCACTGAAGGAAGTGCTGGCCGCGACGACAGATTCCTTATCTTGAACAAGCTCAGACACCGCTCTCACACCGCCGCCATGCGAACGGAGAGGAAGCTGCTTCTTGGCGGTTAATCGGAAGGAAACGAAGCCGCGGAGAGGCGGAGCCCTAGCGGAGGAAGTTACGGTTGCAGAAGCAACGGCGACGGTTGCGGCGGGGGAGGAAAATGCGAGAGTCATTAAAGCGTGTGTGTTTGGTGATTGGAGGAAGCAGGGAGGAGTGAGCGTGTGTGTGTGTGTGTGTGTGTGTGAAGGAGGTCGCTTCCTAACTTCTTTTCTTTTGTTTATTTATCCCAGGAGGACTCCTCTTTCTCCACTTTTTTCCACGTTTGTTTTTATTTTCAACCAAATCTTTTTTTCTTTATTTTCACCAAATTTAAAACTCATATATCTTGTTAAAAAGTCACGTGACCTAAAATAATATTATAAATATATATACATTTTTTTGACAAATATAAATATATATAAATGAAATGAATAAAAAGTAAATAAATGTAAAATTAGAAATTTAAAAATAGTT
The DNA here is from genome assembly GCA_019706035.1 of Raphanus raphanistrum subsp. raphanistrum. Taxonomy (NCBI): domain Eukaryota; kingdom Viridiplantae; phylum Streptophyta; class Magnoliopsida; order Brassicales; family Brassicaceae; genus Raphanus; species Raphanus raphanistrum. The sequence goes on along the minus strand of CM033987.1, from coordinate 23,325,235 downwards.
TTTCTGTAAAGTTTTTAGGGTGAACTTTAAAATTAAAATATATAAGCAGTAATAAAATAATAATTTAACAGTATTTAATAAAAAATGTTATTTATTTTAGAGAAAAATGTGAATTAGTAAAAAATTGAAATTAAATTACTTTAAAGATATAAATTTTGAAAACCGTTGTATTTTTCTTCGTTTTCGTCTTTCTAAATAGAAGCAGCAAATATGAATATAGTGTGACAAGAGGACAACATTAAAACTTCATATCTTAAATATTTTCCCCCTTTTAGTTGCGTCCGTACGTTTATTTGCACAAGTCACATTTGTACACACAACGCTATCTAACCTCCAAATATAATTCACGTCACGTCCACAACAACAAAATCACATAACCATCGTACATTAATTAATTGTTGAAGCTAGCAAATATCTTATTTTTCCTGGATGGGAGTTGTGGTTGAACAGAGTCACGTTTGTATGTCTACACGTAATTCTACAGTGTTTCATGTTGGATCCTAATGTTTATACACCAGTAGATAAGCTTCAATTATTAGATTCCATGTACAGTGAATTAGTTCAGTGACCTGAACACACACCGAACCAACTTAAAGACTCTGAATATTGACACGTGTAACAATACAGGCCTGAGCGGACCAGTGTCACATTAGTGCATGAGAATGTTCTTGAGAGACTAAAAGTCTAAATAGGTATATGATTCTGACAGAAATATAAATATCTCAAACTACAATTTGGATACCAAAGTGACACCTAAAAGATCCATGACATGAATAGCAACATTTAAGATAGGACTAGGAGATGGACACCTATCCAAGGAAGTTGATGATCACCAAGTGGAGGACCAAGTTGCAGAGGACAAAATCTGCAAACGCTCGTTCAGGTGCCAAATCCTGCAAAAGGGAAGAGGTTGATATCAAAAATCACATTGCAAATAATAATAATAATGACAATACTTGTTGTGTTTTTGGCTGAGGAAAAAAAGAGATCCATAACAAAGGCAACGCTAAGAAGTTAGGTGATAATAAACTTGTATGTTTCTTCAAAAAAAAAAAAAAAACAACCCTGTATATGTCTTCAATGGAATCCAAGTAAACAAAGACCTAGAGCCAATGGATTATTCAAGGAGAATCTCTAACTGAGCCTAAGATTAATTAAATGCCTAAGCAGTTCCTGCCTAAACCCTTATCTCATAGCTACCAACTGACTTATTCCCAGACATAGCTACATTCCCATACAATTCAACCTAGGTTTCTTACCATTGTTTTGTACAAAACTAGCGAGAACACCTTCTCATTATATAATTACAGTGCACCGAGGCTTAATTGAAAATGTTTGAAGTAGCATGGATATAAAACTTAAACAACTAAACAATGAGGAAAAGAGTGAGGGAGATAAAAAGTAGAGTGGGTTGTGATCGTCATAGTGAAATGAAATCAGTCATATAAATTTGTTCTGAAACGGAAAAGTATCTACCTTGAATTCCTTGTTTTCTTTGTTCACTTGAATCCGGAGGCAAACTATATAAACAAATAGAAAAAGAAGGTTAGTACTTTTAATACATAATCTAAAGAAGTATTTTTTCTGTTGCTTAACTTACCAGCAAGAACAGCCGTTCCAATACAAGAGAGGACTCCAGATAGGAATGAGTTAAACGGAAATGATCCCACCAAAGCCATATAAGCCACCTGTTCAGTTTTAAAATCAAAATCACTTATCCATGAATATTTTGCTAGTGAAGTAAATCAAGACACAAAGAGCATAGATAGTTAGAAAACACACAAACTTTGACCATTTCATTCATGTTTAAACAAAAGAAAAAGACTGATGATGCTGTAACAGAAAAAAACACATCTAATGATATGACACAATATTGCAATTCAAAGTCAAAAGATTTATAAGCAAATTTGCAGATCCAAATCAATCAGGTTCGAGATTATGGGTAAACAATCTAATTAACTACGGAAACCTTAAAATAGTACAACATATCCACAAGATCTAGAAAAAGATGCGAGAATCGCAGATCTAAAAGCCAACGGATCAAAGTACCTGGATCAGAGCAGTGAAGACGGCGAAAACGACGTACAAGTCGATGATCTGCCAAATAAAAAAATTGGAAATTCAATTTCAACAGGATTCGCAAACAAAGCGAAGGAGAATCAAAGAATGGCGAAACCTTAAGATTAGTGGGAGTAGCGGAATAAGCGGAGTGAAGAGAACGGAATAGATCCTGAGCATCCTTACTCGTCGATTTCACCATTCTTCTCAAAAAATCAAACACACAAATATCTATTTCTCCTTCCTTCTACTACTTCTGCCTCCCTCGTCTCGAAGACTTATCACTCTCCAAACTACTCTCTACGTCGTCGTTTACACAAGTGGGCAGGCAGGCAGCGTTGAACCTTTTTTGGGCGAGTGAAGTGCTCGGATACTCTTAATGAGTCAAAAAGTGATCTAGCATACTCTCACGTGATCTGGCGTACTCTTATGTGTCTAAACCAATCAAAATCATTCTCTCTCTTACTCTATCTTCTTCCTTTCTCTCTCCACTGTAAATCTCAAACCCAGATTTAATTATTCCATTCAAATTCTATTCAATTTGGCATTCATCTTCTCCATTAATTCATTCTTGAAAAGGTTTAATTTCAAATTCGTATTCACAATTAATTGATTAAGAACAATGAGTCTCGATCTATTTGAATATTCAAAATACTGATATAATTATAAATATGAGTCTGTTTTTGTATGACAAAAAAATATAAAAAAATGTATCAAATTATTATTTTGATAAAAAAATTAAAAAACGTAGTAAAACTTGGTATACCTATAACTGTACAACTTGGTAAAATCATAATGTACAACTAAGTAAAATTGTGTAACTAAGTAAAATGATACTAACTAAATTGTATAACTTAATATAACTATAATGGTAAAACTATATAACTTGGTAACATTTTATGGTTAAACCGTGCAAGTTCATCTAACTTGTTGTTAATCATTTTGTTTTTTACATGAGACGACGAGTTCTTTCACAAACATACACTTTGATTATTAAAAGTACTATTATAAAGCCGGAGATGGTCATGAATGAAATCCAAACGAAGGTAAAGGTAGTTTGTATGCTAGTGGACAAAATATGCAGAAAAATGACCATAAATCCATATACAAATAGGTAAAATTTGAGTTATATGGTAATAAAATCTTTGATACCATTGAAAAAACATAACAACATCTTAAGGTGACTGAGCCAGTGGAAGATATTGTTATTCGAGATAGAGATAATATAGGTATTGATTTGGATAACGTGGAGAGCATGTAAAAGATTTAGTTGATTGAGCATCACATCATAACTGTTTTGAAATTACTATTTTGAACTGTGAGCTCTGAATATTAAGAACTCTAATTTGTTTCGATTAAAAAAGTGCATACTTGTTCTCGTAAATATTTAAATTCGGGAACCTAGAAGAAAATACACACCACGATTAGTTGTATCTATTATTCAAAATGATTGTTCAATACAATAAAAAAACTAAATAAAACTTAGTAAAACTGATAAAATATAAAAATTTGAAGAAATAATTTTTAATTTGTTTGGTTGCTTATAAGTATTATGATTATTATTTGTTAGTATTTTATGATTTAAATTTACAATAATTATAGTTAATTTTTTTATCACATAGTTGTGTACTACATAATAGAGGAAATACATTGTTCTTTTATGCTTTTTATCTTAGTGTTGTCCTTGTGACATCAAAAAATTTATATATGCAACAAAATTAATTATGTCACAACATGATTTGATGGAATTTGATTGTAGGAAACTAAATAAAAGTGGTATAACTATAATATAAATCTTTTGAGTACAGTAAAACTAAAAAAAATGCAAAAAATAGAAAAGTAAAACTTTGAAGCTTTTTGTAAAACTACAAACTTGGTAAAACATCGACCCAAAAATGCTGTAAAAAAATTTCCCGCTCAAATTTCAGAATTTTCCCTCCAAAAAATTTCTTTTTTTCCAGACCCCAAAAACGAAGTTGGCAACTATAATTGCTTTAATTTTTAGGGTTTTCTCATTTCAATCATCTTTTCAATCCTCTCACCTCATTTTCTCTCATCTCATTTCTTCTTTTTCATCTTTCTTCACATAATCTGCAATTTTTAGATTTTTTCCAGAAAATAGTGATTAATCAAGAGACAAAACTCTGAAGGTACAGGAGCGGGTGTATCATCCAGAAGTTCTCCAAATCTGATTCAAACCCTTATTTGCAATACTATTGATGTCTCCTTGTGGTTTCTCAAATGACCATGTGGATTAAGGACCCAATAATGGAAGACAAATATTGATAGTTGTATGTTGTCTTATTGTTACTGTCATGGTATTTATGAGATTTTGGTTGTACAATTAATCATAAATTCTATCAAACTAGTTCAGTAATGAGTTTTTTAAGTTTTGAAATTTGACAAATGAAAATTGAAAATTCTGACAAAGTTTACCGAAATGTACAAACAGAAAAAATATTAAGTTATACAAAGTTTGACGTACGAAAATGAAAATTTTTGAAATTTTTTACCTAATTACACAAACATGAAAAAAAGTAATACTAAATTTTACGAAGTTTGACAAACAAAAATGATGTACTTAACCAAAATTATTTTAAGTTACACCAAATTTTACAAACATAAATAACAAACCAAGTAACATAAACACAAACAATAAAGTTAGTGTGTTAAAAGAAGAAATTTTACTTCTTAAAACAACTATGAAAAATGGATGTTGAATCCAACTATGGAAATTTTTAAATATAACAATATGATATCTAAGTTTCTTTAAGTTTTACAAAGTTTCAAATATTTATAGCATCTAAATTGTTACGTTTTTCTTAGTTTCAAAATTTTAGACAATCTATATTACTTAGTTTCACATAGTTTCACTTACTTATACATAGTAATAAATCTTAATAAATTAAAGTTATACAAAGTTCCAAATTCAAGAGATGCGACTGTTGCAGTGAGAAGGCGTGTGAGAGAAGTCGTGCTTCCTCAGGGAGTCAATCAAATTACCCTTAAATGGACATGCCACTGCTTGAATCATTAATTACATAATTTTCTCAAACTAAATATTATCATTTTCATTTATTATCTCCAATACTGCTGGTTGCTGTCGTTAAATATATACATTACGTTTTGGATACTAATCATTTCTTGCAAAATACAACAATAGACTATATAAATTTCGTTAAGTTTTACATAGTTTTAAATATTTATACAATCTTAATTGTTACGTTTTTCTTAGTTTCATAAATTTAGACAATCTAAATCACTTAATTTTACTTACTTATACATAGTTATATATCTTAATAAATTAAATCCAAGAGATGCGACAGTCGAGGAGTCTATCAAATCACCTATAAATGGACACGTTTCTGCTTAAATTTGGGTGAGTGGTTCATTAAATTTCAAGGGTTTATCACTTATACAAGTAACAAATAATTTACGAGATTTCTCTCACACAATAACCATTTTATTTTATCAAAGTTAGACGAACTTGGCTTCTCTCCCTCCTTCAATGATTCATAAGATTCTCTACAACGTAGCAACGACCAGTATCCAAGACTTTGGTTGTGCACGGATTGTTTTTTTCGGGTTAAACAAAATTGGAAGATATGATTACTTCTACAGATCGGCAAGTCTCATTTACATGAATGACTGGCTAGACAAGGTCAATGATGTTCGAATGTTCAGAATTAGTTGCTACCGTGTGGGTAATCCAGAGGCCATATACTTGAGAGGTATGTATGAGTTCTTCATCCTCCATTTAGTTGGTAAGAAAAAAATATATCTTGCTGCTGAGAGAGGATGCTTGTTGGTCCTATTTGTATATGGTATGATGAACTTAGCCTTTAGTGTTGATGATGGAGGATTGGTTCACAACTACCATGCTTTTACTCGTCAACATGTTGATCAGATGTTTCAAATCATCAATAGTTGGGAACTCACAGGCCATTGAGATTATGAAAAACCTGCCATGTTTCTATCTATGGCTGAAATGATAGATCCTAATGTGACATATGATTGCTGGTGCTCCAGAATCATAAAATTAGTGTTTGTAGTCTCCCTAAATGGATCAAAATCACGGTGGAAATGCGATCTTTGTTTCTGGAATTGTGCAGCTTGTGATATACACTTGACTGCTCGTGCATTGCCAATTGAAAATTAATTTTATCTACTTTTAATAAATTTCTGTAAATGACTCTTCACATTTTGTAATTTTTCTAGTTATATCTATAAACTAATGTTTTTAAAAAAAAATCAATAAATATATCAATAACATCAACTGTGTCGAAAAATTAATATAATAAAACATTACAATCTAAAACTATGCATTAGTTCAATTTAAATAACTTGTATTAGATACAATGTATATTCATACAATAATATAAGTAGGAATTAATTTCTGTACAGTTACACCAAGTTTACAATTACACTAGGTTTTACTAAGTTATGGAGAAAGAGATCCGAATTTTGTGGATCGGGTCTGGATAGTCCGCGAAATAGCCCTGGTTGGGTTGTAATTATGCAAGTTTCTGTTGGTTTCATGGTCTTTTAATAATTTTTCTGATTTAAATAAAGATATATTTAATTTCAAATCCGGTCAGTTTCGGGCAGGAGTATCTCAGCTCTTTTTTTTTCGGGCAGGAGTACCTGAGCGTTTGATTCTTTTTGGGCAACTCAGAATGAGAAAAAAAAATAGGGTTTTTTGCAAAATTGACTCAAAACTCAAAGTCAAACACAAAAGTAACCTCTCTTTTTTTTTATCTTTCTTTTGCCCTATTCATCCCACATGTTCACAGTATTTACGAAAATGCCATTAATTTTTTTTTTATGTTTTCAAAAATGGCCATTTTACTCTCTCAACCTCATCATCTTCAAGTATTTACAAGATTGTCATCGCCTTCAATACTCCAACTACTATGAACAACCAATTTGAAGCTGTTAATGCACCTGAAATCGATTTACTGTCTCTCTCTCAATTGTTATGAACTGAAAACAACATCTCTTTCACTTTGTCTCCATATTCATCCAAAAAACTCAAGCTTTTGATTTTAAATTTTTTTTGGTTGATAGAGACATTCAAGCTTATTATTCTTGGTGGGTTACTCTCGTTTAAGGTTCTGGGTGTTTGGAGAAGACTTCTGTGTGGTAAGGAAGTCATCTCACTAATTTAACGTATGAAATTGGAAAAATTTCCAGATCTGTCCGCTTAGAAGACTTACCTGTAAGTCGTCTGGCTGTAGAAGACTTACGGTTAAATCTTCTGGACAAAGAGACGACTTACTTGTAAGTCGTCCATCTTTTTTTGTTTAGAAAAAAAACCCGAGAATATCCTAGACGACTAGGATAAACGTGTTACTTTTGAATTTGACCGAATTGTGTCAGATATTTGACTTTTCCCGGACGACTTACTAGTAAGTCGTCTCTGGGGAAACCAAAAAAATCAATATTTTATTAAATCTAGACGACTTACTGGTAAGTCGTCTCAGGTTAGTTTTGCAATTGGAAAAACAACTTAAATATTTATTTTCTCCCAGACGACTTACTTGAAGGTCGTCCAGTCAGAAGACTTACTTGAAGGTCGTCCAGGATAAGTAAAGTCGTCCAGATTTTATTCTGAGATTCTGGTCAAACCTTGCTTATCTCAGACGACTTCCGTGTAAGTCGTCTATCTGGACGACTTCCGTTTAAGTCATCTGGAAAAAATAAAAATTTCAGTTTTATTTTCGAATTTTAAACTAACATGAGACGACTTACAAGTAAGTCATCTCGTTTTAATAAAATATTGTGTTTTTGTTTTCCCAGGGACGACTTACTAGTAAGTCGTCTAAGAAAAGTCAATTTTTCTGACACAATTCGGTCAAATGCAAAAGTAACCCGTTTATCCGAGACGACTTACAAGTAAGTCGTCTGGTGTTTTTTTTAACAAACAAAACTGGACGACTTACTTGTAAGTCGTCCAGCTTAAAATCAATTGCCAAAATGACCTCTTCGGACGACTTACTTGTAAGTCGTCTAAGTATTCCAGACGACTTACCAGTAAGTCGTCTGCGTCAATGTTTAGTAAATTTTCATTTTCTCCAAAACTATAAAGACTTTTTTACATTTTCTTATTAATTCATGTATATTAATCAATATTAGAGCTACTGAATTAAATTTATAACATAATTGGTGATATTTAAGAGTTTACCAACATCACTTCATGTTAATCAAAGTTTCTAGCTAATGTGTTTTTATTTTTGATTTTTTGCAGATGATATGTCGGTTACCTGCAGTGTATGGAGAATAGTTGTGGAAAGATGATTGTTGGGATTTTGTGGTTAATGATTCCAAAGGAGCGAGAATGTTTTTTTTGAGTGAAGGTTCGACACATGCTGAACTTGTTGCAATGGCTGAAGAAGATTTTAACTTGAATATGAGCATAGAGTCTGTGGAGATAAGTTACTCAGTACCAGAAGCAATGATGCAAGATATGGCTCCAGATACCCCTCCTATTCATGTTACAAGTGATAGACAAGTTGGATACTTGCTCGAGATAACCAAAACGCACGGAGTACGGCTTTGTGTATCAAGCCGTAGCAAGATGAGAAGCCGTAGCAAGATGAGAACGGTTTCAGAGGAAAGGGAAGAAGTTAATGAAGCTGGTGGGGAGGAGGATGATGGCGAGGAGGATGATGGGGAGGAGCAGGATGAGGAGGTGGATGATGGGGAGGAGGATGATGGAGAGGAGGATGCTGATATCTGTGATGTTGCTGAAGCGGTCGAGGATGGTGAGAATTACAGTGTTTATGGAAAGGTCAAAGAGGAGGACTCAGAAGAAGATGATATGTGTTTTGAAGATTTCAAAGAAACATATGCTATTGAAGGAGAAAGATTTCAAAGAGACAAGCTACATGTCAACCAGAGTTTCGTTAGCAAGGATGCATTGGTTTCGGAGGTGCGGTCGACAGCAGTGAGACGTGGATTCACCTTCAGAATATACAAGTCATCGAAAACTCTCATTGTGGCAATATGTCGGGTTAGTGGTTGTGGATGGAGGCTCAGAGCGAGTGTGAAACATGGGACAAACACGTTTTGGGTAACATAGTATGTGCAAGCTCATACATGCTCAGTGGGAGATAGAATCGCTCAGCGGAAACATTGTACTCCGAAGTATGTTGCTCGGCTTTTCATTGATCGTGTTGGAATCATTGATGGGTTAAATCCGCAGCATATCACTGATGCTATGAAGAACATGTTTGGTATGACGCTTAATTACACCACTTCATACAGAGCACTGTTATATGCACAAATGTTGGTGAGAGGATCAGCAGAAGATGAGTATTCGCGACTGCCATCATATCTCGAGCAAGTCTCCTTAGCAAATCCAGATTCTATCACGGCTATAGAACTCGATTCTCTGAACCAATTTAAGTATCTATTTATCTCCTTTGGAGCTTCTATCAAAGGTTTTAAGTATCAGAGAAGGGTCATTGTGGTGGATGGGACTCACCTAAGTGGGAAGTATGGAGGTGTTATGTTAGTTGCAGCGGCACAAGATGAGAATTTTCAGATATTTCCATTGGCTTTTGGGATCGTAGATGCTGAAGATGGACCTTTTTGGGAATGGTTTTTCACAAAATTGGCTAGTTGTATATCCCATGATTCTCCTCTGGTGATAGTGTCTGACCGGCACGAGGCAATTAAAAGTGCGTGTGATAAGGTGTTTCCTTGGACAACCCGAGGAATATGTTATTATCACCTTCAAGAAAACATTGTCAAAACTTATAAAGGGAGACATCTTTTGTACTTGGTGAAAGGTGCTGCTTATGCTCACACGGTTTCAGATTTTGACCGGTACATGGCTGAGATACTGGCGCAGCGTACGAATGGGTTAACGGTCGATCTAGAGTTCTAGAGACCTGTTCTTGGATCGATTAAGGGTTTCTGGACGATAGCACCTTAAGACCAACTTCTTGTCGATGAATTGAATCGAATCTAACAAGGGATAAAAGCAAAGCTCTTCTTATAAAATCAAAACGTAACTAACAAGAAAGATAAAGCTCTGTTTATATACCCATCCATTGGACAATTCCCATGAGGATAAGGATAATATAAACCGTTATAAAAACTAAAACAAATAAAGATAAGGACATAATTTTAAAGAAAACCAAACAGATAAAGATGATGATTTCGAATCATCATATTGGCGCCAATGGAGGGGATGCTGCTGCATCAGGTCCCCCGGGGTGAAGAGGATTCGACCTCGAATCAGAAGGCGTATCAGGAGCATTGTAGTGGGTTAGATAACGCACATTGAAGACATCAGAAGTAGTCACACCTGAAGGGAGTTCAATGCGATACACATTATCGTTAATCCGTGCTATCACCTTCAAAGGACCGATCTTCTTTGACTTAAGCTTATTGTATTCTCGAGAGGGCATTCGATCACGGGTTAGATGAACCCAGACGAGATCTCCTGCATCAAAGACAAGACGGCGACGGTGAGAGTCCGCATTAGCTTTGTATTTGGCGGTAGAAGCTTCAAGACGTCGAGTAGTCTGAGCATGTGTCTCCAAGATGTTGTCAACAAAGGCAGAGGCCTCCCCATGGATACGAGTACGGTCCGGCAGAGTAGAAAGGTCGACTGGAGCGCGAGGGAGCAGACCATAAATGACTTGAAAAGGGCTGAGACCGGAACTACGATTTACTGCCCTATTATGCGCGAACTCTGCTTGTGGCAAACGAGAATCCCAAGTACGTAACGCATCACCTACCAGACACCGTAAAAGATTACCTAATGATCTATTGACAACCTCCGTCTGACCATCACTTTGGGGATGATATGCAGAACTCATATCCAAGCTTGTGTTGAGCAATTTCCATAAGGACCGCCAAAAATGTCCAAGAAAACGTGAATCACGATCTGAAACAATGGAAGAAGGAAGACCATGTAACTTGTAAACATCACGAAAGAAAAGGATAGCGACTTGAAGTGCATCCGTCGTCTTCTTGCAAGGAATAAAATGCACCATTTTTGAAAAGCGATCAACGACCACAAAGATAGAATCAAATCCCTTCTGCGTACGCGGTAAGCCAACAACAAAATCCATGCTTATGTCCGTCCATGGTTGCGTTGGGATGGGCAAAGGCATATATAACCCGGCGTTAGAGGCATGACCTTTAGAATTTTGACAAGTGACACAACGCTCCACGAACCGTTCCACATCTCGCCTCAAGGAAGGCCAAAAATAGGACGCACAAAGCAGGTGAAGTGTACGATCCCGACCAATGTGACCTTCACCATGAATCTCAGTAATTAATTTGAGACGAAGACTGCACTCGGGAATACAAAGCCTGTTGTCACGGAACAAAAACCCATCACACAAAGTATATGGAGATGGCAAACCCTCCACTGTATCGGAAAAAATCTTTCCAAAGAAAGGGTCTGTAGAGTACAGATCCGCGAAAGTACTAAAGCCAGTGACCGTTGCGTGCATCGTGGTGAGCAGAGAGTGTCTTCGGCTGAGGGCATCAGCGACCCTGTTAGAGGAACCTGAAGTGTGCTTGATCACGAATGTGAACTGCTGCAAATACCCGATCCAGGATGCATGCCGAGATGATACTTTGCCCTGAGTACTTAAATGCTTCAGTGCATCGTGATCTGTATAAAGCACGAACTCACGGTGAAAGAGATAATGACGCCAATGCTTTATTGCTTGTACAATTGCATAAAACTCCACATCATACGTGCTGTAACGAAGACGAGCGTTGGAGAGCTTTTCACTAAAAAAGGCTATTGGTCGGTTTTGCTGACTTAAAACCGCACCGATCCCGGATTTGGAGGCGTCTGTATGGAGTTCGAAGACAGCATTAAAGTTTGGCAAGGCGAGTATTGGCGTTGTACAGAGTTTGTCCTTGATCACCTGGAACGCGTGATCAGCTGCAGGCGTCCAAGAGAACTTTCCATCGCGAATACAATCAGTTATGGGAGACATAAGACTGCTAAACTGAGGTACGAACCGGCGGTAAAAAGACGCAAGGCCATGGAAGCTGCGTGTTTCAGTCAGCGTTGTTGGACGAGGCCAAGAACGGATTGCCTCCACTTTACCTGGATCAACGGACAGGCCACGATCGGAGACAATGTAGCCCAAAAAGTGAACTTCATTGACAGCGAAGGCGCACTTCTTCCTCGTGGCAAAGAACTGATCTCGGCGAAGGACAGACAGAACCTCTCGCAAGTGATGAACGTGCTCAGCCATAGAGGAACTAAATATGAGAATATCGTCGAAATAGACGACCACAAATTTACCAATAAAAGGTCGTAAGGCCTGATTCATGATCCTCATAAAAGTACTTGGTGCATTGGACAAACCGAAAGGCATGACCATCCACTCAAAGAGACCTTCACGAGTTTTAAAAGCGGTTTTCCACTCGTCTCCAGGATGAACCCGAATTTGGTGGTAGCCACTTCGTAAATCAAGCTTGGAAAAGACGGAAGCAGAGCCAATTTGATCAAGTAGATCATCGAGCCGAGGAATAGGGAATCGATAACGTACTGTTATCTTGTTAATAGCTCTGCTATCAACACACATACGCCATGATCCGTCTTTCTTTGGAATAAGTAAAGCTGGTACGGCACAAGGACTAAGGCTCTCACGAACAAATCCTTTAGCTAACAAGTCTTCAACCTGCTTGCGTAACTCTTCATGTTCTGAGGGACTCATCCGATAATGTGACCGATTTGGTAAAGCTGCGTCTGGAACTAAGTCGATACGATGCTGAATATCTCTCAAGGGAGGAAGACCGGCTGGGAGATCATCAGGAAAGACATCACTGAATTCAGCTAACAGGTCGTGTAGTTGAGGCGGCACAGAAGGCGTGATAGAGGAAGCCGGAGAAAGTACGAGAAGAATGACCATTCCTGCCTCCTTCATTTTTGCCTCAAACGGAGCACGATGGAGTAACAAGGAGGAAGGCGAAGCCGCAAGTGTCGTTGATGGAGGGGAGGTTGCCGCTGGTGGTGACGGTTTCAACACAAATTTGTGGTTATTAAAACGAAAACTGTATGTGTTATGGAAGCCGTCGTGAATAACACGGCGATCGGATTCCCAAGGACGACCCAAAAGTAGGTGACAAGCGTCCATTGGTACTATATCGCAGTATAAACTATCGTGATAAGAATTACCCACCGAGAATGACACCATCGTTCTTTTCGTAACTGAGACGTCATTGTCGTGTTGCAGCCAAGCCAACTTATATGGGCTCGGGTGGGATTCCTCTGTAAGTGAAAGTTTATTCACCGCCTCTGAAGAGATTACATTCTCTGAACTTCCCGAATCGATGATGAAGTTGCAGACCTTGCCTTTGATAGTACACTTAGAATGAAACAAGTTGTTTCGTTGAGGATTCTGAGATGTGCTATGTGGAGCAAGACAAGAACGCCGAAGCATTAGCAGAGAACCAGAGTCAGCTACGAGTTCTTCTTCGTCACAAGGATCATCATCTCCCTCCACGAGGTCGTCGTCATCATTGTTCTGTTCGTTGAGGAGTAGTCCGCGGCGACCTTTGTTCGGGCATGCTGATATGCGATGACCCGTTTCACCACAAGAGTAACAACGAAAGCCAGCAGGACGAGTTTGTTTTTGTGTATCAGCAGGAACAATCGCGGTCTCTGTAGTTAGTGGAGCTAGTACCGACGGGCGTTGATGGCGTTGTTGCAGGAGGAGCACGAGTTTGTCTAGATGTTCCCCAAGCCGAGAATCCATTACGAGTTTGAGCTTCAATGGTAAGGGCTTGTTGGTGTGCTTCAGAGATTGATTCTGGTCTGAACAAGTTGATAGTGAATTGAATTTGCTGTCGTAGACCTCCAACAAATCTCATGACCAACTGTTGTTCTGTATCTTTGAGTTCCACTCTGTTGATCATCTTGAAAAATTCTGTCGCATATTCATCCACTGTTCGTGATCCTTGTCTCAGGTTCTGAAATTTCTGAAACATTAACTGATCATAATTGTAAGGAAGAAAATTTTTCTGCATCTCTCTTTTCAGTTTGTCCCATGTCGCAATTTTTGATTTCCCGAGGCGAGCTCGCGTTGTCTTAACCTGCGACCACCAGGCTGCTGCTCTTTCTCGAAACTGAATCGCGATGATTGGAACACATCGATCCAACGGAATTTGCTTGAACTCAATGATTTCTTCGACGGTGACAAACCAGTCCAATAAGTCCTCAGCTGTTGTGGAACCATGATATTCTGGAAAATTAAGCTTGAAACTCTTTTTCCAGGATGAGTCGTTATGTTCATTGTCGGAACCGGAGTCATCATGTTCATAATTGCGACGTTGTCGCCGTTGTTGTTGTTGGTGTTGCTGTTGTTGTTGACGAAGAGGGGCGAAGGGATTTTCATCATCTTCGTCGGTGTCGTCATGTACAGACAGCTGATCGTTGCGACGGGGATGTGCAGGTGGAGTTTGACGGGCGGTCAAAGCGGCTACTGCAGTAGTTAGGGCGGCGATTTGTTGCTGGAGTTCGTTAACTGATTGCTGTGTAGCAGGGAGATCGTCATCAGCCTGATATTGCTGAGAACGAGTTTTACGAACCATCGTAGTGGTTGAGAAGATTTCGGAGCGTAGCAAAGCTCTGATACCAACCTGGCGCAGCGTACGAATGGGTTAACGGTCGATCTAGAGTTCTAGAGACCTGTTCTTGGATCGATTAAGGGTTTCTGGACGATAGCACCTTAAGACCAACTTCTTGTCGATGAATTGAATCGAATCTAACAAGGGATAAAAGCAAAGCTCTTCTTATAAAATCAAAACGTAACTAACAAGAAAGATAAAGCTCTGTTTATATACCCATCCATTGGACAATTCCCATGAGGATAAGGATAATATAAACCGTTATAAAAACTAAAACAAATAAAGATAAGGACATAATTTTAAAGAAAACCAAACAGATAAAGATGATGATTTCGAATCATCATATTGGCGCCAATGGAGGGGATGCTGCTGCATCAGATACGGAGTGCAAACCCGGACCTTGCAACGTATTTGGTGAATGCAGACGTTAGCCTATGGTCAAGGGTTTACTGTACGGGAGACAGGTACAACATAAAAACGAGCAACATTGCTGAGTCTATTAATTCTGCACTGAAGCGAGTTAGGGGATTTCCGATTGACTTCCTGTTGGAGTTCATAAGGGAGAAGCTAGGAAGGTGGTTTTGGAAAAGGAGAGACGATGCATTGAGTCTCCCAACTCAAAATAGTCTGGGTGTTGAATACTTGCTTGCTGTTCGGTCAGAGATAGCGGATAAGATGAGGGTCCAACCAATTGATGGATGGAAATTCTTTGTGAAAGGTGGCAAAATGGACTGTGTGGTTGATTTGGAACATGGAAAGTGTGATTGTGGTGTCTATGGAGTGGAGAAAATAACTTGCTCTCATGCTATAGCAGCTGGAACACTTGTTGGTGTGCATATCGACACACTTGTATCTCCAGTGTACTCAAAGAATTATTTGTTTGCAGGATACTCAGAGAATATATATCCTTGTAATCGACAAGCGGTTGAGGCAAGCACATGCTTTCCTCCAGATGTAAAGCGTGGTCCGGGGAGACAAAAGAAATCAAGATGGCAATCTTGATTAGAGCTATCCAGGATGAGAGCAAGCAAACCCCGGTAGAAACACAGGGCTTATAGATGCTCAAACTGCAAAGAAACCGGCCATACGAAACCACAATGTAAGTCGTCTAACCCAGACGACCTTTAAGTTAGTCGTCTAGTCAGTCGTCTAACCCAGAAGATCTTCAATTAAGTCTGCCAGACGAACTTATGTGTTATGACCTTTTCTGTGTTATGAACTTATGTGTTTTGACCTTATGTGTTATGAACTTATGTGTTATGACCTTATGTGTTATGAACTTATGTGTTATGACTTTTTCTGTGTTATGACCTTATGTGTTATGACCTTTTCTGTGTTATGACCTTATGTGTCCGTGCACAGAAGACATTCCAGACGACTTTTCTATAAGGTCCGTGCACAGAAGACATTCCAGACGACTTATAGTTAAGTCGCCTGGAGAGTCTTCTGGCTGGAAGACCTTCCAGACGACTTATAGCTAAGTCGCCTGGAGAGTCTTCTAGCTGGAAGACCTTCCAGACGACTTAACTATAAGTCGTCTGAAATGTCTTCTGTGCACGGACCTTATAGAAATGTCGCCTGGAGAGTCTTCTAGCTGGAAGACATTCCAGACGACTTATAGTTAAGTCGCCTGGAGAGTCTTCTAGCTGGAAGACCTTCCAGACGACTTAACTATAAGTCGTCTGGAATGTCTTCTGTGCACGGACCTTATAGAAATGTCGCCTGGAGAGTCTTCTAGCTGGAAGACATTCCAGACGACTTATAGTTAAGTCGCCTGGAGAGTCTTCTAGCTGGAAGACCTTCCAGACAACTTATAGTTAAGTCGTCTGGAATGTCTTCTGGCTGGAAGACCTTTCAGACGACTTATAATTAAGTCCTTCCAGACGACTTCAAATATATATTAAACCTTCAAATATTCACAAGACTTAAATACATACAATCAAGTTCATACACACAATCACCTTCAAATATTCACAAGACTTAAATACATACAATCAAGTTCATACACACAATCACACTCAAACTTGAGGTGCATACGTCTCCAGGTAATCATCATTGTCCGTGTTGTCAAAGTAATGCGCGTTTGAAATCTCTCTAAATACATCCATCGCCATCGTCTCCCTCATATTCTTACTGTTGCTTTGGGCAAAGTTTTTTGGAGAAAATGGCAACCCCAAAGAATGAACCTCAATGAACTTTAGAGCATACACGCCACAATCACCAGATTTTGACTTTGGTAAGACCCGTCTTTCATATGTGTATGGCTCCAGGAGCATTGTTTCACGTTCTTCGATGGAGAAGCACTCATATAGCAAGTAGGGGACCATGTGGCAAAAAGGCTCCATTATCACATCGAGGTCTGCTGGGGCTATACAGGAATGATCGCTGTCAAAAACCACTATGCGCCTCTCAGGAATCGATATCCAGATAGAAATCCAATGATAGTCATTGTAATTCACTGGCGCATAGATATCGTCAATATCCTTCCCCCAAACCTTCATAGATCTGCAAAATGATGGTGTTTTTCCACTATAATAATTCCAGGCACCACCTGGGAGTCTTCTTCCTAGACCTCTGAAGTCGGGTTTATCAGCCTTAAAATCGTCGTAGTTTTTCCTCCAATGTCGAGAAAAGAGATGATCAAGGAAGCAAATTCTCTCGCTCCTGAACATTTCCGGATTAGCATGGTACCTCTTCCTCAGCACATTAATCCAAGCATCCATATGCTGCATAACAAAATAATACATGTCAAACGACTTAACTATTAGAAATTCTTCTGCGTAGAAGATTTAGCAGACGACTTAACCATTAAGTCGTCTGTAAAGTCTTCTACGTCCAGACGACTTAGCAGACGACTTAACTATTAAGTCGACTGGAAAGTCTTCTACGTCCAGACGACTTAGCAGACGACTTAACTATTTGTAGAAGAAAACTTACTGAGTCGTCCAGCCAGTCTTTGGAAGTCCGGAGTGTTTTATACCACCGAGAAAGACTTCTCACCGGGCGTTTCTCCATAGGCTTCTTAACTTCACTTCAAAACAAAAAGTGGAAAACCAATCAGAGCTGAAAACTTAAAGCATGTTATTATGGGAGAGTAATTCACTTACGGACAAGTTTTGCAGTGATCAATGAGCAACTTCTGTGCCGCCTTGTCGAGTGGGTGAAAATGTGTAAAGGCAGACTTGTTTGAGTTTGGAATGATCATTTTGGCCGTGATGTTCCCCTTATAAGGAGACGACTGTGTGGGAGCAAGTTTCTTTGTTCGCTCACTCCTTCCACGCTGAACTGCCAAAGCAGCATTCCGCTGAAGTTCCAAATGAGCAGCATCCCTCTTTGACTCATATCTAGCTCTCTCCTTTACTTTATCTGAAAGAGTAGATTTTTCTTTCTCCAATAGAAGAACGCTCAGTTCTTCGACTTCTTCGGCAACCACTAGACTCGGCACTTTCGAGGAACTAGCACCCTCATTACCAACCTCACTGGCATCCTCCTTAGGATCGTCCTTAGCAACCTCACTAGCATCCTCCTTAGGATCCTCCTTTTGATCCTCCTTAGGATCCTCCTTTTGATCCTCCTTTCTCTTCTTAGGATCCTCCTTTGGATCCTCCTTCCTCTCCATTCTCTTCTTAGGATCCTCCTTTGGATCCTCCTTTCTCTCCTTTCTCTTCTTTCCGGATTTCTCTTTCGCCCCATTAACACTTTCTCTTTCACTCTGCATAGATCATTTTCAAAGATCAATTATAAGTCGACTGAATTATAAGTCGTCTAGCTAGAAGACTTCGCAGACGACTGAATTATAAGTCGTCTGGAAGGTCTTCCAGCTAGAAGACATTCCAGACGACTTAACTATAAGTCATCTTTTCAGTCTTCTAGCTGGAAGACCTTCCAGACGACTTATAGTTAAGTCGTCTGCGAAGTCTTCTGATAGGTTTTGGGAAAGGATTTAGTACTAATCCCTGGTTCTTGCGTCTGTTTAGGCAGAGCAGGTGTGATACCAAGCTTCTTTTCCACAACACCAATCATATCCGACAGATGCTTGATCTCCGCAAGGCACGTCCCAAACCCTTGCCTCAAGGCATCAGCTAGGTCCTTGAAGTTTCTGTCCAGTTCCTCTTTGGTCATCCCAATCACCTCTGTACGAACATCGGAACGACCCTCTTCACGTTCACGAGCCTCTTCACGACCCTCTTCACGTTCACGAGCCTCTTCACGTTCACGACCCTCTTCACTAGCCTCTTCACGTTCACGAGCCTCTTCATGTTCACGAGCCTCTTCACTAGCCTCTGCAGTTGCCTCTGCAGTTGCCTCTAAACGGGCTTTCTTCCGAGGTCTTGGAGTTGGACGTTCTTCAGCTTTCTTCCGACGTCTTGGACGTTCTTCAGCTTTCTTCCGATGTCTTGGACGTTCTTCATCTTCCTTCGTTGGACTCGCATCACAAGTACCGGTGACTTCCCAGCAATCCATGGTCCACTTCCACGGTCTCTTATACATGACTTTAATTATGTTCTCCGCGTCCGGGTCCTCAACATCAGAGTCCCATTGTGGAAACAGTTCACCGATCTCCTCCTTCTCAACAAAGTTTTCCACTCTAGTCTGCAGTAAATAAAAGATATGAACTTAGATAAAGTCGTCTGGAAAGAAAAGACTTCGCAGAAGACTTATTATTAAGTCGTCTGGAAAGTCTTCTAGCTGGAAGACTTTGTGGACGACTTAAATATGAGTCGTCCGCAAAGTCTTCCAGCTAGAAGACTTTCCAGACGACTTAATTATAAGTCTTCTGCAGATAGCCTGTTGGATACAAGTTTAAATACCTGACTGCAGATAGCCTGTTGAAACCATCTGCGTCCTTTGCCACCCGAGAAAGCCAGTAACGGTACAGCCGGTTCGCCTCCTACGGGATTACCATAACCAGCACCAAGTTCCGGCAGAGGTGTGTACACCCATGACTGGAAAGCTTGTACAAACCCATCAATCGTGTAACAACCCGTGATATTTTTGGCATTCAGAGACTCAATCAGCACCTTAAAAGCGACTCTCCCCCATGGATAATTCTCAAACCGTTCTAAATCCATCACTAGCCTCGCCAGACTAGCCCGTGTAGAGGTTGTGACCTTTTTCCCTTCAATGTATCCAGCGAAGATGGCAAGGTACGCGAGCCGCTTGCGATCATCCCGAGACCACTCTTTGCATCTCTTGAGTGCTGCTATTATCTGGTCAGTAGATGGCCCAACATTGATATTAACTCCCAACTTCGCCCAGAAAGCAGACATCTCCGGCGTAACAGAACAGTACGGACTCTCAAGGTCCTCGATGTACTCACAGTTTAGACCAGTGAGCTTTTCAAACTCTATCAGTGAAAACCTCAGCGGTTCTGGACCAACGAGACACCACAGCTCATACTTCTTCTTTATGTCGAGCTGGAAACCGAGCATGAAGTGAACCAGCCTTGAAGCCCAACCAAATCCCAGCTCTTGGAACTTGATGAAAACTCCCAACTTCGACTCCTTCAGCGCTTCATATTCTCGATGATCAAGAGCCTCCTCTAAAGCATGATGCAACGTCGTACAATCCGTGTGATACGAAATGCTCTTAATTGGGTTGGGCTCTTTCCCTAATGTATATTTCCTCCGGGGGAGTTTTGGAATATCCATGTTTTTGTCTGCAAAACAATTAAAGACAGAAACAATCAAAGACAAAAACAATCAAAAACAACAACCATCTCAAACAGACAACCATCCAGTATTGAAGTTCAAGTTATAAGTTTGGAAGACTTTCCAGACGACTTAATACAAGTCGTCTGCAAAGTCTTCCAGCTGGAAGACTTTCTAGACGACTTAATACAAGTCGTCTGCAAAGTCTTCCAGCTGGAAGACTTTGCGGACGACTTAGACGACTTAATATTAAGTCGTCCGCAAAGTCTTCCAGCTGGAAGACTTTCCAAACGACTTGTGTTAAGTCGTCTGGCTTATATTTAAGTCTTCCGCAAAGTCTTCCAAGACATCCAATAGAACAGTTCAAAGCCCACCTGGAAATTCGGAGAAGATATAGTCGCCTTCGACACAGCGTTTATAGATCTGCCAAAATAGACGACAAATTAAGAAGCGCGGTCAGAACGACTATAGATAGAGACAACGTTTTATGTTCTCAATAACTTACTGGCGGCGGAGTTACCGGCGGCGGAGTTCAACGAGACGCCTCTAGGAGTCTCGGCGCTAGGGTTTACAGAGAACCGGCGGAGAGAACGAGACACGAAACGGCGCTAGGTTTACAGAGAAACGGTGTTAGGGTTTAGGGAGAAACGGCGTTAGGGTTTCCTCTCAAATCTGAAATAGAGGAAGCGGCGTTAGGGTTTCCTCTCAAATCTGAAATAGAGGAAGCGGCGGTGAGAACGGTGCTTAGAACGTCGGTGATAACGGCGGAGATATAATCGGCGGTGAGAACGATGGATTAGAGAGAATCGACGGAAATCGCCTTTTAAATCGCCTTTAGGGTTTTGAGAGAAACGCCGTTAGGGTTTTTTTTCTCAATTTCGCGAAACAGTGAATAAAAAAAAACCATCTTATGTATGTCCGGTAAATATCCGGTTAGGGGTCCGGTTTGCAAGACTTACTGGTAAGTCGTTTGTGGAATACTATACATCAGACGACTTACTAGTAAGTCGTCTACCGTAAATATATTCACCAGACGACTTACTAGTAAGTCGTCCAGACCCTAAATTTAATCCCTAAACTAAATTGACTAAAATTAACTAACTAAACACGTTATAAAATCAAATTAAACTTGCTTTGTGATTACTATACATAGAAATAAACACATTTGGGTAAATTTCATATTTTTCAAAAATACTTTTATGCTTTCCAAAATCTAACCCTAAGAACACATACAATACTACAACATATGTTGGTAAAACCTAAACCAAAGAATATCATGACTCACTACTTTCACTCATCTATGTCGAAAACAATTCACTTTTGTTATATCTTAATTTATATCACTTAAAACATATGTTAGTTATATGATTTTTATTTTTCACTTATCAAAATATTTTTTACAAATTTTTAAAATTTTTTTTTTTAAAAACAATACCAGACGACTTACAAGTTAGTCGTCTGGACGACATTACAGTCGTCCACGACTAACTTGTAAGTCGTCTGGACGGAAGACTTACGGGGGTTAGAAACGTAAAAAGCATTTTGTTCTTTTTTGTTTCTACACAAAGGGCATGTTGTAATTTCAATATTCCCTAAAGTCACCTTTGCATTTGATTCATGTTTGGGTTTACTTTTGCATTTGAAATCAAGTTGTGAGTCATATTTGGCAATATTCCCAAAAAAATAACCTCGAGTTATTATCTCATGATTTGACATTTTTTTTTATATTATTCAGCAAAAAACAATTTTTATATTTTTTATATAAAAAATAATTCTTTATTTTTCTTAGTTAAAATTAAAAAAGCTAAAAATCATCTATTAACTGAAATTAAAAACCTCAGTTAAGAGACCGCAGTTAATCAAGATCTAATAGATCAAACAATGTCCAAAAAATAAAAAAAGATCAAACGGATCTTGATAGGATCCTAGGGATCTATCTGAAGCAAAGGTAGCCAAGCAACCCACACAAAGGGTGATCTTAGAGTTAATGAAAGATGAAGTCGATGGCTGAGTGATGATCGTGTACGGTACTAGGACAGAACAAGGAGATGGCGTGATGATGATGATAGAGATGAGGTATGGAGTCGTCTCTCAAGTGATATGGGATTCAGTTGAGATGGTTAAAAGTTTCTCTTGGAATCAAACGAGATTATAAGAGGAACAGATTCAAACTTGTAGAATCAAAAGGGTGATTTCTTGCTCAGAAATTCTCAGATAGGTTTTACTAAAAAGTCTGCGTACCTTCAAATTAGATAGGTCACGCCATATTTAAAAGAGATACAAGGGTTTTTCGCCATCCCGAACAGCAAGGCGTTTTTAAACAAAACAACAAGTCTTTTAAAACTAAAACAATTAGGCGTCTAGAATAGAATAAGGATGAGACGCCATTCATTCCAAATGATAATACTTTGTAACCTGATGTAGTGATGACTCTGCCTCATTAAAAACCTTGATGAAGAACCTCCTACCTTCCAAATCATCACCAAGGAAAAGAGTACATAAACCACCACTTAGTTACTTAGTGATTACCACCTGGTTCTTCACATATGAGAGTAGTTATGTTGAATATCTCTGCTTCAGCTCCTTCTGGATTGATATCTTTCATGGTTATGAGTGCATGAGCTTCCTTATCTAACTCTCTAGCTCTGGAACGTGTGATTCTTCCCACGAGCTCTGGTTCATCTTCCTCCAAGCTAGTCACGATCACACATCCTCCCCCTCTTGAAAAGGATTTGTCCTCAAATCTGAATCTGCAACAAAAGAGAACAAATCAGAAACATTGAAAGTATCAGAGATATCGTACTTCCCTTGAAGGTCAATTCGGTAGGCGTTGTTGTTGATCCTCTTGACTACTTGAAACGGTCCATCTACTCGTGGCATCAGCTTGTTCCTTCTCTCAGCTGGAAACCTATCCTTCCTTAGATAAATCCACACCAGGTCGCCTTCTTCAAATATCATCTCCTTACGGCCTTTGTTAGCATGCTTTTCATACTGCTTAGTCTTCTTCTCTATATTCTCCTTAGCCTTCTCATGTATCTTCAATATCTGTTATGCCTTTTTTTTGCCATCCAAACTATACCTCTCTTTCAAAGGCAACGAGATCAAGTCTAAT
This sequence comes from Raphanus raphanistrum subsp. raphanistrum, assembly GCA_019706035.1. Classification (NCBI taxonomy): domain Eukaryota; kingdom Viridiplantae; phylum Streptophyta; class Magnoliopsida; order Brassicales; family Brassicaceae; genus Raphanus; species Raphanus raphanistrum. Next base: position 23,301,802 of record CM033987.1, on the reverse strand, counting down.
GGAGAACAAGGGTTAAAACCATAAACTATTTCAAAAGGAGAAAACAGAATAGAAGAGTGCTTAGCGTGGTTGTAGGCGAATTCAACATGTGGTAGACATTCTTCCCATGACTTGAGGTTACTTTTCACCATTGCTCGCAGTAGTGTAGATAGGGACCGATTCACTACTTATGTTTGCCCATCAGTTTGTGGATGACACGTAGTTGAGAAAGAAAGCTTTGTTCCCAACTTTGCCCACAACGTACGCCAAAAATGGCTTAGGAATTTTGTGTCATGATCTGAGACTATGACCTGAGGCATGCCGTGTAGCCTCACTGCCTCTCGGAAGAACAAATTAGCCACGCTAACAGCATCATCGGTTTTGTGGCAAGCTATGAAGTGAGCCATCTTGCTAAACCTGTCCACAACCACAAAAACCGAATCTCTACCATTCCTGGTTCGAGGTAAGCCTATCACAAAATCCATAGAGATATCTGTCCAAGGATGAGATGGTATAGGTAAAGGAGTGTACAAACCGTGAGCTTGCACCTTACTCTTGGCCTGTTTACAGACAACACATCTTGAACAAACCTTTTCGACATCTTTCTTCATGTGTGGCCAGTAGAAGTGTCCCTGGAGGTCAAGCAAAGTTTTGGTGACTCCAAAGTGACCAGCAAGGCCGCCTGCATGAGCTTCTCGCACCAGTAAATCACGAAGAGAACCGCTGGGTATACACAATCGGTTACTGAAGAACAAGTACCCTTCCTGTCTATAATACTTCTCAAATGCAAATTTAGAACACTTCGCATAGAAATCAGAGAAATCTGAGTCGGATTCATATAATTCTTTGATATGCTCAAATCCAATTAGTTTAGATGTTAAAGTAGCAAGGAGAGAGTACCTTCGGGATAATGCACCTGCGACTACATTATCCTTACCTTTCTTATACTTAATAACATATGGGAAGGTCTCTATGAACTCTATCCATCGACCGTGTCTCTTGTTGAGCTTTTGTTGTCCCTTGAGATGCTTAAGTGATTCATGATCTGTATGTATCACAAACTCCTTGGGCCATAGATAATGCTGCCATGTCTGCAAGGCTCTCACTAATGCATACAGCTCCTTATCATAAGTTGGATAGTTCAGTGTGTATCCTCCCAGCTTTTCACTGAAGTAGGCTACTGGCCTTTTTTCTTGCATTAGTACAGCTCCGATTCCTACACCTGAAGCATCGCATTCAATTTCAAAAGTTTTTGAGAAATCAGGAAGAACTAAGAGAGGAGAATTGATAAGCTTCTCCTTTAAGGCTAAGAAAGCCTTTTCTTGTGCGTCCCCCCATTTAAATCCCACTTTCTTCTTGATAACTTCGGTTAATGGAGCTGCAATAGTGCTGAAATCTTTGACAAAACGCCGGTAGAAACCAGCTAGGCCATGGAAGCTTCGGACCTCTCCTACCGTCTGAGGGATCGGCCATTCTTTGATTGCCCTTATCTTCTCTTCATCTACCCTCACACCATCTGCACTTACTACAAAGCCTAGGAAAACCACCTCATTAGTGCAGAAGGAACACTTAGATATATTAGCGAAAAGAGATTGAGAGCGAAGAACATCAAGAACCAATCTGACATGATCAAGATGTTCTTCCAAACCTTTACTGTAGACAAGTATATCATCGAAATAAACAACCACAAAGACTCCGATGTATTGCCTCAACATGTGGTTCATTAGTCTCATGAATGTGCTTGGGGCGTTGGTAAGACCGAATGGCATGACTAACCACTCGTATAGCCCTTGCTTGGTCTTGAATGCAGTTTTCCACTCGTCTCCTTCCTTCATACGGATCTGATGGTAACCACTCTTCAAGTCTCTCTTGGAAAAAATAGTTGAGCCGCATAACTCGTCTAACATGTCGTCTAGTCTTGGAATCGGGTGCCTATACTTGACGGTTATATTATTGATGGCACGACAGTCCACACACATCCTACAAGAGCCGTTTTTCTTTGGGACCAATAGGACTGGGACCGCACATGGGCTCATACTCTCACGGATATGACCCTTACTCATCAATTCCTCGACTTGTTTTTGTAGCTCCTTTGTTTCCACCGGGTTAGTTCGATAAGCAGGTCGGTTTGGTAAGGTAGCCCCTGGTACGAAGTCGATCTGATGTTCTATTCCGCGTATGGGTGGTAATCCTTGTGGAGTATCCTCTGGAAATACATCACTATAGTCCTGCAAAATCTTAGTCATACCACTAGGAAGCTCCTGTGAAGGGTTAGTACTAACAAGGGATTCCTTGTATACAAACATCAATATAGTCGCATCAGAATTTAAGTGTTTAGAAACCTCACTATGGTTGATGTATAGATTGTTGGCGCATGTCTTATCCCTTGCCTGATCGTTTTTGAGATGGAGTTGATCTTGATATATCTCGCTAGGCGTTAGTGGAAGTAGAGTGACCCTGCGCCCCTTGAACTCAAACGAATGTTTGTTGGTGTAGCCGTCATGAATAACCTTGCGGTCTGATTGCCACGGCCGTCCCAACAACACATGGCTTGATCCCATAGGTAGGACATCGCATAACACTTCATCCTCATATTTGCCGATGGTTAATGAGATCTTGACTTGGCGAGAAACGGTTAAAGCTCCACTCTCATTCAACCATTGTAGCTTATACTGTCTAGGATGGGGTATGGTTTCAAGTTGCAGCTTCTGGACCATAATCTCACTCGCGGCATTGGTACAGCTTCCACCGTCGATGATAAGGCTACAAACTTTACCTTTGACGAAACAACGAGTATGAAAGAGGTTTTCTCGTTGGCAGTTATCTTCAAGCTGATTTTGTACACTTAAAGTACGCCTGGTAACCAACATCTCTCCCACGGCTGCTGCCTCTTCTTCTTCTTCTTGGTCGGTTACATGGTCTTCTTCCTCTTGGGGAACGATCTCTCCTCCTTCTTGTAGTAAGTACAGCTTCCTGTTGGGACAATCACGAGAGTAATGCCCCATACCTTGGCATTTAAAGCACCGTGTGTTACTGAGGGAGTTGCTGACTTTTGGTTTCGATTCCGACTTCACTACTTCGGTGACGGTGGTGGAGGTGGGTTTATTGTCCTTGGGTTTAGCCACACTTGGCGTGAAACTAGGTTTGACCTGACGCCTCTTGATTTGAGATTCAATCAACTCTGCCTTATGTACCATGTCTTGTATGTCCAAATAGCTCTGAATCTCCACTTTGTCTTGGATTTCTCGGTTAAGACCTCCTAGAAAGCGAGACATGACCATTTCATCTCCCTCTCGCAAGTCCGCTCGTATGAGAAGGGTTTTTAGCTCCTGGTAGTAATCTCGAACGGATTTAGTCCCCTGCATAAGACGCCTAAGCTTGCTGAGAACTTCACGCTGATAATGAGCTGGTACGAACTTCCTCCTCATGTGCGTAACGAGTTGTTCCCAAGTGGTGATGGGTAGTTCCCTGAGACGGTTCCGGTTAAGTCCTAGTTGTTCCCACCATAGCAACGCGTAGTCATGGAACTCTGAAACCGCGATCTTCACCTTGTTGCACTCGTAAGTTCCTTGAACCAGAAAATTTGACTCCATCTTTCTTTCCCAGTCAAGATAGGTTTCAGGGTCATTGTTGCCGTGTAACGCAGGATACTTAATCTTGAGGTGATTGATTTGTCGGCGAGCTGGATCAAACTCGCGTCCCCTTTCTCTTCTAATGGTACCCCTGCTGTGATCAGAAACATCATTGCCTTCATCCTCCTCCGAGTAATGGTGCAAGTGAACTCGATGACCAGCAAGCATAGTCTCTCTAGAGCGTTGTCGAGGAGCTCTAGGTTGCTGCGCCCTTAGTTCTTCATGGTGAGGGAGTGAGGGAGACCTATGGCGGTTAAAGATGGTTTCCCTCCCACCAACGCGTGTACGAGTTCCAGCATGAGGGTTATGCTGGCGTTTAGTCTCCGGTTTGGACGTCGTACCCGCAAGGCCTTTTCCTTTAAGGATACGCCTAGCTTCTGATAGTGTAGGTGTATGAGAAACGTCACTATCCATGGAGTGATCTTCAGGTACAGTCACTTTCAGCTTCTGCTCCAATTGCGTTTGTAATGACTCTACTTGTTCTTGGAATTGTTGTGACAGCGTGGTAGCAAGGGATTGATTAGCCTCGTTGATTTTGTTGAGTCATGAGTCGAGTCATGGCTTCCATCACCTCAGCTGATAATTCCATTATACCTGAAAGTTGTTCACGAACAAACTGAAGTAACTATTTTCTTCTTTTTTTTTTTTTTTGCAAAGTTGCTAACCTAATTGAATTAAACCCTAATAACTAACGATCTAATGAACAAGCAATCAATCTAATGGACGATAAACAGGAAAACAAATTGTAAAAGCATAGGAATAGAGTTTTCGCTTAGCCTTTGGTTCAGAGTCGGCTCTGATACCACGTGATAGGATCTAGGGATCTATCTGAAGCAAAGGTAGCCAAGCAACCCACACAAAGGGTGATCTTAGAGTTAATGGAAGATGAAGTCGATGGCTGAGTGATGATCGTGTACGGTACTAGGACAGAACAAGGAGATGGCATGATGATGATGATAGAGATGAGGTATGGAGTCGTCTCTCAAGTGATATGGGATTCAGTTGAGATGGTTAGAAGTTTCTCTTGGAATCAAACGAGATTATAAGAGGAACAGATTCAAACTTGTAGAATCAAAAGGGTGATTTCTTGCTCAGAAATTCTCAGATAGGTTTTACTAAAAAGTCTGCGTACCTTCAAATTAGATAGGTCACGCCATATTTAAAAGAGATACAAGGGTTTTTCGCCATCCCAAACAGCAAGGCGTTTTTAAACAAAACAACAAGTCTTTTAAAACTAAAACAACTAGGCGTCTAGAATAGAATAAGGATGAGACGCCATTCATTCCAAATGATAATACTTTGTAACCTGATGTAGTGATGACTCTGCCTCATTAAAAACCTTGATGAAGAACCTCCTACCTTCCTAATCATCACCAAGGAAAAGAGTACAGAAACCACCACTTAGTTACTTAGTGATTACCACCTGGTTCTTCACATATGACAATAGTTATGTTGAATATCTCTGCTTCAGCTCCTTCTGGATTGATATCTTTCATGGTTATGAGTGCATGAGCTTCCTTAGCTAACTCTCTAGCTCTGGAACATGTGATTCTTCCCACGAGCTCTGGTTCATCTTCCTCCAAGCTAGTCACGATCACATCAGATCTACCATTACAATAAAATATATTTAGCATATTTAGCATTGCAAAAATATATTTGAATGGTAAAAATAAATAAAAACAGTCCAAAATCAATAGAAATATAAAATAAATTATATGATAATTTATATTATTATAATATAATTATATAATTAAATTATTGTTTTTAAGATAAATTATATATGCAATTAATAGTACTGAATTTTATTTAAAATATTGAAAATTATTTTAAACACACACACACACACATATATATATATATACTATTAAAACATAATCTCTTGTAGGATTATGCCATTAGTTTTCAGAGAAAATTACAGTTACTATGCCACTGCATTTTTATATTACAACTATATTTTTTATTTGTGTAAATTTACTTTAATAATTTAAGTTTTTTGTAATAATGTTTAAGGACGAATTAAATTTATTTATAGAAATTTTATATTATGTATATATTTAAATATTATTTTCTTTTTCCTATTTATACTTTTTTAAAAAAAATTACCTCTTAACAATTTATTTGTTTGTATTATTAAAACTAGATATTTTTCGGACTATGCCCGAGTTTTTTACATATATTTTAATTAAATTTAGATTATTTTAGAATTTATATTTATGTGTTTAATCATTTAAGTGGATTTTGTTTATGTGTCATTAGTATGTGTGAGGTTTATTTCCTTAATTTTATTGGTTGTTGGTATTTGAAGTTTCATTTATTTAAGTAAACTTTTTAAGAGAAAAATATTCTTAGAATTACCTATATATATTACCAAACAAACAATTAAAAGTCTTACATATAGATGAATTAACATAACTTGTTAATGGAAACAATTAAATATCATAGTTTTCATTATATATTAAGAATATACATATAAATACATATGATATGATATAAATAATCATATAACTTTCAGAAATGATAAAATTATTTATATATTTAAAAACATAAAACTTATATGGTAAGGCATTTAAGATAATATTAATAAATGAAAATGTATATTGTAATATAAATTTGGAAACCTGAACATTATGCCAATACAAGCTAGAGTTAATACTCTCTTAATATGATTATAATAAAATTATATCGTCAGTTGTTTAAAATAATATTAATCAATGAAAAATTTATTATTATATAAAATTAAAAAATAGAAAAATTATATTGATACCAGACTAGGGTTAATACTCTATTCATATAGGGTTAATACTCTATTCATATAGATTTGATTATAATAAAATTGGCATGCTTATTTTTAAAATAGGAAAAAGAAAGAAAACTTAAAAAGACAAACGAAGAATAATAATTTTCTTGTATTATTGGTTATTTTATATTTTACGTACATAAATTTTTATTTTTTTTCAAAATACATGTGTTTTACGTAGTAGTATAAATGTGAATAATTAGTTTTGTGTGTTTTTAACATGAAAACAAATTGAGTAAAGAAAGTCAATATAAATGATAAGTTCTAAGACTTATAAGGTCGAAGATTGAAAATAGAACTTAAATTGAAAGTAAATTTTTTTTTAACAAAATAATGATATTTATTTTAATAATAATTTTTTACAATGTATGATAACAAAGTTCTAATTTTCATACAAATAGGAACATGTTATTTTGATGTAATAAAACTATTGAATCTCACATTAATATTAAGTATACATGTGTTGTAAAAAAAATATGTAATAAGTATTTTTTCTGTCATCAACAAAACAGACTCATATAATAAGTATATATATTATTTTCTGATATATAGTTAGTTAATCAGATTTAATTAAAATATGATCCATTTAAGTAATTTTTTAAAAAATTGAAAATTATACTGCTAAAAATATCTAAATATAATTATTTTTAATGAAAATATTGGTCAAATAAATAAGTGTTTTATAATATAGTGTGATGATTGAATGAATATGTCTGGTTAACCAATTGTGAGCTTTATTTTAAACACTAGATAAAAAGTGTGTGAGAAATTGATTTATGATCATTTAAAAAAAAAGATTTCTGATTTGACAAAAAATATAGAAACTTTATAACTAATTTCTTCTAAATAAAATAAAGTGGTAGAAAAAATGATGGGCAAAATAGAAAGTACTTTTTTTTGTTTATTAATCTTCGGATTTTTATTAGTCATAAATTATGTCATAAAAAACTTTTGAAAACTTAAACTAAAATTTATAAAATTATCACTGTATTTCAAAACTTTGCCAAATTCTATAATATCAAGACTTTTCAAGTATTTAAAATTTATTTTTAATGATAATAGTGATTATTAAAAATTACAAAATTATAAATATAATATATAATTTTCATTCAATATTTATAACCGCGAAATCGTGGATACCCACATAGTTGAAACTTAAAACTCAGGTAGATTAAAAGAATCCTCAAATCATGTCAAATATTTTTGTTTCCTGGTAGCAAAACAAATTTGAAATAAAATGATTAAGAAAATATAATAATATTCAGTTAGGTTCCATGTTTTTCCTCCTTTCATGAGCATTTGTTAGACGCCAAAACATGTTTATACGACTAACGAACACAAATTTTCCGAAGAAACTTTTTAATACTTATTAGTATTGAAACATGATACAAATTTTCAAAAGAAAACAACAATAAATAGAAGTTAATAACTAATAAGAATAAAGTCGAAAATTCTAAGTTTGTCACTTGATTCTGTCCCAATGACTTTGTCAAGTGTAACTCAGGTGCATTAATCTGAAGAAACCATGTTTATCAACTAAGATTATATTTTTTCTCACAGTTTTGGAAACTCAGGGTCGTCGAGTGGATATATTTGTCTCCCTTCTCAAGTTGGTCATGGGTCACGCTCACGTCTGATAAACGGTAAGTCGGTAACCATTGTTACGTCGAAGTTACAATGATCACCAGAACGGACAACCGAATATCCCACCTTTGCTGTTAACTTGCCACACATTCAGTGTCTTCAACCATCAGTTGGTATTAAAGATCACCAGAAAGGATAACCAGATATTCTATCAGTGTGTGAAAAAATTTCATATAACTATGGACAATTTATTTAGCTTCTGTTGATTAAATTACTAGTGCACCAACCAGCTACAAGAGATACAATAGCAAAAAGATGCAAGAAAGAAGCAAGATGAGGAGAGGAAAACCATCGTTTAAAAACAAAGATAAAATGACTAAACAACAATGATACAAAGAGAGCTGACTAGTTACACAAAGCAGAGAATAAACTTTCGAAAAAAAAAAAAATAGAACCAGTGAATCCGTTAGGTTGGAAGAGTAACTCATAAGATTGGGTATGGGGATCATGTATCACCAGTGGGTCAATGCAATAACGGCCTTGAAGCAAAACCCGACCCTTGTCCAGATTTTCTATTGGTAAAACCGCGAAATCAGAACTCCACCAAGAAGAAATTGGATTGAGGTCAAGCGAACACATTGTCTTCCATGTCTTGCCTAAAGAATCAAACTACCATATTACTTGGATGTTCTCTTTTCTCTCAGACACGCACAAGCGGTTATCGAGGATGCACATGGTGAGAAGGTGAGGCTCACAAGGGTGGGCAAAGGGAGCTTTACAGACGACTTGGAAAGTCTCGGTGTGAAGATCAAAAGATAGTACCATGGGTTCTTCACACGCGGTGAACCAATAAAGAGACCCATCTAAATGGACGGGTTTATGGTAACCATTGATCGGATAAGGAGAAGTTTCAGAGTTGGCCGCTAACATGAAGAATGCGTGTATCAGTCAAAGGAGAAACGTGCATTCTTGTCGTCACTTGAGTACGGAGAAGCCAGCTTGCTATCCGACGCCAGCTTGCTCTTCTACTTCTATCTTTAGCATATTCTCTTGCTTAGATGCTGGCGTATGCTAACTTGAGCATTAGGTCAAGTAGTTCTATTGTGTCTCTTGTATATAAAGCTAGTCTCTTTGTAAAGGTTTCTCAAGTTGAATGAAATACAAAGTATATTTTCATCCTCTTCAAATCTGTTAAGATCCATATGGTATCAGAGCACAGCTAGTAGATCCATGGAAGAATCTCAAGACTCTCTTGTCTCTCTTAGTATTTCTCATTGTGTTACCCTAAAGCTCTCTTCTTCAAACTATCTCCTATGGAAAACTCAGTTTGAGTCTTTTCTTTCCAGTCAGTCTCTCCTTCGCTTCATCAATGGGTCTGCTCCTCGACCATTACCGACGGTGTCTGTCAGAAACGGTGATGTCGTTACAGAGGAGGCTAACCCTGAGTTTGTCAAGTGGATCCGTAAGGATCAGTTGGTTATGGCGTGGTTGTTTGGTTCATTGACAGAAGAAGCTCTTCGGTCCGTTTATGGTCTTCAGTCAGCTCAAGAAGTGTGGGACAGTCTCGGTAAAAAGTATAACCGTGTCTCTGCTACAAGGAAGCTGGATCTTCAACGGAAGCTCCAAGGTATGAAGAAAATTCAAAAGACGATGGCTGAATATCTTGGTGAAGTCAAAAGTGTGTGTGACCAGTTAGACTCTATTGGTTGTCCTGTCACGGATCATGAGATGATATATGGTTCTCTCAGTGGTCTCGGAAAAGAATACGAGTCTATTTGTACTGTCATTGAGCACTCTATGGACTCTGTTCAAGAACTAAGCTTTGAAGATGCTGCCTTTAAGTTGGTTAACTTCGATGACAAGCTACAGGTCTACAGTCAGCCTCCAGAAGTGTCTCCTCATCTTGCGTTCACTACAGATAGAGGGTATTCTAACAGAGGTCGTGGGTACTATGGGAATCGAGGCAGTCGTGGTTGTGGGTCTGGAAGGTCTGGTTCCTATTTCACAAGAGGACGCGGGTTCCATCAGCAGTTTTCAGGATCTAACTCCAACACTCGTCCTCAGTGTCAAATATGTGGTCGCTATGGTCATATTTCTCTTCGTTGTTACAACAGATTTGAACAAAACTTCCAGACTCCAGAGAATCAGCATCAGGCTCACACTGCAGCTAGACTAACAGATCAGCATCAACTCACCGGCCATGAGTGGTACCCTGATTCAGCTGCTTCTACTCATATCACAAATGATGGATCACAGCTGCAATCATCGAAACCTTATCTCGGCAATGATCAAGTCATTGTAGGAAATGTTGACTTCCTTCCCATCACTCATGTTGGCTCTGATGCTCTCCAAACTCTTGCAGGTATATTATCTCTTCATGATGTGTTAGTGTGTCCTGAGATAACAAAGTCCTTACTGTCTGTATCTAAATTGACAAAGGATTATCCATGTGAACTAACGTTTGATGATGAATCTGTACTCGTTAAGGACAAAATGACAAAGCAGGTTCTCACCAAAGGTCACAGGCATAAGGATCTTTACGTGCTAAAGGATGCCCGGTTCCAAGCTTTCTACTCCAACAGACAGCAAGCTGCGAGTGTGAAGATTTGGCACCAACGGTTGGGACATCCTCACATGGAAGTTCTTCAGCAGTTATCAAGAAATAAGTCTATAGTTATCAATAAGTACAGTACCTTGTCGGTCTGTGATTCATGTCAGTTAGGAAAAGTTGTAAACTCCCTTTTCTATCTTCAGATTTTGTGTCTACAACTCCTCTTGAGATGATTCATTGTGATTTGTGGGGACCAAGTCCAGTTATTTCGACTCAAGGATTCAAGTATTATGCTATTTTTATTAATCATTACTCAAGGTTTACTTGGTTCTATCCTTTGCGTCTCAAGTCTGAGTTTCTGTTAGTTTTTCTTCGCTTTCAGCAGCTTGTAGATACTCAGTTTCAAAGTAAAATTCGTCAGTTTCAGTGTGATGGTGGTGGGGAGTTCATTAGCACTCAATTCCTCACTCATCTCGCAGCAGCTGGCATTAAGCAGTTGATCTCATGTCCCCACACTCAACAGCAAAACGGTCTAGCTGAGCGCAAACACAGACACTTAACAGAGCTAGGCTTCATGCTGATGTTTAATGGTCGAGTTCCACAACAGTTGTGGGTAGAAGCTTTCTTTTCCTCCACCTCTCTCAATAATCTGTTGCCTTCCTCTGTTTTACCTGACAACAAGAGTCCCTTCGAAATGATACACAAGAAACCTCCTAACTACACTACTCTGCGTGTTTTTGGCTGCAAATGCTTCCCCTCTTTGCGCCCATACATGCAGAATAAGATGGATCTGAAGTCTCTGGTTTGTGTATTTCTTGGTTATAATGAGAAGTATAAAGGATACCATTGTTTATACCCACCCACTGGTCGTGTTTTCATCAGCAAGCATGTCCTTTTTGATGAGCAATCTTTTCCTTTCAGTGATGTGTACAGCAGTTATCATGCCAAAAGCTCCTCTGCTTTGTTAAATGCTTGGCATGATGTGGTGCTTCGCAGGTCAAGTGAGACTATTTCTTGTGAATCACCACCTGAAGAAGTTCCATCCGTACGGTCTACTGCTATTATTCCTCCTCCAGCAACTCCAGCTATGGTGACTCCTGCTTCTCTCTCGCCACCACCGCCTGCAACGCCTGTTTTTTCAAATGCCGACTCTGCAGATGATGTTGATGATAATGCTGCTCTGCCTCAGGTTGTTCAACAACTCCAACCAGTTCATCAAATGGTCACGAGAGAAAGAGCAGAAATACTTAAGCCCAATCCCAAATATGCTCTATTTACGGTTAAAGATGAGTTTGCAGAACCGAAATCTGTCAAGTCTGCTCTGAAACATCCAGGCTGGACTAAAGCTATGGGTACTGAAGTAGATAATTTGAAGGAGACAGAGACGTTTGAGCTTGTTCCTCCGGCTGATGATCAGAACCCGCTTGGTTGTGGTTGAGTTTACAAGAAGAAAATAATTGCTGATGGCACTGTTAGAGGATTCCGTGCTCGTTTGGTAGCCAGAGGAAATCAACAGGAACAAGGTATTGATTTTCTTGAAACGTTCAGTCTAGTGGTCCGTACTGCCACCATTAGGACTGTTCTTCATGTAGCTGTTACAAAGAAATGGTCTTTGCGACGACTTGATGTGCAGAATGCTTTTCTACATGGAGATTTAAAGGAAACTGTTTGTATGGAACAGCCTCCAGGCTTTGTTGATCCTGATCATCCGGAGTATGTTTGGCAACTCAAGAAAGCCATATATGGCCTCAAACAAGCACCACGTGCTTGGTTTGATAAGTTCAATGATTTTCTGCTTGATTTTGGATTCCAGTGCAGTTTTCCGGACCCATCACTTTTCATTTATCATAAAGGAGGAGATGTTATGTACCTCCTTCTCTATGTAGATGATATAGTTCTTACTGGTAACAATGGAGTCTCTTGGAGCACCTGCTTCTTCGTCTTCAAGCACAATATGCGACTGATCTTCTCATCACTGCAGGAATGGCAGATTGTGCTCATATGCCTACTCCTTTACCAATGAAACTAGACAAGGTCCCTGGTCAAGAGGAATTGTTTGCTGATCCTTCATACTTCCGTAGTCTCGCGGGAAAGCTTCAATATTTAACTCTGACCCGGCCTGACTTGCAGTTCGCAGTGAACTTTATATGTCAAAAGATGCATGCTCCAAGTATCTCAGATTTCAGTTTGTTAAAACGAATTCTTCGCTATCTTAAAGGCACTCTTGACATGGGTATTACTATCAAGTCCAACACTGACTCCACTTTGCTCTGTTACAGTGACAGTGATTGGGCTGGCTGCAAAGAAACCAGGAGGTCTACTGGAGGCTTCTGTATGTCTCTTGGTTCCAATGTCATCTCGTGGTCCTCTAAACGTCATGAGACTATCTCCAAATCATCGACTGAAGCGGAGTATAGGACCATGTCTATTGCAGCTTCTGAGATAGTTCGGTTACAGAACTTACTCCAGATCATGGGTCTTCAACAACATCGTACTCCTTTGCTCCTCTGTGATAATCTCTCTGCAGTGTGTCTTACCACAAACCCGATGTTTCACAAGCGTACAAATCACTTTGACATCGATTATCATTACGTGAGAGAGCGAGTCGCTCTCAAGGCATTGGAGGTCAAACATATACCGGCTTTGCTTCAGCTTGCTGACATCTTCACGAAATCTCTGGCTCAAGACCCGTTCTTCAAGCTGCGCGGCAAACTTGGAGTTTCCTTCCCTCCCACTCGAAGTTTGAAGGGGTGTATTAGACTAAGTGAGGCAAAGACTCTGCCTCTTACAGAAGGTTTTCCGAACGTGTCTGGGCTTGAGTTGAAGAATCACACGAACCCCATCAGGCCGACTGTAGTTTCAGAGTTAGCCGTTAACATGAAGAATGTGTGTATTAGTCAAAGGAGGAACGTGCATTCTTGTCGTCACTTGAGTACGGAGAAGCCAGCTTGCTATCCGACGCCAGCTTGCTCTTCTACTTCTATCTTTAACAGATTCTCTTGCCTAGATGCTGACGTATGCTAACGTGAGCATTAGGTCAAGTAGTTCTCTTGTGTCTCTTGTATATAAAGCTAGTCTCTTTGTAAAGGTTTCTCAAATTGAATGAAATACAAAGTATCTTTTCATCCTCTTCAAATCTGTTAAAATCCACACCAATTTATACAGGTTTGGATGAGTTATCCGACAATGGCTTGGTTAGGTTAGTAATTATAAAGATTCCAATTTATACATGTTTTGCTTTGAAAAGAAAATAGAAAAGAAAATCATTTTATAACTGGGACATTATTAGAATTTTTCAAGAGGTACTAGGCTATTTTAATTCTGTTATATTTTATATAAAATCAGATTAAAAAAGGTAAACCAAATAAAAAACAAGACTATATATGATTATATTTTTTTCCAAACCGATAAAATTAAAATATTAAAATGTAAAACAAAATTCTATTTTAAGTAGATAGTTTTATATTTAAATTATAAATCTATGTGCATGGCGCATCAAAAACACAAGAATTGGAAAAATTATCTGAAAAAACTAGGTGGAAATATTTTAGTTACTTTCTCGTTAGAAACTATTAATTATGTTTTATAAATTCGTTTTAAAAAACAAGAATTGAAATAATAATCTGTAAAAATAATATTATTAATAATATTATCTATAATATGTTACAAAATAGTACATTATTAATGGTCAATAAATTTTTAACAAAATTAAAATCTTTTAAAATATCAAAACATCTTATACTTTAGAATCTTAATTTTTTTTCAAAAATATCTTATATTATGAAATGGAGAAACTATTCAAGAAGAGCAAAATAATTGATATTTTTCCCTCTTTGTTTTGGTTAAATAAAGTGTTGAGATCTGTTTAGTTTTTTCTTATGTTTTTGGCTCAACTTGCTCTTATTTTCTCTAGGCATTTCTTCTTTGAGAAATTATTAAGTTCAACCTCTAGGGTGAATCTTTAGGTTCATCTAACCTATGAATCATGCCAAGTCATATTCAGTTTTTGGAAGAATAAAATTAAAAAAATTGGAAATATAATTATCTACCAGAAAAACGATAAACGTTAAAATTAATAACGCCATCGAACTCGCGGACTCAATGCCTCTTCTTCTTTCATCCGGTACATAAAAGAAAAGTGTATGTGTTTATGATTTTCTTCTCCAATTCTTTGCTTTCTAATTCACCTTGGACCAGCCAACGAAAACAAAAAACTTGACACTCTAAACCCTAAACCCAAGGGTTAACCCTAAACCCAAAGGTTAAACCTAAACCCAAGGGTAAACCCTAAACCCTTAGATTTAAGGTTTAAAGGTTTTAGGATTTTGTTATAGTTAAAGGGGCGAAGATACAACATGAATTTCTACTTTTTGTTGTAACTCTTAACAGAGAAATTCTTAGGTAATCGATGATGATGAAGAAGAAGCGTCGTTAAATTTGTTATTTTCCTTTTTTATTCTGTAGATAATTTTACCTTTTATTTTTAACATTTTATTTTTTTAAATAAAATATGAATTGTCAATTTATTATTAATTAAGTGAATCTATAGGTTTACCCTACAAGGTGAACCTAAGAACGTTTCTTTTTTTTTTACTAAATTTTTGCATTAAAAAAGTGTCATGAAGACAACCCATTCTGATTTTTACATAACAATCTCAATACAAAATAAATTAGCCTGAACCATATACATAAAAGAGTTGGGCCTCATGACATAGTCCATTCCTCTCATTTGCTTTAGCTACTTTAAGTTACTCTAATACTAACCAATCAAATCTTTATATTATGAACAAATAATCATACAACGTATTCCTTAAAATAGACATATCTAATCTATTAATTTAGGGATTATCTACTATTTGAAGTTCTCATTTAAATTTTGGACTCTTTCATAATTGTTGCTAGAATATATCATGCCTCCTATACAATGCAACCTATCAACTTAAATTAAACCAAATCTTAACCAACATAGATTAGTTAAACGTAACCAGTAACACTTTTATAATATTTTTGGTTAATCTCTTAATATAATTAGATCATATAAAACTGAATCACTCTTAAATCAACGAGTTCTATATCATTCCAAACATAAGAGAAAAAATATCTCATTCTATTAATTTAGGGATTATCTACTATTTGAAGTTTTCATTTAAATTTTGGACTCTTTCATAGTTGTTGCTAGAATATATCATGCCTCCTATACAATGCAACCTACCAACTTAAATTAAACCAAATCTTAACCAACATAGATTAGTTAAACGTAACCAGTAACACTTTTATAATATTTTTGGTTAATCTCTTAATATAATTAGATCATATAAAACTGAATCACTCTTAAATCAACGAGTTCCATATCATTCCAAACATAAGAGAAAAAATATCCGACTCATTTACAACGTAAGCATACAAAGACCGTGTATGCTTATGCTCATTGATCTTCCAAAAACCAAATAATTGTGGCATAGACCAACATATGCTCATGTTCGTATCACTAACTTTATTTTCATATATTTACTCTTCACCTACATCATATCACAACATACACAGTTATACAAGAACATGATTTTTTTTTGTTCAAACAACCAAATAATAGTGGCATATGGTCAGTAGATTTTTAAATATGTTTTTTTATATATTACATTTTACGAGATTATGTGTACAAATTTTTTTTTGAAAAAGAGTATAACTATGTGTATAAGTTAAAAGATAAAAGGTGTGACAATGCAAATTATTATACTAAAAATGAAAGAAGATTAAATACAAACTAATAACAAGTACAACACAAATTATAACACTATTAAATTCTATATATATTTAATAAAATATTATATATATGTCTAATATGTATATATATAAATGTTACACAAAATATATATAATATTATATACACATATTATATATACCATATATTATTAATTGAAATTTGACAAATCAATTTCCGCCCTTTAAGGCGGGTCCTAATCTAGTAATCTATTAATTTAGGATTCTGTTTTTATCTACTATTGGAAGTTGTTATTTAAACTTTATACCCTTTAAAATTGTTACTAGGCTACTTAAATTTTGGACCTTTACATGTTTGTTATAACATTATCACTACTTAAATAATGCAACCAGTCTACTTAAACTAAACCAACATCGCCTAATAAAACTAAACCGTTGTCATATTCGGATATTCCGAAACTAAACTAAAATTAAACCTTCGGTCACTAGAAGAACAATACAATACACGACTCTTCTTATAACATGTCTTAACCACTGATTTTAATGGGACATCAAGTTAATATAGATGATCTTCTTTGCTCCTCTTCAAATCACTAATTGTAATATAACAAAATATAAATAATTCATATTTGTCCATCTTTCATCATACTAAATTATCATATATTATATAAGTATAAATTACAAAATATATGGACTTACATAGAATACATATCTGACAATCATATACCATAATAATTTTATAAATAATTTTTATAATGGCAGTTTTTATATATTTGGTCATCTATAACATAGACCAATACATTTATATGACTTCCGTAGTATCATTTTATTTTTAAATGATAATATAATAATAAAATTTTAATAATTTACCATTATATATTATTTATAATTTAAAAATATTTTTAATGTAGATAATATATTTATTGTTACACAGAATTCTATCTATACCAAGATTTTGGTAAATGGGAATATACCTATGCTAAAATAAACTAATAAGTAAAATTGTGTATATCTTCTTAAATAATTCATTTAAAATATATAATATTAAAAAGAAATCATTTAAAAAATTGTTAGACCTATCTAAAATAATTAAATCTATAATACTAATTTATAATCCTTTTTGAAATTGAGACCTATTGAATATGTTGTAGCTTAACTAAACCAAAAATCAAACTACTAAACACAAATAATACCCAAATTCATAACTCATCGACAGTTTTTATATATCTTGAACCAAAACCAAAAACTACAACCGAGCTAGAAGCGAACCGAAAACCGAACACCCATGACGAAATATATTTGTGAACAAACAAATATTTTAATAATATTGATTAACAAAATATAATTCCACACTTTTAAAGCGTGGGTCGTATCCTAGTTTATATTATTTCGTAGACATTCTGATGCAGCGTATGCATCTATGTGGACCATGAGCTTGGTATGGTTTATGTTTTAATAACGTACTAGGTAGAGACCTGCGTCTTGCGCAGGATGAGAATATCTGAAAATAATTGAATTTATTTAACATTTGTGTTGATAATCTCCACATCCCTCTTTTCTGTTCAAAAAAGCAAACAAAGTTCCGTTTAGTGAATATGTTTATCTGCGGATGGTAGAAGTACACTATGTGAAAGGCGTAAAGGAATATTTCCAAAAGAAAGTCAAAGTGGGTGATTGGTTTTGTTGTATCTCTTTATTTTAGTTTTATTTATTTTTAAATCACTAAATTTTACCAATCATGTTGTAACTTTATTTTTAAAAGTTAAAACATACAAAAAAATTCTATTAACTTTTACCAATCATGCTTTAGCTTTACTTTTAAACATACATCAATAAAATTAAAGCAATTTTTTCTTATCTATTTTAGATAAAAACCCTACATCTTTGCTTTATATGATGTAGAAACGATAAAAATGTTTAAAATTACCTATTATATCAAATAAATTAGATAATGATAGTAAAACATTTATAGAAATTTTAATTTAATTTTGTGTGTTTTAAAAATTATTGAAATATTTTAAATAACAAAAAATATTATTTACATATCACATCTTAAACTTTGATAATTTATAAAAAATCATTAATATAAAGTATTTTAGTTGATAAAAATAATTATTTTATATATAAACTACATATTTTATTTTGAAATATCTACAACATATAACTTACATCTACAACAAATTTAACTACAGCAAAAATCTCTGCAGAAAAATCTGAAGTAAAAACTCTACAATTACAACCAACTTACTTACAGCTAAATTTTTACACCTAAATTTTTACAGCCACGGTCGAACCAATCATCACCATCAAGTATCTAATTTATTAAAATAGAGTCATATTTAAAATTTACCATGACATGTTTTAAATTTGGACATATTGAACATGTGATTAAATATAAAAACATGCTTCTTATGTAATTTTGTACTAAGATAGACATGCGCCTTTCGCATGATGAGTTTAAATTACAACGTGAAAATGACCAAAATTTCTATAAATATAGTATAAGAATAACAAAATTGAAAATATTTAAAATGTATTACTGATTTTTTATTTAAATATGTGTGGATATATTCAGAAAGTGTATAAAATCATGATCAATTTGGGTACATAATTTTTAAGTATCATCTCGAAAGAAAAAAATAATGTTGTTTTATTGAATAACATAATTTCTAAGTTGAATAGGACAAATGAAAATTCCAAAAAAAAACATGAATTATTTTTAGTGTTGACTTGAAGTTTTGAGTCATATTTTTAAAAATATCATTAATAATTTAGTTTATATCACTTAAATGTGAATATATTCCATATTTTTGTTAAATTAGTTAATTAGTTAATTAATTTATTATTTTAAAATGTCTTACCTAAAACTAAAATACTAAACATTTAAATATATATATATATATATACATACATATTCAAATAATCAAACTCATTTATACAAATGGAAATAAATGAAATTTATTTTCTAGAGTTTAAATGTAAGTAAAGCTGAAAATTGAAATGTCAAAAGTAATATAACTTATGAAAAAAATATTTATATTTATACTGAAAACCCTAATTTTTAGAAACATTATTAAAATTCAAATTTTACATTACGAAAATTTGAATTTTACTTTAGAAAAATATATTTTATAAAAATCATTACCACTACGAATGTCGTAGAAAACTTCTTAGTTGCCTATAATTAGTTTGCAAGTATAATATCTCATTTATGGTGACCGGTGTAAATGTTCTACTCAAGATATATACGCTTAGAATTGCATAAATATTGCCTCTATTTACGTTATTTTATTTATGGAAACTTGAAAGCTAATATCTTATTTCCTGGCGTGACCATGTTAAAATCAATGATTAGATCATTTTAGAAAATGATTTGGGGCTAAATTAAATATTATATATTGCGCATGCCCACATATTAATTGGTTTATGTTATAACTTATAATGCACTAACAAAATATGTAATATAAATACCAATGACAATTATTGTAAATTTTCTAGTAATTAAAGGTCTAACAATTAACATAGTTGAGGAGGTCTCTAAGTTTGAGACATAAGCTAAAATGGCATCAATACTATTAAATTAGGAACCTTTTTTGTATTTACCCCTACTCTTACAGGGTATATTACTTTTTGTGCCATTGATTTTGCCTTCAATTTAAAAACTCATTAAAGGTGTATTAGGAAATGAAAAAATAGACCACTTGAACTACCTAATATTTTGCATATCTCACTTCAGTATACTTCCCCGACTTCTAATAAAAAACAATAAAGCAAATATTAGTCTCACCCTACTTCTCGGTGGTCTAATAAAGCATTAACCTTCCCCTACTTTTTTTTTAACTTTAATCTTCCCCTGCTTCCTTAATACTTTGATAGATAATTTTAAATGTTCAAAACAGTAAAATACGTCAACCAAATATATAAGTAATATAAGAAACTAAATATACGACTACATCTGTATAGGCACATAAGCACTAGCCACATAATATACTACTAGGTGATTACCCGCGCACTTGCGCGGAATGAAATGTATATTTTAATAATCGTTGAATACTAACCTTGATCATTCCACCATTAATAAAAATTACATTTAATAGATATTCAAATTAATGTATATATATAGCCGTGTATATATATCTATATATTAATTTGAATATCTATTAAATGTAATTTTTATTTATATAGTTTTATGATCATTTGTATTTTATTATAACAAAAAAGTTTAAACCATAAATTACAAAATTTTCGATGTGAGATTTTTAACAGTTTTCATGATTAATAGTCATTTAAAAAAAATTCAAATATAACATATACAAAAATATACATTTTTATAACATGATTAATATGATTATTTAATTTATTTTAACAATATATCATTAAAACAATAGAAGATATGTAGATTTCCATAAAATACTTATCATTAAAATAATTAATTGTAAAATGTATATTGGATTCATTTTTGGTAGTTCCGTATCTTTATTTAATGCAAGAATGAATAATATTAATTGTAAATTGCTAATTAATTTCATGGTTAGTTTAATGAGAAGTATATAATATATGTTTAATGGACTAACATATTTCTCTTTCTCTAGAGAATTTAATTAGAAGCTTTCAAGTGATGATACATGTCATAGCTAAAATATTGAATGCTTCTCTTTTAATATATAGGAGATTGACTAAATTGATCTGAAGATTATAAGTTTGATCGATGACAATTAGTGAAAATTATTCATAACTTTATTTCTTATCTATAAAAAAAAAGAGTTTCATGTTCACTCGAAGAAACTTGATTTTGATGAACACTAGATATGGATGAGTAGAAAAAGATTTTATTCCATGCTTCTGTTTTAATTTTAATTTTAATTTTCAAAATTTCTAACTTTGATTTTAATTCTAGATTTAGTTATTTTGTTTGATGGTAGAAGCGTTTTTATTTTTTGTTCTTTTATTTGAATAGATAATATTTTGTAATAAATGATTGCATTGACAAAATGACTCTAAAATTTATATAATATGATCTCAAACTAAATAATTATGTTTTTTGTATAAAACCGAATAAACCAAAAACCAATGGTATATAAAGCGAACCGAACCGAAGCAAATATGGATTTAGAATGATAATTGTATTTAACTAACCGAAATACCGAAAAACCGAAAAAAACGCGGACTGAAACTGATATCCGGATTGAACACCCCAAGTAATTACTCTTCGATATATTGCATTAATATAACTTTCCAATATCACAAATTAATAGAAAATATATTAATAATAAAAATATTGACAACACATATAAGGTAACCAAAATAATTACTAAACTTTATTCGCAAGGTTTAAAATTCGTTAGTCTAAAGTAAAAATTCATAGGCAGGCTTTGTATTACCTTATTCAACCGACTACATTTATTGTTTTTCTATAATACTTTTCTGTTTGAATACGATTTGTTTACTTATATAAACTTCCTACACAAACTAAAAATAATATAATTAATAACTAAATATTTTTTAATATTTATTAACATACATTTCAAAAAGATAATTACAGCATAATCTCTATAAATTAATACTCGATAAATTAATATTTTTTATAAATTAATAAATTTTATCGGTCTTAATTTGGACATGTGTAAAATATGATAGAAATCGATAAAATAATAAGATAGTAATATTTAAAAAATTTCCATGTAAATATATAGTCCCATTAAAATCATATATTAATAATATATCTATATATATTTTTATATAAATACAAACTAATCATTGTATTATTGGTTTTATATTCATGATAAAAATACATCTATTTTTCTTAACATTTTACTATATTTTGATAATATTTAATAAAATTATATCGAAAACCATATAACAACATAAAAAACATATACCAAATAAAATAATTAAACAATATGAAAGTCAAATGTATTACTTTTTATAAACAAAAATATTCAAAAATGGGTACAATCTAAAACATAAAATTTTGGTAAATCAATATATCTGTAAATTAATAAAACTCAGATTAGTTTAGACTAAATCAATTTTGTATTTTGGTTTAGACTAAATCATTTTGACTTCGTTATATGGTTTGGATTATATAGTTACTGGGTCAAAATTAACATGTTCGACGACGACATGCACCCATTGCCTTTTTCTACTTTTTGTAATATCTAATATTATTTTTCTGAAATTATTATGAAGCACTCATCAGCTTATTATTATGAAGCCATGTCTAAGTTTTATATATAACTTATAAAGAAAAAGCAAAGTACTCCCAAACAACCATGCATGCATACGTCAACATGACTATCAGAATCCAACACTTCAAGGTTCGTTTTGCTATATTCCCCCAACCATGGATACATACGTTTAATACATTTCTCTTGGCAACCGTTTTTTAATATCAACTCAATCGCATCGTAGAACCCGTCGCATGATCTCCACCACAGTTTAGATTTTACTATGCCTCCTTGAAGATTTCTCCATCTCCATCATCGCTAGCTTCTTGTCTGTCGTCGTACAGTTGAGATTGGTTGCTACTTGAGCCTGCAATTGTCACGGAGATGTTGAGAGAGATCCAGAAGCCACATCCTTAATTAGCGAGTGAAAGTTAATCTTTTTCATTACAACCATGGCGTTTAGAAAGTTAATAGAAACTTTAACTTAGTAATGTATGAAGATGCCGTTAGTAATGTATGAATGTCATAAACTTGAAAACACACACTGTGTATATATCATTTGCATGCATCACATCCAAAGTTTGCAACCATTATTGACTTCATCTTCTTCTCAATCTAACGATCTCTCATATCCGTTTTCTCTTTTCTCTGCCGACAAATATAACCTTTTAAATAGCTCATCTCTAAAAACATCTCAAGTGCATAATAAGCAGTAAGCAAAAGCAAAATCTCAAAAGAAAAAAAAAGGAATACTTAAAAAAAACACAAATGGATCCGAACACAAAAACTCTTATTATTTTCGCGTTGTTTTTTCTCTATTTATATTTCCACAATATTTCTGTCGCTAATAATGCTGAAGCCGGTATGTTATCTTTTGTGAAATCAAGTTTTTCTTATATAATAATTTAATACATATGATTTTAATTATGGAAACAGACGATGAAACACCATTTACGTACGAGCAAAATCCAGAGAAGGGACCAGAGGGATGGAGCAAAATAAATCATCATTGGAAAGTTTGTAACAATGGAAAATTACAATCTCCGATCGATCTCACTAACACAAGAGTCAGTCTTATTCATGATGAAGCATGGAGAAGACAATACAAACCAGCCCCGGCTGTTATTATGAACAGAGGACATGACGTTATGGTAATCATTTTGATTGACTATATCTTCATTACAGTAACCATATGCGTGCATGGTAATGTGATTCTAAATTTTTAATAATACCAATGAAAATGAAATAAAAGGTATCGTGGAAAGGAGATGCTGGGAAAATAACGATACGTCAAACCGAGTTTAAATTGGTGCCATTGGCATTCACCGTCAGAGCATACTGTTAACGGAACTCGGTTCGTGTTTTCTTGTCTTCTTGATCACAATGAGCTCAGAGCACCATACGGCATTAAGTGTCCCTAATATGTATCGAGTTTGCAAAAGAGATCATCGAGACTCGAGAGACAGTCAGCTTAAAAAAGAGTGGCCTGCTTCAATATCAACTCGAGTTCACCCGACTTCTCCGTAAATGAAAGTGTAACTCGCGTGAAAGGTTTGTGAGCTTTTGTTTGCGTCGAGAAAGCTATGAAAAAAAAAAATCGTCATGTTCCGTGTAATATAAGCAAAAAAGGAAAGAAAGTTAGGCAATAAATGTTGCGTTTTTCTTCAAAACGCTCACAGAGCGACACGTGGAATGGAGCCTTCTCATGCATTCTGGTGAAAACCGTTTAAGGAAAGCCTTAAAAATGCTTCTCCTTTAATATATAGGGGATAAACATATAATATTCAAACTTTTATTTGAATTTCTAATTTTCTCCTCCATGGAAAAAAAAGAAAAATTTAACTAATTTTTAATACCAAATTAAAACATTGGCTAAAAAATAAGATACTATACAACTAAACAGTGGCGGGGCTAGCCGGAAGATTCACCGGGGGCAAAATAAAATTTCAACTTAGAATCATGGGGGGCATTAGAAGGAATTTTAACACTTAATCATAAAATTTTCAAATGATCAATGAAAATAATTTTTTTTTAATAATCCATATGGGGCAACTGCCCACCCTACCACCTCTCTACCTCCGCCACTGCAACTAAATACTTTTTACCGAATCAGCCGGTCCGGTTAATAGCATGTTTTTGCAATTTTCCAGATTTTTAATTTAAAAAATTTACATAAAATTCGAAATGAATTGTAGATGGGTTACTGGGTTTATCGGTTCATCTACGGGTTCAGATCGAATATGAAAACATTTTTATATTTTAATTCGTCTATAAGTCATATATGTATCCCACTAAAATTAGTTAAATAATAGGTACAAATAAAATGCTTTTCAGCACCATTTAAATGTAGATAAAGTATTAGGTGAATATATTTGACTTCTAAATTTTTTTCATTTTTATTCATAAAATTTAACATCTAAAACTTAAAACTCTGATGCTGTAATAAAATCTGAAACACTTATAATTGATTATATTTCATCTGACTTTTTTAAAAAAAATTGAAAACTATGAATATAACGGGTATATATAATTTAAAAATATAAATTTTATTCAAAATTACTTTTTCATTATATATAAAGCCATTTATTTTTCCTGATCCACCATAATTTTTTATTTTTTATTTTATTTTTCTTTTAGAGTATAATTTTTATATTTGTGTTTTTTTGTAATATTATTTATGTTTTTATTTGTAAGATTAAAAAAATAACAAATATAAAAATTAAATTTTTAAAAAAGAAAATTAAAAACAAAAATATACCCGCCCTTTATAAGGGCGGATCAAAATCTAGTAGTTGTTATTAATCTACTAATTTAAGGTTAGTTTTAAAATTTGTTTCTCTTTTAATAATTAACTAGACTTTGACCCGCGCTTTGGAAGCGTGGAATATTTTACGATGAAAAATTTCACTAATAACTTAACAAATATTTTGGTAATTTTTAAAGAGTGTGTATTTAAAATATTTT
The DNA here is from genome assembly GCA_019706035.1 of Raphanus raphanistrum subsp. raphanistrum. NCBI lineage: Eukaryota > Viridiplantae > Streptophyta > Magnoliopsida > Brassicales > Brassicaceae > Raphanus > Raphanus raphanistrum. Next base: position 23,276,410 of record CM033987.1, on the reverse strand, counting down.
TGCATTTAAATCAGTGTTTTTAAATTCAACCTGATTGTGATTATACTGGTTAATCCGGAGATCTGACAATTCAATTTAGGTTTCTAAAATATTCATATTAAAAAAAATCAGTAAAACCTGAGACTAACCGATTGAACTGATGGGTGACCGATATGTAATCTAATTGGATTTAAATTGTAATAGTTTCATAATTTGTAATCTTATAATCCAAATTTTAAAGTTCATTATTTTGCAATTTATGAAATTATGACATTTGTACAAAATTTTAAAGAAAAAATGATAGATATAAAATAAATAAGATTAATTATTGTATTGTTTGGAAACATTAATATTAGTATAAAAAATATATTGTTTGGAAACATTGATAGTAGTATAAAGAAATAAGTATATTGTTTGGAAACATGGATAGTAGTATAAAAAAAGAAACATTAGTGATTTAATGTAAATTTAACTATAAAGTATAAAGGTGTATTTCATTTAAAAATTAACAAAATAAATGTTAGGTCAAACAGAATGTTTCTGTTTTAATAAGATAGATTAATAAGAGGAAGAGGATTTAATTAATTTAATTACTGTATTTGTTTGAATCCTTTTAGGCTAGAATACAGAGATACTGATACGATCTTGTTTGCTTAGAGTTAGTAAGTTTGTTCTATATCTTTGTAAAAACCATTGATTATTGAATATGTAAAGAAAATCTAGAATTTTAAGTTCATCTTAATCTTTTTTGGTATTTTCGCAATTAACAGCTATCAAGAATCCTCGTTTGAGGAACAATTCTTAGGAACAATTCTTAGGAATCAACGATAATTGAATTCTTGTCGAACAAATATTACTCTTAGAATCAACGAGCTTCGAACCTATCCAACTTGACGCTGAGAGAGTTTCTCTAAATTACCACAAAACTAAAAGTGATCTCAGTTTTGGGTAGTTTAAAATTTATATGTGACACATTACTAAAATAAAAACATAATAAATTTGTGAAACTGCCGTATTTTAAACTTGTGAGCTGTGTGACCAGGGTTAAATCCATAAAGTAAAAGTTGTACATGCAAAATGTCATAAGATTTTGGGGTCTCAATTACAAAAGGTTTTTTTTACTATAATAGCTTGTGAGCTTGTATATGTTATCGAGGTTTTGGGTTCAATCCTTTGAGGGGCAGTACTTTAATAGTTGTGATTTAGGTGTTTGATTTTTTAAAGTGAGCTAAATTTGTAAGGACCTCGTCCAAGCGAGTGTGTCTTGTCATCAGCCATATATTTCAATATCATTCCACGAGATCACTCCTAGCAATGATATTCATTGGACCAACGTACGTATTACTAAAGGTTGAAGCATATGGTTGATGATACGCTAACAGACGAGGTAATGTGAAAATATTAACAAGACAACCGGCTGAAGGATTGTTCCGCGATGGTGTCTGCGTTTTGGAGAAATGGAGCGCGATTGCATGATTGCGCATGGTGCTGCTAACTTTCTGAAAGAGAGGTTGTTTGATCAGAGCGATTCGTATAGGGTACATGTGTGTAGCCTGTGGGCTTATTGCCATTGCAAAGCTGAAGAAAAATACTCATTTGTCTGATGACATGTTAGCTCTACTAATCTATTTGACCGGTTCACATTCCATATACTAGCACATTACTGTTTCAAGAGCTCATGTCAATGGCAATTACGCCACAAATGCTTACTGAAACCTGAAATCAGATAAAGCTGAAAGTGAGGAGCTTTCTTGTTCTCTTTGGGTTGTATCATTTGAGACGAAACTAAAATCCAAAATTGTGTATCGTTTATGATGTATTAATTCAGAAACCATTAACTACAAAGGTATATGATAGTAATTATAAGTTATTATTATATTAAGGGCAGGCTTAAACATTTGATAAACCATGGACGAATTTCTAAAATAAGCTCTCCAACATATAAAAAACATGCTACTTTTATAATATTGCTACTACAACAAAAATACTAAACAATAATTTGTTGATGGCAAAAAACAATGTTTAAGAAAAGAAACACACAAATAAAATAAAGATTTTTGAATCGGCCAACTCATCTTTCATTTAATTATCAAGATTATTCCAATACATAGGATCATATATATCGATGAATGAGCATTTTTTGTTCATGAAAATTCAAACCTTCAACATTAGATTCATCTATCATGCTACTCAAATTACTAAAACTATAATCAAAATGATCATTTGAGTTCGTACTATTATCCTTAATTGAAGATTCATTTTGACTTCCAGAAAGTTTCCTTATAAGCGTCAGTCCCTTTTGCTTATATTTATCTGAATCTGCTAAGACATTCTCATCGTAGAGAGACTGCTAGGGGTAAACCATCTGTAACCCTTATAATCAAACTCAACTTCTCCATCTTTTGAATCCCAAACGCACTCAAAGCAATCATGAAAGCTCAACTTTGTTTCAAAAAGCACTGATATTTCTCTCTTATGACGAATCTGATTCCAAAATCCATAATCGGAACATTTGAAAATTAGAAAACTTGATCATAAAAAGTTGAACGACACCATCATAAGAAGCAACTCAGATCTCTATATATCTGGAAAGCAAAATGTAAGCTGAAACAAAAATCAAGAAAACTATTAGTTATCATGATATTAAGTCATAATACATATATTAATAACTATTAGTAAAATGATTATGCCTGTATGTGCGGGCAAAACACCTAATAGACACAGTTATAATTACTTTTTTAACAAAATTCGGTTTTGTTATTAATCTTTTACAATTATCTTTTGTTTAAGATTTTAAAATGGAAAACTGTTATTAGACAATAATTATAATTAATTTTTTAACAAAATTAATTAGTTTGTTTTTTTAGCTTAGTAAATATATTTTTAATTTAAAAATCAAAATCAATATAATCTTTTACTAATTATTTTTTAAATCTTTTATGTTTCTGATTTAAAAAAAAAAAGAAAATTTCTAGAAAATTACTATTAAGTAATTTTTATAATTAATTTTCACTATTAAATAAAATTTAAAAAAATTTGTTCAAAATTATTTTTAGTATATACATTTTAATCATTATATATCTTAACACATGCACAATATTAAAAGGAAAAATACTGTCATATAATCTTTTGTAATTATCTTTTGTTTAGGATTTAAAAATGAAAATTTACTATTAGACAAAATTATAATTAGTTTTTTAACAAAATTTGTTTTTGTTATTAATCTTTTGCAATTATCTTTTGTTTAGGATTTTAAAAACGGAAATTACTATTAAAAATAATTATAATTACTTTTTTAAAAAATTATTTTATTAACTTAGTAAATTTATTTTTAATTAAAAATTAACTATTTAAATATTAGTTGATTATTCATAATAAATATATTTTAAATAATTATTCTACAAATATTTTTGATTAGGATTTGAATAAAAGAAACTACTATTAAACACTCTTTTACACTTTTCCTATATTTAAGATTTTTAAAAAGAACAATTACGATCAAATAATATTTTACAATTATCTTTTCTTCATGATTTTAGGAAAGGAAATTATTATTAAATATATTATCTTATAAATCTCTTTTTTCTTTAGAATTTTTAAAGGGACTTTTATAAAAACTACAATTAAATAATTTGGAAATTCATTTTTTCAAAAAAGAATTCCATATTTTCTTAGTATATATATATTTTAATCAAGAGATATTCTAACACATGTCATAGTATTGAAAAGAAAATTACTATCAAATAGTTGATTACATTTAAATTCCGTTTAGATTTTAAAAATGAAAAATTAATATTAAACAATATTTGTAATTAATTTTAACCAAAATAATTTAACTATCTTAGTATATTTATTTTAAATTATGATATAGTTTAACACATATCAAATTTTTAAATATAACTGTCTTATGTCACAATCATATTAATTAGTAACTTTGAAAAATCAAAATCAATATACTTTTTTACAAATTATTTTTTAATCTTTTTTGTTTAGGATTTTTAAAACTAAAATTTCAAAAAGTTACTATTAAATAATTTTTATAATTACTTTTCATATTAAATAAATTTTAAATTTATTTCTTAAAAATTATTTTTGGTATATATATTTTAATCATTATATATTTTAACACATGCACAATATTCAAAAGAAAAATACTATTATATAATATTTGCAATTGTCTTTTGTTTAGGATTTTAAAAATGAAAAATTACTATTAGACAATAATTATAATTAGAATCTGAAACATTCAAATCTCAAAAAGATCTTGTAGCAAACATGATCTAACTCCTAATATGTATTCCAAATATATTAAGATATATTGAATATCTAAAATACTTATCTATTATATGAAGGTTGGTGGTTCTATTATATGAATGTTAATGGTTGAAGGTGGCTGTTGAATCTTGAAATATTTAGATTTAGATTTTGTTTTCATTAAACAATATTTATCATTTCATGGGAACTTGGTTTTCGTTTAATGCTTTTATTTATTTGGTTTTATTTTTTTATCAATAAATATGTTTCTTTTCCGTTTGATTTTGAATGATCACGGTTGATGTTCCTTTATTATTTTGAATCAATTTTACTTATGTTTTGGTTACAAAAAATGTTCAAAGCATGTATTTTAACACGAAGAACCGATTTTACTTATGTTTTGGTTACAAAGTAGGTACAATAAAGTATTTTAAAACTAAAAAACCGATTGGGACCCAAATACGAAAGTACATTGGGTTATACCGGTTCTATGAAGATTTATTAACCCCGACCCCACCTCGATAGAATCCGAACCGGTCTCGAAACGAACTTTCAAAAAATCCGAATGGAGGTGATTTTGATAAACCCGAAAAACCTAAACCCGATTGGATAAAATCGAAACCCGATTGGAACCCCGAATGCCCATGCGTAGATGGACCTAAAGACTCGAATATATGATTTTAAAAGTAATTTTTATGCGCATAGCTCAAATTGAAAATGATTTAATGACAAATTATTAAAGTGACAAAGTTCAGCTGTAATAAGTTATGTGAAACTCCGGAAAACCCACTAGTATATATAATTTTATCATTGTTGAAAAATGAAGGTTTCACATTCACGCATTTAGAACAAGTGGAACGGGCCAGAGAGAAGAGAGAGAAAACGAGAGAAAAGGAGAATAGAGAAAGAGGGTTTCGATCGTAGCTCTTCCGCTTCCGACCGGTGTACGTGGGTTCCCTCAGCCACGGTGTCGGTCGGAATCGTAGTTTAGTTGTCTAGTTTACTTTATCTAGTTATTTAAGCGGCGCTGCGGTCTTTATGGGCGGTTATCGTTTTGGTTCCCGGGAGACGGTGGTTCAACCATCGCGTTTTCTCCAGCGTTTGACTCTGGGGCCGAGCCGTACCCTCTTCGGTGGTGGTCTCCGGCTTCTGGTTCTCGTGGAAGTTTTCGAGCTGTACGAAAAGGGTGCCCTTACTGTGGTTGGTGGCCGAGATAGGAGGAGATCTCGAAGTTTTCGATGGAAGCTCTCTTAGTCTCGGGCCGTCGTGGTTTGACTCTGAATCGTAAACCTCCGATAAAGTTGTCAGGGGTGGATTTTTGGTAGTCGGTTAATGTGGTCCCGGTGTTTTACCGGTGGTTCTGTTCCGTGTTTGACAGTGTCGACTTCTGGATGGGAAAGGAGTTGGTGATTCGTGCCTCCGACGACGGTTCGGTTTCGGCCCCGGCGGAGATCTCCAGCCATTCCAGATGACGAAGCTCCATCCTTTTGCCACGCGTCTCTGTACTACTGCGGGGATTACACGTGGAGGTGTGCGTTTTGTGTGGTGAGCGGTGGCGTTTTGTCTTTTGGGTTTTCTTTTGGGCTGGAGATTGTGTTCTAGTGGGTTTTGTGTACCCGGTTTGGGTTTTGTAGTTGGACCGGTTTTGGGTTTTGTAAATCGTTTCATATATATAATATCTTTGATGGCAAAAAAAAAAAAAAGGTGGTTTCACATTCAGATAGTACATATAATGTGTTTCCTTAGGTGCGCACTGCTTGCATTGCAGTACAGGTATTTACGAAGCAAAATAAAGGGAATTGTACAACAAATCCTTCACCAAACACTGATAGGTATAACTCAACAGTAGGTACCCTTTGTTGACCATCTTCTCTTTTAATTCACTTATTTATTCATTTTAAATCTTACTCTATCCACACACACCATTATGAACTTTTATATAACCACGTCATCCTGTTGTTGGCGCAGTGGGGATTAAGTAAGAGTTTACAATGGCATTTTAGGTTCAAGTTACTAAAAGTTATTTTAAGCTTGTACTTTACATTTATCTGTTCACAAAATGTTCAGTTTGTTCTAATATTTTCTTAAATAATAGTGGATAAATTGTTAATTTGTAAGTATTGTCAATGTTAACTAATATATAGTGAATGTTACCACCATCATCGTAAAATGAAAGAAGGTGATAATAAAATAAGAACCTAATGAGAAAAGGTTTTTTCTCAACAAATACGTAATTACTTTCTGAAAAAGGATTAATGTGTATATGATTCGTAAACATTAATATGATATAATTTTATATTAGTTTATCAGTAAAAAAAAAACTATAACTGTATATATATGTGGTTTTGTTCTTTTGATTTCTTTCTAAGTATTTAAGTTTGTTTGATTTAAATTTACTTAAATTAATAAATAAATTTTCATTTAAAAATAAAAAATTTATTTATAATATATTTAATTAATATTTATTTTAAACACGTCTATAAAATTATATATAAAAATAGTAATAAATTTGAATTTAGTTGAAATACTTTAAATTTGTTAATTAATTGACTGTCCATCGTGCAATATAGTTATTTGATCACAATTAACTATGAATAACTCAACAATTTGAAATTTTGATTAGTCATTTATTTACACCAATTAATAAATATAATTAGAATTTAAATTCTTTAACTATCAATAAATTTTGGTTTGATTAGTATTGTTTTGTTTTCTGTATTTGTTAAGGAAAAATTACAATCGTTTTTATAGTATACTTATTTTAAACCAAAATATATAAGTTGATGTGTAATTTTTTTATATATCCATGACTAACTTATCAGTTTAATTATTTCTTAATGATATATAATATACTTTGGTGATATATGAGATATTACTATTTACCATATTCAAAATTGTTTTTGCCAAAAATATGAAGCTTTATGAAAATGTTTACTTGATAGTGATATATGTTATATTAGTCATTATCATATTACCAAAAAGGATAAAAATATTATTTAAATAAAAATTTTGCACATCTCACAATTAAATATGGTTTATGGCACAATTTCAAAACTATATCATTTTCTGTTGAAAATAGATATAAGGAGGATACATAATAAAATTTGAAGTATTACTTCACGAATAATGCGTAGGAGATAATTGTTGTCTTAATAGGTTTTAGATTAAATTAAGTGGATTTATTATTAAAATTTAGGATACAATTTAGGGAAATTGACTTTCTTATGTAGGTTAGATATGCATTTTTACATAGCTTAATTTAGCATAAGTGTTAGTTAAAGTTTGATGATAAATACCCTTATTTTAATTAAAAAATTAATTAATAAAGTATTAAAATTTGTATGCGAAATTTAATATTTATTTTAAAATAAATTCATGAAGAGCACATGTTGAATACTAAAGTATCCAGTTGTTTTATAGAAAATCAAAACTATTTTAAAATATATAGTAGATATATCAAATAATATCAGCTCGGCTGCACATATTATAACTAAAGTACATGCTTAGACTCGAAGTACCATTTTTTTGAGAGAAAATATAGACACCGTAATATATGCATGTTTGTTCCAAATTTAATTAGAGTAACTTTAAAGCATATTCGTACACATACACATTCTCTAGAACATCAGCCTCCCTTTATTTGCAGTTATTTCTCTCCTTATATAAGCCAAATAGTTCCACACCTTCCTTCCATCAAATCCCCAAACAACTCTTAACAACAAAGAGAAGTTTTTGAGGCTTAAATAAACCCACAAAACTTAAAATGGCATTCTCGAAGAGACTCATTTTCTCGATGATCTTTACAGTTTTTGCGATACTTGAGCCATCAGAAGCTGCTCTTGATGCTCATTACTATGATCAATCGTGCCCCGTTGCAGAAAAAATCATACTCGAAACTGTTAAGAACGCTACTTTGTATGATCCTAAAGTGCCCGCTCGTCTCCTCAGAATGTTCTTCCACGACTGCTTCATCAGGGTATGCATCTTCTTTCTTTGGTCGTTTATATTTGATCCAACTAGCTCGTTTCTAAATTATTTTGTTGAGTTGTTGTAGGGGTGTGATGCGTCGATTCTACTAGATTCGTCTAAGTCAACCCAAGCTGAGAAGGATGGTCCTCCAAACATTTCTGTTCGGTCATTTTACGTCATCGAAGATGCTAAGAGAAAGCTCGAAAAGGTGTGTCCTCGTACTGTCTCTTGTGCCGATGTAATCGCCATAGCAGCCAGAGATGTTGTCACCCTGGTGAGTCTTCTTAAATCTTAATAGACTGGTCCCTTTTTGGTCTGATATATATGGTTCGGTTCGAACCCTGATTATCGCAATATTTTTTTCTAATTTATTAGTCTGGCGGTCCTTACTGGAACGTGCTAAAAGGGCGAAAAGACGGGACTATTTCACGAGCCAGTGAGACTATCAATCTCCCAGCGCCCACGTTCAATGTTTCACAACTGATCCAAAGCTTTGCGGCAAGAGGCTTGTCGGTGAAAGACATGGTTACACTCTCAGGCGGCCACACGATAGGATTCTCTCATTGTTCATCTTTCGAGGCCCGTCTTCAAAACTTCAGCAAATTCCATGACGTTGATCCTTCCATGAACTTTGCTTTTGCGCAAAGTTTGAAAAAGAAATGCCCTAAATCTAACAACCGAGGCAAGAACGCAGGGACAGTCTTGGACTCCACGGCCACGGTTTTCGATAATGATTACTACAAGCAGATCTTGTCGGGGAAAGGAGTGTTTGGGTCTGATCAGGCGCTTCTAGGTGATTCCCGTACCAAGTGGATTGTTGAGACGTTTGCTCGAGACCAAATGGCCTTCTTCAGGGAGTTTGCAACTTCCATGGTGAAACTTGGAAACTTTGGAGTCAAGGAAACAGGACAAGTCAGAATTAACTCTCGCTTTGTTAATTAGAGCAAAGCCCTACAGAAGAGAAGTTGCTAATGAGAATTTTCTGATCTTTCAAATTTGTTTTCATTTATATTTGGTATTATAATAATGTAAACTCGGAAAATGTAACGACCGATATTAAACCATACTATATAAGTTCCCTATGAGTTGCAGCGTTTGCTTACAATATAAGTTTGTTGCTTGAACTTACATGTTACTTGGGTTTACCTCAGCTACGAAACTGTTTCTTGAACCATAAAAGACAGTAAGGGCTCAGCTGAAGCAGAATTATTAGTCTTTCTTGAATTAGTCTTGGATTTTGATTTCGGGCTGTTCCCGCTTAGATATATCAATAGTGTGTAACAGGCATGCATGCGGTTTAAAACCGAACCGAACCGAATTTTCGGTTTTCAGTTCAGTTATGGTCTTGATTTCGGTTTAGTTTGGAATTGAGAATTGGTTTGGTTTTCGGTTCGGTTTTGATTTTGATTTTCTTTTGAAAATTTGAAAAACCTTAAATATCCGAAAATAACCGAAAAGCCGAACCCAATTATCCGAAATCAAATTTAACCGAATTTAACCAAAAATATCCGAAGTTTTAAGAAAGTTATACCGGAATCTAAGAGAAACAAAAAAATCGGTTAATTCGGAAATAAAATTAAAAATCAAAAATAACCAAAAACCGAACCAAACTGAACCGATTTTCTTTTGTTTCACTTTGGTAGAATTGTGGCCGAACCGAAACCAAAAATACATGATCTGAATTAATCGAATTTTCCAATTTTCTTTCCAAGTTTTAAATATTTGCTATTTTTTTTTTAAATCTTCCAACGCTCAGAGAAGTAACTCGAACTCTCTCTCTTTTCCTAATCCTTTCACCCGCTCAACTGGACCTAGTCGTTTGAATCTTCGGATCGGATTTAGATCTGTTCTTTTTGAATATGTATCCTTTAAATCCTATAAATATAAATCCAATAAATATTTTTCAATTTTTGGTTCGGATTCCGGTGGTTCCTCACCATAATATCGCAATCTTATCCATGGTTGGATCTGTCTCCATATGAATACATACTCCATCTGTTTTATAATAATTGATGTCGTAACTTCGAAATCATAGAAACTAAAACATATGGTTTTTACCTGAAAAACAAAATACATATGGTTTTTACCTGAAAAACAAAATTGAATATAAACTAAAACTAATACAGTCAGTCATAAGGAAAATATAAAATATCATTGGCTATATAGTTGTCAAAAAAAATGAATTATTAGAAAGAATATCAAAAAATTATATTTTGAATCATTAAAAAGTCTTTAAAGAATCATTAAAAATTCATTAATTATATATTTATTCTCCAATGGTTTTAATATTCTTTCTTGCTCATGATATTATTCCATCTATTTATTTATTCCACTATATCAATCTACCTCCGAGCATTGACCGCCTCATCTCTATATCACCACACAATCAAAATTTAACTTTCAATGATAACATATGACCGCCTGTCAACTTAACATAACCCAATTGATTTGCTTTCTGTCCAATATCATCTCATCTTCCTCCGTGATTTCTGGTTTAGCTTTTTGCAGAGAAAACCCTTGCCTCAGCGATCGATCTGAAGAATTTCATCAGGTTAAATTTCGTTATTCAATAACCTGTTTCTGGTAGATCGGCTTAGATTCGTACGATTCCGAATCGATTTGAGTCGTATTGATGTGAGCTTTGTCCACGATCTCTGTTTTCAAGTCTCTTAATTTGCTACGAAATAGATTCGACGAAATTGAATCGTCTTATGTTAAATAAATAAATAAAATATTACTTTAAGGGAGGGTTGATTTTTGTTTGGTTTGTATTGCAGAAACTTTCTTGCCAGCGGCTGTAGCAAAACATACAAAGACGGTGCCATTTCTTGTGTATTTCTATTGCAAAGAAGATGAACACACTTATATCTATCTGTCAGGCGTTAACTGTTACAGTTGGGTGAGTTTCAAGCTCATACTAATGTTGTTCTTCTTTTTTGTTCATATCTGTGTAATAACATTGTTTACCATGTTACATTTCTTTTCTGCAGTGTTTGTTAATGCTGTCGGCAAATCCACTATCTTCAGGACTAACAAGGAGTTAGAGTTAAAGTTGACTTTTTCTTTCAAGGTTATAGGTTTAGCGTTGTTAATATCTAGAAATGGAACCCAGGATCCCCAAGGTGTTGGATAATAGTAGGTGTGAAGATAGTTTCAGTAAGAAGAGGAAGCGCTATGCTGCATATGTTACCGGAAAGTTGCAAGACGAGCTCCCACCAAACCCGCAGAGCCAAGTCCCTGACAAAAGAAGGAAGTTGGAAGGTGAGCACAAGGTTAGCTTTTATGAGACTCGCTCTGGGAAGTCACTGGTCAGATACTACTCTTATTTTAAGAAGACGGGGATTGCGAAGCGTGTTATGATCTACGAGGAGGGTGGTTGGAATGATTTGCCTCATCAGATTATCTCTGCCATCCGGAATGAGTTAGGATGAGAAGAGGGCAGCGATTGAGTTTGAGTGGTGTGGTCATCATTTTCTTTTGGATTTCTTGCATATGCATAGGCTAGATTTGGAAACTGGAGCAAAGACTCCACTTGCATGGATTGACATTGGAGGCAAATGTTTTTTCCCTGAAATTTACGAGAGTGCTGAAAGAAATCAGAACTGCGTTGAGAATTCGAAACAGTATGCTCCTCATGAGATCAAGCTGCACCTTGAGATTGATGTTAATGGTGGGGGGTCACCGAGGTTAAATCTGGAGGAGTCTGGTGACAGTATGGGTGATGTTCCAGCAGATGATAGCTGCAGCCGCAAGATTGAAGCTGCTGTTTCTAACTGGAATGAGACGGATGCTACTATAGCAGTCTCGCCTGCCGGAGGCAGCCGAAGGACTTGATAAAGATGCCGTAAAGAAAATGTTTGCTATAGGTACAGCATCTCTAGAGCATGTAGCAGTGCTGGATGTGGGGAGTTTTTCCAGTGAGATTGCTGAAGCTCGTCTAGGGCTTTTCCAAAAGCAGGTTGAGATCACTAAGAAACACCGAGGGGATGCAAACGTTAGATACGCATGGCTTCCTGCAAAGAGGGAAGTTCTTTCTTCGGTTATGATGAAGGGACTTGGCGGAGCATTTATTAGAAAGTCCATCCTACGGTGTTGGAATACATCTAACTGCTGCAGACTGCCCTTACTTCAGGTTGTCCACTTACTCTGGCACTGATTCTGCAGTTATATTAGTTTCTATTGTTTTAGGAGCTTAAATTCTCTTGTTTCAGTGCTAGGTACTGTGATATTGACGAAAATGGAGTACGGTACATGGTTTTATGCCGTGTAATAATGGGGAAAATGGAGCTTCTTCGTGGTGATAAAGCACATGTTTTTCTCTGGTGGGGAAGAATATGACAATGGAGCTGATGATGTCGAGAATCCGAAGAATTACATTGTCTGGAACATGAATATGAACACTCATATTTTCCCGGAAGTATGTTGTTAGGTTCAAGCTGTCTGATCCAACGAATGCTGAAGGTGATTCGTTTGTTCTATTTTCATTACCTCGTAATATGATTTTTTCACAAATTAATAGTGATAACTGATGACGCATTGAAAGGGAGACAACTTAGAGACCTGGCTGAAGCTCAGGTCTCAACTGGTTAATTTGAAAAGAAAACAGGATCCATTGTGTGATTGAACCTAATGACCTCTGGTTTTACATTTGGTTTCAAAAGACATGTCTGTGATTTAATCATCCGGGGGTCGGATGGAGATACTCACCGGTTAATGGGTATTTTGATCCATCAGGTTCTGTTTTGTGCAGTATAAAAAGTCGATGATATACAATGGTTTATGCAGGTAATTTGGTTGCTAAGCATGATAACTCAGGCGTCACTTTGGAAGGACCGAAGGATCTTCTTCCTCAGTTAGACTCAAACGTGAGTTTTTGGTTCTTTTAATTTGTTTTTATTTATTTCTATGATCTTATGAAAGGGGCTGAATAACTGTATACTATGGTTTTTGTTTAAAAAACAGGGACCTGAAGGGTGTTCAGGGAGTGCAAGCAGTGTCTGTTTAAGCACGACAAAACCCAAATCTCCATGGATGCCTTTTCCTACTCTGTTTGCATTAATCTCACATAAGGTTCCAGGAGAAAGACAAGCCTTTCATCATCGCTGATTACCAACAACTGAGGGTAGAAACTGATTTGAGAGAGTTTCCTACGTAATGTTTTTGAGAATCACATGAGAGGATTAACTTATAAGATTTTTGTATTTTTTTTTCTTTCAGGAAAAAAAGATGACGCGAGCAGAGTTTATAAGGAAACTGCGGGGGGTTGTAGGAGATGATCTGCTTAGATCAACCTTAACAGCTCTTGAAAACCAGGCAAGTTTAGTAGTAGTAACGGTTTCGTTATAGTAAAAATGAAATGAGAAAGTTAACAAAACTAGAGATGGGTTTTTTTTGTCACTCTTCAGCACAAGTTAAAGGAGATTCCTGGAAGCATGAGAGACCATGCAGGTGGAGGTGCTTTGTAAAGTAAATTGGGATGGGTGATACGATGATGACGAATATCAAAAGGAAGCTGCTCTGCCTACCTTTGTGGTTCTCCTTTTGTTGACACAATGAATCTTTTTTATACTTTTAGTAACCTTTGGTTTCTGGGTCTGTCTTGGTTGGGGTTTGGACTTGAATGTGCCGACTATTCTGTCGTGAAAGATCCTACTTATTTACTATTATTAGCTGCAAAACATTGTTGCGGAAGTCGTTTTAGTCTTTACAAAAATTTATTTGGTCGCTTGAGCACTCACCCGCAATCCTCACTTGGACATTGTTAGGCTCTAATGTTGGGTAATTTCCAGTCCCAGTGCGTCGAGGGCTCGTCACCCGAGCAACCCTAGATACATTCTTGACAAGACCTCAAATTTTTTAGAACGAGAGAAAGAAGTGTGAAAGTTTCTCTTTGACTTGATAAAAAGAAAAGACTAATGTTTTGATTGGTAACATCCATTAGACTTGATTTAGTTTTTTTGTTTTTTAAACTTTTTTGTAGCGCTGGATAGTAATATTAGATACGATTCTACAATCAATAATTTTACCTGCCATATGAAGATTTATGTCTGACTGCATAACCTTATTGAGATCTGATTCGGATTTGAGCTCTGATCTGGACCCGTTTCATAAATAGGGCATCTGGAGTGTCTGGATCCCGATCTGAATATAAAATATTGGATCCGTCGTATCCGGATAATCCATTGAATCCAGATCATGCGTCGAACTCGAATCATCCGTCAAATTCGAATCATCCGTCGAATCGGTGACTGGATCCGAATATCTTGATTTAAGTCCGGATATCCGGATCAGAATTTCTTAAATATATTAAATTAATTTTGTTAACAATTATAGTTGATATATTAAAATTTATACATAAATTTAGTCTTAAAATATAATATAATATTTTTTTATAGTTTTATTTACATAAAATTTAAGAATTATGTATAAATATCTAATTAATATATTATTTTTTATGAATAACACTGGGACGGATATCCGAAAGGCACTAATCCGAATCCAGATACTAATATCACATATCTGATGAATCCGGATCCATATACCATAAAATATCCAGGATACCAAGTCTGTAACGACCCTGATCCATGGCAGTGGCCCATTTGTTTTTTTTAATTAAAACCCAAAACCCTTTCTATTCTTTTTGTCCCACATTGGAAGTTTGAGCTTCTTACCTCTCTTCCCTCCTCCTATATAAGAGACTCCTTCTCTTCTCTTTTTCTCATCAAGTCAAAGTATTCTTTGCGCGTGACAAACTGTTGAATTATTCAACGACCAGTCACTAGTCAATTTTTCCGGTGAGATTTCCGGCGAGCTTCCAGCGGGATTTCTGGGCGAGCTTCCGGTGGTGTTTTCTAGTAAGTATGCCGCTTCCATATTTTCTAGTTATAGGAATCTATTCAGAGAATTCTATTTTAGGGAATCCGCCATTTTTAGGAAATTTCTATTTTAGGAAAGTTTCTATTTTGGGAAAGTTTCTATTTTAGGAAAGTTCCTATTTTTGGAAACTTTATTTTCCTGCGACTCTGAGCCTAAGTCGTTAATACTCGTGTTGCAGTTGACTTCAGTTGATCACTTCCGTTGTTCTTTCCGGCCAGTTGCTAAGGTGAGGGCTATTCCGTTAAATCCTGAGCTAGTTTAGTACTATTATTATTGAAAGTCTAGTTTCGAAATATGATCCGTCTTTGTGAATCAAGTCTGTTTGAAAGTCTTGGTTGCTTATTATTATTTTGATTGTTAAACTGGAAATAGGATAATAGAGGATTCAACGATTGTGTGAAATGATTGACGTTAAAGACTGTTATATATATATGTATATATGTAGTTATATAGTAAGGACTATGTGGTGAGTGCGGGGGCCCAGAGTGATTTGGGCTAGCGACGCATATGAGTACGGGGGCCCAGAGAAATCTGAGCTAGCGACGTATAGAGTGCGGGGGCACAGAGACATCTGAGCTAGCGACGCATAGTGGATGAGTACGGGGGCCCAGAGACGTCTGAGCTAGCGACGTATATTGTGTGGTGCGGGGTGCAGAGACGTTTGCATATCGACGCATATTGGTGGAGTGCGGGGGTCCAGAGATGTCTGGACTATCGACGCATATTATGATATCGTATATCCGTATGAGGAGAACGCAGGGTGTGTGGACTAGCTATGTACCATCAGCGTATTGTTTGTTTTGTGTGATGTGCTAGGCATCTTGTCTGTTCATGCTAGAGCTATTCCTACATAGTCGTAGTGCTATGTACTGAGTCTGTGGTTTGCGGGTTAGCATCCCATACCTCACTGAGTGACTCCCCTGTTGCTCATCCCTCTTTCTTTTCTCTTTCAGGTGAGCCTGGCAGACATGAGTGATTGATATCGGATTGGTGCTTTTGGGCGTTTTCTTTATTTCTATTCCAGATTTCCGGTTTTGTGCTTTACCGAGATTTTGAGATTTATTATACTATATGGATTTAATATTATTTATTGGATTTATGGAGATTTGAGATTATTTATGTGGAGTAATAAATGGAGATTTCAGAATTATTTCTTTATTTATTATTATTTGTTATTATTATATATTTTGGAAAATCGGGGTAGTACAATTTGGTATCAGAGTGGGTTCCGTCCCGGCTCCGACCCGGGATGGCGATTTGAGGGACGTGATTTTAATCGGGTTTTGACGATTTTGAAAAATATTTTGGGAATTGGGGGATTTTTAAAATAAAAATAAATAGCACCTTTCTGTTTGGCCTTACGTCCTTAAACCGTTGGTATCCACTTCCTCAGTGATTAATTCTTGTGTTATTCCTTTCAGATGCCGCCGCGTAGGAGAGTTGTTCGTAACCCGGCTGCCAGTGCTGCTCGAGAGGGTGGAGGTGAGCATGTGCCACCACCGCCACCACCGCCAGTGATTCCACCGCCAGTGATCCCACCGCCTCCACCGCCGGCGTTTCCACCGATCGATCAGGCTGCTATCATGCAGATGGTACAGCAGGCTGCTCAGGGGGTAGTTCAGCAGGCTGCTCAGGAGGCTGCCAGGATAGCTGCACAGGAGGTTGCCAGAAAGTTGGCTGCAGCTCAGCAGGGACAGGCCCATCGGGTGCCGCATGGTCTGCAGATTCAGGTGCAGCAGGGACCGCAGATTCATGTCCAGCAGGGTGCCCCGGTTCAGGTTCAGGGTAACCCGCAAGTTCCACCACCGCAGGGAGAGCAGCATGGAGTTGATGAGGGCCTCATGAGAGTGATGGGGCGAATGAAGCACGTGGACTTGGAGAAATTTAGAGGGACAGTGAATGCTACCGAAGCTTACCAGTGGAAGTACAGATTGACCAAGTGTTTGAGGACTATCAAGTGTCCACTTCACCTTTGCCTTAATATTAGAGAGTTATATCTGCGTGGGGATGCAGCAGTTTGGTGGGAGGGAGTGTGTTCGATGCGCGAGGAGGAGGATTATCCGACATATGCTGAATTCCTTGTTGCGTTCGACAAGAAATACTTTCCCAAGGAGGCCTTACACCAGAAGAGGAATGAGTTCCAGCATTTGATCCAGGGTAGCAAGACCGTCAGGCAGTATGAGCATGAGTTCAGAGAGCTTCGCATGTTTGCTGGTACCCATTTCGATGATGAGGACTTGATGAGGATGTTCCTAAATGGGATGAGAGTGGATCTCCGCGGCAGATGCAGTATGGCTAATTACACCAGCTTGGAGGATATGGTAGAGAAGGCTGTTGTGCAGGAGACGTGTCTTGTTGAGGAGCAGAAACAATCCAAAGCAGCTCAATCAAAGTTCGAGAAGACTTCTGAGTCACAGAAGAGGACATGGGATCATACTGGGGCGCCCAATTGTGGGCGTTGTCGTCGCCCCCATTTTGGAGAGTGTTTCCACTGCTATAGTTGTGGGCAGTATGGTCATGTTCAAAGGAACTGTCGAAATAGGCCATTAGGTGCCCAGGATGCAGCACCAGCAGCACAGACAGCACCAGCAGCTGCAGTAGTCGCACCAGGAGCTTGCTACACTTGTGGCCAGCTTGGTCATATCTCCAGGTCATGCCCGACTAAGGGGCCTGCGGCCAAGCGTCAGGCCATCGCTCCACGTGTGTATGCTTTGGGAGAAGCCGATGGAGCTGAGCGGATAGGAGGTACATATCTTTATCATACTCGTTTGATTTGAGTATTCTTGTGTTTGTGGTTATCATGTATAGGTAGAAAAAAAAAGCGTGTCTAATTACATCGGTTACTGTTGAGTGTGAGAGCTTTCATCGTATTAGATGTGAGAGGTTCGCATAGTTCGGAGTGTATGCAACTGGCCAAGAATCTTTTCTAGCAGAGTTAAGTCAAGTTGAAGACATGTTATTTCTGTTCTCGGCTCAGAATTTGAATTCGAGGACGAATTCTTCTTAAGTGGGGGAGAATTGTAACGACCCTGATCCATGGCAGTGGCCCATTTGTTTTTTTTAATTAAAACCCAAAACCCTTTCTATTCTTTTTGTCCCACATTGGAAGTTTGAGCTTCTTACCTCTCTTCCCTCCTCCTATATAAGAGACTCCTTCTCTTCTCTTTTTCTCATCAAGTCAAAGTATTCTTTGCGCGTGACAAACTGTTGAATTATTCAACGACCAGTCACTAGTCAATTTTTCCGGTGAGATTTCCGGCGAGCTTCCAGCGGGATTTCTGGGCGAGCTTCCGGTGGGGTTTTCTAGTAAGTATGCCGCTTCCATATTTTCTAGTTATAGGAATCTATTCAGAGAATTCTATTTTAGGGAATCCGCCATTTTTAGGAAATTTCTATTTTAGGAAAGTTTCTATTTTGGGAAAGTTTCTATTTTAGGAAAGTTCCTATTTTTGGAAACTTTATTTTCCTACGACTCTGAGCCTAAGTCGTTAATACTCGTGTTGCAGTTGACTTCAGTTGATCACTTCCGTTGTTCTTTCCGGTCAGTTGCTAAGGTGAGAGCTATTCCGTTAAATCCTGAGCTAGTTTAGTACTATTATTATTGAAAGTCTAGTTTCGAAATATGATCCGTCTTTGTGAATCAAGTCTGTTTGAAAGTCTTGGTTGCTTATTATTATTTTGATTGTTAAACTGGAAATAGGATAATAGAGGATTCAACGATTGTGTGAAATGATTGACGTTAAAGACTGTTATATATATGTATATATGTAGTTATATAGTAAGGACTATGTGGTGAGTGCGGGGGCCCAGAGTGATTTGGGCTAGCGACGCATATGAGTACGGGGGCCCAGAGAAATCTGAGCTAGCGACGTATAGAGTGCGGGGGCACAGAGACATCTGAGCTAGCGACGCATAGTGGATGAATACGGGGGCCCAGAGACGTCTGAGCTAGCGACGTATATTGTGTGGTGCGGGGTGCAGAGACGTTTGCATATCGACGCATATTGGTGGAGTGCGGGGGTCCAGAGATGTCTGGACTATCGACGCATATTATGATATCGTATATCCGTATGAGGAGAACGCAGGGTGTGTGGACTAGCTATGTACCATCAGCGTATTGTTTGTTTTGTGTGATGTGCTAGGCATCTTGTCTGTTCATGCTAGAGCTATTCCTACATAGTCGTAGTGCTATGTACTGAGTCTGTGGTTTGCGGGTTAGCATCCCATACTTCACTGAGTGACTCCCCTGTTGCTCATCCCTCTTTCTTTTCTCTTTCAGGTGAGCCTGGCAGACAGGAGTGATTGATATCGGATTGGTGCTTTTGGGCGTTTTCTTTATTTCTATTTCAGATTTCCGGTTTTGTGCTTTACCGAGATTTTGAGATTTATTATACTATATGGATTTAATATTATTTATTGTATTTATGGAGATTTGAGATTATTTATGTGGAGTAATAAATGGAGATTTCAGAATTATTTCTTTATTTATTATTATTTGTTATTATTATATATTTTGGAAAATCGGGGTAGTACAATTCGAATTGTAACATCCCGAGTTGTGATATGTGAAAAGGCTTAAGAGAATTGATTTGGCTACCTATGTCACCAAAGTTGACTTACCTTTTCCGTCACACATCCGTTTAGAACTCCAGAGTTAAGCGTGTTTGGGCTGGAGTAGTGAAAGGATGGGTGACCTATCGGGAAGTGATTCGCGATAGCGTGCGAGTGAGGCCAAAGCACGGGGAAAGGTCGGGTGGTGATTGCAGGGTCAGTAAACAATGATTTCGAGCCTTGAAAAAATTAACGGCCGACCGTCGGATGGGATGGGGCCCACGGGCCGAGAGAGCGGGCGTGGGTGGCCCATTAGCCGTGGGCGGTCGGGGCGTTACAAGTGGTATCAGAGCTAGTTAGCCGTCTCAGTTCTGAACTGAGAGGCGTCTTGAGACCTGTCGTGGGGCGCAACGAGGACGTTGCGTTCTTTGAGAGGGGATGAATTGTAACATCCCGAGTTGTGATATGTGAAAAGGCTTAAGAGAATTGATTTGGCTACCTATGTCACCAAAGTTGACTTACCTTTTCCGTCACACATCCGTTTAGAACTCCAGAGTTAAGCGTGCTTGGGCTGGAGTAGTGAAAGGATGGGTGACCTATCGGGAAGTGATTCGCGATACCGTGTAAGTGAGGCCAAAACACGGGGAAAGGTCGGGTGGTGATTGCAGGGTCAGTAAACAATGATTTCGAGCCTTGGAAAAATTAACGGCCGACCGTCGGATGGGATGGGGCCCACGGGCCGAGTGAGCGGGCGTGGGTGGCCCATTAGCCGTGGGCGGTCGGGGCGTTACAAAGTCCATCCCAGACCTATAGTAATTGTTAAGCACCTTTTTTAGGTTTTGACACGGATCAAATATTCTGGTTTTTGAAGGTATTTATGATTTTCTTCGTATGTTACAAATATCTAATTTTCTATTTGCTTTTCTTCACAAAAATACAGATGGAAAAATGGATATCCGAAAAATAATTGATATTTGTGGATATTTACGAACAGTTACGGATATCTCATATGTTTTGATTAATACAAATAATCTTAAAAATTTGATACAAATTTGTTTTGTAAAATATTTTTTGCACGATATATAAAATAAAAACTCAAATAAGTAGTGAATCTACATATTTTGTAAAAATTTTAAACTTATCAATACAATTAAAACAGCAGCCCTTTTTCAGACTTTCCCTTAAACTTTGAAACTATTTACTGATACATGCCACTGCCTATTAATTAATTAAAAAATGAAATTCTCGATTTCTTCTATTCAGAAATAAATTCTCGATTTCTTCCATCTCAACAAAAATATATTTTCGTTGTAACTTAATATATCTTAACAAACTGAATATGATAGATTTCTGTAACCAATTATATCTACAATTATTTATATCCTTAGAATATGCTTAATATTTTCCATTTTAATTGTATCGATTTTCCTCTTTCTACTTCGACTACATATCCTATATAAATATCAATGTCAAACACAACAATTCTATTCATTCAAAACCTCTCAACTGTTTTCGGTGCTCTACAATAATGGAGTCCTTAATCGAAATCAGCAACTTGAGTGATCTTAATCTTTTCAAATCTACATGTCGAGTCCATGTTAAAGTTCTTCATACATGGGAGTTTATCAATCCTACAAATGGTTCTTCTCTTGAGATGGTTTTAACAGACGAAACCGTAAGCTCTGCTCACAAACCTTTCGTTTTTAAAATAGCAAAACTTTTAATATATGAACTGAGTGCATCTTTTATTGTTTCATGATTTAGGGTGTTAAAATCCATGCGAGTTGCAAAAGTTCATTAATCCAGCGACTCCAGATGCATTTTCGTGTTGGAAAGTGGATAGTTATTACTAAATTTCACTTAAGTCCAGCATCTGGGGTTTACAGATACACCAACCATGTTTACAAAATGCAATTCGGGGATCAGACTACTGTTACTGATTCTGATATGCGATGCAACAACATGTTCCTTGATCTTAAGGATTTTGCCACCATTTTGAATGGTTCACTTGACACACGCTATCTTATTGGTATTGTTTTTTTTTTTAAAATACATTAACGTATGTTATGATTTATATATAACTGTTTTATTCTATGACAGACGTGATTGGTCAGGTAATGGACTTTGGCGGTGTGGATATTGTTAATCATGCAAGGAAAGAAGTGACCAAGATGGTGTTTATTCTAAGAGATGGCAGGTACATATTTTTAATTGTATTGATTTATTTGTATAACTATAAAATTTAAAGTTTATATGTTTTGTTATAATCTCAGTGACAGACGAGTTAGATGCTGCATTTTTGGGAAGTTAGCTGAAGTTTTGATCCAAGAACAAAAACAACCAAATAATGGGGATATTTGTTTGATCCGATATGCTAAGCTCAACAACTACACACATGGTATTGATAATTAAATATATTTTAAAAAGTCTTTGATGATTATATTATATCATTAGTATTGTTTTTCTCACACATGTTATATTGTCCAGATGAGTTACAAGTATCCAATGCATTTGATTCTTCTCTGGTGATGCTAAACCCAGCAATCAACGAAGTGGAAGAACTAAAACAGATGTTAGTTTTGAATAACCTAAAGTACTTATTTTCTTCTCTGACTTTTGATAGTAATGAATTAATTTTTTATATATTTTACTGTTTTCTACTTATAGGGTTCATGCTGATGATAACTCCGTGAATATGTACCAACATGTTGGAAAGATTCACAACCAATCAAAGCGCATTAAATGGTCACAGTTTCCTTTCAAAACCATTCAGGAAATGAAACACACATATAAGGTTTTTTGTTGAGTCTGTAATACTTACAGTGTGATTGATCGCAATATGTTCTGACAAATATATATTGTTTTGTAGGATGCCAAATGCCGAATAATTTGCACTGTTTATGCCATTGATACATTGAGAGGATGGTATTATTGTGCTTGTGTGGTATGCAACAGGCAGGTTCTGAAAACGAGGATTGTCTATGATGACATGGATTCTCCAAGCTGGTTTTGTGATTTTTGCCATCTCACTGTTACTAAAATTAAGCCAAGGTCATTTGTTTTGTATTTTAGCTTTGGATTTAATTGTTTTGATTTTTAAACAATTCTAATGCGTTTAAATTTTTTCCAAACAAAAATAATCTTTTCAGGTACAAATTGGATTTGCTTGTGCAAGATCAGACTGGTGAATCCAAAATTACACTTCAAGATCCAGTTGCTACATCTATTGTGAAATATTCTGCTGCAAAAATCGTAAATGTTTTGTCTGATGTAAGATATATTTCTAATTTTTTAAATAGGCAAAAATATTATTTATTTTTGATACCTGGCATATAATTGAATTTTTATTAACAGAATGGAGATCCAGATGTGTTACCGGCTGAACTTGTGGACATTGTGGGCAAAACATATGGTTTTGGTATCTCAGTTGATGAATTGGAAAAATTCAATGCTTTAAAAGTTTGGAATCTGAATGATATTATGTGGAAGAGAATCAAAGCAGTTCACCAGATGTCGATTAGTTCAAGGAAAAAGCAATGCACCAATGTGATCAAGATTGAAGACAAAGATCATACTGAAGACACAGATTAGTGTGCTATTTTATTTTTAATTTCTAAATGTCTATTGGTTTTATGTTTTTTAGGGTTAGTGCATCTATTTTATGTCTTGATTTATTTCTATTGTTTTTTTAAACCTTGGTTTTCAGTTTTTCATTGGGAATAAAATAATAATTTCGATTTTATATAGGAAAACAATAAATAAAAACGAGTCTGTTATGATACAATAACCAGTAAAAAATCTATATCACTAAGCATATTATCTCCATTTTCCTAACTAACCAGATTCAGTTCCATTCCTAATGCATTTCTAACATTTTATCCTTATAATAAACCGGACATACCTTAATTTTGGATTGTAACATGTCGCATGTCAAAATTGTATTGATATTCCGCTTTTATATTTCTTCAATAAGATTCCCTGCAACCTATTTACACATTATATAACACACACTTAGATAAAACCTGAGATTATTGTTATCACACAAATCAGAATATAATACAATTTAGTGCTTTTGAGTCAGAATTTACAATAATATTGTGTTATAACTTATAAAAATACCCAATTTAAACGAAAAAATGATTTGCAAATCTTTCAACTAATAGATAACAGATCTTATGCTCTTATCAAAACATAGATCTTTTATCAATCATTTAACTGAACTGTTAAGATCTTATCATCATAACAACCAACTTGAAATTGAAGAATCATATCTCAGCATTATTGGGAATATTCTAACGACTATTTATTATATTCTGATTCATCCAACTATAAAGATTTTTATTTTGAAAATAATATCTGATACCCATGGCTTTCTCTAATCTATTTATTTGCTATATATACATACTATTCGACATTAGCAATCTTACACCGTGAGAGAAACAAACTCTTAAGATAATGAAAGCTACTCCAAAACTATCATACCTGTCTGACATCAGGCCATTCAAACCTGAATGGTGGGTTCAAGTCAAAGTTATTCATATCTGGAAACAACAGAGTGATTATGGTGAGACCATGGAAATCATTTTTGCTGATAAGAAGGTAAATTATTTTTATATGCGTCATTTTTACAATCAAAGCAGCATTACAAAGAGTGATATAAATTATATAACTCTAACCTATAAATCTCTGTTTTCAATGATCTAGGGGAACAAAATTCAAGCAACATGCAAGAAAAACTATTTGCTTAGTTTGGGAAAAGAATGCCGTATGGGTGAATGGATAAACATAGAAAATTTTCAGGTAACTTCAGCAGGAGGAGCATTCCGACCTACCAATCACGCTTACAAGCTGACGTTCATGAAGTTCACCTCCATTGCGCCGTATGAATACACTAATAACGATATGTTCCTGGATTTAGTGGATTTCGACAAAATATTGAGTGGAAAGCTAGACAACAATTTTTTGATTGGTATGTTTTATATTTATTTTTATCTCATTTTTTTTTGTTTAATCATTATTTATTTATATAACTTCTGTTTTTGTTTTATAAATATGTTGTGGGTCAAGCCATAGATATTGGTGAAAAGATAACTCTGCAATGTAAAGGTGGGAAAGAAAGAAAGAAGATTGAATTCACTCTAAGAGACATTAAGTAAGTATTAGTAAAATAATGACATTGATTTTATAATTTTTTCTGGATGCAAACTAATTTTCATGTATTTTTAGTGATGAACGCATCCCATGTTGTTTTTGGGGGAATTTTGCTGATACTCTGGAATCCTATTCAGAAGATGCACAATTTGGAGTGGTTGTGTGTTTGATCCGATTTGCGAAAATTGGATCATTTAGAAGTAAATATCTTAACTATATTTATTTTATAACTTTAATCTTTATATTTAAAGAGTTGACTTTTTTATATTTAACGTTCATCATTTGTTTTTATTTGTGTGTTTAGATCAACTCCAACTTTCAAATGCTTTTGATACCTCCCAAATAATGTTCGATCCACCAATTGATGAGAGTGATGCTTTGAAAGAAATGTAAGTTGTTCGATGTTATTTATGCAAATGTATATGTCAGGTTTAATATCATCTTCTAATTATATGTCAAACTCTCCAGGTTTAAGTGTGATCCAGCAAACATGTCAATGGTTGAATCTAACGAGTTTGACAAACAGTTGATTCGTGAACCTAATAAGGTTATCAAAATTGACAGCTGGGATCAGTATGAAGATAAAACCGTTGCTGAACTTGTGGCTTCTGTACAGGTTTATTAACAACTTTTATGATAACTACAACATTTATTTATAATGTAAATTATTTTTACTTTGTCTACACAGGTTGGTAAATGCAAGGTTGTGTGTACCATCTATGCTATAGATACGGATTTTGGTTGGTACTACTTTGGATGTGATCTGTGCAACACAAAAACTTTTAAAGTACATCAAAGATACCTTACATCTGGGAAGGAATTGGCAGCCCCTATGTTTTGGTGTGAGAAATGCAATGCAAATGTTACTAATGTAACTCCGAAGTAAGTAAATTTATTTTATTGTTGGAGATTTCATTACTATTCCATTTTTATAGTTATATAATAAATTTATTTTATTATGTCCAGGTTTAAACTTCACTTGCTGCTTAAAGATAATACAGGAACTACCAAATTCATGTTGCTTGATACTATTGCTAATGGAATTATAGCTGAAAGTGCTGCGAAAATTCTAAAGGGATCATTCAAAGAGGTAAAATCAATCTCATTTATATTTAGGTATATATGAATGTTTTTAATAAAAATTCAAATATAAGTTAAATGTGATTTTTTTAATAGATTGAGGATCCCGAGCTTTTGCCTCAGTCACTTAAAGATGTCATTGGAAAAACTTTTAAGTTCGGTGTGTGCGTTGAAAAAAATAACGTGTCTTATGGAGCTGAGTGTTACAAGGTTTCTAAAGTTTGGTCTGTAAGCAACATGCTAATGGTTGATTCACAATCAGAGACTAAATCTGCACGAGAAATCACCCTCACTGGTGATGAGGTACTTTAATATCTTTATCAAACTCTTTACTTAAAATATAAGTTTGTTTACATAGTGTATAATTATTGATTTTAACAGATGTCTCTACTTACTGATGGTGAGGAAAGTTCGGTTACTAACAGAACACCAACTTCTAAGCGTTTTCAAGATGACAAATATGAGGTCCCTGAACTCACCTCTACCTCAAAAAGGTTTTGCTCAAAAAGTGTCAAGATCGAAAAGTAATCAGATGAGGAGATGAAGATCAGTCTGTCGAACTAGGAAGTTGGATTCAAATTTGTGGTTTTTTAAGTTTAGAGAAATAATTGTCCTGTTTAGGAACCGAAAAACTATCTTATAATTTTTTTTTTGTTTTTATGTTGGTTTAGTATGAAATAATTATGAATTCAACTTTAATCCTAAACTTATCATTGTTGCTCTGTTTTTTCAAAAAAATTGTTATGACGTTTTTGGAGTTGTTCTTTCTTTTGCCTTATTATGCTTAGTTTATGTTTTTAGTTATCATGTTGAGTTGAAATATTATTGATCTCTAATTATAATTGACCAACTTCTATTCCATATAATAAAACTTGATTTTATTCACGTTCATTTATATAATGTATACCAATTATTTGTTCCAATCAAACATATTAAAGCAAAGTGGTCAAAGGAGTTTATTATGTCGATTTCATTATTAACAGGCAAGCCAAATGTATTAAAGATTTATCTTAATGAAGATGAATGTTTGTGTATATTTATATTTTAAAACTATTGACATATTATTAATAATGCATGCCTGTATAGAAGACTACTTAAAATTGATATAGAGTATAGTTACATTTTTATGTAACCACTTGCAAAACAGTTAAACATATTATCCTACATATATGCTTATCAGATCGTACTTTGTTGATTTCCATTAAATCCTAAATCTAAACTGCAGGCTGCTTCTACATAAAATCCTAACAGAAAATACAATTACCAAATACTTTTACGTGGCCTGTGTAATTCATATTTCCAATTCTTCGTGCAACACTATAGCGATCAAAACTTCACAGTGCAATGAAGGAGATAACTGAAGAGGATAGAGTGCAAAAAAGGAAAAGGGTCAACAATTTTGATGCTTCTAAATATCCTAACGATCTTATGCATATCCCTATTAGCATGTCTAAACTGCAATCAAAATCAGGAAGTGTTTTTACGGATTTGACAAACTTACCTGTCCAGATGGATTCGAGAGGGTCTGTCAAACGCTCAGAAGAGTCAATGCCTCCTCCAATTGCACGCTGCAAAGGTAAATGCTATTTGTCATTCACATGTGATTTTATAAGGTAAGTCTGTTCTAATAGATTTTTTTACAGAGAACCCGAATATAAGAAATGTTTCAGCTACAAAGAGGAGCAAGCTGTGCAACGAAGTGTTCAGTAAGAATAAATTCTGACACATACATTATTGTTCCTACACAATATCTTAAATTATAAAAAATTTCATTGCTTATTATTCATAGTTACCAACAACACACAAGCTGGAATCAAAGGGTTGTCTCACTATGGTCAGGGGTCTAATATCAAGGAAAAAAAACATTTTTCTTATACCGGAACAAAAAAAGCATTCCCATCTATTCTTACATCTACCAGCACGACCATTCCGTTGAAAAGAATTTTCGGCAGGATTTTAAGAGATCTTCAAAACTTACCTCAGAATACAGTTCCAAATGGATATCATTCACCATCTCTTCTTAGTCCATATTCAACATCTGAACATTGCAAGAGTAAGATTTATATTACTTATGAAAATCTGTATATTTTACTATTTGCTATGGTCAGCATTATATTACACAGATCGGCTAACTAAAACAAAACTGTCAACTTCAAATAGTTGTATACTTAACACATATGTTGCTACTTTCAGAATATTTGTTTTGTCATATCTATACATTTATGAAAAATAAATAACTTTGTAACTTTGATTACCAGGTCAAACATCACAGAGAGATACAGATTTAAATTCTGGTACTAAGAAGCGCAGTAATGGTGTACGAAAAGCTTCTGCCAATTCTGTTTCGCGCCAAAGGCAGACTGCATTAGTAATTGGAACTAATAAGTCCAGAATTTCGGATCCATCCCAGGATGGGAATTCTTCAGATAAATTAACGAGCACTGAAGGTATATAACATGACTAGATTTGATATTCTATAAACAAAATTATATTAGTTTGTATTTTAATGTAAGGAGTGATATATAATGTTGCAGTTCCATCAGAAAGTGAAGATGAGCAGTTTTACGACTTAAGCAGTCAAGAAAGTGATACAGTATCTAACAATTCCGATCATGTTCAAGCTTTATTTAGAGATTCTCGGTCAGAGAAAGCAGAAATTGATTCTTTTCTGTCAAGGATTAGAAAAATGAGTGAAAGCAAGGGGAAATGTCAAAAAAAGCAGAGGACACAGCCTGTGCCAAAAACTATTGGTAAGTGCTTTAATATTATTGTTATTACTATAGTATTTCTGATACTGAACATCGATGTTTATATATATTGTGTAGACTATGTTGATGAGGGTAATCCTACTTTCACATGTGAATATTGTAAAGCGAAAATGTGGTACGGCGAACGACTCGAACGGAAGAAAAGGACAAAGAAGAACCCTGTTTTCTCTCTTTGTTGTGGTCAGGGACAAGTGAAGTTGCCTCTTCTTAAAGAAAGCCCCTTGCTTATAAGGCAGCTATTGTTCGGGGATGATGAAACGAGCAAGTATTATCAAGATAATTTGAGAGCTATTAATATGCTGTTCTCTTTTACCTCTCTTGGTGGAAAAGTTGACCGCTCAATGCCAAAAGGACATGGACCACAGCCATTCCAACTTCATGGTGAAAACATGCATTTGATGGGAAGTATGAAACCGGATGAAGGTGATTCAGCAAAGTTTTCTCAGTTGTACATTGTTGACACTGAAAATGAGGCTGATGATAGAGATTCTGTTATGAGGTATAACCGTCCTATATTAATTTTAAGTTCTTCTTCGTTGAATTTAAATATATTGAGACAATTGTTGTTTGTATTTGACAGCAAATACAAGAAAGCTGCTGACAAGGAAATAAAACATAATCTGAGAAAGAAAATTATCGAGCTCCTTATAGAGATGTTGGACGAAGTTAATCCCTATGTGAAGCAGTTTCGATCTGCACGTGAACGTTTTGGAATTTCTGGAGCAGAAAAATTTCATATGAGGATTGTGAGCAATCGTGAGAAAGATGGAAGGACATTTGATACTCCAACTGCCTCGGAGGTAGCTGCTTTAATACCTGGTGATTTTAATTTAGAGATGGATAAGCGTGATATTGTTTTGCAAGAGAAACAAACAGGCTGGCTTAAGAGGATTAGTGAGATACATCCATCTTATCTTGCACTTCAGTATCCTCTCATTTTTTGTTATGGTGAGGATGGTTTCAGACTGGGAATAAAAAAAGGAGCCACACCAGCTACAGAGAAGCTGAAGAGGGACCACATCAGCATGAGACAGTGGTTTGCCTATTGAATGTTTGAAAGAGATGGGGAGTGTCATACTCTTTTGCATTCAAAAAGATTATTTCAACAGTTTTTGGTTGATGCTTTCACTACCATTGAGACGAACAGGTTAAGTTATTTGAGGCAGAATCAGACATGTTTGAGGTCTGATGGTTATGACTCTATAAAGCAGTCAGAGAACCAAGGAAAAAAAGATATGAGTGACCAAGGACAGCGATTTTTTCTGCCAGCTTCTTTTACCGGAGGACCAAGGTACATGAAGAATAACTATCTAGATGCTATGGCCATTTGCAGACATTTTGGTTTTCCAGATCTTTTCATCACATTTACATGCAATCCAAAATGGCCAGAGATTACTAGATATTTGTCTCAGCGTAAATTGAAGACAGAAGACAGGCCAGAAATTGCTTGCAGAGTTTTTAAAATGAAGTTGGATTCTCTGATGGAAGATTTAACTGATAATGAGATATTAGGGAAAACCGTTGCATGTAAGTTTTTTAATCATCACTTTGATTTGAGTTTATTTAATTTTAATTGTATTGATACATCCTAATTTTAAGCTTTTATATGCAGCAATGTTTACTGTTGAGTTTCAGAAGCGGGGTCTGCCTCATGCTCATATACTGTTGTTCATGCATCACAGTTCTAAGTTCCCTACTACTGATCACATCGACAATATCATTTCTGCAGAGATTCTAGACAAATCGAAAGAGCCAGCACTTTATGAAGTTGTGAAAGACACTATGATTCATGGTCCTTGTGGAATTGTTAATCCGAATTCACCTTGCATGGAGAATGGCAAGTGTTCTAAGCTATATCCGAAATCACATGGTGACAAAACGACTGTAAACAAAGAAGGGTTTCCAGTTTACAGGAGAAGGGATAATGATCGTTTTGTTGATAAGAATGGTTTCAAGTGTGACAACAGATATGTGATACCTTATAACAAGGATCTTTCACTTAAATACAGAGCTCATATTAATGTGGAGTGGTGCAATCAATCAGGGTCTATTAAATACTTATTCAAGTATATTAATAAGGGTTAGGACAAGATTACTATCGCTGTTGAGCCAACAAAGAGAGGAGCTTCAGAGAACAATGAAACCGGCCAGACTTCAAAGGAAGAGAATAAAAATGAAATTAAGGACTTTTTCAAGGGCAGGTATGCTTATTAATTACATTGTTTTTTTTTAATTCATTATACAAATTTCGTGTGTATTTAAGTCTCATTTCATTTTTTTCCAGATATGTATCTGCTTGTGAAGGTGCATGGAGGATTTTGAAGTTTCCCATTCATTACAGATCAGTACCAGTTGAGAAGATTTCATTCCATCTACCAGGGAAGCAAATCGTTGTATTCAAAGACGATGACACCTTTGAGGAAATAACAAGTCGTGTGATGATTACCAACACAATGTTTTTGGGTTGGTTTGAGCTGAACAAGGTTAGTGCTGTTGCTAGGAAGCTTACTTTAGCAGAAATTCCTACAATGTTTATTTGGGACAAAAAGTCGAAGAAGTGGAAAGACAGGAAACGAGGTTTCAGCATAGGCAGAATTAATTATGCACCACGTAGTATTGAAGAAGCTTATTATCTACGTGTGTTGCTGAATATTGTTCGAGGCCCAACATGTTTTGATGACATAAAAACATATGAGAATGTCCTTTACCCGACCTACAAAGAGGCCTGTTTTGCGAGGGGTTTATTAGCAGATGATCAAGAATATATTGATGACATTATCAGGACAAGCTTCTCAAGTTCTGCTTCTTACATGCGGCATTCTTTTACTGTCATGCTTATGTCCAACAGTCTATCAAAACCAGAAAGAGTTTGGGAGGAGACATGGGAGATTCTTTCTGAAGATATTCAGTATAATCAAAGAAATCATTTTAACAGACCAGGTATCATCACCAATACAATATAGTTTCTTATTTGTTGTGTTATATTTATATTGTTCTCATTTTTGTTTTTACGATTACAGGATTGTGCCTTAGTGATTCTGAAAAAAAAGAAGGTGCTCTTATTGAGATTGAGAAGATCTTGAAAAGTAATGGAACTTCGCTAGATAACTGGGATAAAATGCCAAAACCCTTTCGCGACGTCAACGCTTTTCAGAATGTGTTGATAATGGATGAGAAGAGATATGACCGAGATGAGTTAAGAAAGGCACATGACAGTGATTTTTCGAAATTAACTGGCGAGCAAAAGAAGATATATGAAGAGATCAAGGATGCTGTTCTGGAAAAAAAAGGTGGTGTTTTCTTTGTTTATGGATTTGGTGGAACCGGGAAAACATTTTTGTGGAAATTATTATCTGCTGCTATTAGATCCAGAGGAGAGATTGTTTTGAATGTTGCTTCAAGTGGTATTGCTTCACTTTTGTTACAAGGAGGAAGGACTGCACATTCAAGATTCGGTATACCAATAAATCCTGATGATTTTACTCTGTGCAATCTGACTCCAGGGACTGATGCTGCTGATTTGGTGAAAGAAGCTTCTCTTATCATTTGGGATGAAGCACCAATGATGAGCAGACATTGTTTTGAGTCACTTGATAGGAGTTTAGCAGACATTATGAGAAGTGCAGAGAAAAAGCCTTTTGCAGGGAAAGTTGTTGTGTTTGGTGGAGATTTTAGACAGATATTGCCTGTCATTCACTGTGCATCAAGGACTGAAATCGTTCTAGAGTCTCTAAATTCATCTTATCTCTAGAAACAATGCAAGGTGCTAAAACTTACAAAGAATATGAGGCTACTTTCCACTGACATGACTGCCGAAGAGTTAAAAGAGTTGGAAGTGTTTTCTCAGTGGATTTTGGACGTGGGAGATGGATTGGTTGGTGATGATAACGATGGTGAGGCACTAATTACTATACCAGATGAGTTTCTTATTACATATTCAGATGATCCAATAGCATCAATAAGCAAAGAGATCTATGGCGATGCAACAGCTCTACTTCAGAACAAAGACCCTAAATTTTTTCAAGAAAGAGCGATTCTTTGCCCTACAAATGAGGATGTGAACAAGATTAACCAGTATATGTTGGATCAACTTGAAGGTACTTAAAATACTATCTCTAAATCGATTACAGTTGTAGCTTTAAAAATTATTGTTAACTACATTTTTTATATATATTTCAGGTGAAGAAAAAATCTATTTAAGCTCCGACAGCATTGATCCATCTGATACAGGGTCTGTTAATGATCAGGCTCTCACTCCAGAATTTCTCAACACTATCAAAGCATCAGGTTTACCAAATCATAATCTCCGGTTGAAGATAGGATGCCCTGTGATGTTGTTGAGAAATATTGATCATGATGGAGGATTGATGAATGGGACGAGGTTGCAAATTATAGATTTGTATGATTTTTGTGTGAAGGCCAGAGTTATTACCGGAAGAGAAGTTGGGAAGATTATTCTTCTTCCAAGATTGTCCATTACACCTTCAGACAAGAAGTTGCCATTCAAGATGCGTAGAAGGCAACTGCCTATTTCGGTGGCTTTTGCTATTACCATTAATAAGAGCCAAGGACAATCTCTCTCAGAAGTTGGCATATTTCTACCTAGACCAGTGTTTTCGCATGGGCAGCTCTATGTTGCTATATCGAGAGTCACATCCAAAAAAGGTTTGAAAATATTGATAGTTGATGAGGATGGAAAGCCTCGGAAACAAACCAAAAATATTGTTTTTAAAGAGATTTTCCAAAATCTCTGAAGTTTTTTTTGTTTATAGACTATGCATTGATTTTTTATTTAGAGACTATATTTTTGGTTTCACAACTTTGCGTGTGTGATTGCGCTGAAATAATAAATGCTTGAACTTTAGGAAAAGTTTTTGCATATAATAGCCAATTTCGAGACACTCACTAAGCAAATATGGTTGTTTTATTTTCAAACATAAATCAGTAGATAAATTATATATTATTCAAATCACTTTATTTATCAATATCTATCAATGACTGCTGCTGTATTACTAAAATTTATCATTGAAAACGTTAAAGCGTTAGAGGTCTTACTTACTTGGTTAAGTATGAATTGTGAATGTGAGGTATCTCCCCAGCTAAGATGTTGGTTCTTCATCATTGATCATGAATAGGTCCTCTCTAAACGCTTTCCGCCGCACTGGATCAGTGTATTAATCAACCTGTAGATATTAACATACTGCTGGATCAGTAATTTGTTACAATACAAAATAGGAGTATATAATAAGATGTTTGTAGAATATACACTATCTTAAATAGTTTATGTATTAGATATATATGTGTATATATAAATAAGGATATCATTCCACAAACTGATTGCTTCTAAGCATTTCGATCTACCTAATAACATCAGTTCATATATCTGACTTATTACTGCTGCAGCTATTTAAGTCTAACAATTTTAGTTCACCTGTCAAAGAAAGGGAATAGCAGAGTCTGATTTTGAAACTGAACAAGATGTTTCGTTCCAAGTAAATTAGGAATGCTCTTCCACCTTTGACTCTTCTTCTGTTATATTTGTGTCTCCAATCAACTATCATATTGTTTCTGATATTGAAATATGGATATAGGATTGTTAAAATTATAAACACAAAATAATAAGGAAAATTAAAACCGAGAATATGATCTGCCGTTTACCTGGGATATAAAGCGAGTCTGATTCTTCAATTTACTTTCAAAGAACCCTTTTTGAGCAGATCCGCATAGCTGATTCAATAGATACGATATTAGGTAGTATTAGTTGTTATCCTAACCACTTTTCAGACTTATTACTGCTGCAGCTATTTAGGTCTAACAATTTCAGTTCACCTGTCAAAGAAAGAGAATAGCAGAGTCTGATTTTGAAACTGAACAAGATGTTGCGCTCCAAGTAAATTAGGAATGCTCTTCCACCTTTGACTCTTCTTCTGTAACTTTTGTGTCTCCAATCAACTATCATATCGTTTCTGATATTGAAATATGGATATAGGATTGTTAAAATTATAAAAACAATATCGTAAAAAATTAAAACCGAGAATATGATCTGCCGTTTACCTGGGATATAGAGCGAGTCGGATTCTTCAATTTACTTTCAAAGAACCCTATTTGAGCAGATCCGCATAGCTGATTCAAGAGATACGATATTAGGTAGTATTAGTCGTTATCCTAACCACTTTTTCCTACCAAAAATATAGTTAGTCATTGGATGGACTATAAGGTGCATTATGGAAGCCCACTTTAGAAAATATATAGATAAGGTGTTTTTAATAGTAAAGATCGTAATCCCATTAAATGTTTAATTAAACTATACAATTAAAAAAATCCAGACAAAAATACGGCAAAATGAAAGCTGATAATTACCTGATAATAAGATCTTTCTTTGTTTGGGTTGGATTGTGTACATATTCATTTACTCCTGAAACAAATCAGAGAAGTAAAGTTCATTAAAAAAAATACACTACCATTAAAAGTATGTTACAAAGATTTGAAATGAATATTTATATATTCATTTTAACCACTTGAAAACAAATTGCTAATGTTCTGTTTTAGTCTCGGATAGAGAAGGTAGCCAAAATAAAAGAAAACTCATTGCAATTGATCTTGACTTTGCAGTCTGTAGCTCCTAAAAAATAATATATGTAAATAGTCTAACATGCAGTTAAAGCGGACAATGAAATCAAACATAGAAATAAAATCAAGGACCACAAGATGCGTGATCTTAAAAAGACATCCTAAACAGAGTAAAATCATCAATTATTATTATTTTTACTAAACTAGAAATCTTAAATAAAGCAACATGCTTACCGATTTGAGAAGATAATGTTTGTGCTGAAGATCTGTTTATCGGGATATCAGATCCAAAGAATCTCATATCGGTAAACGCTGGATTGAGATGATCTTTCAACAAGAGAACTGTTTTGCGATACAGAGGAATTGGGGTTTCAAATTCTTTCTCCAGACGGAATAGATGGAGTGTTTCGAAGGATTGTTTCGATTGCCAGGTTTCTTCCTCGATTTCGTCGAAGAAAGCTTTTTGAGAATAAAATATTTTTGTCTGAATAAAACTGAATATTCAGACCACTATTGTTTTTTTTCATCTAATCGATATTACAACTTTCGGGCTTCTATATTTGTGTCTGAAGCCCATTTGATGTTTAAATTGGTATGTGCATTAAAGCCCATATTTATTTAATTAAAAATGTAAATTAAATGTAAATATATATTTTAAGAACAATATGAATTAGTTATTGGCTTATATATGTTAAACCATTTGTAGTTATTGCATAATCAAAATTACGTTCATAAAAAAATATTAAAAAATTATGGGCTTTATATATATATATTTCAAAATCATATTTATTTATATATTTGTATTTTATGCCAAACTAAACAAAAATAAATCTAAATGATTACAACACAGCTTACAAAATATACCAAATTAACCATCTTTCTATCATCTAAGTTTCCAAATTTATATAATATAACAAAGTTTTAATCTTTGCAAACTAAACTTTCGAAAAATAGAATCAACTTTGGCCCGAATATTTAAAAGGACATCCCGCGCTTTTCAAAGCGCGGGTCAAAACCTAGTTAATAATTATAATGACACAAAACTGTAAAAAAATGTTATAATTATCATAAATGTTTTCTCTTTTTTATGTAGTACTTTTACATTAGCAATTATGTGAATAAAATTTTTCAAATCATATATTAGTATAATATATAATTTATACATTTAAAACTTTAAATATAATTAAGATATACATTTATTTATATAATGTCGAATCAGAACAGATATCCGCTTTTCAAAATTTTATATGTGATTTTTTCGATTGTAACAGATATTGATTTTTAATATTTGTTTTGCTTCAAAAATTTATGGATATCAAGAATTTTCAGATCAAATTAACAAATCAAATCGAAAAAATTAACAAATCAAATTTAACTGATAAAATGGCCATGTTAGTTTTGTTAGGATTGCATCGACCACTATAGTTCTCTGTACGTAACTACTTCTATTGTGGCATTGATAGGAGGTCAACAAGAGTTGTTCTTCTTCATCTCTCTTGTCTCGGGCCCTTTTTAATTCTTTTACTTCAAAACTAGTTCAAACCTTACAAGAAAAAGAGTAGCTCATAAGACAAATTATTGAATTATCGAGGTTCCAACATAACTAATGGATGCACGCAATGTCTTTGGTAAATTTTCTGAATTATTATTTCTGTTTGCTTTTGTTTTGGTATTGTTATAATAAGTAACACAATTTCGTCAGTTCGAAAAAAAAAGAGTAACACGATTTCATATTTTTTTCTTGGGAAATTGCACCCAGTTTCATAAAAAAAGCTAAAATTGACTAAGTAACAAACCTATCCTTTCTCTCCACTTTTCTGTTCCTATTTCTCTCTAGTATTTCTTTAGAAAACTAATTATGCTTATTTGGTTTTTTAACAAATAAGCCTTTTTCTCTTTTGGTAGTATAATTTTAAAAATATTTTGGAAGTTCTTTATAGACATTTAATTATTGATGATACAAATATGCCTAATTCCTTCTCCAATCTAACCAAAGTAACTTGCTAGTTTTTGTGTGTTTTAGGTAGTTTTAAGTTTTTTATATTATACGTATATTTTGAATTTTACATATTTTTAAATATATTTTGCAAATATTTTTGGATATTTTTTTTTGTATGGTGACATGTTACTCTAAGTATACAATAGCTTAGGACTGTTCAATATGGCAAAACCGAACCGTACCGAACCGAACCGAAATAGACAATGTGGTTTGGATTTGGTATATACCATACAAACCGAATGGATGTAATTTTCTAAAAACCGTAGGATTTGGATATGGTTTGGTATAAAACCGATAAAACCGAATAAACCGAGTAAAACCGATCAAAAATAGAAACATGTAAATATGTATATATCTTATAACGACGTATGAAAATCATAAATTAATTTGTTTGCTAATAACTATAACCATATTTTTATACTAATAAAGAAGTCATGATTTGTAAAACATTTGAAGTATAATTAAATAAAATCCATCGCAACCGATGCTTCTTATTTTTTTAGTTTTTTTTTTGATATTTTTGCTTTATTTTAGGATTGACTCAATTGAAATAAAGATTATAAATTTGATGGACAACAATAAGTAGAAATTCTTCACAACTTTTTAAATCTATAAATGAACAGAGATTCGTGTTCAATCGAAGAAACATGAATTTGATGAACGCTAAATATGGAAGAACAGAAAAAATTTCTTTAGTGCTTTGTGCTTCTGTTTGTTTTTAGCTTTTTACTTTTATTCAAAATTTTGAGCTTTGATTTTAATTCTAGATTTGATTATTTTATTAGATGGTATAAGTGTTTTTTATTTTTTTTGTTCTTTTATTTAAACATATAATATTTTTTAATAAATGACCGTGTTGACAACATGATTCTAAAATTCATATAATATGATCACAAAATAAAGAATTATGTTTTTTGGTATAAAACCGAATAAACCGAAAACCGACAGTATATAAACAGAACCGAACCGAAATAAATATGGATTTAGAATGGTAGTTTTATTTTACTAACCGAAATACCGAAAAACTGAAAAAACCGAACCGAAACCGAACCGATATCCAGATTGAACATCCCTATGATAGCTGATTCAGCAATCGTATGTGTGACATTGATTCAGCCAGTAAAAACATCAACATTAATCTAGAATTCAATGAGTTTCTCACAGCAGAATCTATTGTTAAAATTTAGTAGGTATTTAAAATTCGGCAAATATGAAATGTCTCTTTTTTTTTTTTTTTTTGTCAACATATTTTATTAAGTCTTTTAGGCCATGAAAAACAAGTAGAAACAACTATCCTAATATACATTCAGCCCATATCGAAATCCAAACAAACAAAAGATAAGATTAAGGAAAACACGTGTTCACTAATAATACAACTACAGAAAATGAACAGCACATGTACAGATAGATGAGTCTCGACATTTCTGGAGTCAAAGAGCAGCTCCGTTGGCTTCGCCGGAAACTTGCCGGGACAGGAAACCTTCAGCAGCTTTCCTTGAGTAGTTGAATCTACTTGACCGCTCCTCTTATCCCTGTTCGCCGTCAATCTTGCTCGATTCTTCATCCACTTGATAGAAGTGAGTTCCGGTGAAAAGATTTGGAGAGATTAAGGCGGGGTCTTGCCAGAACATTTCCGATGAAGAAACTCCAGCTAATCTGAACCTGCATCCTCTCTCTTTGCTTAATCAAATAACTTAATCTCAAACCCGCTAAGGATACTCCGCCATAAAACTCTGTATGCGAAGATTGTACCTTTTATAGGAAAAAAATCAAGCATAACTAACTAGCTGATTAGAATCTTACAAAATCAAACAGAATATTGATTTGCATAGGATAGAGAAAACCGATTTAAAATAAAAAGCAAATAACACACAATAAAAATCGTCTAACGAAGGATAATCGCCAACACGAAGTGAAGATCGCCAAGCGAACTAGAAAGTCGATCTCACGATCGAAACTATTTTACTGAAACTATCTTACACAAGGAAACATAAAACAAAAGAAAGGTTGATGACCGGCAGTATAACGCCACCGGCCACCGAAAGTGATTTGAAATTGGTGGAAACTTTGTTTCAGAGAATTCTAGAGAGAAAAAACGAAAGAGGGTATTAGATAGATGGTTAAGTCATGGTTAAAGTTTCCTTTTGCTTGATCATGATTAACTTGGTTTATTATGGTTAATTCCGGTTATTGTAAATAGGAGTTACTATATAAGTTAGACCTGTAACAAACTTATGTTTACGATGATTGAATATAACAAACTCATTTCATCTTCTTCATCTTGAGCTCTGTATTTGTGAACTATGATTCTTCTTGGTTGATGAATCTAGATCCTTAATATGGTATCAGATTACACAAAAACGTTCTTCCGCTTCATTATATCATCATGAGTGTCTCGCTCAATCATCTTCTTCGTTCTGCGTTCGATTTTCTCATCGTTCTTGGCGATTTTCTTCTTCAGATCTTCTTCTGTTACTTCTTCTTGGTTCGTCTTCTCTGATTGAGCTCGATTGCGTTACCTTAGCTCTATTTTGAGCTCGATTACGTCATCTTAGCTTCTTCGAACTTCCTTTTCTGATGGGATCGGAGATTCCGTCGCCGGCAACTGTTGATTCGACGCGATTTCAAGCTGATCAATATGAGAATCCGTACTATCTCCATCATTCCGATCATCCTGGTCTTGTTCTGGTCTCCGATCGACTCAACACTGCTTCTGAGTTTCACTCCTGGAGGCGATCGATTCATATGGCGTTGAACGTCAGAAACAAGCTGGGATTCATCGATGGTACGATTCCTAAACCACCTATGACTCATAAAGATTATGGTGCTTGGTCTAGGTGCAACGATATGATCACGACTTGGCTTTTGAACTCTGTATCAAAGAAGATTGGTCAGAGTCTCTTGTTCGTTTATACTGCTGAAGGGATCTGGAAGAATCTGATCTCTCGTTTTAAACAAGACGATGCGCCTCGTGTGTATGATCTTGAGCAGCGGTTGAGTTCTATTGAGCAAGGCAACATGGACGTCTCTGCATACTATACCGAGCTTGTTACGCTTTGGGAGGAGCATAAAAACTATGTGGAGCTACCTGTTTGTACTTGTGGTAGATGTGAATGTGATGCAGCAGCTTTGTGGGAGAAACTGCAACAACGCAGTCGAGTAACGAAGTTCCTTATGGGGTTAAACGAATCATATGAGCAATCTCGTCGTTACATCTTGATGTTAAAACCTATGCCTACCATTGAGGAAGCCTTTAACATTGTGACTCAAGATGAACGTCAGAAGGCTATTCGTCCTAGTGCTCGTATTGATAATGTACCTTTTCAGCTACAGAGTACTCCTGCTGCTACGATTGCTGGTTTGTTGCCTTCTCCTGCTGCTGATCCTTCCTATGTTGCTGCGTATAACACCAGTCGTCAAGCACAGAAACCAATCTGTACTCATTGCGGCAAGTCTGGTCACACAGTCCAAAAGTGCTTCAAACTTCATGGCTTTCCCCCGGGATACAGGACAAACTCTAGTACCTACTCCAGGAACAATACTAGAGCTGTACCTTCTCAGTCAGTTGCACCTGTGACTCAACAGACTCCTGCTTTGACTAATGCTATTGCAACTTGCATTCGGATATGGCATTACCTTCGGCTCCTATGCCTCAACTCACGACTGGTGGCACTACTATAACACTTCAAGACTTTACTCCGCAACAGATACAACATCTTATCTCTCAGTTCAACTCTCAAGTCCGGGTTCCAGAGCATCCGATTCTTTTTCACGAGCTTCTATTACAGAACATGGTATTATGGCCTCTACTTCTTCTTCTGGTACTTACCCTTTTCCCTCTACTAGCCTTAAATACAGAGAAATTCTTGGGTTCACCCCTAGAGTGAACCTTTGGGTTCACCCAACCAATAGGATTTCATTATTTCATATTCAGTATCTTTTAAAAAAGGAAATAAAATATTATCAGATTAAAAAATAAAAATTAATATTAATTGCAAAAAAATACGTTTTAGAAAAATATATTTTTAATACCGTCAGCCAAACACTAAATCCTAAACCCTAAATTCTAAACCCTAAACCCCTGGGTAAACCCTAAACCCTTGGTAAATCCAAAATGCTTGGATAAATTCTAAATCCTACGGTTTAGGATTTATCCAACGGTTTATGATTTACCCAAGGGTTTAGGGTTTAGTATTTAGGGTTTAGAGTTTAGTGTTTTGCTGATTGTGTTAAAAATATTTTTTTTTTAAAAAAACCAAACGATTTAGGATTTATCCAAGGGTTTACCATGGATTTAAGGTTTATGATTTAGGGTTAAAGTTTAGGGTTTAGTGTTTTGCTGATGGTATTTAAAAAAAAACTTTTTTACGACTACTATTATTTTCTATTTATTTTTTATTTTAAAAACATAATAAAATTTGATAATATTTTGTTTCCTTTTTAAAAGATACTAAATATGAAATAACGAAATCCTATTGGTTGGGTGGACCTAAAGGTTCATTCTAGGGGTGAACCTAAGTATTTCTCTTATATACACCCATAATATTCTTACCTTCCAAGATCATTGTTTCTCTACATTACAAAATACTCTTTCTCGTGATGCTTGGATAATAGACAGTGGAGCCTCTAGTCACGTTTGTTCTGATTTAGCAATGTTTACTGAGCTCTCACCAGTCTCTAGTATTAATGTTTCACTTCCAAATGGTGTTAGTGTTCCTATTACTCATACTGGTACTATTCGTTTATCAGATTCCTTAGTTCTTACTGATGTTTTACATGTTCCTACTTTCTGTTTTAACCTGATTAGTGTGAGTTGTTTAGTACGCTCTTTATCTTGCTCTGCTCATTTCTATCCTTCTGGTTGTTTTCTTCAGGACCTTTCTCGGGGATTGATGATTGGGAGGTGATGGCGGGTAAGAACGGTGACAGCTCGATCTAGGGGTTATTACCGCTCTAGAGACCTGCTTCTTGCTACGATGAATTGAATCAAATCGGTAAACAAGGAAAAAGAGAAACTTCTCTGGTTTTTATTAATCAAATTCTGTCTTCTAAAAGCCAAAGCTAAAACAATATATATAGGGATCCATCATCAAAGTCACAACCGACTTGTGAAGATCATTCCTTATTTTTAAAAGGAAAACAACAAGACTTATTGTAAGAAAGGAAACAATGCTAAAGTTAAGAAAAGGAAATATCGTATAAGCTTGTTACGGTTAAGGCGGTGTAGATGCTGCTGCATCAGGTCCCCCCAGCTGAACAGGATTCGACCTCGAATCAGGATCTGGTGGAAAATATCGCGACAGGTACTTCACATTAAACACATCCGATGTTTTCATGTCTGCAGGGAGTTGTAGACGATATGCATTGTCGTTGATACGCTCAATAATCTGCACTGGTCCGATCTTTTTATCTTTGAGTTTGTTGTAAGCATGAGCTGGCATGCGATCACGAGTTAACATAACCCACACTAAATCTCCGACTTCAAAGACAAGACGACGTCGATGTGAATCTGCTGCAGTCTTGTATTTAGCTGTACTGGTATCCAAATTAGCCTTTTCTTGGGCGTGTGTATCCAACACAGCATCCACAAATGCTTCAGCACCACCATGTAAACGAACCCGATCAGGAAGAGAAGAAAGGTCTGGAGGTCCACGGGGAATGATCCCATAATTAATCTGAAACGGACTGAAACCGGAGCTGCAGTTGAGAGCATGGTTATGGGCGAACTCGGCTTGAGGAAGCTTAGAGTCCCATGTCTTGATCGAACTACCTACCAAACAGTGTAACAGGTTCCCTAAAGAACGATTTGTTACTTCCGTCTGGCCATCCGTTTGAGGATGATACGCCGTGCTCATATCAAGACTAGTGTCAAGGAGTTTCCACATAGAACGCCAAAAATGTCCAAGAAAACGAGGATCACGGTCAGAAACAATGGATAAAGGAAGACCATGGAGCCGGTAAACTTCGCGGAAAAACAACGTTGCTACCTGGACGACATCGGTCGTTCGTTTGCAAGGTATAAAGTGAACCATTTTTGAGAAACGATCAACCACGACGAAGATCGAATCGTAGCCCTTTTGTGTTCGAGGAAGTCCCATCACAAAATCCATGCTTATATCCGTCCAAGGCTGAGTAGGAATGGGCAAAGGAAGATATAACCCAGCGTTCGAAGCTTGTCCCTTGGAGGTCTGACAAGTGACACACCGTTCCACGAAACGCTCGACATCACGACGAAGCGTCGGCCAAAAGTAAGATGTAGCAACTAAGTGAAGCGTGCGGTCGCGTCCTATATGTCCCTCGCCATGGAGTTCAGTAATAAGCTGCAGGCGGAGACTACAGTCTGGGATGCAAAGTCTGTTATCGCGGAATAAGAAGCCGTCATGTATGGAGTATAAAGATGACAATCCCGACGTGGTAGCTTCCCAGATTGGACCAAAAAAATTATCAGAAGGATATAGGTCAGCAAACGAACTGAATCCAGGCACCGAGACGTGAAGCACAGACAGCAAAGAGTGACGCCTACTCAAGGCATCCGCGACTTTGTTGGTGACGCCCGGCGTATGTTTGATAACAAAGGTAAACTGTTGGAGATAGGAGATCCAAGAGGCATGCCGTGCTGATACTTTATCTTGATTTCCGAGGTGCTTTAAAGCATCGTGATCTGTGTAGAGCACAAATTCCTTGTGAAACAAGTAATGCCGCCAATGCTTGATAGCTTGAATGATGGCATAGAATTCAATATCATATGTACTGTATCTGAATCGAGCACCCGATATCTTTTCACTGAAGAAGGCAATGGGACGATTTCGTTGACTGAGAACGGCACCAATTCCTGTTTTTGACGCATCGCAGTGAAGTTCAAAGGCCAGCGTTAAGTCAGGCAGAGCTAATATCGGCGCCGAGGTGAGTTTATGCTTGATGACAGAGAAGGCACCTGTTGCCGCCTCAGACCACGAGAAAGAACCAGTTCGTATGCAGTCTGTAAGTGGTGCCATAATGTTACTGAAGTGAGGTACGAATCGTCGGTAAAACGAAGCCAACCCGTGAAAACTTCGAGCTTCAGTGAGTGTTGTAGGCTGTGGCCATGTCTGTATTGCAGAGACTTTGTCAGGATCAACGGCAAGGCCTTGAGAGGAAACAATATAGCCGAGAAATTGAACTTGCGGAGAGCCAAAGGAACACTTCTTTATTGTTGCAAATAGTTTATGACGACGGAGGACCAAAAGTACTTCTCGGAGATGTTGCAGGTGATCAACGAGATTATGGCTGAAAATAAGTATATCGTCGAAATAAACGACAACAAATTTCCCAATGAAAGGTCGCAGAGCTTGATTCATAACCCTCATGAATGTACTAGGCGCATTAGACAGTCCGAACGGCATGACTAACCACTCAAAGAGGCCTTCACGAGTCTTGAAAGCAGTTTTCCACTCGTCGCCTTGACGAATACGAATCTGATGATAACCGCTACGTAGAATAGAGAAGATGCGAGCAGAGCCAATTTGATCAAGAAGATCGTCGAGTCTTGGTATTGGAAAGCGATAACGAACCGTAATCTTGTTGACAGCTCGACTGTCCACACACATACGCCACGAACCATCCTTTTTTGGTATCAATAAGGCTGGCACGGCACAAGGGCTTAAGCTTTCGCGCAAAAATCCTTTAGCGACCAAGGTTTCAACCTGCTTGCGGAGTTCCTCGTGTTCGCTTGG
This sequence comes from Raphanus raphanistrum subsp. raphanistrum, assembly GCA_019706035.1. Taxonomy (NCBI): domain Eukaryota; kingdom Viridiplantae; phylum Streptophyta; class Magnoliopsida; order Brassicales; family Brassicaceae; genus Raphanus; species Raphanus raphanistrum. The sequence continues at coordinate 23,231,501 of CM033987.1, read as the reverse complement.
ACTCATTCGATAATGTGGACGATTTGGGAGAGATGCATCAGGAACAAGATCGATCTGATGTTGAATATCTCGTAGAGGAGGAAGTCCAGGAGGTAGATCATCGGGAAACACATCTGCAAATTCTTCGATAATGGACACGAACTCAGGTTGAATGTCGTGAGGTGTGATGGATGGTGTCGGAGATGGCAAGAGTAAGAAAACCAGTTCTTCTTGACGCATAGCTGTTTCAAACGGAGCTTTCTGCATTATAGAAGCTGTGGTGGCGATGGAGTGTGAATTGTAGATGGAGGAGGTGGTGGAAGTGAAGGTTGCGGTAGTGGGCTTGAGGGTTTCAAAGTGAAACTACGATTGTTAAACCTGAAGGTATAAGTGTTGAGATAGCTGTCGTGGGTCACTTTTCTATCGAACTCCCAAGGTCGTCCGAGCAATAAATGGCAAGCATCCATTGGTACCACATCAAAGTAGAGTTGATCTTTGTAGGCATCACCAATAGAGAATGTAACCAGCGCTCGACGAGTGACACGAACTTCGTTGTTTTGTTGAAGCCATGCGAGTTGATACGGGTGCGGGTGTGCTTCGTCTTCTAGTTTGAGTTTGTGAACTGCATCTTTGCCAATTACGTTCTCACTGCTGCCTGAATCAATAATAAATTTGCACACTTTTCCTGCAATTGTGCAACGAGACTGAAATAGTGCATGTCGTTGAGGATGAAGGACTGGTGCGTGAGGTGCGAGACACGAACGTCGTAGCATCAAGGAGACTCCTGAGTCAGCTTCCAATTCTTCTGGAGAGTCATCATAGACTGGTGTCTGAGTGTCGTCGTGATACTCTACTTCGACGTCACGGCCAGTGGCGTCCAATAACAGTCCTCTGGCGTCTAGTAAAAGTCCACGACGATTACGTGACGGACACGCCGACATTCGATGGCCTGGTTCGCCGCAAGCGTAGCAACGAAGAGTACCAGTACGAGCAGGACGCGTTTGGTCTGCTGGAACAATTGCTGTTTCGGTGGTAGTAGGTAGATTATTATTTGTAGTTGGTGGTGTAGTTGTGGTAGGTGCTGATCGCTGGCGAAACGAGCTCCATGAAGAAGAGTTGGACCGGTTTTGAGCCTCGACTGTAAGTGCTTGTTGATGAGCTTCTGAAACGGTGAGAGGATTGAATAAATTCAATGTATGTTGAATTTGTTGTCGTAACCCACTGACGAACCGAGCCACGACTTGGCTTTCAGAATCATGGATCTCAATTCTGTTGAGTAATAAGAAAAATTTGGTAGAATATTCTTCGATGGTGCGCGAACCTTGTCGTAGGTGGTGGAGTTTCTGAAACATGAGTTGATCATAATTGTAAGACAAGAATGTCTTCCGAAGGTGTTTTTTAAATTTATCCCATGTGGTGATCTTAGGTTTGTTCAAACGGTTTCGGGTTGCCTTGAGTTGTGTCCACCAAGCTGCAGCTCTATTGCGAAAACGCATAGCTAGAACTGGAACACATTGATCCAAGGGTACGCGTTTGAATTCCAAAATTTCTTCGACTGTGGCGATCCAATCGAGTAGCTCTTCTGCTGTTGGGCCACCATAAAACTCTGGGATTTCAGTCTTGAAACTTCGTTCCCATCGTTCCTCCTGCGAAAAATTTTGAGCGCGAGCTCTGTTCCGACCGAGGACTGCAAACGGATTACCATCTCCATCGTTCTCGATTTGGTCATCATCTTCACGTTCTTCAACTTGTGCGTTGTTTTGTGTGACCAATGCTTGCATCGCCTGAGTGAGTTGAGCGATCTGCGCTTGCATCTGTTCCATGTTCTGTTGAATTTCAGCCTGTGTTTCTTTTCGGGTGCGCGGCATGATGGTGATAGGGTTTGTTTTGCTCTGATACCAACCTGATGGCGGGTAAGAACGGTGACAGCTCGATCTAGGGGTTATTACCGCTCTAGAGACCTGCTTCTTGCTACGATGAATTGAATCAAATCGGTAAACAAGGAAGAAGAGAAACTTCTCTGGTTTTTATTAATCAAATTCTGTCTTCTAAAAGCCAAAGCTAAAACAATATATATAGGGATCCATCATCAAAGTCACAACCGACTTGTGAAGATCATTCCTTATTTTTAAAAGGAAAACAACAAGACTTATTGTAAGAAAGGAAACAATGCTAAAGTTAAGAAAAGGAAATATCGTATAAGCTTGTTACAGTTAAGGCGGTGTAGATGCTGCTGCATCAGGAGGGGTGAACTTCATCACAATCTTTATATTCTTACTCAGCCAACCTTCTCAACATCATCTCATGTGGTTCCTTTCTGTGGCTCTGTTCTCTCTGATGATCGCTTATGGCATTTGCGTTTAGGTCATCCCTCGTCTGCTGTCTTACACAACTTGCATCATGTCATACCTTCTTTGAAGTCGTCTGCTCCTGCTAGTTTTCCTTGTCAGATTTGTCCATTAGCTAAACAACGTCGTCTTGCATATGTTTCAAATAACAATTTGTCTCTTCATTCTTTTGATCTTGTACATTTGGATGTTTGGGGTCCTTTTAAAACTGAGTCTGTTGAAGGTTATAGATATTTCTTTACATTGGTGGATGATTGTACAAGAATGACATGGGTTTACATGATGAGAAATAAAAGTGATGTTTTGACAATCTTTCCTTCATTTCTTCAACTTGTCTCTACTCAATACAATGCAAAGATTAAAGCGATTCGTTCTGATAATGCACCTGAGTTAGCTTTTCCATTACTCACTAAAGAACATGGTATTGTGCATTATTTTTCATGTCCTTACACACCTCAACAAAACTCAGTAGTTGAGAGGAAACACCAACACTTGCTTAATGTTGCTAGAGCACTCTTGTTTCAGTCAAATGTTCCTTTGCAGTATTGGAGTGATTGTGTTCTTACTTCGGTTTTCTTAATCAATCGTCTTCCTTCTCCTCTTCTCGGTTTTAAATCTCCATTTGAGCTGTTACTTGGTCGAGCTCCTAATTACACAATGCTTAAAGCTTTTGGTTCTCTGTGTTTTGTTTCAACTTTGTCAAAAGATAGACACAAGTTTTCACCTCGCGCTAAGCCATGTGTTTTTCTTGGCTACCCTATTGGTTTTAAAGGATATAAGGTTTTGGATTTAGAATCTCATTCGATTTCTATTTCTCGTAATGTTCAGTTTCATGAAAATCAGTTTCCTTTTAAAACTAGTGAATTTTTTTCTTCTGCGGTTGACATGTTTCCAAATACTATTCTTCCTCTTCCTGTTCCTTTACATTTTGTGGAGACTATGCCAGTTCCTGCCTCTGTTCATGATTCTTGTGTGCACTCTGCTAATGGTTCTGATAGTTCTCATCATCATCACACTGATAGTTCTATTCCTACATTGAATACTGAACCTGTCTCTGCTCATACTGATCATGTGCATGCGTCTGATGTTTCTGCTAATGCACCTTCTGTATCTGAATCCTTAGCTACTAAGACTGGTGTAGGCTCTGTTTCTGTTGCTAGATCTAAACGGGTGACTAAGACTCCTAGCTATTTGTCCGAGTATCACTGCTCTTTACTTCTTTCTACTTCTTCAGTTCCTCCTTTTCCTTCAAATCCTCTCTGTTCTGTTATTTCCCCTGATTCCATTTTGGCTTTATCTTGCTCCAAAACACCTTATCCTCTCTCTTCTGTTGTCTCTTATGACAAGTTCAATCCTCTTATTCAGCATTTTATCTTCTTTTATACCCTTGAAACTGAACCCAAAAATTTCTCTCAAGCCATGAAATCTGATAAATGGAAAGCTTCTGTGAAAGTAGAGTTTGATGCTCTCGAGCTTAATGGTACTTGGGATGTTGAATCCTTGCCTCCTGGCAAGAACGTTGTGGGTTGCAAGTGGATCTTTTCCATCAAGTATAATCCTGATGGAACGGTTGAGCGTTATAAGTCACGGCTTGTTGCTCAGGGATTTACACAACAAGAGGGTCTTGATTACATGGACACCTTCTCTCCTGTAGCCAAGCTTACCAGTGTTAAGCTCTTATTGGGTCTTGCTGCATCAAAGGGATGGCGCTTAACTCAGATGGATGTATCAAACGCTTTTCTTCATGGCGATCTTGATGAGGAGATTTACATGAGCTTGCCTCAAGGTTACACGCCTCCTCCGGGTGTGGTTCTTCCTCCGAATCTTGTCTGCAGATTGCGCAAGTCTCTGTACGGTCTAAAGCAAGCTTCACGACAGTGGTATAAGCGCTTCTCTTCCGTACTTCTCGGCGCTAACTTTGTTCAGTCCCCTGCTGACAATACCATGTTTGTTCGTTCTACATCTACTTCCTTCATTGTGGTGCTGGTTTATGTGGATGATTTGCTCACTGTAAGTAACAATGATGCGGCTTTGGATCAGTTACACACTCTTCTTCACTCTGAGTTCAAGATCAAGGATCTTGGTGAAGCTCGTTTCTTTCTTGGTCTCGAGATTTCTCGTTCTGCAGATGGGATCTTTGTTTGTCAAAGGAAATATGCGCTTAATCTACTTGAATATGCTGGTCTTCTCGGTTGTAAGCCAAGCAGTATTCCTATGGATCCTAATCTCCATCTCACCAAGACTTTGGGTTCTCCTCTTTTGAATCCTACTTAGTATCGAGAACTCATTGGACGCTTGTTATACCTAACGATCACTCGTCCGGATATAACGTTTGCAGTACATCAGCTTAGTCAGTTTCTCTCTTGTCCAACAGATACTCACCTGCAAGCAGCTCACAAAGTCTTGTGTTACGTGAAGAACAATCCTGGACAGGGTTTGATGTTTTCTGCTTCGACGGAGCTGATGCTGACTGGGCTACTTGCAAAGATACAAGGCGTTCTGTGAGTGGCTTTTGTGTCTTCTTGGGTACCTTGTTGATCTCCTGGAAATCCAAGAAGCAAACGGTGGTGATTCATATTGCCATGAATCCCGTTTTTCATGAACGGACGAAGCACATCAACATTGACTGTCATACAGTTCGGGATCAGTTCAAGGCATGTCGTCTTTGTACTATGCACGTTTCTACAACAAACCAGCTTGCTGATGTTCTGACGAAGGCCTTGCATCCTGGACCGTTCTACTCTCTGATTCATCGCTTGTCACTTTCAAGTCTTTATCTTCCATCTTCTACCGATGATACAAAGCTAAAGACTTGAGAGGGGTATATTAGATAGATGGTTAAGTCATGGTTAAAATTTCCTTTTGCTTGATCATGATTAACTTGGTTTATTATGGTTAACTCCGGTTATTGTAAATAGGAGTTACTATATAAGTTAGACCTGTAACAAACTTATGTTTACGATGATTGCATATAACAAACTCATTTCATCTTCTTCATCTTGAGCTCTGTATTTGTGAACTATGATTCTTCTTGGTTGATGAATCTAGATCCTTAATAGAGGGGAGTCTAGGCTACGAGTATGAGGTACCATATATGAAATGTCTCTAAAAAGACAGATCTCTCAAACAATAAAATTTTTGAATTTTTAAGTTTATTTATATTTATTATAATCAACTTATGGAAAGACTTTTCAGTGAGATGCCATGATACTATTTTGCTGATTTATGGTAAATTTAATAGTTTATGGAGTACACTTTTTCTGAATAAAATTAGTTAAAATGGATTTAACACAATATAAAAGTTACAACGAAAGTTATGCTTACAAAATCTATTTTCTCTCAGAAATCAGCTTTGCATTGTCGTTTGGTTTAATACCAAAACTAGAGCTGGACCCGCGTGCCCGCGCGGGTTTTGATTTTCGTTTATAATGTTATTTGTTTTGCATGTGAATAATAAATATTTTAGATGGGTCACAATTTTTTTTGGATCAGATGGTTTCAGTTGTCTAAATATAAAATTTTTGAAAAATTTGGATATTTAATCAATTTTGGTTCGGGTTCTGTATTACTCTTTCAGATTCTTATCGGTTCGATTGTTCAGATTCGATTTTTTTATCGAGCTTTGATATGACATGAAAAATAAATAACAATATATTTTCTGCCATTTTATTTGTGTAAATGTAAAATTATATTTAGAAAAAGTTACAGTAAAGATATATATCATTGTAATCTATTTTCATATACAAATGTTAAAAAAATAAAGTTTAGTAAACAATAAAATGCCAAAATTTGTAAGGATTTTATATAAACAAATTCTATATCTTGGAGATGAAAATGATGTTTTTACAGAAAGAAAGAAGATGTGTATTTATAACAGTATGTAATATATTTACTTAATTAATTTTATTCAATAAAATATTAATCCAGCTACAGAAAAAAAATTGAAGCAAAAGCTAAATTAAAACGAATTAGAAAGAATGATTTGGGCTAATAAAAATCAAATGTGATACGGGCCCAAAACAATGTGTGTTTCACAAAAACCCATTAGGTATCTGTTACTTTTTATTCCGGGAACAACGAACGGTTTTTTTCTTCACCGACAAAAAGAAACAGAAGAGTTTTCGATCAAACCAAAGCTAAGATCCATGCGACTTGTTCTTCTGATTCTCAATCAAAACTAAGAAGATGTGTAGAGATCGCAAGTGAAAAACGGTACATACACACTCGCCCCCATCATTCTATTATTGAGAATCTTTAGGTTTTTATTTTTTCCATTCAAGCTTGACTTGTTGATGTTCTTTACTTTTTTTGTTTTTTTTTCTTAGCTATTGTTGTCGATCTACAAACGGTTTCGAAGGGGATCAAGGGTCAAGCTACGAAACCTATTGAAGCTACAAAACCTACTCATGTCCTAAAACAAAGGTTCCGGATGGGAATACGAACTGATAACATCGAAGAGGGTTTTCCTGCTTTTGCTGGTGATTCATGTCCTAAAACAAAACCTACTCTAGTTCTACATGGTAAGTGTTATTTCATAATTATTCAATTAATTAGATAATTAGCTGTATATATTGGTTGGTGATGATGTCTGTTGTTAAATTTAAATTCTGTGTTTGCAAATTCAGCTCTTTCCATGGCTTGAAAAAGAATGAGTCATTGGTAGAACTCCCAATGTATCTGTCAGCAAAATATAAATTTCGGATTTTAGTTAATTCTTTTCTAGTTTCTTTGTTTGTATATTGATGAATTGGTATAACAGCTTCTGTAGATTCAGACGACATGTTCGAAAGCAGTGCTGGAGTTGATAGATGGGAAGTTCTATCAAAAGAGTATCCTGTGGTTGCGGTTACAAAGTTTCTTCTATTGGGGAAGCCAGTGGAGCATGATGAAAGTTATCTCCATGATCATAGACCCACTAAGTTAAAAAGAAGTAAGTAGGACTGATGTTTAATATCTATATTTACTTATTTAGCAAAGTTCTTGAGATTACTCTAAACTGTATTTTTCTAGTGTATTGAGCGATAGAAGTTTTAGTTAATAAATATAGATGTGTGTGCAGAAACGACCAGAAGCTGTTAAGAAAGAACTTTCTTCATATCGGAGACTCTTATGAAGGTGGAGTGTTTCAGCTTGCGTTTGCTGTTCCCGAACCGTATCCTCTGCAGCCGCCTCAAGTTCGGTTCTCGACTAAAATATTCCATCCTAATGTGCATTTGAAGGTAAGGAATTTTTAAAAAATTGAAATCTCAAAAAGAGTTTTTTTTTGTTGTAATATCTGTTATTGGGTAGACAGGAGAGATATGTCTTCACATATTGAAGAACGCATGGAGTTCTGCGTGGACTCTACAGTCAGTGTGTAGAGCGATGATATCTTTGATGGTTCATCATGAGGTGGATAGTCCTCTTAACATTAAGTGTTCTTTGTACAGTATGCAAAAGTGCTTTTATAACTTCAAATCTGATTTTGATCTTCTTCATCTTATTCCCAAAGGAAACCTTCTGAGATTTGGAGATGTGAGAAGGTTCAATTCAATGGAACGCAAGTAGAAAACAACTTAGGAGGTATTAAGAGAAAAATGCTAAATCTATATATATATATATATATATATATATATATATATCATTCTTGATGAGTATACTATTGTTACTGATTCTTGTTTTGTGTTTTTGGAATAACAGAGCAGAGAGATGATCTTGAGAACTTTGTTGTCGAAGGAGAAGACAGATGATCTTGATTTTCATTAGATTTGGCAGATGAAAGAAGGCTACATTGGAAGTGATCTCAAGGTTTTTGTCATCTATAGAACTTAAAATCTTGTGTCAAAGCATTGTAATGTGGAAATTGACGGTTCTACTCCTTTGTGCAACAGGACTTCTGCATAACGGGTTCTTATAGACATGTTAGAGAGCTAATTCAACAGGAGAGATTGAAAGATAGGTTAAAAGGAGTAGAAGACCCTCTCTTGTTCTCTTTGTTGATCAAACTCTCTAGTGATTTTGACATTTGATTTGTGGTTTTAGGAGAGAAAAATAGAGCAAAAGCAGGAAAACGCCCAGAAGAAACTCTAGATGAAGAAGAAGGGCAGAAGAGAGAGAGAAGGGATTGTATCTAAAATTCTTCCAAGAAAGAAGAGATCATGGTCACATCGACAATACTATTTTACAAACGACATAAAGAGGTATTTTCGAATACACTTTATTTTATAACTATAGTAGTGGCTTATAAATTATAGAGTGTTACATGCTAAGTTGTGGTTAGGTAACCATTAGTATCGAGTATATGTACATCATATGATAGTTTTAGGTTTAGTTGTTGACATGAAAACTCTTAAAAAGCCAAGTTTAGTGAATTAAAATAGCTGATATAGTAAAAGTACTAAAAAGTGCACTGCAGAAAATAAGGAAAAATTCATTAAAAACTCATGAAAAATACCAAAACCAATGTTCCTTAATATTCTCCATCTTGATGTTCTAAACACAAAGCTTCACATAACAGTTTTTTTAAAACAATCTTCACAAAACATAAGGAACTTGATGCTTCAAAAAAAAACAACCATGCTTCTCTGAATAATGATAACAACATAAACAATATTAATACAAAAATCGATTTGTGGGTGGCAAAAGTAATACACTCTCATTAAGAACAAATAGTTACCTTTAAAATAGGAAATAATTAGAACTTCAACCCCCACGATTCTCAATGCATCATTTGAACCTGCAAGCCTGCAAAAGAGCACCGTGGGTTAATAATAGTTTTTAATATGTACAACAATAGAAAAAGAAGATATCATAAATCGACAATACCTTATCACTCATCCTCTTGCAGGTTATTAAAAACGTTTTTGAAAACAACATTAGTAGTTGTTTTTTTAGCTTTACCATCTTTGTCGACAATCAGAATTTTCAGTCATTTCTTTGATGTGATCCTTGAAACAGCCACGCATAGTTGTCTATGTGAAAATACAGGTCTAGGTAGAAATAGACCACATCCAGAGGCAATTGTCTTCTGCGCATTTTAAAAGGCAATCTGGTGTCTGATGGAGTTATCAACAATCTAGGAATATATATTGTTTTCCCGACCTTCTCTCCAGTAATGATCTTAGCTTTAACCATAAAATCCATAAGTGCAGTGATCTGTAGTCTTGTTCCATTCATCAAGCCAGCTACATGATTTATGTTTCTTAGAACCATAACAGGACATCCAACCTTCAGCCTAAGACTATGGTTTGGCAAACCAGAAACCTTGATTTTGTTGAGAAAATCAGGATCTAGAGCTTCATCATTCAATGAAATTTTATCAATAGGGTCAATACTATCTGCACTGGTATATATTTTCTCTTCACCTGCAAATTAATTGAACACTTCATTAGTACACCCATAGTAATATAAGTCTGCTACAGATTTAAATCGCTTGCAAAAATGTAAAATTACCATCAAGCTTATCCAACATGAAATTGTTGACCATATTCACATCTTCATTGGTAGGACATAGAATAGCTCTTTCCTGGAAGAATTTGGGCTCTTTGTTTTCTTGTAAGGATACGTAATCACCATAAACGGCTTTACTGATAGCTTCTATAGGATCTTCAGAGTTGGTAATCAAAAACTCAGAAGGGATTTCAATCTCAGCTTCGCCATCATTAGGCTCTCCGAGTTTGCCTTCCCCCAATTTTAATATCCAATCTGAGAAGTCCTTAAGATCATTTGCCTCAGTTGTTGTCAAACAACCAGATAACAACCGCATATTCTTTGTGAGTTTAAGAATTTTACAGTGCTCCCATAGATAAGAAGAATTCAATGTTGCCATAACAATGTCTGCCCGACCACCTCCATTTATTACTGGTAGAATATGCCTAAAATCCCCTCCAAAACAACAACTTTTCCACCAAAAGGCTTGTTTCTGTGTTTCCCAACAATATCAGTCAGACTTCTATCCAAAGCTTCGAAACAATGCTTGTTCATCATAGGTTCTTCATCCCATATAATCAGCGATGCTTCTTTTATTAGATTAGCTTGATCTGTTCCATGAGCTATAACACACGTTGAAAACTCATCGGGATTAAGAGGTATCCCAAATCTTGAATGAGCAGTCCTACCACCGGGTAACAACAAAGAAGCGATTCCACTCGATGCAACATTAAGAACAATATCTCCTTTGGATCTAATTGCTGCTGATAGTAAATTCCAAAGGAAAGTTTTACCAGTCCCACCAAATCCATAGGCAAAAAACGTTCCTCCTATTCCTTTAGTGACAGCATCAAGAATCTCATCAAATATTCTCCTTTGTTGATCTGTCATCTTTGGGACATCTCTTTCAAGGGTTTCCAACAATGCTTCGCGTGAATAACTACGCTCATCTAGTATAAGAACATTTGAATCGCTAGTACTTGATTGTGGAACCTTTGGCATATTAGTAAATCTCTCAAGTGAATCCCCATTGTGCTTCAAAAGCTTTTGAATCTCTTGTAAAGCATAGTTTTTCTTCTCCTCATCACTCAACACAAGTCCTAGAAAAATAAAAACATAAACTGATTTTAACAACACAAACAACTCACGATAGAAATATGTCCACATATATATATGAATATAAATTTTTAAATAGTTACTAACAGTAAAGATTTACCTGGTCGATTGAAATATATTCTCCGGTTAAACTCAATATCTTCAGATAGACACTCCCATGTGTGTTCCCAAACATTCTCCGGTGATGATAAACTGTCATTATTAAGCATCATAGCAAAACACTGCCGTAAATCACTTGCAGAGCTATCATAACTTCTCCTCAACAGATCATCAATGTACTCGTGATCATCATCTAATAAGCCACGTGCAGCACATGTTTTTTTGTAACTTTCATAAAGAACATCTTCAAAAGTTTTTATATCCTCATAACATGTAGGACCTCTTACAATGTTCACCAATACCCGGAGATAATATGGATCTTCCTGTTTACGTGGAGCATAGTTAATCCTGCCAAGAGCAAATCCCCTTTTCCTTCTGTGAAATTTCTTCTTACTCTTATCGTAAGTAAAGAAGTTTGGTATCTGGGCATATGTGAGGGTTTTAGCAAGTGAATCGATCTTATTCAACTCAAACCATGCTAAGAACATTGTATTCTCAATGAGCTTACGACTAAGCACTGCCTCCATCTTATCTTTACCTCTAAATATAACATGTTGTTTTCCAGGAAGATGAAAACTAAGCTTCTCTACTGCAGTAGATCGATAATGAATTGGAAAACTGAAAGTTCTCCAGCCACCTTCACAGGCAGAAACATATCTAAAACAAACAAAAAAATATGTTAAAAACGCCATATATATTGAATAAGGTTCAACGAAATGAAATGAAACAAAAAACATTTTTTTATTACCTGCAATCAAAGAAATCTTTGAATTCATCCTTTTTTTTCTCCACACTACCGTCCACACTTCCCATATTGTTCATAACAACATGGTCAGGAGGTTCCACAGCAACCGTAACACGATCTTGATCTTTATTAATATACTTAAATAAGTATTTAATTGAGCCGGCTTGGTTGCACCATTCAACATTAATGTGAGCTCGGTAACGAAGAAAGAGTTCCTTATTGTAAAGAATAACCCATTGATTATCACATTTCATTCCACTCTTCTCGACATAGTTTTCCTCTTGCTCAAGCCTTCTATATACCGGAAACCCAACTCTATTAATGGTAGTCCTTTCAGCATATGGTTTAGGATAACCCTTAGAGCATAATCCATTCTCAATGCATGGAGAATTCATATTCGCAGCTCCACATGGTCCATGCATCATCATATCTTTAACAACATTATAGAGATCAGGCTCTGTTGATTTATTAGGGATTTCCGCAGAGATAATCTTGTCTATATCATCTGTGGTTGGAAGCTTGTAGTTGGGATGCATGAACAAAAGTATGTGTGCATGAGGTAGACCACGTTTCTGAAACTCTATTGTGTACATTGCTGTAAAAAAAATTATTAGTAAAGATTAAAAATTAAATAAGTGATAGATTAGATATAGAAACTGAAACTTACATGAGACTGTCTTCCCAAGAATGTGTTTTTTTGTTAAATCATCCATCAACGATTCAAGTTTCATTTTGAATATCCTACAAAGAACTTCGGGTCTGTCTTCTGGCAACAACTTTCTAGACTTAAGGAATCTGGTGAGCTCTGGCCATTTAGGATTGCATGTAAAGGTGATGAAAAGATCAGGAAATCCAAAATGCTTACAAATGGTCATAGCATCCAAATAATTGTTCTTCATGTATCGAGGACCACCAGTAAATGAAGCTGGCAAAACAAATTCGGTCCCTTGTTCATTCATATTAGTCTTACCAGCATTTTCTGACTCTTTAATAGAGTCAAAACTGTCAGATCACAAAGACTTCTGATTCAACTTAAGATAGCGTAGACGATTTGACTCTATTGTGGTATACGCATCTACCAAGAACTGTTGAAATAGACGTCTAGCATGAAGTAGATGTCCCGACTCATTCTTGCGTTCGTGAAGACGGTATGCAAAGAATTGCCTCATATTAATTGTAGATTTCTTCTGTTTTTTGGTAGCTTCAATAACACATTTCTTAATCCCAAGCCTGAAACCATCTTCTCCATATGTGAACAATAGAGGATATTGAAGTGCTAGATAGGAAGCATGAATTTCATTAATTCTAAAAAGCTTTCCTGAGTGTCGCTGGAGCACTATATCTCTTTTATCCATATCCATATTAAAATCTCCAGGAATTAGTGCAGCCACTTCAGATGCCGTAGGTGTGCTATAGGTTCTTCCGTCGCTGAGCCTATCACTAATAATCCTCATGTGAAACGCATCATCAGGATTTGTATCAAATCGTTCTCTGGCAGACCTAAACTGCTTAACGTAGGGATTCACTTCATTCAACATTTTCATCAAAACCTCGATGCTTTCTTCCTTCAAAGTATCACTTTTTTTTACTTGTCCACTCAAGCTACTCTTGCTGTAAAATAAAGAAAACACAGCAAAATTAGAACACTAAAAAAATTTAAATCGAATATGTAAAAATACGGTTCAGAGCAAATTTGGTTACCTCAAACAGTTGCTTCTGTTTTTCACTTCATTTTCAGTGTCAGCTATGTACATTTGTCCAAATTTAGCATTATTACCATCTTCCGGTCTCAAACTCCCCAGAAGATGGTAATTTTCTCCGTGCAACTGAAATATATCTGGACCAACCCCTTTCTTCACAGATCTTTCAACTTTGCCTCCAAGTGAAGTAAATGAGAAAACCATATTATAAGGTCTCAGATTTTTCTGAAAATGTTTGCTTAGCTTGTCATCACCCATCATCAATTTTTTCAGTGCTTCTGGTGGTTCTTTTAGAAGGGGCAGCACAACCTAACTTTGCCCACAACATAGAGTAAAAGAAGGAGTATGTGTATTTCTGCGCCTATTAATCCGTTCTCCATACCACATAATAGCACCACAATGGGAACATGTACACGATGGATCACCCTCATCTATATAGTCTGTTCCAACTAAAAAAAAAGATAAATGTAGTTTTGTCAAGATAACAAATACAAACATAATGAAAAACATAAATTTTGAATATCTCATATACCTCTGGATTTAGACATAAATCCCTTTTTAAGAGGTTTTGTTTTTCTTTTCGTCTCATTCCTACACTGATTTGTTATATTCACGTTGGACACATCTAAGTCGGTATCATCATTTTCAGAGTCTGTACTTTCTATTGAGCTAACATCAAACTCTAGGTCAGCATCAATTTCTTCAATTATTCCTGTACCATTTCAAATAGGTCAGATCAGACATAGAAAATTTAATCTGTAAGAAAAGAATTATCTCAAATATATATTCACTAATCACCTTCGTAATCAAGATCATAATCATTCATTTCTTCTTCATCACCTTCAATGTCATCATCGTGAAGCTTACCAGATGTTTTTTCAATCTCATTTTCGAGATTAAAATCTATACTGGTAATCACATCTTCAACTGAATTTTTGTTATGTCGTTGCTTTCTCTTGTTTGGATTCAGTCTGGTAGAAGCTTCTGTTGACCTCACATCTTTAGCTACCAAAAAAAAATAAGAACAAATATAACCAACAACATTTTTTTGTTTGAAAAGCTAAAATAGTAATACATATCTATATTCTTACATGATATAGTAGTAAAACAACTTCTCTGCTCTGTAGTTTTTTTAGATTGGTTTGACTCAACTGACACACCTGCAACCATCATGTGTTTTATATTTGTTCATATGTAAAAATGCAAGTTTAAATGCCAAAATAGACTTACGAAGAACACATCTACGTTTGTTACTTGGAGTTTTTGGTGTGCTTGTACACAGACCTTCGTGGGTGAAAAGTGTTTGATCTATATTAGTAATGTCACTCAGAGCTGGTCTTTTCTTATTTCTCTGTAGACCGTTATTTGGTTTGCTCATTGGGTGTTTCTCTGCTGAGGTTTTATCTCTCGCTAAACAATGAAAAAAACATTAGATATATAGTACATTGTGGTTTTATAAGATAAGAATACACCCAATCCTCTTTTTATTTACATATTGTGACTCTAACCTGATAAAGATGTCAAACAGCTTCTTTGCAGAGGAGTATTTTCATCATTGTTTGACAGGAAATTAACCCCTGCAACCAAGATTCAGAAACAAATTTAATACCGAAAATATATAATTTTAAAGATGAAAACATGTTTTTATCAAAATCTTTACCTTTGACACATCTGCGTTTGCTAATTGGGGTTCTTGGTGTGTTGGTAGTAAGTGCTTCAATCACATTATCGTTCTCAGAAATTGGTTTAGGATACAGACCATCAAAAATCCTTTTAAAAACAGAAGAGATAGCAATAGATGAGTGGACATTCGTTTGGCTTATGTTCTTCATGCTTGAAATCGATTTTTGTTGCAGCTTTGTTTTATCTTTCTACATCTCTCTTTTTCTCTTCATAATTTGCAGCTTGGGGAAAACAAAACCCTTACTATGTTTTGATTGTTCATTGAAATGAGGATTTCTAATATATTTTCAAGATCTTCAATATTCTTTTTTAGCACAAAGATAGTTGTTAGTTAATTCTTTATAGTTTAACTTATGGTAACAGAATATATTTGCTGAGAATCTTAATAAATAAATCGATTTAACATAATATTTTTACGGTTTTTAAATATTAGATATGTTCCAAAAAGACTTATGATCGATTTTTATATAATTTGTTTATAGAATCATTTGGAATGGAAGTTCGAAGAGAGAGCCAAATGGATGTTGGTGACACGCGAGAATATTGTTTTAATGAAGGCACAAACATGTATTCTGTCAATGAAACCTTTGATTTTATAACGATTTTTGAGTTTGGGTTAATTATAGAGTGTCATAAGCTAAGTTGCTGGTTAGATAGAAGTTAGTTTCGAGTTTTCAATAATTCAATCTAGAGACCAATCACGATAGCTGATAAAAGAAAAGTACTTGTTGACACGTTTGGTGGTAAAACCCAAGTTTACTGAATCAAAATCCCCTAGTCTATATTTGAGAAGTGATTTGCCACATGTCTTCTCTACAATCGTTTTCACAAAAAAATTGTGACGTGGCTATTAAGATTGATGACATGTCATATGGTTAAATATGACATGGACAATTACATTTAATGCTAATATATATTTTTGGAAATATTTTTAGAATATGGCAATAACTCAGATATTACATTTAATATTGATTTATATATTTGGTAAACTTTGTAAAATATGGTAATAACTCATAAATCATCACTAAAATAAATATATTCAAATATGATATTTTGAATTTCGAAATATTATATAATTTTACTTTTATAATAATAAAAATTTTATTATCTAAAATTTTCTAAATTTTCTGAATTGAAAAAAATAAATTGTAATATCATTAGTTTCTTTTAGATATCTACAAATTATATAAATATTATTTAGTTTTAAATTTTAATAACTATACAATTTATATGATTTTTAGTAATTTTTTACAAGTTGATTTAATAATTTAACCAAATGAAATAAATAATTTTTTTATCTAAGATTTTAACTTTATATATATACATATATATTCTTAAATATAATTTAAAAAAATATATATATATTTTCTCTTAATTTTATGCTTCATTAATGATTTTTATATTAATTATTAGTCAAAATAATAAAATATATAATATTAATAAATTACATTTTAAAATATAAAATTTAACTTTTAAAAAATCCATCACTACACATGGTGCATGAAAACACCTAGATTAATAATTGTGACATAGCTACTAAAATTGATGACATGTCTTATAGATTAATATGACATGGACAATTATATTTAATGTTAATTTATATTTTTGATAAAAAATTTAAAATATGGTAATAACTCATATATTATATTTATTATCGATTTATATTTTTGGACTTTTTAAAAATATGGCAATAACGCATAAATCATCATTAAAAAAAATATATTCAATTATGGCATTTCAAATTTTGAAATATCATTTAAATTAAAAATATTTCAAAAATATATACATATTTTTAGAAAATTATAAAATTAAATCATAAAATCAAATTAAATCGTAAAATCATTAGTTTCTTATATATATTTACAGATTTTATAAATATTGTTTAATTTTAATTTTTGACAATTCTGAAATTTTCCATATTTATTTAATATATTTAATTAAAATAAATAGATAGAAAAATCTACCTAAGATTATAATTTTAAATATGTACATGCACATTCTTAAATATAATTCAAAATAAACAAAATTGGTTTTATCTTAATTTTAATGTTCAGTTAAATCAAATTTATATTAAAATATTGATAAGAAAAAAGAAAATTTATAATATTAATAAAATATAAATATAATTTATATTTATCTTTTAAAAAATATTTTAAAATTCTTTTACTGCACATGGTGCAGGAAAACACCTAGTAACTGGAATAAGAAAAGTACTAAAAAATAGCAGTGCAGAAATCACACAAATAATCCAAAAAACATAAAAAAAAAAAACCAAAAGAAACAAATCGCCAAGGTATTCCTCACAAAACTAATCTTCCTTTTACTTCTCCATCTTCATTTTCTTAACACAAAGCTTCTTAGATGTCGAATTCTTGTCATTAAGCTCAGCATCTCCATCCTTACGCTTAGAGAAAGGTGTTGAAACATCTGATGAACTCTCTTTGTTATGATCAATCAAACAAACCTAATTAAAAACTAATCAAAATCGGAATATACATATACATATTAATGAGGTTATAATATAACATTCTCCAAACCTCTCCAGTTGAAAGAGAATCTGAAATGGTCTCAATCAGAGACACTGGTTCTGAGAGTGATTCTATCCTTTGAATGTGATCTCCAGACCAGACCTCAGAGACCTTAAAGGTATCTGATCCACTGGTTACATTATCACTTTTGATGGAAATACCAAAGCAAAACGATTTTCCAACCAAATTTTGGATTTGAACATGAATAATATCTGGGTCTTCAATCTGCAAATAAAAACATATATCTATATTATTAAAAC
The DNA here is from genome assembly GCA_019706035.1 of Raphanus raphanistrum subsp. raphanistrum. Classification (NCBI taxonomy): domain Eukaryota; kingdom Viridiplantae; phylum Streptophyta; class Magnoliopsida; order Brassicales; family Brassicaceae; genus Raphanus; species Raphanus raphanistrum. The sequence continues at coordinate 23,213,636 of CM033987.1, read as the reverse complement.
TCTTTAAAAATAAATGATCTTTTTTAATATTAGTACTGGTCAAAAATTACCTCAGCATATGACCCATCCCAAAGTTCAACAGCTTTATCACCAATAATAGTTCTCGCCACACTGTCCAGTAACATTAAACGGCATGACCCAGTGTCATCTTTCACTAAGACATGAAGCTTATACCTGCAAAGAGTAAAAATAATAAAATAAGTATCAAGAAAACGAAATTATACAATAAGTAAAAATAATAATATGTCTAATATTAATATAGTAGACAAAGCAAAGGTCTTTTATTACTTGGATGCGATATTAGTGATGTTTGCTCGACACACATCACAATAGAACTGTGGCTTATCAGTTTCAAGCAACTTTTGATGGCCATTCCTACCAACCCTAGTGGTACGTCGGTTATGCCTCACACATCCAAAATAGAACCAACCCCAATCTGTGTCTATGGCTTCAATTGTACACACGATTTTGCAGGGCTCAGCCTTAATGGTTAAACAAAAAAGTTTCTGTAAACATATAATAATAGGATTTTCATAATCTAAATAAAAATATTTTCTTTTTGTTAAGTTACCTCAACAGCAAGACATATCTCAGAAATTGATTTAATGTCAACCTCATTCCAACCATCAACAACTGGTGCCATTATCTTATTTTCATCACTTTTAGCCAAAAGAGCTAAGGGTAGAGCATCACTTTCGGTCATCCTGGTGAACATAGTGTTAGCTTCTAATATTTAAAAAACGACAACTATATACTTAAAAAGCTCACTTCTGTCTGAACTCAATAGCTTCCTCAATGGTTGGGTTAAGCATCAAAAGTGATGTATCAAAAGCATTGGTGATTTGCACTTCACCTATCATTTAAAAGGTATGAAAGGATTAGTAAAAATCTAGAGACAGTGATAAGTTTAAGGTCAAAAATCGAAATAACAATGTGTCTACCTCTGAAGTTATTGATTTTGGCAAAGCGTATCAAGCAGATTACAGTTCCATCTGTTGATTCCTCCATATGCGATTCTATTTGATCAGCGTAGGATCCCCATAAGCAACATGGAAGTTCATTCCCACTATATATGCATATAGAAACAGTCAAGTATTATAGGACACATCAGAAACATGTCAAAACAATGCAAAAGGAAAAAAAAGTATATACCTTGTATCACGCAAACAAAACTGCACTCTCTTTCTGTTATCCCCGATTGTTAATTGACACATTCTCACTTCTCCAAGATCGACCATTTGACCCATAACATCTAAGTCAGAGAATAAAATTAAGTAAGTATAAAGTGTTACCAAATAGCAATAGGAGAATCGTTTTGTGTACATACCAATTAGAAAAAAAGCTTCGCACTTTCCGTTTCCAATATCCTCGTAACTTGACAGAGATAGGAAGTTATTCTCATTACGGTAATCAGTACGTCTGATCACGGTATCTATGATGATGGTGATTTTGTATTGAAATTTGGATGGTTTATATTAAACTCCTTCAGCAGATATCTTAAAGTTCTCGACCTCTTTCCATTCTCCTAGCTGTAAATCGCGTTGAACACGATACATCAGATTTCGTTTACATGATGCATGAATTTTTTGACCCTGCAAAAACGTAGTATTAAATTGATTTAACCATTGTAATTTGACCTCAAACTATAATAGTTTATAGAAACTATTTTCATTTACCGTTTCATCTGCGAATATTAACTCAAGAGATTCTCCTCCATAGGTAGTCTTTGTTTTCCACGAATGAAGAAGCTTCAGACGAACTCGCCATTCTTCTTTGTAAGGCTTGAGATCATTGATAAAAACTATTTTTCTATTCGCAGACATTTTTTTTTTTTTGAGTTCTCTGTCGATGTTAGGAACGTATTAGATTTTGTATATATAGATGACTGAATAATTAGGTTAATAGGAGTTATGGCGTGGTGAGATCATTTGCGAATATTCTCTGCGTTAGATATTTTAACTAATTGATATCTTTTGTAATTAATATTGGAGTAGTTTCTAAATTTTGTTATATATTGACGCAGATTATGGTAACAAATTAAGTTGGGATCCGACAGAAATTATGAAGGAAGATAACAGAGAAAAAATTAATATCTTGGTTACCAAGTTGCGTGGAAAGAAAGGCACTCTGAGTGAATTAGTTAAGATTTTCCTTCTATATTTTGTGCTTTTAATGATTTCTTTTTATTCATAAGCTTTGTTATATGTTCACACAGATTATGGTAACTAATTAGGTTTGGATCCGACAGCAATGATAAGGCAAGATAATAGAGTAAAAAGATATTGAACTTGGAGAAAAAGAAAAGTGGAAAGAAAGGTTAGCACTAAATAATTAGATAAGAATATTAATTATCAAATGTTTTCAAAAAATATAGGAATGATATTTTGCTTATTTGCTTATAACTGTCCACGCAAACTATGGTAACCATAAGATATTATGAGAATCCCATCTTAATATTTTCCACGATTTATATGAAGATATCTATAAATTAAGGTATATTCGGTTGTTTAAATATTTGAACTTAATTTATCTATTTTAAAAATATTATGAAACCGAGGTTTATAAATAGAGAAATTGCCAAAAATACCATTTTCAAGGTACCACTTTTCAAAAATACATCAATCAACTTTACCCTTAAAATTTAACTAAGCAAAATACTATTGTGCCCCTAGTTTAATTAACGAACAATGGAGGATGAATCTCTAATTGCTGCTGAAATCATAGATCCGCAGACTCCAGATCCATCTGCTCTCGAAGACACTGACATCGCCGAGAACAAGAAGAAACTTTCTTCCTACACAGTCGTCTGCGTCTCGATCTTGATTGCATACCTAATCAACTACTTCCTCGGCAAACGCGCCAACGAGACCCTCGCTCTCTCCTGGGCCTCCAAGTTCGCTCTCAAGGACGTAATCTTCGAGAAGAAATTCAGCTTGCTCGGCGTCGGCGAAGGAGAAGACTCTCCCTTGCTGCTCAAAGAAGCGACGAACGTGTTCAAGTTCTACGCGAGCGGGCGCAGGTACTGCCACGGGCTTCTGGCGACGTTGGAGTTGAAGAGCAGGCACGATCTGATCTCCAGGCTGTTTAATTGTGTCGTGCCTTGTAAAGATGAGATTAGTTTCGAGGTTTATATGAATGATGAAGTATGGATCATGTGGTGTTTGCGTTGGCGAGGAAGAAGGCGGCAAAAGGGATGTTAAAGGAGATGAGGGATCTGCAGAGGTTTGGTGGGATGGTGGGTGCTCCTGGCGGGAGGAAGTGGGTGGCCGAGGAGTTGGCTGTGGTTTCTGAGTCTAAGGAGGTGGCTGGGGATATGATCACTGATGTTGTTCTTGATCAGGTCTGATGCTCTGAACCTCCTTCTTCGATGATTGACAATGATGTTAGTTAAGTTTAGTTTAGTGTCTTCTTGGACTTCTGCAGTAACCATTTTATGGATGAGCATACAAGCTCATACTTAAGATATTGTTTCTTAAGCTAAAGGACGTACTTGATCAGATTATAGATAATTTATATATTAGTTATAATGGTTTATAAATTATTTGTAAGGAATTATATATAATTTATAAAGGTTTATAAATAATTTCTAAAGATTATAGATCATTTGTAATGGTTTCTAAATTATTTATAATGGTTTATATATATCCTGGTCTGGATGATCTTGCAGCAGCCTGCAAGGCAATGGAAGGTGTAGAAGTAATTAATGGCTTTGGGTGCAAGATGTCTTGCTCTTCCTACAAGGTAAACAACAAATCTATTCTTAAACCAAACCGGTATGAGGTTTCATGTTTTGATAATCTTGAACTAGAAGAACAAGTATACACACACACACACACACACACATATATATATATATTGCTTCATCTCGCTCTTATGTATTCATAACATCTCTTGTAGATTTTGTATGGAGGATTTCTTCCACAGGAAGAAGAAGAAGAGCGAGAACTGGTTATTGTCTAGTTCTCAAGGTGTTTCTTGTTCTTGCAAGTATGACAAGCATGCTACTTTACAGTTTTCATTCATTATCCTATCATTTTAAGGCTGAATGCATCAGTTTCTTGTACTATGCTTCTAGTATCAACTCTGTTTTGAGTTTGATTGGGTTCTGGGTTAGATTTTTGGGATGAACAGGTCGATGGTATGGATGCATTTACTGTCAAACAAGCTTGCAAATTTGCTAAGGAATATGCCTTAAAGAATGGACCGATAGTAAGGAATGATGAACCAGATGAACTTAAAGAGGATCATTGTTTGCGTACAGAGCAGTGTGATTGTAATCAGAAAGCAACCACTTCCCTTTGCCGCAACAATCAAGCATGTAATGATGATACTTTTGTGTCCCCCTCTGGGAATTGTAGGGGTGGTTCAAATCTCATCCCACTTGCTACAGAGGCTCAAGCTGCTGCTCCTGGTTTGTTGATAAAGTGGCAAACATGAGATTCTTTAGCAGCAACTCTATGATGGGTTTGTTCTCTATGTGTTTGTTGATCATGTTTTTCTACAATTTTTGGGATTAGTTTCATCATGTGCAACTTTTAATGTGTAGTTAACTGTTCTATTTTTGTGAGACTCATGTGATGATTTGAACAATATATATACATACTAAGATCGAAATGCAAAAAAAATCAAATTCTTGCTCTTGCCTTTTCTAGTTTCTTTTTACTTCTCTTAGCAGTAGAGGGATTGTTTCAGCTGAACAATCAAGTTTATTAGATCAATGGTAAGAGACATGACATCTAAAAGTTGTTCATTTGTTTCTATACAGTAACAAAAACCTAACACAGAAAACAATCCAGACTGGTAAATGATTTTATAAACATTTATAACACCTTAAGATGACTTTATAAATTCTTATAAATTATATTACACTTATAAATGCTTTATAAACCCTTATAAATATTTTTAAGTATTTATATACATTTATAAATCTTCATAAATGATTTATAAACTCTTACTATTACACCCTTCTAGTTTTTTATAAACTCTTAAAATGATTATATAAACTCTAACAAATTGATTTATAAACTCTTATAAAATTGATTTATAAACCCTCATAAATTTGTGTATAAACTTTATAACTTGTTTTATATGCTTTTATTAATGGTTTATATATTTTTACAAATAATTTTACATACCTTTATAAAAGCTTTGTAAAGAAATGATGATACATGACATATTTTGAGGCACATGCGGACAGCAAGTAAGGCTCCACCGTTTCAGAAATTTTATATACCCTTATAAATTATTTTATAAGACTTTCTAAATGGTTATAGACTCTTTTAGTTGATTTATAAACCTATACAAATCTTAAAATATTCCTTATAAATTGAATTTAAGCTATCATAAATTAAAATACTCCTTATAAACCCTTATTAGTAGTATACATATCCCTTATAAATTATTTATAAACTTTCATAATTTTTTTATAAATATTCATAAATGGTTTATGGATTTTATAACTTGTTTTATATGTTTTTATTAATGATTTATATACTTTTACAAATAATTTTACATACCCTTATGAATTTTTGTAAAGAGACGATGATACGTGACAGATTTTGAGGCACTTGTGGACAGCAAGTAAGGCTCCATCGCTTCAGAAATTTTACGTACCCTTATAAATTATTTTATAATCCTTTATAATGGTGTACAAAGTTTATAAATGGTTATAAACTCTTATAAATGATTTAAAGACCTACTAACTGATTTTTTTTATAAATATTTAGAAACGGTTTATAGACTTTATAAAATTATTTATAAGTCTCTATAAATGGTTTATATACTCTTAAAAATAATTTATAAACATTTATAAATAATTTACAAACTTTATAAATAATTTATAAATGATTTACAAACTTTATAATAAGATATTAGCAAACAGTACCTGAAATTCATTGCCTCGATGTGCTAAATATATTCCAAAACATAACTAGCAAAAGAAACAAAATATCCAACTTTGAGGTGATTCCACAAATTGAAGGATGCAACTCATTACATGCTTGTGGTTATGAATAAGCTGGAATCTAAACATGTGGTCATGTTTTGTTTTTTCACTTTTTTCTCTTTTCAGCATTTATATACAAGTCCTTCTTTTCTTGCTCTATAAACTCTTCTAAATTGATTTATAAACACTTCTTAATTGATTTTAACCCCTTATAAATTATGTTATGAATAAAATTCTTATAATCTTTTGAATAAACCCTTATAAATGGATTTATAAACTCTTATAAGTAGGTTTATATTTCATATATATTGGATCAACTCTTATAAATATGTTCTAAACCCATCGACACACACAAAAAAGCTCTTACAAAATATTTATATGTGTTTTATAAACTTTATAGATGGTTGAGACAAGGTTTTATAAACTCTTACACAAAAAGAGAGACAAGAATGCACGACGTGGTGAAGCTGATAGAGTTATACCAACTCTGCGACCTAAGCACTTGTTCTCAGGAAGAGAGGTAAAGGAAAGACAGATAGGCGTTGATGAAGCCAAACAAGGTATTTAAGCATGTGATGATAACTGTTGCCCTGCATCTTCTGATTTATCCCTCTTCAGAGACTTGCTTCGTTAGGTTTTTGTGTATACTCTTTCATGAGATGATGTGGTGATCAGCTTCAGGAGCTGATGGACAGAAGTCTCTGCTTCTCTGGCAAGCGGAAGAAACATATTAAAACACTGAACAAAGCTTCTTAAGATCTCAATATGTCAGTTTTACCTCAAACTGATTATTGCTTTTGCAATGGATGGTTACAGACTTTATAAGAAGATTAACACAGTCAAGTCTTCCTGATAATGTGAAAGTACCTTCCAGAGTTTTCCAAACATCTTACGAAACATAAGTTCTGCCATTTTAAAAGAAAAAGACTAACCGGCACGTATTTGAATCTCCGCCAGGGAGGTTCTTCTGCCTTGCCGTCGTCTCCGTCACAGGCTCATCGCTAGGAGAATTAATCTCGCTTTTACCATCTTCGTTACCACTGTTGCCGCCCTGAGACAACGGTGCCCACTTAAAGAACAACAAATGCGATCCCTCGGAAGCCGAACCACCACCGTTAACAACAGAGGAGGAGGTGTTTTTCTTCTTGGAGGAAGGAGAGACGTGACCCCACTTCTTCTTCCACTTCATCACTGGTCCTGTGAATACCGTCGCCGGTTTCGTA